>JAWNMR010000362.1:10415000-11808750 GCA_035043845.1 Drosophila picticornis | reverse complement strand
GGCCGCCTACACGGATCTGGCCGCCGCCGGGGGCGCTGCCAGCGTCTCTGGCTATCATCATCAGCAGGCCGTCAACGCGCCCGTCTATGTGCCCTCCAATCGTCAATACAATCACGTGGCGGCGCATTTCGGCAGTGCAGCAGCGGCCCAGAATGCCTGGACAACGGACGGCTTTGGTTCGCCGCATGCCCAGTTGCCGGCACAATTCTACACACAGAATGCAGCAGTGATGATGGCACCTTGGCGATCCTATGATCCGACTGGCTTTCAGCGCTCCTCTCCCTACGAGAGTGCCATGGATTTTCAGTTTGGCGAGGGACGGGAGTGCGTCAACTGTGGTGCGATTTCCACACCGCTTTGGAGGCGGGATGGCACCGGACACTATCTGTGCAACGCTTGCGGACTGTATCACAAGATGAACGGCATGAACCGTCCGCTGATCAAGCCCAGCAAGCGACTGGTGAGTGCAGTGAGTAGCCGCAAACCACATATACACTGAATATCCATCTTAATCAAAATTTGTTTACCAATAGACTGCCACACGGCGATTGGGGCTGTGCTGCACCAACTGCGGCACACGCACTACAACCCTCTGGCGGCGTAACAATGACGGCGAACCGGTCTGCAATGCCTGTGGTCTCTACTTCAAGCTGCATGGCGTCAATCGGCCACTGGCGATGCGCAAGGATGGCATCCAGACACGCAAGCGGAAGCCCAAGAAAACAGGCAGCGGCTCCACAACGACAAGTGGCTCGGGATCCGGCTCTAATACGGAGGCCATCAAGGACTGCAAGGAGGAGCATGGTAAGCAAGAGAGGCTTAAATAAACACAATTCTTTTAAAGTATAAAGAAGTTCAATCAATTCCTTACTTCAAATTATTTTCATTATTCCAATTCCTTTCATGCAAGTCAGACAAATTTTGACTTTTTGAATTGCATTTGAACATTATAGTTCAACTCAGCTACTGTTAAGTGCGTCGAGCTCGACAGTTTTGGACATTGCTGGCTTGATGAAGCTCTTAGATTGTCTTCTGACGAGCATATTTTGTATAGCGTTATTTGACACAAAATAGGTATAAAATGAGTAGGAATTGTCTACTCGATGTGCATGAAAAGATGTAATTAACTTTAACGTCTCTTACTATCTATCGTGTCTTGCTTTGCTTATAACTTGATGTGCTCCCATTTATTTTATAAAATTCTTTGGTGCATCCCCTTAACGTATATTGATTTTCATACTTTGCAGATCTCAAGCCCACGCTTAGCCTGGAACGACACAGTCTCAACAAGCTGCATACGGATCTGAAGAGCACTTTGGCGGGTAGCGTGGCCAGCAGTCTGATGGGGCAGCATCATGCCCAACAACAACAGCAGCAGCAGCAGCCGCAGCAACAGCCAGTACCGTCACATCAGCAATGCTTTCCACACTACGCCCAGCAGCAACAACAGCAGCAGCAACAACAGCAACAGCAGCAGGCACAGCATCAACAACATAGCCACCAATCGCAGCTGAGTGTGCGGCAGTTGCATGGCGCCAGTTCGCAGCTGTATACGGCCAGCAGCAGCGCGGCAGCCTCCGCGTATACGACGCACAGCAGCAATGCGGCGGACACGCCCACATTGAGCAACGGCACACCCTCGCCACACTATCAGCACCATCATTTGCATGCGGCGGCGGCAGCCAGCAGTTCGCATGGACATCATGCGGCTGCAGCTCATCATCATATACATGCGGCAGCCGCAGCCGCAGCATATGGCGTCAAGACGGAGGCGAGTGCCACCAATTATGACTATGTTAACAACTGTTATTTTGGGGCATCGTTTGGTGCACTGGGCGGAGCGGCCTCCTCGGCGATGGCGGGTGGGGCGACCAGTGATCTGGCTGGCTATCATCATCAGCACAATGTCATCCAGGCCGCCAAGCTGATGGCGACATCCTGAGCAGCAGCAGCAACAGCAGCAGCAGCGGCGGGCACTGTGATCTCTTCCCCAGATAATTTGGTTGGAGCTTCGTTGGAATGGTATTGAAAAGACTTTTGAATTAGTTTTATTTAAGTTGCAATTAGTTTTTAGCGCCTGTAAATAACTGCACAGAAGTTTTGTACAAATATTTGTTTATCGCTTCGTTCTATTTACTCGACCTTGTGTTAGTGCCTAGTAACTTAAGTTTTAGTTTTAACCAGCAATTGTAAAGCGTTTGTATTACCCTATTTCTCTAACTAGCATAAATTATCTTTAATTCATAAAACGCACACAATCATAGATCATTTAGCCATAAGACTAGTAGAACATTTAAGGCCATGCATATTATCATATAAATAAATGTCATTTCAAACATAAATCCAAAAATGAAGCTGATATTTCGTTGACAAACCCCGATTGCCATTGCTTAAAAATTCGTTTTTGAATTAACCTACTCCTAAAAGTAGGCGTAAGTGTTGCGCATAAAATGGTATGTTTATCTCAAAAGTATGCAACAAATACATTGATGGACGGTTTATTTGAAACCAACAGAACTGTGGCGGTGCTCTTAAATTAATTATTCAAGCCATTTTCAGCTGTGCCCTATTATATTAAATAGATTAAGCGTTGTTTGGCCTTACATTATGAAGAGCAAAAATAAAAAAAAAAATAAGCGGTACAATAAAATATGTCTACTATAAGTGTTGAATATAAATTCAAAGTCTTTATTAAACACACTGACTTAAATTACCTATTTATTTAAGTGTGGAAAATTTTTAAAAACTGCCCTGCATCAATTATCAACCGGCCAATAGCCCTTTCACAATACTCACTCAAATTTTACTCGGTCAATGTCGACAATAGGAAAACACCCACGATACACAGCAAACATAGGCAGCATATAAATATCTAATTAAAAGTCTCAACTGAAGCTATTGAACTCATGATGGCCTACTGAATTTAATATGTGTTTTTTACAATTCATTGAATGCAGTTTGTTTGTGTTTAGATATATTCATATATATTCGAGTACGCAACGCATTGCAAAAAAGTGGGCAAGTGTGAAAGTTACGTCACTTGGCAGCCAAATAAATTGCAAATAAAGTGCATTAAAAAATAAAAACATTTGTGCAAAATAAAAAATACAAATAAAAATACAAGAATGCTATAATAAAAAAACGAAATTATATCAAAATAAAAATTACGCAACAAGCGGGAGCCTTTTTGCTGCATTTATTTATGACTGGTCTGCGTGTATTAAATTTCAGCTTGATTTCATTTTTTGGTTTGGCAGTCGATGAGGATGCAATGGAAGCTGTAACTAAAAATCAAAATAAAAAATTGTTACAACATTCAGCTAATTTGGTAATTTCCGCACACGACGCAGCATAAAAAGTCAAAAAAGAGGTGCTGATATAATGGTGACTGTTGAGAGAAAAATTGATGTAAAGCTACCTCTCTATTGGCGCAATACTAACCTTGCCTGGGGGTCTGGGTCTGGACATGCAACAATGAAATAAATGGTAACGAAAAGCAAAGATACAACACAGCTGGGCCATGCATATTAATTTTTATTTAAACGTCAACATTTTATTTTTAACATCGACAAAGATAAAGCAAAATTATTGGGCCCAACTTTAATTCAAGTGACTGCATAACAAAAGACTTGCAACTAGATGCGGAGTCACCCGCCGAGGCAATGAAGCACAAAACAAAACATAACAAGTCAAGACAAAATCCAAATAACAAAAAAAACCAAACCGAAGCAGACCAACACCCATGACAATGAAGCAGCAACCACGGTGACGTAGTCTGGGTTCCCACTCACCCTCCTCTGGAGTGATATCTGCGTAATACCAGAAGTAGTGAACAGGTGAACAACTTTAGTGAAGGGGAATGCTTTGAGAAGCGGGCGGGCGTGTGGCAGTCGTGTGTGTGGCGCAATGGACACTGAAAACAAGTTGGTGGCGTCTACGCAATGAACGAAAGTACAATTCAAAACAAAATAAAAATCCAAATTTTAAAAACACATGGATTATTGAGTGAAGCAGAAGTCGAACGTTGCATACAGTACAAATTAATTGAGATATAAATTTAAGATTTAAATAAAATCAATTTAGGAATACAAAATTAAAATATGTCGCCGGGAATGAATGCAAAATTTTTGCGCAACAGCTTAAGATGCATACAGCCATCAAACCTCCCGAACATTTGTACGGTATTAGAAATGTTTTTGCGACACTTCACCCATGCGTTCACGTCTCCACCGGTCAGTTCGAAAGCGGGTGTAAACGGGTACGGGTTTGAACTCCACTCTGGGTTGCTGCAGCCGCATGTTGCGGAATCTGTGGTACGGGCACAAACGTAAACAAAAGTGTTCGAAAAGTGGATGCCGCAGGCCACACAGCAACAACATACACACACACTTACACACACCGCACCACACGTAAAACTAATGTCATGGTTTCGTACAACATTTCACTTTGCTGCCGCAGCAATTCGGTTTGAAACGTCGAAGCCAACAGTCGCTGCTAGCGGACAAGTTTTTAAGTCCAAATTTTAAATAATAAAGGAAGCTGTCCCAATAAGGATAATTGTGTGGATAAACATGTTTGAGACAGCAAACTGGAAGTTTCAGTACAGTTATTATTTTATCGGTTTTATTTGTCTAATACCAAGCACAGCAGCCTATACACGGGAAATTGTTAACAATAAACCACCGCTGCAGGAAAGACGTAAGTGAAACATAATAAATAATAAAAAATGCTTCAGATAGTTCATAGAATGAATAGTGATTAATGATGATGTAATCAAAATAAAATGAAGATAAATATGTGACTTAAGTTTAAATAACTAACTATTTCTTTTGTATTTGCAACATCAAAAATCTTTATAATTCCTAGCTTTGTGTGAATTGAAAATTTTTAAATAAAAGTTGATTTTCGGATTCAAATTGATTTGCTTTCAAATCGAAAAGTGTAATTTATTTCAATAAATCGTAATACTCACAATCAAATATTGAAAAATTCTTTATTGTAAATAAAAATCTTTTAAAATTAATTACAACTTATATGAAACAGTTAAAGTGGGTTATTAAAAAACAAAGAAGAGAAATAGGCGTGGCAAATATTACATATCCTTGTAGAGTGAAGTCAAATTGACGATATCTTATTTTTAATGCAAATTTATAAAGCTGATACGATATATTAGTCTATTAGACTTTTTTGTTCACATGCGAGGAACATAATAAATGGTGAGTTTCTAAAGAATTGTACCAAATTGTACCAATTTTTGTAGTTTAGTGACTAGCCAGACTATGACTGAGACAAACTGAGACTACCAATATTAAAGTAAATAATTCAAAAATTTTATAATCGATTGAATATTGAAATATTTGCTTTTTCTGTTGTGCAGCATCTTGGCTACAAACCTGTAAGCGTTCCAGTCCCAATGAAAACAAATGTTTTCGCCAACTATTTGAGGGTTGCTTTCCTGCGCTGGCCGCTGGCATACCAGAGATCGGTGTGAGAAGCTTCGATCCGCTGAACATTGATCAGGTGTCTGTTTCAAAGGGCAGTGGAAATTTGATTCTGTCCGGCGGCTTTCAAAACCTTATCATACGCGGACCCTCAAATGCGACAGTGCGCCGAGCTAGGTAAGTAAATAGAATGGAAATGTAGATAGTTCGTCATTTGTTATTATGATTTGAATATTTATACAGTTTGGATCTGTCGCGACGTCAGCTGAACTTTGAGCTGGAGTTGCCACGTCTACGCATCAAGGCCAAATACAATCTAAAGGGTAACATTCTCCTGTTACCATTGGTTGGAAACGGCGACGTAGCCATGGCCCTGAAGAATGTCCATACAGCCGTTTACACAAAGATCTCGCTGCGCAATGAGACCCAGACTGGTGATGAGATAATACACATTGATGAGATGAAAGTGAGCTTCCAGGTGGGCGCGATGCGAATTCATTTGAAGAATCTCTTCAATGGCAACGAAATTCTGGCCACCTCCATTAACGCGTTCCTCAATCAGAATGGCAACGAGGTGATAGCAGAGCTGCGGCCCGACTTGGAGATGGGGCTAGCTGACATTTTCCATGGCCTATGGAATAATGTGTTCTCCAAGATGCCCACAAAACTGTGGTTAATCTGAGTGTGTGTTAATCTAAGTGCAGCCAAAGAGTTTCTTTGCGGATTATATTATAAATGTAATTTATTTTGAGTTTTATTTTGTTGTTGCAAGTAGTTTAATTGATTTTTTGTACTACCTACCTATGATTAAATCTATACTTTATTTAATATTAATTTGAACTGCTCAATTCTTCTTTTTGGGCAGAAGTTCATCGTAGGGAAAAGTAGCAAACAATTTATCGATGGAGGAGCGCAAAATATCTATAAGTGCCTTGGTTATCAATGGGCGCACCTCATCGGACAGCGACTTCCAGTTCTCGTTAAGAAAATCATTCATTCTCTGCCCCAAAACCTTGTCGCCATTGAAAAGATTATCCAGCTCCATATGCACATTGGACAGTTTATATACGACCTTTATATCCTTGATCTTTAAATAGGTAGCGCCATTTTTAATATACTCCTGGCCATTTAGCTCCGTATCCATTGTAAGATTGGCTAGCAAAAAATACAAATATATAAGTTGTAACTCGCTGAAGAATTGTTCAAATCTTACTTAGATCCATATGACAATGTCCATCACCGAGCAGAGGCATCATCATGATCTTGCCCTTAATGCTATATTCCGCATCCAACATAAGTTTCGGGAATGCCAGCGAAAAGGAGATCTTAAGTTTACTTGGCTCGATGGTCAGATTTTTTAACCTATGCTTTGACATGCCCGAAATTTTAACATTCCTATACACAGAATGTAGATAGATAGCACCCGAATCTTGATCCATTCTGATTTCGGGCACCAACAGTGGTTCCATTGGCGGTATGTACAGCTCTGCTATGCCGTCCATCAGGTGCGGCTCCAATGACTCAAAGGATTCACGTGCACATTTATTCAAGTCCGGAGCGTCGCGTTGACAAACCTTGAGAAAAGCAGCTGCAAGTGGCTTGAATTACTGACTTAAACACCACAACTTCCAACAGATACTCACGCAGTGTTTTTGTCTTTTCTTTGGGCTTGGCCAGCGTTTGGGTTGTCTGAAGTATTATCCCCACCAGCAATAAGGTAATTAGTGATTTTTGCTCCATTTTTAGTTGGTTTTACGTCTCACTGACGCCAAGCAATTTCTGTTCGTTTCACCTGCATTTGCATTGCTTTTATAGCTCAGCGTCGACCGCCCGTCGAGAAGCTGACGCACCTAGTTCTGCCAGACATGCAATTTTCCGTGACATTGCAATCCTCAGCAAATTTCCAAAGTCGCATCAGCACATGTGTTTTTCAGCCAAGTGGCTCTTACGTTTATATGTTTTATGGAATATATACATATATATATATATATATATATATATATATGGCATATAATGTGTAATACAAATGAGTCAATTTGCTATTGTGCTTAATTGGTCAAACTGTAACTAAACTTTTAGTTTGGTTTGGGCTAAAGAATTGTATTTCTATCACATAAGCAGATTGAACAACTTTTCAATTTACAATATCGCCCCTTTTCTATAAAACTTCTGAAATATCACATGCACACATCAAGAGACATTAACTTACTAGAAAATACATTTTTACTTTCTGTGGAGTGCAAAGTATAATTAGTTCGAAAGTTTGTTGTTTGACAACCAGTTGTATTGTAAAAAAATTTAAAACCAAACAATAAAGTATTTCAAATAATAGATATATATACATATACTTTTATTTTAAAATTACATGGGTAAATATTTAAAAGGGATTAAAACAAAATGCAATCATAACGTAAAATCAGCTTCACTAAAGCCAATTTACTATGTAACGAAAAGCGATTAGTTAATATAACAACAAAAAAAGGCACGATGAATATAACACAAACTCGCAAACCGGACGGCTGAAATCTTTATTATTAAAATGTTGATATGGAAGCTATTCGATATAGTATTTTAATGGTCATGCTTTCTTGCACATAATAAAACACACATAATTGGAGAGTTTAATCCGGATAACTTTGTAAATAAAATAAGTGTTCATATACGAACTCATTGGTATATCGACACGCCCACTAATGCTAACCAAGAATGTGTGTGCCTAATGGGGGTTTTACTGCAATTCAAACATCACGACTAACCTATAACATCTGTTTTAAGCATCTTAAATCTGTTTAAAGCAACAAAAACTTAAAAATTCCAGCTGGTAAACTGGCATTTCTTAACGCACATTTCTTAATGTTGCTTAGTCCGATCGATCTCCATCTCACTTTCCATGCTGTAAAAATATTTAGTTAGTTCAAATTATGTTCATCATAAGAGAGATCGGATTACGCACAGTTGCCTGGTACGCAATGCCTGGGCAATCACATTATCGGTGGACAAACTATCGAAAGCATCCAAACTGTGTGGAATTACGCCATTAGCGACACCAAAGCTCAGTTGACTCATTGCTTTGTTTACGTCAAACGCGGGCACTTGCTGTATCGGATTAGCACTTGTCAGCATTTTCAGTTGTAGGTGCAGCAGCTGCCTTTGCACAGCCCTAAGATTCTCATGAGCGTTTTTCACAACAATTGATATTTTGGAGAAGCGCAAATGCGTCTGGTTTGTGCTCTCGCGCAAATTCTTCATTTCCTTATTTTCGAGAAACGCAAAACGAGAATTTGCAAAATTAATGGAAATGTCCGACAGCTCTGACCACGTCAGTGAACTGTTCAGATATTTCTTCTGATAAAACTTGCTGTTCAAATAATAAAAATTGATTATTGATTGTAGATTGATTGGTAATTGTCTACTTACATATTGAATATATCGCTTTTAATACATCTCTCGTACATCTCTTTACTCTTCTTTATAAATTCCGTCCGTAGGTTGTATAAAATAGAATCATAATGATGTACTATTTTCTCAATAGAAGTAACTATATCCTTATGCTTAATGGCCAAATTCATCCAATCGGATTTCCAATCCTCATCATTGTTCTATAAGAATATAAAGTATAAATTGTAAATTAATAAAGATCTTAATTTATGCTGCGCTGCGATTACCAAACGTGTTTTCTGCTGCTCTTCTGCAGCGCTGAGCAGTGCTTGGAAATTCTCGATGGCGCCACAGCATTTATCCTTTTCCTTATCCAAAGCCTTAATTATTGGCTGATATTCGAGCACATCGTGCTCTAGCGACAAAGCGTAATCCTTAAATCCACACAGCAACATTCTCACGTGGGCCTGCTCCGTGCGAAGAACATGGTGCATGTCCAACGACAGGCGTTCCACTAACCAGTTTTCCAAATTTTTAAATTCTGTGGTAAGATGGTTCTTAAGCGTTTCCGTCATGTTTGGCACTGGTGTTACGTATGGGCACTTTTCAGTGACATTAAAAACGTAAAGCATAACTGGAGGATTACGCGAACCCTCGCTGTTGTCACACCAATCGTCCACAAAGAGATCCACTGGTCTCGTCTGCGGGGTTAGACGTTTGTGTGGATGACCCAAGGGCAGCACAAGGTAAATAGACGATGATGGCAATCCGGTGGATTCTTCAATGAACATGAACAACTGTTGCATTGTCATGCTGGACGTCACTTCGAACTCGAGGCGCTTATAGGCACACGCTGCGAAGATGGTTAGCACATTCATCTTTAGCAGGCGATCGATTTCCGTAAATATGACGGGAGCTGCAGATGCAGCTTGTACTTCATCAGTTGCTGCTGGTGCGCCACGCTGAGAATAGTCGACAATGAGAGCCAAAAGCAGCCACTTTGTAAACTGCGCCTGCCAAGGCAGGCTTAAATGATGCCCGATGGGTATCTTATTGTGAAAATGGAAGCGCATCGGAGTGACATCATCCTCAGTTATGGCAACACAATTCCTAGGCTTTTTTTTTAAATTCAGATGGATATTAACCACACTCTGGTGCGGTATAAATGGCAGCGCACCCGTCGCCAACTCGTATGCAATGATGCCCATCGACCAGTAGTCCACCTTGTTATTGTATTTGCCGGTTTCCACCACCTCGGGTGCATAATAATGGCGTGTGCCCACCACACTCTGCAGAATCGTTTTGTCTGGCGATTCGCGCGCTAGGCCGAAGTCCGTTAGCTTGTACAGCCGGCGGCCATCAGCCAGGCAATGTATTACAATGTTTTCGGGTTTAAGGTCGCGATGACATAGCTTACAGTGCGTGTGAAGGAAGTCAACGGCTTGGCGCAGAGAGCCCAAAATTTTACGAACCTCAAACTCCAGCAGACCTGCAGGAAATCAAATGTTAGTTACATTTCCATTAATGGAATAGTGCGTAGTACGCAAAATCTCACCGTTGGCATTTTCCGGTTTCTGCAAAAGTTTGCGTACATCGCCTCCATTGCAATATTCCAGTATAATCACGGGCAGCTGGTAAAAGTGATCCTTGTTCAAATAATCGATAAATGCCAGTGAATCGTCGTTCAGCTTAACGCCGGCGACAATGCTTATCGGATCCTGTAGTTGATGTGTCCAGTTGTATTCCTCCTGCCAGCGCTGCCGCAGCTTACGCTGCTGATCAACGCTCATGTTCTCAGCATTTTTTAAGCGCTTGGTGGCTGGCAAAATAAATAAACAGTTATGTGAGTAACGTCAAACAAAAAAATTTTGAAGCTGACTCAGTTCAGAATGCAATTTTCAATGCTTCTTATCAGGTCGAACACAGCCATAGAGGCAACCGAGTAGTTTCACGTTGAATATTTCGACTGCGCAATACTCTGTGAACACCTAAAGATTCAATAACTTAAAAAACGGTGACTTTTAAATCGTTTCGGAGATAACTTTGGTTCAAAGCAATGATCCTACAAATGTTGGATACGTAACTATGCGTTTGCGAAGAAACCTAAATCCTTCAAAAACATTTGAGTTAACGAAACAAATATAGTCTTTTTCTGTTTGCCAACAGAGTATTGAATATGACAGGCATAACGGATTCTTAAATCAGCCAAGTTCTGAGAATTGCATTCAAGTATGTATGTATGTATATGGTGCTGGTTAGGGAGTAATAAATCAACAGATATGTATGTGCACATATACATGCAGAAGTATACTATATATAATTTAAAATAAAAGCACGTATGCTGAGATTGCTCACCTACTTCCTGGTCCGTTTTGCAATTTTTCCAATGATGAACTTCACCGAAGCCGCCTTGACCTAGGATTCCGAGCAGTATCCAGTCACCAACTCTCTCTCTCTTCCATTTAAAAGGCATGCTTGCAATATTAGCCTATATTAAAAGCGACGGCCAAACAACAAGTGTACATCGATCTGCTTATTGTTATGAATGAAAGATGTATCGACAATCGATCGATTGCAACTAGAGGCGGACGATATTTAAATAAGTGATCTGTGACTTGAAAGTATTAGTCACAAGGCCGAATCATTGAATATTAATTCTAAGTTGCACTTCAAGCTCAATTATAATTATTACTATAACAATAATAATTTATTTTAATAAACTTTATGAATAGTACAATTCAAATTGTTGGCGACTCTATAATTGTTACTTTGGGTCTGAATTAGCTGTCACTGCGACTAAGTCACGCACTCATCTCTAAAGTGCTGGCAAACAGGTTGTAAACAAAAGTTGCAATAGCTGGAAATTTAGTCATTTATAAATAAAAGCCATCATTTTCTGCGCATGTCTGTGTAAAAATGCGTTTCCACATGAACGGCAGCAACGATGATAATGAAATTGTGGCTGCCACAGCTAGCGCCGATCACATACGCAAGTTTGTATTCAGCTGCAACGTTGGAGGCGGCGCTGAAGCAGCCATAGAACGCTTGGAAATTAAAATACCCGAAGTAAAATTAAAAACTCAAATGCAATGGCTGCCACATGTAATACATATTGGTTAATATAGATACTGCAGGGCGCCTATTCATTCTACACGTGGCCAAGCGCCCCAATTCTTGCGCATTTTTTGTGGGAACGCCGTCAAAGTCTGGTCTGCAAACGGATTCTGGAGCTGGGCGCTGGAACGGCGCTGCCCGGCATACTGGCCGCCAAGTGCGGCGCTCAGGTGGTGCTCACCGACAATTGCATACTGCCCAAATCCTTGGCACACATACGCAAGTCCTGCCTGGCCAATCAACTGCAACCGGGCATTGATATCGACGTCGTCGGCCTCAGCTGGGGTCTTCTGCTGAATAGCGTGTTTCGATTGCCTGCATTGGACCTGATCATAGCAGCCGATTGCTTCTACGATCCCTGCGTCTTTGAGGATATCATTGTTACTGTGGCGTTTCTATTGGAACGCAATCGTGGCGCCAAATTCATATTCACATATCAGGAACGCAGTGCGGATTGGTCAATTGAGGCGCTGCTCAAAAAGTGGAAGCTGCATGCGTCCAGCATAAATATGGATGAGATTGGCAAGGAATCCGGAGTGGATTTGCTTGAGTTTATGGGCGGGCATACGATACACCTGCTGGAGATAACGCTCATCGAGCATCAGCGAGTCGAAGATTTAGTAGAGTAATAATAAAAATATGGAAAATAATCAAGCAACGGATTATTATGTAATCATGTGTGTAATATATGTGCTTACATTTATTTGTTATCGGGTTGGTTAATTTTACTTCAGTGTGCTACAAATTTTCATAATGAAAATATTTGATATTTTCTGCAAGGAAATAAGAAAATGTTTTTTTCATACTCGCGCGCCTATTATTTTGTTACATTGAGTTAACAGCGTCTTTCGTCGCTTAACAGAGCGCTGGCAAATGGCAAATGCGCCATTGCCATTCACACGTAAATGTCGACAAGTATTTCACAGACAGCGAGCGTCGCTGTCGCCTTTTAAAAGTCGCACAGTTTTATTATTTATTTGAAAACCAAAAAATTAACTACAATACTTTGTTAGTTAGTTGCACAAAACGTTAACAAGTTCGGGCAGTTTGTATTATTAGTTGTTGCTGCGACAGCTTAGGATTTCCATTTCGATTTCGCTTCAAAGCCGTGCTAGTGTATTAGTGTGTGTATGTGAGTGAGTGTGCGTGTGTATTGCTATTGTGCCTGTGAAAAATCGAAGTTATTGCATTACGTTGCGCCAGCTGCCCAGCTGCTTGCCTGTCTATGTTAATGGTGAGTGCTGCCTGCGAAGGAATGCTTCCGCACATTATTAACAACGCATTTTATTACTGCTGCTGCTGTGGGCGTCGTTTGTGGTCTTGCCTTAAACTATTGCTTCAATTGTTAACTGCAAATTTAATTAGTAACGAGAAGAAACGAAACGGTAAGCGACGACATTTTGTTGACGCATGACGCTTTTTGAGAAACATTTGCTGTTATGATTGATCCGTTAATTCGAAAACACGAGCGAGTGAGAGCGTACATCTCACTCATACACTCAACAAGAATAGAGAGCGAGTGAGTAAGTGAGTGAGTGAGAAGCGAAACGCCGACAAAGACATTAGCGGCAACTAAATACCCTGCGCTAACCATCCACCTGGCATGTGTGCCTGTGTTATTTATTAGAAAGGGCAGGGGTAGTAGTAACTTATTTACATGTCTTATTTATTATGGCTTGTCGCACAACAGAAAAAAATGCGCGGGATATGATTTCATCAGGGGTGCGTGTTCTCCAAAGCAGGACAGGGCTTTTTCGGCGTGTTCGTCATTAGTTAGATTTGCAAGCCGGATTGTTAAAAATAAATATATATGTTCTTGCCATAAGAATAGCATTTAGCTGAAAGAAAAATGATGGCAAATTCTAAATATGGCATTGCGACCCATTTAATTTTGTCGCCTCTCCAAGCAGCGACACTTCAAGCATGACGGCTGCGACTGCAAAAATTCCTTGGCCCAACATTTCATCCACAATTAAGCTCAATTTTGAAACATTAAATTTGATTGCCCAAGACCAGTCATTCCCAGATAACTAAAAAAAAAAAAAACAATTTTTTATGGACATACAACTTCAATAAGTGCAGAAGGCTTAAATTCCCGCTACCCAGTCTTTGCAAAATGTTCTCGAGCTAAATTTGACGGGTAAATGGCTGAATTGGCAGCGCTCTCTAAATCGGAAGTTCTGGTTCATTAAGTTAGCTTTGATTTTCCTTTAGGCTACCCATTGCAAACACGTACTCAACAGTTTTAAATTTCAATCGATTATTTCGCTTTCAGCTAGTCGCACGTTCGACGAGCTAAATCATTGATTAAGTCGCTAACAGCAACTGACAGACAACACTTAGAGACAGCATGGCCGAGGATACCGAATACAAAAAACTGCCGATCGAGGAGCGATGCGTTCACAAGCTGTGGAAGGCACGCGTCGATGGCTACGAGGAGGCAGCGAAAGTCTTTCGCGAACTGGATGATGAACGCTCTCCAGAATGGTCCAAGTATGCGGGACTAATCAAGAAAATGGTCATCGACTCGAATGCGCTTGCGCAAGAGAAGGGTCTGGAGGCGGCGCTCATATTTGTGGAGAACAGCGGCCTGGCTGGACGGACAGTGGGTGATGTTATGTCAGGCATCGTTCAGAAATGCATCGCCGCACCCAAGACTAAAACAAGGGAGCTCTCCGTGCAGGTCACGCTCATGTATGTTGAGATTGAAAAGCAAGAGGCCGTCGTAGAGGAGCTCGTAAAAGGCATGGAGCACAAGAATCCCAAAATTGTGTCGGCTTGCGTAGCGGCCACCACCCAAGCAATGCGTGAATTTGGCTCCAAGGTTATCGGCGTTAAAGTTTTAATAAAGAAATTGGCCATACTCTTATCTGATCGAGACAAAGGGGTGCGAGATGAAACCAAACAGTTGGCCGTTGAAATATATCGTTGGATTGGCGCCGCCATGAAGTCGCATATTTCGTCATTACCGCAGGTAACCATCAAGGAGCTGGAAGAAGAGTTTGACAAACTAAAAGGCGAACGGGCCGAGCCAACGAGGTGAGTTCAGTTCTTATCAATTCAGTTCCTCTTGATAATTTCACTTTGTCTGCAGATACCTAAAGTCTCAACAGGAAAAGCAGGCTAAAATTGCAGATCAAGCCGCCACTGAAGATGCGTACAATGGTGAATACGATGCTTAAGGCAGTTTATTATTATTATCTTGACTATGTTTACCTATAAGCAGACAATGAAACCCCCTTAAAACCCGTCAAGAAAAATCGTAAGCAAGCATTAAAAGAAAATTTCTTTTGTCACTCGCCGAGTTGTCCATATTCATCACTAGGTATAACTTACTAACATTGAAACTTTAACAATATTCGACACTTTTTGGGAAAAGCGATCCTCGATCAATTTCGTTGTAGATCATAATCTTAAAAAGGCTTTAATTTAATGAATATTGATTCAATCTGTCGGCAATTATAAAAGATAAGATCGACTATAAAAAGTCTTTGTCACAATATGACGTAATACGTCTTTATTTTCATTGCTGTCTTAAATATTATTTTAGACGAATTATAATTTGCAAGTTAAACAAAAATGTTAAACACTTCAAAGATCGTCGGTGTGGCGAATAGAACTCACCGAACCCACTAGAGCCATGTTTGAGATGTTGCGACGTCGCACGATCTACACACCTGCTTTCTTTCCATCCGGTTGCTTGGATGAATATTGCCAGTTGCCTTACTTGTTTATTGGAGAGCTCCGATATATTTGTAACGAAGGGAGAATATTGCCAAACTAATAATATAAATGATTAACTTTATTGTGTAGTTTTTATTAATGTTCATGCTATTTTATATAGACGACGATGCAGAGGCTGGCGCTGAGGAAGTTGATCCTATGGATCTAATCGATCCCGTTGATATACTCTCCAAGATGCCAAAAGATTTTTACGATAAACTCGATGAGAAGAAATGGACGTTGCGCAAAGAGTCGCTGGAGGCACTGGAAAAGCTACTCACAGATCATCCCAAGCTTGAGGCCGGTGAATATGGCACTCTGGTCAATGCGCTCAAGAAAGTCGTCACCAAGGACTCGAATGTAGTGCTCGTAGCCATGGCTGGCAAATGCCTGGCGATGCTGGCTAAGGGTCTCTCCAAGCGCTTCTCAAGCTACGCCTCGGTAAGTGAAACCAAATTTCAATATCTATTTTAGAAAGATAATAAAAAATATATTTATGTTTAAAGGCCTGCGTGCCGGCGTTACTGGAGAAATTCAAGGAGAAGAAGCCTAATGTGGTTAGTGCGTTGCGGGAGGCCATGGATGCGATTTATGCGTCCACATCGCTAGAGGCACAACAAGAACATATTGTGGAAGCGTTGGCCAACAAGAATCCCAGTGTCAAATCAGAGACAGCCTTGTTCCTGGCCCGTGCCCTCAGCCGCACACAGCCGACAGCATTAAACAAGAAACTCATCAAGCTGCTGACCACCACACTGTTGAAGACACTCAACGAATCCGATCCCACGGTGCGCGACAGCAGCGCCGAGGCGTTGGGCACACTAATGAAACTCGTTAGCGAGAAGGCGCTGGGACCGCTGCTCACAGATGTGGATCCGCTAAAGATGGGAAAAATCAAGGAGTGCCACGACAGGGCCGAAATCAAGATCAAAGTAGCCGCTATCAAAAAGGAGGCGCGTCCGGCCACAGCCCCGTCAACAAAAGCAGCAGCTGCAACCAAGTCTAGTGGTGGTAGCGTCGAACCCAAAGCAATTACGCGTCCGGCCACGACTGGTGCACGCAAGGTGCTCAAAAAACCAGCAGCAGCAGCAAGTACAGCACCCCCTGGATTGTCCAAAGCCGCCAGTGGCAAGGCGTTGGCTTCCGAGCGCGAACTCACACCCGAGGAGGTGCAGGATAAAGCGGATGAGCTGCTGCCCGCCGAAATATTAAACGGTTTGGCCGACAGCAACTGGAAGAATCGTTTGGCCGCTGTGGAGCAGCTGCTAACGCAAATTCCCAGCTACGATGCTAAACAGGCGGGCATATCTCAAGTTCTGGTGCGCACCGTTAGCGGACGCAAGCCTGGCCTCAAGGAAACAAACTTTCAAGTGCTCAAGCTCAAGCTGGATGTGATTCGAAGCGTGGCCGAAACTTTTCCGTTTACAGCCGTCACAGTGGATCATGTGGTCAATGAGATAACTGAGAAGCTGGCTGATGCCAAAAATGCTGGAACTGCTGCCGATGTGCTAACCGCTTTGGCTGAGGCCACCAAACTGGAGCTTGTCGTTGGCAAAGTGCTGGGATTTGCCCTTGAGCAAAAATCGCCCAAGGTGCAGTCCGAGGCTTTTAACTGGATAAACAAAGCCATAATTGAGTTTGGCTTTAAGCTGCAGCCCAAGATGCTAATCGATGATGTGCGCAAGGGTGTCCAGAGCACAAATCCGACAGTACGCGGCGCTGCTATCCAACTTGTGGGCACCATGACCATGTACATGGGCAATGCTCTAATGCTATTCTTCGATGGCGAGAAACCAGCACTCAAATCGCAAATTCAAACCGAATTCAATAAGAATCTGGGTGAGAAACCGCCCAGGCCGATACGTGGCGTGCAGTGCAGTAGCGCCGGCCCCGAGGATGATGACAGTGAAGATGGAGCTGCTCGAGGATCGCCTGAGCCCATCAACTTGACGGATCTTTTACCACGTGTTGATATCTCGGGACAAATTACAGAATCGCTGCTGAAGGAAATGTCTGACAAGGACTGGAAGACACGCAATGAGGGACTCACCAGGCTGCAGGCCATCATCACCGAGGCCAAGCTGATCAAACCTAGCATTGGCGACCTGGCACCAGCACTGGCACATCGTCTTCTTGACTCCAATGCGAAAATTGCGCAGACGGCCCTTTCCATTTGCGAGCAGCTGTCGACTGCAATGGGCGCTGGCTGTCGCAGTCATGTGCGTGTCCTCTTCCCGGGCTTTCTCCATGCGTTGGGCGACAGCAAGAGTTTTGTGCGTGCCGCGGCGCTAAACTGCATCAATAGCTTTGGCGAACAGGGTGGCTATAAGGAGTTCTTCGAGAGCGAAATGATTGCCGATGCCCTCAAAGCTGGCTCGCCGGCTCTCAAGGTTGAGTTGTGGGCGTGGCTGGCTGAAAAGTTGCCGCCATTGCCACCAAAGTCGATACCAAAAGAGGAACTAAGCACAATTGTGCCGCATCTGTATGCGCATATCTGTGATCGCAATGCAGATGTGCGCAAGAACGCCAACGAGGCTGTGCTGGGCTTTATGATTCATTTGGGTTTCGAGTCAATGGCTCGAGCACTCGATAAACAGAAGCCCGCCTCCAAGAAGGATATCATGGCCGCACTGGAGAAGGCACGGCCCAATTTACCGGTTAAGCCACTGCCCAAAGGCAAACAGCAAGCACCCATACCCGAAGAGGCCAAGAAAGTGGTGCGCAGCGGTGGCGGTGCTGCGGCTCAAAAACAGGGTGCGGCCAAGGCAGCTGGTGGCGGCGGCGACAAGGCCAACGCACAGCCAGCTTCCCGCAAGAAGGACGAGGATGTGGACATGTCACCGTTGCTGGCGGTCAACAACATTAAAAATCAGCGACTCATCGATGAGCAAAAGATGCGAGTACTCAAGTGGACATTTACCACGCCGCGCGAGGAGTTCACGGATCTGCTGCGCGATCAGATGACCACAGCCAATGTGAACAAGGCAATGATGGCAAATATGTTTCACGATGACTTCCGGTATGTTTTTATCCAATGCTATCTCAATTTGGTATTTATCTAAATTTTCTGTTTCAGATATCATTTGAAAGTCATAGAACAGTTGAGCGAAGATTTGCCGAATAACAGCAAGGCGCTGATTTGTAATCTGGATTTAATACTTAAGTGGCTGACGCTGCGCTTCTACGATACGAACCCTTCTGTGCTTATTAAGGGTCTCGAGTATCTAGCATTAGTGTTCCAGATGCTGGTCGAAATGGAGTATATGATGGCAGAGAACGAGGGCAGCAGCTTTGTGCCCCATCTGCTGCTGAAGGCGAGTTGCAAAACCACAAACACAATTTTGTGTTGCAACAAATGTCGTAATACTTGTTTATGTCCACACAGATTGGTGATCCCAAGGATGCTGTCCGAAATGGCGTGCGGCGCGTGCTGCGACAGATTAATCTCTTGTATCCCTTTACAAAAGTCTTTTCATATGTTATGGATGGCCTCAAATCAAAGAACGCACGCCAGCGCACCGAGTGCCTGGACGAGTTGACCTTTCTCATCGAGTACTACGGACTGGGCATTTGCCAACCATCCCAGCAGGTGGCACTCAAGGAAATAGCTCGGCAAATTTCGGACCGCGACAACTCTGTGCGTAATGCGGCGCTTAACTGTATTGTGATGGCTTACTTCCTTGCTGGCGAGAAGATCTATAAGCTAATTGGTCAGCTTAACGAGAAGGATCTCTCCATGCTGGACGAGCGCATTAAGCGCGCCAAAAAGACAAGAAAACCATCTGCACCTCCAGAGATGCCAGCTGGAGTGAAACAACCGACGCAGGTGGTGCAACAAAGCAGCATTGAGATTGAAGATGCTGTTGGCAATGGCTACGATGAGTTGCCGCCACCAGATGAGGAGGGGTAAGCGTGCGACTATAACTATCGAAGACTCGCGACTAACACAAAATTAGAACAAAGCTAAAGTTATTATATGCGATTTGGCAAGACAAAAAATTAGTTTTTTTTTTTGTTTTTCTAATTTTTATTGTGCTATACAAGTTAAACAATTTGTTTCGAAACAATCGAAATTGAAAAATGTTAAATTGTGCCTTATACGTTTCGAAATTAAATTAAAAAGTGGTTATGTCTATTCAAACTGAAATATTTAGAATTTTCTGTTAGATTTATGATTTGATCTTATGTATTTTTTATTTTATGTTTTGGCTTATTTCTTTTCTACTAATTTTGCCAAATAGCTGCCAGCAGCCAGAGTTAAATGCGCGTGGCGAATGCAACAGACTGGCGGAGCGGAATGCCACAAGCGTTGAAAGCAAATTATACTCCCTGACTCGACAGGCGTAAAGTGGCCTTCTTTTCTTTTATGAATGTATACGTTTGCACTCATAATTTGTTTGCTTTGTTTTTGTTGTTGTTTTTGCTATGTGCTTTGTGTTGCTTGCGCTCTTTTCATTGCTACAGTTTTACTCAGTTACAATTGCCGTTGTTGTGTCGTTATATAGAATAAGTATTTCAGTAGCTCAACGCTTAAGAAATGCCCATCTACTGCAAGAGTTTGTGTGTTTTAAAATCTAAGTTGAAATTCACGTTTATTTTTCACAGCACATTCGACCAGGTGCCGTCAGCGCAGGTGCTGCAACTGCAGCAACAGCTGCAGCTGCAACAGCAGCAGGCGCAGCAGCAGAGAACAAGCGGTCCCTTTGGCCTAGACCCGGAGGTGATGGCCGAGATCGAGAAGGACTGGGTGCGCGTCGACCAAATGATCTTCAAGGAAATGCCCACAGTGGATATCTCGCCCCTCTACGAGCCCATTAAGGTTCTACCAACTCGCGATGGCTTTATGTATCCACAGGAGAAATTTGATCGTCTTATTGCGCGCTCGCGTTTCATTCAACAAAATCGAAACACGTCGCCACAGGCAAATCCCAACATGGCCACCGGCACTTCACCCTATCGCAGTCCCATGCGAATGCAAATGGAACAACAGGCAAATCAATCTCATTTGGATAACAACGTTCCCAAGTAAGTTGAAGAAAGAGGACTTGATCTGCATGTATGCTATAGTCGTTTCGGCTGTTAAGGCTGGTCAAGCACTTTACCTGCAAGTGCGCACTTCCTACACATTTTCAATGAGTGCATGATTTTGGCATCTCTTTACAGCTTGGCAGATGTGCTGCCCAAACACGATCCACAGCTGGTGAAGATCATTAAGCAAGTCAGCAGCGTGGACACGCTCAAAGCGCGTGCAGCCATCAACGAGTTAACCGAGATTATTGAAACACCCGAAAAACAGGCCGTGTTGCGCGACTACGAAGAAATATTTATACAAAATGTGCTGGCACAGCTAAAGGTGTGATGCTTGCAGCATTGCTTCAAATCTAATTGTCGAGTAGTAATAACGCTCCTTGCTTGCAGAATCTCTCGCAGCTGCCCTTGTCGCAGGCGCTGGTTGTCTACCAGCCATTGCTGTCCATTTTGTACACATTCTTCAATGCCAGCATTCTGGGCAAAACGCTGAGCGTAGCCTGCATAAAGAATCTCATGTCTACGTTGCTGCATCTGCTGGCTGATCAACGGCTCACCACCGGAGAAGATGGCCAATACAACAAGGTAATTAATGGCATATGCCTCAAAGTTCTGGACAAGGTCAACTTTACGAACATATACTGGTAAGCATATCCTCTATACATATATCTGAATATAACTCAACAACTAGTTATTAATATCGAGCAGCGCCCTGATACGTTTGTTAAGAGAGTCCTGTCCGGTTGCCAATCTGCCGAAATTTACCGATTTACTTATGAAATGCATTTGGCGGAACATTAAAATGCTACCAGAACGTTCCAATGAGCTGAACTACGATGCAGTAATCTTGGAAGTGCATGAATTTATGCTGGCACTGCCCAGCACCTGGTGGCAAAATCGACCCTCGGATACGCCACTACGCACGATCAAAACAATAATACACAACATGGCCAAGGTGAAGGGCAATGCCATATTGCAGCATCTCAATCAGATACCCACACACTCTGAGCTGCACACCTATTTAATACGCATCTTGAAGGTAAACGGGCAGACATTCCATTTATCGTGTCATACATCTTTCTAAATGTGTGTGTGTGTAATTCATTTTATAGAATTTCCAGAAGGACGGCACTGTGTCCGGGACGGGTGTCTCACCTCAGCGTCAGCAATTTCCAGGCAAGGATATAGGCGCAAAGCGCATATCGCATCAAACGCATGACACAGTGTCACAAATTTTCAAATTAATCTCGGACAAGGATACTAAACAACAAGGACTGCAGAAGCTGTATGACTTTAAGGTACGTTTTTTGTGTTCCCTTTGCCAGAATTAGACTTCAAAATTTTTGTTTGATCACTGCAGCAGCAAAATCCTGACATTGACCTGAGCACTTTCCTGCAAGGCGCCAGCGTTACTTTCCACAAGTACATCGAAGAGGGTCTCGCCGAAATAGAACGCAACCAAAACGCTGGCTCGACGCAGGTGCCCGATAATCGCACAGGTTAGTGGTGTCCACAGCTACCAGATCAATTGCAACTTTTAACTACCCGCACCTGTCTACTAACATAATCTATAACCAATCTGCAGCTGCTACACGTTCTTATCTCACAGATGTCAACCATCAAAATGTGCACGATCCCGATTATTGGATGGACCGTTTGCAGAAGATGATGTCCACGCGGCACAACTCGGAGGATGGCTCCAACATGCTGGACAATAGGGTGGCCGACGAGAATCTGTGCTTGAACTCAATGAACTCACAGAAAGTGTCTCTCATCAGGCGTGAGGTGAGGGTGTGCTCCGAATTCCCTAGTCAACGGAAATTAATCTGATTAAAATGATTGTTGATTTAATAATACGAATGTGTTTCGTTACCCCATGTTTTCTGTTTTATCCTGCAGAAACCCGAATTGTCGCCCAATCGCTTGCAGCATATACAGGCTAAGCTGGCGCAGATTAAAAAGGAGAATCACGCCCAATAAGTATGGACGACAGCCGTATTACTATTTAGTTAGCACTTTACCCGTTCTGCTATGGATTATTATATTTATATATATATTACATATTATTGCTGATAGGCAAACGAGATATGCTATCCAGCTCTTAAAGCGGCCGCGTAAAACACATAAACAATTTATTATTTAACATATTTATGTATGCTTATAGACTCTCGGTATAATCATAATAATGTTTAAAGGCAGGTTAACAACAACTACAATAACATTAATAATAACATCAGCATACTACATACCTACTATTAAACACTACTAACGAATGTAAAAGCAAATTATCTACGTATTAGCACTGAGTTCGTTTTTGAATTGGTTGAGTTTAAGATCTACAGTTTTAGCCTGTTCCATTCGTCGTTTGTTAAGTTAGTTCCTTGCTTCTATTTGCAATTATCTGAAGTGCTTTCTTTTACAATTGAGTTCAAATTTAAAGTTAAAGCAATAACATGTTAAATATTTGTGTATTAATAAAAAATGAATTGTGTTTTCCGTCAAATTATTGTATAAACCTTGTTATGTGGCTGTACCCATCCGATATTGTTTTTAAGCCAGGCCAGGCAAATGGCCAACATGCTCAGTGCGTGTTAAAGAACTATTATTATTATTAATACAAACATACTCTGCACACTACAATCTCCACGTAACTTGATAACTAACAATTTACTATAAAGCATTCACGTTTTGATTTAACAACTCTTTAGTTTAAGCCTCATTCAGTTTAACAAACATACACATACACACACACACATTCACATTCACATTCATAAACGCGTATTTTTTGTAACATCCCCATTATTTATGCAACAAAATAAATGTTATATTTATAAATAATCTAATCTGCCACAGGCACAACGTCCTCCGTTATTTCTGTAAGTTCCTCTTCCTCCCCATCACCGTCGCCATTTTTTGGCTTAGCATAGCGCGACGAAATGGTAGCCACTCTTATGGCCGCCTTGAAAC
Organism: Drosophila picticornis; assembly: GCA_035043845.1. NCBI lineage: Eukaryota > Metazoa > Arthropoda > Insecta > Diptera > Drosophilidae > Drosophila > Drosophila picticornis. The sequence continues at coordinate 11,785,099 of JAWNMR010000362.1, read as the reverse complement.
CGACGCGCGCCTTCATCTTGGCCAACTTTGCCTTCCAATTCTCATCTCGCGACGGTAGCGCATTCAAGTACTCAATCATCTCCTCCTTTTTGGGATCCACAATGGCCAAGACCGACATGCACCCATCCACAGTTCCCAGGACAATGGCACGCCCATCCTTGCTGCTCTTGATGGCCGTCAACTCAGCCTGCAGCCTGTAGTTGGCTATCATCTCTGTGTCAGCGGTGCGAAAGACGCGAATCGTCTTTCTGCCGCTGTGATAATACGCTACGTACTCATCGTTTTCCGTGAATATGCAAATGACGGAGAAGACGCCCTCTGCGATCTTGGGTATGAAAGTCTTCACCGTGGTTCCCTTGCGCAGCTCCAACAGCTCCAGTCCACCCCGCGTCGGGGCATATAATCCACATTTGCCATCCCTCGTGAGACTGCCACCCCATTTGGCTATGGAGCGCACATGCTTCTTGCTCTTGATGTCCATAATGCTGCCCTTCTCACTGCTAATCACAGCCACTTGATTCGCCTTGTGTGGCATGGGCACCAATGCGAACACCTCCTGTGAAGTTAAACCTTGTCAGAACAGATGTGAGTCAATGGCTCCATAACGTATATGACCTACCTTAATAGCACAACCCTTAAGCAGTATTTTCGATACGAATGCGCCATTCGTGGCGCTATAAAGGCCCAGGCAATCTTTGTTGGACTTGTCCACAGTAACCACTACGATATAAGCATTATCAGCTGTTATAACTGATTGCCGAAATGGCATGCCAGTTATCATGCGTATGGGAAAATCAAAGCGAAATAGTATTGTGCCTTCTGAAAAGTAAAAGATAATGAAATTAGTGAATAAATACGAACACCATTGTAGTCATTTTCTTGGTCTTCCAATTACAATTTTAGACCACATAAGAAGTTGGACTTTGTAGTAATTTTCTTGGTCTTCCAATTACAATTTTAGACCACATAAGAAGTTGGACTTTGCTTATCAGCTTCGATTCAAATTTTTATCTCTACGAAATGTTTAATTTATTATTGCTGCAGAGAAAAATATCATTCTTATAACATATATCACTTTTGAAGATATATGATTAAAAAATTTACATTAATCGGACATATTTTTTGCCTGAAAAATACCTTAGACTCATGTTAGAATTTAAATTGCCTTTGTGAATCTCAATTTCTTACCTGGAACCGAACGAACTGTTGTAATGGCCGTTAAGCGATTCGTTTCATCGGCACCGGCTGCTGCTGCTGCAGCTGCAATAATATCTCGCTGATTGATATTGGGCACCGACACGGTCAACACTTTATAGCCGTAATCCATGAGTGTTATCTGCTGTATGCCGGGCTGATCGTCGCGGTAAACGACCTGCTCGGAGACGCGATTCCAGATCAAAAACTTGCCCGTCTCCGATGAGATAATATAACGTCCATCCGGTGTGATTTCCGCGTGCGTAACAATAGCACCCAAGGGGCTGTCTGCCAGCTTGGCCAGCAGGCGACCTGAGCGTGTCTCCCAGACGCCCACACAGCTGCGAGTAACTGTCACAGCCATGTCCACTTCGGAGAGACTGATGTCGTCGATTTGCAGCTCATGGCGATCAATCACGTGTACCTTTTCGAATATGTTGTTTATGTTCCATACCTTGACTGAACGATCTATGGAGGATGTAACCAAATTGTTCCAATTGCCAATGGTAAGCGGCTCCAGCTGTATGATACGCCCGAAATGAGCATCCAAGACTTTGGCCAGCTGTCCAGTGTTCAGATACCAGACGTAGAGATTCTTGCGAACGCCAGCAACTGCATAATCCAGCTTAGAGCTGACCATAATTGAATTTGATTGCATGATGCGAGTGGTGATGTTTCGAACGCCATGCGGCAAAGCCAAGTACATTGCACCCTCGAATATGGGTGCGCGTTCGCTACCCAATTCCTGGTTGCCAAAATCCCAGATGACGAAGCCCTTGCCAGCGGTGCCAAGCAACATGCGATCGTTTTGGTGCTGATCCAGCCGCAACTGCAGCAACATTTCCTTATCATCGTTCTCAAATCGTGACAGCGTCTCCACGAAGCTCCAGTGTATCTCACCCGTTTCCTCGTTTTCCGTAAAATCATAGACAGATACTTCAAAGTTGTCCTTGTTGGCACAGCCATAAACACGCGTGCGTCCTTTGTTCATGACTAAAGCGCTGAAGAACTGAACCGAATTTGAATAGTTTGTCGTGCGACAAGAGTCCAAACGCAGGCGTATTTCATTAATGGAGCCCGACCAAAAGATCACATTGTAATCGGTTGGAGTGAAAAATTCCATTGCTGCAGGATAAAATGACATATTCAAATATATTATGAAAAATTATTGTAAATCTGCCATCAGAATACGCTCATTGGGTAGAGGTATTTATTAAATTGCCTAAATGTTCAAATACTTACACAATATCTCCCAATCTGTGTTTTGTCCCGGCACTTCAAAGATTTCCACCAAATTGCCACGCATATCGAATTTCGCCCAGCGCAGCTTGCAAATTACAAAAAGACTAAAAACCCGATTAGTTGAGGATTAGGTCGGAACCTACGACGAACATACTTTTGGTTTAGCAGATATAAGCCACTAATGGGTCCATCACAATCTTCGAATGGACTGTTGATAACCACAAACTCGCTGGAGAGCATGTTGAGCAGCACCGTTTGATTGTTGTTCGAATAGGCAGACGCCCACTTGTTGTCCGGACTGAGGACCAGTTGCTGCATGATGCCTTCAATGCCGGGATTCACATCTCGCGTTAGATCTGATGTGGACAAATCAAAGGTAATGAAATGCGTTGATATAGAGACCATGTAACGCATATCGCTTGTCAAACAGAAGGCAAATACTGCGAACTGATGGCCCTCCAGAGAGTACTGCAATGGAGAGTGTTGCTTACATTACGATCGAGTAGATGTAAATGCCTACGAAACTCACCTTAAGTGGTCCGCCAGGTGTGTGCAGACAATGATTGACCGGAATGAGAGCACAATCCTTGGGTCCACAGCGATCACAGGCTCGTAGCAACATCTTGATATTGGGATTGCCACCAATCTCGGGCAGCAGTCGTCCAATGAGCTGCGGTGCCAGCATATTGGGGTAAATGGCCAAAATGGCACCACCCAAACGCAAAGCATCCGCCACCAGCATCAGTTCACGTCTCGACTCCTTGTCCTCCGTGTTGGTCGAGGCATCCTCGAAATCAGCTAGCACTGACTGCAGTGGACAACTCGAGAGCTTGGCATGCAGCCAATCATAATTGAAGAGCACGTGCTCGAACAGATCCTTAAAGCGACGCGAGCGCACGAAATGAAAAGGCAACTCCCCAAACTGCAAGATATTAGAAAATCTAAGCTAGGTTCGGGATTAGATTCGATTTCGTTTGCGTACCTTTCGTAAATTGTAGCGCTTGGACAGGCCGTCCTTGCTGGTAAAGACCAGCGGCTGTATCGGCACCTTGCGATCTGCAGATCCCTCCTTGTCAGCCAGACCAAAACGATGCCTCTGAATCTCCGTGAATTTGAATGGCTTGGGTATGCCGCCTCCCCAAATGCCCAAATAATAATCTGCAATCATGGAATGAAAGTATATTGCCATGTTCATGTTCTTAAAGTAGCGCTCCTTGGCTGTGTCCTTGAATTGTCTGTGATACCTGTGGAGCATATGATAATAATATCTTTTAGTATATGATTCGCAATAAAAGCATTTAGTATTTGTAATTTCCAATAAGCTGGCAAATTTTAATAATGTTATTGAGTAAAATTAAATTTTTGAAAAAATTGATTTCCGTCCTTATCTTGATTTGGCAAAACGTGTAAAAATTTTCACAAATTCAGGGTGAGCAAGGAGTCAGTTCATATTTTATGCAGAGCCTTAAAAATTACTTAAAGCCAATCAGAAAATATTAAAAATTAAACCCTTTTAAACTTGGAACAGCTTGAAATTAATTTCGTTTGAAGCCGATTTGATGAAAAATATAATGATGTTACTCAGACCAGCTCTTAAAGTCGAAAGTCTTCTAGATGCCCCCAATTTTTCTTAAATTTTCAGAACTTTAGAGAATTCGCTCTAATTGTACCAGTTCATAACATTGACGCCATCCGCTTCCCGTTCACTCAGATAGTTGGGCAGATCGTTTCTGATGCGAGTCCAGAGCAGTGGGGGAATACGACGAGTTGGCGGCATATGGTACTGATAGACATCATCCAAGACCTTGTCGTCCAATGAGATGAGATCTTCAAGTTCGCTTTCAGATAGACCCGATTTTGAGGCGGTAATGTAGGCCAACGCGTGAAAGACCAAGATGCGACCATGCTGCTTCTCCACACGCTCGAAGAGCAACATGATTGAGTCCATCACGGTGTTGGCCAGATGAGTCTCCTGCGGACGCGTATAACTGCGCCATCGACAAATCTCTGCAAAGACCAGCTTCACAAATATGGGCAGTGAGCATTTGCTAAACGCATTGGCCACCAAACGCCACTGGTAGTTGTTAAGATCGCGACACGCTGTCTTCATCCACATTTTGATCACATTCATCGCCAGATCCTCCCCCAGCGCAGTCACCTCTATGAAGTTCTCCTCCACATCAATCATCTTGCATAGCACATGATATTCATGGGAAACTGTCGGGTTCGCCGGTTCATTCGCACACGAAATGATAATCTGTAAACAATCCCAATCGCATTTATACAATAAAAGGGGAGGGGCAGATAGGGTAAAAGTATATGATACATCAGATTGCCTCAAGCAGAACGGCATTTCTAGAGTCGTTTTGGGTGAGGGTGCCAAAAGTTTATAGATTTTGGTGTTAATTGCGAATAATATTGTTTAGCACGCACATGTCAAGCAATTGGAAAAACTTACACCGATTGGGAAGGCAGTAGAATATTTTAATAACACACATAAGAACACATTGTATGTACATATACCTGGTATTGGCAGCATGCAATTTTGTAAACTAAAAATAGAAGTAAATCTAATAACTTTTTAAATGTATTTTCATGCAGTGCTGTGCAAAAAAATACCTAACTTGGTATGGAAACGAGACGAATTCCACTGTTTTTGAACATATTCTATTGTATATATTGTATTTGGAGAATTTTGATTGATTGGCAATCAATGATTAATTCAGATATTGCAGATTGTCTGTGCATAAATATTCGAGCATTTGCTAGTACGAGTTTGTAAAGTGAGTTTTGACATGCAGAAGTTCTTATAGTACACGTTTAGAGATCTTAAACCATTTTTAAGTTTCGTTTTTCAGCCTGTAAGTATTTTTATAAAAAATAATTCGTATAAAATGCTGTATAGCTCACAATAAAAATCATGTCGATTTCGGATATTAAAATCTAACAATTTAATTCTTTGTAAAACTACGTATTTAAATTAAGGTTTCTAACCGTGTACTCAGTGAAATTAGCATTAAAAGGAGATTGAATATACAAAAGGGCATGCATTAACAAAATATAGATTTATATTACACATTTAAGGACATGCAGTACATGCAGTTGTTGAGCTCATTGAGCCGATGGTAAGTTTGTAAGTAAGACCAGCGATCTGTTTGTCGCACTCACCTTACAGTGGGCTGGCAAACGTGTTGGTATCCAGGATACCTTATTTGAATCTTGAGTGCCCGTCAATTGATCAACGGAATCTAAGTACAGGGTTAACGGTTGATTGGGACTAGCATAAGTTAGTAATTGCTTAAAATATGCTGTTAATGGCACAATATCATCTGGTATATTCTCAAAGGGTAGCATATAGTTGTACGATATCTGCATAGTTTATATGGATAAGTTAGGTAGCTGTAAATAATGGATGGATATCACCTGCTGGCATATTGATATGAGCGTTGCCGTCAAGGCGCTCGAATCCGGCGTGGTGCCAAGGAACCGTATGATATTGATGGGTCGCTTGTCGGCAAACCATTCGGTGGCAACCAGCGCAGCGCTCTTGGCCAGCAATGAAGTTTTGCCACAGCCTCCGTCACCAAAAAGGACAAGTGGCTTATCTGAATCCCCCAGCATATATCGCTTGATACGCTCGCAACTTTCTTCGCGGCCGTAAAAGATCTTCACCGAATTGTTACAAGCGTGCAAATGCTGTAGGATCTCAGTTACTATCTGCCCCTGTGCACTGGAGTCTTCTTTGCGCATGGCCCTATCCACGAGCTTAACAACATTCTTATAGAAGTGCGAAATGAAATGATTCAAATACTCCTCATGCGTCTCAATGTCCAGACCCTCGCGTCCAATCCACTCCACTGTGTATCTAAATAAAAAAAAGAATAGCTTACAAATTTCCTGATCAACAATGTTAATTAATTATTTTTCCACTTACTTTTGTGCATTGCTAGACTCTATCTTGGCTGGCAACCGAGTATCCCTTAGATCACCCAGTAGTTTAGCGGACTCCGTGTCCAAGCTGCGATTGATAATGTCCACAAAGAGCGAGGCTTTTTTAAGATTTTGCAAATTGATGTTGTTTATGTAGCGCACATAGGATAGGCAATGATTCTTTGTATTCTTCACATTCAGTATGCCATTGATAACCTCACGTTCAGTGACTAAATAATTAACGTACACTTTAGATTTCTTCCCATGTTGCGTTTTAAATCGTTACCTACCCGACATGAAATAGTTGTGCACATCGTCCTTTGACATTTTATTGCTGGCGCCCAGCGAGGCAGTCGCTTTGCGCAGCAGTTTCTGCATCTTGTTGAGCGTATCCCACCAGACAGCCTGATCCTCTGCTTGCAGCTTGGGCACGCGCTGTCAATCTCGCACAGGTAAGTCTAAGAAACCTATTCGCTTACCAAGAACTTACCTTGTTGTTGAAGTTAATTAAAATCGATGATATGGGCTGCAGCACTGAGATGGGCGGTACAGCATTGCTATCCTTTTTGTACCATAGATCTAGCAGAGCGCGATCCACGCCCATCGATGTTAGCTCCTCGCAAATTAAAGCCAACTCCGACGATACTATGTATGTGGGTATGGGACGGTAGCCGTATTTTTGGCCCAGAAACACAATGAAATTGGGTCCCATCGATAGACGCTGGCAATTTTTGATCTCTCGCATGCATAGCTCGGTAGTCATGTGATCGTCTGTGGCCTCATCTCGAACGCCCCAACGCATGTCGACCACCTGAAATTCGAGACCATGTTTCTCGCGACAGTAGTCCTTGATTCGGGGATAACACTTGGCCATCAGTGTATTTCTCTCCATCGTCGTATCTATTTAGCAATTTAGCAACACATAAAACGCGATTACATAAGAGCTCAATACACATCCACACACACAAATATGATGCACAACATTTTGTAATTGTAAAACACACCCGTAAACGTGGAGCTGGTAAAAATACGCACAATTTTCGAGCTAACCGGCGGCAGGGACTCCAGGGAGCCCAAGAATATGGAATCTATAGTGCGGTCATCCATGATTAGGTTCCAGTTTTAAACTGCTAGCACTTTTGTGTGGTGCAGTCCTTTATTTAGGACGATCCGTAGAGGTTGAAATCCAATATATGTCTGCGCCAAACTGAGACCCAGAAAGTCAGCTAAAGTTCACATTATATTAGTTGCCGCTGTTTGGTCGATATTGCGGATTACGGATATGTGGCGCATTTGACAGTCGCCTAGTTGACGGGTTGTTTTGAGTTCAGCTCAACTGACACGCCAGCTAGCTTCGTTACCTACCTCCCACTTTTGGGTAGCCACGGGCAACACTTGTTGCTGTCCTGCCGGCTGGCGGCATTGTTTTGATTGGAAAGCCGTTGCAGTTTGTTATTTAGTTGTAGTAAGTAGATCTCCATTCTGATTGATGTTGGCCGTATTTCTCTTTCTACAACAAGTGTTCTCAAGTGCTCTGAAAGTCTCATCAGCCGTGACGTCGACAGTTGCGTGCTTGCCTTACATTCCCAGGCGTTGGCTTCTTGCAACTTTCAAAGTCGTTGGCGGCTGACAACAAACGGTGCCACTCAAGGGGCAGGCCCTCAGTTGCGGGTGCGACTTCTGTAGCCTAGTCCTCATGCTATGCCGTGTGCTACAATGTATATCTTTAAGTCTTCAACAATTGACCTCGACCCAGAGGTGTGCGTGCTTGTACGAATAAATCAATGTATGTTGCAAGTGCCTCAATTACGCCCAATTTTCATACTCATTGGATGCCCTTTGTACTAGTGCTGTCATTTGATAAAAGCTGAATGATTTTTAAGGTCAACAAATTCCGTCTTGTACCTGGTACGAGTAATCGATCAGATTACAGCAAAAATTGTACGTTTTTATAAATACTTAAACTTGAGCAATTCTTAACTAAAAAAGGGTAAACATGTTTCTATTTAAAGTTCTCCATGGCACTTTACTCAGTATTAAATCCATTTGAGGCATACAGGAAATTGCTTGATTGATAAATACATGTTCATGGCTTTATTTTTAGTGAGTTTCAGTAGAATATTTTATAATAAAATAAAGCAGATATTGAAGTTTATCATCTCATTATTATTAGAAATCAAGTTGGAGTTCAGATAGAAAAGTTGATAACTTCCTACATTCAGTTTATAATCTTATCTGCCAATTGACTATTAAATTCAAACACAATTCTTGGGTTTTATAACAATATATTTATTTGTTGTTTTCTGTTTATTTTTACTTTTAATTTAATGAAGTTTTTTTGATGGTTAGCAAATGTTTTATATTCCAATATATATTATCTTTGACTTCTGATGATGATTATGTGAAAAAATGTTGCTAACGTTTATTTGTAAATGGGATGCACTTATCATGAGCTGTATGTAAATTATTTATCATAGGCCTGTTGATAGATGTATGTATAAATATTTAATTTAGTTTAGTAAAACGTTTATTATGTTGCATATAATGCATACTTGTCTAAGATTTTGAAATGCGTTTAACTAATTTCATTTAAGTTGGCTATAGGAAAATGGATTATATTCTATAAGTGTTTTATATCAAACGTTAGTGAATCGTTTTGTTTGCATTTTTTTTTTTTTTTTTTTTTTTTGAGAAGGATAAAACATGTTAATCACTTTTTGTTGTGTATAGGGACTGTCGCGCAAATTAAATTAACTACGATTCCAATTGAATGGAAACTGCATTGCATATGCGATTCTGTTTATTATATTTAATTATTATTTTATGTAGCTATATTTCGATAATAAATAGTTAAACATATTGAACTAAACAGTAATCAAATAAAAATAATAAAAAACAAAACTAATTAATATTACAGAAGAAAATAAAACAAGTACAAGCCGCAGCGTCGAAACGAATCAGAAATATTTTCTTTTTTACGTGTTTTTTTTAGCCAGCGATCTGCTGTCCGTTTTGCAGGACCTTTGTTGATGTTGCTGCTTTTGTTGTTGTTGTCGTTGTTGCTGCTGCTACTGTTGTTGTCAATGTTGTTGATGTTGATGTTTTCTTAGATGCTGCTGCTGTGGATGCTGCAGATTTTGTGTCCGGCTTGGAGTCCGGTATGGCTTTAGCCGCCATTGCCAGCTTATGTACGTGTGGCGACGATGGCGACGTCACTGTTATTCTATAATAAGAAAAAGCTAATGGTTTACACGCACACACACACACATACGCACGCACACCAACAGGGGAGGCGCATTTTGGATGGGCGTTTTGGAAGGCGGGATGTGTTTTGGCATATGTTGAATGCATAAACATATTTACAAAGCATTTTGGTTTTTATGAGTTTGTTTTTTTTTTTTGTTTTTGTTGTTGTTGGTGTTGTTGTTGTTGATGGCGGGAGGCGGCGTTTTTTTGTTTTTGGGTCAGTTTTGGATGTGGATGGCATGGTTTGTAGTTGTAGCATGTATGAAGTAATTATGTTAATTAGATATTAGCCGGCAAATAGCAAAACAGACCTTAAAAGCTAAGTAGCTAACTAACTAGCTAGCTACTGATAGTTATAGTTATACATATGCATAAGTATTATCGAGCTAATGCGACTACGGTGCTTAGTGCTTGTGCTGCCTGCTGTTTGAGTTGACTTCGTTATCAGCGTACCTAGGGCTGTTGTCGTCCTTTTCGCAGATCAGCGTGCGTGTGGTGAGCGGAGGGAGAGTTGGCAGGTTTAACGACTGCTGCGAACTGCGCTTGGTATGCACGGGTCGCAGGCGCTCCTCCAAATCGCTAATGGAGCCCACCGAGCTAATGCTATCCTCACTGCAGCAATAAAAATTGGTTTAGTATGAATATTCACTGCGTATGCATTAATTCAAATTCACCTCTCGCTGAGCTCCTCCTCACCCTCCTCCTCCATGGCCTGCTGCAAATCGGCAATGCGCTGCAGCGCCAATCGCAAGTCATTCTTTAGCGCCGTGCCCTCGGATTCCATGACCTCCATTTTCTTTTCCAAGTCCTTGCGTCGCGTCAACGACTCTTGTTCACGGCTGGACAGCGAGTTAAATTCTTCGCGCATGTCGCGCAAACTCTTTTGCGATTTCTTGAGCACATCCTGCGATTGCATTTCGCGCATCTTCGACTGCGTCACTTCGTTTTGCAGCTTCTCTAGAGACTCCTTGTGACGGCTCACTTGCACCTCGAGACGTGCACGTGTCGCTTGCTCCAGTTCTAGACGTGACTCCAGTTCCTTGGTGCGCATCTCCAAACTGCAACAGAATTGAAGATTTCAGTTGTTATTCAGTTGTTATTGGTTTCAGTTGTTAACTTCATATTAGCTACTATAGAATAAGAATTTTGGTTTCTATATTGGAAATATGTGTTTGCGGAATTTCTAATTGCCTTGAAATCGCTGTATGGAAAAGTTATCAGACACGTCGATTTCGGCGTCGCTCTGATAACCAATTAGTCATGCAGTCAGTTAGTCAGCACAAGCAATTTTATATATGCATAAAGATAAGTTAATTCTTGGCGTACTCACCGCTTTGACATGACAGCCATGGAGGGATCACCCATATTTTCCACATTGTCCAGTCTGTGCTGCAGCTCGGCCACCTGCTCTTTGAGATTGTTGCGCTCCACTTCGAGTTCGGTGAATTTAAACTCGGATTCGGATACGTTGATTTGCTCGGCATTCAGCTGCTTGACGGTGGCGCTGTACTTCTTCATAAGCTCGCTCAGCTCCTCTTCGTTCTCCTCGATCTGAGCCTGCAGTTCAGCGCGATCGCGATGCGCCGCATTTGCGCGCTCCTCGGCATCGTTGCGAGCCCTATGCGACTCCTCGAACATGGCCTGCACCTCGGTCAGCTCCGCCTCTGCGGTCTGACGCGCCTTCATGGCCAGTGTACGTGCGGACTCAGCATCCTCCAGCTGATTACGCAACTGTCTAATCAGTGTCTTGCCAGGCGTATCCGCCTTGAGTCGTTCCAGCTGCGTTTGCGCATCCTTCAGCAAGGCCTTATATTTGCGTAGGTCACGACGCAACTTTTGGTTCAGCGCCTCTTCGGCATCCCGATCCACACGATCGCGATCCTCCATGGAGCTGAGTCTGCGCTCCAATTCATGCTTCTCGCGGAGCAGCAGTGTGCGCTCCTCGTGCTCCGTTTCCAGCTGACACTCGAGCGCCTTCATTTTCTTGTAGCTATTTCCGCGCACCTCCTCGAGCTCTTCGTCGCGCTGCTGCGACTCTCGGCGCGCCTCCTTGCGCATTGTCTCCAGTGTCATCTCCAGACGCAGCTTGGCCTGCTCCAACAGCTGTATTTGCCCGGCCATTTCATCCAGCTCCTCCTCTTGCTCTTTGGCACGTCGCTCTGTTTCGTTCTTGGAGCGACGCAGCTGTGCAAACTCCTCCTCGGTGCCGCCGCCAAAAGTCATCTCCTCCAGTTCACGCTGCAATGAGGCAAGCTTATCCTCCTTTAACTCCAGATCGAGACGTGTGTCCTGCAAGAGGAATTAACAGCATATTCGAATATAACAAATACATCACGGTTTTAATAAAGTAAATATAGATGTGATATAGATGATATAGCGGGAAACAGCATTCACGTACTTGAATCAGGCGCGTTGCACATGTGGCGCTGAAACTCATGGCTGTACTTGAGCACTGAATGAGTAATTTAACATACGCATATGGAAATGGATATGGATATCGAAATGATTCTAGAAACGGGGCACAGAGCCGCTCGGCCCGTTATCATGCGCGACCCCAACTCGAAACTTCTGCTTATTATTACGATTTTTATTATTGTTGTTTTTAATTTCTTTTTCGTGGAACTCGAATCGTCGTTTGTGGTGGATGCCCGTCTGTCCGTCAGTCCCGCCTATGTATCTACTCCAGTTATCGCGCGTCAACGTCCATGGAGGCACTGTTTCGGTCACAGTCATCAGCCAGCGATCGTTGAAGAAAGCCACAAAGCGCAGAGCCAGAAACGTGTGACCAAACACAGACACAGACCACAGAACGCAATGCGCAAACAGCCGATAAAAACATGAGAGCCCGAAAAACATAAAAACAAGAAGCAACAGCTAATATCATTGCCACGCCGAAGACGGCACACCCTTGCAGACCCCGTACTCAAATCTAAATTAAATGATTTGTTTAAAAAAAATCACTAACTGTTTATTCTTTTAGGTGTGTACATGTTGTGATTCGATGTTTTAGATTTTTTAGTTGAAACTGAAGTGAAATTTCTTTATTAATTGGAAAGTTATGATATGAAATATTCTTTCAAATATGTTGGCTGAATTATAAAAATCGTAAGTTCATCGATACGTTTGTCCATGAAAACAAAAAGAATTAAATAACAGACAAAAGTCGCCTTTTGACCGATGGATCTATTCGATATGAAAAAAAGAGTAGTTTACAAAGATACAAGAAAACGAACATTGCCCTATTTTATAAATATAGTTTATATCAAGAACATAAAATATTTCTTCTCAAATGCGTTACATTTTTTATGACAAATTTAGCATGGCTTCTGTGAGGTTGAGTAAAAAGAAGCAACGACTCTAAACTTACAACACGCTCTCAACTCAACTGAGCGAAAACCTTCTTGAAAAATAAACGAAAAAGAGCATGCGGCTTGGAGGAGCATGTCGCATGCAGCATATGGTGTGGGCAGGTAGTTGAATATTGCCATTGTATACACGTATAGTGAACAGCCAGCCAGTCAGCCACTCAGGCAGTCTGTCAGTCAGTCGGACAGTCAGGCGAGTCAGCGGCGTGGGTAAACAAGCTGAACGAGTTTTCTAAGCGGCAAGCCTTCCGATACTGTAGTCTTGTGTATATCTGTATCTGCCGCAAAATGTTGAATGTGCCACTGCAACTGAAACTGGCACTGCCACTTGTTGTTGCCAGAGCTGATTATAAAATCGATTTGTGTGCTTGCGTTTTACTACTTGCTGTCCTGCTCTCGTATACCAAATGTTTCCCATTCTTCTTAGCCACTCATAGCCGTTTTCCTTAGCTACGAAACAGAGCTATGCAAGTGGTCTGAAACATTGCGCAGTGTTTAGCAACATGTTCTGGCAACATTTATGTTGCGAACCAAGTTAGAGATGGGAGAGTGATTAATTCTATGAGAATTGAAATGAGCAAACACCAATTGGAACTTAAAATTGAATTTAAAGTATTTTTTATATAATTAAATTGACATGCGGTTTGATAATGTGTTACAGACAATTGTTGGTGGTATGATTAAGCTAGATTCGTCGTGTTTTTCAGCTGAAGAACACATTTTATTTCACATTCGTGGACAATTTTACACAAAGAAATCGCGAGTTTTAAAATGATGTGGGATGAGACTAAAAATTCGCATTATTTTCAAATTTTCGGGTTGCTCTTGAAATTCTCAATATCAACTATTAAATAGAAAATTTATAATTTGTTTAGTTTTCATCTTAATTTTTGATAATTGAAGGCGTCACGAAACCAAAGCGTCATAGTTCTGAATTCTTTTTCATTCTTATACCGTTACTCATATATACATATATACATATATATATATATATATATATATATATATATATATATAGATAATTTTTGATAATTTATTACTTATTTTTGTGCTTACCGCCAACGTTTGTTCCAGCGTAAACTTTTCAGCTTGGAGGACATCCTTTTCGCGTCCGTAGCGCTCCTTGGCCTGTCGCTCCTGGCGCGACGCATCCTGCAGGGACTGGCACTCGGCATCGAATTTGCGCTGCTTCTTCTCTAGCAAATTGTTGCGTGCATTTTGCTCCTCGAGCAGCATGCGCAAGTCATTCATCTCGTTGGTCATCTTTTGTGCCTTGCGCTTCCATTGGCCCACAACCTGACGTTGTTCCTCAACTTCTTCGTAGGCATCGGATAGCTAACAATGTGGATGCAAATTTGAGATCTCATCTGTGCAGAGTTTGACTGAAGACAACAACATACCTTCTTCTCCAATTGCTTCTTTAGCCCGACCAGCTGTTCCAGATCGTGCTCATGCTGCGTCTGCAGTCGTCGCTTGGTGAACTCCAGTTCTCTGGCTACGCGCTCGTACTTTAACTTGTAAACACCACCGGCTCCCTCTTCGTGTTCGGCATCCTCGTCCTCAGATATGCCGTTTAAATCGGATTTGGCGCATATCAGCTCCATTTCCAGCTTCTCACTCATCTCCTGCAGGTTCTTCACCTTGGTCTGATGCTCCCCGAGTTCCTTTTCCAACTTCAGACGTTCCCCAGTCTCCGCCTCCAGTCGCTCGGTGGCAATATGCGCTGTGGAACGCTCCTCTGCCAGATCCACAGTTAGCTCGGACAACTGTAAAGAGAGATGAGATGTGGGGAAAATATGTTATTGTTTGGTATTGCAATGTGAAAAATCTTATGGCCTTGCAAAAAATAAATGATGCGAAAGCTCGTCAGATATTGGCGTGAAATTTATTTGTTTCATCTGTTGCATATTGTTCTCATTTGTTTGGCATATTTATAAACAGTTGAAATATATATTTATTTATCCTATCGGCGTGCGTTATACAAATGACCTCAACCCAAAAGTCTAAGAATGCAAATTATTTCAAATATTGACTGCAAACCATTAAATTCAAAATGCAATTTCAGGGCGAATTTTTTTAACAACTTGTTAAACTCCATTTGAAAAATAGTAAATGGACGTTTTGTCTAAGTTTCGAAATATGTTTTTTCGTACAGCAATGCTTCTATTTCGGGTATAATAAATATGAGTACAGATCAAGTTATTATCTTCTATGCTTTTTGGCTTAAAATATTCGAAAAATGTGTGCTTCGAAATAACATTTTATAACACACATATAATTTTTATATCAAATTTAATTTCACAATACAAAAGAAATAGGCATATACAATATACATATGCAATATATGTGCTTAGACAATATGCAGAGATATATATGCACATATATATACATATATATATATATATATATATATATGTGTATACATATATATATATATATGTATAAATATATATTTATATGAATACACAATACATGTGATTATGATGATGTGATTTATTTGAAATACGCTTTGCTCTTTTTTTAAGTGTACATCGTATGTATGTGTAGAATATATATTTAATATATTAAAAAGTATTTAAAAATGTATTTTCACTGAAAAATTGTAATTAAATGTAGCTAAATGAATTAAAGCTTTTCAGTGCACACAATGCAATAAATAAATCATTTTATTGCTCCCAAGGAAAAAGTATTTCGAATTCAACAACTATTAACTTTGTATCCTATAGTGAAAAGCAGATGCTAAGATATATGTTTTAGCTTTCAGGGTACCAACTATATTTCTGTTAATCGTCTTCGCTTGCCCAAATAAACAAAGCAAAAAAGAGGAGAAAAAATAAAGTGGAAGCATGGAATATTGCCATGTCAAGTCCTACAATATGCAAAGAATTCGTGATGCGTGATTCACGCATTAATTAGTTGTGTTCCAAAAATAGACAGATCTGAGCAACTTAAGTGAACCGCTAACTTTAGCAGCAACTCAACGTCGACGTCGACGTCGGAGGATGCCGCTGTCAATGTCAGCAGCGCCGCAGCGCCACAGCGTTGCATGGAATTGGAATTTTTCAACCATATGTTTACCTAAGAATCATTTATATTTATGGACTGTATGGCAGACAAGACCGCGCATTATAGAGGGAGGGATACGAAATGATGTCAACTGTTGCCCACGCAGAGAATCAAATAAGATATCAAAGACAGAGCACCATCAACAAGCTCAAGGTTAGCAAGCATCTACCGAAAACTACCTCATCCAACTCATTGTCATCCTCCTCACGTATGGTCCGATCGTCGTCATCATCATCGCCTGCATTCGCAGCAGACATTGTTGTGGTGGTCACCGATGACTCTCTGGCCATGGAGTTGCCACGCGACGTTGGCGTGTGCGGCAGCTGTTTGGTTAGCTGAAATGCCTTGGTCAGTATATTCTGGGCGGATCGAGTGCGTCCCACCGAGCCGCAACGTTCCATGCTGTTGCGTTCGCGCTGTCGCTCAATCAGCGATATGGTATCGTAATCATCATAATACACCGAGTTGCCGCTGGGCGTGCTGCAGCGACTGCTTAGCCCGCCACCTGCTCCACTTGTGTTAATTGTGCTGCTGCTGGTGCTGTTGTGGCGTCGCGTGCGCCTGCCCATGGCCGTCCATTCCTCTTGCACGTGATCGGTGCGCTTGAGAAAGTTTTGTATCTTCTCGCTGAGATAGGCCGATGAGGTTTGCGGATCTTCAAACGATGGTGTCGGACGCAGCGTCTGATGCACCGGTTGCCGTTGGCAACCCAGAACAAACGACAGATTCGCATCGAACACCACCGGTGAGCTCTCCAGCTGCCGCATCTCATACGGATCCAAGCCACTGCCTCTCGTATAGCTTTGGGGGAAAACACGACGCGGCGGCGTCTCCAGACGCGATGTGCGCGCTACACTAGACGGAGTGGAGCAGCGCGAGGATATCGAATATGCGGGACTGGGTGAACGGGTTAGGAGACGCAAACGATCCAGTGCTGCATCGGGTGGAGTTGCTGCTGTGCCAATTTTGGTTGTTGAGCCTGTTGGTAGAGGCAGTTTCAGCGAGATCTCGTAGTGACTATCAGTGTCCTCATGCTTGGCATTACCCAATCCGGACGTTGAAAGCAACTGCGAGGAGCTGTGCCGTGTGGCTGTGTAACTAGTGCTTCGTGTTGTGTTTGTTATATTTTTGCTGCTGCTGTGACCATTGGTCAGCACATTGACCGGACTCTGCTCGCGATGCTTGGGCAGCAGACGCAGCTGTCTGCGTGCCCCTTGGGTGCTGCTGGGTGGTTTGGGTGGCTTTAGGTTGCCCAGCGAGGAGCCGCTGCCGCTGCCACTGCTGTTGTTATTATTTCTCGTTATACCATTCATGGCGGCCAAGACGCGTGCCATAAACGTGGCCTTATCTTGCTCGGGCTCAGGCTCAGGCTCAGAGTCTAATTCAACATTGCTAACATCCTTGGCAGCTGCAAAGTCAGCACTGTCATCAATTGCTGTATCAGCAAGAGGCGCCAGTGGTGGCATCAGGGTGGTTGTTTAGGCAGAAGGTGGATAGGGGCGGTAGCTTGCAGGTAAAATGCGTGTTAATCAGGGTCTAACATAAAAAGGTCAAGTCGGTTAGTGGGCTTTTTTTTTTTTGAGAGTTTTCGTTTTGGTTTTGTGCAAATTTTTGTGTAGCCAAGTTTTTTGTTTTTCGATTATTTGTAAAATTTCGTTTTGAGTTCGTTTTGTGGTTCGTTGTGGGGATATATGTAACTGTTTGTTTGTTTGTTTGTTTGTGTGTGTGTGTGTGTGTGTGTGTGTGAGGTTTTACGTGCTGTCAAAAACTTGAGATCGCTTGCTTGCAACAAATTTAGATTTATCGCAAATATGCTATTTATTTTGGCTTAAGCATCAAATTGCCGCAAAGTTGTAGCGCTTGATTTTTGGTTCTTTGTTGCTTATTTTTATTTGAATATTTATTTTCTTGCTTTTGGCACCGTTTAGAACTCGCACACTGGCACGCAAACGTATCGGATTCGGAATACGAATTCGGATACGGATCTCGCGACTCGGCACGATTGTTTGGGGCGCCTCCGGCGTTCGCTTCACGACGTTTGCTCAGCAACTAATTGAATCGCCGAGGGATCGGCGGCCACTTGCGATGCGTGACCAGCAAAAGCTCGCCGGGCAGCTGCTTTTTGGCAAGCTGCTCACACACAAAAGAAACGAATAAACGAGAGCAAGGAGAGCGTGTGAACTAAGTAAAATAGAGAGTAGAGAGTGAGAGTGAGAGGGAGTGTGTGTCTGTGTGTGGTAAGAATTGCAACATGGGCAGCCTCGATATTGACATAATCTCGGCCATACACATATTGATACAAAATGTATGTAATAAGCGGAGACAACTGTTGATTTGCACAACGTTTATCTAAATGAATGGCCATCATGCGGATCGAAGTTGCAACACAATATGGCAGCGAGTACAGTAGACCGCAATAAAGTGTTATTAATGATCTTTCGCAGCATTTAAAAATACATACAACTCGCTATTCTGAAGTGCAGATGTATACCAATTTCAATACATATTCACAGACATAAAAATACATATATATATATATATATATATATATATATGTATATATATAAATACGAACAACTATGCACATAAATATGTATAGCCAGTCAGTGTTCAATGGACTCACGCATTGCCCAGAAGCTATTTATATTTTACAATAAGGCAAACAAGAGGCGGAAATATCGCCAGATCGCAGTCTTAACTCAATTGTATCTATCAGGAAAATGCACTCACTGTGAAAATTGTATTGGATAAATGCAAGATAGACGAACTATTCAATGGCACTGAAGCGTAAGTAGGATTACCACAATTTTTCGATTTATAATGAAATTTAAAAAAATACGTTCGACTTTTATATTAGTTATGATAATAGTATTCCAAAGTGTGCCGACGTCTTTGTAAAGCTACCACGCATTTTTAATATTTCCTTAATCAAAATCACTGCAAACATATCAAATCAATTTAACATAGACCGAGTAATATTCAGCTTACCATTTTTTATTGGTTAAGCAAAACAACTTCCTTTCGCATCTTAACAGTTTTTATCTGCACTTGTGTCACTGTGCAGACACCAGTCGTACATGCATATTTTCATTTAAATGCATATGTATATCATTCATTGTGGCATAACATAAAGCATCATTCTGCAAACTGTATACAGCATGTGTCTGCCCAATTCTTGGGGCCCCAGATACTTGTCATCTCAACAAATGTGGGCAGCCCCACATGTCATGTCAACTGTGGCTGTGCAATTTTATTTAAAGACTAACAACTAACATAAAGACTTTAGCCGCTTGACACTTGTCTTACCTTGGCTTCCAGTTTCTGATTTTCATTCTTCACTTCGCTGCGATCGTATTCGATTTTCTCCAGCTTGGCGCGCAACATGAGCAACTCCTCGTTGGCGATCTTCAGTTGCTCCTCGGTGCGGTGCACATTGAGCAGTGGCGTCACCCGAACCAACAAACGCCACCAGGGCCAATCGCGCACAGCCAGAAAGGCCTTCACATTGCGCTGAATACAACGCACTGCCAATTCCTGTGGGAAAACAATTCCGGGTTGTCGTTAAGTCTCGTCTCGTAAGCCAACTTCCCAGTATTTTGACCTACCTGAACTCGTCGTTGTGACATCTTTTTTCTTGCCAAATAGCCACGACAAAAGGCCTGCAGCTGTATAATGCGATCCGAGAGCAGGACATCTCGCTTTGCCTCCAGCTCATTGAGCACGCCGGAACGGAAGAGGATCTACAGAATCAGATACAAATTTGGAGAATAATTAATACAAATATAGAAATCAAAATAAATGTGTACATTTAGTCTCACATTAATTTTACGTTTATAATGCAGTGAACGTTTTCAACACATTTAGAAATACACATTTTAAATTAAGCTGACGTAAGAACATAGATTTCTATTGCTGAAAAAATATTTTTTAAGATTCGTTTACGACACATTTGGCATATGTCGGCAAAGTTATTTTTCATTCTTGTTTCTAATTCTCATCTAAAATTGCAATGCGGATTGGTTTCGTTCTACAAATTAACCGCATTTGTAAATATACATTTTGAACTAGGAACAAGATTGTAAGTATTGCTTCTTTAAGGAAGAGCACTCAATTAATTGTTATGCTCATCACAAATAACAACAATAGATCTTTGTGGTATTCAGAAATTCTTGAAATCCATTTGGTATTTAAATTAAATTGAATTTATAGTTATAGTTATAGTTTCTAGGATTTATGTATCAACAGTGCCCCCATTTATAAAATAATAATAATAATAATACTTTCAATCAACTTAAGTGGTTATGAATCTTGTCATTTGGATAATAATTCAGATTAGTGCTTGACTCCTAAACTCAGAATTAAAAATTCAAAATGCAGATATCTTTTAACATTGACATAAGCAGCTGGCAAGTTTGAAGAACGTGTTCCTCATTCGAAAAGAAGAGTTCCGAATTGCATTAGATAAATTCAAAATTCTTTTTCGTCTTCTTTCTTGCTTTTCTGAACTTGGCAGCTGTTCATTTCTTGCTCATTGTTTTTTATTTACTTGTTTATTTAATTTTTTTTGAGCACAATTAAGTATTACGTAAAGTTAAAATTGTAATATCAGAATAGATTATAATCTAATTAAGGAATGACTAATTGCTTTCGACCACTGATTGTAAAGTTCAAAAACCTTCCGTGCTTCAGCTGCATCGTGTGTAAACTTTTGAGTGCAGCTGTGATTCCGAGTAATGAATGAAATCGAATACCAAACGTAATCAATTCAAGGAAGTGAAGGTCAAGGTGCCCGCCTCAGTCACTTTGAGACCAATTTCAACTTGCACCAATTTGCACACCTGTGCAGAGAGCAAAAAACAAAAACAACCAAACACATAAAAATAAGCAGCACGAAATAGAAAATTGTAAATAAACGAAAAAAAACATGAAATCCATAAGGCAAGCTGCCTGGGCTCTCCACAAACAAATGCCAACGAGTCACAGCAAAGACTACAAATTAGTTAGCTGGAAGACATTGGATTTGGCTTGGACGCACCTTTTAGCAAGGTGTGTCACCTGTGTGTATTGTCGTTGTGGTCGATTTTGAATTTGCGACGTTTTTCGAGAAACAATTTCAAAATTTTTTAATTATGCAGCGCACGTAGATCAAAAATGAAAGTAAACCAAATGGTGAAATTGCGACTAACCCGGGGAAAAAAAGGTGTGTGTGTGTGTATGAGTGTGTGTATGAGTGTGTGCAAGTGTGGAGGCTTTACGATTGAGGAGAGGCGGAACTGGGTGGGGCCACCAGCAAACTACGTAAACTACAGCAACAAGTAGCCGAAACCAGGTGTTAAAATTGTATATAGAACAGAGAGCATACAAAAGATAAGCAGCAAAGAGATTTTCTGTATTTGTTTTTTTTTTTGTTTTTTGTTTTTTTATAACAATATTTATTCCAGTTAATAGTTAAAAATAGTTGCAACTAATAGAGCATATAATAGAGTTAAGTTATGGAGGGGCCATTTCGCCATTGCTGTTGGGACTCGCTGGCTACTGCAGCCGCATAGTTACCTCTTTCATATAGGTGGGATAGATCTCCACCTGCGTTTGGATGCAGCGCACCGCCTGCACCTGAGCCACTTTTGTTGTTTTCGTCGTCGACGTTGTCGTGATCAAATTGCCGTCGCTTTGGCATTTCGATTTAGCCTCAAATTTTTGCAATAACTGCGCAATTTTATTGGGCTTGCAGCAGCTTTTGACCGGCTCCGTTTCGACTTCGCCCTCAGACTCGCACAGACTGCCGATTGAATTGCTGGTCGAGTTGGAGGACGTTGATAGCACCGTATTGCTAATATGACCCGAGTCATCCGAGTCTGAGTTGGAATTGCTTTCAACTTTTTTGATTGTCTGCTGTTCCGCTGGTGGCTGCGACTGTGAGTGCGATTGCTGCACCACTTTGACCAGCAGCTCGTGATTTTTGTCGGAGGTCTCGCCCAATTTGGGCGGTATTATTTTGCACGATTCTAGCTTGGGTTTGCCCACTTTCTCCTCATTGGCGTAGTGCAGTTTCTGCAGCTGTTGCTGCTTCCTCTTGTGCCGCAACAGTTGCCCAGTGTGCTCCTTGCTGATGCCGCCGCGACTGCAACGGGACTTGCCTGCATTTAAACTCTCCACCTGTCGCAACAGATCGTGACCCTTGGCCAGGCACTTGACCAGCAGCTCATCGCTGTGCGCGTTGGTTGATCTTAGCGTCGAATTCGAACGTCTCGGCGACTTTGTGGCCAATTGGCGACGCTCTAGCGTGGAATTGGCTCGCACGGGCGCCACAGTAGAATTTTGAGGCGATTGCAATTTTACTTTGACTGCAGCATTCAAGCGACTGCCACTGCGATTGCTTAATGTCAGCATCGATCTGGTGCGTTGCTGCTTCTGCGGCATTGGCTGCAGCTGCGGCTGTTTGCTGGCATTCATATTTTTGGTCAGGCAACGCAGACTGGAATGCTTGGAAATGGGTATGCGGCTGCCGCTCAGCTGGCTAAGCTCGCACAGTGAGTTGTAGCGTTGATTCGCATTGGAGTTGCTGCGACGCAAGAGCATTGAATTGGCCAATTCTGGCGTCTGATAGATCTGTTTACGACTTGAGGCAATGCTCAGTGTGCTGTGCGACTTGGAGAGCAATTGGCGATCACTGAATTCAGCTGGCGGCGGCGGCAGCAGCAGCGATTGCTCCATTTCTTCCTGCTCCTCGACGGGCGGATACTCTTGCAAGATCTGATCGAAGCTCTGCAACACTTCGTTCAGCTTGCTCTCATCGTGTGCGACTTTTTCCAGCTCTGCAAAGATCTCATCCTCCAGCGATTGTTGTGTTAGATTAAGACTCATGTGACTCTCCTCATCACTATCCACATAGTTGCAAATGCTGCTACCTAAGGTCAACATCAACGGATTGTGTTGAGTGTTGAGTGGTTCCTCTGTCGGCGTCGTGGTTGCCTTCGGCGTGTACTTGCCACCCACACAGCCGCTGCTGTCCACCAAACTGAGAGCGCTCATTGAACGCGTATGCTTGCTGCCCTTGTAGTACAGCTTGCCGCTCAACTTGGGCGTCAGATTATCCTCGATCTTGTGCCGTATGTGCGAGAAGAACTTCTTACCAGCGCCCAAAGCGTGTGGCTGCTTATGGGACGACGTGGACTTTGTTATTGTAACTGGCGGTGTGCTGTGCGCTTGTGACAGCTTTGATTTGACCGTATGCTTATACATGACAACGATTAGTTAAGTTATTGATGATGGTGATTGGTGATTGGTGATGGTAATGGTGATGATGATAATGATAATGGTGTTAATGCCGCTGGATGAAAATACGGGCAACAAGTAAAAGTGCATATAATTGTTGTTGCTGTTGCGAAATTTCCTTTCTGATTTTCGGTCGAAGTCGTCGCTTGGCTGAGTTGTTGACCACTTGACCACCAGCACGGCCAACACTTTCACAGCTGCTGCTGCTGGGGGGCTTTGGCGCGTAATTCGTGTGTGTTGTTTTCTCTTTGAGCTCAACGGCGCAACTGAATTTCTTACCATGTCAGACGCAGCCAAACAGCCAAGCAGACCAAACAAACGACCAACACCAACAGCAGCAGCAGCAGCAGCAGCAGTGGCAGTGGCAGCAGCAAAAGAAATACACTCAGCCAAGTGCGCTGTGCATTCGAAAGTGGCTTATCAACAATACAGAGCCGTGGACATGGTCGCGGCTTACCGTAATTGGTGTCGGTCATGGTTAGCCAAAAGGGGGGGTGCCAGGTATTGAACCTAGACATTAAAGCTCGGTGCAACGTGTTGCAGCTGCAGGTTCGATGCTAATTAACAACAACAACAAACCACATCAAATCAGTTTACACAGTCTTCATATGCTTGATATTTAGTTGGCTCGCCTCATTAGCAACATTACCAACGATCGACAAAGTCATCATCATAATCATCATCTCTATCTTCATTATCAGCAAAGTGCTGCACACAAAGAAAAGTGAAAAAATTATATTGCTCTCTGCTATTTACTCATCTTATTTATGTGTCCATTTAAACTATTCATTGTCAACAATTGGTCTTCAAAGTGTATTATGGAGTCATTCGAGCATGTTAATATGCAACGTTCATTCATGACAATGACAAATATTTATATATATACATATATATATATATATACACATGTGTATGTACATACGTAAGTGCATGTTGTATAGAAAATACTTTGGCTGTGGTCAGTTTGAAAGTTCAATACACTGTCTCCACGATTGTAAAGAAATACTGAGCCAACCAGAAGCTCGGGAATATTACTTGAAACATCCATTGAACAAATATTACATTTCTTATGCTGCACACTTTTTGGAGTAATCTGTTAATCTGTTAATCTGTCCATTGACATTTTCATTTGAAATAGATTTAGCTTATAATTAAAAGTTTCAAGGGATCCGACTGAGTTTAGATATATAGCATCTTTTCTATAATGAAAGAGTTTCTCAGAAAACTCTTTTAGCTATATATTTATGATATTTATAAGAAGTTCTTTGAGTTTTTTCGGCTTAATTTGCCTATTTTCGTTTTTAATGCACTGTCTTCACCTGCCACTCACATAGGTTGTCTGTCCTCACTGTTCGATTAGCCACATTAAAATTTCATCAAGTTTGTATAATTAATATTTTTCCTTTCTCCCATTTATGAATTTATGTAATAATGTACCGCATTCAAATTACTACAGTGATGAATTATGTTCTGTTATCGACTCAATCATATTAAATATCAAGTTCATGATTTACAAAACTTGACACTCGTCTCTTATGGTCGCCCTACGTTCTGTACTCGATCTGGAGTTACTTAACCATTAATCAAATTAAAATTACTTTGCGAGGCAATCACTTATCAGATTATGAATACCTCAGCGCACAAGAGTTGAGCTTAACGTTAATTTCGGCTCTCAGCACAAGTCTCCCATATTTTGGAATTAGTAAGAGAAACACGTATTGTGGCTAATTTATTGAATAAACGCATTGCAGTTACAACTGTTTAACAAAACAAAACAAAAAAAAAAAAACAACCATGTGGTGAGCTTCCTGTTTATTGTAATTTCATAATTACCGAAAAACTAGTTTACAAAGAGTTGGCGCTAAAGGGCCAATCTGAAGATTTAGATTAATTGTAAATATATTAAGGCCACGCCCTCTTCGTTGCACAAAGTTGGACGCCGCCTGCACGTCAAAGCGCTAATGAAGTTTTCGTGTTGTTTTATTTAAATTTTTTACTTGATTTCAAAACATATTCCACTGAGATTTGCTCCGATGACAGAACCCGCTTCAACATATTATGCAAGTTATAAGCTGCTCATTTTCCCCCTGGCGGCCGCCACAACGATTCATTTCTAATGAAAGCGAACGCTGGGAAGTTTCACTTTAAATGTTTGCATGGAAAAAAAAATGTTAATGTACATTGGACAAATGTGGTTGTTGCTCATGCTGCTGTTGTTGTTGTTGTTGTTGTTGCTGTTGCGATCGTCGCGTTGTCTGCTGCAGGTTGCAGCAGCGGGTCGCGCAACGTCATTTTTTGGTGAAAGTCAAAGCCGCGACGCTTGCGATTGGATTGGGTTTTGGGTTGGGCACAGTTTCGGACTGGGGATTTGAATTGAATTCGGAATTCGGTACGTACACTGCGTGCGCGGCGTCCGATGAGCCATAGACTGCTGCCCAGGCCATAGATTATCAATATTAAACGCCAAATATCGTGTGCAGCATTACGCTGACCGCAAAGCTGCACGAAGATGTTCAGAAAATAATCACTGGCCTGGCTGTTGCTGTCGCTGCTATCGCCACCATCAACCCAGCTGTTAAATCTGGCACTCGCGTTGCCAGTCGATTGGCACACGGCGGATTTGTTTGGCAACATTTCGCTATTCAACGCATCGATGAAATAATTTCGCTGCGTTGCTGCATCGTTTGCCATTTATAGAAAGCAACTGAACGACAACACTGAACACAATCAACAGAACGGGCTAAAGACTCACAGCTCGTCAAGCACATTACAAAACCGAGGCGACAACAACGGCTCGGAATTCTATACCACAATGGAATGGAAGCGGCAGCTTCACAGATGAACTTGACCGTGAAAGTTTTCGGCGTCATCTCAACAAAGCGAATGAGAATGAAGAAAAACAAAAAGTGGACTTGCAACAAGTGACGTCAAAAGTTAGTTATTACGATCATTTGCTGTTCAAGTAGGGATTCACAGTTTGCACGAGAGAACAGGAAATCAAAAACCAGCCAAGCAGCCAACCAACCAAGCGAGCACATTGCCAGACCCATTGTTGTGGGCCCTAGTAAGTAATACGTGTAAGAAGCAATGACAGAACACCCATGCTTAGCAGTATAGAAACGATCTTCAAACGGTGCAATACATCAGCAGAAATGGAGTCGCGTCTGCTTCGATGAGCAACAATATTCTATAGTTAAAAGAAATTTCTTTCACTCTCTCATTTAATGATCAGATCAGAAGAAAAAGGAATAACTATATACAAAGATAATATTTGTTAAATTGTGATAAATACTTGGAAGTTAAGTAATGTGTATAATCAACTGAAAGAGGACCATGAAACCTTCTAACCGTAACCGTATTATTGGTTTTTTGACCCTAACAACTGTAAATGGTAAAGATAAGTATGATAATTAAAAAAAGAAAGTAGTAAATATTTGTGTAAAGATGTGTTAATTGGTTAAGAATTGATATTCTTGAAATGTGCTAAATTCTTGCGAATATTTACAATAAACATGAAATTGAACACATTGTAAATTTTGATTTTTGGTTGATTCGTTAAATTGTTGCATTAAGCAGTTCAAGTTTAGTTCAAAGCAACTTTTCAACTTTTCTTTAAGTCAGATGTTATTTAAATTACTAGTGCACTTCCAGGCATATCTTACCACAAAAATAAACTTAAATCAAGTCCCTTAAAAAGCCATAAATAAGTCAAGTAAGAGATAAACTTACGTACAAATAATGGGAGAAAACAGAAACTGGAAGGGATTCGAACATCTCTTGGCATTACATATAATATATATTATATAAGAAACAAAGCTTACTAAATTGAATAAATAAAACGAATAAACAAATCTTTCAAGTCTTTAATTTCGAAAACAACCAAAAACATAGGTCGGAAACATGAACGTGCTCTTCCAGAAAAGTAAGTTTCATTGACAACGTGAAGCGTGCTGTACTTGTACTTTCAATTTGATTTGAATCTGTAATTGTACCATTAACTGCACATAGTACTTACTGTAAACGCAATAAATTGCAGGGTGAGATGTTTATTAATAATCAATAAGCCGAATGTAAATACGGGTATCAAATTGAAGAGAAACGTATGTTTAAAAACTAGACTGCAGACTGCCGAAGATGGAACGCCGTTATATCTAGGATATTATAATGTGTTTATTATGTGCACAGATAACGTATATATATTTTTTGCGGAAGTACTAAGGAATTAAAGTACTCTAGAATTGTACAGGCAAGTTCGAAGAAACTAAATCGACAAAGATGTAAATCTTAGACACATACTGTATTCCAACAATTTCTCGTCAAAATTGCAATACAATTAAACTGATAACCTGTTTTTATCAAATCAAGACAACATGATCAAAGTTATACAAGCATCATCTGGCGTAAAAGGCACATGCAAATTATTAACGTTACAAAGTAAGTCCTGTCAATAAACTGTGTAATATATATCTGAATGTTTGAGAGTTGAATGAACTGTTAAATGGTAGGGTTATGAAAAGTAAAAACAAACACCAGCAAAGAGGAAGAGCTACATGGTTTATTTGAGTCAAACGTTCAAATGTCGTTGTCATAAAACCAAGTCGCACTTTTATGCTGCGACATAAACGACCCGCTAAATGGTTTAGAAAACAACGATATGAATTTATTGCTGAACTCGAACCCCAAATACTTGTAAGTGCGCATGTTATATGTATTTTTATGCATATTTGTTTTTAAGAGGAGGATTGTGGTTGTTGGCTAATGATCGTGTTTTATTATTATTTAAGTGTATGCATAATTACTTAGTTTAGCAAAGATTTTAGCTGGAACTGGAATATGACCCTCTTGATAGACGTTTGAGTATGATATAGATTTATAGGTAGATTTGAACAAATCAAAAAAAAATATACTCCGACCTTATCTGCAGAATATCAATAAATAATAAAAAAAATTAATTAAATTATACGCGTTACATCTGTAATCTGTTTTGAAACTCTGATTAAATGACATGCATTGATTGATTTCAGCTATTCAATTTAAATTACTTGTCGCTTAATAAGATACTACGAAAACGAATGGACAACTAGTCCATTATAGTTGGACAACTTACATAAGAAAGTCTCCAGCTGAAAGCCGTTGATCAAAGAAAATCAGAAACCTCAAATAAAAAGAAACACATATTCAAAAGCCACAGATGCGTGTGTGTTTGAGTTGGTGTGTGTAAATCGATGTAAATTTATATAACTATTTAATGCATAAATGAATATTTAAGTCCAACTAATGGAGCAACATTTCTCACTGGGCCTGTAGGCAGTGAAATCCTATTGACCCATTGCATTGTAAATTTCTCGAGTTGTTAAGCAGCTAAATTTAAGATTTTCGATTCAAACGCAAATTAAGAAGTCGTCAGAACGTGGAGCTGGTTCAAAAGTAGTTGTGTGCTTGGCAGCGGAGGAAGTGGCCGAGCCAACTCGCCAGCTAATTGATGGGCACAGTTACAACAACCCTTTGCATACAGCCAAATACTGGAGTATTTGCTTGCACTTACTTAGATACTGCAGATGCTTAGATACAACTGCAATTGTAATTTGCTAACTGTTGCCATCGGTTGCAGCTGCAGGCAGCCGTCTGTCTGTTCAGACAATCGCCCGGACAGCTCAATCTCAACAAGTTTGCAGCTTTAATGGGCGCTTGTCATGACAATGACCGAGCTGTAAAATCTGCTGTTGCTGCTGCTGCTGCTTCTGACTTGTCCAGCTGACCGCCTGTCTGCCTATCTGCCTATCTGCCTGGCCGGCCGCTGCTCTTCTCCACATGCGACCGGTGCAACGACGTCGTCCTCAGCACGCGTTATGTGTGTTAAGCTTTATACTACCACAACACATCGTATTTAACCAAGCCTCCATTTAGAGTTTTGCAATACTTTAGCACAGAACTTGTAACGTGTCGGAGGTGTTGCTGTCGCGCTCTCGTTCACAAAAATTTGCTGTGCTGCATTTTAGTGGATTTTAATTAATGATTTGTCACGAATTCTGAACGCATTTGTTTTGAAATTAAATCAGATTGCTTTACTTAATTAGTTCGTGTGTTTTTCGTAAAATATGCAATTGTTGTACAGCTTCTTGTGCTCATTATCGTTATTGCTGCTGCACTGGCCAGCTGGCAGTGAGTGTCGTGCTTTTTATGATATTTTGTGTTTTTAATTTTATTATCAGGTGTAATTTGTGTGTGTGTGTGTTTTATTACTGTTTCGTTTTAGAATTTACTGCTGGCCAACGTATGTTTGCATATGAGCAAGGCAAGTGCGAACATTCGAAATCCGAGATTTTCGAAGGTTTGCTCAAAACGGGTCTGAGCAGATTGGCTATCCTCAATCAGCCCGGCAACCACGTTAACCAAGCCCGTCTTCTACAATATGATCTCTATACGCCACTCAATCCACAGCAGCGCCAGCTGATGCGACCAGGAGATGTGAGCATGCTGAAGAATTCATATTTCAATAGCAAGTGGCCAGTTAGGTCAGTGAACCGGGGTTATAAGAGATACAGTGGTGGTGGTTGCTCCAATAACAGAACTTTCAGAAGTGGACAATGTGCAGAAATTAAATCGGCATTTTTAATGAATCAGAAACTGGATTATGCAAACGAATCTGTAACCGGTTGCTTAACCAATAAAAACAATTCAATTTTGTAAATAACACAGCCTTTTATATGTGTTTAGTGAGTGCAATGCTGAGTTGACCACTGTGTTTAATCTAACTCGTGCAATTAAATATAAATTTACTCTAAATGTTATTTTGCAGAGTCTTAATACACGGCTGGACGGGCAAGAGCACCACCTGCTACAATGCAGCCGTTAAGGACGCATATTTATCGCGCGGCAACATTAATGTGATCATCATCGACTGGAGTCGCCAGGCGTTGGACCTGAACTACGGTCGCGTGTCGAAGCAGCTGCAATCGATAGCCGCCAGCGTGGCGAAGTTTCTACGTTTTCTGCACGATAACACGGGCGTGCCCTATGAGCACATTTATCTAGTGGGTCACAGTGCCGGCAGTCATATTGCCGGCTTGGTCGGTAAACGGTTTGCGGCGTCTCAACTGGGCGCCATCTTTGCACTGGATCCAGCGGGACTAACACAGCTCGAGCTGGGACCGACGCAACGCCTGGCCCCGACTGATGCGCTCTATGTGGAGTCTATTCACACGGATCTCAAGCTGCTGGGCAATCCGCAGGGCAATGCACTAAGTCAGGCAGCCATCTTTGTGAACTGGGGTCGCGGCCAGCCGCAGTGTCCAAATGCAACAGCCACCGAGTTAGACTTTGCCTGCGATCATTTCTCGTCCGTATTCTACTTTGCGCAATCAGTGCGACGGCCCCAATTGTTTGGGGCACTTCGCTGCAGCTCACTGAATAGCGCATTGACTGCCACTTGTCATTGCAGCAACAATGCGCTGACATGCGCCGCTGATGGCTATATGGGCGGTGAGCCGGCTGTGCCCAAAAGCGGTATCTACTACCTAAGCACACAGCGGCAGCCGCCCTTTGGCACAGCCGATGGTCAGGTGCACATACAGCCACCAAGACCGACAACCATATTGGAGACAAGCCTGTTCCAAAGAAAAGGACTTTTCTGACAAGCAAGCAATCAACGAGGCGGCGTATAACCAAAAACTATCGGCATAATCTTAGGCTAAGTTATAATATATATATTTATGTGTATCTAGTACATGTTAAAAAAAACTGTACGGCTACGCTTAAGTTTTGAACACGTTTTCTGATTGGAATTTACGGCAGCGCAATAACGTTTTTATTCGGTTGGCTTTAAATAAATTGAGTAACGGACAAGTAAACGACAAACTCTTAAAGGCAATAACTCGCTACATGTTTAGCTCACCTGACTTGGTCCGATACGATAGCTGGCAATGTCGAGCTCATTTACAGCGAGTATTTGCTCAACGCTGATGTCTTTGTTGTTAGCCAGCTCACCGGCTAGCAGGCCGAAGCGACGCACAAACTCCAGCAATGGCACAGATTCGGGAAAACCCAGACGATGTAGCCGAGCGGCCTCCAAGACTTGCGAGCCACGTAGCTAAAAGCAATAGATTGGAAGATATCAGACAATGCCATAAGACGCAGTGTGTTCTTGTTGACCTACCTGACTCCTTAAAAGTGGCACATTTACCAGTTCCTCCTCGGTGGTCGCCTGACTCAGCGTCGAGCTGGGCGACCCATTCGCTGTATACTTGGCCTGTTTGCCCGCCTTGTGTTGCAGCAGATAGCAGTGCACGAAGTGGGTGCCGGTGCGGCGTAGCGTGTCGATGATGCCATCCACTGTGAACTTCACCTGCAGCATTATCGAATTGCGTTTTACGCCCGCTGTTGTGAAGGAGCGTCGTATGCTGGAGACGCGACGCAATGACTGTGTGCCCTCCAGGCCCGCAAAGGAGCCACAGAAGACCATGGCGCCGGAGCCACGCGTCAGTGAACCAATGTAGAGGCGATTGATCTCCTCGCGACTGCTGTCCTGCAGCAGCGACACTGCATTCCGTATGCCAGGATGCTCGCGACTGTGCCGCACCCAACCATCCACGGCATACAGTACCGGATTGGTGCCCTGCAAATGATGCAGCACAAACTGGCGCTGGCCGGCGCACTTGCGCAGCAATGTGTGATGCTCCCGATCGCCATAGTGTGAGAATAAACGCTCCAGGAATGTATCGTCATTCGAGTTGGGATAAATGGCCTCCTCGTCCAAAAGCCTGCAAGATTCAAATCCAAATTGAAAAAGATGAACAATAAAAAGCATTGTAGATTAATAAATACCATGTAATAATGGTAAAATCACTCACCAGAGCAGCCCACGACGATCATGCTCGCGCAGATCCCGTTGGGAGGAGCGAAC
This sequence comes from Drosophila picticornis, assembly GCA_035043845.1. Lineage (NCBI taxonomy): Eukaryota > Metazoa > Arthropoda > Insecta > Diptera > Drosophilidae > Drosophila > Drosophila picticornis. Next base: position 11,752,879 of record JAWNMR010000362.1, on the reverse strand, counting down.
CACATGATTTTGCGGCGCCTTGTCAATCAGTGAGATCAGCGGACCCGGATGACAGTCGGAAGCATGATCCATTTCGATCTCGACCAGCTCCTGGGCATATCGATCGCGTGGCGCCACCAACGTGGTATGATGGAATAGCATTTGTAAACGCTCCTGCAGATAATTGTGACGCAGATCGGCCAGTGTGGCACCCACTTGTTGGCCACAGCTGGCCGGATTCTGAAAGCCGGGTGTATCGATCAGCATGATCGAAGCAATAGTGTGTGCCGATGTGCAGATCTGGCGGTTAATCAGAGCCACCACAGCGGCCAGTGCCTCCGAGTAGAGGCCAATGACGAGCGCTTCCAGACATTCCCAGGCCCATTCCTGACCGCCGTCCGAGGTGGGCGATTTGGAGGGACTTAAACTGGCACCCGTTGCATTGGGCTGGGTCAGACCGAATGCAGCTGATGATAGATCCTCCAGATTAACACCCAACAGGCTGGCCGCCTTGCGTGCCGCCGTCGGATTGGCAAACTGTGTTCGAGCCGTCGATCCGGTGCCCATTCTCGTTATGCCCGCAATGCCCAAATGATAAATGGCTGCCAGTATGCTCCAAATACCCCGCACGGCCTTTGCATCAATGTTGAGCGTCTCGAATGCCTGAACCGTGCGCATAAAATCATTTGCCGCTCGATGTCGATCCTCGAGTCGTTGCGACAACGATATAAACGGATGACTGTCCTCCGACGAGATGTTCTCCAAATGCAGCTCCTTCTGCAGCAAACCAGCTGCGCCCGCCAATAGGCGCGTCATTATATGAAAACTGTGCTCCTGTGCCAGCCGCCGTCCCGCTCGCTGTCGCTCCGGCAAAAGCACCTGAGTAGCAATAAGCAAAAGCATTAGCAACGCTATATAAAATAGGTATATGAATGAGGTGGGCAACATTACCTGCAATGAAGCTGACGCTATTTGACCAGTTTGATCGAAGTCCAAGCTGAGCAGCTGCGTCATGCGCGTCGCATTGGAATTGAGACATGTCCTCGTATTGCCAAAGGCCTCCAGAATTGTGCACAACGCATTCACTTTTTCCGCATTGATAAAATTATTGTATGCACCTGCAAATTAATAATCGATTTGATTTGTATTAATCAACAGACTAAAGTTAAAAAATAAAATACAAATATTTTGTACTCACGAACTAAATACCCTAAAGATATTTTACTGAATAAAATAAGATTCTCATTTAATATGGTTATATCTGTGGATATATATTTAATAAGTTATATATTTATTACTTTATGTCTCAATCTTAACCTCTCTCTCTCTCTTTCTCTCATTATCTTAACGTTTTTCACTTTTCTTATGACTGAGCTGCTAACGCTGAACTTTTCTTTGGTTTGATTCGTTTTTTCTATGTCTCCATTTATTATCACCATTTTAATATCCCCTGATTTCTTTATTTTAAATTTAAATTTAAAATTTGTAATTTCTAAAATATTTTTAATAACTGTGGATTGCCTGGAGTTCATTGCCAACAATGTCATTATTAGTGATTATAGACAAAATAACTTTTTAGTATGTTTTAGCTTTAATTACTTCTAAATGCGATTGGCCAACATCTAAACAAAAGGACTGATAAGATTTAACAATATATTTATAACATTCGAGTACGCAATTCATCTAATTGTGATTGTTATAATTAGAATCTAATATAAAAATTATCATTTGCTTAATAGCTTACGCAAATAGGCACACTCAAATAGACAAACTAACATAACTGTGGCCCACAACTGTATCTAAGTAAAGATCAATTTGATAAAACATGGACTTTTATGGCATATAAACTGCGTCATTGCAAAAGTTAAATTGTAGCAATGAGAAATGGCTTGACAAATTGCAGCTGCGTTTTTTAGACAAAATGCAAATGAGCTAATCGAACACCAGATTGCATTTTGGTGTGGCACAAACGGGGCCAGCCCACGGCGGCAACAACCGCTACAACAACAACAACAACAACAATGTCTAGACATACCAGCAGCCAACGCCAAGTAGTTGAGCGCATGCTTAAAGCTTGTGGTCTTGCCAGAACCAGAACGCCCCATGAATATTAGACTTTGATCGCGACGCGTTTCGACCAAACTCCTGTAGGCGGTCTGGGCCAGAGAGTAGACGTGGGGCGGCATGTCCTCCGTTTTGCAGCCGCGAAACATGGATACAACCTACAAGTAGACAACAGATAAATAACCCGAAACAAATCAAATCAAACCAGAACAAAAACCAAAACCAGAATAGAACAGAACAGAAACAAGCCAGTTTTCGAGACCAGTCTCACCTTCTCAGAGTAGAGCGACAGCGGTGCCATGGGATTGACCACGAGCAGCGTGGGCCCCGCCTTGGTGTGTATCAGATTGCTCGCATATCGCTGTCGGAGGCAGTGCAGCACCGACGCCTCGTTCAAATACTTCAACTCACAGATGTCCTCGGCCAGATCCAAGGCGGTGCTGTTCTGCTTCTCGATGTCATCCTCATCAACGCTCAATTGTTCGCCATTGTGCAGCAGTCGTACGCTCAGCTTATGCTCCTCGTGTGGCGTGCCGCTTGACGGCAGACGCAACGCAGCGGTGAAGCCACCGCGATGCACCAGCCACACATGTTCCGGCTGTGAGGCACCATCTGCATCCACATCGCTGGCGCTTTTTCCAATGCCGCCTGTACCATTCTCATGCCGGCTCTGCAAAATATAACGAAAATTACGAATACAGTGAATGCTCGCAGGAACTTTCCTAATTATGATAGGGAATTTCAAATTAATTTGAGTTGAGTGCAAAATAATTAATAATTAAATAATAATCATAATTAATTTATTTATTTAAATTAAATTAAATGTTATTTTTTGAATTCTCCGATATACACCGAATACCGTTGCCAGAACATAATTAATTATAAAAGCAGGTCACCAAACAATAAATAATCGCAACTTAATTTTATAATCTTTTTTAAATCGTTTGTCGAAAAGTAAAATCAGAGGAAGCGTCGTAAAATTCGTGCTTAAAAAAATAATTCTTCTTTCATGTAGTTTTCAATTTGTTTGCTCAACATTTCGGCAACCACATTTTAAAGCGAATTCGAAGCGTTTACATTTTGAATTCGCAAAAGTTTTACGATTCATCTGATTGTAAACGGCAGTAATAAATGCATAACACAATTGCTTTGATAATTTTCATACTGTACCGATTTGCGAGCATTCACTGTGCATATATAAAATAAAAATCCAAAATTGGGGTCAACATATTGTTGGGCGCAAACTTCAAGTGATCTTTTTTCTGCATTTATTTTTGGGCGCACACATTTTCACGCATTTATTCCATTTATTACCCAGACGTAGTACTTTAGTACAGTTCAGTTCACCTCCACGCAGCGTCAGAGTAGACTTTTTTTGTTGTGGTTTTATTTTGGTGCATTTCTAAATTTGATGATGTTTCTAAATCCTAATTAGTTGCGTAGACGCGACGACTACCAGCCCATTGAGAAAGAGATACAGAGGGAAAGACTCATTGCCAGTCCCAGACCCACTCCCAATCCCATCTCCTTTCCCCATGCCCCATGACCAATCCCATGAACAATCCCATTCCCCATTCCAATACCCGTGCAAATGCTAGTGGGCTAGACGCACTCTGTGTGGATGCTACAGTGGCTGCCTCTTTGTGGATGCGCGGCTGCGTTATGCAACGCGCCAACATCGTCGTCACCGGCAACACGTTCAGTTCACATTTGTGGCTATAAATGGCATTTTACTCGCTGCTGCTGCTGCGGCTGCGGCTGCGGCTGCCGACGCAGTGTTCATTTGGTGCGCTCCTATCTATGCATCTGCCACAACTCCTCAGCAGACACACACGCCCGTAGTGCCAGTCCCGTCCACCCGACACACCCCTCAAGCGACGCCTGTCAGAAATACAACTTTGCATTAACTTTGCAGCTACAAATGCTGTTTGCTGATGTTGCTGATGTTGCTGCTGTTGTTGCTGTTTGTGGCGTAATTATGAAAATATTGTGCAAGGTTCAATAGCCCGTAATTAGAGTCATTTTCGGTTATGCACTGTTAATGGATCGGCAATGGATACCGCCCCTAGAACTATAAAGCGATTAAACGCGTTCAAACAGGAAGCAAACGTCGCATTTCATTCGCATTCGAGAATTTAAACAGTTTGGCTGAATTGTCTAGGCAAATGTGTAAGGTGTTGCAACTTGTAATCAATAATTGCAATACAGATTGCAACAGTGTAATTAAAAGGAATGAAAATGGGATTACAAAAGATTGGATTCAATTTGAATTAAATTCAGTGATGTTAGCGAAGACAGCGAGAGAACAGCAACTTTTAAACAACTCTTTTTTAAAGTATACATAAAGTGTAGTAAACAATTTAAATAGTTGCTTCAAAATCGTTCCACTTCATATTAGACAAGACAATTGACTAGCAGGCATTGACTTTAAAATATATTTTCCGTTTAATAAATCTAAAAGATAGTTTTCATTTTGAATATATATCTATGATTTGTCACAGTACATATAAAGAATAGAATTGACTTGCAGGCATTGATTTTGATATATTTTTTCTTATATGGTAGTAACAAATTTAAATAGAATCATGATCGGATTAGTGTCATTTCATATTAACAACACAATTGACAAGCGGGCAGTTTTTGAATTACTGAAATTGAATGAACTTCCTAAATGATAACATGCCAAGAATTGAAATGCTCAACAGCCAATATAGAATTAAACCAACATTTGAAAAGTCAATCTACACCCATTTCCAAACCTTGTTGCTCAAAATTTAATAAAAAGAATATTTTAAATGTTTAGCGGTGAAGAAATACTCTCGAGCATAATTGGCTTTACAGCCAATATAAGTTTAAAAATATTGTTAGCTACTTCGAACCTTCCCCTTCGGATTATAGACTGCAGCGGCATTCGAGTATTTCATAATCTCTTCAAAGCTCCATAAAAATAGTATTTTTTTTCTCCTTTTTTTTCAACAAATCAAATACTACATTTGTATTTGTATTTATATTTGTATACGTATCCATTTGTAGGCACGAACATACAAACACAGATACATACATACGCATATAGATAGGTTTCTAAACAAAGCGAACTGACAAGCGTCTGTCCACTGTCAATCAATAGCTGCAGTCGCCGATCGGTGCGGTGGCAGTGCGGGTTAATGAACCCGCCACCGTTTAAGTTGATGAAATATACAAATTAGACAAAGAATGTGCAGACAGACCCAGCTAATTAACATGTGTAGGGCAACTAGAGATTTGAGACAAAGAGAAAAGAGCGCGAAAAACGAGACAAGGCAGAACAACAGAAGCGTAGGCCGCCAATTAAGTTCATGCTAAGGTTTACCAAATGCAACTCACTGTGTGATAACATTTCATATCTAAACCAATCGTTTAGAGACAGGGAAAGAGAGAAACGGGGAGTGAGAGAAAGAGAGAGGAGGCAGATAGAGAGAAATGCAACAACAAGGCGGACAATGTAGTAAATGAATACTTCCGCCCGACAGGCCATCGCAGCGACGTCCAGCGTCGGCGTAGTGAGCCATTAAACCATAAATGCAGCGACAAGACGACCATGTCGTAAATTATGAGCAGCGCATTTGCCCACGCACTGCCGTCCCCATTCCAGTCCCTGCCCCACCGTCCCCTCATTCCAGTTGCTTTCATTGCCAGTCCCAGTCCCTACCCTGTTCCCAGCCCAGTCGTAAGCAATCCGGGCATAATAAAATAGCCAGCAACTAAATCGTACATTGGGTCACGGTTCGACGATCTATCGATCCATTCATCGATCGACTTATAAAGGGCTAGAAAGTTTTTCAACACTAGACGACAAGCAACTCTCAATAAAGTGCACTCAGCCACATGAAATAGTTGTTCCCGAAAAGCGAGCTTAAATAGAGGGCACTTAGTAATGGAAAATGGATTACTCAGCAGGAAAATATTGACACTTAAATGTATTCAGGGCTAGAATTGGAGACACGCCCCTACCCTAAATAACAAATGCGCCACTTTCAGGCACATTTCATATATATTCGCAAACAAAATAATGAAAAGAACTTTTGTTTCACTATTTGTTAACACAATATGCAAAACAAATATAGATTAACCTTTTTTCAATAAATAGCTTATAAATATATTTTAGACGGCTGTAAAAATATACAGAAGTTAATTATTGAAAGCCAAGGATTTTGGAGTATTTCCTTTGCTTCAGAAAGTTTGTGAATTGATCTATATATGCAAATGATTCAAACAACAAATTTAATTGGAGACCATATTTGAGTAGACTGTATTAAGAGTCACGCGTTTGCTTTGATGAATATTTTAAGTAATCAAAATCTGCCTAACCGTTTTGAGCCCACAGTTTTCGATATTTTACAACTTAAATTTAGTAAAAGTTCCAATTGCGAATGAATAATCTAATAGAGAACTGATCTTAATATGTTTTCCAATTTTATTTTTTTAATTATAAAAAGAGGCCACCAAGCAATAAACAATTGTAACTGATCTCTACAACATTTAACACCAATTATAGATAGTTTTGAAACAATAACTAAATAAGTGATTACTATTTACTACTGCAACAACTGAACCAAAAAATATAGATTCGAATGAATAATCAAAAAGATTGATATTTCCAGTATATTAAATATCTTTGATATGTATTTTTCACAATGGAGCTAAGAACTTCTCTCTAAACCCCTAAATCCCATATTAGGCAGTAAATAAAGCAATTTGTCTGCGTTTCAGTGTAATTTGACAGAAAATGCCCTGCAGTGTTTAGTTTTCGATTTCGATTTTGATGTTGTATTCGTTTTCGGTTTTGTTGCACGGTGTATGTAATATGTAATGCGCACCTTTTGCTTTACGCTTGCATCATAGTTTTTGTAGTTGCAGGCGAGCGCATTGGCCCAGATGGCCGACCAGTGCTGGGCAGCTGCATTTTGTGCATCGCGTCGTCGCCGATACGAACTGCGTATGTTGGCCACTGGTGACGGTGGGGCGACTGCCGCGAACTTGGATGCAGCCACCGCCGAGCTATTCCAGGGCGGACGAATTGATGTCGTTGTTGTTGTTGCTGCTGCAGTTGTTGATGTTGCTGCAATTGCTGTAGCAGTTGCTGTTGTGCTAACCTTGCCGTTGTGGCGAAAGCTACGCGAACGCATGGAATTGCGCTCCAGACCGGATGGGGTAAAGGGAGTTGATTCCTTGGGAGTCGTTTGCTTGCTTGTGGCAGCAAGACGCGGCGGCTTGGGTGGCGCAACAGCAGAAACCGTAGCAGCAGCTATAGTCTGCGTTGCTGATGGCCAGCTGCTGGAGTTCTCGGAGCCGCTTTCACTGATCGTTTCCGAACTAATGCTATTCTTGCGCTGCGCCTTGGGCGTGGCCTTCGACTTGGCTGGCGTTGCCACCTTCTGCGACTTGTGGGTGCCGCAGGCATGCGCCTTGCCCGTGCAGCCCCGATGAAACGACGGATTCAGACCAGAGCCCGGTGCGGCGGGCACGGCGGGCACAATTCCACCGCGCAGCGTTTGCTCAAAGCTCTTCGGCTTGAGAAACATGATAAACGCAAAAAAAAACAGCAACACTTGTGTATAAGTGCGAGAGTGTGTGCTCGTTATGTGATCACCTGGCTAGTTAGATCTAAGCCAAAGGCAAACAATTGTCATGGCCAGCCAGAAGGCACTTGGAGCATGACCAGACCAGACAGACAGAGAGAGACAGAAAGACGCACAATGCGAAACGGGAAGTTGAAGTGAGAAACTGGAGCGCGCCCAAAACCTTGGAAACGTTAGTCTCAACACACACACTCTTGTGTTGTTGTAACTGTGTGTGTGTGTGTGTGTGTTGTGTTTCTGTGTGTGGTTGTGTCAGTTTAAGCACTTAACGCTTTGACATTAGAGACAATTGAACTGGCTGAAAATGGCCAATCATCGTGCGATCGCGGATTGATTGATTGACTGAAATGCAAGACTCGAGTCACGAACGCGAGTTATGAATTAACCATTAAAGCTCAGCTTGAATGACAAAAGAATTGTTCGGAGTCACTGCTGTTGTTGTTGGTTACTGGTTATTGTTGTTGATCTTGTGGTTGCCTTAGTGGCTGCTGTAATCCCGCAAACGAAACTTCACAGTGGGTGTCTCGTGTCGCGTTTCAATTTCCGTACCGAACTTGGGCAAAGTTTGCAGCATACTGACGGCACCGCTCCAACGACAACGACTGCGAAGCGAGAAACAACAACACAAAACTCGACAAAAACAAAAAGAAGAGTAGAGAAGAGAAGAGAAGAAGAAAAAGCACGCACACAAGCAGACGAGGCAGCGACGCTGACAGCGACTGCGACTGCGACTGTGTTAGTGGCTATTTGTGTGGGCAGCAGCCGCAGTCGCAGTCTAAAGTGGGTGTAGAAAAATGCACACAGCTGCGGATACAACTACAACTGCAACTGCTGCTGCCGTTGACGTCGACGTCGCCGTCGCCGTTACTGCTTGTCTGCGACTGTTCGTGTTGCCGCTGGCAAATGGGGAGAGGGAAGTGAGTTGGGGTGACGGGATTTCGCTCTCTGCGGCCTGCATGTTGTTGTTAATGATGTTTACTAAAATGCAGTTCGAGTTTTTCCACAGTGTTGCCAAATCAGTTTTATTTTCGTCTGCTGAATGAAGTGAGTAAGGCGCACAAATATGTCGACGCCTTTATGAACTTAGCCAGACAACAACTACAAACAACAACAACAACAGCTGCATATTTCCAATTGGGAACTGACAACATTTGGAGTTGGCGAGAAGGGCTGGGCCTGGAATTTGAACGGACTGATCACTCGCTCAGGTGCTGCTGACAATTTTACAACAGATTCGCAGAAGATAAACAGAGTGAAAAATGTCAAACACGTTTCTAGCTGGGGCTAAAGTCAACAAGTTAATCAACACTGCAATTTAATGTGATCGACTGTGAGTTATCCTGTAGTCTGATGCTTCTCAATGTATCATTTAGAAATAGAATGAATTCTGTATTTGTTTTGAGCATGGCAATAACCGTATCCTCAACTATTTATACAGGTTTCGATTTTATATCACATAATGATGGAAAATTGACCGGACTTCATCATCCGGAAACTTCATCCACTTTGTTCTGTTGGTTTTGTGACAAAACTAATACATAAATAATAAATTAGTTTACAATTAGAGTTCCTCATATAAAAACTAACTCCATTTGCAAGACAAATGGAAATGTAAGTGTCATGTTCTGTTTTTTAATATAAGTATAAGTTTTGTTTAATTTTGAGAATAGTTGTGTATAATAATTAAACAAAAATAATGGGCTCATAGGATTGAAACACGCATAGGGAAGGTCGTAAAAATTAAAATGCTTAACAGGTTTGTAATCGAATTTTAATTCAATAAGTTAATGTAAATTGGAGTTGTCTACCAAAATAAAAATGGCGTCTAATAAGATACTAATAAGAATTCTTAATAGATAGGACTATGGTTAAAGTAGACACTCCAAATACAAATCCAATTGAAATCAGTGTTCCCAAAATCCATCTGAATTTGCTTGCAATTATTAATACATTTGATCCTTTTCGGCATATTAATTTAACTATAGTTAAATAATAATTATATATTATATAGTAATATATAATATAACATTCTCAAATGAAATGAGGTATCCAATATTATAGAATATCGATATCCCAATTGGAATCTTTGGTTGCAAGCAACAAAACAAACTGTTCAATTTATTAACAAGAAAAATATATGTTTAGTGATGGTATATTCATGAATAAAATATATTGAATAGAATATATTGAATAGAATCTCTGGACCTTACAAGATTTGCATAATTAGGGTAGCCAGCATTTTTCCATTTAACAAATAACTTAGCAAGAAAATGATGTGAATAGATTATCATCCAAACCTAAGCTAAGCCAGTCTATCTTATGTGGAGGGTATATAAAAATAGATAATAATGGATGCCAGGTAACCAGTTCTACGTGGAATACCTTTTAATTACAAACTACGAAAATGATATGATTAATGAACAGTTACAAGCAACTCAGACATTGATGGAGATCAATCAGAATCTGCTGATGGAACTGTGATCTCACCTGACGTTTGAAGCGTTTGCTGGCGCTGCGGCGCAGAGTGTTGCAGTTGCCGTTGTTAATGGAATGATCGATCTCCTCGACGGTGGCCGTGCTGGGTGCCATGCACCGTTTGCTCAGCTCCACCAGCTCCGCCACGGGCTGAACCTGCCAGTGGGTACAAAAAGGTGTTAAACGTTTTCGTTACTCGGTATTTGATTGACTAAGTGCATTACGAACCTCAACGGTGACAGCGTCGCCACTATTCCGTATCATCTCGATGATGATCTCACGAGACAGGTCGCCGACGGGCGTGCCATTAACCTTAATTAAACGGTCGCCCGGCAGCAGACCCGTTGCCCCGCCGCCAGCGCCCGGCTCCGCAAAGATGACGGGCCGGAAGATGGGAGACATCAGAGACTCGGTGCGATCCAAGCAAATCGCCTTGCGCAAGCTGAAGCCAAAGTCCTGGCGCGGTGATTTCTGTCGCTTGATGACGAGCTGCCTTGGCGCCGGCAACTGGACCAGCTTGACTGGGGGCAACGGCAACAGCACATCCTCAAAAGCATGTACGCGTGCCCATTGGTCGATGCCCTGCGATTCGCCGACGGGACTGAGTGAGAAGGGGGGCGTGGCAAACGAGGAGTTTGTGGTATCTGTGAGACTGTCCGCACTCGGCGACGGCGATGTCAGCACATGCAAATGGGCAGCCTGCGTGGCCGTCTGTGGTGCTCCATAGCGGGCATTCGCCGGCAGCGTCATCGCTCGCTGCTGGGGTGCATTCTCGCCATCGCTGCGCAGACTCTCCACGGATGTGAACGAGGTGCCGTGCTGGCTGGAATTCGAGCCACCGCTGCCGCCGCCGCCGCCACTGCCACGGTTGCCCTCAAACAGTTGCTCATTTTGCATGGTGTTGCGCATCAGCATTTCAGGTGTGCCGCCGCCGCTGCCAGTGAGGACAATCTCCTCGTGCACGTTGCTCATGTTGCTGCGCGAGCCCTTCAGTATGCCCCGCTTGGGCGGCTTTGGCGGCACGGGCGGCAGAAAGCGATTCTGTACAAAATAAATATAAAATACATTTACTAATAATAAGTACAATTTGAGCTGAGAGACCGCCTCACCTTGAGACTGCCGGAGAGCAGCGAATGTGTGACCTCAGCATAGTTTAGACTGACGCCCATGACGCCGGCACCGTTGGCGGCTCCACGACTCTCGATGTGTGTCATCACAGATGCTACAATTTCCTCATTGCCACGATCCTGCTCTGGCCCGGCATTCACATTCCCATTGCCGTTGCCATTCCCATTGCTGTTGCCGCTGGCTGAATCGGCATTGAGTGCGGCAAAGAAATCGGCACTGTAGTCGGCCGTAATGCCGCTGGGCAGCTTTTCCTTCTCCTTGCGGCGACCGCGTATCTTCAGCGATCGACGCACCTCCTCCAAACGCAGCAGCTCGTCGCTGCTCATGCTGCCAGTGACTCCGGCGCTGCTGCCGCCCTTAGCCTCTTTGCGCAGTTTCTTTTCGCGTTTGCGACGCTCCTTTTCCTCATCGCCGGCGCTTTTCTTCATAAAGTTGAACATTTTCTTTTTTGTGAGTCCTTAAAAAACTAGCTGTAAATACACGACAAAAGGAATGGTTAGCGTAAGCCAAGTTTAAGTTTGATAACTGCTTTTGAAAAACAACCCGTTCAGCTGCTCACAGCTGTGGCCATCTAAATAGAGTCACCCATTTTTATTTATTTATTTTTGTTTTTTGTGCACACAAATTTACTTTTTTTTGTATTGAAGTATTTAAATAGTTATTAACTCTTAATCTGACAATGGGTTTGGAGTGAAACTTTGCATAATCTCGCTTTATTCCTATTCTTTATTCTCTCTCTTTCTTCCTACCTATGCTAAATGATGTAATTTGAAGCGGGATCTTCGGTTTTCGAACTGTTGTTTAGATAATATAATAAGCTCTTTGCCATCAGAGTTTCGACCTACCTTAAAAATAGCATCATTTAGCTTATGTTTAAGGCCGGTGATCCTTATTTGAAAACACGCACAGAGACATTATATTTAAGAGAGCAAATATAGAAAAGAGTGAGCAAATTTTAAAAAGAGCGCATAAAATAAATTAACGGTGAATGAAATATTATTATATATTACTAATATTATATATATTAATAATAATAATAATAATAATATATGATATATGTTATCATTATATCAATTCAAAGACTATTCATCATTTTTAACGTTAAGCTCCTATCAGCCCCACCTTATATGATAAAAACAGACACAAGATATACTTCGTACCCAGCTATGAATTGTCATAAATACATACAGATTTGCACCTACAACATATATATGTGTGTACATATACATATTTATACATACATCTATGTATGTAACACAAAAACTTAAAACTTAGAACCATAAACATATGTCTGTTTACTTTGTGGTTCGGAGATATGCGCTTCTGTCCTTTTGTATAATATCTAACTATGTAGCTATGTACATTATTTTCACAATTTTATTATGTGGCATTTATTTATGTTAGATATTTATTAAAACAAAATTATGCGGAACAGTTCTCATTGAACAGTGAACGAAACGCACTTCGTGTTTTTGAGCCGGTTCACTTCAATGTTCGGAAGAGCGGGAGAGGGGGCTTCAGGGGTTGGCACAAGTTCAAGGGCGTGCCCAATATTTTTGCAGTTTTTGTTTTTTGTCTGTAGCTAATTTGATTTGCAGTGCTCCTCCAGCTGCCCCTGTCACAACCCAACCAATCAAAGCCACCCACCCACCAGCATTGCTCTCGTTTTGCAGTGCGGTTAGTTTTCACAGTTTTCACAGTTTTCAGTTTTCTTTTATTTTCTTTTCCTTGCGTTCTCTGCAAAAGAAACCCTGAGACGAATGCACCCGCACACAACTAAACCACAATAGTTAACCGTTTCTGTTTTCATGTGTGAGTCTGTGTCTGTGTGTGTGTGTGTAATTATAAAGTCTCGTAAACAATGTGTGAGGCATGCAGAATTTCGTTTGTCTTGCATTTCGCTTTGGCTTTTGTCATTGAGACTCGCCCCCATTTGTTATTATTTATTCAATTATGCGCTTTCTTTTCCCCATATTGTATACAATTTTTGTTTTGTTTTCACACAGACATCACACACAGGCACGCACAAATATGATATAATAGAGGATCCGTTATTATTGCAGTTGTATTACCATTTGCAATTGCACTTGGGTTTGTATTTGTATTTGTATTTGTATTGATTGCCTAAAACTCGATTGCATTTTGCATTTGGGCTTTACGTTTCTTAACTGTATGCCTGCCCCAGTCTTGTTTTTAATATGCAACAATACTTATTTGCCAAACAAAAAAACAGAAACAACAGAAACCCAATAGACAAAGAGGGTGGATATGGAATGTGCTGCAAGCGAGAAGCAAAGCAAAGCAAAAAAAAGAAAGTTGCCAGCCACTCGCCAAGTCAATAACACCTTTGTTTTTGCCGTTTTCTACGTCTCTTTTGATAAGCCGAGCAGCTCACAGCAAGCAGGTCAATGTTTTGTCCTGTGTACGCGGCACAGGCACGGTGACGTCACTTTTATGTATGGCACGCGAATTGTTGGCTTTACCTTTTTGCTACTTAAACAATGAGCACAATTACGTGATTAGCATAAACAAATGCTATCAGTTTAAATTCCAAAAATTACAAAATTTCACCGTACCGACGACGACCGACCGGCCAGTGTGTACACAACTGCAAGCAAGGGATGTGCCACTAAAAACACATCGCAAACTATCGTAAGCAAACATAACGATAGTCTCTTCACAGCACAGTGTGTGCACACTAGCAGAATATAAAATTATGCGATATATATATTTTATTATTTATTATTTATATAGATAAATGAATATATTTATATATCTAATTTAAAAATATTTTTATATATTTTTTATACAGGTAAGTATAAATGTACGTCCATATATTTCTCTTAATATTCAGATAAAAATGTTCAATTTCAAATCACCAGTCTATAAAAAGCGTCTATATCGGAGATCGTGAAGATAAGGCTTGCGAGGAATTTAGGAATCTCTTTGATAAACGTCTTTGAGTTAAATCTTGAGTTACTCGCCACATAGTCGGCTAGATAGTCGTAAGCGTTGAGTCTTTGCAATCTGTGTGCAAAACTCATAATTATCGCTGATATAAAAAATCAGTCGTGGGTTCGAGTCCAACTGCGGGGCGTAATTGTTTGTTGTTGTCCTCTTCTTCTATTATTAATCTACCTCACTCTCTCTCTATATTTTCACTCTGTCTCATATGGTACCCACAACGGGCCAAAAAATGGCCCTTGTGTGTCAACCTATCGGGCCTGACAGCAGTTCTCTAACCGTTCTAACGTTGTTTTGCTTCCTAAATTCGATGCTGATTATTCTGTTGTGCTTTTGTCAAAAGCCCTGATTATGAGTATAATGGTATGTGTAGACTTTTGGTAGGCTTTACGTTGCGGATGAAATGCAGTGTCATGCCACTATAATAAAATAGCTATAAGTTGCATTTGTTGTTGTATCGACCTCCGCCATAATGTTTCGACGAACCACCACAATTTATATGCCGTCGTCTATCGCAGCCCAAAAAAAGTGAAGCGTAAAAACCAAACGGTACATCTACATGGAAAAATAAGTGTGAGTGCGTGTGTGTTTATGAAAAATATAATTGGCACGACATAATTATTTTATGCGCACCGAACGAACTAAAAACACAAAACTTGCGAGCAGTTCAACAATTGTGTCAATCGAATACGTATTCAATTGTATGTGGCCTGGGTGTCTCTTCAATACACACAGACAGCAGCACATACACAAACACGCAGACAGCAACACACACACACACACACAGAGAAACAACACACAGACAGACACACACACAGACACATTATATATACGTACAGAGTGAAGCTCTCATACAACACACTCACTCACTGTTAACACACACACATACAAGAGAAACAAAAACAACATACGTGAGTTGTCGCTGCCGTCACCGTCACCATTCAGCAGCAGCAGAGTCTGACTTTTACATTTGCGAAAAAATAAAAAAAAGAGTAAAATCCAAAAAGCAAAAAATTTGTTATATTTTGCTTGAATAGGTAGGTGAATAGTTGAATGCAAGTGTTTGTGTTTAGTTTAAACCAAATTCCAATAAATGTTAAGAGCCTTGTGGCCTTTGTTATTGTTGCTCATTCGCTCGCTGCTCGCTTACAGAGGAAGACAGACAAAAGTCTTCGTCTTTTCGCCTTCTTCGTTTCTTCTTCTTTGTCGTCCTCGTCGCCGCTCGATGGTAACCTATCGGTGTGTGTGTGTAGCGTGCATGTAAGTGCATATGTGTGCGAATATGTGTATATGTGCATTTGATAACTGTATTGGTGTCTAGACATGTTGCTGACAAGGCTGCAAACTGAAAAAAAAATAAAATAAAAATGTTTGCCTGCGGTTCGGTTTGCCTGTTCTTGAGCCTGTTGTTGATTTTACGACAATATTAAAAGCCAAACATAAAGTAATAGAAAAACTTTTTTTTGGGATTATATACATTTTAATGCATGCAAAGATATACGTATACACCCATATGTGTATATATATATATATATATATATATATATACGTGTATGTATTATGTGTAATATTTAAATGCAGTTGACTCGGAGCCGGAACGTGGAGAAAATCGTTTTGAACCGGTGCGGAGCATTTTCTTTTTGTTATGGCTGCTGATCACTTGATGCTTCTTCGTATTTATGTGTGTACATGTCCACATACATACTCATATACACGTACAAATTGTCTGTCTTTCTTCTCCCCCCCAACCCATGCATCGCCCCCGCCCACACGCGGCCTCGCACTTTGCAATGCAGACAGGCAGACAATCACACATACACATATACATGCATGTGTGTGTGTGTGCTTGTATTTTGTCGATTTTATTTTATGTACATTTGTTTACAGTTTAAGATAGCGAAATTTGTACAGCCGGCAGGAGCAGCCACAGCACAGCGTTGACATTTTCGCAAATTGCAAATGAATATGTTATTGTTATTGTTGTTGCTGTCGTTGTTTTACTTTTTTCAGCTGCGATCATTGGCGCAGTCTCTGACACACGCACGCACTCATACACACACACATACTCACACAACAGGCAGACAGAAACAGACACATGCACACGTGCCCCTCGCACCTTTATCGCTCGCTGCGATCTCAACTAGCGGGCCACACAGAGGCAGCGAGCGAGATATGCATGCACATACATATACACATATGTATATGCATACATGCATACGTGCATACACGTACACATGCATGTTTGTTTGTATGCGTGTAAGTTCATGAACAGCCGCGCTCCGCGTCGACTTGTTTTGATTTAATTTCGCGGTAAATGCAATCGCGGAAAATTTGCTCGTATCGCCGCCGTTCGCGCTTTGGCTGCGTAACATGGCGGGGAATTTTGTTTGTAGTTTGAAGCTCAAAAGCAGCAACAATTGCGACAGCGGCGATGCCAATATGCTGGCGCCTCTACATGTGGGGCGCTCAGTGACTAAGTGCAAGACAGAGAAAGAGGGACAGAAAGAAGGAGAAAGAGAGGGAGGGTGAGACAGAGAGGGGGGCGGCGTGTACTGCTGCGGCAGGCCCTTCTGCAAACGGAAATGCCGTAAATGCTCGGGTCTTTTTTTTTATTTATATATATATATATATATATTTTTTTTTTTACGATCGATCCTATTTTGAATAGTTCTGCAGCTGCTGTGGCTGCAGCTGCTGATGCAAGCGCCAACAACAATAACAATAATAAAATAAGTGACAACAAAAACAACAAAGGGCTGAGCAATTTGCCATAAACACGCCAAAAGACAATAATATAATATGCATGTGCATATGTATGTACATATGTACGTATATATGTATGTACATATGTGCATATTGGAGATGGCAACGTGCTGAAGCGAAATATATCAAACACTTGCAAATATTAGCGTTATCATTGTCAAAGAATTATAAATAAAAATAAAAATTACATTTTCATATTTAGAAACAACAAATTTAAAATTGGTAAATCTTTTTTTTATTGAAATTCACAGAATTTTTTGATATTTAATACTTATACAAAAATAGACTTAACTTTAATTACAAGAGCTCTAAGCAAACTTTTCAAAACTGAAAAATGACTTTAATATTTGGAACTCACGCGATTATCTCTTGAATTTATATATGTACAGAAAATTTGCATTATGCACTTGCTTAAATGTTAAGAAACCGTTTTGAAATAATTTTTTTATTTACTTTTGTATATCTCTATTTCCAAGAAGTGCCCTCATTGTAGACTCAGACTGGGGTGTACGGAATTGGATTGTTTGGTGCACAGGGAAGTGGGAACAGCCTCAACACGAATTACCTACCATTTGCGCTGCAGAGGAGATCGACTGTGGTTGCCACCGCCGCAACAAGATCTGCCTCAATTACGCCTACGCCAACGTTTACGCCCACTGGCGGTCGCTTGTGCTTTAATTTCAGCAACACCGACAGCAGCAACAACAGCAGCAACAACAACAGCAGCAGCAGCAGCAACACCAACAACTACAAAAGTAGCAGCAGCAGCGGCAGCAGCAGCAGTTACAATATCAACAACAACAAAAACAACAACAATTACTACAGCGCGACGCCGCCGCAAGTAAGCGACGCACTGTTAGAGAACAACTTGTCCCGCACGCCGCCTCCAATAGCGACGGCAACAGAAGCGATCATGTCCTTGTCGAAGCCTGGCACATCGCCCACAAGCACCATTGAGCCCTTTGTGGCCGCTCGCGCACTTATCGTCAAGGAGGGCTGGCTGCAGAAGCGTGGCGAGCATATCAAGACCTGGCGCCAACGTTACTTTCTGCTCTGGTCGGATGGTGCGCTGATGGGCTATCGAAGCCGGCCGGCCGATGCACAGACAGAACAGCTGCTCAACAATTTCACTGTGCGCGGCTGCCAGATAATGGCCGTGGATCGGCCAAAGCCCTTCACATTCATCATACGCGGCCTGCAATGGACGACGGTGATTGAGCGCACATTCGCCGTCGATACAGAAGTGGAGCGCCAGGCCTGGACCGAGGCCATACGCAATGTGGCCAACAGGCTGTGCGAAATGGGCGAAACGGCCATGTCGCCATCGGCCCAAACCGACATGGGCGATGTCGATATGGCCGGCATTGCCGAGGTGGAACTATCCGAACAGTTCTCCGTGCAAGGCACCACACGCAATAGCAGCGGTGTCAAGAAAGTGGTATGTAAACAATCTAAGTTCTAAACAATGTGCAAGTTACGTTTGTTAACTGATTTTCTTGATTGTTTTTCAATACACAATACACAGACACTGGAGAACTTTGAGTTCCTTAAGGTGCTCGGCAAGGGCACCTTCGGCAAGGTGATCCTGTGCCGCGAGAAGGCCACAGCTAGATTGTACGCAATTAAAATTCTCAAAAAGGAGGTCATCATACAAAAGGATGAAGTCGCGCACACATTAACCGAAAGCCGTGTGCTCAAGTTAACAAAACATCCGTTCCTTATTGTGAGTAACCATCATATTTTTTGTTATTTGTTGACTAGTTTTTGGTATTGTTTTATTACACACTTCAAGTGTGCGACAAGCCACAGGCGCTATCGGGCGAAATCTAAACTATGTAATAACACTTTAAAACGTTTTGACATCAAGAAACCACACAGCGATTTATTGTTTTCAAACTGTTTATGACATCAGTCATCATTTCTCTTATCAAATAGTTCATTTTAAAAGCAACAGTGCCTGCATAAAATTCCCTTAAACTTTTGCAGATAATACAATTTAATAGAATGGGTTTCATTTTTTATATATGTGCACACTCAGAGGGAGAAAACCATGAAATAATTATTGCCACTCTGGGAAATGCCAACTATCAAAATCCTTCTGGCAAGAGTACAAGAGAACTATTCTTCTAATTATGTACATTTGTTTTTGGTATTTAATCATTAATTTAGTTATATCCTGAATCCATTGAAAATGCAGAAAAGTGTGTACTGAAATTGTGCAAAAGTATGTAATAGACTAAAGATACCATATCCAACTTATCCGTCAGTATGAACAACTTGATCTCGGAGTCTATATGAGCTAGAGTCTTGAAATTCTGAATTAATTCCAACTATTTATTGAATCAATTACGATATACGAATATACCACTTGATATTATATTGATACATCTGCTCTCGATATCTTCTGCAGTCACTAAAATATTCATTTCAAACCAATGACCGTTTGTGTTTCGTCATGCAATATGTGAATGGTGGGGAGCTGTTTTGGCATTTAAGTCATGAGCGCATCTTTACCGAGGAGCGTACACGATTTTATGGCGCCGAAATAATATCGGCACTGGGCTATCTGCACTCGCAGGGCATTATTTATCGTGATTTAAAGCTGGAGAATCTTTTGCTGGACAAAGATGGTCACATAAAGGTAGCCGATTTTGGGCTGTGTAAGGAGGAGATCACCTACGGCTGTACAACAAAAACGTTTTGTGGCACACCGGAATATTTAGCGCCTGAAGTATTAGACGATAATGATTATGGACGCGCTGTGGACTGGTGGGGCACCGGTGTGGTTATGTATGAGATGGTGAGATGGTTGATATATAATCAATTCAATTAAATACAATTGTTACTATATTATACTAAATGTATGCGTATTTAACAGATCTGCGGTCGCCTACCCTTCTATAATCGTGATCATGATGTGCTCTTCACGCTCATATTGGTTGAGGATGTCAAATTTCCACGCAATATACCCGATGAAGCAAAAAGTCTGTTATCCGGCCTGTTGGCCAAGGATCCGAAAAACCGCTTGGGCGGCGGACAGGATGATGTTAAGGAAATACAAGCGCATCCATTCTTTGCGAGTATTAATTGGACAGATCTGGTGCAAAAGAAGGTGACTTGCAAAGCTATACAAAACACGCTTAAAATGCCTTTAAATTAATGCAATTATGTATTTTACTTTGCAGATAACGCCGCCGTTCAAGCCTCAGGTCACATCAGACACAGACACACGATATTTTGACGAAGAGTTTACTGGCGAGAGCGTCGAACTGACGCCGCCAGATCCCACGGGACCCTTAGGCTCCATAGCCGAAGAGCCGCTTTTCCCGCACGTAAGTTGCACATCCTTAATGAAAACGGAATCCTTAAAGACATCCTTTTTTAAATTCACAGTTCAGCTATCAAGGAGACATGGCCTCTACATTGGGCACCTCGTCGCACATAAGTACTTCCACAAGTCTCACATCGATGCAATAGAACAAGCTACAAGTTTTACAAGCACACACACACACAAAAAAAAAAAAACAAAAAAAAAAACTTACATACATACATAAATACCACACATCATGTTCTGCTTATTCACCTATACCCATATAATATACCTAGTTATATATAAATGGGAAAAATTGCGAGCAAAACAAAACAGAAATAAATTTGTACCGCTAAGTTTCTACACCAATAATAACAAATTGAATGATAGTAACTTATTTTTCACAACTTCAGCAAGAGCAGGCAACACCGCGCAGCTGAAAATCGTATGGAGCAGATAAGAGCATGTTGAACGAGCGATATATAAAGAAAAACAAAAAATAAATAAAATAGTTTACTACTTATGATAATACATATATACTTATATATACATATAAATATAACATTTTAAGCATAACGTTTAAAGTGATTAGTTAATTTTTAAATGCAAGTAAAACATTTATTAAGTGAATGAGTAAACAGCTACACACAAAAACACAAACACACATTCACAGATACACACACACAAACACACACACACACAGCACACTAATACACTTAAACAAATACACTTTTCTAGCATATAGGTACATGAAGTTTATTAAACTGCGCAGCAAGAAATCGAAATAAAAACACAATCATACCTAAACACACACACACACACACACACACAGATACACACACATACACAAACACACACGAACACAAAACATACAACATACAACATACGCATTATTTATACTCCAAAGAAGCAAAAAACAAAAACAATTACGAGTTATATTTAATGGTAAAGTTGCCTCTGATGTGCTGTGCTTTATGCAAGAACAGAACACAACAACAACAACAACTAATAGTAATAAATAAAATCAGTAAAACATAACTAATTCACCTGCATGGGCGTTCCAAAAGCGCAATTAAACCACTTTTTCATGGAGAAACGAAAATTTATATATGGCATATGCTTTTTTTACACAAATATTTGTACATATTTATATACAACAAAAAAGAAATCGATCCAAAAAGAAAAAAGATACAGAAATTTCCATTTTTTGAATTCGAAATCAGAAATAACACAAAAAAAAAAAAATTGAAAATGGATGCCTAAAATGTTTGTCATTTAAGTTTCGGCTTTGCAGAGTTATTTTAAAAAGCAGTATGCTTGAAATGTTCTGAATGCCTATCAGATCCGGCAATTGAAACACCCAGAAAGAATAATACCTAAATTAAAGAGTAACAAAACAAGAAAGATAAATTAAAAAAAAAATTTGATATTTTTATAAACGAAATAAATTATTAAAATACAATGTAAATAAAAAATATAATAAAATTAAATCATGTTCGGGCATTTCAATATCTACAATAAAACATATAATCTCTCTTCTATATACAATGAAACAAAAAAAGCAAATAACTTATCAATTGAAATATAAAGAACAAAAAAAAAAAACAAATAAAACATATTTTCTTAAACAAAAACGAAATTCAAAAATTGCTTGCAACTAAACTAAATATAATATGCCAAAGAACCGGCGAAGCGAATGAAACTCATTAAATACCGCCACAAGTTTTTCCCAAAGCTGGCCAGGTGAGTTAGAGTTTAGCTTAAACAATATGTATGATGATAACAAGTCCAGAAGTTGATTAGCAGAGTTGAGTCAAACAAACGTTGAGTGTAGATTAAATGCATAAAATTAATGTAGCCTGTTTTGTGATCGGATCAGATCAAATCAGATCAAGGTTTACGCCATTAAAATATGCACTTGGAAGACTTTAGACACCACTACATACACATATATATATTCATGGAGGAAGGGTGTTAAAATGCACATGGCTTTATCACATCTCACATTTCACGTCTCACTGCTTAACGCGGCAACTTGTGTTGATTGACGAAAACAGTTGGCAATTGAATCATCCGCACATCCACACAGAATCGATATTCGATATTCGATAATCGATAATCGATATGGAAACATCAGAAATCTAGCTAGCCAATATCAGGATAGAGATCCATGTCTGCATCCCTCAATTTCAGATCGATCATGCAGCTCAGAGAGAAACTTTCGTAAGCAAAGCTTATTAGAGCCACTACACAACGATTTCTACTATGCAAATTTGTAGGTTCAATACTTATTTTGAGTTAAAAATTTCGTTTAGAGGAAATTTTATTTAACTTATGCAAAACAAAACTGAAAATGCAAAATAATTAGCTGACCAAACAATCAACCGACATCTGCCAATGCCAAACGGCGAGCTTTTATAATAATTATTACAACAATAAGAAATGAAAAAAGAAAATAACTCACACACACACACACACACACACACATAATTCATAATGTAGCAAAATAAAGATTGAGATATCGTAAGCCAAGACAAATAGGTAAAGTGCATTACCAGCAACAAAATTATTCAAATAAAATTCAGAAGCAAAATAATTTTATGTTGTGTTTAAGAGATCTCCCAATGGGGACACTTGAACATGTAAAAATATACCACTTACTGTGCCCACTATCAAAGCATTTCCCCTCGCCACCACCACCACAAAAAGTAACAAGATAACAGCAAATGTTTATTGTTTTCAATGAGTTGTTATATAAAAATTTTGAATTTGGACTTTTATACCATGTACTGCAAACTACGATGTGTTCTAAAAATGGTTTGAAACTTGACTATTTTTTTGTCAAATCGAAGATCAAGTCGGACAAGCTAACTTGTTTTTGTATTGTAAAAACAATAAAAAAATATAATATAAAAAAATCAAGAAACATAACAATTGATTAGATGTAATTTTTGATAAGCGAAACATTGCAATTTTCGCACAGTTTTAATAATAACCCTAAGCTGATGAATAAAGTAATTAAATGAAAAAAGTAAAATACTAAATATATACATTTGTAAAACAAGAGCAACAACTGAACAGAAACATGTAGATAATATATGATCTGCATAGTGTATGAAATGATTAATTTATACGCGCTTACGCATACCAACATGCATACATAAACATAAATATATATATATCTATATATATATATGTGTTTATACACAATATACATATATATCATATACATGTGTATGTACATATGTAACCATGTGAAACACAATTATAATTAAAATAAATAAATAAAATTTACATATAACAGATATTTGATACAAAAAAACAAAAAAAAAAACATGGAAACAAAACAACGACCAAAATGGACGATTTATTTTTTGGGGTTTTTGAAACGAGAAATTTGATAACGAAGCTACACAAAAGTTTACCAAAATTGACCAAAGACTATATTTTTATATTTCTATAGCCATTGACATAATTCAATCGATTTTCGCATTACTAATCAATTTGCCTAACCGAATTATTTACTTAAATCTACGAATAATTCAAGACCAAATACTATGCAGATGAATAACAACAAAGTCTAAATTTTAAAATCCAAATGCCAGAACTATCATAGTTAAAACATCAAATGTGTGTGTAGTCCATTTCAAGTCTTATAATCCCTTTTAATCTCTGAGATCCGTCAGCAGTTATTTTTGCAATCTTTACGTGCCATAAAGCTTAACGTACCATAACCGAATACCATAAAATTTTATGGAAGACTATCGGAAACTTTACCGAAATTTTGACAATACCCTACTATACAAGAAGCGGAATCGGAACCTTAATTTGATTCGGTTAGACATTTTTTTTATCATATATTCAAATAAGAGAATGCCTGCTATAAAATTAAATGCTGTGCTGTTCAGAGACACACCCATAATGAATTTGAAACCCGTGAGTGTGCACTTCCAGCCTGTTTGAAGTTTTATTGCGAATTGAGTCATGACAAAAGTTAGCTTTGTTGCATGCTTACAAAAAAAAATTACTTGAGAATAGCGGACATGACCGACTTAAATATTCGGGAGCAGCCTGTAGGTGGGCATGCAGTACGGAGCAGGCTGCAACGCGGAGAGTGCGTGACGGGCGCGCTTTGAAGGTGTCCATGGAGTACGCTATGTGAGCGCCCGCGAACAATGCGTTTTGTCTGATGATTAATTGCAACACAATCTTGGAGGCCACAGCCGCTTTCCCCAAACGTGCAAACAGCAAAATGTGTAAAGACACACACATACATCTCTGTATGTATGTAAATACGTGCATAGGAATATTTGTATGTATGCATGTTCAAGTACACACACACACACACACACAACTGTATTTAAACGTTGCAAATCTTCGTATATATACAGAGAGATAGATGGAGAGGGAGAAAGAGAGAGAGAGAGAGAGAGAGACAGAATGTGTGTCGAGCCGCCAAGCGGATATATTATCTGTGACATGAAGCTATTAATTTTTAGCACTTG
Organism: Drosophila picticornis; assembly: GCA_035043845.1. Lineage (NCBI taxonomy): Eukaryota > Metazoa > Arthropoda > Insecta > Diptera > Drosophilidae > Drosophila > Drosophila picticornis. The sequence continues at coordinate 11,728,073 of JAWNMR010000362.1, read as the reverse complement.
CCTCGAACAAAAAAAAAACATTAAAAAAATAAAATTATAAATTGAACGCGACCAGAGCTATGGCCATGACGAAAGCGAAAGTAATGCAAGCTACAAACGTAATTTGGACTTGGGCTGGGTCCCCAAACCAAATCCGGGCGCTGTACATCCTTAAGTTGATTGCCAAGCCCATTTTGAGGGCAGGCCCTTGAAAGACGCGCTAGGAGAAGTGCGATTAGTGCTTTCCCTTTTAAAATCATCTGCGGCGACGGTTTATGACTGATGTCAAAAATGAAATGGCAAACACTAAGCCATTAGCTATCAGTCGAACTAGAGATACTCTTGTTAAACCCAACTAAACAATCAAAAATAGTAACTGAAAATAAATGTGTTTACTAAGCATTAGAATATGCAATGCTGTACATTATAAATTTTGGTTTTTCTTATCATTTATTTGAACAGTAAAAATTATCATTATTTGCTTTTTTTATTTATAATTTTTAGACAGTTTCTATAATTTAACATCTATTCGAATTTTTACTACTTTATTAGTGTTATAAATTGTCTTATGATTATTTATTTTTATATTTGATTCAGTCGGCTTATTTTCTCTTTCTATAATTTGATTCTTTTATTATTATATTTGAATATGTTTAGAGATTTTTGAGAATGTGATAGTAAAGTTATCGACTCAATTTGATACTATAATCTAACCATATCAAAAATGTATTTTGGTGCCCTTAAAATATTGAGGAGCTTTTTTGTCGGGTTAAGGCAGGCCAAACCTGAAAATGGCTTGAAAGATAGTTAAGCAAAAAGTTGTTGTACCCTTTGTCGAGTGTGGCTGCGTCTCGTTTTCTTTGTTTGCTACGCGCTTTTCATTTGCGAAGCGATTTTTCTATTTTCACCTCTTGGTTGGCGCGCACTGTTCAAAGCTGTTTGCTTTATAGCAATGTGAAAATGTGTCTAAAAACTAGAAAATGGTCAGCACAACTGCGACAACAGCACTGGCACTGGAACCGCGACTAGGCAGGAAAGACTTGTGAGTACGCGAATGTGCTGGCACTTAACAGCACACACACATTCACACACACCCCACATCCCTCACCCCTCCCTACTAACCCCGCTGCAACGCACCCTGCTCCAACCCGTTGGCTGGCTGAAAAAGTGAAATACATCAAAGCACGTCACATCCATCAGAAATTATGAGCAGCACGAGAGCACGCCCCAAACCAAAACCGAGAGCTGCTAGAGTTGCTAGAGCCAGAGCCGGTCTCAAGCTGAAACTTAGAGTCTGGCCAAGACTAGATCCCCAACAACGCCGGTATGTTTGACAACCAGGCCCAAAAGCGTCGCTAATGAATTGGAATTGTTTTAAGAGCGCGATGAGGGGCGATTTCAGATGAAAAAAAAACATCAACAACATCGGCCAAAGCTCAGCATTGGTCTCAGTGTCGTCTCTCTTGCAGTCGCTGCAATCGAAATTAATGAAAAACTTTCGTTTATTTAATTGCACAGCAGTTAGACAGAGAGGGAGAGTCCATGTCTAAGGCCGGCCAGCTGATGAATAAGACACGTCTGCAGTCTCTTTCTCAGTTTGCGTCTCAGAGTTGGAGACTCAGTGTTTATGGGTTATGGTTATGCCCATAATGAAATCTATAGGGCAAGACATCGACAGCGGCATTTGAGTGAAAATGATTGATTGATTGATCGCTGTGTTTGCTGCTGCTGCGTCCCCTGTTTTGTGGATTGAATCTTCATCGTCTAAACGTTGTTATTGCATTGTTGTCTGCGATTGTTGTGTTACTCCTTTTCGGTGTACATAGATTTGTTGACTTGATCGGGCAATTATTATATGTTATTTTTTTTCGAGGTATTTAGTTGTTGGCAGATTTCGCTGCAATTTTGCTTATGGCTTTTAAGGTTGAAACATGATGTTGATTGAGTTGTTCGACGCCGCCAATTGCCAATCAATGGGAACTAAATACAAACGTGCTCAGTATGCCTTATTGGATGTGGGGAAAGTCATTCGGTTCAGTTACTCAGGTGTGTGTATCCTGCGCTCAGTTTTCGAGACACTCCTTGGTGAAATGATTGTAAAAAAAAAAACCGAAGACAATTATGTTATGGAAAATATTTATTAATTTTGAATTTTAACTTATCTCCTTCAGCTTTGGTATACCCAAACTTTTGGTATACCCACTTTATCCCACTACATTTATTTACCCAATCTATTTTGCTACCTGACCTACACAGTATGTATATTTTCCACTACATGTTAATGCACTTTTGTGTTGTTGATAGCCCAATTGATTGCTTTATTATAATAAACTGAATTTTCTCGTTCGGTAGCAGCCTTTGATTATCTAAAGCATTCACTTCGCTTCGGCTAACATTTTCAACCCTGACCACAATTTCGAATATGTGTTTGGATATGGATATGATATGGATATGGTTTACAACTGGCGGATAAGCCTGGCTACACATGTCAACACCACTTGCCAGTGTGCCCGTTCGCTGCATGCTGCAGACTGTGGCATGAAAACGGGTCAACAATTACAGCTGCTTGTGGTTCTACTCCTATTTGGGCCGAGGCTGCTGACCAACTTGCGGCTTGGCCAGCAATGCGCCAACAGCAACAGTAGGAACACTGGCCAAATATAGACGTTGGACATAGAACCAAACGCCTTTATTATAGGTATGACAAAAAGCAACCCATGTAGGAGTTATATGTACGTATGTATGCAGTTACGAGTTACGAGTTACGAGTCTGCTCCATGCGATAACCTAAAAAAGAAAAAAATGCTCGTACACATTTTTATTTTATATATTTTTTTGTTGTCTTCGTTTGTTGAAACCAAAACATTTGGCCGACAAGGCGCTGCGGTAGTATGGAATGGAATGGGTTGAAAGTTTTGGCTGTCAAGTCGAGACTAAGGCTGAGACTGTGCCACAAAAAAAATAATAAAATAAAACGGTGAACACACCTTTAAAAATGAGGAAAAGTGTGCAGCGATAAGAGGGTACATTTGCCAGGTTTCTAATTGCAAACTGGACAGTGTTAAAACATGAAGCAGTCTGTGACGGATTTGGGCAACTGTAAGGCATATGTGACCGTGACCACGTCCAATATATGAGGTAGCCGTTGCCGTGGCCGGCTGCCTGCATGGTACTTGCTACCAGAGATGTGTACGAACGGATCCGTTAGGTAAAGAATCAATTTTCCTGGCTGTCTAGTCGTCTGATGCCTACCTGTTCAAAGATCTGCGCTTTCCATGTAGGTGTGGCAGTGCCGCAATATATTTTTATATATGTATACATATATATAGCGTACAGCGTACTGACGCGATCGTGGCGGCGCCTTGCATGTCCGGCCGGCCACTTGCAGCGTCCATTATGCAATGTCACGATTCGCGGGCGCGTATAATGAACTTTTGATGTTACTACCACATAGCCAGACTAGACCTATCTACAGTCATGGCCATACATATAGCTCATTTGTAGCCAGCAACCACCATGTTTTGACAGTCCTAGAGACGAGACAGACCCATTTTTAAAACATCGCATCAATAATTTTAAGACAAACTTTAAAACAAATGTTTTAGTATTAATAATATTAATAATAATATTTTCTTTACATCCACTGAATATATTTTTAAACCCTTTTTATCGTGTTGCTTTGTATTTTGTTTTAATTTGACCCAAGCAGAAATTAACTCAGTGAGACATCACCATTTTTAAAAAGCATCAGAATATATTTATTTTAAATACATTTACAAAAAGTGCATCATAATAAAGAAAAAAATTAATGTGAATTTATTCGTAATTTATAATTTGTGTAGTAAAATAATTTTTCACGAGATCATCTCTAAAATAAGGACATACATTGTATACCTAAGTAAACATTGGTAGTAAACATCGCATTGGGTGGCATTGAACCTGCACACAGACTTGAAGTCAAACCCGGCTCTCGGCCTAGCCGCTAATGCGCCAAAAAGCCCCCGAAGGTCTGGGCGCATTGACATGGTTGGGACTACCATGAGTGACCAGTCAGAGCTGGCCGGCAATATTTCAGAGCTCTGCCACAATCGCATTCATCTGGCTTATGGAAGGGCCTGTTCCTTGCTTTCACATATTTTGTTCCTTGCGTTTTATACTTTATTTTTTCGGTTTTTATACTTTTTTTGTTTTTTTTTTTGGCAATTGCGTGGAAACCGCTGATTAAGCCCAACACCGCTACGTTCGAAAACGTGCCACATTTGGCAACTTGCTAACCCTTGTCCCTATCCCTGTCTCTGCCCGATGTCGTGTCCCAATTCAGATTCCCATCCTGATTGTCCTCGTGGTTGTTGCTTTTGATTGGCGTTTGCTGATTTCGGTTTTTACTGACAACATAATATTAAAGCCAATTAAGGCTAAATTTATGCGTACAGCATACGGCCAATACAGCAACTTGGCATTTGCCAACATTGGTGCCTTCTTTCTGGCCCGAAATTATTGGGCAGCGGTCACTTTGGACTCGGACCCGGCATTTTAACTGCCCAAAGTAAACATTTCCTTGTTCTCTGCATATTTTGGGCGCATTTCTTAAATGCGTTGCTCACTGCCCGTGGGATGTTTGCAGTTTTTGCTGTTTGGTGCTTGTTGCCAGTTTCGGGGTATACATAACTATAGTTTTCTGGCAACATGTTAATTTCTTCATTGCCAGCACGCTGCAGAAAAACAGTTTTTAAGGTACCTGAGAACTGCTTTAATTTTATCAAGTAGCGTGTGATTTTAACAGTTACGTCAAATATTTATTGTTAATCTAAAAGTTTGCATAAGATTTAGTAAATGTTTGTTACTTCACACTCGGAGAGAATATTGTAAATATTGTTCGATATACATAAATGGATTTAGTCCTTCATTTGTGTAAGGTACGAGAAGAGAATACTTTGAGAAATGTGAATTTACTTAAAACAAATGGTGAGATTTTAAATGCTGGAACAGACAGCTCATTACTCCGAGTTAATCTAATTAGTTAATAATACACTTATCCAACTATGGTATTAAATAAGAAAGAAACACTTACAACTAGCTACCGGCATGCGACTTGCAACGGAGCATAACATGAGCATATCCCATGGCCAAGAGAAGAGTTCCACATTCCCATACTCTTATGTAGGCCACACAGCATATTGAATTTCAAAGCGAACAATAACAACACCGATATAATCGGATAATTGGACGGCGGACAGAAAATATGCATACGACGAGTTTTACCACCCGTGAGTTGTAGTCGAAGAAGTGTGGATGCCCCGTGAAGAGGCCACTGCCACCGTTACAATAACAGCGGCAAGCAACACCACCACGAAAAAACAACAGCAATGAAGGTGCATTCTACTCATGCAACATTGCAATTAATTAAATTTTATTTTTAAATAATTGTTTTTAATTAAATTTTAAGGCTTTTGCGCAAATTCATGCAAGACCCCCGTCCGCTGCCACAACGCTGCAGATGAATGCTCAGGTGCTTGACTGGGGGCATTTAAAATGGATATATGGATGTGGATTTAGCTTAAGTGTGCCTTTTGCCTCATGCAATCGTTTCATCATTCAGGCGTGTCCATATGTGTGGTTTGTGGCTTTCTGTGTGTTTGTGTGATGTATTATGATGCAGATGATTTCCACGTCTCATGAATTTATCAGCGTCAAATCCATAGGCTAATGAATAGCGCTTTTCAAATGCCCGAGGGTGCATTCAACCCAGCTCGAATGATATAATCAATGACAGGACTGCCCAAATAATTGGAGCATGAGAGTGCCACTCAGAGACGCACTGCAGCGTTGCACCAATTTTCGAAATGCAGACTGCAAATGCAGCACGCCTGCCAGATAACTGTTTGTTCTCATTGTTGTGTTGTGTTGCGTTGGGCCAAAAATGTGAGTAAACTTATACATAAACATAAACATGCCCCATGTCCAACTTTGGAAGGTAGCTCAGGAACGTCTTTTTGTTTTTGGGGCTAACTGTTTTATTTTTCTCTTATTTTACTATAGTTTGAGTTTAAGTTAATTTTTTTTTGACTGTTTGGGTTGCGTGCAAAGTGCGATGATCTTGCGGTGAAATTTTGTGCTCAAGCGGTTAAATTGGTCAGTGAGCAAAAATGCACAAAAAGCAGCAGCAGCCACACCAAAAATAACAACAACAAACAAATGAAATAAAATCACTTGCTCGAAATGTGCTTGATTAAAAGGCCGTAGCCACAGCCACGTTCGCATTGGAATTTAATGTGTGTAGCTTAACGGCCGTCGGGTCTGCTTTTGAGGCTCGGGAGAAAGGTTGATGTGAAATATCACTTTAGATTTGGGTATCACCAACAACAGCAGCAGCAGCAGCAGTAGCAGCAACAGCAGCAGCAGCAGCAACAGCAGCAGCATCAGTTGCAGCCTCTGTTGCAGTCCCTTGTGGACTTTCTTTCTTTATTTTGGGTTTGACCATTTGCTCAATTTAGTATCATCAATTATTGCGAACCCATTCATTAACTGACCAGTTATCCCTCATTTTGTGATCGCTTATCGCAACCCACAAATCCACAAGCACACATCCTCATTCTCGCCACTTTGCCCTTTACAACTTGTGCCACTTTTTACTTCTCCTTCTTCTCTCCCCCCCTCTCAGTCTTTCTTTCTCACATTCATAAATTGGGGTCACGCATGCCGGTCTGGCCAAAGCCACTGTCTGATGGGGGGACAATGACTGAGATAACAGCTGCGACAAGATGCAGGTTCAGGATGATTGCACATAATTAGCAGCTGACTGAATGCGAAGAAAACTCTAAATGGAAAATTACGCTCAAAGTGCCAATTTGGAAAATATAACTGTAAAATTCTTAACTTACAAATGTTCTTAAATTTTAAAATTTAATTCAACTGGTACTTTTATTATATTTCTTTTCGATTAATTATTCTGTGAAGTTTATTTGTATATATTTAAGTTAGCTTTGTGATGCTTCCCAAAAAATTACTTCGATAAGCCTATCAATAACATCCAAAATAGATCGTAAGCATATAAATAATGTGCCGAGAAGATTTAACGTTTTGATTTTAAGATAATAATTACTAATTATGTGTCTAAATTAACTGGAAGATTTGGTTATTCAATATTCTACTTCGTTCTTTCGATTAGCTTTTAATGCACATACATTTTCTGACAGATGGTTCAGCAGTGTTGCAAATGTTTGCATAACTGTTAAAGTATTAGAATGCCGCCCTTCACATCCATCAAAAGTTTGGGTTCATAAATCTTACAGAGCTAAAACACCAAAACTTAATTCAGCGACAATTGCATGCGACAAATGTATTTTGATTGCTTCGGCTACCACTTGCCAAAGAGCTGCAGCGACTGCTGGCCACCCAACTATGCAGCTTGGATAGCTATGGGAGGCAATGGTTTAACAATAGATTGTTGCCATTGCGGCCAGATAAGCAAAATTTATTGTGTTAGCATCGGCACGAGTTTGCATTTTTTGGTTTTCGCCACTGATGCATGGCATTGTGCGGCATTTTGTTGCTGTGCCTCTTGCTGCTGGCAATGGGGTAGAATTTGTGACACGACCTTTAACGAGATTTTTCCACTTGGCGCATCAACACGCGACTTTCGAATGTGCTGCGAGGAGACTGCTGCAAGCTGCAGTCAATTTATGCGTCGCATCGATTTGTACCAACACATGTAGACGCTGCAACAGCAACAACAATAAACAAACATTTGTTGGCGAATTAGCAAGCGACAACAGCGCGAGACGAGTCTCTGTCTATATATGTGTGTGTGTGTATGTATGTGTGTGTGTGTCTTTGTGTGTGTATGTGTGTGTTAGTATATGGCCATATCTTAACCAACATCATTATCAGTATGGCCAGCTAATAATGTGGATGAGACTGAGGGTTGGGAGTGTGAATGGGGAGCATCATCATCAACGTCATTTGCGGCTGCTGCCGGCGTTGCATGCACATTGAATTCCAATTGGGTTTGGCAGTGTGGCGCAAACTTAATTGTCAAGGTTCGTTAGTTTTTTTTTTTTTTTTTCGCCGTCGTCGTTGTTATTGCTGCAGCTCTTTCTGCTAATGTTCGTTTCTAATGGTCGTTTTGAGTAACTGCGCCGGTGCTGGTCGCAGTGTTAGTCAGTTAGCCAGTCCCCAACTCAGACCCATTCCCAGTCACAGTCACAGTCAACAGAGCCACTGCCACAACTGCCAAGGAATTCTCAATATTTCCATTACTTTGTGGTCTACGTCTGGGATTTCTTGCGTTCTGCGGCTGCTGATTCTGCTTCTGCTTCGACTGCTGCTTCGACTGCTGCCTCGACTGCTGCTTCGACTGCTGCTGCTGCTGCGGCTTTGGCCAGCTCTCTGTCGCCTCTCTTTTGGATAACTATTTAATTCACATTGGTGGAAACTTGATTGTACTGTTGCTCCAGCCATGCACAAAATGAGAAGCAGCAGAACGAGCCGAACGTTGGCGTCGACGTCGATGCCCGGCATTGAAGTCGCTGCTGTGAAAAGATTTTTCACATTTGTAATGCGCTACATGGTTAAAATATGGGTTGTAGGGACTATAATTTAAAATACAAGCTGTTGACATAATAACTAAAGTTTATCTGAAATTTGAATTGAATCTGTGTTCCTCACTATGAAAAAAGCAGTAGAAAGTATGGTACCTTTTTCCTAGTATAGTTTTATAAATAGTAATACAAATCTGCCATCAGTTAAAATGAAGTTACATTTTTGTTATAGCTTGTAGTACATAGAATATTATCTGTTTAAATTTATATTTAATTTTTGTTGTAACTAATTAAGTGACACAACACGTTGTAATTGATGAAATGACATGATAATTTTCTATTGTGTTGGTGTAAAAAAGAGTTACTTTGAAGTTTTCATTCATTTTCCATTTACATTGATGTTAAAGATAGTTTGGGTTTTACTTTGAGTGCAAAGTGTTAGATAATATTTTCCCACGTTAGTATTTGAGACCATTAACGAAAGTTATCTTCGGTCTTTAATGTAGTAGGCTCCTAAGCATCGGGTGCTACATGTGCGACTTTCTTTTGCCATTACTGATTGATCTATGGCCAAAAACCACTTAGCATTTGGTATCAGCCCATTTGGGAATGCAACTGAGGCTTAGCTGGGCGCTGGCGCTGGCGCTTTCTATTTATTAAGAGACCGAAATATTAATGCTGGTGAGCATTTTGTAGCGCATTGATTGGTGCGGCCAACTGGTGCCATAAATTTCTGCACTGCACTGTGAGTGAGCTGGGAGTTGGGATGCAGTGCGGATCGCTGCTGCTCAGATGGCGTCGGCAGAGCCGGCGTCCGACACATGACTTTCAGTTGAAATGCGTTTGATCAATGCTGATCGAGTTAGTTTTGTCAAGATCTCGTCTAGCACAAGTGCGATCGGGCAAACCGTGCAAGCAAAGCCAGAGAGCAACAGAACAAGGATACTCTCTACCAGGATACTCTCCCTCTGTCTCTGTGTCTTGCACTGTTTTAACGGTAACGGTTACGGTAACGGAAGTGTGCTATTCCGTAATGTGATTAACTAACGAGCCTGACCGCATACTTGTCGCCACCTGCTCATTGAGTTACAGTTCCATCCACGATTCGAGAACATCATCAGTTTGTTTGTGGTATGTACAAACATAGTGAAGATCGGGACATGGGATTGGGGATTCGGGACTTGGGGCTGTTCGTTCTGTTGTTGTTTTGTTTGTTTTTGTTTTTTATTTTTGTTGTATTTTGGTTCTTGCGTTCTGCCACTCTGCTTGCTGGGTACGCATATTTAAAGTTTGATATCAATCTTTTGCAGGAATGAGCAATGACACTTAATGGCATTTTAGACCCAAACTCAGTCAACGTCGCTGTCGCAGTCGCAGTCACTGTTTCAGACTCGGTGCAGCATCGGGTTTATGGCCAAGACTGCAGCGTTGTCTTGTTAAGTGTAAACGTTAAGTGCCTTGTTACTTAATTCTTTGCTTTTTATCTTTTTCGTACACATTTTCCCGCTCTAATTCGACTTGCCTGTTTATACTTCAAGAGTTGATCTTGTCGTGATCGTCTCCATGCATCGTCGCCGTCTTCGTCTTCGCTTGGGTTAAGCTCCCATTCTCAGTCCCAGTCGTAGTTTCAGTCTTTCTGGTTTTGGTCCATTATCACACGCGACATTAAGTGCAGCCATAATGTAATCGAGCATTTTCTTTAATTTACAGTTAATTGAGTCTTATAGGGTAATTATACAGCCGTGAGGAATCATCAAATGAAAGTGTCTTGATGCGTCGCCGTCTTTTGAATCTGGCTTTTAATTGTACACATAAATTAATGAATGGATGCACACAACTGCGCACATTTGTTCCGTGTATGCAAATCAATCAAAGCACTTCAGCCTCAAGCATTAAGTTTGCCGATTTAAGAGCAGACTCAATGTAATCAAACGACCAGAACAGATCGGAACGGAAAACTGCATATCCACGTTATATTTAGGTACTAAAATTAGATTGCCAAAATTGCCTCTATTTCTCTCTCTCTCTCCCTGCTGATATGCTTCAAAGGTAGGGGATTTGCCTATGGCTAAAGTGGGTAACAAATTGCAATTGATGCGATAAGACAGTCACTGACAATAAACGAAATGCACTATCAATCAGACAACTATCGAACAAACCACACACAAACGTGCGCCAAATCGTTGCCCAGATAAAAGCCAACACAAGTACAAGTACATGATCCCAGCCAGCCAGGTAGAAAACTGGTCAACTAGCTGGCCAAGAGCTGTGCGTCAATATGAAGCTAGTCGAGTCGCAGTTTTGTACGCTGCACCTGTGGCAGTTAGCGGAGTTAGCATGAGAATCGGGCGTTGCTTGATAACCACTGATTTCCGCAGCAAACGTTGCAAGTGTCTGGGAAACCGTTAGCAATCATTAGCAATGAAATCAATTGGCCCATATCGAAATATGTATACGCTCTTGTACGAGGATTGTGTGTGTGATTGTGCCTGCCTTTTCTCTGTAACCACTTTACAGGAAGTTCAACAAGTTAAGATCTCTGTGTTTTTCCAACTAATCAGCTGCACTTAAAGACGTATATTTATACTCGTGTTGCCCACAAGATGACTCGTTGGCGTCTTGTTATGCTTTTTTTTGTTATTCAACAGATAGATATTCAATAGAAACTTGGACTGACATTGTTTTGTTTTAAATTTGTATTTAACATTTTAATATCCTTGTTGAGAGTATTAAGAGCATGTCGTAAAGTTCGGAACTCTTGTAATATATCAATCTCTGGACTAAAATTTGTATGTCATCAGGTTAATACCGGTTTGCAAAAATATTTAATTTTCGGCACGAGTTTTAAAGGCAAAATTCTGAATTTAAAATTGTGTATACGATAAATTAATATTTATTATTATTGCTATTTATTTATTATTAAGACCAAAATGATTTAAATTTTTATTTTATTGATTTTGGAGGAGAGAGAGAAAAACAATGTAATCAAGTTAATTTTTGTTTAGTAAATTCTGTTTAAATTTTTAATAGCATTTGTGTTTAAATATTCTTAGTACAATTCTAGGAAGTCAATCATCTAATTACGGGCTGTCAACAATTGAAGGTATATTTGATTTTGATGCAATGCAATGCCAGCATTTACAATTCGATTACAATAATTACATTCAATTTGCAAATTCTGATTACTTATGCTAATGCCAATGTACAAAACACAGATAGATGTGGCTTCAGTCCTCTGGTCAGGTCTACATATTGCGTTTCTGGTAGCTTGTTTTGGTTCTGTTGTTGATGCTGATGGTGCTGCTACCTATTTGCCTACCCACTGATTATCTTTGGGAGCGTGGCGACTGCGCTGCCAGCATCCACTAAAAATGTTTGTCTCTGCGCAATGCAAAATGATTTGTAGAATGAATTCAGCTGGTAGGAAATTGCGTGCAATAAAAGATAGATATGTTTGCGGCCAGCTATCAACATTTCGATCATTAGAGAAATATTCGACAGGCAGCAGAAGGCTAACAACGGCAAATGCGAGCACGAAGTGGTATATATATTGGCATACGTTTGCTTATCTTGGTCAATTTATTGCCGCTTTTCCTCAAATGACTCAATAGTCGGAGCGAGAGCCGGACTCGAGCTTGTGGCATCGGACTAGTTCTGCACGCACGCACTTGATGCTAAATTAATTTAATTCTCAATTACGAAACAAGTTATGCCACAAATTAAAATTATGCAAAAAGCTGCACAGAAAGAGGAAAAAAAGAATGAGTATGTCTGAGTCTAACTGCAGTTTGAGCTAATAAGGCTGAGGCTGCTGCAGTTGAGGGACACGATACGTGTGGGGTTTTTAGAAAGGGCGTGTACGTGGGGCGCCACCAAAATTAGTTGCACCTGTCGGCCACTGGCTGGAAGACGACAAAGTTGTTTGCTATTAATTAACAGCAATTCGATTTGTGGCCACACTTGGGGGCTGGTTATGGGACTCGATTGTTGGCTCTGGGCCAACATGCTTTGCCTCGTATTTGTGTCTGTCTGTTGGTAATCATATTCAAAAACATTTGGCAAGTACAAGCAGAACCGCTGCCAGTGTCAGGTCGCCTGTTCACCTGGTCGTAACCAGTCACCAAGGCAAGGCAGCAAAAATTGCTGTTCACGTTTGTTTTTGTTTCTCCGTTTTCTTTCTTTTCTATTTATTTAGCTTTTTTCTGTATTTTCGGAGGCAAATACCAAACACGTTTCGCGGAACAAGTTCAAGTGCTGGACTTGGACTCGGACGGGGACTTGGAATCGAAGTCCGAGTTGGACATGGCCAACAGCAGGCAGCCAAGCACATTTTGCCTCACTTCATTGCTGCTTGCCTGGCATAGTATGGAGTAACATGTCTCAAGACTTGTTCCACCCTTTTTTTTTTTGCGCAGCAAAGACGACAACGCAACAAAGACAACAACAACGACAACCACGACGTCGACGTCGGCGACTGTCCGTCCGTTAAACTGCTTTGGGCCATTGTCCAACTTATAACTGCTTAGCATTGGGTCAACTGAAGTTGTTAGATTTGGAGCGCGCGAAATGGGACCATGCACCAGACAGATCCTTAAGCTTCGACTTATTTTAATAAAGCTGTTTGCAGTTGGTAGTTGCCAGGCGGCAGCCAGGACAGCTGCTTGCTGAGTTTGTTACCAACCAAATATTAGTTAGCAGATATGAATTGACTGCTATTCTCACTGCAAACACATACAGGTATTCCTGCCCTTGGGCAGAACGGCCTTTGTAATAAAAATAGATGGGGCTGTAAGTGAAATGCTCTTAACTTTAATTAAGAGACTTTGCCCCGGATTTTTCATTGTTTGCCTTCCACTTGTTCCACGGAGCAATAAAAAATTGTTCTTTTTTGGCCAATATTTTTGAGATTCTCAGTAAAGAATTACAAATCGACTAGAAAATGGTACCGTTTTCGGTACCGAATTACAGATATGATAATTGTATATATGTAAATGATATTACATTTTTTTTGCTCGTAGCCCAATTAACCTTTTCATAATCAACAATAGACAGTTTCTAAAATCAGCATGCTCTGTTAACTTATATTTATTTTAGTTTAAATCTACTTCTTGTGACTTTCGAAATATATTTTCGCCAGTTATCCGAGAAAAAATTAATGTGCCATTGTGAAAGTTTATTTTTCTAATTATAAAACTTGGTAGACAATCAAATTACGAGCCTTAATAATGATCTGGAAACTCCTCAGAGAGCGCACAAAAGTGGACATTAGCTTTTTCTCTATAGATATTTAACCATTGCCCAATTGTGCATTTATGATGCCGCCAAGGAAAACTCTATTTGGAGAATGGACCCACATGCTAGTGTTGAATTTCTCTCCGCTAATTGCTGTGGATGAGACTAACATGGATATAATTTTATAAAGATGTTCGTGCTGGCGGCGCCTCATAAAACGCGCGTGGAGATAATAAGCAGCAGTCCACGGTCGCTAGAGGGTCGCTTGTGGGATTGGGGGAATTGAGCGGACTGGGAGCAGGTGAGTTAGTCATTTGAGAATAAGCAGAGCTATAAACTTGCATACAGCAGCCACATAATTTGGACTAATGGATTTGAAGTAGTAGCCAAAGTGCAAGCGGATGTGCATCAAACAAAGAATTGGGTGAGAGGATGTAGATATAGGGTAGGGTATGACGACACGGCTGTGTACAGTATAACCGCTCAGTGCCTTTGACCATAAATTCTGTAAATTCAAAGCGCGAAGGAATGTCACTTGCCAATTATTAGAGAATGTCAGCTTGTCGCTGATATCTTTGCCATGTTTGTATTGACGATCTCAGCTGCTGCTTGTGCTGCTTGTGCTGCTTCTGCTGATGTAGCTACTGTTGTTGGTACTGATGCTGCTGCAAATCTCTGCACAGCTCTCCAAAGGCATCACAGCGCTCCACTTATCGTTGCTTCATATCTAATATAGACAAGTAAACAGGTTCCACGCACTACGGTCGGTCGCTCGGTTGGTTTGCCTGGTCGCAAAGTGCAGCTCAATCACAGCATCAATCCCAGTCTCCCAAGCTGCTGCGACTCCGACTACTGCTATCCCCAGTTCAAGTCTAGAGCAATAGCCAGGGCCACGCACTGACACGAGAATCTCTTTTTAATTGCTGCACTGCGTCAGCTATTCGGGACGCTGGGGTGGGAGGAAAGGGGGTAAATGAAAAAACGTTTGACAAATGCAACGCCGACAATTACATGGGTTGGCAATATCTGTCGACTTCACCAGAAACTAGAACTCATTATTGTGCCATCATCATCATCATTATCACTATCATCATATTGGCATGGGACTCTCGCATTAGCAAAATATTTGCAAATATTTATACTTCAATAGAAACACCAACAAAACTGGTTGTTAATTTTTTTTGCTGGCAAGCCGAAACCGTTAAACGGTGAATTTAAGTAGTTGAAGAAGTAAATCTTGTATTTAAATTTGATTACTTAAAATTATATGTCTTAAATTATTAACTTTTAATATTTCTATAATATCATAGATGGCAAGCCCTTCTTATTTTGTAGCGATGTGAAATCAATATTTTCAAATACAAATTATATGTATTTAAAAAAAGTATAAGTATATGTTTACTTATGCTTGATTATTTTACATAATTCGCTTTCTAACTCGGATGCAATGGCTTAATCAGCGGTTCAGTACGTGACACCACTGACCTTGTGACTTGAATGCGACCCAGACAGAAGTGAAAACAAAATCCCTATTCAAATATGTAAAGCTAAGCTGGCACTGGGACTCTGACTGGGACTGCTGCCGTTCCCTGCCACGGCAAGCCACATGTCTGACTTGAACTTGAAGTGCGGAACCAGATGTAAGTAAGTAACGGTCCTGCGGCTGTTGCTGCTGCAGTTGCTGTTGCTGCTGCTGTTGCTGCTGCTGTTGCTGCTGCTGTTGATGCTGCTGCTGCGGCTGCCTCGTGAGAAATCAAACTGTAAAGTGTGGCTGGAGCTGAAGCTGGGGCTGGGACTGTTGGCTTAAACAGGTTGCAGTGGTCGTATACCATTTTAGTTTGTTATATTCCTCTTTGTACGTCTGCACCGCTGGTGGCGGCCTGATGAGCACAGACCCACACCAACACACACACTCACATACAGTTACACACTTGCCGAGGTCTAGAAACTCAAACATATACATATAGACAGAGAGAGAGAGAGAGAATAGTTTTGAGCGCTACAGCATTAGTATTACCCAAACCAATTGCACAATTTGTAACAGCTTTTGACGTTCCTGTGGTTCGTTCCATTGGCATGCGGCCTGTGGCCAAAAGTTGCAACTTCCAACTGCCACTGACTATTGGGCAACGCCTTTTTATATATACACATGTTAGATTCAAAGTTTCGCGGCTCTGGAATACTGGGCAACTCTCTTCAATACTGGGCAATTCCGTTTTGTGATGTGTCACCTTCGGGGCTTGTGGGTGTGGGCTCTTCAAAACTGTTGCATATTTACATCACCAGTCGGGCAACTGCCGCTGATTGAAGGCTAAGTAATATCATATCGTTGCAAGGGTTAACTATATAATGATTGGACTTAAGAACCACTGCTGCAGAGCATAATAGCCTCTACTGTTTTCAAGCCCATCAAACTATACATGTGTAATCCTGTTTATTTTGATCTTTAAAGTTATGGCAAAGATCGATATCTGCACATTTTTTTAATCTACAAATTGTCCATTCGACATAAACAAATGCTTAGAATTGCCTAGGCATTCATTAAAATATTAAAAAGAAGTCCATTTCAATACATATTTATAAAGAAATAAATTAAATAAAGAATTTTCACAGCTTATCTACGTAAGTAATGGCGAAAAACTTATTTCTTAATAACTAATACAGATAAGAGTGATAATATATAAGTAACATTTTCAACTTTAACATAGCAAAATATGATATTGCATACAAATATGTTAAATGAAGAACTTTCTCAGCATATCTAAGTGTGTGATTGTGTAGAGCTAAGTGCACTTTAGCAAATCAACAGCCTTCAGCAATTTACTTGCTATGCCAATGCTATCACAGCAATGTATCTTTCGCAGCCTTCAGTCGCATACACCTGTAATTTGTGCTTGGCACCTTTTGGTTCTGGGGGCTGTCGGGTTGGCGGGCTTTGCAACAAAACGAGCATTAGCTGCCAAAACAGCCCAAGACAATTTGCAGGTACCTTCAAGTCAAAGAGCGACAGGGCGACAGCAACAGGCGTTCAGATCCAGGAAGGTGGCGTTGTGTGGTTGAGGCTGATTCAACTGATTGCAGTTTCTAACTGCAACGTTGCAATAATTTTGTAATTTCTCACTCACTTAATTTAACACAATTAATCTCAATTTTAGCTGTCAACTGCCGCACCAGCCAGGAACTTTGGCTAAGACACACCGGCTCATGAACAGAGTCATTCCTAAAACTTATCGCCACGCATGTCTGATGGTGGTAGAGGTTGAGGTGGTGCGGCAGTGGGTAGTGGGGATCTTCACATAAATATTAGAATGCCGTTATGTTTCATGTATAATTTGTCACTCGAAATTAATCTACGAGCAACTTCAAGCTGGTGCTGGTCGATTTTTCTTGTAAGATATCGCTCGCTGTTTCGTAACACGCATGCCAAACCACTACTGGCTTGACTTTGGCCCAGGTATATGACCGCATTTGATCTTCTTTCTTTGCGTCTGCGTGGTTCTGTGACTTTTCGTCAGCATTGTTTATTATATCATAATGCCAACTGTTAAGTGACTGTGACCGTCTTGCGGCTGGGTGTCGATGCCCCCCTTCATTGTTATTATTATTGTTGTTGGCTCGTTTTTGGGACTCCGACTCCGACTCGGACTGTGCCTTGCCCATTAAGAGCTGTTAGAGTTTATATAAACATTTAAGTAGTGTTTTAATTTACATTCCGCTTGCGTACGAGTATGCGTTCATTTTTCGCCACATTTTTCTGCGGTTTGGGCTTCGTGTTTTCAACATTTTCTTTTGCGGTTTAACAAATTTTCTAGTGATCTTAGCAAAAGTCTAGTCTTTCATACAGGTTCTCTCGTCTTCTTGTTGATGTTGACGTCGACTCATACACATGCTTAGATATAGATATGGACTTGAAATGTTAGCAAACACAGGGGGGTCGGTTCGGTCGATGGTCGACAGTTGGTTGGTTGCTTGGTTGCTTGGTCGCCTGGTCGGTTCAGTTTCTGGCTTGGCTCATGGCTCATGGCTCATCGTTGCTCCATTCCGTTCGCATTTATGGCAACAGCAGTAGGCAAGGTGTTATTTTCATTTCTAGGTTACTGACCCATGTCATATGTGTGTGGAAAATTCAATATTGCTGTGAAAAATACTTACACAACTATTAAATAAAGACAGGGACCGTCGCAGGCACTGGCCAGTGGCCCAGCGTAGTTGTAGTAGTATTAGTAGTACTCTATCTTCACTTTGTACTTAATAATTACGGTCATTTGATGCATGCAATGTTTGGATTCCAGTGAATCGCTATCGCCATCACCACCACCCCCGTCACGCTGCCAGTTCAGTTGTAGGAGCTGCAGTTACCGCGTGCGGTAACCTTCAAGTTAACTTGGAACAAATGAAAAAAATCTTTGACAGCTGCCGTTGAATGTTGCAGCCACTTCGCTGCCTTGCTTTTCCTTGGTTTAATTAATTTTCACATTCCAATGGTTTTTTTTTAACGCTTTATGTATATCTGCTAAGTATGTGCATATCTGACTGTTTGCCTGCGTGGGCTGGCTGTCAGATTTCCGCGTCTCTGCGCCAAAGTGCGGAACCGAATACGAAAGACTTAAGACACAAACTCGATTTTCACCCATCATAAGTTTTCGCACACTTCCTACTTAAATGGTAATCGATTGAGTTCGCACATGTCATTTAACGCGCTTTTGTTGGCATTGTTGACAGCACACAATTACAGTGAATGAAAATGACATGATGTGCACGCCAAGAGAGCAAGCAGACTAGGCCACTCCAAGAAGACATCCGTGTGAAGTCATATGACAAATTGCGACCTATTAATCTCGCATGGACTTTCACTTTGACTAGGCCCGCACAAAATTATGCAAATGTCAATCAGCTGTGCAGAGTTGACACTGACAACAGGATCGGGCCCAGTTAGTGCCATGGGGCATGCCCAATCAGCCACAGTATAATTGCCAATATATGGTGGCTGAGACTTCTTTGTACAATGAATGCTGGTGATTTGAATTAACTTTTTTTTCTTCTTCGATTTGATTCACGTGTAAACGATTAATCAAGTTTATATCGACTCGAGCGGCGACTGGGACAGGGTTTGGTCCGCCTCTACTGGCCGCTGGCTTCGACTTATCACTGGTTGTGGTTTTGGAGTTGGGAACCTGGGGCCCAGAGCTTTGCGTCGATGGTATATGGGTCAGTAGGGTGGTGTTTATTGGCTATTTCAGTTTGAAAGTTTGTGCTAAACCGATTGGTGTGAGCAAATCAACAAAACTCATGCAGAGCGTTTAATAAAGATATTTATTGGGTTTTAAAAGGCTAATCAACTATTTTGATAATAATTTACTTACAAATATTTGCGGAAGATGCAAGCTTTAATTAATCAGCTTTTAATTAGAAAAACGCTCGAAGACGATTTCATATAAAATAGTTAGTATTAAGCAAACCATATGATATATATTTAGAAGAAAAACACCTCCATGTTTCTTACAAACAGCAAGGAACAAACAGGTACTATTTCAGTTAAGGCCCTGTACTTTCATTTTTTACGTAGACTTTTTTGCTGGCGCTATTACTTGAATAACAAAATCTCCTCATGAAATTATATGGACAACTTAAATGTAAAATCGTGCACGTGCCCTTAAGTAGATTTGTGAACGGCGGTAGCTGATTTCAAATTAAAAACCTTTTGTTCGATTTTATTGCACGCCCTGAAAGCATTTATGATTGCTAAAGCTTTTTCCTTGTAGATGCAGCGTACAGCCTGAAGAAAATAAATATTTGTGCCGCTGTTGTAGTAAAAAATATTTTTAATTTCCATAGCCAATACATGTTATATTTAAGTATCGCTACACTCTCTTCGCCACAATGGGAATATGAAACACTATAACATTCTCTCAGGACAAATACATATATACATGCACATATATGTATAAATACCTATAAAACATCTACATATTAAAACTTAGTTCGGGCAGTCTGATTTATGATCAGTGGGCACTGACAGTGTTAAATGATCATTTGCAAAATGAATGTCGGAGTAACACAGAAGTAATCTGCGATCGGTGTTGAATATTCTGTCAGTGCACTGCTTGGCCAGATCTCATTTAGAATGCCATCTATCAGTCAGGGCAGCCATGCATGAATATTTTACTACATGTAAGCCGTAGAATATTCCCATTCATTAACACCTGCAGTGCTTGTACAAATGCCCAAGCGCAGTTCTTTAAGTCATCGGTTCAATGAACTGCAAGATGATCGTTAAACGATTTACAAATGTGCGAC
This sequence comes from Drosophila picticornis, assembly GCA_035043845.1. NCBI lineage: Eukaryota > Metazoa > Arthropoda > Insecta > Diptera > Drosophilidae > Drosophila > Drosophila picticornis. Next base: position 11,708,025 of record JAWNMR010000362.1, on the reverse strand, counting down.
TATTCATTTTAATATGTGTATGTGTGTCTAGTATCTGGTTTTTGATAAATCGATCAGGCCATAGTGATCGTCATTCGATCACAGCGGCTATCATTACTGACGTCGTATTAACTGTTCGAACTATCAATTGTAAGAGATCAGTGATCGTTCATCAAAAGAGCTGAGCTGCGATCAGTTTCCTATTATTAAGAATTGTTATCTTCTTGTACACTGTGGAAAAAGTTGAATGTATCACATAATTTTTCCAATATTATAATGCAAATGGTGCACTCATAATCTCCATGTGTCAACCCACATTTTGTGATTCATTGCGGCCGTATTAAAAGTACAATAGACTGCACTCAGCGCAAACCAATATTATATAACCGTTACACTGATAACTCATAAGAAATCCCACCAAAAACAAATCGAAAAAAAAATAAATCTTTAACACTGACCCACTTTCAAAAAAAAATATAGTGAGTCAATAAAGAAACCGCACACAGACCAAATACGGCTTGCGTTAATATGGAGATTAAATAATCATTCGACTCAGACCTCAATTGGAGTCTCAGTCTCTAGACTCAGGCTCAGACTCAGCCGCAGACGCAGTCTCAGTCTCAGTCGTACATGAATCACCCACACGAAGCTTGCTTGCAAAATAACTGACCAGTGACCAACAGTGACAACAGCGGCCTGGCATCGCGGCCGAACCAAAAGAAAAGTTGCTAAAATTTATATACACAGATATCACACGCCTGGGGGGTCGAGGTCGCCAAACCGTAAACATTTATACACTCGCACAACTCCGTACACTTATCAATATGCAAGTTAAGAGCAACGATGTTGTTGTTACTGCTGCGGCTGCTGCTAACTCGGGGGCTTCCAATCAGCTGTTCAACAAAAGACTTAAGGCACAAACTTGTCCGTCATAAATCTCTCTTTGGCCAATCGCCCTCGCTCGCTCGCTTCGCTGGCCTCTCTCTTTAGCCGCCTATGCTGCGCTGAGTCGGCACCAACTCTCTTTGGGCATCTGCCAAAGTCGGCAAGTGGCGCAGTTTTATGCGCTGGCTGCTGCTTTGCCGGCCGCAGTTTGGTTTACACAGCGCACGAGTGCGGATCGGGTTCGGATACGGTTACGGATTTGAAATTTTTATTACCGTTTCGGTTGCGAGCCTGCTGATTTATTTTGCTGTAGCCTTTCGCCCGTTCGACGCGTCGTCACATTTGAACGCAGCTTTATTGCCATCGGCCTGCTGATTATTGATTTCTAAAAGGTGCCTAAATTTTATAACACTTATCACACAAAAAGCCTGCGGCAACAGACGTTTCCAAGGCGCTAGTTGCAATCAATCAAAGAGACGCATACATTTCTGAAATGAAATCGATCGATAAAAGTTAATGTCTCATAATCATCGAACACCGATCAAACGTTACCAAAATTAGTGTACAGCACAAAAAAAACAAAAAAAATAAAATAAAAAAGAAAAACAGAAACAGAAAATCCACTCATCGAAATCTGTCAGTAAAAGTGAGAGTTTTCCACGCTTTTTAGGTAATTTTGTTGTTATCTGCAGTCTCTGTTGTTGTCATTCTCGTTGTTGTTGTTTTTGTTGTATTTTTGCCTTTTGCTTTTCGCCGGTTAAATAAACTTGCGACTCAATCACGACTAATTGCGCATGTGCCGCCGCATTATGCGTATTTAAAGTGCAGTCCATATTACGAAAAAGAAAAAACCGGAGCCCAGGTCTGCTATCTGTCTGCGTTTCTTGGCTGCTTAATATGCATGTCACGTTGCCAGCCATCAAGTTCAAATTGCATTTGCTGTCAACGCATTGCAACATGTTGCAAGCGGCGTCGGCACGCGTTGATATTTTGAAATTAACACTGGCTGCCTGGCAATTAGCAACTGGAGCAACTGAAGCAACTGAATCAACTGAAGCAACTGCTAATTAAGAAATTTATCAAACGCCGCGTTGTGCGTGAAAGCTGACAAAAAGGATAACAGCAAAACAAGGCTGACTGGCCAGCTGTCCGTCGGTCCGTCTGTCTTTCTGTCTGGCTAGCTGTCTGGTTGACTAGCTGACTAGCTGGCTGCCAAAGCTGGGCAGGCGAATGACCTGCACAAGTTTTGTTCAATTTTGCATGCCGATAACTCTGTCAGCGACATGCGCACTAATTAGTTCACATTTGCGGCATGCAGCGCTGCACACTGCACTCATCTTGGCACTTGTTAACATTGGGCGACGCCGTCGCCTTCGCATGACAAAAACATACAGCAAAAACAAGTAAGAACATCACGTCGAAGATTACATTCCCTGGCAGACGGGCTCAACTTGCAGACACCTAAATTGAATATAAAAAAAAAACTGACCCATTGTTGCTATGGGAGTTTTCTGATATGGTAGGCTGATATTGATGACGTGCGTTACAAACTGGAGGATAAAATTGTGATACCCACTGTAAGGGTATAAAAATAACAAAAACGCTGGCAAAAGTGAGTTAATACTCGTACTCGTACTGTGGTGACTGCTTCAGCCAGTTTTTCAACGGGCTGCAACTTGTGCTGCCCAAGCCTGCTCCTGACTGTCAAATGCAAACGCTTGCTTGCACTGGGCATCGGTGCTAGTGTTGTTTCTGTTGCTGTTGGTCTATGTGCTGTTGTTGGTGCTGTTGCTGCTGCGGTCAGATGCTGGCGAGTTACTCGTAAAGCATTTAACTGCCAAGCTAATGCACTCACACAGACATGCACTCGCACACTCATACACACACACACACACACACACATACACACTTTGCTCACACCCATACATGTGCAGTTAATTAATTTCTTTGTTGTTCTCTACGGTAAATCATGTTACATTGGTGTTGGTGCTGGTGCTGCTGCCACTGCTGCTGGTGCCTGTGCTACAAGCACAAGTCGTTTGAGAGATTTTGCAACAGAGAGAATAAGAATGCCACTTAGAAGCTTTTCCGTCTGGTGTCGCCGAGTCCAAAGTTGTTCTCAGTTGCAGTCTGTTTGAGTCTTTTTATTGAATAGTTTACTGTGAGTTTTCAGGTTGCACTCGACGACGACGAAGTCTTTTGCTGCTGCTACTTGAACTGCATTTGCATATAAATTAGTTTTGATAGCGCTCCGCACCAAAACACAACAAAGCAAAAGCGTACGCTAAAGCTACGACTAAAACTTTGACTTCAAGTAGCAGCCACCAGCAGTTTGATGTTTGTTCTTTGAATGCGTTGCGAAAATCAACTTGGGGTCTGGCTAACGGTTCTCATTAAGTGAAGTACAACAGCGACAACATTTGAATAGCAGCACATTTAGTGGGAACAACCACCACACACGACACTACACACAGATACAGATAGCGCTGGGAGTCGCAGACAGGATGAAGCGATAAGTTGGCAATAAAAATTGGCAGCACTTTGGCACATACGCCAAACAAAAGACTTTGGAAACAAACTTGCAGCACTCACAGCCACAGCAACGGCGGCTGCTGAGTCAGTTAATTGTTAATTGTTGCAAGTATTCGATGTATGCAAAACGCAAGAAGTGCAAATGTACGTTTAATGAGCAGTAGCCACTGGCAGCGTCACATATCAATGGTATCTGTGTTGCTTGTGGTTTGCTGTGGCTGCTGAAATTGTAAGCATATTGTGGCTAGGTATTGATTTGTTTGGGTTGGGCAGGCAAGTCGCACAGATAACAGAAAACTCACCGGCAAAAAAATGTCTAAGAGGAAACAGTTGCTTGCACCACAAAAATCAGTCTAAAGATTGAGCTTACCATTGACAACAAATGTTATTTGGAAATATCATTAAGTGCGCATTAAGTGCCATTGATATTATTTTTTATTTTTAGTTATTTAACGAAAACAAATTTAATGTTATTTATAGATGTCACTTTCATATCATAAGTTTACAGATTAATTACGAAGCTGTCGCCTTGAGCCATTTTTATTTATTTTGCCAACTGGTAAATGCGTATTTTATTTCCATTTTGCTTTTGAATAGTGTTTCACATAACAAGCATCATATATAAGCATCAATATCTGTCGTCTGCCCACCTCGATTTTCAACATTCTTCTCCATTTTTAGCATCTCACCTGCACTAACTGGCTCACGTAGTCGTTTGAATTTTAATAGACGTATGTTTTGGCCATTTCGTTTATGTGGTAGCACCTCAAATGCAAATACGTCAGCACCAAATAGGGTCAAAGAATGTTTTATCGACTACACCCTAAACTTAAAATTGATTATATTTTTGCATAAATTTACCAACATTTATTTTTATTTTATATTGATGGCTGTCCCGCTTATAACGTATATAATTATATTTTTTTGTAGAAATTCAACAGAGAAAGGGGAAACTTCAGCCCGACTAACCTTTGGTGGAAAAGTGAAAAACTATAAAAAGGAAAACTTCAATCGTAAATTAAAATTGTGCAATAAAATAAAATCAAATATCGCATCTCCAGAAAGAAAGAAATCACTGGATAAGCATAAAGTTATAAAAAGAAATTAATTAAGACCGAGCTGAGAAAAGTGTTGGTTTGTTTTTTTTTTTTATAAAATGTTGGCGTGATTGTAAAGTTATTGCCCCATAAACTCGCCCACAAATATTTACAAAAGTTTATTGCATTCGAAAAAAAGAAGAGTGAAAATCAATTAAATCAAAATTAAAAAAAATTTGATTGGCATTACTGTATTAAGCACGCAGTTATCGGCCGACTTGGTGTTTTACTAACCATGAAAACGTTGGAAAGTGTGCCGATCGAAAAAAATAATTAACGAAAATTGTGGAGAGTGGCACAGAAGAGTGCGAGTGCGTGTAAACAATGTCAGTGACCAAAATGGCAGCCAGAGAAAATCAAATTTAATAAGCTAAAACAGCAGGCTTTTGTTCTTTTCAACAAGTGAAAACCAGATTGTATTCAAGCAACTAAAAGGTCTTCATAGACATTCAACTGTAACTCTGTGCAACGATCCAATTACAGACGTTTATGGCTGGCAGTTCTACACTTAATTGAGAGCCTAGTAAGTACAAGAATAAAAACTATTTGAATTGTTTCTTATTCATATTAATGGAAGTTATATATTTTTATTATGTGGGTGCAAGTTCAAGTTAAGAGAACAATTTTGTAATTTAACTAACATCGAATTTTTACTAAAGAAAGTTGACAGAGTTTTCTTCAAATTCATTATCAATAAATTTTATAACATAATTTTATTAGGCGTGCTTTAGCGTATGCAAAGCATAAATCTTAATAAGCTGATTATATATTGTGTCTATAAAAATTAATGTATTTGAAAAGCAATAAATACTTCATAATTTCTTAGGATTACACCACAATTTCTTTAGATTGCTTAAATTTATGCGCTTGCACATTCTACGCGTAATTTCTTGTATAATTTTAATTTGATTACCGGTGTGCGTCGTTTTGAAGTCAGAAAACGCTGCGTATACGCAATGTGGTATTCTAATTCGCAAATAACTTTGTATAAGCGTACGACGACCGAATCAACCTTTTGCAATAAAATTGTTTATAAACTATTACACATACATCAGCATAAGAGTATGTGCAACCCGAGAGCCAAACTTACACATGTAGTGTGTGTCTGTATGTGTGCAGCGATTATGTGGGTATTACGGTAATAAAACCTGAAGCCATCTGCGTAGTTGTGTCAGTGCCATTTACCAGATGCAGGTAGACTGCCTTCTGTCCCTCAATGTTTGTGTGTGTCTCTCCCGCCTGTCTATCTCTCTCTCTCCCGCCCTGTCTGTCTCTCTCTCTCTCTCTCTCTCTCTTTCTGTCTTTGTCTGTCTGTCTGTCTGTCGTTTTATTAGCGAAAGTCATCGAGCAGAATAATTGTTGCAATATGGCTCCCGCAACTCAGCCCCTTCCCATTACGATTACCGTTCTCCCCCACGACGATTGCAATCAAGGCGCGCGCTCGTAAAACACAATTCCAATTCACTTGCGCGTAAAACGAAATTTTTTAGTCTTATTCAGACAGTAAATGAGCGCATGTGTGCGTGTGTGTGCGTGTGTGTACGTGTGTGTGCGTTGTTTACTTTTGGCGAATCTTATTGCAGCTCAGCCAACAACTGTGACCATCTTTGGCTTATTATATAATTTCTGAACCGATTATTCCATTTACTACAATTTGTTTGCCATACCCTTAACTGCAAATTTAAATTTTAAATTCGTCAACATTTTTGTTAAGAAAATTATGAAATTATTCAAACCGATGCGAAAGACCTTGGATATAACAATGCACTGTTATATCATGAAAGGTTTGTGTGTTTTCATTAGGAACAGGTGTAAACAACTAAGAATGAGTGTGTGCCGAAAGCCCAACTGAATTAATATGGAAAATTATGTAAATAATGCGAGGCAGTCATTTTTGCTGTATTCATTAGAATTTTTGAAAGTAATACGACTAATAAGATGCATGGTCAGTGATAGTTCTGAAAAACTAGATAAACAATAGGGTGCTGTTACATTTTGGTAACTTTTTATGAGCTTTGCGTGTTGAGAAATAACCTTTAAGAAAGGGTCATAACACTTTTTGTAAGCTGAACAAAATATGCAATCTCAAAATCTTCATATAACGTATCATAAAAGAAAATAAAAAGAAAATGTACCAAAATACTCGGGTATATGTAAAACATTAATGGGTTCAATGTAACATAATACTTAATTGAATATCAACTTAAGTCTAAAGACAAGGTTTCGGTGTGTGATATAAATTCAAGATATAAATCCAGGCTGAGATTAATAAGTTGTATTTAATTTCATGTTTGTTTGCAGGTCAGTCACATAATAATACAAAAAAACAATTTAAGGAGTGTGCAGCTCTGAGAATTATAAGCAAGTACATTAATAACAACTTTCTTCTATTTTCGTTGTTTTGTTTTGTCGTTGCTGTGTCATCTTTGAGGCCAGGCCATTGACATACAATGACATCACATTTGTACTCGCAACCGGCCGTAAAACTACGAACTATAATTAATATGACCGCACAGAAAAGCTACGATTACCTGTTTTCTTAAATGAATGAATACTCGTATATCCACAAACGATTTGTTAACTGTCTCTGTGTTATTATCAATGGCAAAGATTAAGCAGCAAGCTAATAATTATTCGCATTCATTTGCCGACTTGTTTATTATGACGCCTTCAACTCGATGTGACATAGTCCAAATACCCATTTACAGTCTTATCGTTTAGAATGCATTTACGTGAAATGCTTTACTCCCATGCCATAAAGCCCATAAAAAATCAGTTGCTGGTCAAGTTTGGCAGAAGGTTCGTTGAGTGTTTAAGATGTGGCTCTCTTAGCCCTGGGCCCCATCCAATTGACGGACTAACTGACTGAAATGAGACAAGTGAATGCTGATTGACCCACTAAAAGTGGAACTGGGTAATGGGTAACCGAATGCTTGGAGCGTGCTTGAGATTCGAGCTTGGAGCTGTGAGCACCACAGCAAGCAACGTGCATTTCATGCAAATTAACAACAATACCCTCACCCAGGTCGAACTGTTCATTACAAGCATTTAAAGACGTTTATTTTGAAGATTTTCACTTTCAATCTGTCAAATTGTCACACTCACGAATGGAGCTCGAGACTCATTGTTCGATTTTTTTTGGAGCATTCAATAATGAAAAGTGATTGCCGCACGATTTTTATTTTACTTAGCGCACAGCTTTTTAACTGCCAAGTGGCCGGCATGTCAGATCTGAGCAACGGTTACGATGACGATGGAGACATTTGCTGGGATCCGTTTATTTTGTTTTTTTTCTTTGTTTTTTTGTTTTTTTCTTTTCATTCGTTTTGTGAATGATTTGGTCGCACGTGTTGGCCGTTTCCGCAGTTAAAGATCATGATTGATTTTAAACTCGATTTATATTTTCTCATTGAAATGAGGCCCTTTCGTTTAGGGGACTTTAAAATTCACTCCATTGAAAGAGATGCGACCGTTATGATATTGAAAATGAAGTTACTTATTTACAATACATCGCCATGAATAAATAGCTCTGATAGGCCAATCAAGCAGGGACCGCTGCATGCCCAAGAACACGCAAACAACGAAACAACCGGACAGGCAGACAACTAAATCCATATTAATTATATTGCCTTCGGTTTGAGGGCAAAATGAAATTATAAGAAGCCGCAGAACTCGACCTTAAAACCAGCAGCGTCATGCTGCCCCGCACAGTGCATAGAAAAAAGCAAATATTTGGACAATGGGAACAAGGCAAAAGGTTCCGCAGGGGTCGCTCTAAATGAGGAAAAACGCTGAAAACCATACATAAACAAACAGACAGACAAACAAAAGAAGAACAATAACAACAAACAACAAACAGATATAGCAACTCCCAGGGTCTTGCTCTGGGCTTTGCCCATTTGGGTATGATGTCTGAGAGTGGTGCAGTCAAAAGTTCAAGTGCAGCGATGCCGTCAGCTTTCATAGCACGGGCCCGGCCATTAGTCGAGGCAGGTTAATAAACCAGAGACACTCACTCGCCAGCCAAGTGATTTATGTTTGTGGCCCGGACTATGACACCTAACAGCTAGAAAACGTGTTGCTTTTATTTTGGTTCGCCCTTCAAGCCGAAAGCGCATGCAAAGCGATACCCAGCGCTGAGGCATCGTTTGACTGTGTTCCCTTTTGGGCTCACATTGCGTATGTGTGATCCCCCTTGATGTTGACGCATATAATTGATAATATGCTGCTTTAAAACACGCAGGCGCCAGCTGATGGCTGAACAGTGATAGTCACAACTAAATGGACACATTTGAAAATAGGAATAAATAGGTGAGGATGCGAAAGAGATTTAATAGGATAAGTTAAGAAGTACATTTTTAAAGCATGCATAAATTTTAATATTTTTCATCTGCTTACAATATTTTTCGACAATAATAAATTGTATCCCTATAATCAGACAAACTTTTCCAATATACGTTCATCCATAAAAATAAAAAAAATGTTAATTCAAAAGTTTGAGCATTGTTTACATCCAAATTTAAGAAAATACTCAAATACAAACTTACTTAATTTTTTTTATTGCAAGTCAGTATAGTATATTTATTTTGAATTCAATTATTGGTTTAATTTTTGTATACGAGTGGCATTTACGCCATAATGTAATATTTATAATAGTCTTTTGTTTTGACTTAGTTAGTTTTAAATTTTATTAAGATAATATATCTAGTTTCAATTACCAATATTTATTGAACTATCATCACTACTGCTTCCTAGAAATATCAGTATTGATTAATGGGTACAATGACTTCTCTTGCTCACTGTTCTGGTCAGTTGTGGTCGTCTTCTGGCCTATAGCAATGTGTTTTTCACATGGAGAAGCCACTCAAAAATTGTGTTTACGTTACGCGCTGTGATTATAACGAGAGAGTGGCTCTAAAGATGCCGATGCCGATGCCGACGTCGACTTGTAGATGGACATATGCTATCTAACGTATGCGATAGAAGCCCCAACATCACTTGAGGGCAATCTGTGTTTTTTTCTTCTTGTACTGCAGTTGCTGCTGTTGTTGTTGATGTAGTGGTTGTGTGATCCAGTTGTTTATCTTTTTCATTAGCCTGGGCGGCCTGTCATCTGTACCGTCGCCTGTCGATCGTCTGTCGTTTGACAAAACGCCTACCGGGCAGAGGAGACCGTCAGGTTGGCAGTCCACCATTAACCAAACTGGCTGTGACTTTTCCACACTTTACTAGGCACGTCAGACCCAATCGAACCTGTAACTTCAACTGAAACTGCAGCCGGCAGTTGGCAGCCTTCGCCTTAGCCTTAGCCTTAGCGTTTGGAGTTAAGTGACTGACGCAAATTGCGCAATTCTTATTACAATTACTTTGCAACAAGCTGAGGCTGCTGCCTGTTGCCGCAACAGCAGCATAGCCTGTGATCCACACGCAGTTTATACTTCAATCTGTGCTCTTTTCCGCGTTCACAAGTTTACCTCTTGGTGCATTTTTCTAATACTTTGTTCGAAAAAAAAATCAAATTTTATTGAAATTATTTGGCCTTTGGCTGTACTTGCACCAGGGTTGGGGTCTCGAACTGTCGGATCGTTTGTCAGTCTGTGGCTACCAGTCTTTTTTTTTTGTTGGATTCTCTAAAAGATAGTCATTAGCACAAAAGATTGCTTTTGCCACGGCTGCTGCTTCTGCTTCTCAGTCCGCTTAAACGGGGTAATTACCTTTCGGGTCTTTCTTATAAAAAAAAAAAAACTGAAAAAACACATGATACCAAAAACAACCAAAACAACAGCAGCCAAACTGATCGTTTTGTCGAGGAAATGAAAACGTAACAAAATTAATTTGCAACGGTTCAGGCGCTCAATGGCTCATAACTGGCGTGTGGCAGGCAAACCCCAGTTCCCATTGTAGAGAGAGACAGACCAACCGACAGACAAGGTATTGGTCTTCATTTCGAACTGAAATAAAGTTATTAGAGTGAAATTTGGTTTTGCTATTTTGCGGTTAAATTTGTAATCCATTGAGCAGTTGTAATGGCAGCAGGAAGCCATTGACAGCCAATCGCTAATTAGATTCGAAGGGAGATGAAATACTGACATTAAAGTCATTCGCTCTGAATTTCAATTTCAATATTCAGTTGTTTCTGCTTACAGATGACGTGCATAAAAGTTATGTTTTCACCTTATAGATTTATAATTTTCATCAACTTAAATGCCAGGCATAAAGTTGATGGGGACCGACCGGTAAACGAGTATTTAGACATATTTGCGATTAGCTTTAAGCGATAAGCCATCAACTCAGACACTTCCACTGTGAAAATAGTTCACGATAATTATTAATAATCACACTTTTTTCAACACCAATTTGTTCGATATAAGCTATTTTTATATGTTGTAATTTTAGTTAATTTAGATCATGATTATTATCATAATGGCGCAAATTATAATTTTTGCCAATATGTTATTGGAATTTTATTCAATATTCAATGTTAAAAGGTTCCTCCAAACGAATTCTTCATTATACATCATAGATAATTTTTAAAGACTCCCAGTAAATAAAATGTTGAGAGATCATCCATTCAAGGTTTTTTTGCTGCTTTCGGTAACGGCTCTTTTATATACTCGTATGTTTGACCATAAATACTTTTTGTTACTTTGCAAGGGGTAAGATGATCTATTGTAGAGAAAAACAAGGTAATATAAATAACTTTTGTCATTTGTTTTATTGCCGTATTTAAAAAAAGTTATGTATATACATGAATCAAATCCATCGAATTAACTCTAGTCTGCATTATTTTCAATGCATTCCTCACCGATCAAAGTAACCACAATATTCTGTCTACAAAGATTTGTAATTGAGTGCGTCGCTTTCTTTAGATTAGTATTGGTGGGTGTGTGCGGCCAGTGGCCGAGGGCCAAGTGCATGCATTACTGGTCATATAGAAGTCTGTACCTATAGTTATCTAATAATTATACCTCTGCAAAATTCTACCCAACATACTCGAGTAAAACTAACAACAATAAATATTTTGCTTCTTCTCTACTCTACTCCAGACATGTGCCCGGCACGTTACCGATGAAGCAAGCAACTTTAATCAGACTCAGACACAGGTAAGTTGTCAACCGGGGGGGCTGGGTGGGATGCTAAACAACGTATGATGTTACCAGCTCGGGCTACAATAGGAGTGTGGGTGGCTTATGGTGTTTGGGGCATCAGGCGAAACGCAAACATCTAATTTGATGGCGTGTGCTCTGTGTGGTGGAATTGAGTAAACTTTAATTAAATTTCAAAATGATTCCGCTTTGATGAGCTCTTGGCCCATCTTGGGATGCACGTCTCCGACGTCTGACTACGGGTGCTTTGTCTTGCCTCATGTGACTATTAATTGTAGCATGTGTCGTCGTCGTCTAGCTGTAAAACATATTCGTGCGATCACAATAAATTTTTTCTATCACCATTATTTTTTTTCGCGTTGCGCCAAAACAAAAACTGATTATGAGGCAAAAGTGAAAAGTTGTAATTAAACCAGTCACTGGCAGGCTACAGTACACCGAGAAAATATATATATATATATACATATATATATAAACTGCAACTACAACTGTAACTGCAACGACAGCAGCAACCACATCTGGTAATCATAAAGAGTAGAAATCGTCGAGGCGACGTGCCCGTTTTTTAGTTGTTGCTGTTGCTGTTGTTTGGAGTGGCCCAACATGCGACAAGTGCACCTAATTAGTAGGGAGCATAAGGCAAAGAGGGTCTGAGATGATTTTGGGGGTATGGTCGGCTACTGCCAGCTCTAATGTAGTTCCGGCAGCTTACATGTCTAATGCTAAATTGCCATGTGTTTTTTTTTTATTTTTGTGTGTGTGTTTTTTTTGCAGATCCACAGCATCGAAGATGTGGCCCAAACAGCGTTGGCTAGTCAACAGAGCAACTGCAGCGATATCGGCGAGGAGCAGCAGACACCAAATAGTAGAAGTATTAGTAGGCTTAATCTTAGTCAATTGCCTTGCCTCAGCGACAGCGGCGCTTATCACACCACCGGACAGTAGCAGCAGCAACAGTTTTGACTACGAGTCCACAAATGATGATGAGGGCAGAACGTCCCAGTTGCCTAGTTTCTATCGCAGTCCACATCGCCTCGATGGCTACTATACGCCAGTGGATCTGCAGCGCAGCCACAACTTCAAGATAAGCCCAAAACCGTGTTCCTTTGGACGCATCGAGGGCACCTGCATGTTCGTCTGGGAGTGCATCAAGTCGGAGGGGCAGCACGTGGGCATGTGCGTTGACTCGTTCATGTTTGGCTCGTGCTGTGCTCACAACTACACCGAAAATATTGTGTTGCCACACACAGCCTTCTCCTACACGCGACCCACCAAGCCCCTCTCACTGAGGCCGCGACCACCGCCGCAGCCGCACAAGCCGCTAATCAGGTGAGTAAACAAACAAAGGCGGCCCAAATGCGTTTTCTTTTTAAAACTTAAATACATTGCGCTGCGGAGTTTTCCAAATTAATTTCTCTACAAACAAAATTTTAATATTTACACCATGACCAAAACATATACTCGATGAGAAAGCTTAAAGTAAATTAAGTCAAATAGAAATTTGAAAATATAAACTAGAAAACTAATGAATTGGAGAAATACGACATACGAGATTAAAGCGATATGAAAACTATTGTTTAATTTATAGAGATATGATAGGAAAGGAGTTCAAACGCTCCCAAATAACTTCCACACGTAGTCATCAATATATTCCTAACAAAAACTACGTTCCTTTTTTATATTTAGTGGTATGACAACAATAGAGCGTCCTCATGGCGCTGGAACACTGGTCATTCGTCCTTCGGGTCCGGTGCATCAGGGCACACTGTCCAGGCCGCATCCGAAACCGACGTTATTGCCTGATTTGCAGAGTGCGGCTAGCCAGGCTACTGCCAGTTCAAGTGAGTATAGAATGGCGCCTTATTGCATTGTTGTGAAGGACTTATGGACTTACAACGAATAACAAACAACAATTACACCAACAGATAGTATTTGGCATACATCAACGCAACAGCAGTCGCTGTCGCAGTCGCAGTCGCTGCACCAGCAGCAACACTGGCACATGACCACCGAGCCAAGCTTTATTACCAAGCCGCGACCCACCGGCTGGACCAAGCCCGGCATCATCAATTTACCAGCGCCCATGCGTCCCTCCAAGCCGCCAAGGCCCACAAAGAAGCCGATTGTCTACGAGCGGCCACCGCTAACGCCGCTGCCGACGACGTCGTCGTCAACGCCAACCACAATGATGCTGTCGGCGCAGACGAGACCGAAGCCTAAACCCAAACCCAAACCCACACCGACCAGACCTCAGGTATGTAAATACGCGACTCCCATCACAGTTGCTAGTGCTTGCCACAATGCTTCATTCTGTGCCGGTCTCTCTGTCTCTCTCTCTCTTTCTCTCTCTTTCTCTCATTCGATCCGAGTGTGTCTGTGTGATGCATTGATGTCGAAAGCGAAACAAACAAGCGACGAGGTCATTTACTCCTCGATCAACTGAGGCTCACTGATGCTCCGATGCTCTGACTGCGGCCAGAGCCTTGGGGGACATTTTATTGTTTCCACAAAGCCAGAGCCAAAGCTGATGTAAGATTTGTCTTGTTGCCCCTGGCGGCAACGATGCTGACGAACTCAATAGGTTCATTTGTGAGGTGTGTGGTTATGTGCCTTGCCAGATGGGGTAAAGGTATCAAAAGAATGTCCAATAATTTTTATAAGCATATTGCATTTTAGCAAGCTAAGCATGCATGCAATCTACGCTTTCTTTTTTTAGATCCATATTTAGTTCCTTGAAGTTTATTTGAGTTATTATCTTGGTCAGGGTACTTCAACGTCGACTTGCGTAATTTACAATTGTTTTCACCTCCTTAGAGACTTCGCAATGGAATGAAAAATTGATTCTTTGCATGTGAAATATTTTAAGCTCCTTGGGTAACTATTAGCATAATGTTTACCACTTTTGGCTTCCCTGCAGCTGTCGCCGGCCACATCATTAGCCACGTCGTCCTCATCAGCATCCACAACAACCACAACAAAAACGACAACGACAAAGGGTACAACAACAACAACAACAACAACAACAACAACAACTACGAGGAAACCCACAAGGCCCTATCAGCGACCCACCGCAGCAGCAGCAGGAACGACGACAACAACATCAACAACTACAACAGGAGGAACAGCAGCAGCAGCATCACCTACCAGGCCGCGTCCGAGTCCAAGCAGCGATCGTCCAATGGCGCAGCAGCCCACACGCCATCCCATAGTACAACAGCCGGCCACGATGGGCATTGAATCCAATGAGATAACGGACTCCTCCACACATGATGCCGGCACAGCGATGCTGGGCCATGTGAAGACCATTTCGGCTGCACGCAGCGGTAAGTATTAAATACAGCCACGCCCACTGCATTTGACACAATCCAATTTGTTGTGTGTACATACATATACATATATACTTCTATATCTACCAACATACATTATATATATGCAGAGTGTGGAGTGCCGATGCTGACGCGTCCAGAGACGCGCATTGTGGGCGGCAAGAGCGCAGCCTTCGGTCGTTGGCCCTGGCAGGTGTCTGTGCGACGCACCTCGTTCTTTGGCTTCTCCAGTACCCATCGCTGCGGTGGCGCTTTGATCAACGAGAACTGGATAGCAACGGCGGGGCACTGTGTAGACGAGTGAGTACACTAAAAAAAAAATAAAAAAATATAAACTTATTAAAAAATCCGAACTCAGATAGTTCTTAAGTGGCGTGAAAAATTCAAATGTTCTCAAATCCAGTGTAAAATACGAATTTCAAGTAATCTTTTCCAATCGAGGAGATCTGAATCAAATAATTGACCCTTCAAACCCGGATCGTAATTAAGAACTTTACTTAAAAACTGTTTACAGTTCCACTCCTGTCTGTTGAGACTACAATGAATTAAATCATGTTATTATGGTACACTCTTGATGATCTTTATTAAATATCTGAAATTTTACAAAACGCAGTTACTTTTGTTTGAGTTAAGTAAAGTAAAAAGTTTTTAGGGACTTTTATTTATTAACAGCTAAGAAAAAAGTAGGTGTATTTCGAAAACCTCTTCCAACTTCAGGCGAATCATTTCCTATGGAGACTTTATTTTCTGTGTATGGACTGCAGTCGCATCTAGAAAACACAACTGACTGCAATTTCCGCTGCAACTACTGCACACGTTGACTGTCTCTATCACTCTCTCTCTCTCTCTATCTCTCTCTATCTTTGCAGTCTGCTCATCTCACAGATACGCATACGCGTGGGCGAATACGATTTCTCGCATGTGCAGGAACAGCTGCCTTACATTGAGCGCGGCGTGGCCAAGAAGGTGGTGCATCCCAAATACAATTTCTTCACGTACGAGTATGATTTGGCGCTGGTGAAGCTGGAGCAACCGCTTGAATTTGCGCCGCATGTCAGTCCCATTTGTCTGCCCGAAACGGAGAGCCTACTGATTGGCATGAATGCCACCGTCACCGGCTGGGGTCGCCTCAGTGAGGGCGGTACGCTGCCGTCGGTGCTGCAGGAGGTAAGTGCATGCGACTGGTCTCATTTTAGCCAGTTCCGCTTACATTTGCATTTGCATTTGCATTTTATCACAGGTGTCTGTGCCTATTGTGAGTAATGACAATTGCAAGTCCATGTTTCTGCGCGCCGGTCGCCAGGAATTCATACCAGACATATTTCTATGCGCTGGTTATGAAACGGGAGGCCAGGACTCGTGTCAAGGTGACTCTGGTGGGCCCTTGCAGGTAAGCTAGCCATACTTACTTAAAGATTTATGCTTCGACTGACCGCTGATTTCATTTGCAGGCCAAATCACAGGATGGTCGCTTCTTTCTGGCTGGGATAATTTCCTGGGGCATTGGTTGTGCCGAGGCCAATTTGCCTGGCGTCTGTACTCGTATCTCGAAATTTGTGCCCTGGATACTGGAGCATGTCAGATGATGATGATCACCATGGTCATGATCAACTATGCTCAACTCTTGTTATTGTTTTAATTTATTACTTGTATCTTTAAGTTTGTGTGATTTTAATTTAAACGAATCTTAAGCTTAGTTAGCTTCAATTTAACAATTTGCATTGACCGAACTTGTGCGTCTCTTTTGCCACGCCCCTCCCGAACTCTTAGTCAAGCCCACTAAGTTAGTCTAGCGAAATTTGTTTGTAGGCTGAACTTAAGTTGTCTAACATAATTTGAATCGTACTTAATGAGATAATGGCATCGATATCTGTATATAGCCGTAACAAAAATATACAAAAGTCATTTTCATTGTGCAGTTGTTGGTATTTTAGTCTAGGAATATTTAACAATTAAATAAATCTATGTAATTTATAACAAAAAATCGCATACAAACATCATTATGTTGTATCTTGCCCAAAGAACAAGTTTATTTATAAAGATGAGCTCAAATAAATCTATTGAAAATATTGTAAAAGTGACAACAAAGAACTTTGAATTAACAACGATGTTTCTTTTTATATTAAAAAAAATCAAG
Organism: Drosophila picticornis; assembly: GCA_035043845.1. NCBI lineage: Eukaryota > Metazoa > Arthropoda > Insecta > Diptera > Drosophilidae > Drosophila > Drosophila picticornis. The sequence continues at coordinate 11,690,963 of JAWNMR010000362.1, read as the reverse complement.
GTATGTAAAAATTGAACCGCAAAATTATATTTTCCCCAAACCAAGATGAAACTCAGCGGAAACGAAGAGAGAGCTGTCCACAAATTTATATCGTCATTTTAAGTTGCTCCAAAATTATTCTTTACTAAATATCAAACAAAATACATTTTTATTTTTATTTTTTTTGTAATTTTTTTAAATAATATTCAAACATCCGGCAATTACAATTATCCAAAAATTATAAACACCGCTGTGATTATTTCTTAAATTTGCTTTAAGTGTACAAGAAACCAGTACAATTAAATAGGTATAATTTGAAAGAAAAACTTACTATTTGATTCCCATAGCATTAGAACTGGTTTACTTTACACTACAGTAATTGAAAGGTGTCTAGACTGTCTTTCAATTGATGCTCATTATTGATCGATCTACCCTCGCAGCGACAATTACATTGATACACATACAGCACACCGCAATTATGCATTATCATTATTACAATCTTCAATACAAACGCTTCAATTTGATTCGCAGTTGTCTTCAACTCCCGTGAGTCAAGTGCGTAAATGATGTACACAACAATTGCAGTTAACGGCAACGTCAATTTCAATTCATTCATTAACTTTTCAGTCAGCACCGATGTATAGCTGCAGGGCAATGGAATGATTGGCACAATCGACGGGTACGTAAAAATCAGCATCACATATTGCCTGCTCTGTGATTTTCACTTTTCAGAAGTGACTTTTGACACCAGTTGAATAATTTATGAATAACGAAATAAATTATAAAGTTAAAGCGAAATTGGCGCAAGAATCTGGTCAGAAAAAAATTACAAATTGGTTTTCACTTTTGATAAGCGACATGAGTTTATTGCAGGCAGCATAAACGTGTGAACAGAATAGTTATACAGAGAACTGTAATAATGATCGGAAATATATATACTCTCATGGATACATTCTTATAGGCAAACACGGTCGCTCAATTCGTCCGCTTGCAAGGGCATATCACTTATTTTTCCTTCTTCTTGGGTAGGAGCGCTTCCTTTGCCTCGTCGAACAGATCTAAGGCCAAGAATTGCAATTCTTTTAGCGTTGTAGGAAACTTCTGAATTGGCTCGATTGGCACCTCCTCGCCGGGCTTTACGCCTTTAATGAAGTTGTATGCAACGGCAAAGATTTTGCGTCCCTCGTACAGTACAATGCGCACATTATCCTCCGCTTGGTGTGGATAACAGAGGGATGCAACGGTGCCAGCACCAATGGTCGTGTACAAGATCTTCTTGAAAAAACCGCCACGTGCCGCAAATATGAATCCAGCCAGACCACCCACTACTATGGCGCCACTGCGATGTATCGAATTCTGCGGCTCATTGAGGAAATCGATGGAACGCTGCGTATGCTCCTTTGCTGTATTATAATAATCACTCACAATCGCAGTCCTATCGCCCACCACTTTGTATCCATTCTGAATCTCAGTGCGCACGGTGCGCACGCCTTCTTCTACCGATTTATGAAGCGACGACTCCTTTCTTGTGTGTTCCTGGAGCCTTTGGGGACTGCAAATGGCAATGAAGTTTGAAGTACACAATTTGATTACACTCTTCACACTTACGCTGGCGTCCGCAAGGAACCGTAAATTGGTAATTCGCTAGGCTTGCAAACCATAGAGTCGTTCGTTTGTGGCTTTACTGTGGCCGCGCCAACAGCGACGGCTGCAGTCAGCATCGATGCTTTTCGCAGCATTTCTTTTATTTGTAGTTAGCCTAAGGTTGAGCTTATAGAAGAGACTGCAAATTGAACGAATAAGCTGACCGGAATTTTTAGTTTGATCGAAATGTAACTTTTATTACCTCAGTTTGTTTGATACATTGCATAATGTGTCAACGAGACGGTACGACTGCTTGATCACGCACACAGCTGATTGACATGTGAGGCCATCTGGCAACGCTGCGGCAATAAAATGCATTTAAATTTAGCAACTAGCTAGCTTTGTTTATTTCAAATTAGAAAGCGAGAAAATCTTTAAAGTTTTACAACAACAGTCCACAGTTCGTTAAATAAAAGAAATGGACGGAAAAGTAATGCTTTTTACATTCGAGTGCTTAATGCATCCGCGATACGGTTCGACACAGATGTGTACAGTTTGAATTACGATGGCAACGCTGTAACTCGCATTTTCTTTTAAAATCAACTACCAAGACGCACTTTGAAACTATGTTAATAAACATAATGAATCTAATTTTGCACCGAATTTTATCAAAGCAACCGTTTGATTAAAAATAAAGGGTGGATAACGGCTGCTCATGTACAATTCAATTACGCGCCCAGTTAAAGCACTGTTCAACAGCAAATGTTAATATATTGCTTCACATCGCTGTTATTATTGGGGTTACCATAGACGAATGCCAGAAGAAGACACTGTTGTGCTGCTAGTTGAGTCTCGCGACTCGCGAGAAAAGCAAAGTTAAATAATGGTGAAATAATAAAATCATACTTTGCTTTTAATATAAAACAAAAGTTTAGAACGTACTTAATGTGATGGCAGCAGGTTAGTGGCAACACCTATAAGCTATAATTTTTTGTAGATTTAATCTTCAGTACACCTACAAGTTTTATAACATAACATTAACATTTGTGTTTGCTTCAAATATAAAACAGTGCAAAGAATAAATATAGTAATAAATAAACCAATTGAGTGTTGAGGCCACCAGTATCCAAGGAACGCAATAACAAGAAACCCCAGTAGCCCCAGCGCATACAAATTTAAAGTCACAGCGAAGTGATTAAAATATCCCAACACCTGCCACCCACTGCTGTTATCAGTGCCCGAAGCGCGCTAAAAACGCCTACAACAATAGCAGATTGCTTAGCGCACATAATAGCAAATTCTCAAGGACACACGAAGAAAGTAGGTGACTTGGGCATTTATAAATAAATGAAGTCAAACTAACTAACAGTATTTATTTCTTGGTCTTTATTAATGCAGTTAAAACGCAGCAGCGACAGCAGCAACAGACAGCGGAAGCGGTGAACGTGCGCACAATTCTAAGAAGCAATTAATGGGGGCCATGAACCAAAAATAACAACTGAGCAACAGCAACAACTACAATTGACTTACGGAGTAAAAAGCCGTCAAACATTTACAAGTTTAACTGAGCAATAATACTAGTCATAATTTCATATGGATGCGATCGCAGGTTCTAAATTTAGGTAAGAGGTTAAAGGCGATGCCCCCATAATATGGCCCTGAGTTGTAGAGTAATATTGCATGTTTAGCTTATTAATTTAATATTTTTTTATTTTTCTCATTGTTGATAATGATTTAATTATGAATTTGTTTTCTTACTAATACATAATTATATGTATTCACTGTCGTATAGCGATGTGGACGAGTATGGCTTCAAGCGGGGCGATAAGTTCGACTACAAGAGCTATGGCATGTTCATGGATAGTTACTTAAAAACACTGACGCGGCGACGCATCAAATGGGACGCTTTATTGAAACAGAATCCAGATCTCAGCCTGCTCAGTCCGACGCTAAAGCGATATATTCGCAAGGGTATACCGGGGCCATATCGAACCAATGTTTGGATGGCAATTACTGGAGCCGATGCGCAAATGAAAAAACAGCCCAATCTATATAGTAGTTTATTAAATATTCAGCATTTCAATAAGGAAATAAGCGATTCCATATCAATCGATCTACCTCGTACTTTTCCCGACAATATCAACTTCGATTTAGAAAAGGAGCGTCTCTTCAACATACTCTGCGCCTATGCACACCATAATCGTGAGGTTGGCTACTGCCAGGGTCTTAATTATATAGCCGGATTACTGCTGATTGTCACCAAAGATGAGGAGAAGTCCTTTTGGCTGCTTAAGCATATAGTTGAGCAAATTACACCACAATATCATTCACAGAATATGGCCAATCTTTTGCGTGATTTGGCTGTATTTAGAGAGCTGGTGATTAGGCGTATACCAGATGTTAATCGGCATCTGGAAGACTTGGGTGAGTTTTGGGCACTCTATTAAATGGAACCGGAATTATAAATAATCTTTTTAATTACAGGCTTGCCCTATGCTGTAATAGCCAGTAAGTGGTTTATCTGCATATTCGCAGAGGTTCTCCCCGTGGAAACTGTGCTACGAATATGGGATTGTGTTTTCGCCGAGGGCTATAAGGCAAGTTGGCTTACAGTATAATTGGTCTTTGACTAATGTTTTCCAACTGCTTTTTGTTTTTAGATTATATTTCGTGCAGCTTTGGCCTTGTTTATGACACACAAAAGTGCAATATTGAACTGCAATGAGATCGCGACTCTGGCTAATCTGTTTCGCGAACTTATGATAAAGGATAGCATAGTCACCAACTGCCATAGCTTTATAGAATCAATGTTTTCGTTGCGTTTGAAACGCAACGAGATTGAGAACTTGCGGAAAGTAGCCGTATTAAATGGAAACTGAGCAACCAATCAAAGAAAGGCCAACGGAAACAAAGAACCACATAGTAAAAAGCCAGAACAAAACCAAAAGGAAGCAATCGTAAAATTCAATTATTAGAGATGTAGCTTAAATGTGTCCAAAGCTTAGTAGATACTTGTGTGTAACTTTTTATGTGTGTATTTGTTGTATAGCCTCATTGTAGCCAATGTATTTTGAGTATTATTCGAAACAAAACTAAATATGATACCAAAGTCAAATTCCAATTCGATAAACAAACATATTTAACGACGTGCACACATATGTTAAATTGGGTGTACTTATTAGTAGTAGACGTAGTTGTTGCCAAAAGAAGATTCGAAACTAACAAATCTAAAATATACTTTCCGCCTGTACGCTACATGCAAAAATGATGTTATGTATGTTTGAAAATTTATTCATTCATGCGTATTTTGCGTTTAATTTAATTCTCTTGTTGATCAAAGAAATATTTATTTTTTTTATATGTATACACTTTATATGTCGCTACGTGCGTAGTACATTTCTAGATTATACATGTAATGTGTATTTTATAAATGGCGCTTAAATTGTTATATAGTTTGAAATGCCTAACTGCTAGTTGCTCGCTATGTACAAACAAGAAACAAACGAAACAAGAAACCAACACAGAACTCACTATAACTGTTTACTATATAGATATGTATTTACAGTTTGTCGTAGAAATACTCACTGTCTACACAGATACTATACGTATATCTTGACATATAATTTAAGGAATTGATTTGTTAAAACATGTATACACAGTGTATGTTTGCCATTTAGGCAAAACAACGAACAAGCAAACCAACACAAACTAAAAATGCTTCAAAGTGTCGTCGTTTGTTTAGTGCAACTAAAATGCTTTTTAAATAAATATTGCTCTTTGTTAGAAAATGAGGTTGTTTTTCTTATATATTTATTTTATTAAGATATAGATACATGTTGATTAGCATACATATTGGGAAGACATTTATTGGTTATTCCTGCGTAAATCGCATAGCATACTTTTTGGAGTTCAATGAATAAACCTAATTTAGTGCGCATTATCAGATTTGTGTCACTTTTGGAGCCTATATGGAACAGTTGAACTGATTCGTTTCTCTTTACCTGTTTTTTACCAACTGTTTTAAAATTGTCCGTTTATTTTTTTTTCTGTTATGCCATGTCTATAGCAGACTGTGTAATTTAAGTTCGATTTCAAAGAATATTAATCAATATTTATAGTGATTTTTTCGCTCCTACCTTCTAATTTGAGTGCCACTTGGAATATTTGAAATATACATTGTTAAACGATGGCAATTATAAGCACTGATTTAGTCTACGTATCCAATGGCAGTAAAATTTTTATATGTAATGCGCTTACGGCATGCCGCAATGTGCACCACACATTGGCTCCGAAGACAATGCCAGGGATGTGAGCAAAGTTCGACGCCCGGGATGCACTCCCAGATTCTCCCAATTGATCCAGGAGAGGCGAGCCGTCAGATCGCTCGTATTCCAATTAGCCCGATCCGCTTTGATTTCACCACGTAGACACTTCTCCACATATGTGAGCGGATCGTATTCCGTTAGCAACACCTCTCTTAATAGTGATATGTAGGCAATGGCCAGGCGCAGGGTGTCAATCTTACTCAGACGCTTCTCATATGGGAATGTGGGCACATGAACCCGCAGCTCATCGAATGCCGAATTGATACTACTGCAGAGCGCAAAAGAAAGAGAAGAGACAAAAGAAATGCTCGTTAGTGGGCTGATCCACAGAGTGCAGGGTTTAACTAAGTGTGAAATGGAAAAGACCATTTAGTGTACCCAGTAGGTGCGGACCTCTGGATGCGTTTCCTTTCTCGCACATTTGCCTGTTGTCTTTGGATCTTGTAGCTGGAAGCAGCAGCTGCACCATAGTTAGCATTCGATGGCCCCGCTCCCGTGCTAGAGCCTAAAGCTCCACCTGCACCCACACCGCCTCCGCCTCCACCTCCAGCACCGCCACCACCACTGCTGCTGGCAGTTGGACTGTTGCACATCATGGGCGTGGCACTATTAGAATTGAGCCCCACCAGTGTGTTGGTATTAGTGGAGGAGTCCAGCAGATTTTCTGAAAATATAAAGTTATGCAATTGTTACTTGGGATATGTATTTATTTACACTCTTTTTATTCTGTTCAATCGCGTAATTTGTTCACTTGGCTCTAATTTAAAAACTTGGTATGAATAATTTTTAACCGCAGGCAATGCATACTTCAGAACCCGATTTATCTGAGGACATCCGAAACATTATTCAACTGTGTCAAAAGTTGTATTCATAATCTGTATTTTTCTCCAAATCTTGTAAACATTGCATATCATACAACTTTTTTAAAGAAAATAAATTACAAATTGAGCTCTATCCTGACTAATAAACAAATGGTTAAGATTGGGTTGCTATATCCTACATTTAAAATGTGCCTACAAGATATTTTTCTGCAGATTGAATATATCTTTTCTTTCTCTGCAAACTTACCGCTTCCGTGTTGTAAGTAATGCTGTTGAATGTGCCGCAAATTGTTGGAGCTGAGACGTAGACCGGAACCGCCAGACGAAATGCCACCAGCTGCACCGCCGACGCCACTCTGATGTTGACCCGCATAGATGCAGGAGGGCAGTTCATTAATTAGATCGTCGTCAAAGTTGTGATACGGTAAATGGCTGTTTAGGAAATGTACAATTTAAAGTAACAAATAAAACTTGCCGTCGGAGATTATTTTTGGAAAATCTCATTTAATTTTCTTATCTAAGCTTTCTCTTTGAAGTAACAATCTTCTATTCTTATGTGTTCAATATCTATTTCTCTATTTTCACTATTTTTGTCTCACCTTATGGGTGGGGAGGAGGACGAATCTGGTAATTGATTGCGCGACATTTTATTTTCTTATATTTTGCAAACTTCTTTGCTTTTACACTTTTGAGTATATTTAATCGACGCGCTTGCGATGTCCAATAAGTTTAAATGTGTAATGAGTTCATCTCCTGGGAATTCTGTGCCTTTTATAGCAGAATCAGATCCAATTGGAAATGCCACAACTCTGCCAGGGCCTGCAATGTGTTTGGTCTCATCAACCCCTAAGCGTCCTTGCAACTATTCGCCCGGATTCTGTGGGCGGAGCTTGTCAAGTACTACAGGGTGATTTCGTGCAAAGCGACTTCACAGCAGAAGCTGTGAGAAATTTTTGGGGCATATCTGTTCAGGGAGACCAATTTTTATTGGAATTAGTTAGTCTGATATATTAAAATTATTACTTTGATCTGCGTCAGTCTTCTATATATATGATATATATATATCTACTTTTTAAATCTATACTTTACTTACTTAGATCAATTTTAATTTATATTACTTGGTTTGAACAAAACAAATAACACAAAAGGTTCTTTAATCACATTAGAAATTTTGATTTATCATAAAGGAAAAGTATAGTTAATAATATTAAAATAGAAAAATTTATAACATTGTAAGTTAAAAGTAAGGTGAATTGCGTTCTAAGCATTGTATTCATAAAAATAAAACATAAACCACAATCATAATAGTTTCATAAAAATTTTATATAAACAACACAAACAAAGAAATTACATTAGGCTAGTTAATTGAAGCTAGATTAGAGAAATATTTATTGATTGACTATATAGGTAGTAATTGAGATAATATTTATTGCACTCATTTATTTACAAAATTATTACTTACAGAATTGCAATTCAAAAAATTAAACTAAAAAGCCGATAATTTAATCTAATATATGTTTGTAATGTATGTTAAGTCTTATAATCACACAATTTTATAAATCCCATATATCTGAAATTTTTTTTTTGTTTTTATAATTTTGGATAGTTTATATCAACAGACAGTTTTACCTTTAAAATGTAATTAATCGAATTTAATAACATTATTATTATTATGCTAAAGCTCTGCTCTATGCATGTAAGCGTGCTTTGTAGTCTCTCTAACTGATTACGTTGCAAATTGTTTATTGTTTGCTTCACCTGTTTTTGACATTTTGCCATTATACTTCGCACAGCAGGCGGCAGCCATGTTTGTGCGCCTGTCAGCTTTCTTTACGTACGCACAGAATAAGGGGGCCGCTGAGAGAGAATTGCTCTCTGCATATCTCTCTCGAACTTTACCCACATGGAATGCCGCTTAGTTTAGTGACATATGCGTCACAAGGTTCTCAACGAGTAAAATGGGCTGTTAGTAATGTGAGATCAACATAGTGGCGCAAGAGCTTCAAAAGCTGATCGTGATCCAACCTGTTGACATTCTGGGCACAAGACACTAGAGGGTTTCATGGAGCTGTGAGATTCCCACGAGACCTCAAATTGAGCGCGAAACTGCAAAACAATTATATCACTGCCGATAGCAGCCAGTAAAGGTTCATGGCTCATTAAACAAATGCTACACTTTCTGCATAGAGTGTCAGTCCTACGGATACATGGCTGGTATGTGTATCTGTAGCTGAAAGGGAACCACTTGAAACCGCACAATTGTCAACGCCAGACAAACGGGGCAATTGTTGAAATTGAATTATGTTTATTTGATGTTTTGGTTTACGCACAAATTAGCTACGTCAGAGTTCTCGCCCCGCCCAGCGGCAGGCGACCTGGTCGTGTGCTTGCTGTAACCCCGAGGCGCGAAAAACCAGCACCGGCAAAAGTCGAACAGTGCCAGACAATATGCTAGGGCGGACGCGGATGCGCAAACCTTTTCATTACCAGTCAAATTGGTCGTCGCACGCGCCGGCGCACACTCCGCGGCACAGAGCTGATGACAGTAATCAGTTTTGATGCAGGGTAAGTGCCCAGGCGCCTATGTCCTGAATATATGTGTACGAGTACGAGCCCAAAGCTGACATCCTTAAGTGAAATCTTGTTACAAACCAATGTAAACACGATTGTTAATTTAACTTTTGCAATCGCTGCAGCCACCCCCGATGACTGGCAGCTTACTATACTACCTATTGTTGTTGTTGGTGGTGCTATTGTTGTTGTTGGTAGAATGCGGCGGATATGTCATTGGACCACAATTAAATTATCGCATTTCAAACGAGTGCACCGAGAGCAAGGCGATAATCTCCAATGCACACTTCTTTCCACTTGGACTTGACCGACTGTGGGAACAAACGGAAATAAATAATATACTCTCATTTGATTTGCATATTATCATACTTGTCGGCTTTAGGCCTGCCAAACATAATAATTGGACTTATACATTTATTTTGAAATGGGTTAAATTTTTTTTTTTTTTGATTTGGGAACAATAAGTTCACATCTATTCAGGGACTCAGTTTGTAATGTGCATTTTATTTTTAAAGCTTAAGCCATCTACTTGATACTATCGAAACTATTTATAGTTATTTCATTTCTTTATTTTATTGATAAAATTATTAATTATCAAATGATATTTTTGACATTAATAATACTTTTCTCGATATGTTCGCATCTACTTAATTCAAGCCGCAGGGTTTCAGTCTAAGTAAAGGGTGTTAAGTGTCCGTATTACTATTTAATGTTGTCTTCATAATGCTAAAGATATTTATATAAATAACTACAAAATAATAAATAATTAGATAGGGGGAAAAATAACAGCAATATAGCTCTACCAAAATCAAATTCTTATAAACCATAAAGTCTGCTAAAAAGTCAAGAATAACAAATCAAGCTAATTTAACTCTTTCACTTAATATAGTAGACCACTGAACTAAAATTCCCATGATATAATTTTTATCTCTAATCCAAGCGCTGACGAATCATTTAAAAAATGAATTCTTCAAGGGTTGGCGCACGATAATGTGCAAACAACAACAACAAAAACAGAATCAACAAAACAGATTGATAGTGTCAAGGAGTATTCAACTGGAGCAGCACCCATCAAACACACTCACACACCACCGCTGTGCTAACCCAGCCTCTGGTTGCCTGGACCAGGAACTTGGGTCTGGAACATATCGATTAGCGTTTTGCATCCACATCAGAAATGCAGAGAGCAAATTTGTCTGTGAATTTCTGCGCTGACACACGACCAGCAAGCAGCGGGCATTTTAACACAGGATAATCCCACCCCAACCCTATTCCGCAGCCGCACCCCCAACCCTCGACCACAATTCGTTGAAGCTGTTTGAGCTGTTTAAAGCAATTGTCTGCGAAATTGTTTGTTTATTTTGATGTTGTTTAATGCGTGCTAAATCTCTGCCATATTATGCGGTTACGGTTGAGAAATATCCTGGGAAAAGTAAACAGCTTCAGCGCCTCCGAAGCATGGTGAATTTCAGTGAGGATATTTTGAAAGCTTTTCTGAGTGCTTTTTGGTTTGAAACCCATCTTGGTGGTGTTTTTGGGCGAAAAAGATTTTGTTGGCATAACTTTGCGAAACTGTTGGATTGAATTCGTCTTGATTCGCCGCAATCGAATCTTGTGGATATTAATAAAGCGTAGACGAAGTAAACAAATTATTTTTTAAGTATTTATTTACTATACAAAATTTCTCGTTTCGATTGGTACAACGGCACTCATGCTTGAAGTATGTATGATTAACCTGACTTGCTTGAAGCAGTAGCATCCTTACTTGTATATCTAAATACTACAAGCTGAAATAATATATTATTGGTAACACTTAGTTCTTAGTTGGATCGCTTCTAATATAATTTTTGTTCACAGTGCCTAACACATATTATCATATATTTTATCTAAACTTGACAACTACTTACAAAATATGTGCAAATATGGTATGCCATCATTATTATTTGTTTAACTAAAAAACTTCGGGGTTATTTCAGTTCAAATGACTGGTTATGTTATTCAGCTGTCAATTAGATTCATACTCATGTTTTACGGTTGTTTTTTTTGGTTTTATTTTTTGCTAAACAAATGAGAATACTTTAAATACATTCAATGAACGTGTAAATACATTTTAATGGGCCAATCCCACAACAGCACCCATCCCATTCGCATTCCCATTCCGTTTTCCATTGCCGCAGCTCTTGACGTTGCCCACTCTCAATTATAAAAGCAGACCAAAACAAACACGACAAAAACCGGCAGCAGCAACAGCAGCAGCAGCAACACTGCGAATTTATCATTTTGGTCATTTTATTTTTTTTATTTTTTTATTTTTTTGGGGGGCTACTCAATTCAGTTTGTTGCCGTAGTCGCAGTCGCCGAGACAGTGCGACTGGATGGCCAGAGACGGTACTAAGCAAAACTGTGAAGTGAAGTGAAGTGAACAGAAGTGAAGCGACTTTAAGGCTGGCCAGAGCAGTGCTTAGTCAGTTAGTTGGCCGCTGTCCGTTGCACAGTTCGCACGTTGCGCATAAAAACTAAAAACGGCAAGCAAATAAAAATCAAAAACAACATAGAAACCGTAACAGTAGCACAAAAAAAAAAACAAACAATATATATATATATATATAGATATATATATATATATATATATATAAACATGTATATATATATATAGATATAAATATATATATAGCAGTAAGTAACCAACGCCCCAATCGATTCACATTTGCAAAAGTTGATGAAAAGCAAATCCCGCAATCCTAAAACGGAACAAATGCCAGCACGTTTGCCCAATTTGGAATATTTAGTGCTGGTAATTGAAACGTGATATTTGTGGGGCAAGTGTGCAGTTCTAACTACACTAAACGGTGTGTCGCATATATAGAAATTATAATTGTAGGGCTACCAACTAACTATTGCTACTGCTACTGACGTACTCGTTGTCATACTAAATCGCATGGTCAAGTGGTGTAGCGAATGCCGGTGATAAGCGTGCCCGCTGATAAGAAGGGGGGCGCCAAGTCGTAAATAAAAATAAACCGAAATCAAAGCTCAAATTTGCCAATTTGCGCCTCATAATAATTAGTTAATGTCCATGCGTGCTTATAATTTCTACACAAAGTACAAGAACAGAACAAAGAACAAAGCTTGTACAAAATGCCAAAACATCAAAGCGCTGCTGGCTTAACCCACGACATCCCAACTGGCATGGAACTCGAACTGGAGCTGGAGCTGCCGCTGCTGTCATCCAAGGAGCAGGCAAAAAGTGAGTAACAGACACGCGCCACTACTTGGCTATTAAACCTGTTAAGTTGGTCAACCAAAACAAACTGGCGCACACACAAACACAGACACATAAATGGATGTATAAACATGCGCAGGTCTTGCCCATAAATCAATGACATTTGCACATTGCAAGTGGAGCCCGCTTGTGAAGCTAAACGAACTGTGCTCCGGAGGTGGCACGACTTCAGTTCTAATCAAATGCGAATACGAAATATTTGTCTTAAATTTATGAAAATTGTTAAGCGTCCAGAAATCTAATTAGAATACGTATTTACATATGATATCGCAGATATGGAAATTGCTACAGAAACAGCTCTTTAGGGTATCTTAATCAACGGCGCCGCCTCCCGCTGCGCTTCTGTATTCATTGATAAAAACAACAACGTTTAGTTATTTAATAATGTGTAGCCAAGTTAAAAGTAAACAAAATGCAAATTAAACTTTGATTTTGAACAAAAACAAAAGCGATATCAAAGCTTATACACTGCTAAGCTGACAAATGCGCGCCAAAACGATAAGCGTGTATCGCATGCGATCTTTTGTAGCATGTGAGAACCTTAACAAATTTAATAAATAAAACGAAATCATTGTGAATATTCAAGTGCACAGTTTTTCTAAGTTATGCGCATTAGTGTCTATTTTTACTCTGAACATGAGAAGTAATATTGAAACAATTTATTTTTTATTAGTCATACGACAAACTGAACTGTTTTTTTATTTACTTGACATATTATAAGCATCCGTAATTATTTAATTTGGAAAGCAGTTCCTTGACTAAAGATACGCGTTCGGGGAAAAGCCAAAAATTGCAGGCTTTGTTGTTTCACATAAAGAACCTGATGTTTTATTTGGATTATTAATTAGTATGTTGTTTATTTTGTTGACCAACTTTATAGATAATACCAGCAGTTGCAAACATTTGAAATGAGCAAAACTGACTCTTTGCCTTAGGTGATGTTTCACACAATTAGCGTCAATAAAGCAGCTAAACAACCTTCGTAATTTTTTTGTTTGCATATATGCACAGTTGCAAATTAAATAAAAGATCTTCTTACAATGTTTTTCTTTCTTAATTCACAATAAATATTGGCTTAAGAGTGGCAACCACAATCTGTCAGTTAATAGGCAACCATGAGTCGAGTGCATTGTCTACGCTAAAAATAATACAGTCCATAAATATATTAAAAATATTTGTGTATTTATATTCATTATTAAAGAGATCACATTATTATTAAATATAAATTATATATATATATAAATAAATAGCAATAAAAATTAGTCGAATTGACCCAAGGGTGCTTTGGACATTAAATTGGACTGTTATTCAACTCTGCATAATGAAATCCAAATCATTTAATTAAAAATTACTGATATTACATCTGTATTCTCGCCTTTGTCAACAATATCAATACTACAATAAAAATAATAACAAACAACCAGCCACAAGTGTAAATTGCCATTAATCATCTCGACCCGTCATCATCATAATCATCACCCACCCAAAAAAAGCAACAAAACCTATCAACAAGCAAGAATACGCAAATGTCAACAAATTGTCAGCATTTTGTTGATGTGATCGTCGGCCAACGATCGGCACTAGCCACGTGCCAGGTCTAATAGACTAGCAAATAGAGTGTGGTGTTAGTTATAGCCATAGTCATCAATATTATAAACATTAGCAGCAAACTGCAGCTAGATGCGATTGTGAGTAGGCTATTACTTATTAATATATTGATATATTCTTTTCGCTTAATATTTAATATACAAAACTAAAAGCAAATGTGTATTTACGAAATTGACAAGTCGAAAACTGATTACCCTTTCATGATCTTAAATGATTAAGGTCTTGATAAAATCTAACTAAGGCTTAGTAAGTAAGTTAGTACTTTTAATTTGGTAAAAGTTAGTTAAACGTTTTTATTTTTACTTTCTTATTTTAATTTGTTATGTTTTAAAATGGTACTCGTCGTAAAATAGCAAAAAAATAAAATTTAATCTTTTTAATATTTAATATGTGAAATTTAAACTATATTTAATGAATATGACACAAATAAATTAAAGACTAGTTTTAGCTGAATATGTTTGTCGAAGTTCTCACATTGTTGTGTACTAATAGTGTATAGGAAAATCGCTGAGCAAAACGATGCCGGCGATTAAGTAACAACAGCAACAGTTTTTCGCGCCAAGCGAGGTTAAGAGAGTGTAAGCAAAGAGAAAACCAGCAAAGAGAGCGCGCGCTGCTGGTGCAGTAACAGCAGCAGCAGCAGCAGCAGCTGATAGAACGTCGACGCCGACTGCCAAAGAATGGTCTTAGCGCAACATGAGCAGCCCCACAGCAGCCCCAACAGCAATTGGCGCTTTCGCCATCGTCGACGTCAACGTTGGCATCAGCGCCGCTGGCGCTGCACAGTAGGCTAGAGTTCGATTTTCATAGATTTTCAAAATGTACATTTTGAAATTACAAGTGTATCTGGGCTTCATAATTTTAATTTATTTATACTTGACAAATATATAATGTAAATTATATTGAGAATTGAGAGAGACACTTTTTTTTAGATAAATGTCCTGTCATGTTTCCATTCGTATTGCACATTTTTATTTCTACCTCAATGAGTATATGTTAAAAAAGTTTTGAAGAAAATTGCGTTAGCTAAGAGATTTAAAAAAAATGTAGGTAATTAAAAATAGAGATTTTTTAAAACCATTTGATATTTAATAGATAAACTAGGTGCAAATTACTGAATTGCAGTCTAAAATAAATATAGTGAAAACTATTGCCTAAGTAAATAATTTAAATATATTAATGAAATTTTAAAGACGATTTCTGCTGAGAGAATTAGATAACTGACCACAGTACTTTAGCGTTGCGTGCAGGAGCAAAAGTTATAAAAGTTCTTCGCAATTCGCACGAGCGCTCAGTTGCTCTCGGTGATTCGTTGTGGTTGTGTGAAATTTTGCCGCAGCAGCATCAGCAGCAACAACAGCAGCAGCAACAACAACGAGAAGAACAATAGCATCGGACAGAGACGACATTGTCGCCAACGCCATCGCAATCGCAATCGCCATAGAGAATCATAAGAAGCAACAGCAGGAAGAGTTTTTCGTGTGAGCAGCCAAAGACAAAACGTTTTGTGGGTGCGTGAGTGCGCATAGTATAAAATTAAATAAATAAATTAAACAGCAACAACAATAAATGCGAGCGTCAACAACATTGTTATGCATATATATATTTATACAAATATGTGCCAATATAGAAATACTTATACTTATAGTTTTTGTTGTACTATGTTTATAAGTATAAGTATAAATACTGAAGGCAGCCCGACAATGTTTGGACAACTATGACGATATGTTCAGTTAAATAGAGCATATTAGACAGGGCAGACAGCCCACATGGTGGCAATAACAACAAAAAAAAATAACATCAGCAGATATTTATTTCATACTTCTGGATTTTGTTTTTTTTTTTAAGAGCCATCGTATTTTCTAAACCCATTTCTTTCCTCATTAACTCTATGATACGCAAAAAAATAATTATGTTTATATTAAGTTGGGTTTCGTTGTTGTTGTTGTTGTTGTTATTATTATTGTTATTACACGTTGCCCCGCTCGCATTTGTTTTCCAAATTGGAAATTGCTGTCAGTTGAGCAAAGCGCGCGCGAAAAAGTTCGTTCGTCACACCACCCGGTGTATATTCAACAAATGCCAAATACATTCTCTCGTGCCCGCTCTCAAATATTTATTAACAAAACCGCAATTATAAATTACAGCTGCAGTTACAAGTGCATTGCGACAGCAAAACACAATTCAAAAATATATTCCAAAAGAAACGATTACGTCTCTCTCGCAACGCGTCGTATGCGTAATATTATAAACTAGAATAAGACTCGTTGAATTCGTCAGAAGCCCATTAAATAGCCATAACAACAAAAACAATTGAAGAGAGTCGGTTTTATGTGTCAGTTTCCGTTTGGTGCGATTTTAAAAATTGATCAAAAACGCAACGAGCAGTGAAACGCGCCAAAGCGAATAGGGGACTTCCGCGCCAAGACATCAAAACATCAGCAACAGGAAGCGGGTTAAGGAAATCATTCATAGAGTGCCAATTGTGCAGCAGAACGAGTTTCAGGATTTGCCCACGTCTAGGAGGAGGAGGAGCAGCAGCAGCAGCAACAGCAAAAGTAACAACAGCAACTTGTACTGTGTCCATAAGGTAAGCTCATTACGGATACTGGCAACCTCGCCATGTTGACAACAACAGCAGCAGCAGCAGCAGCAGCAACAGCATCCACATCTTTAGAGCTGCTCCTGATGCTTGCATGGCCCGCGGATGTGCCGCCAGCGGTGTTTGCTTTGCTTTTGTTTATTTATTTGCCAGTTTTTATGTCTGTCTGTCTTTCTATTTTATTTTGTGTCTGTTTGTGCGCAAATAGCAACAACAACAACAATGACAACAACAACAGGAACAACAATAAGGATAATAACGACAACAAGCAACAACAATGAGTTTATCTTGACAGATTGTTGAGCAGCTGCCTCAACTTTCTATCCACACACACAAATGCCTAAAATCTAGATATATGTTTATATGTAGTAAATATATTTGTTCGCCATTCTCAAAACTCATCGTTAGCCCATAAATGTGCTGTTATACGACCCATAGAACTAATTTGTTTTCTTGTCACTACGAATACACGCTCTATATCAGAGCATAACAAAATATCCAAAGTTATCTTATGATCAAAGTTATCTAGAAATTGAGTAGGGGATGATGTGACGAACAATTTGGTGTCCAATTTTCTTGTATTTGTTCGCCATTCTCAAAACTCATCGTTAGCCCATAAATGTGCTGTTATACGACCCACAGAACTAATTTGTTTTCTTGTCACTACGAATACACGCTCTATATCAGAGCATATCAAAATATCCAAAGTTATCTTACGATCAAAGTTATCTAGAAATTGAGTAGGGGATGATGTGACGAACAATTTGGTGTCCAATTTTCTTGTTTATGATCGCTGTGGCAATTGGCATTTTAATTGGTAGGTAAGATAAGTTAATTGGAACTTGAAGGTATTTATAGAAATCCACTTCCGCGCCCGCGTTAAAGCAATAATAAAGCTGATAATAGAATCTTAAAAATCTTTAAATAGATGAACAATATTCATAAAAAATATAGCGACTTGAGAAAACAGCGATTAATAAAAGTATAAACCACCCAGCATGCCATATAAATCGGGCAGCAATAAATCTGTATGTCGTTTAATGTTAAAGGCCTACATGCCCCACAAGGGCATGTTTAAGGCCTCTTTTATGCATGCAGCCAATTGGAATTGAAATCGGAACCTTAACACTGCATGCAAAAAAAAAAGGAGATAAGTCGAAAAATAGAAAGAATAGTGATTCAAACAGGGACACAAACATTGCTGGCAATCACCTGGCGCCGGTTGCCGCCGCCTCCAGTTATCCAGTCATCGATGTTGGGTTATGCTAATGGCGGAAGCTCTGCCTCCTCGACGACTGATTGGAAGCGCATAAAAGTAGCAAATCAGTGCGCACTTTGAAATTGAAATTGTAATCAAAGGCGCTCTCAATGTGGCATGTCAGAATGTGGCAAGGGGCATCTCTGTGTGTTTGTGTTTAGTAGGATTATCGCTGCTTAGCTGGCTAAATTTGAAATTGCCAAACGATTTGCTATTCGATTAAGAAGACAACAGCTGCAAGGGCAGTTCCCAACATAGAAGCATTAACAACAAGAGCAACACACAAACAGACATATAAATCGAAATAGAAATAGATTTGCAAATTCATGTTCACAATAATGGACGTTCATACATATATTAAAAAAATAAAAATAAATAAATAAAAAAAAAATCGCGCACAGCGAAAATAAGGATACTCATGGATGCTCATGACACTGATGACCTACATTTTGGTAGCCCAGCTCCACACAAAAAGAAAGATGGATAAATTTTAGCCAGGCACAGGGGAACGGGCGTATCTCGGTTAGTTTGTTTACAACAAATGCGAAAATCATGAAGCGACCGACAGGCAGCTAGGCAGCCAGGCAGCCAGGCACCCAGGCACCCAGGCAACCCAGCAGACAGCAACTGGACACCAGTCGACGGAAGGAAGTTTGTAAGGACCCTTCAATGTTGCAGGACAATGGCAGAGAGCTAGTGCGGGCTGTGGACAAACCGGGTCTGCCAATATTGCAATGTACTATTCGCAGATAGGTTTTTTCCATTTTGCTGCTATTGTAGAATATTTAATTTTTGCAAAATAAAAGATGTACAGGTTTCAGGCAGGTGAATTTACACAAAAGCAACATTTGCATAATATATCACCACATTTTACAGTTTACTACCAAAAGGTAACACACACACAATACACGCCCACCTCATTAATTCTGAGAATATGTAAATCATTGTAAATGCCAAACAATTGATTTGATTTCATTTGACTTTGGAGTGTGTGTGGGTGTGTGAGTGTGCTCCCTTCTTTTCAATCATTTGGCATAAATATTTCGTACTCCTTTTATGAGCGTTGTTGACAACATTGTCAAACTGATTTCAATTTGTGCTTATCAAATGTGTGCTGGGCTAAACGATTCGATTCTTACGAGCTTATGTCCTCCTTTGAATTTGAGGACCATAAAAAAAGCCACATTCGGATATAAGAGTTGCAAATGTTGGACAAGAAATTGGTTATTTGCCTCACATTTTGCTTGATATATACACTTTGGGTATTCTAATATTGAACACAAAGGCAGAAGGCAAACATCAAAAAGAACATATTTATTCGCAATAGAACCATTAGCCAAGTAAAAATAAAAAGTGAAGAACAACATTTTAAAGTAGATCAGTAGCAAACGAATTTATTTGTATATATCTAGACAATTTAATTAAACAAAAGTAATTTCCATATCCAAATAAACCTTTTGAAGAATTATTTTCATTAACGCTTAACTCTTAAATTAATTTAGATTATATATTTTCCGCTCTAAAAAAGTTTACATAATTCATATTTAAGCATTTTTTAAATTTTTAAATATTTTTAGAACTTTATTTATTGCCTATAAAGTTTACACATTTGGTAGATTCGCAATGGATGCTGAAAAATTCAGACACAGAAAATTCATTCAATATTCTAATGATTTACGGAAACGTTTAAACCCAAACAAAATTTTTCTATAAATCGCCACCTTTGAAGTTATAATTACTAGAATAGCTCGAAATAATTACGAATTTGAATGCTGTTGAACATAAACCTGTTGGTTGTGGAAATTTTCACATAAAATCCCAAATTACTTGCACATATTTTGCAGTGTATAAATTACCCCACAGGCAGTGAGATTAACTGAACGATTAGTCGCAATAGTTTCCAATAAATCTCTAGCAAATTATAACTAACCGAAATAACATTATTTCGACGAATTGGCGGGCATTTTTGATTGCTTTCACTGTGTATTTAAATTTTTCTTTGTTTCTGCTCAGTTTATTTATGCGTTCAAATACCAAAATCAATATCGTTAATTGCAAGGCGTGAAAAGTTCAATGCAGCACGTACATTGGGCAGTCAAAAAGTTTAATGGCTTTTAATGCCCATAATACGATTCACAAATAACGTAAATTGGGGAAAAATTCTAAATCAATTTACGGTATTTGCCCCTAATGATGTGGCTGACGAGCAAGATCCGTAGACGTGACAACAAAACGCACGAGTTAAACTATATCGTCCGAACAACTTGTTCATGCCATATTCAAATGTGGAAGTATTACTCATAGGCAGAAAAAATGGTTTTCTTATCCGAGCTGTCCCATCTCGACGTGGCGATTTTGTTGCAATTAGACTGACAAGTGATGAGTTCCCTCGACGACAGATCGGCCGGTGCCAGTGATGGGCTGTCATCCGGATAAATGTCGGCATCTTAGTCGCTCTGTGGAACAACGGAAGCTGTCGACGCTTAAGAGCTAACTAAACTACTAACTATATGAGTGTGTGTAAAGATTACGATTACTATTACCCACTTGGCAGTTTTCTACAATTCAAATACGAGCACACAGCCAGCTGATGTCTATGCAGAGGCTTTCGCTGTGGCAACGGTAGAGGCAGTGGTTGGGGAAGAGGCAGAGGCAGAGGCAGGAGCAGACGTTGAATGCATTATAAACAAATCCTATAAATGTGCAAATTGCCTAGCAACGTCATTGGGCGTCCCCCCTCTCTATCATCATCATCATCATCAACCCCATCAGCACCGTCATCCTCATCATTATCATCAACATCTCATAGACATAGGATGAAAGTGAATGCACTTTTATATGCATGGCTGCTAATTACAGCGACAGCTTGTCTATCTCTCAGTCGGCTGCAGTACGCCCTCACCGCCTTCTTCTCCTCATCCGCCGACGCAATTGTAGCCATGTCTCCCCAGAGCTAAACGATTTCTTTTGTATGTAATTATTTAGCACATTTATGTTCTTCCTTTCTTTTTTTATATTATATTATTTTCGTCACTATTGCGAATATTTGATAGCAGCTAATTGCCGTTATTTGGGGAAAAGCTTGCAACTTGGCATTTTAATTGTCAATTACAGTTAAGTGCAGATTGTAAACCAGGGTCAATGTCTTTACAATGATGATTTGATGAAAAGTTGTGCAATGGTCTTTAAGGGTAATATCTTCTTAACTGAAAGCAAACTCTAACTGTACAATGTGTCGTTATATAGTCATAGAAGAGCAAATTGTATGGCTCACAGAGAGTTTATATATATATATCTGGGATTTGTGAAACCTGCCCAATTGACACTTGATAAGGAATAAATTTATTTTGCTGTGCATAATGATGATGTACTACCATATTTATATTTATTACTTACGCGCGAAGATAATTAATTATTAATCTCATTGTGGCTCATTGTGAAACTTTCTCAGCACCCAGTTAATTTACAAACGGCTTGTCAGCTTTCAATTAATTATACATATATGAATAAGCCTAGACGATGATACTGGTGTCGGCGCCGTTGTTGAAGGGGCCTGGACTTGGGCTTTGAGTGCTGGCATTGACTTTTCAATTGAAACAAATCATTATTTGAGCATCGTGTATATCTTTTTCAATTAAGCGAGCGACGAGCAGCGTCGAGCAAAGGCAGCTGAAGCGTGTCAAAAGATCGCGCCAAACGCATCCGTATCGGATATCGTAATACTGACCACCAAGTGAACTTGACTTTGAGGGGAACGTGAATGTAAATGCATATGCATTTGCATGAATTTTATATGATCGAAATATTCATAGATTAACTTGACTATGTCGTAGTAATTAGCAATTTGCATGGACCGTTGCAACTTAATTTGCATAGTGTGCGACTTAATGTACGATGTGAGATGTGGGAATGAATCCGGGTGTTTGTAAACAGCAATGTATGCCTTCTTTGAGGCAACCGATTCGCAAGGGGTTAGCATAAGCCAGACCACACAATTAATGCAATCTACGTCACACCGCCAACACAGAGCATTGAATCACAAGGCAGGTGTTTTAAATACTTATGGCTAGTAAATATCTTGGCATCTGGTTTAATAAATTCAAAAATGCAAAGAGTCAAGATCGTTTAATATCTCATTTGAACAAAAAACTAGAACAAACTTAACAAATTCTAAATAAGTTTACCCCTCAAATGGATATTCTAATTTTATTGCGAAGTATAATTTAACGGTTATTATACATTATCATTAATCATTTTCTTAAAACGATTGCTAATATTTTAAATATGCAAAATGGAAAATGTTTTCATTTATGATTGCACAACATTTTTGACGAAATAATACGTAAGATGAGATTTAATATATCATTCATATACTTTTATGATATACATAGGTGTTGCTTTAATTTACCTGAAGATACATCGATTTAATAAAGATCAAGTTTCTTTTTTTACATATCTAACTAGTAATCTTGTCTGCACATATTAAAAAAAATTTGGAACTCCGCAGATAATTATTTTTTATTTAAACAACCATTTATTTAATTTTTTTCATTTATTCATTTATTTAATTTTTTTTTTTTTTTTTGACTCATGCAAACTTTTTAAGCAACTGTATTTTAGTAAGAGTATTATACTTTAGAGCGGTGCTTTCATAAAATAATGATTTTATTTTAATTAAAATAGTAATTATTAAAAGCAACCTGAAAATTGTATTGCCCATATACGTATTTGGAATTGATGGCAATGTGGATGTTGAGCTGTTAGGATTTCTTGGAACGCTTGGTCAATCATTCAGTTAGTTGGACAACAGCTGCGAAATGCAATTAGCGTTATTTTCAGCGTACCGTATGATTGCGCATACGTGCTGTGTGCCCGCCTGGCGCGAATGAGTTGAAGGTAAAACTGTAACGGCGACGACGTAGTTTATAGCATTGAGATTGAGTCGCCGACACACACACACACACATACACAGGGACTCCCTCTATCCCCCATAGCGACCCGTTACACTGCAGTAGCACCACCTACCCCTAGACAGGCTGTTGCGTGCGACGACCTTCAGGCAACGGCTGCCCGTGGGCGCTAACTGCGATGTCAACGGCAATGCCAACAAAAAACTTTTACTGCAGCAAGTCGTTGTTGCTGTTTGTGTTTCTTCCCTGTGCAACTTCACTGACCGAAAAGGCAGCTACAGACATCCGTTATACGTTATACGTTTTATATGTGTGTGAGTGTGTGCTCTGATACGTTGATGCCGCGCATATGTTGCATCTGCAACGCTTGGCGTCTATGAAATTGATAATTAATTATCCTGACAGTCAGCACGCCACTTCACAGCACGGCTCGTCCCTTGGCTTTGGCTGGTGTCCCCACTAAGGCACCTCTGCGTCGTCCCACCAGACGTGTCCCTCGCTTGCGGATTTTCGCGGATACGCTTCGCTTATTGTGTTTACAAGTGCGTGAAAATTTGCGCTTAACTTAACGCTTATCACGTGTGGCGTACGGCATGCGGCATGCGGCATGTGGCGTGTGGCGTGTGGTGTGAATTTTACTGCGGCCAAGCGGACACTGCAGTGCCACACTGGCCACACATGCAAAACCAGAGAGAATGAAAGACAAACGCCTGCACACAAGCTGCGTATGCAGAATGCTAATTTAAGCCGAGTTGAATGCAGCAGAAAAAGTAATGTGCATTTGTGCATGAATTATATGCGCTGTAATATTTCCAGAATCATTTTATGAAGATGTCCTCTTCTTGTTTTTCTGATACTATTATAATCTTTAGTATGCAGTCATAATAAATAACACATGCATAGTAATTTATGCCTTTTCGGATTCTGTGCTTTATACAAGTTGATGGAATTTTCATGTATTTCGATATTTAAATTCAAAAAGGATTTTTATTCGCAATTTAAGCGATGTAATATTAACCTTTTATTTAAAATAGGGCTCCCTACTTTATTAGATACTATGCAATGATTGTATAAGTTTCTTAGTCCTTGATTACAAAGCACTTACATGTATTTAAATTTGTTTATTAGTTACAGAAATCGAACGAAAACATGACACAAATCACATAGTAGCACCAAGTTTTATTACACAATTTTTGTACACAACTTATTCAGTTCTAATTGCATTTGCAAAGCGCACCTTTGAGATGTACATTAAATAAGATAAACATTCAATATAATATTGATGAGTATGGATGAGCGTGCATGATTGGTGTATTCTCCCACAAGCCCGCATAAATACTTAATGATATTAATGAAATCCGAAATGAATTCCATTTGCCATGCACTAAAGTGTTTAATTATAAGAAAGGCACAAAGGGAAAGTTGCCAAAGGATTAACCGTTTAATGCAGTCAAGAGAAAGCAGCTCAATGAGATTTAAGTTAAAGTTTTTTTGCTCTTCGTACAACGAAGGAATGGCATTACTTACTTGTTGGCATTGATATTGTTACCTATAGCTTTATGTTCCATATAGTCAGTCACTGGCTGAGCTGGCAAATCCCGAACAAAGCCAATGTGCTACAAAAGCGCCGCTGGCCGCATTGAAGTGAAAGCAACTAACAGAGAAAAAAGTTGGACTAGCCAACTGAGAAAAGGGACACGAACATGACGACCAGTCAGTCAGCTAGTCAGCCAGCCAGTCAGCCCCACAGCCCCACTGCCCCACCCAACGCAATTACATTAAATCTTAGCTATTATTCTTGTTCTTTTACTTTGTATTTGTGTGCACACAACTTTTGCTGCTAGCCTCGGATCGGTCTCTGGCCAGCTGTAGTTAATCGCCCACGATGTGATTGAATTCCATCGAACGCAGGTTGTTAGCTCTACGAGATAGAGAGGGGGGAAAGGGAGTCCCGATTCGCGTAATAAATGAAATAGAGTCGCCTTCGCTGCTTGACTTGGCTGCATTTCGGGTTTCGCCAGCTCGTTTGCCTGTTTCTGAGAGGCTGACTTGGTTTATGGCCAGAACTGGTCACAGAGCTCCTATCCGATGGTCACTGGCCACTTAACTAATTGCGTCTTTGTGTGTGCCTGACACGCGCCATAAAATTAATTTGGATGCTCTTTGCTATTGAGTATAATGGCATTCGCACAAGGCTTGACAAACCCTTATGGAAATTAAAAAGTTATGATTCTTAATAGTATTTCAGAGATTTTGGTTAAGGTAAATTAAAAAGAAATAATTTATTCAAAACTTTAAGTCTTTCGACATTTGCCATTTCTCAACAATATATACGGCTAGATATATTAATTTTTAAAATTATTTTGTTCCAGCTCTACGCACTTTAAAAATATTGAATTTTTATAAGGCTTTTGGATATTTTAAATCATTCTTTATTTTAAGCAGAAAGTAGAAAATAATTAAAAAAATAAATTGTGCTTCAGCAAATATAAATTATAATTTGAAATTTTTTCTTATCAGCCATTTGACTATTTCTTTCTTTAAGGCCATGTGAAATGCGACTCAAAGTAAGTTGTGGTTTTGTTTTTTGCCATATTTGCAGTTCCTTTGTGTGCCATGCTCGACACAGCCGGCAAACCGTCCCCCATTACAACACCCACACAGTCACCCATGGCGGCGGAGGTAGATCCCGGAGCCGGGACAGCGGACGATGAGGATGAGACCGATGTGATTGGTGATCTGATGGGTCACTATGGCAAATGGCAGCTGGTGATGACTGTGCTGCTGTCGCTATTCCAGGTGCCCAACACATTTCACATATCCTCATCCGTATACCAGGCGGCCAACAAGGACTTCTGGTGCCAGAGGCCGCCGCATCTTCAAGAAATGCCCGTTGAAGTGTGGCGCAATCTTAGCGGCTCCCACGACAATTGTCATGCTCGGTCGGGCATCGATTGGAGTCGGCTGAGCAACGACACGTTACCAGCCCAGATGCAGGTAAGCAGCGAGCCGTGTTTCTGCACATGAAATCCTATTCAAATCCGTAGCAAGTCAAGGGTAACTAACTCTCTTATCGTGTGTTGCAGCAACAAGCAGCAGCAGCTGCGGCAGCTTCAGGCGATGACGGGAAGCTGATTGCCTGCAACCGCTGGGAGTACGAGACAAACGACAATGTCGGTAACACTTGGACCTCACAATGGGATCTAGTGTGTGACAAAGAGCATTTAAAGAACGTTGCCGAGATGTTCTTTTTGCTGGGTGTCGCAACAGGTGGAATTATTTCTGGCTACCTCTCTGACAAGTTTGGCCGCAAAACCATGCTCTTCATATCGGCCATTCTGCAGACCATATTCGGTAAAAATACCCTTCAGCCCCTTTGTCCTCAAATACATCTTTTTATCATCGTAATCACCACTACATAATTATTATGCTGCAGTGACCTTTACTGGCAGCTCTCTTTATACACACACACGGAAGTGGCATTGGCCAATGCCGCCAGTGTCCCCTTGTGACTTTGAACTTGGCATTGGCAACGGGGTCAACATTGAGTGGGTAATGCATTAGTGGATGGTGCAGCTACTGCTCCTGCACCACTTGCCTGCCTTGTTGTCCTTGTTGATTAAATCACGTTCAATGTAATTGGAATTTGCATGCAAAAGGACAATACTAATCAGGGATTGGTGGGGTGCGGCGCAGATACGTGAAAATGTGCAGCTTCACAATGGGTTGTGTATATTTTTGCGGCAGGGGAACACACGATAATTTGAATTTTTTAAATTGCACACAGTAACCTGTTGCTTTAAATAATCAGAGTATTGTTTAGTTAACTGTTTAGATATATACATAATTAAAATAATAACATGCTTAGGCGTTAAATAAATTAATTAAAGACGGAGTTCAGCAGAGCATTATTCTCATATTAAATAAGAAATTATCCTTATAATTGCAAAAAAAAAATAGAAGTAATTAATTTAAATATTAATTTAAACTCGTTTATGCTTATAACATTTTATACAGGTCTCTGGCTATATTTCTGCAGTTCCTTTGAGCTATATTTAACGCTGCGTGCCCTATTGGGACTCGTCTCTGTCTCGGTGACATACTCTGGTCTTATATTAGCCATAGAGTATGTGGATGGCAAGTGGCGCACCATAGCCGGCATGTACAATCTGTTCCCACTGCCAATCTCGTATATGATAATCTCAGGCCTGGCCTATTTGACGCAAGACTACCAACGTCTACAGCTGTGCATTGGAATTCCGGGCATTTTCCTGTGTTTTCTCTGGTAAGGTCATTTAACTTCATAAAATGTTGGCTGGATCAAAAGGCGCTCGTAAAGGTAAACAAAACATAGACGCTCGTCGTGGCGCGTGAAAAGTGTAAATTGCTAATAAAATCATGTGCGCACGTATATATATATGTATGTATATGCATCTGTATCTGTGCAGCATAGATCATTGAGTCTGCTGAGCAATAAATGACAAATAAATAACAGAAAGCGCGTGGGTTTCCCAATTCTAAACAGAATACGCCTCCGACCAGACGAGGAGGTGTCTAATTTATGACTGTGTGAGACTCTGAAACTGAGACTATGACTGAAACTGTGTCTGGTTCTCGTTGGCAGGTTTGTGGTGCCGGAATCGCCGCGCTGGCTGTTGGTCAAGGGTCGCGTTGAGGAAGTGAGACGCATCATTGAGGCGGCGGCAGTTTTCAATGGACGCCAACTGCCTCCGGATTATCAGCTAACGCCGCCAACGCTGGAGAGCTCACAGGACGTCACATATTTGTTTCGGTCCAGCTATTTGCGGCGCATCTCTATCTGTTTTCTGTGCATTTGGTTCACCATGAATCTGGTCTACTATGGCATTATCTTGAATATGAGCTCGTTCGGTGGCAATGTCTACTTGAATTCGGTAAGTTGACAATTTACATTAAGGGTAAGTGCATGTTTACGAGTTGGTGGCGGCGCCAATTTGATTTGATTCGAACACATTATGAAAATCCCCTACATTCCGGAAATTTCCTATGTAATTTACTTAACTTGTATCCATCAAGCACCCAGAATGCAGTCTTGAGTGACAAGTTTAACATTTAACAAGTGCTAAGTGCCCAGTCGAGATTTGTTCGCTAATTGAATCTGTCAATCTGTCTACTGTTTTTGTGTGGGTGTGTGTGTGTGTGTATTTATGCCATCGGAACGGACGTCGCAAGACGGTCGAAAAGGACAAGCAAATGTGTTTGCTTTCAAAGTATGATGTAGTTTACAAGTGTGTTCCGTATAAATACCGCTGCTGTTTCGCCGTTCCTCCTCTTAATAAATTCATAGAATCATTTGCGATATTTGGCAAAAGGCCAATCGCAAATGCCACAAGAAAAAAACATTTTTAAAAAAACTAAAACCATTTTGTTTAGAAGTCTGTTGTTTGGTAATTATTATTATTTTGAATAGTCTGCAAAATATAAAAAAATTTGGAATATTCAAAATTATGAGGTGCTGAACGAATTCAAGAATAAAGTGATATGTAACATTTATTAATAATTATGATTAAGTGGAATTTTGATGGGTAAAACTGCAAGGTATTGTGATTTATATTAAAGACTTTTATTTGATTTACTGTCGATAAAAATTATAAAATTATCTTAGGAAATAATTCTGAATAAAGTGAATTTAATGGAAAAGTTAGACATCTTTGTTATTTATAGCTGGCTATAGCTAAATTACTAGACTGTTAATTCTATAACTTTAAATATTTAAAGTAATTGTTTTGGGTTTTTTTTTCGTCAAACTTTATAGTAAACTCTTTAACTTTTGAAATTAATTATAATGAAATTGATTCACTTGCTAAGATTTTTCGCAAAACAGCTAAATGCGCATCACTGCTAACAAAAAAATGGACAAAGCGTTTTTTTTTTTTAAATTTATTGCATAATTTATTTTGACATGGCATGGCGCACCTTTGATGCCGGGATGATTTAATGTGGCCCGCCGACATCTGAGTACAAGTGTTTCTCAAGTGATGTGCATGTTTGTTTGTTATTGTTTTTTGGTATTGGTTCCCTTGCAGGCGCTAGCTGGCCTAGTCGAAATACCTGCCATTGCGGTGGCCATGTACATTATCACCAAGGTGGGCAAGAAGTGGCTCTTCTGCGCCACTTTGATCTGTGCCGGCGTCGCCTGCTGTTGTGCTGCGATCACTGAGGGGCACGAGGATATGCTCTGGCTGAAGATCACGTTCCTGATGATGGGCAAGTTTACGATTAGCGCTGGTAACACGATCATGCCCGTTTACACTGCGGAACTGTATCCAACGGCCATACGCAATGTGGGCGTGGGTGCCTGCAATGTGGCTGCCGGATTGGCGCTTATATTAACGCCCTACTTGTCGCTTTTGGTATGAGAATGGGTGTGGGAGTACAATTAACCATAAGTTCATTCGCAATTTTATGCATATCGTTTTCGCAGAACAAAATCGAAGGCCACCTGTTGATGACGCTGCTAACCGCCGGGAGCATCTTTGGCGGTTTTGTTGTGCTCTTTTTGCCGGAGACGGCGGTGCGGAAAAATGTATCTACCGCAGCCAGTCGCCCGAATGCTGCAAAACAGGTTTAATGAATTGGAGTGACGCAACCATAATCTGACGCTCCCCAAAAGCTCCTCCCGCCCCTCCCCAAATGCCCTTCGACACTTAGCAAATATTTTGGCTGGTCCAAAGTATAGAAATGAGCACATTGGCTACCAGAAAACTAATTACAAACTTCCAATACCAACAATAATAATCGACGCCCAGCTCCGATTTGACATATCCACCGCCGCAGCCACCGCCACCTTCTTTTAACCTGGAATCAGGAATTCAAGTGAATAGCGCAATTTATCGAATGTCCATTAAATGCCATTATACGAAAAGTCAGGCAGGACCTTATTTGCGTAGCAAGTAGTAAGTATTTAATATACGTGCAACAAATAAATAAATCGTATTCTTAAAGTAATAATGGCTTATAGCTTATAATAAAGTAAGAACAACAAAGTACATATTGTAAACGAAGTCACAATTCAGAGTAGGGAACATTTCTTCGGTGCCATCGAAGATGATCAATTTCTCACAAATAAGCTGCTAAAAAGAAAGAAAAATATTAACATTTTCTCCAATTAAGAACAAAATGTTCGACAATTGATTATTTCTAGCTTACTCTCTTGCTAAACAAAGAAAATATTCTAAAAATCGGTAGATATTATTATTGAATTGATTTTAAAACTTGACTTACCAAAAGCAATTTTGTGAGATGTTCGTAATAACTAGAAGTTAATGTCTAACAAATATGTATGTAATAGTATTGCTAAATTATTAACACTGTCAACAACTGTGCAGTGAACAGACAAAAAATAAATTAAAACACTACATAAAATACTTGTCGATACGTCTTGCCAATATGTCAACGTATACAGAATCTAGTTGTTGTTGTGCTCGTGTATTATTAAATGTTTTACAAAACTAATTCAAATTAAAATAATTATTAAATTGAAATTAAAAATGTAATCTCTGGTAAATGTAGTCAATTAATCATAAAAACAAACAACAAAAAACGGAAACTAAGTGTCGGTCAATTATGCATACATACTATGCACTATAAATATTTATATAGAGAGCAGCCAAATTTTGTTGTTTTTACTCATCTTGCATGGAAAGTTGCTTTTGTTATTGGATCGTAATAACGCTTGCTAACGAAAAGTCATCAAAATAATTTACAAATTCACCACAATAATGCATTTAAAAAAATTAATGTATGTACATGATTGTAGTTCAAAATAATAATTCAATAGAGTAGTAACAATTTAAGTTAACATGATCCATTTGTTGCGTTTACATGATCAAGGAATGTGGAAACATGCAAAACAAGTCACAAACATGTTTACACTTATAAAATTGTTGTTTTATTAAACCGTCAAAATGCTTGTTGTACTTACAAATATATATATATATACATATATATATATATATATACTGTTCTTAATTGTAAGCTCTTATTTGTTTATGATTTAATGTTCATTGTACTTACGTTTATGTTGTCCAGATTTTATTCTCATTAAATGCGAACACTGCTCATTTAAATGAATCAAATGCAATTTGTAAATGTAAGAAAAATATAAAAAGAAATGCACATGTAAGTAACGAAAAAAATTATAGAACGAAATATGTACAAGAATATGCAGACATACAAATATTTCTACATATTGCGAAGGGAAAAATGAATTTTTATTGTTATATGATAAAATGAAATTGTCAATTTATGTTAATATGTTGATAGAAACGCAAGAATGTATGTAAACTCTTAGATATTCCACATGGTGATGCACACCAAATCTAAATCGTGTTTTAACACTTATGTTAACTGCTCAATGTGCAACTGGATCTTAGGAAAATAATGTTAATAATGGCTTACATACATATATATGAAATTGTTGTAAATCAAAATTACCAAAGCAACGTAAATCAATTAGTGTCAAAACAAATATACTTATAATAAATAAATATGTGGAAAATAATATCGCAAGCACTTTTAACTCTACTGTTTGGGCTGTAGACCGCGCAATCTTGCAGCGAAAGCTTCGCAACCTACGACAACTTTTAATTCGTTGACTTAGGCGAAGTTTTGCGATTAGGTTGTGTTTTTACAGCTGGCAATGCTGCTCCATAGAGCTTTGAGCTTTTTTGCCATTTATAATAGCTTCGCCGAACTTTTAACGGATTTAGATCGTCGCCAAAAGCGAAGCAAACAATCAACGTCGCGACTTCAAGCAATACAATCGATCAACAAAGCATAAACAACAAAAACTGAGAAACTAAACTGAAATTTGTATTGAGTGATACGTTTGTTTGTGTTATTGCCAGTTCCTTGATATCGACATGAGTGGCGTGCTGCGACGCGGTTCCCTGAATTTCGATTGCGTTGGTGGCTCACGGGGTAGCCTTGATTCAAACCTTTATGGCGGTTACCGAGAAACAAAGCCAGCACCAGGCACACCGGAAATAAGTGTAATTGCAATGGACTTTCGTCGCCACTCGGATGACTTGAAGAAGGTCGGTCTGATGGCTGTGCCGCCACCAATGCCGCAACCCGTCAAAGATCTTAGCCAAGACGCTGACAGCGATGTGCTATCTACTTTTCTGGGGCACTATCGCAAATGGAGCTTCATGTGGACATTTCTATTGTGCTTATTCCAGATACCTACCACATTTCATCTGTTTATGTTTGTGTTTCAGGTGAGATTAGCCTTATGAATTGGCAAATATTTACACAGTTGATTGCGTCGCAATTTCAAAGCCAAATTTTCTGTTATTTTGTGTTGTGTTATGTTTTGTTGCGTTTTGTGAAGTGAAACAGATCGAGGGCAATTTTGCCTTGCAACCGTTTAATAATTGCTTGATTGATTTGCTGCGGATGATGAAAAGTGAAAGTTATGATTATGTAGACGAATTGCAATAGAAGCCTAATTTTTCTTGTTTCCATGAAGTAATGTATACACAATTTATTTCAATGCTCAATAGATTTGTGCAACATTCCTAAAAGTATAATTAAAAGTAATGCACAAACATATAATTAAATAATATTTGCATGTTAAGGTGGGGCACCGTGATATAATTTTAATCAAATTCCTACATAAAATATCGACATATCGTTTTTAAGAATATGTTGATATTTTCATATACTTATAAAATCTTAGCTAATTTGAAGTAATCAGTTGGCACTGATTCTGAAAATAAACACAAAGCTACTTAGACACTGCTGAACACTCCAGATTATTCGGAATGTAAATGCTTTCATAATGAGAAACTTAATTGCGTTATAATCAATTAAAAAGTACCACTTGTACGTCACTGGGCCATAGGTAATCGGTAAAAAAAAAATTCAATGCGATAAGATGAAAGCCATGAGGGTTTTAACTTGTACATGTATGTGCCAACACTTGACATTGATGTTTTCGTTGTTCAGCCAATAATTCGGCGAATCCAAAGAGAATCAATGAGAGTGTGCGAGTATTAATCATCATGCTATATCTCTAATTCGCCAATATTAAAGGCCATAAGGCGTTAACGGTGTCGCGTGTAGTTCGAGACTCACTCGTGGGCAACCTTCGATCGATGTGCATCGGCATCATATTCCATACGCACCTAATGGGCCTTTAAAAATTGCGAACTGCCATCATTTGTCACTGCGTTTATCTGTCAGATACTTGGATACTTTTGCGTGCTAGTCAATTGCAATCGCTGACTACTTCAATTGTTACATTCAGTGTATGATAATCACGATAATCATCTAGCGTGCAAATGTGCAATTGGTAAGGTAACCAAAAAAAAAATAATAAGAAACAACACATAAAACAAGCCGCAAAATACCTTGACACAATCGGTTTTTCTAATGTGACTTAGAAATTACTGAAGAGAATTCAACGTCAATAAACCAAGATTTTAAGATATATTTAAGTACAGCTATTTACCATTTTGTAATTGTGATTCAATTGGTCAGTGTTTTAAGAGTTGCAAATTAACTGACCCATGATTGTTAAGTTTAACGTAAGAACAGACAAATTACAATTCCTAACATTTGCCGGAAAGCTAAACTTACTATCATTAATATATATTGAAAAACAAAATAAAATAAAAAATTTAACATTTTTTTCGGAACAAAAATGTGTTTTAGAAGCCCACATCAAATTTTGAAAGCTGCGGAATATCAATTCTTATACCATAACATAATTTGTTGATTCTTAATGATGCCTGTAACCATGCTTTTCGTTTTTGTACAGTATTCAAAAAATACCTGAAGTTTTCTGCGAATTTCATAAGATTTGAGAGTGGAATCGGATGTAATAAGCGCTTTGACAGTTTTACCTTATGCTAACCGAACGTAGTTCGCCTAAACAATTTTGAATTTAAAAATATCTATTAAAAAAGTCTTTTAAAGTGACGTGCACTTGACTTAAAAGTGAAACACTCTCTTTCTCTCTGTAAAAAAAAGTTGAGATTATCAGATCAATGACTTGAGAGCTTAACTAAATTCCACTCCCAGGTGGCTTAATTTATGCGTAACTTCGACTGATCGGTTAAGCACAGCTCGCTTGGTCGTCATACCAGCTTGTTGAACTTTATTTCAAATGCCCCTTCTGAAATTTTGTGTGCTGCCGCACCTGTACATCTGTGACTTCCACACGGTTGTCAACACCTGCCAGTCTAACGCAGCCTCAGTTGTAAGAGTAAAGTGCGCGCTTAAGGTCCGCTATGTGGCCGAAACTCTCAGCAATTCCACATGTAACGCATAATATACGCAACAATTTACACTTTGCATATGATTACGAATTTGTGTTCGTTCATTAACTGAAATAAATATTTTCGCAAACATTCTAAATCAGTTGATTTGCATCTCAAGTTGCAATCAGTTGACTATTTGTTGCGAACCAATCCAAAAAGTGCGTAAACCGTCAGAATGTCAACGCCTGAAGCGAATGTGGGCGAAGTGTCGCCGATGCTGCTAGAAATGCCCATCAGCCACGAGCAGTTGGAGTTAGTTCAAATGAAGATGTTGCAAAAGCTATTCGGTTCCTTCAGTCGCTGGCAGTGCATGTGGTGTGCTTTACTATCTATCTTTCAGGCCATTTGTACGTTCCACATATTCGTCTATGTGTTTCAGGTGAGTGGTCGTTGCACAAGACCTTAGACGAGTCAGATTAGATACCAACAAGTCGCTAGCGTTGAATATCATTCCCCCGAACAAGCCCCAATAACTTACACCTCAATTGCACCGCTTCGATCTACATTAAAAAATATTAATTTGTTGTATTGTATTTGTGTTCTTGCTAAGTATCATTTGATAAATGTAATTGAGAAGCAAAATGCAATCATATCTAAAAAGAAAGAAATATATATATATAAAACACTTTTACGCCACTTTCAAAATATGTTTATTAATAGCCACTTTCAACTCAGCCTTAGTTCAGTGACTTAAATCACGTTTAAAAGACCCCAAAGCGCATTTTTAATAGTTATATTATTTAAATTTGTTATTCATCTTTAAATGCTAAACACGTTTGCTGAACCCGAATTTATTTACATTTTGATTCCAGTCAGACCAGCTAACAATACGCATATGAACGTGAAATATTAGCAAGGTTGTCAAATACGACTTAAATATATTTTTACCACTTATCGAGCTCAGCAGAATTTGCTATATTAATGGCATCATAAATTCCTATAGACTGCAAGAGTTTTCAATTAACTTCCACTCCCACTGATCTATATCAGGTGGCAATTGGACTCTGAGTCAACCAAGGTTAACTTCGGTTGGTTACTCTGGGGCCTCGGGCCAATTGCGACCGCCAAAACGTCTACATATATTAATTAACGATAATAATAAAATCAGTAAGCATTTCTGGGCCAGACGGTCCGCCAACTGGGCACACTGGTTGCAGTTCAGCTGTACAATTTGTATTTGTACTTTTGTTAATATCCACTATAAGCTATATCATTGACCCTGCCCAATGATGTTAGCAATAATAATAGGTTCTGGACTATACAAATGCAACAGGCTAGTATGTACAAGTCTAAAGTTACATTGATGTTTTCAGCATATGGGTTCAACTCCAAAAAAAAAAAGCTCAGCAAGTCAGAGTTCAGTATTAAGACCTATTTCCATCTTGTTCTACTTAATATTTGTCAAACAAATGAAAACAGTATGCTAGAATCAAAGATTATTTCCACTTTCTAAATTGGAATTTGATAGCAAATATTATTAAAATTTTATATAAGTAGAGAACCGTTTGGCAACTGCATTCCTATTCTCCGACCCCACGACTTTATGTAAGCAAATTGCATTGTCCGATAAGATTTCAAGTTAAATACAATGCTAATTGGACGAATATTTATCAATTATTCTAAAGAAAATGTTGAAACAGTTGATTAAACTTAACTGCTGGCCAGTGTGCCCGATGTCGTCATAAGAATAAATTGCAATCAGGTGTAAACTAAAAAAATACAAATATAAAAAAAAGTATGCACTTGCAGACAACAATCGACTCGAACTCGTGCAAATGTATCTGCAATGCAATTTATCAAAAGTGAGCAACTAATGCCTCTGTCGTGGTTTGGTGACGGATTGGGTGGGTCTATGGTGTTGTATGTTGCAGGCTAGTGGTGATCATGTGGCTTAGCCCACGCTATAAAATTCCATTGTTGGTTCTCTATGCAAATGCCTGAAACGTGACAAACAAGTGCCGCAGCACTAAAAACCACTAGCCAAATGGACAAGGACAGACATTTTATGTCATGAGAGCATGTCACAGAAAGATAACAGCAAAAATAACAAAGGCAGCCGTGTTATATGTCCACATGTCGTTAATCAAGGAAAATGCCTGGTCGACATTTTTGAAGAACGTTAACTTTTACTTGTTCTCTCAATTTAGCAACTAATTCACTTTCCATTTGTCTGGCTGCTGATGTAGTAATTGTTTTTGTGCGAACTTCAACTTGAACTTGAAACCATTTCCTCGCTCACAAAACAAAGCAAAAACAATAGCAACGTTTAATGAAGGCACGTGCAAAACGGAGCCAAATTAACCTGTTGAGGCCTGACCAGCTGTCTAACGTATACGCCCCATGTACCGTTGCCCGAGTTAGAGCACTTTTAGCACTTGAGGCCGGTGAATAACCTCTCCCTCTCCGCTAGACCATGTTATTGATGGCTGCTCGTAAATGGCTCCTAGCACCAATCAGCCAAGCTGATGCAATCCTAACTAAACAGGTCGGCATGCAGCCAGCAGTCATCATTTTAGACAGTCAAAAGTTAAACAATTTCCTGTTTTTTTACTGTTCAATATTCATTCTCAAGTCATTGGCCTGCATTTAACTATTTTATACGCTTGTAGTCGAAATGTATATATCTTTTGCCATGTACATGCAGTGATAATTAATCAGTTTTCAACTACCATCGTAAACGGTAGTTGCTATTGGCTAATTACATTGCCTGTCATGAATTTATCGACATGAGAGCATAAAAAACACACAAAAATAGGCGAACTTTGAACACTTTATATTAGATAATTAAATGACTGTTAATGTTAAAGTTGTTTGGTTTTTAATAGTCATGTTTACATTTTAATTAATTTAGAAAACTTTTAAACTCATTTCAAATGTAAGGCACACAAAATACTCAGACCCATTTAAATATATGCGAGCAGAAAGTGTAATTTACAATTAAAGACATAAAAAGTTGAGTCTATCTATAGTAATAATAATAAATATAATGTCTGTCGAAATATTGCTAAATGTGCTTCGACCACTCTGCAACAAAGTTCTACAAAAATATAATTACTTGTTACTCTTGGAAAAATTACTGGAGCTTAAAATTAGTGGTTATAGCTTTGAAATAATTGCCACTTTAAGTTATCGCTTTTCCTTTTTTCTAATTGTAGTACAGTATTAGTATTATACACATATAGTATAGAATAACTGCGTTTTCAATCAAATATTAAGTAAATAATGAGCATTTGAACCTGACTCACTCAACAAATTTTTATTCTTGATTTATATAGTCTTAGTTGTAGATAAAAAGAGACAGCAAATATTCTATTTCAAGGACTAATATGGAAAATACGATTAATTTAAATTATTAAAAATGTAATTGATTAAAATGACACTTCCCTTAAATTAATCAAGTTATTCTGTTATTTTGTGCTGTTCAGGTTTTTTTCGGTCAAACTGAATTAATTTGTGTTTTGATTGAATTATCTTATGATGATCCCATTAAAAAAGTAATATGAGCACACCTTAAAATTAAATTAAACATTTATTAAGTTGCAAAAAGCACATAGATTTTGGGTAATTAATTTTATTGACCTATTGATTTATTACTGGGAAAATAAACTATCAAAACTCTATAAGTATATTGAATAGAAAAATTTCTGTAACTGATTGTTCTGATTTTATATCACAGACAGCTCCAAAGGAATATTGGTGTGCCAGACCAACAAATCTGCAGGAACTTGACATCGCGGAATGGCGTAATCTCAGTCAGAGCCCAAATGGCTGTCAACTGCTGGATATAGACTATAGTCAGCTGATCTTGGAGAACGGAAATGTGATGAATTGGCCCAGCAATGCCAGCGATATGGGCTATAGACAGTGCACGCAATTCGAGTTCTCCGATATTGATGGTGAAGCCAAGACGCTGGTGCAGGAATTCGGACTGATTTGTGCGAATAACATTACCAACGTTGTGGAAATGTGCTTTCTGATGGGTGCCGCGGTAGGTGCGGTGCTCTCTGGCTGGATATCGGATCGCTTTGGGCGCCGACACACGTTAATGGCCTTTGTGAGCATACAGACCATTTTCGGTAAGTCCAATAAATAGTGGATGTAGCAATCACTGCGCAAATTGCATGTCCTGCAGTAGCCATGACAATTTCAACCACGTTTATTTTCTAATTGTCATTTATATGAAACTTTTGCCATCATGCGACCTCTGACTTGTGGGTGTGTGTCTGTCTGTGTCAGTGTCAGTGTCTGTGTCTGTGTGGAAAGGGCTTTACACATTTGTGTTTGTCTGCTGCACAGATTTTAATTGACCTTACACTGTTATTTACGTGAGTGGCCTTGCACCTGGCATTCCCATCTGACCCTCTCTCTTCTTATTTCGAACTCTGTCTCACCTGCTCGCTCTCTCTCTCTCTCTCTCTCTCTCTCTCTACTCTCATTCGCTCGCGCTGTGGCACAGGTGGAATTTTGGCCTTCTCAACATCGGTGGCCATGTTCATGTCGCTACGTGTTATAATTGGATTCGCATCAATGACCGTGACTGTTGTTAGCTTCGTGTTGGTCGTCGAGCTGGTGTCCGGCAAATGGCGCACCATAATCGGCATATTAAACATTTTGCCCGTTGCCATCTCCTATGTCCTGTCATCTGGCATTGCCTATCTCATCCGAGACTGGCGCGTTCTGCAGCTGGTAATATCCTGGCCCTGGTTGGCCATGTTGTCCATCTGGTAAGTAACAATAATGTATACTTTTTTCAAAATATATATATGAATACATTTTAAACTAAAACTTGTCAAACTGCTGTACAACAACAAATTAATATTAATTACTTTTAGCTATAAATAGGTTTACTTCCTAAGGGGGAAAAAACCGATCTATCGTTTCAATCATTAAAAAGATGATTTACCAAACTGCTCAGTTTAAAGTAATTAAATATTATTTAGCAATACTTAATGTTCTATCTCATCTCAACTACTCAATCGTACATACACATTTTGATTTGAAAATGTTGCAAGAAATTAAATATAACTTCCTAGGGAAGAAACATACTTATGCTTACTGAGATAAGATCTTCAATTTCGTTGTTTTCCCAACCAACTATCTGTAATAAGCAGATACTGCACAAATTAAAAATGTAGCAACAAATCGAATAGATAGCCAAAAATATGCCAAGATGGTACCAGCGAGAGTTCCCAACTAAAATATACTCTTTCGAGTTCATCTTCAGACTTGAAGTTGTTTCTTTCTTACAATTGTTCAACTTTATTAAAAAAATTTTCGTGTTTTTTTTAATATGGAAAAATATATATATTTTATTTGAATCTCCAATTTTGACTTAAAATTAGTAATTCTTTAATTCTAATTACACTAATAGCGTTAATTTATAAAAGTTTTTGTTACCTTAAAGTTTTGTCATCTGCTTGATCACACACAAAAGTATTGAAATGACTCGCATATTGGATGTAATTATACTTAATGAATGGAACTTTTGGCTATACACTCACCAAGTTTAGTTTCGGTTTAGTCGTAATTTATATTTGTTGCATTTGGTTTGCTTTTGAATTACGTAAGAGTAAGTAACTTCAAGTCGCATTCAGCCCGTTGGGCTAAAAGAAAAATAAAAAGTTTTAATAACCGTTTCATTGTTAGGTTAACGTTCGCCTTTTACATCAAAGTGGAAACGAAATGTGTAACAAATTCCTAACAACCACTGACCAACGATTGACAGCATTTTGTTGCGTGGAATCAATTAGATTTCAAACGGACAAAGCAACGTTCCACGCATTCCTTAGTGTTTGTCCCAGATGCACCGAACCCTTCAGATTAGCCGCATTGTGTGTGGTTCGGAATCGCTCTTGAAATCATTGAATTGAAAATGAAAAATACCAAAGTGTCAGTGGTCAGGCAATAAATTCAAAGGCATGACATTGATTTTGTTTTCTATTTATCGCTGTTCCAACAGGTACTGGCTGCCGGAGTCACCACGCTGGCTGCTGGCACAGAGTCGCCTCGAGGAGCTGAGTCATCTGATCGAGAGAGCGGCCAAGATGAATGGCACCACTCTGCCCAGCAACTATCGAAAGACACTGGAAGCTGCTGTGCCCATGGCTGCCCAGCAAAAAGAGCAATCTCAGACCGATGGCGTTACTTCCGCAACTGACGACACAAAAGCTCAAATAGATTCACATGATTTGGATATTCACGTGAATCCATTGTTTGTTGTCTTTAGCAGCAAATACTGGCGCACCACAGTCCTCACTCTGGTCATTTGGCTAACACTCATCATCATATATTTCGGACTGACGCTGCATTTGAACAATTTGGGTGGCAATATTTATGTGAACAGCGCTGTAGCCGGCAGCATTGAAGCGATATCCATACTTGTTAGCATTTTCGTTGTGCTCAAGGCGGGCATAAGACGCAGTCTTCTGGGCTACATGCTGCTGCCAGGTCTCTGCTGTCTGGCCACCAACTTGGTGCCCCAAGGCGACGACAACCAGATAGGCGTCATTGCTCTAGCCATTATTGGTAGGTGTCAACACAAATCTAAAATATACATATGTGTATGCAGTTTGTCATGTTATCATTTCCCTTTCCAGCCAAATGCCTGATTGGTGCCAACAATGCCATTATACCCACCTACACGGCCATGCAGTATCCAACAATTGTGCGTAATTTTGGCGTCGGCATGGGAAATCTGGCATCGGGAATTGCGCTCATTCTGGTCCCCTCCTTGTGGCAACTGGTAATCTATCGAGTCTCACCTACTCTTTTACATTTGAATCAAGTTTTTTCTTTTTTAATTTTAGGAACACTATGATGCCTTGCTGCCTCTTAATATTATGGGAGCTTGTGGCTTGATTGGCGCCGCTGCTATAGCAATGATGAGAGACGTTGAATAGTTTATCTCTTTGTATACATTTAATTAATACATATTCCTATCTGTGATATATTGGAAATATTGGTCAACGGGCCTTCACAAAATCATTTTTCCCAGCCTCTGCTTGGTATTCTTTCTTTTGCTTACATATATTTATACATAATTTGGATTAAATACACATTATTATAGAATTTTAGCTATATATATATTTTATAGATTTCTGTAATGTATGACTTTTATTCTGAGTATTTTATCATCTCTAATGCGTGTCTTCTATAATTTGAAGTTTATATCAAATCTTTGAGAATTTCAGTAGAATGGCTAATCAAACAATTTCTCACAACAAAAAATATCAGAAAATGAACATTAAAGTTATTTAACATAACGTTTAACTAAAAAAAAACGAAATCCGAAATATTTTAATGTACTCATTGGGCCATGAATGGACATTGTGATAATAAACAGAATATCTAGAAGTCGACATTTCTTTAATCATTGCATATTAAAAGACACGACGGAGTTCACTCACAGTTATTTTCTCTAGTTAGCCAATACTTTATTTCACGCATCGCGCATACGCCCTGTTAGGCTTCAAAGCTCTACCTGTGCTTTGTACGAATTTCGCATACACATACATATTTATGAACATTGTTTTCAGCTAGTTCACCAACCAACTCCTAAAGCTCCATGAACAGCGTTGCCACCTGTCTGTATTTTATCTGCGAAATCGCGGTATAAGTAATTTAAAAATTGAATCACGTTCCCGGAGCTCACACAATTCTCAGCACAGACAATATCCGAAATCAGTTGAAAATTTGCAAAAATCATTGCGTTCACTTTCATTTCGAGATGCGTTAACAGCGTAAATGGCTTACACGTTCATATGGCAGCCATAACACGCCTCACATAAATTTCCAGGTGTGTGTTGTGCTTTAGTGCAAGAAAGCTGCTGCGTGGCTATAAAACCGACTGCGAAGCTTGGGCGCCAAGCATTTCAACGTTTAACGGCTGGCAAAAAGTAACCAACCCACGGCGGTCTCAAGAAATTAAAACACTTTTCTGAACTCGAAGTTTTAGGTGTAGACATTAATCCAGAGATTGGAGATTTTGCGGAAGTAGTACACAAACGATTAAAGTACAATCTGCAATATGAAACTGCAACTAATTGCGGTAAGTTTTAAAAGGATCAACCACAAAAATACAGTGGAAAGCAAAAGCGTTTATATAAATTATAATATCAATTTACAAAGACCTCTCATAAGTGCTCATATTAAATGCAATTCATCGGTTCATATGCGTATGAGAGTTGCCAAGGTCGTTTGGTTCGCAGCTTAAGATCTCGATCTCTCTGAACAGCAATTGAGACATTTGTGTTGTGTATTTGCATTAAATAGAAAGTCAGTGTGTGTACTTTTAGCTCAATGCGATGCAATAAGCAATTAAATATTTCAAATTGACATTTCGTTACCGATCACATAAGGCCAAACAACACAAATCGCTGATATCATAAATATGCGATTTAATGATTAACAATTGTGTGTATACCAAAGAATTTCAATTGAAAAATTGGTTAACCAAGCCCCCGGGTCACAAAATTTAACAAGCTTTTTTTTCGGCTTAGCCTCCGCCCCTTCAAATCTGGGCACTGTGCCAACAATTTCTGTAGCCAGTCACTATTGTTGAACATAAGTAATCTGTGTTAATCTGTGAAACCAGCAACTCAGCTTGCAATATAGAGTACACTATTCATTATGAAGTCACTTTGATGAAACAATCATTATATTTGTATACTTAGTTAGAATTGTGATCGAGCAAAAAGAAAAAAAAACAAAAAAATTCCTCGACAATGTGGATCTTATTTGAATAGATTAATGGCTGTGTGAAGTAATTCAAGAAAAGAAAAAAAAGATTAAAATTTTATTTCATTGTTTCCAGCTAATAGCAATTAAATTTTCGATCCCGATAGTTTCAAAGCAATCACAAAAATTTGAACATATTTTGAGCTTTTAGAAAAAACCTACATATATAGCTTATACAAAAAAAAGGGAAGTCCACATCCTACATTAATTTGTAGATTGTAATAAAAAAAAACTTTTAGAAACCTAAAAGCCCCATCAAAACCGTTTCTAATGGGATTTTAATGTTATTGATTGATTGGCTGACTTGTGAGTCTTGTCCAAAGTATAGCCTTTAGCCTAATGAGCTTCAATATAGAGAAAAAAATTAATAATAATTGTTAAATCAGAGCAAGACGAGAGTTGGCAAATTATTGGGCATTTTAAGCTCTGTTATGCATAAACAAACTGAAAATTGGTCACGGCAGGTTGTTGTGTTTGGCTTATATGTCTCAAGGTCGTGGTCGCTTTCTGGCCCGGCTTACTTACTTGCACTAACTACTGACCAAGTTACTTGGGATTCGAGAAACGCAACAAGCTGCACCGTGATATATGCAT
Organism: Drosophila picticornis; assembly: GCA_035043845.1. Lineage (NCBI taxonomy): Eukaryota > Metazoa > Arthropoda > Insecta > Diptera > Drosophilidae > Drosophila > Drosophila picticornis. The sequence continues at coordinate 11,647,386 of JAWNMR010000362.1, read as the reverse complement.
ACATCAATATATCTATAAAATGCAAATTCTGAACACACACACACACACACACACACACACTCACTCACTCATAAAGTAGTTGCCGTTGCAGTTGCAGATGCAGTTACACCAACACATATGTTTAGGGGATTATAGATACGCTGCTCCATAACGCAATTGGGCGTAGTATGTTGGAGTATTACGTAATGCTCGAGTACACTATACATACATAAATATACGTACACATAAGTAAAGCGATACATACTTAGTCTCTGAAAGTGCACTGACAACTATTTCCAGTCAGTCGACCCAAAAGAGAAATACGATCGGGAGCGAGCTGTAGATTTTTTGCTGTATGCAAGGTAATGTTTTCAGATTTTGTTCCCTTTCGGTCAGTAACCTGCCCATTTTAACTCAAGGGCAAGGGTCCTTAGCCAAGTTATTGTTACTAATGAGATATAAGCCCATCAGCATAATCATCCTCAATTCGGTCGCAGTCATCGCACTTTATTCGGATCGCAGACTACGCCTACATTAAAGACTGCTCGCTGTCTTAGGGCTTGGCCTGGCATAACTTGAAAATTGTCTGTTTTGTTTTCGATTTCCTTGAACCATGTCTTCGAGGTGCAGTCATAAAAACTAATTAAATCAAATCAAGTTCCCCAAGCACCCAAATACTTGCTCGCATTGCTGCAAATGTTTGCCAAAGCGTGCAAGCCCGGTTTTCAATCTCTTTTATTTTCGATCATTTTTTAACGGCTAGCCAAATAGTAGTTCACTTGACCAGGTAGTTGGGCAGGCAGCCAATTTGCAGCTGAATGGAATGCTTGGCTTGAATGCCCGCAACACAAAAAGCCACGAGGAACACCGGCCAAGTCAGCAATGAAACCCAAACTAAAAAACAATATATATATAAACTTTTTTTATTTATGCAGTGAATGCATAATACACATTTGCATAAGCGTAAGACACAGCGAGCATAGAAATTTATGAATTACCAATATGTACATATGTATGTACATCACATATATATTTATTAAAGCAAGTGTATGAGAACAATGCATTTAAACTAATGGCCTAGATATTTCTAAAGTTATTTGCGCCCAAGCATAAATTAGAAAAATGATTTAACTTAATATTGATAGGTTGAATAAAATAAGTGTCTAAAGCTATTAAATTGTCAAACTATCCGAGTTCTTAGACCAACGGAAAGTGAAAATCCTAGTTCAATTCCCAAAACGGAAGGAGGCAGTAAGGTCCTAATTGAATAGGTCATAATTGAGAAAAACAATAACTACACCTTGCACCTAAGAACTATAACATAATATATATCAAATAATAATAATAATCAAAATAAAAGAACACTTAAAATATATATAAAAAAAATATTTTAAAAATTGCAAAATGTAAAACAATTTTTTTTAACCTCTTCTGTATTTTTAATGGTCCACATTTCAGACAACAAGATAAACCTGTTTGGAAAACCAGTTAGAAACATAATCAAAGTCAATGCTTCTATGCTAAATTACATATAGTGGTGAAGAATTGAGAACTTACAGATTTACTATGAGGTTTTATATTGCAAGGAAAAGCAATTAAATAATGTGTGTATGGATACAAAATTAATCAAGTATGTGATGCTGAATACAAATTTCCAATCTCTCGATTTATCGTATATTTTTGACTTTGCTTTGGCACATAGTTAAAAAATGTGGCTTTAAAAAATATCTGTAACAATGGTTTTAAAAGCAACCGCGTTGCAGCTGCCACTCTATAAGCCGGGGTACCATAGCCTAGGTCACTGATCTCAATCGCAATTAAATTGGCACCTAATTAAAAAACACTCCTGCTTAATTTATAATTAGACGGCGGCTAGCGTGGAAAGTGCTCGGGAATGTACACCTCACTCATTGGCTCGGCCGCCATTTGTCCTAGACACTGACTTCATTTTTGTGAACCGGAAACTTGGCATGCTTGAGCTCAAACGGTTTCCACATGCCACGGAAAAAATTCGCATAACTAACTCAATGGGGTTTTTCATTTTCGATTGTGCCAGTTTAGGCGGCTGCCGCAAACTGCTGAGGCATGCAAATTACGCAATTCAGCCAAAGACGGCGATAAACGCAAAAACAACATGAACAATTTTCAAAAGTCAATTTTTATTTTGTTTTTGTTGTTGTTGCTGTTGGTGGTGCTGGTGTCTTTTGGTGGTGGTGGTGCTGCCTGTTATGATCGATCGCCAGCAAGACGGGCGAGTAATTTCTGCGATTTGCTTTATGTTCCACATTTATTGCTGTTGCAGTTACTTACTTTTATTTTTGTTATTGTCGCTGTTGCCGCTACAGCGTTACAATTACAAATTTGTTGTTGTAATACTTAAGCGAGGTATAAATTTAAACCAGTTTACTTATGAGGGGACAACTGCTTAAGAAGTACTCCAAAAGCAAACAGTCAATTTATCCACTTTATTTAGATTTGATTTGGCAACACTTTGTGGAACGCATGTGGAAGGCAAATTCAAATAAAATACAACCGTTACTAATTAAACACATGCTGTTAATCAGACATGTACCCAAATCGGTCAAATAAAAAATATACAGTGGCCACGTGCTATAAAAATATCAGTACACACTTGGCCAAACAAGCGCAACTGTTGCAAAATGGCGACTGCTATAATACCTAATTTTTAACTTGCTCAATTCGCAGCTGTTGTGCAGCGTCGTCGTCTTGGCACAGGCCCAAAACTATCCACCACGGCTGAACATTCCGGGCGCATTGCCATCGCCAACACAGATCCCACACCGGCAACAGCAGGTGCTGCGCGTGCGTCGTCCTTTAGCAGCGCAGCGTCAGCAGCACACAATCTTACCAGCGGTCACGCAACGCGTAGCACTCGAGGAGCGACCAGTCACTGAGCCAGCTGAGGATGAGCAGCCAGATGTGTTTCTGCCCAATCTGCTACGTGAACAACAACTGGCGCAAGCACAGCAGTCACAGTTTCAGCAGGCAGCTGCTGCCTTCCTAAATGGTCAGCAGCAAATTGAACAGGCTACGCCAATCCAACATCTACTTCAGCACGAGGACAGTCAGCCAACAGCAATATTGCCAGCGCCGCCGCGTTTTGCCGAGCGTCCTGCACCTGCCACGCCAATCAACCGGCCGTCCTTCAATGACTTTGGCATCGGACGCTTCGAAACCTCTCAGCGCTTTGGTGTTGAGCGACCAGCTCCTACTGTGGCAGCGGTGGCACCACCACAGCCACAACGCACCGCCGTTATACGCAACCGTCCCTCGGCTGCAGTGCGTCCAGAGCCACCAGCACCGCTGCCAGTGTCGCGACCCAGACCCAAGCCCATCCAACCGCGACCGATCATCGATCAGAATCAGCTCAACGATGAACACCATTCACAGCAGCAACAGCAGCAGCGTCGGCAACGTCCCGTTGCCCAGACCATTCGCAAGTGGCGTGATGAGAACGAGGATGGTAGCATCACTTGGGGCTATGAGAACGACGATGGCTCCTTCAAGGAAGAGATAATTGGCATCGACTGCGTAACTAAGTGAGTGTGCACATTGTTATAAATATACTATTAACGAAGATCCGCCAGAAATGAGAACTCCAAAATCGAAAATCAAAAATCACTTAACAGCTTTTCTTTTCTTAATATATGATTAATCTTAGTCCCAAAGGACTGTAAAAAAAGCATCTTCCTAATTCTTAAATTTATCAAGATTACATTTGTGTATAGAGATGAATTGATAATTTGAACGTTATTTCTCTTTAGGGGCACCTATGGCTACATTGATCCCGATGGCAACAAGCGGGAGTACAACTATGAGACGGGTATCAGGTGCGATCCCAATGCCCGCAACAATGAGGATGAACTGCAGGAGAATGGCTTCGTCAACTACGAGGAGAATCGGGCTGTATTGCCCAATGGAGTGGAGATTGACATGACGCAACTGGGGAAGAAGAAGTCCAAACGTCCCAGCAGTATCTACAGAAATTAATAGCACTCACACACACACCCAAAACTCTAGTTAGTTTTTAAGTCGCGTCGCATTATTTCGTACTAATCTGTAATTATGTCTGTACTTTATTATTATCTTGAGTGTGTGAAGATGAAAGTGAATGAAAATATATGAATAGCCAGTAAATTCGCATTGAATTCTCATTTATGACGCTTAGTAGGGACGTTGGCGTCTTGTGGGCGGCATCCGATTTGGAGGCGTTATTGATATATCCAGAAAATCGCCAATACTGAACTTGGCTTGCGCGAGCGTCTTGTTGTCATCGATGCCCTTCTGGCCTGTACAGGTCACACCGATTTCGCGCATTTGAAAGTGATTATTGCGATAGTTGGGGAACACAATGGCAAAGTCAAAATAAGTGCCCTTCTTGCGCGTATCCGGATTCACGTCGCGCACCAGCGACGTCAGCTCGTGCAGTGTCGCATCTTGCCAGGTGTAGATCTGTAGCTCATTCGTTGGCACATTTCCATACATGTACTCCGACACCGAATGGTGGCGACCCGTGGAACAAAACACACGAAGTAGCAGCGGACATGTCTGCAAGAGGAATAGGAAAATTAGTTAAAATTGCTGCCGGCAGCCATATGCCGTATGCCGGCTGAAACAAACCTTCTCGCGATCGATTTGCTTGACCAGCGTCTTTTCTTCAACAATCATTGACTCAACGTTAGCCATGTTGTTACCTGAATATGTGATTTTAATTGATTTTTTGTTAAATTATTAAACTGAAAACAAACACGGCATCAACACACCACCGCATAACAACAACTAGAGATGGACAAATTTGATGTAACTGTGACTTAGTAACAGTGACAGACCATCGTGAGTCACACAAGTTACATATCTAAAAATGCATATAAGTTCACGTGTATTTCAAAAGTGACAACACAAATTTAAGAAACATAATTGCTTAATTAAATGATTATTTTAACTTTTCGTCATTGTTTCACATAGTCCACGTTATATTTGTGTGTCTCACAATTTGTTGTTCCCTCATCCCTATTAGATGCTACAACGTGAAGTTGGCTGCGCTACGTCAGCTGTGCTTAAATGCAATACTGCCTTGCCATGAAAAGTATTTTTTTTTAGGTGATACCACAGTTTTACCACAATATCAGTATTTTTACAGTGATTACTGAAGGCCACACAGCATTTAACAAAAATAATGGTAAAGCGAAATTTGTGGTGAACGGTTGTGTCGCGTCGCGACTGTCTGAAGTCTCAGAATATTAGAGGATATTCCTTCTGCATCACAAATGCCAAACGACAATAACATTGGCAAGGTTCACAAATTACAATAGCGGTCAGCGCAGTATTCTATTGCAATAATTGCCTGGTCTACGTGCCGTGCTTCAATTGTGCCGTGCCTCAGCAGAAAACCAACAACAACATTTTGCCGTCGTCGGCGTAAATTATCTGAAATTGTCTGTAAACGGTAAGTAAATGGATTTTTAGAACTAAACACGCTGATTAAGATTTTGTTGACAGTCCAATCGAAAGTGGCTCGGCTTATATAATGCAATTGCTGCAGCCCATTGCCATAACAGCTTTTTTATGTATGTATGGATATACATATACATATGCATGTATATATACAGATAAATATACAGAAGTGTGTTTGTGAGTTGCTTTGGGCTTTGTCGGTCGCATTTTTTATTGTTTGCAGCCACTCGATATTTGCTCAGGTTTTGTTTATAATCATTCAAGTAAATTGCAAATTGTATTTATTTCATTTGCATTTGCAGCACACGCATAAAATTTGCACTACTACGTAATATTGCCAATCAACAACCCAATCCATTTATAAGCAACAAAAAGTAGCACATTTCGCGGGGCATTCGAGATTTGTCAAGACGCCTGTGATAAATTCCGCCTTTTTATACAGAAGTTGCAGCCAACTACACCACACTCCATGTCACGTATTTTGTGCTACTGCTTTGTTCTTATCTCCTGGGGATATTCTGTTGCTTTGATTGCTGCATGTAGTAAAGTGAATTTATACAAAAGCGTATAGCGATTTCTCTTTCAAGTGTATTAGGTCTTCGGTGTGGAAAGTTTTGCATTCCATGTCTGCATCTTCTATTGCGTTGCTGCTATGTGCGTGGGTGTGCATACGTTCTGTATACCCTACATTAAATTAGTGTTTGAAAAAGGTGTAATATTCTACACCCAAGCTTGCTCATTTTGCACACTAAGTTCGTCAAACAGGAGTGGAAAGTTGACTTATAAGCGTTAAATCTGGCATGTAATAACTCAACACCAAAATAATTGCAATCACATAACAAAAAAAAGTTAGTTGTGAAAAAGACAAATGTATTGTTGAAGTGTGGTAAGAACTCTAATTGAAACCTTAATTGCAACCAAGCCTTTTCAGCTAATATCGATAGAGTATTTAATGCATTATAATACGTAACATGTGAAATCTGTTTTAAAAAACTGGAAGTTTATGCAACAGTTACTAGAAATGTGTAAGATCAAAATAAGCATGTAGAAACACATACAATTTTCGTGATATATTTTAATAGCTTCGCTGCTGTTTTAAATGTTCTACGACGCTCTACCGAAAATCGTTAACAAACTAGCTACACGAAGCACGTACTCAAAATGATTTACAATGCATTCGATGTTAATACAACCTCAATAAATCTCTTTGAGTACATCACTTAACAATAACTATGCATATATAGTAAATTACGTATATCAAATTATTGCAGGGTATTTAGCAATCAGTTCGTAAGCAATTCTGCTCTTGTTTTTGGTTGTTTGTAGCTGTACGAATGTGTGCACATAAGTATTATTGAATTTCCTGCATATGTTGTCGTTGGTGTCTGGCCATCAGCTGGCGTGTCCATCTCGGAGGAAGGGGTTCCTTCAGCCATGAACGTGACTGGCAGCCTGGATACCCCAAACACCTACATTTTCAGTTGGTTTTGTCGCCTTTGTTTGTTGCTGCCTGAATTTTAAATGTGCTACGTCCTTGTGTGAAGATGTTTTGTTGTTTTTGTTCGTTGTTGGTCTGCTGCTGTTGCTATTTGAAAATTTTAATTGCTTTGGGCAACGCGTTGCGCCCTTTGCCAACACAGTTCTTGAAGTAGAAGCAATTCCCCTAGAAACACACGAATCGAAAAATGGAATATAGCTGAGACAGAACCCGAAGGCATAGAAGCCAAAAGCAATAAATTCAGAAATGCAAATAAAATATTTTGATATAGATTTGCTGTTGCTGCCTCTCTCCCTCCCTCTCGCTCTCTCTCTCTCTCTCCCTCTCTCTCTCTCTCTCTCCTCTCTCTCTCTCTCTCTCTCTCTCTCTCTTTCTCTCAATCTCTTTCTCTCTCCCTCTCTGTCTCTCTCTCTCTTTCTCCGGTCCATGTGTGGGTGTTTTCATCCTTGCCACCATAAACACACAATGGTAGCACATCCGAACGAGCTCGACCTTGATCTCCATGGCGACCTCTGTCTGGGCACAGTGGAGTGCCACTTGAAATTCTTTGAATGTCGCAAATTTGTCTAACTGGTTAATCTTTTAATCATTTGCATTTTACAATATTTTAATTTAATATATTCAAGCATTTTTTGGAAAAATGTCAACAAAAATATTTTGATATTTTATAGCCTTTCGAAAATATTGCTTGTCAAGTGCATATTGCTCTGTTAAGTATGTCTGTGTATTCTTAAAATATTATTCAATTTAAATTGAGTATTGTTATGATTCTAACATATTAGCAAACCATTACCAAAAAAAAAAAAAAACATGAATCTGTATACTTAGTATACGTATAGAAATAATCAGACTTGATGTTTGAAATTATGAAATTCGATTTGTGTTTATATCGACAAAGTTCCCAAGTTAAAACATATATTTGCACTTATATAAGCCGTATATTTGCACATATATAAAAAATCAATAAAAATATGGTTAATTTGTGAAAAACGCTGATACATTCTTCCAAACAAAATGTATACTTTGAAATTGATAAGCTCATCATATAAAATTGTGTAGTTTTTGCGACATATTCGCTCTTCTATTCAAACTCCTTTTCTGCTTAATCATTTGCTCAATTTCTGCACGCAACAATAATCGAAACTGTTGATGATTCTGATGTTACTGTTAACAGGAAACACATAGATAAAACATCTGTCATCAGACATCGTTTTTCGGCTATCACAGACATTAAACAATGTGGGGCAAATCGAATGAGCAATTCACAATTTTGGTATTTTGATTGAGGTGACCAACGGGCGTATGTCGATATGTGTCTTTCCAAATATAAATACACATATCTGTATGTATATCGGACGTAGTATTTGCTCAGTTTGCGTCGTTGCTGACGCAAAAATGTGAAGAGACTTTAAAATAAATTCAACTCAACGTTTTTATTATTATATCAGTTGTTTTTTTTTCCATTTCTTTTGCTTTTTATACACTGAGACCATTTAAATTGCAAAAGGTATAATAAAGTTGGGCTTAAGAATGTAACGGGTCGGAGGAAGTATGTCTGCATAAACTATTAACTGTGCATCGATACAAATCAATTTTCGATAGTAAAATTAACACACTTGTTATTATTTATCCCTCCAACTCATAAATAGAATATACCCAGCCATATTACTGGTTACCTGAAAGAAGTTTCTTAAGTTAAGATAAGAAACACAAATATCAGATAGCCATAACATATTTTCATAATAAACAAACTACTATCAGTAATCTGTTTGTGGTGTTATGCTCGTGTTGAGTATACAGAAACAAACTAAAAGAATTACTATGTTTAATATTCTCACGACTAGAGTACTCTAACTTGTTTTATTTTGCATTTGCTTTGGTTCTAGTACAATTTGCATTTTGTTCTAGTAAAAAATCTAAGAAATGACAGTGGAAGTTAGATTTATTACTAAATCCACGCCAAACAAAATGTTGAAAATTTCAATTATCTAAATCCGTTCACCGAAATCGGTTAGTAATATGTGCTTTATATTCCTAAGAAAATGATGTGGACTATCTCGAAAGTTTCTATATCATTTTGTATGCAAAAATGTACTATTTTTTGAAGTACTTATGTCGTACTCTTATTTGAAGACAATGCCCATCGCATGATATTGGTATTTTGAATGTTAAATGCTTATTGATTTAATTTCATTTATTAATTCAGCATTATATGTTCAGAGAATAAGCACATCTGTGAAAATTTTACTTAGTAGTATTTGTATGTGATTTGGTGTCCTCAAGGACAGATTGAAAAAATCTCTAGACAGTTACAGATACTGAGTATCTTACAGTCCAACCCTGTCGCCAGGCCAGTTCTTTAATTATGCCTGTGCTTGGCAATTGACGAATTCAATACGAACTGGCTCTTTCGTCAATCGGCTGGTCTTGAGAGGAGGGCTGTCTGACGGTTATTGCAATTGAACAGACGTCACAGCTGGTGAGCACAATGGAGAATCAGTGTGCTGATTGGCGTTGTCGACGCCTGGACTTAGAAAATGTCTAGTTGGGGCATAAGTAGTACCAACAATATAACAATACATGTTGAAATGAGTGTATGTCTCAATTAACGATAATAACAACTGTTAATTGTTATCAGTTATAGTAGTAGTAGTTGCTAAACTGGGAACAACTTGTCGCTGACGGCTGCAGCCGGGTTCATTTAATGCGTCAACGCAAGGCTGTCAATGATAAGCGCCGGACAATGACGACGGCCATGGCAATGATTGAGATTTACGATTTAAGCCGAACACAATGTTTTTTTTTTTATAACAACTGTATTCAAACAAAACCGAGTGCTAATCCATCTTACGACTGGATTTTTGGTAACACATGTCTCATTTCGGTTACCATTTGCATAAAGTTGATGAAACTATTTTTGCGTCAAGTCTGTGACAAGCCACAGTTGTTACTGACAGCCAGCAACAAAGGGGCCTGTCTGCTAAAATGTGTCAAAAGAGCCCCAAGGTTGCTTGATAACCATCGAAACTTACTTATAACTAGTGAGAGCTCTCTCTGTGCCACTGTCCCAACCCCACCCACTCTCTACTGCACGCGACATTCAATTGCGCCAAAAAGACATTGGGCATTGTGTCTGATAAAAATGCAATTTCATAACAAGCGTCTCATTTTGTATAGAAAATTTGATTAGTGCGACACAAAAGCTGTTGAATATTTAACATACATTTCTCTATAAATAGTAATTTCAATTATACAATTCACCATAGCAGATGACAGAAAAACATGTTCCTGAACTTAATTACCAATTCCATTAAGTACTTAACGCTTATGGCTTGGCTCTTCTCGGAAAATGCATTTACTGCAAATGCTTACAAATTTCCGTTAAGAGACGTTTGTTAAATACCCCTTCTGACTGGATTTCGTGGAAACGCCACTAAATTACTATTACAACGGTTGCGTAGATAGTAGATTGTAACACGTCTTTTTCCCAAATAATTAACATCAAATATTTTCACAACGTAGCTATAAATAGATATAAATTTCCACGAAAAAAGTTTACCTATTCTACTATATTTTAATGCGGCATATTTATAATGAAGCTGTTATGATGAGCCCAGCATCAATTATTTTTAAATGCATTTATTAATACTGACATGGTAATTCCACCGACATCTATTTGCAAATAAAACTTCCCCCAAAAATGGCTGATTTTTTCCATTAAAGTAATTGTAATTATAGTTTGCAATAATTAATATTGAGTTATTTGAATACTCGGATTGCATACAATAAGTAAGTAGTTTGTCAGCTGCTTATCGGCGCGAAAACGATATTTATTAACAGCTCATGCCTGAAAGTGTCGGGTAATTACTAAACCTGCCATTGTCATGACGCTCGAAAGCATTGAGCCAACAGAAATTGAAGCTGCGACGCTGCCGAGGCATCATACTTGTTTAGCAGCAGCAGCAGCAGCAGCAGCAGCAACAAGAGCAGCAAAACACACTCAGCCAGTCAATGCCAAAGGTCAAAATGCCTCAACAATTTAACCAAAGGCGATGCTGTAACAGACATTCACACACAGACACACAGACACACACACACACGCACACACACTCAATTTGCTTGTATGCGGGCAACCCATGCCCATACGTAGGTGTGTGTGTTATATTGGGCAAATACACTTAGGTGTGTTATGTGTGCCTCTGTCACTGGCTAATGCCTGGACCGCAAAGGGCGAGCGGATTCTCTATTGATGATGCGGGAAGCAACTGTCAAATGGATACCGGGATTACGTTTAATGAGCCAGCCAAATAAGAATAGAAGTAAAAAAAAAACAAAAACAAACACACATATAAATTAAATGCGCAGAACAACAACACAAGCGCCACGCCGCATTTGCTAATCAAGCGGAATTCTCAAATAGACGGCGCCACTGATAGCAATCGCATGGCCAAACTGTGACATTTGTTGCGTGCGACATGCCCACTCTACCCACACTCCACACATTGCCAATCCCACATCCAGAAGCGATATTGTACATACATGTTTAATAAATATTGCGCATACGCCCCTCGTGTACACTGCGTATTTATGTATACATATATATATATTTATATATATTTAAAATAACTAAATACATAATAAATAATACAGCGTGCACCTTTGTGAACAATTACCCAAACACACAGGTTACCATCACACGCAAGAAGCTGGCGCACTGGTTGCATGCGTCACAGGATGCTCAATTATATTTAGAACGTTATGTATAGCTTGGCCAACATTTAGGTGGGTGCTTTTAAACCCAGAGATAAAAATAACTCAAGTAGTGAGCGTTGCGCACTGAGTTTAAAGCAGAATAAATTGTCATATCTCACGTAAACAATAGATTTAAGAAGCACACTTTAAATCTGTAGCACGTGCAGAACTGGTGCTTAGTTCATAATGTGCATATAATTAAAGCATACACATAATTATGTATGAATGATAAAAGTTATAATAAATGCAGCTGCTCCAGTTGTTAGGTGAATTCAAAAAGTATTTTCTAATCGAAAAAATAATGATAAGTATCGAAGATGTTTTAAGGGAATGATCGGTAAGCACTGACAAAATGGATGGTTATAATAAGTAATGTAATATCAAACAAACAATATTGTTTATAATATATTGGTAATTGTAGAAGAGAAAAACACGTTCATAAATTTAAGTTGCGTGTCAAAGTTATACACTTAAACTTGTCCAGTTTTGCTTCTTGATCCTTGCACAGGTGCCACTTTCAAAATAAATTATTTGCTTTTTCAGCTATGGAAAAATACATATACGAGAATAATTTGATATTTGAAGTTCTTAAGCGTCAGACAGACACACATACATATGTAAATTTAAACCTTGTGGCCTCCTTGTTTCCAACCCAAGTGGAAACAAACTTTGACCTTTGGTCTGTCAGGTAAAGTTAGCCAGCAGCTATCTGAACACTCACAGGCATTCACAGCGTGTGGGCTTGTGTGTGGCATAAATTTGCTGACAATGCATCATATGGGAGGCACGAGTGGTTCATACATGATATCTCCAATGAGACTGACAGATGCAACCACAATAGCAGATACACATGGGGGTTGCACTAGTCGCGGCATGAAACTCAATGAATGTTGTGTAAACAGCTTGCCAGCTTGCCGATGTGAGTGCAACTTTTAATTAAATGTTGAGCAGCGCATTCTACAATTACAAAAAACAGTAATTTTGTCGCAAAATCAAATTAGATTATTGTTTGCATTGGCATTGAACACGTTGTGTTTGATTTTTGTCATGTGCAAATAGTACGGCGGAAAGGATGGGAATCGGGTGAGAATTGAGGTCAAAGTGTAGAGTTGTTGCGGTTGAAGTTGCACTCTGACAGATTAACGATTGCCAGACACGCGTTGCAGCCATTTTACACTGAAATCCAATTAAATTAGTTCACAGACTTTTTTCTACTTCTATGGCTTTGACTGCTTTGACTGAAAGAGCTGCTTTCATATTTGGAATTCAAGTAGCTGCCTGCACTTATGTTACCTGATAGAATTTTCAACTAGAGAATACTTTCTTTGATAAAGACACATCTTTTTCTTTTCTTCTTTATTTTTATTTTGATTTTTTTTCTGCTTGGAAATTATTTTTCTTTGTGTGGCAATCACATTTTTCGCATTAAATTGTGGAGCCCAAGTTCGTTGCAAGATTTGCTTTTCTGTACGCCCACTTTTCATTGTGGGGGCTTGGGGCTTCTTATAATGTGCCTGGGACCCACTTGATATAATGATGACAGCAATTATGAATGAGTGAAGGTCGCAGGATAACGGCAGTCAGGCAATTCATCATCATGTTGAGCCGCACTGGACGTGGCTTGTCTGCATATGTATGTGTATATGTATAAGTATGTAAATTGTACTTGCATACTTTTTAAAGCAGGCTTCCTCCTTCATTTTGCTTTTATGGCGTTTTTCTTTGCAGTACATTGCCATTAGCTTGGCATGCAAACAAATGATGACGTCATGCAGGAGCCAAACAATTCGCATGCAAGCCGGTCGTTTACTAAGCCCTCCCATATTTTCCTGTGCGTTGCTTACTTGCAATTTTTGTGTTTTTGTTGTTTTTGTTGGTTTTTTTTTTTGTCTTTATCACCCAAGCTCTCCTTTAGTGTTGGAGCGTATTCCTAGCAACCCATTGACTAAAAAGCCTCCTGCAACAGCGAACCAAACAAAATGCATACGTCATGCGACCCGAGAGCTTAACTTTTGCACGAGTAGCAACTTTGTGTGTATGTGTATGGATTTGCAGGGAAATCAATCATCCAGAAATAGATCAACTCGTCGCCATCACTATCGACGCTGTCCTCGGCCTCGTGGACACGTTCAAGTCTGCTGTGTTGTTGCCGTCATTTCGGGTCCCACATTTGAATTTGGCCATTGTTCTTATTGTGCTTCCTATCGGTCTCGTACTTTGCATCTGCTCGCTATACGCTAAGCCAACAAAAAGTGGAAACTAAAAAACAAGCAAAGCTTTTCACAACGGGCGGTCGGCGTGTCCTGCCCGGCAGCAAGGGTATTAGTCCGTTGGGTGCCCACCGGCGAGCACAAAAAATATACTTGGCTCCTGCAACACGCTTTAAATCTGCTCTTGACAATTGCCCTTGGCATTAGTACGTGCAATGTGTCAATTTTGTGTAATAGTCCCTATTGATAGCTTATCGACCACTCTCGTAATTGCATTTAAATTTAATGAAAACCAAATCCCAGCTGTGCCAACGCACAGCATTTTTACTGAGTACATCTATTGAAACTGACTGAAAATCAAATTACAACAGTCAGAAGAAACTCTCATACATATCGTCAATACTTGTTAATCACAATTGTGAGTTTGCAATATTTTAATATTGTTGTTTTGAATAAATTAAACCACATTGAATCCGCATAGTTGATCAATAAAAGAGTATAAATTGATTCATTCGCAAGCTTTCCAAATCAATTTACAACATGCTTTAACGGGGAAAAGTAAGAAAATAAGTTTATTGATGATTATTCATTAAAAAAAAACAAGTAAGAATGCTGAGCCCAGCTGTTTGATATATTCTAGTATTATTGCCAAATTTCCCTTGGAGAATTTTTCCATTTCATTTCTTATGGCGTGCGAGACAAAACAAAGGCACCGCACACAGGTCCAAACTGAAGTCACCGGCTTGCGAGATACGTTTGCATATACGAATACTCAATCAACTTTCGACTAAAACTTGCTTGTGTTTTTTATCTTGATGAAATTTGTGCAGCTTATCAAAAATGTACGCAAATTCAATTATCGTCCTATTGTACGAATAGTGAAAGAAACATTACTTTTATAGCAAAAGAAATTGACAGACACCCCGTTTCGCAATGTATAATATATATGTATATATATATATATAAATATATATATATATATATATATATAAATATATATATATATATGTTACGAATAAGTTATTCCAAATGTAATCAACACAATGCATATTCGCTGAACTGTTTGCTCAGTGGTGCTAAGCAACTATAAAAATAGTTGGCCTAAAAGGGAAGAAAGTATTTTTATAGCATACAATTGAGCGCTAATCTAAAACTGTGTTTACCTCAAAATAGTAATCATCATAATAAAACTGGCTAAAAGTTTTGGCCTCGTGTTAGCAAATTGAACTCAGTCACAGGTGCTGCCAAAGCGACAACAGAAACGACGACGACGTCATTGTCCTGACGCCAAAGCGATGATTGTCGCACCGGCTTTGCTCATTTTTATTCATTCACAAAAATTCTCCAATATTATTAATCACCCCGTCCAACCCTTCTCACACTTACTTATTCACGTATATATAGCATACTTACGGTACATGTACGTATGTATAGGCAAGCAAAACAATAAAATCAAGAGCAGTTGTGAATCAACAGTGCGTCACAAAAGCTGAATACAAACCCAGTGGCGTCGGACTCTATTGATTGCCTTCACGTGCCGATACTTAAGTTAACTTCGGAGCATGTCTCATTCCTTCCTCTCTCTCTCTCTCTCTCTCTCTCACTCTCTCTTTGTTGTTCCCTTCTCTAAACTGAACTTCCGCCCGTATTACAATGGGTTCAGACACGTCTATAGTTTTTCGATTTTGCCGCTAAATATTTTGAGGCGGCAATTGAAATTCCTTTCGTAAGTAATCGTCCTGTTACGTCAAAGCAAAGCGTCTAGGTTTTGTTCAATGTAAACTTTGTGGTAAACAATTGAGCAAATGCTGTTGTAAACGCGATTGCTTAAAAAGGTCCACTTTTTGAGAAGCGCGTGAATGTCAAATGTCTTTAAAGTTCTGCAAATTACTCAGTCATTAAATAGGATTAGATTTAAGAGGAGTCTTTTTTTTTAATTGGACGCAAAATATTTCTTTTTAAATAAGCAAAGACTTCTATGATAGGTCATCACTCATAGAAAATTGGGTTTTTAAGTTTAAAAAATGAAATTAAAAAATATAATTTTTAAAAACTGAAATGTTTTATATAAATATTATTCTGAACTGTCCGCTCTTGCTCTTTCAGCCCAGCCATGTCGGACACAGCCAAGTCGAATAACAATGCCGGCAGCTCGGCGAGCGTGGATAAGGATGACGGCGATGGTACACCGATGACGACGACAACGATACCGCGCAGCAATCACAACAACAACAACAGCAGCAAGTTGAAATCAACGCAGAACAGCAGCGGCAACGGCAGCATAGACAAACTATCCCCGGATCAGGATATTTATATAAATGCTGCTGATGGTCTTCCCAATAAGCATCCGACTCTGCCACCCGAGTGCGATGTAGATAACGATACGGAGCCAGAGGTGGATGCCGACTCATTTGATGATCT
Organism: Drosophila picticornis; assembly: GCA_035043845.1. Classification (NCBI taxonomy): domain Eukaryota; kingdom Metazoa; phylum Arthropoda; class Insecta; order Diptera; family Drosophilidae; genus Drosophila; species Drosophila picticornis. The sequence goes on along the minus strand of JAWNMR010000362.1, from coordinate 11,631,051 downwards.
ACCCACATCGATTATTGTGACCAACATACACTCGGAGGTGTTTGCCAATCCCGAGCTGAAGCACGCCATGGAGGAACTGTTCCGCACATTCAGCGAGTCGGCTACGTTCCAGTGGCTGCGCAGTTTTCGCCGGTTGCGGGTCAACTATGACAACGCCATTGCGGCGGCCAATGCGCGCATTAAGTTGCACCAGTATGAGTTTAACAAGAAGACGGTGATCACGTGCTACTTTGCACAGCCGGTGACACCCGTTAACAACAAAAACCTTCAGCCACCGGCGCCGGTTAAACAGTTCCTTATTTCTCCACCCGCTTCGCCACCCGCCGGCTGGGAACCGCGGGAGGAGGGTGAGCCGCTGGTCAATCACGATCTGCTTGCCGCTTTGGCCAGTCTAACGCCCGGAGAATCGCACGAGTTGCATCCGCAAAGCGAGGATCAGCCAGCCATCATTGTGCACACGGCCATGCTACCCGAGGGAGGTGGCCTCGGTTCTGCAGTACAGCCCAAAGCACCCATTGTACAAACCAAATGCCCGGAGCGCGCATAAGCGCCAAGGCTTTGAGCTTATAACTGAATTGTTGGCGGCATATGGAAGAGACTGCACCAGCGGCCCAGGCCCAGAACTGACTATCTCTCATATGCAGAGAAAGCTCAGAAATGGCAATCTGGTGGTGGAGAGTATTTTTTGTAAATAATTTCTTAAAAAACCAAAATTCGATTGTGATTAATTTACACGTAGGTTTGTTTTGTATTTAGTACTTGTACTCTCTCGCTTGGAGCGTTTTATGATTCGGTTTCTAATTTCCGTTTCAATTTCATTTGCCTCATGTGTAGCCGTTGAGCAATTACTATTATGGAAGATTTGCTTATATTATCGTGCGCCAAGTGGAGCTGCTAATTGTAATTCAGTCTAGATGTGTTTGTCATTTGCATACGAAGTCTCTATCCCTCTTGGTGTCTGTTTGTATTCGTATCGATGTCAGAAATTGTACTCGTTACTTGTGGCCATCCACACAATATCTAAATGTACCTTCGTTGCTATAGTGAACATAAATTCTATATGATTGTAAGTAGCTGCAGAAATAAACTACGAATTCCCAAATACCAACAAAAATCAGATATGAATATGTGTATATATATTCAATAATATCTGTGTATATGTAAATGTTGACTTAATTGTAAGACAGAGCGCACTCGGATAGCTATATCTGATATTGAAATACGTATATATGTTTAAAGTTTAGTTTTAATTTTAACAAGTAAAAGATAACGAAATTATATTGAAATTTAAAATGAATGTTCTCAAATGTACCAAAAACAAAAACCAATTCAAACAAAAATTCTTCTGTTGTCGTTTAATTGAGATCTAACAGTTTTCCGCCAATCATTTTGCATGTCTGTTTAAAATTTGTGTAGCAACTTGTAATAATTACTGGGTACTTGTGACAAAAACATTCAAGGTTGAAATATAAATTTGGCGACCTTTTCTGAGAACACTTTTATGTTTAAGAAACAATTGCAATTATAAACTTCCTATTTGAGTCAGAATGGGAAATTAAATACGCATCAATTTCAATATATTATGGTTGACACCAAATTAAAAATGGTTACATAACATATAACATATTTCTCATGCCATGTAATGGCGACGTTTTTTGTTGTAGCGACGGCTGTCGAGAATGGGCAAACTGTGGCAAAATCCAGTATTTTTAAATTACAACAAATTCTGTAAGAGTTAAGATACTTGCAACATTTGAGATGACTTTATAGATTGTTCCCAACATTTTCTACATTTTACTGCCTTTCGTCTGCACTCTCCCGCTTCTATATACATTTTAAACTTTCAACGGGAGCTTGTTCCTGTGACGGCTGAAAGCATAAAATATTTCAAAGGGCTCTTGAAAAACTTGCGATGCTTCATATTTAAGTAAATTCCTTATGATTTTGATGTTTAAAAGTTGTGTAGCATACTTTTAAGCTGCCGATTTCTTTGGTTAGGGTACCAGCTAAGATCGTATTTTGCTCAAAATCTAACGAATAGCGGAAAAACAAATAATGATTTCAGACACCGTTTTCTGTGAAATAACTGGCAGCGCTCCGGAACAACACGCTTAAGTCTAACATCGTGTTTGTTTAGCCTTTCAATCCAAAACAAAAACATTTAAAGTAAATTATAAAACAAGAGTGAGAACTGCGAACTCAATGTATCATTGAATTAGATATATCCGAGTCTCGCAGCGAGTGTCTCAATTTATTAACAGGATGAAACTTAACTAAAGGCACTGCAAAAGCAGCTATGTGTGGATGTGTATAGCTTATGAGAATGCTTAACAGAAAGGAAAACAAAACTTTGGCATTTTCTATTTGCTTTCAATGTTTTTCAGCGGTACCATTTGCTCGGGATCGTCGGGATAAATACTATCCTTTCGCTGTTTGCGACCAGCACATTGACTGAACCAGGTATCGCCCTTGCCAAAGTTCTCGCCATCCTCAATGGATTCTGGCATCGGCTGGTTCATTGTCTCTGGCAGGAACATAACCCAAAAGCCCGAGATAAGGGCAACTACACCAAAGAGCACGGCCGGAATCTTCGGATCAAACGAATCACCGAGCAGTGTTATCAACGGCGTCAAAGCGCCAGAGAGACGCGCAGACATGGATCCCAATCCCATAGCAGAGTTCCGCACCACGGTGGGAAACAGTTCCGCCGAGTAGTTATATATGACAGCAAAGGATCCAGCGATGAGCAGTTTGCCCACCATCACCACGCTGGTGGACACTGTACTGCCCTGTGCTATAAATGCAGCCACAATGCAACAGAGGCCACCGCCCAGCATCAGAGTGGAGGTAATGGAGCGCCTTCCCAGGCGATCCAAGACAAACACCACGAACACATAGCTTGGGAACTCCACCAGTCCCATGAGGAACAGAATGAGGTATGGATTGCCATAGAGCTTACCCGTGCTCAGGGACAGGCCATAGTAAACAATTGAATTAGCGAACCAGCACAGGCAAACATTCAACGTCTTCATGCGCAAATAGGGCGTGCGGAAGAGGTCACTCAGACCCGCACTGGACTTCTCCTCAACAGCTGCCTGCTGCTTGGCCTTCTGCACAAAGTAATCCTTGTCAACGGCAATGCCAGATCCATTGATGCGTAGCCCCTTGGCCACAATGTCCACAGCCTCCGCAGCGCGTCCCTGCATCCAAAGCCAACGCGGTGACTCATCCAACAGCCACCAGTGGCCAACAAACAGCAAGCCGTGTAGACCATAAACCACCTGCAGAAGCTGACGGTCCTTGATAATGGCACCCCATCCTGCGACTAGCATTATGCCACCAGCAAATACTGCCTACAAATCGAATGAAGATTAACGAAATTCTCGAAAGAAAGTCAACTTATTTTCACCTGAAAGGTAACGCCGCAAACCGTGCGCTTGCTGGGACCGACCAGCTCCATGGTCAGCACAAAGCCGCATATATAGGCGCCGGCAGAGCCAACAATGCCGAGCACGAACCGCGTTGCCATTACCGAGAAGTATTCCGGTATGAAGGCGACACCAACACCGACAATCAGCTGCAGGAGCGCCGACCAGCAAAAGACTGCCTTGCGGCCCACCTTATCCGCCAAACCGCCCAACGTCACAGCTCCCGTAAAGGTGCCCAGCATGAACACAGTCTGAATTATAGCTCCCATCCAACGACGATTACACACAAAGTTCCAGTCGATTGTGCGGGATGTCTTGTAATATGTTGTATCGTACACATAATTCTCACAGGGAATGATGGCACTCTGATTTCCTGCGCTCAAATCGTACATATGACACGAGTCCAGCTCGCCTGTATCCTTTAATGGGATGGCATCCAGGATGTCACTGGAGTTCCATGGCAATTGTGAGATTGTGCTGTTATCCAGGCCAGGAATAAAGCACCGATGCTCCGGAACAGCAGCCACAGTCACCAGGGACAGCATATGCATACCTGCCGTCAATGCCGAGAGGACTTGCAAAAAGAATTGGGCAAATTGGTATTTGCCAAATTCACCTAAAGGAAACAAATGAAGCGATTTATGATTAAATGATGATTTATTTTGACACAGCAATATATAATACCATTCGGGTGTATGTTTCATAGATTATAGATTTCAGACAGATACAGCAGCTACATTTACTCAACATTTTCAAATTTATTTCAATTTCCTGTTCAATTGTTATGATTTACGGGAAGAATTCGAATTAGATCTTTGTTTTTATAAAGTTACCAAGTTGTCATATATTCTAAATCTGAATTGAAATTATTCAAGAGAGAACATATTTATCGGTATTTGAGAAATCGTGAATTTTCAATACCTTGTAATTTAAGAATTAGGCTAATAAAATATGTTGGAACTTCACTTATGGTAGTTGATATAATTACGTTGACAACTTTAACTACAAAAACTACCTAAGAATTCAGAGCATTTTCATTGAATTGACATATAAGACATTACTTAATAATATATAAGTTGCCAAACTGGGTTTTCTGATTCTCATTGATGGGCGATTCATTCAACGGCGTCGAAAGAATTGTCGTCACATTGCAATTCAATCAAGTGGAATTTATTCCATTCGATTTCAATTAAAAAGCATACAAGTGTGCGATATACTATTTACCAACAGTATATGTATATACTTTTATATTTTTATTTTGCTGTTGCTTGTATTCTCTGTTTTGCTATGGGCTATTGACGTCGTGAAGAGTTTTTATATTTTTGCATTGACTGTGCTGTGATCTCGCTGCTCGGGGGCAGGCACTGTGTAAATTTCTTCGGACATAGCCTAGATATTTGACACATGAACGGTCCAAGGTTTTCTCGGCAATTGCAATTGATTTGTTGTACAAACTATAACTGTAACAATATTGATTTATACAACTCGCTTAATGGACAAGCAGTCGCCGCCAGTCAGAAAAGTTACAGCACAGCAAGCATTCGCGTACGAGATGACATACATAGTCTAAGAATTTTCTAAAATTACTGCGCTGATCACAAAGTAAGCGTGAATTTATGTCACTGATCTCTCACAGCCGTTTTTAATTAAACCAATTCGACATAGCGATAGTCTTTAATTAAATTCAATTACACCTCATATACATAATCGCCATGACAAGCGACCCATCGATAAGTGACACTAATGAAACAGAAACTACTGGCACTAAATCAACTGGCGGTCCAATAGCAAATCATAACGGATTATCAGAATTCCAACTATTGCCATAACCGAGTCAAAATAAATATGTACACACGTAGTATGCGAGTTTATGACTTGTTTGTGGGACTTACTGTGCAGAATAATTAGCCAGTTTACTAACAAATAACCTAATAACGCATCTTATGTGCAACTAATCATTTTTAAAGCCTCTTGATTACAAAGTAACCTTTATGGCTCGGCAAATTGTTTATTAAAAAGATAAAGTGAGCTATTTAATAACTATAAATTTCAATAGATATTGTACAACTTAAGGGCTTTAAAAAATTATCAATCATTAGAGCTAGCAAAGTCGCCACAATCACTGGGAGACTATCCCGATTTAAAAAAGTTTCCTGAGCAATTTAAATTTTGGTCAACATTTTAATTGAAACGTCTTTCAAACGATGTATGTACATAATTCTTGCACAATTTGCCTCCCAAGAGTATATGCCCTATTCACATATACACTGTATACTGTATTTACTTATTCACATTGGTTGTGGCTTTATTGGCATTGGTTTAACATTGGCTTTCGCAATCGATGTGTGTTATACAGTTTGTAATTACACACATTGCTACTCGTTACAAAACTCTAAGCCACAAACTGAACAAAGCCGAATGTAGAACGAGTTAGTAGAACAAATGCTGTTGTCATGGCTGCGGTGGGCGGATATGTGGCCTCTGTTTAATGATGGATTTTTAGTTTTTATATATTCATCAGCTTGTAAATTACACTCGCGATTATTAAATAAACTTATCTACTGGAACTTAACAACCAAATCAATGCAGGCGCAACATTTCCGGTTGCATTTTGTTCTAGGATCAGTAGCTATATAAACTTTTACGTAGACAACGATATATTTATTTTAAGAAGCCATTTTCAAAGCTACGTCATAAAATTGACATAGAAAAAATCTGTTGAAGTTACGTATTTGTAAAAATCTTGGCCAAACTTAACAAATGAAAATGCAAAAGTTGAAAAGTTTCAAAAAAAGTTTAATGACTTCATATTCGAAAGGCACTAAATCTGTCTGCAGTTCGAAGAAAGCGACAGCTCTTTATGAGCTCAACGTTCTAATTTACAAACACACAAACAAGGGCCATACGCGGTGGGGCAACTGCCCTGTGACCCACTACCTTTCCCGACATCTCAACTAGTTTGGATACAAATCTATGAAATTCGGCCACGCTTCACGAAAAGCTTCGTACGCCCTTTCATATAACATGTTCTCATCAACCGTTGATATTCATATTGTTAATGAAACTTTAAGAGAAATGGTTGTGGGTCAGCTTAATGTATACCGTCAGTCTTGTGACATTGAGAGAAGAACTAGAATACCTCATAAGTCACGATGCGAAAGAATATCAAAAACAGTACCTTGACTAACAGACACGGTGGAAGCACACATCAGCAAAAAAAAAGGTAAATAAATAAATATTCAAAAGTTGGGAATAAAGTCGTGGTAAAACCAGTTTTTTGGCTTTCGAATATCTTGGCGTCACATTCATATGTACACTGAGAGTGGGATACATTAGTATGTGTATACTTGAAAATGTTGTTACTCTAAAGATGAAGGTGCAAATGCGGTCATTAATCTCTTACCGGTTGCAGTTCAAGCATTTAGTGGGTTGGTATCATATGACACAAACTTGTTTCGCATGCATACACATGTGAATATTAACTTTGAAATTCATAAGAAGTGATTCGAAAAGTTTTCTTTAACGCCGTTTTTAAAATGCTCAAAATACTGTGCGGCAATAAAGACGCCGATAATTTCAGCAATATACAAATAAAAACTGATTGATGGTAAACATAAAACTGATATTTATAGCAATGAGCTTTCAAACTAATAAAGTCTGTTTATTGAATGTCAATATATTCTAGCTGTTAGCTCTATTAAATAGAGCGATTGTTAACAAGTAGACCTTGAATAGTAGTAGTGGAATATCCATAATTCATTTGCATTATTTTACATAACTGCTTAACACACAAAGAATTGTTTTATAGCTCTCAAGCATCTCGCTTAAGTTACGAGTGTAAATTTCTTGGTTACACCGCAATCCCATGCGACAAGAAAGCCATTCACGTGTTTTGCCTATTTGGCTAAAAGATTTAGTTAATCAAACGGGAGCTCACTATTCGCATTCGTGCTAATTGTATGAAACCAGGTGCCTGTCGGTCTGTCATGCATGTCTGACAATTAACCCAACCTTGATGTTTATTAAATTAGAAAAAGTCACAATTAGAATTTAGCGCGGCGCTTTCGAATGCTTTGGCGGCAAAACTTGACAAACCGGCGTTGCAATTAAAAAATATATATTGCGTAGCTATGGGACTAGTGAATAATAGATACGCGCATTAGACTGATAAGCAAAATTTAAATAATTAAAAGTGACAGCTGGGTTAGCGAACTAAACTGTTTAGTTTATGCATTAACAATAGCTTGGATAAATGCCACAGCTGCTGTCCGCGTGATCGACGGAGGCGTGGCTGATAAGCGCCATTGATAAGAACAGGCACACTTGGAAACGGTCAACAAATCTATAATCTTTAATCACTGCAACCGAACACTTACCCAATTTTCCCATGAGGTCCTCTAAAACATAATCCACAGCCATTTTTGCTTGAAAGAATTATGCGGTGAGTGACAAAACGAGATTATCTCTATCGAATAATGGATTCGTTTTTATTTAATTTTTATAATAACTTCAAATGATTACAATTCGCATTTTCCAAAGGCTTATACCACGTTCTATAAAAAGTTTGTATTATAATAGCAGAAGATGTGTCTGGGTTATCAGTGTCAGAGGGACAAATAACTAAATACTTGGATTGGCGCGCAAAGCCGTCAAACTAGCGCTGGAGATGATTGGCAAGCGCCACCGAACTGGCAAAAAGCTGAATGCTAACTGAATGGGCCTTTTACTTCGACTCATGACCGAATAGCACTCACATATAGCAGTAAATAGCAGTATGAAAACAAACCTCCACTCGCTCAAAACAGCGATAACGAACCGCTTTGCGCTCCCGCTGCCATGTGGGAAGAGCTTTGCGATTGAGAGTGGATCGCAGTGTTTGAGTATTTGCTGAATGTATTTTTGCTCTGTTGGGCTGCGGCACTGTGACATAATTCTATTTCGATAAGCGTAAGCAGTAGAATCAATAAAGAGTATATAAATCAGCAACGGTATCTGGGTTTTTTTAAAATGTGGATCGTTAGATTAAATTGTGTACAGTGTGTGGATTGTGTAGGTAATTCAATCCATGTCCGGGTAAAATTGATGAGCAAATAGTCCAAATACCAAGCAAATCAAGTAATAATCATTTGAAATTAGTTTCCGCTCCTATGCTGCTCTTAATTGTTTTGCTACGATCTCATTTTTTACTACTGCCTAACTTTCTATTCCAATCTTAGTAAACTACTTGAAAACAGAATTAGTTCTACATCAAATCTCAGCATGCTGCTCTATATACATACATATGTGTTATGAATGTAAATTTTTTAATAAATAGTTACATTTTTTAATTTTTACTTAACAAATTTTACTTTAAATATGTCGTCGCCATCAATATCGGACACAATGTCCTTTACATATTTGGACTTGCTTTTAAACATTTTAATAGAAGATACTAAAGAATTTGAGAAGGAATTTGATACCAAAATGAGCTTTGTACGCGAACAGGAAAAGTATTGCTCAAAGAATATGGAAGCAGTGAGTCTTCAGACTAAATTTTACGAATATGTACTTGAACTATAACCACCTGCAGCTTATTGCGATTGAACACTTTGTAGAATCGATGAAGAAATGTGTTTTCCAAACTGAGATTGAATTGGGCGAATACGAAGCCTCTTTGCTCCAAGCAGAACAATACATTTCGCTACTTGAGGCACAAGCCAACAATTTTTCGCAGAACTCACAATTCGTTAATCTTGTTACTAGCAACTATCGGGACCTTTTGGTGCTACTTCTATCGGCAGACCGTTCTGCCGCACAGTGCAACATTCTAAGGAAAGAGATCGATCTGTATAACAATGTGGTCTCCAAACATTTCGCAGCACCCAAATTGGTAAGGTAATTGCAAGGACTGCTTACCCAATAAACTAAGTTTATCTTCACAGATTATCACGATTATGGACTATCATGTAAAAGCGCTCAAATCAATGGATGAACAATTAAATGAACTACAATGTATGGCCGAAAATGTGGCCAGCAGCTATGATCAAATAACTAAGCAACTCAAGATAAGTAGCCTGAGCAGTAAATGCACATGCGATATGGCTAAAGTAGTTAATGGCCAGTTCAATATTTCTGACTGTTTACAGCATAGTTTTAATGTATTTAACAAATAACCAATTATAAAATGAATATGATACATATGTATGTAAATGCAAATCAAGTTCAACTTTGTTCTTAAAAATGTACAGATAAGAATGATGTTTGGTTTGTATTATGATGTATGTTAGTGAGAGTCGCGGAAAAAGAGCACATCATCGGCAATGATGCTGGTGCTCGTCTTCTGATTGCCCTGCTGATCGGTGATCTCGCCATATGTAATCTTGCCCTGAACCATGGTGCGTTGCCCTTTCTTCAGGTACTCCATCACTGTATCGCGCAAATTGGGCTTGAAGACCACCACGCGATGCCAGTCGGTGCGTTGAGCCCAATCACCGTTTTCATATCTGTACGCACGATAAGCAAGAATATATCGATTATCCTATTTCAACTATATTTTAGATTTCAACTCACTTGTAGTTTGTGTGTGTGGCCACCGAGAATGTTACAACCGGATGCTCCAGTGAGCCGCGCAATTGCGGATCGGCACCCACACGCCCCAAGACTGTCACAGTGTTAACGGCTACATTTAAAGTTGATAAATTACAAATTTTTATAATAAACTAGATATGCAAGTAGCTAACTTATTTAACACGCACTTTTTTCAATTTTGGCGGGTGCGCCTCCCGTTGTACTGGCAGCACCGCGTGCCGGTAAACTCAAAAGTGCATTCAAGGCAGGCTTAAGCTAACAATACATGAATTATTTTATTAATATATACGTGATTTGTTGGGGCTATTGAAATTTTAAACTTACAATGCGTTTACTTTGTTGCATCATTTTCTTGGCGAGTTTTATGTAGCGGCAATGCGATTTTAATTCTGCAAACAGCTGTTTTGACTCTAATGCAGCCAACTTAATTCGTTTTTCAATTACTTGTGGCGCGCTCTGTTGTACATTTTATAGTGGCTTGACTATTCGATAATTTATTGACGATATTTAATCATTTGCGGTCATATTTTTGAATAAGAAAAAAACGATTAGGGCAAAAAAATTTTTATATCCAACATAATTTGCATTCTTTTGTATTTGCATACAACTTTCCACATTGCAAGGGAAGTGGTGAATTAATACTGCGACTGATGAGAACGCGCTCTGTTGAATTGGAGCGTGCTCTGTCGGCAGTTTTTGGAACCTAGCTTAACAAAAGCTACTTACTACGAAACTTGTTTTTTAGCGGTTGTGTATGTAAGCAAATTGCTGCTTGCTACATAGGTTTTACTTAGTACAATTAACAGACGACGGTGGCGCTTATGTGATTGAAATTAATATTTTCCGTTTTTTCGCATTAGAAATGTTCCGTAAAATGCAAAACAATTTAAAAACAGTATTTCAATTACATATATATATATAAATAAAATATATATATATATACAAACAAGAAGAATCCAATTATTGATGTTGTCTTAAAGGGTACAAATTCTGTGATAATAACAATAATTCCAAACATAAGAATATTAGTTTAAAAGACCATTAGAAATTCTGATTGCGCAAATTATTCAATAAATTTATTAAGCACAGCACTCCTTAAATATGTACATAATGCTAAAAATGTTTCATATTTTCGGCTTCCATCATACTGAAAAAAATATATGTATTTAAAGAACCCTAAAACAATTACAAAAATACCGGACATTTACCCAGCACTTAATGCATCAATTTAAATTTTCAATTGAAAACTGTGTACCAGCGAGTAAAGACGAACTCAAGTCGGAACAGGATGTACGATCGACGATTGTTTTCGTTTATTGCCGAAGCTGAATCTACGAGCGGCCATTACGCGACTCCATTTTGCGTCTCTCAAGCAATTGACAAGATGTCAAGGCCTCGCACAGATTTCTAAGCAGCTAAAGAGCGATAGGCGTTGCGCTCAGCTGAGATGAAATTGAAACAAAACGGAAGAGTAAACTCACTACCTTTATATATATATATATATGCATATGCATATATATATGTATATATATGTATGTATGCAGACTTATTTGTGCTTCACTTGTGTACTGCAACAACACCATCAGCATCAGTCCGCTTTGAAGCACAAGAACAATAACAACAACAACCTCTCTTCAACACTACGATTTTGCATTCAAATTCAGGCGATGACGACAGACATCCGACAACGACGGACGGGCGACAATGGTGTTGTCGTTGTTGTTGTTGTCGATGTTGGTCGGGTGCTGGTGCATGGCTGGTGCCCCAAGAATATGGCCAGCCCTAGCTCCGGTCGCAGAGTCTTGAAGCTATTTCAATGGTGCGTCACAACAGCTATTCTATAGGGTACTACTACAGTTATAGATAACTTGGCATAACAAGCAGCTCACAATGCGTGCTCAATTCAAAAATAAGAAGAATTATCGATATTTACTTTACACTTTACATTTCATATTTTGTATTTTATATTTCATATTTGTAAAACATAATTGGTGATTTTAAGATTTCAATTTTAAATCTTTCATAGTTGTCCCAATAATAGATTTCTACAACATAAACACAAAAATTCTTCCAAAAAGATAGGTACACACATACATAGTCGGCACAATATATGTTTTATATATCTCTTAGATATTGAGACTTATGAGCAGTTGTAAATTGGTGTGTTATCAATTTTGACTATATTTAGTTAAATAGTTCCATATATAATAACTGGAGATATTATATAATTTTGCTTTATCCATTCCTTCCCATACAAATTTTGTAGCGTATACTTATCCCCAGTGTAGCCCCAATCTATGGCATTATTCATGCTGTCGTTTTTGAGTGCTGTCGTCGTCGTCGGTCGGTCGGTCGCCCGCCTCGCCTCGCCCTGCCTCGTCTCATCGCACCATTTGCCGTCGTTTGCTGGCGTTGTTTCCAGCGCGCGTGTAGCTAAGCATTTGTATTTGCCTGTGTGTGTGTGTGTGTGTGTGTGCTTATGTATCTGTGTGGGTTGCGTATCTGTATCTGCTATGGCAGTGGCTATGGCTATGGCTATGGCTCCGGCTGTTCGCTGTTGCGATACTAACGAACGAACGTCCCAAATGTCGGCGTTGCTGCTGCTCTTTGTATATTTTCGGTTTGTATGGGAAACGGGGGAGAGGAGGGAGCAAGCTGGTTGTTGGCTGCTGAAGTGGTTGCTGCTGGCTGAGCTTCTCGAGGACGTTCGTCGTTCGTTCGTTCGATTCGTTTCGTTCGTTCATTTCGTATCGTTTCGTTGCGTTTCGCTTGTTGTTGGTTCGTTTGTGCGTTTGCGTGCCAAACCAACAGCAAAAGCAACGAAAACTCATATTCATTTTATAGTGAAACTCAACTCAACGCAGCTTAAGCTTAATGTATGGCAGCAGCAGCAGCAGCAACAGCAGCAGCAGCAGCATTCCGCCAACTGGCAACTTGAATGTTGTTGCTGTTACTGCTTGGTTGGTTTGTTGGTTGCTTGGCTGCTTGGCTGCTTCGAATGCTTCGCCTTCGCCTGCGCGAAGGTTTTTGAAAAACGCGCGCAGCTGTTATTGCGATTGGGTAACGTTAGCCAAAGGAACCCATCTTAACTATAGCAAAATTTCTTGGCCAGCCCAGCCTGTTGACATTTAAGAACTTAACTTTTGACAAAAGCACGAAAAAGGCCCTTGACAATCAATACGTAAAAGAAACCCTTAAATACCTAATGGAACCCTTAGTTCATAAACTGAAAATGGCATCAAAAATCAAAGAGACTTTTGCTTGCATCTGACTCTGAAGCTGACTGCGCACATTTTACTGAATTTAACAGAGGAACAGAAACTGAAACTCAACCAAACGAATGTTCGCATTAAAGTTTATTTCGAAACCAACTCACTGGCGGCAACAGCAGCAGCAGCAGCAGCAGCAAAAAAAAGACCCAACAGCAACGCAAATGAAAAACGCCAACGAACAACGAACGAGCCAACGAGCGCACAGAAAGCAGCACACAACAACAGCAGCAACAACAACAAAGAAAACAGAAAGAAAAAAAATCAAGTAAAATTACGACAAGCAAAGAGGCAGCAGCAGCAGAAGCGGCGGCAGAGGCAGAGGCAACGTTGAAAGAAAACAAGAAACTTCGCCGCAGCAGCAACGAATGTGGGGAGCAAAGCGACTGAATTTTAGTGAGAGTCGGAGCAGTGGCAGGGGGTGGGGAGAGGAAAGTAGCCGCACAAAGTGTGTGACTGTTTGAGTGTCTGTATGTGTGTTGCTGTGTGTGTGTGTGTGTGTGTGTGTGCGTGTGTGTGTGCGTGTGTATGTGTGTAAGTGTTTGTGCGGTGGGGCGAAGGTGAAGCATGCGATGGCGTTGGCTGGTAGTATAACGTCAGGCAAGACGACGACGGCAACGACAACGATGAAAAAACCCAGCAACGAACGAACACCAGTGCCAGCAAAAATTTATAATAAAAGCAGCAGCAACAACAACGACAACGACAGCAGCAAACGTTGAAGGCAACAACGATGGTGATGCTTGCAACTGCGACCAGCACCAGCGCCAGCACCAGCACCAGCACCATGGCAAGCTATGCCAACCAGCCATTCAACTATCCAACAAGCAAGCAACTGGCCCTAGCTAAGGCTCTCAAGCTGATGCTAAAGCTGCCATCAAAAGAAAAGCATCAAAGCTCATCTGTATACCCTTTAGATAGCCTTAGATCAGACATTTCAGCAAGCAGGCATTTAACAACCTCTAACCTTTAGATGAAGAACATTGTAGATTTTATTACAAAATTTATGAAAATGTTTATTTAATAATAACAAACTTTTAGATAAAAATCTAAGTCTGAATTATCTTGCAATGTTAAGATTATTACCAATATTTATAATGTACTTTTCGAGCAACATATTTAGGCGAAGTTTACTATGTAGAAGTTCCAGAACTTTTAAAACGATCAAATCAAAAATACTATAATGTTATAATTGAAAACCATATAACAACAAACACTTAAATATTTGTAGATAATATAAACATTATATTCGAGAAATATTTCATTAATAAGGTTTGAAAGAACTTCATCTAATGCATCAATGCCGATCATTTAAATGTGTCGTATTTCAGTTAATATTTAGAATGTACCCTAAGCAAGGGTATACGAAATGAAAGAGCGAACGTCGTCAGAGTCAGAGTCATCGTATTCGTTTTCAGAGTCGTCGTCGTCGTCGTCGTCACTGCGTACTCTGAGTACACACTGAGAACAGAGTACCGACAGTGACCGAACATTAAAGTTGAAGTAAAGTTGGAATTTGTGCCTTGGCCCCCGCTCCGCCTAGCCTCCCATGCCCTCCTTTTGTAATCAGAATAAACGAATATTCGTATAAGCGATGCACAGTGGTGCAAACGACAACCGACGTGGGGATTTACAGAATATGATTATTGGACTTTAATGACCGGACCTTTCCATCAGTTGTTTCTCGTTTTCTAAGCTTAAATTGTACTCGAAATCTAGTATTGTTTAAAGCTCTTTGGTAACTTCTGGTTCATTTCCAAAAAGCACGAGCAAGTACATTTAGATGAAGGTCATAATAATTATCTTATACCTATACCTATATACCTAATCAGTTCATAGCACTGGCTACTGTGTTCTTAACACAGATACGTCCATATAGCAGATTGGAATCGTGATTTCGACTCCGACTTTCTTAGTGACTGAACGGTTTAGATAATTCATATTCCGAGAATTGCTGAATGATGTTTAAGAATATTGATATTTTATGTTGTTATAAGGAGCTATCCATAATCCTAACCACTTAGTTCCACTGTCCTCTCCAATCATTCAACCTTACCAAGCAGCAGGGCAAAACACAAATGTCAAGACGAACGAGCGAACCGAACAAACGCAACTCTGTCGACAACGACGACGATGATGATGATGATGACGATGACGATGACGATGAAAACGCCAAGGAGTGGGCGGCATCCCAAGTGCTGCAGTGCTAGTGCCGGTTTGCCAACCAGGAGTTGAGTGCGAGACCTAAAATATTCCCTCCAGCCACCCCTCCCTCTTGAACAGGCCCACACTCAAATTCAGTACGATAAAGGGAATGCCACACCACTGTGACAATACATTTGCTAGAGCTGGCCCCAAATGTCAGAGCTGTGCAGCCTGGATAGTCGTCCTCGGTCGACGTCGCACATGGTCACATACCACAGAACTGAGCGCACTGTGCTGGAGCCCTGAGTCAGAACCTGCAACTCAACAACGGGCAACAACAACAACAACAACAACAGTAATAGTAATAACAACAGCAACTTGAACAACAACAACGATGTCGATTGTCGGTCCGCTCTTATTCCTTCGATTTTGTGCCGCGACGCGGCTGCTTCATGTGCTTTAGTGCCGACCCAAAACTGGCACCAGCACCATCCAGCACTCTGGGTTCTGGCTCTGGCTTTGGCTCTGGCTCTGGCTCTGGCTCTAAGTTCGTTGTTTCAATTTTGTTGCCTTTGCCTTGCTTCGTTCCCATTTGCAGCGTCAGTTTCTGAAATTCTGGGCTTGGGGCTTTGGCTCTGACATCGGCTCGAGCTCCAACTCTATGGCTGCGGCTGGTGCCGTCTGCTGTTGGCTGGTTTGTTGGTTCTGGTTCTCAAGCGAGCACATGGCCAACGACGACGAAGACAACAGCAACGTTGACGTCGACAACTACGACGACGACCAGTTGCCATTTGCGCAACGCAACCAAGAAAAAAAAACCACAACAGCAACATCGATTGATGTGTGCGTACAGAAATAGTAGCCTCAGACTTGGTCGGGCACATGGCTAAATGAGTGGGTGGTACGGGAATAACTAACATATTTGGGCTAACAATATATATATATTATATATATGTATATATATATATATGGAGCAGCGCTACCAAATGTCATATATAACACAAAATAAACTTGCCAGTTGGTTTTAGAATAGGTATGAGATGATCAGGTGGAATAGTGATATTTATAATTAAGATATCTTACCACAAGTCCAATTCATATACGTACATTAAATCAATACGATTTAATCCGTTATAATGATAATGTTAATGTTATTACATATACAGAAAGGCTTTGATTATTTTTCAAGCAAAGGTATACGAGTGGAAGGGCTACCTGGTACTAACTTTTAATGCCTATAACAATTCTATCTTGTATTTGGTGCAAACTTATTCTTTTCTAAAGAAACAATAAGTTCCAACATTCTTCAATTGGATCCTATGTTTGTAAGACATGATTAGTTACAGATGAATCTTAGTAACGAATTTTTTTAAACCCTTATTTTAAAATGCTTAGAAATGGAAACTTTTGTTGTTGTTCAAACCCATTTAGTCCTAATGCAATCAGACCCATTTTAGAGTATAATATTCCCACAGCTTTGGATAACGTCCCGGTGTACGTGCGTCCCACTTAAGAGTGCGTTTAAATGGGGCCCCGCGATTTTGGTTGAAACAATGCCAAGTCAACGGCGCACAACTGTTGGGACCTTCCCATTGGTTTCAGCTTCAGCTTTAGTCGTTGTGTGTCATCAAAACAAACAACAGCGGCGCACAAAGCGCTTTCGAGCACTGGCGAGTGAGACACAACTGATAAAACCTGAAAACAGAATGCGTCATGCGCCTCCAAAAAAAAATATAAAAACCGAACTTTTGGCGAATGTGCGAATATTTTTGCATTTTGTTTGCTTTATTTCTTTACTGAGGTATGCGAAGAAGAGCGTAGGCAAAAAGTTATCGATTGTGATTAGAGCAACGCTGGCTGCTCACTTTTATAACTTCGATGGCTCTTGGCCACATCGCAAGGTTATATATCGTTTGCAGTGAGAGTCAACTATTTGGTGTGCCCCGCATCCATGGAGGACATACCGAGCCAGTCCTGAGAAGAGTTAGCAATGCGCCGCAGAGTTAGCAGCTGGAAACGATTTCAAGCCATTGGCGCCTGCAGCCATGTTTGGCAATTCGGCGCACTTTGAGACAGGCACACAGACTAACTACACACATGCTCATGGGTCCACAAGCAAAAACCTCATTCATTTATTTTTCGCCGAGCGACACTAACAATAGTTTGTATCAGATGGGTGGGCGGTATCTTTACCGGCTGTCCTAGCTGTTAGGCTAGCCTCAACTCATGGCCCCATGCATAAAAAAAAATCCAAAGGAAAGCTACAGACGCATAATGGGTGCTGCAGCTAACGGGGAGCTGTTCACTAGTTGGTTGACGCAATGGAACACCCTCTAAAACGGCACACATTTCAGGCCGTGCTCGCCTGTCAGTCGCTCAGTCGGTCCGTCGTTCGGTCGCTCACTTTGCTATTCAACGAGCCCAACGTGCAGCAGAACGCGGACCGACAAGGACGATGAGCGCGAGAGGGGTTACATTCGTTCGAGGGTGAATGCCGCACTCCTGCCGCACTCCGCTTCATCCCGTTTGCCTGTCAGCCATCAACCACCCAAAACAGCTACCCACCATCCTACCACCCACTCAATAGTCCGTGCCCGTTCCCGTTCCCGTTGTCGTTGCCGTTGCCGTTCTCGTCCTCATCCTCGCCGTTGTCGTTTGTTTGTCACAATAGGGCAAAAGTTTCACTGTAACCGTTATGCGACCCACAGACACCACCGTCCCAGCTCACAGTATAACCCAAATGTCTGCCATCCCAGCCAAGCCAGTTGCCACCCAACCACCCAACCACCCAGCCACCCACCACACGATCTGCCAGCCAGCAACGTTGTCGGCATCGGCATAACGAACACCAACACAGCAACAAACAAACTGCAAACTTTGAAATAGCAGACGCAGAGATACACTTAATGCAATTAAGAGCTGAATTAAATAAAACAGACTTTCCTTCATTTGTACAAATATTTTATTTAAATATAAATATTTTCGGTCATGAAACCATATAAAATATTAGCTTTAGCTTTTCAGGTTAGTGCAACTCAATTTGAGGTGGGTAAAATAAGATTTTTACAGTTATGTTGGTTAATTCTAGTCTATCAATCGACAATAAAAATAAATATAAAATATTTTTCTTTTATGCGACATTTTTTACAAACTATGCCATTGCCAATAAAGAAATAGTACCGAGTTATATTATTCAATTTCTTAGAATACTACTTATTACATTTTAATGTGAAGGCCCTAAAAACGAAATAAATTGTTGAGCTTTCTATAACCTTGCATATATAATTAATTTTGTTATCAATTAATATTTTCATTTTGTTATATTTAGCACTGAATGGAATAAGCGTGAAGATAATTCGTGTATGGCTGTTTTACTTATTTCATGGCTATAGGGTATAAAAACTTGCTCTGAAATACGATGGACTATACATACAGCTATAGTAAACACACACACACACACACACACACATACACATACACATACCTAGCATTAAGCTTTCATGCATGTATTTGTGTGTGTGTATGTTCGAAACTTTTATTGTCAGCACAAACAGACACACGTACACACACACAAACACAAGCACAAGCACACACACACACACACACACACACACACATATATACTGTATGTTGCCTCCATGCTCGAGCGAAGGATAAAATGCTGCAAATTCACGGCAACAACAACAAAAATGGCAGCAGCAGCAGCAACAGCAGCAGCAACAACAACGTACATCGGCAACGGGGCACACGATACGTATACGTATCCATCAGATGGAAAAGGCATCGAGCAGCATGCTGAAATAATGAAGCAGCAAGGACTCGACTCGATTCGATTCGAGGCAGCCAGGATTGCTGGCAGTCGACTTGGCTTTGGCTTGGCTGCCTTGGCTTGGCTTGGCCTGGCTTGGTCTGGTCTCTGGGCCAGAATGAAAACGAAAATGGAAAATGTATTTTGCTTCATATGAATGGAAAGGGACGGGTGGCGGGGAAGAGAAGCTGTTTTTGGGGCTGAAAGGAGCATCTCCGACAAGGATATTGCGCACGAGGACAGGATGGCTGCCTGGCTGACTCGTGTTGGTGTTGATGATGATTACAGAGATGCGCAGATAGAAGCTGAAGTCAGGCAGGCAGCTCGAGCTATCCAAACAGGCGAATGCGAATCGAGCAAAAAGCGTTTGCTTGCTTCGTTCCTTTCGTTGTTGGAAATGCCAAGTCGTTGTTGTTGTTGTTGTTGTTGCTGCTGTTGTTATTATTGTTTTTGTTGCTATTGTTATTGTTGTTGTTGCTAAAAGTCTAACACGCCAAGAATGTACAACGTTGTTCTTGTTGCTTTTGTCGTTGACGTTGCTGTTGTAATGTGCTTCTCCTACCAAGCACCGCCTGCTTGCCTTGTTTTTCTACAAACAGAAGCAGAGGAGCAGCAGTAGCAAAGGCAGCAGCAGCTCCTAGTCAAGTCTCTCTGTGTGCGAGTAGCTGAAAGGTCTGCTTGAGCCTTGCTTGGCTTGTGGATGTGGGTTGGATGTGGGTTGACTAGAGTATTATGGTTGGGGTTCCTTTTTTTGGGGAGGAGAGGTGGTAAGCCGAATTGCGGGCTAGCACAGAACCAAAGAAAAACGAAAATATATTCCACTACGAAATGTATATTAAATTTCTCGCATTTAAGCCTTGAGTTGTGTGTTTTGAAATTAGAAATCGACTGGCATTGCCAAAGTCAAAGGATTCTTGCCTGCTCACCATCTCAGTGTGCGTTCACAATTAAAGATGTTTCGGTATTAATGATTGAGTGCATTTAAATTGTCTTGGGCTGTAAGTTGTGGGCCGGCTAATCTTCCAATCGTTAATGCAAGTTTGCATGCATGTTTTGTAATCTTTGAAGTGCAATTAAAAATAATCCTTTATATTCTATACTCGAGATGTTATTGTTTGAGCTCAATAATATTCGTACAGAAGGTAAGACCTTCTTTGTTCAATGTAACATGCTTGCTTAAATTTACTTTAATAATAATTTTGAAATACATTTGTATTCACATTTTTATCTATTTTTAAACATTTTGATTCAAAAAACAATATCTACTTTTTTAAATAGATAACACAAAAGGGATCTGTACTGTTAAGACAGAATTCTTAGCAACTTGATTTGATCAATATTCAATATTCAATATTCAAAATTATGTTCTTTTCAGAACAATTTCAATTCATCACTTAGAAAACTCTTTAACCGACGACGGCAACCAGTGGCATTTTATTTACACTGTTAAAATTATGCAAAAAGTCGATAAGCTTGAAAGCTAAGCAAATAATTATATTTCTCATTATTTAATAACGTTGTGATATGACGACATAACTTGTAAATTGTTTCCCGTCATTTAATCAGAGTTACTAAAATTTCTCTGAGTGCTTGCAATTTATCTTGATTACTCACTTTCGCTAGACCATTTTTCCAGTTCGAGTAATGTAATCGCCAAACTTTTCAGATAACCCCCTTCTCGCACTGCAGTCCTGCCACCCCACTCCACATGTTGGTTATCAATGCAGAGCGGAACACGTAACTTGACCCACTAATTGGTTTTGCATTGCCCACAAAACGGCGACTTGACCTGCTGAAAGTTTCAGGCGAAACCAGGTGATGGGATGAAACCTCATAAGGCCGGCAGGCAGGCACACCACCCACCCTCCCTCCGATGGCCATTTCCCGCTGTGTAAGGTCAGCTCGGGAAACCGCTGGCAGTGTGTGAAATTTTGGTGAGTGAGCCTCAGTGCCCGCTTTGAGGATGTGCAAAATGGAGATGGGTGTGGAGCAGCATGTCGGCGTCTGGCTCAACGAGTGCGTATGTGTATGGGTGACCCAAATACAAACACATACACACACATACAGACATACACACACAAGGGGGCACGTACATTGAATGGGTCTGCTCATTCAGACAAACCAAAACACTTGCCTGCAAATTTCGCCAGCCACATGTCAAAGTGCGTAGAAGAGTTATGCAAATGTGTGAAGTGCAGCAGGAGCCAAAAGCAGTAGCTGGCAAAAGGATTGGTGTCGTTGTTGCTGTTGCTGTTTCAGTTGCCGCTATTGTTGTCTGGAGTGTCGCGTCTGGTAACGGCAACTGCAGCAACATAATGCAACACCGACTGGCACCGACGGTGAAGAGTGGGCGGTAACGCTTAATAATCGCTTGGGCAACAACTGGGCAGCAGGGCGTGAATCCTTCAGGACGTCATGTCGACGTTGCCGCGAAGCGAAAGTTTTTCTCTTACAGCAATTTTGATTTTTATGTCTGTATGTGTGTGTGTGTGTGTGTGTATGTTTTTTATGCTACTCGCCGTGAAAAGTGAAAAACTTTGCAACCCCTTCAACTGCGGCATCGCTGCCAGCGTCGACGTTGAAGTCGCTGCCAGCGTCGGCGTTAGCGTCCTCGTCGTCGTTGGCATCGACATCGTATTTTCAATTTATGGTTTTGTATGCACAGCGCCAAGAGACGTGGCACACACATGAAACCCGCAGCCGGAGCCGGAGCCGGAGCCGAAGCCGTAGACAGAGCCCAATGCCAATGCACCCCGTTGTGTTTAGAGAGAAGGGGGCTGCGGCGTGGCATTCAGCAGCTGCACGGGTGGTAGGCGTGGGAGGGTTGTAAAGGCTTTGCCTTGACTGACTGACTGCCAGCCAGCCTGCCTGCCTGCCTGCCTCAGAGTCTGGCTGCTGTCGCTGCTGCTGCTGTGTCGTCTGTTGCTTCGTGCGTTTGCATTTAATACATTTTTACCAGCTGCTAAACTGAAATTTCTATAACTGGGCACACAGTTGAATATGCCACAACTAGACACACACCCCCAGACCCCAAAACTTTGTGTAGCTGTGTGAATTCGCATCGCATGTGAATTATGACAGACGTTGTTGTTAGCGCAGCAACCGCGAGTGCTGACGCTTACGCAGACGCTGACGTTGACGTTAACGTCGCCGTCGCCGTCGCAGTCAACGTTTGTTTTGCATTTTTCATGCTGCCTGCGAAGGCAGCAGACAAGCGGCGACCTTGAACAATTTATTGTTGTTGTGTTTGTTGTTGTTGCCTGCTTTTTATTTATTTATGGTATTTTGTTGGCGCTGCTTGTGGACCCTTGTAATGTATGCATGCCAGGCAAGAGAACAGGCAGTCAGAGGCAGTCAGAGGCAGGCAAGCAGGAGCCGGAGCCGGCAACCTGCCATTCAAAGTCATCAGCAACATAAAGCATCCCCACCAAAAAGCAGTCAGTCAACCATCCACCAATACACCAATCCATCTATCATTAGTCAATGCTGTTGCTGTTGCTGCTGTTGCTGCTGCTGCTGGTGCTGGTGCCGTCGTCGTCGTCGTTGTTGTCATCCTCAGTCAGCAGCGAAAGTGTTACGTTCAATGCTCCCATCGCAACGTTGGCGCTTTCCCAAAACAGTCGCCGCCTGTTAACAAGTGGTTTTCTTCCCCTTCCTGTGCCCCCCTTTAGCCCAAAGCCCAACCCTATTACCTTTGCCTTGCGGTTAATCTGTTTATACACTACAGTAGCAAAAGAAAAAAAGAAGCAATGATAAAAGGGAAGCAAGTCGAAAGAGAGAAAAAAAAAACAACTCACAGCTGTTTTTGGGGAACTGTCGTTTTTATTGCTGAGGCGCGCGGTTTGCGGCTGTTCTTTTAATTAGGCGTGGAAAACTCTCAATGAATGTTGCCGTTGCCTCAAGTGACTGTTGAAGGTGTGTTTGTGAATGTGTATGAATGGAGTCATGAGTGGACACGCTAATAACTGAGGGAAGGAGCGGACGGGAGGGTTGAGGAGTGAAGGTCAGTAAGATAGCGACTTGGAGCATAGCTGACAACCTCATAATCGGGTAACTTGTTGAATGAAGCGAATGTTGTTTTTTGGGGCGAATCTCAAATCGACCTGTCAACTGTTATCAGCAATTGTGACGTGCAGCGGAGTCCTTCACTACATTCGTTGTGCATTGGATTCGAGAACGCCCAAAATGATGCATCATTAAACTTGTAGCTCCACGAAATATCGTTGACTTATCGCAAATTATTAATTTGAAAACCTGTGTGTGATACGTTATCAACAAATTGCTTCAAATTACTTTGAATTCTTCTATTTAGTTGTCAATACTGAAATTATCTCTTTCATTTCGTTTCTTTCTAGAGTAAATTTGGGGATATTGACAAAGTTTCGAAAGTTGCTTTTGCTTATGAGAAGTAAAAACTTGAAACGCATTCAATATCAATTTCAATAAATGCCAATTCTTGTAAAACTTCAGAAACATAATTTACGTGTAGATTTTCATTAATTTAAAATCGAAGGAAATCTGACTTAAATTTTTAAAAACAAAACAATTATCGCTTTAAACAAAATCGAGTTTTAACTGCAAATTTGTATTTACTCAAAATGTTGTAATAATTATTAATATCGACATCAGCCAGCAGACAACATGCAATTATAATTAACAGCATCATTAATACTCCAAGATGAACACAGATCGAGTTGTATCCACAAATGAGATAATTTGTGCATATGTCCTTATATTCGAAGCTGTTACACAAATGCCAATAACATTCGGCTAAAAATCATATTTATAACATTCGTAGCCTTTGTTTAAATACCTTTTTCTTGCTGCAATAATATACAAAATAACACATATTTTTAATAAGTATTCCTCACTGTTTCGCATGATATCCGTAATTTATACTAAAATACCTGGCATGCCAATTAAAAAAATTAATAAATTAAGTTTACTATGCTCGTTAACTATTAAAAATATTTGCAGACATAATATTTGCGTTCGTATTATTTTCCCATTTTCTTCAATTCAGTCAGCTAATCAATATGTTAAAGTTGTCTTAAATAAATAGCTGGCATGTGCAAACATGCTCTTAAATTACGTAATTAAATAAAGTTTGTAACTGCGTTGCATTATGAGCATTGGCAGTTGTAGAATTCATCATTCTCTGTAGCATTACTACCATTTCAAATGTTATGAGTATAATCCCCAGAATCTGCTTTCAGTTTGGCACCCAGGCCGCAAACTGGCGTCCAAATTCTCCTTGCGCTCAATATTTTATATGCATATGCACGTGTATGTACATGTGCATGTTTATTACTGTATCTGTGTAGCTGTATGCTACAGCAGTGTCTGTATCTGTATCTGTGTCTGTGTCTGTATCTGTATCTGTATTTGCATTTACGTCAACACACGTTAGTGTTGACCATCGTAGTACTACGCTACGTATACGTAACATGCAACTATTTAGTTTCATCGAGAGTCGCCACAACGACTGCTGTCCCCCATGGCTTCACCTTCCGTCCCCCTTTTGCCCCTTTCGCTGCAACATCTACTCTATGCTACCCTCACTGCCAACACCATCCTGCCACACTTGCCCCTTTTTACTGGTCACCATTGGGTAAACTACACAACACATGGCATTCTACTTAGTTGGCGCCGAACTGAGTTCAAAGCACAGACGACGACGCTGCTGCTCATGGAGTTGATTTTCATCATACTCTCCCCCCACCAACGCTCCGGCAATCAGTGCTGACCAGAGCTTTGACACTGGCTATATACTGCAATAAGCGCGCCGCCAGCTGCATATGGTATCTGGACTCGGGATTTCTGATTTTCTAGGTGCTGCTCCAACAGGGTCGCCGCTAGGGCTAGCATTAGTAAAGTAATATTATTGGAGTGCCTTGTCGCTTAGTCGTTGCCACGGCAACGTGTGTAGAAGCCCTGCACTGGCAAAAAAAATGTTAATGTGCCAAATTTGGAAACATACCCACATCATCATGTATATCTGAAATGAAATCTGCAAGCTCCCACTCGTAAATTTTAAGTGTTTCACACGAATTTATTTGTAATGAACATATTTAATCGCATACATAAAGCAATTTGGATTTGCACATAAATATTATATGAATTACCACATTTTTAGTATTCGAAATCTTCATTTTCAATTGCAAATAAAAAATATGTTTAACAAGCATACATGAATAATGCTTCTTTTATTATTTCATTCATTATTATTTCAATTCAATTCGAACCAGAAATTGTTCACTACAGCTGAGAAACTCTATAAGAACACTAGTAAGACTATTAACCAATTACTTCATTTTATTAGTTTTTATTTATAAATGATTATATTTTTTATCACTTAATTTGTTGACTTTATTTTCAATTTATATTTCAAACAGAATATACAATAAAAATGATACACATGCAACATTTCGCCATCTACAAATGAACTATCCATCAATCCAAAGCCACGATATGAGTTCATGCGTTCTTTAGTACAATCCAAGCTTAAACTCAAAAGATTTTTGTACCCAGTCTTTTCTTTTGCCTGCCACATCAAGTCCATTTGCTCTCCGATCGATCGTAGTGTTGTAAAGCATTCCAGTTTTAGAAATTTAAGTTCACAAACTAAAATAGAAGAGCACATTTAGAACCCAACCCTAAGCTCTTTATTCAGCACATATTCCCTGTCATTTTCCAACACTATTCGTATACTTATTATGTAGCATGGGTAACAATGGCTCTACCTTTACCCCCAATCCGTGTTCCTGTCCCGTTCCCGGTCCCCCGTCTCCCAGCATACTGACAGTTCAATTGTGGCGCCGTTGACGTCGCCGGGCGCACACACAGCACAACAGGGCGCACACACACAATGGCGCACACACACACACACACACAACCATTTAAACTAGACGAACGAACGAGACGAGACGAGAAATTTATGCGGCTCCAACTCAACCCAAAAACGCCCGTCCGCACGGCATAAACTGAACCGAACCCAATCCAACCCAACCCAACACAACCCAACCCAAAGCCAAAATCCAAACCCAAGCCCAAACCAAGCCGGAGCCAAAAGCAATGTGAACTAAAACCATCCAGGCCCAGAGCCACTGCCAGTGCTATAGAGCTATAGAGCTATAGAGCATCATGCCGTTGCTCATGCTCGTGCAACCACCCAAAATAACACCCAGTCGTACTGGCAGGGCACATGGCCCATCGTACACCCCATTGCCATTTCATTATTTGTATGGACCGATGTTGCCGAACCGTCGAAACAGCAAACGAAGCGTCGCAACGACACAGCGCCAAGGCGACGAGGCGACGAAGCGACGAGGCGACTGCCGAAGCGACTATCGGGCTGTCAGACAGTTGCCTCCGCTCAGCGTACTTTGGGTGGGTTTTTGTGCTGTAGCTGCTGTGTGTATGTTGTGTGTATGTGTGTGTGTATATATAAATATATATATATATATACATATATATATATATATATACGTATATATATATATATATATACGTATATACACTGTGTTTGTGTGTTTGGCTGATGTCGTAGTCAGATAGATTAAATCGATGGAAATGTAGGACTGTATACACATACACATACACATACACACACACATACACATATAAAGCATACAAATACACACACGCACACTAAAGATACACACAGCCAGTCATCTAACGAACGAATGCGCCTTGTTGTTGCTGCTGCTGTTGTTGCTGCGGCAAAATACAACAACAGGCAGCCAACGCATCAAAGCAGCAGCAGCAGCAACAGCAATATCACCAGAGGCTCTACAATTAAGAGGGTGACTAAGTTTAATTACTATTTACAATTAACATTAAAATATATATCAAGCAAATATATAATATATATTTTGAACTAAAGTTAGTATAATGCGAACTATCTGACAATATAAAAGCAAATCGAGAAGATTACATATTATTTGTTATTATTTTATTTTCATAATTATAACGGGATTTTCTTTTTACTATTTTAAAATTTACAGCTTGAGATATTTCAAAATAACTACTGAACAGCGAAAGTTTTACATAAATTCTGTAATATTTACCAGATCGGCACATTTTCAATTATTAATACAAATAATTTTTAATTAATATCAAAATTTACTAAGACTGCTTTAAGAAATATATTTTTTTTTAATTAATTGGAAATATTAAATAATTATATAGTACAATTTTTGTACTAATGCAATAGAAAATTGTGAATCAATTCTATCGAAAACAGTTCTCATTTTATACGATAAGTTTGCGGAATTATAAAGTGTTAAAATAACATCGTTGGGAAAATGGTCTATGAATTAAGAGTGGATTGGAGTGGATTGGATTGTGACCCCTTTCATTGATACTACGCCTCTGCCTTACCGCATTTTCAGCTTTGTTTGCTTTCATATGCTTACTTATAGATGTATGTGTTTGTATGTGATAAGTGTGTGTTTATGTGTCTGTGTGTGTGTGTGTGTTTATATAAATGCGCATGTACTTGAGTATATCATATAATGCATATACAGTGAAAGCTCTCACTAATGACATGTCTGATAGTTCAAATGGAATCCCTAATACGGACAGAGGATCATACACCTGGATACGAGTGCTCCAGCTGGGCTTGAATTGCTAATATGGAGAGTGATAATGCTGTGGCGTCCACATCCTTCGAATGTTCACTGTGTGTGTGGGGGGCTGATAAGCCTTAACGTCGAAATTATCAAAACGCACACCCAAAGCGACTAAGAGTGATTGAAAAGTACAGGGTATGAGAAACGCATAGAATGCCTGCGGCAGAGTAGTATATCAATAATTGGTAAACAATTCGGCCTATAGGAGAGAGTTGGCCCAGTAAAATCAAAAAAGAATACCAATATAAATAACATCAATACAAGTATACAAGTATTATATTAATATGCTGGAATCAACTTGGTTTCTTTGAGTGATGGAATCATTTAAATAGATTTGTAATATAGAATAAAATGAATGCAATAATTTTAATGATGGAATTATACATATTCAAAATGTAAGTTCTCATCTTAATTTATTACACTAATATAACATGTTTCAATAAACTATCAAAATAAACGATGCTAACATGACTTTATCTTTATCAAGTTAAATAAAAATTTAAGTTTTTGTTTGTAAAAATGTTCCATACTCTAATAATAAGTGAAAGATTTATATTGAAAACATTCAAAGCATATCTGGTCTAGCATTTAATTCACCTCATCCTACTTGTGTTTCAAGTCATTAATTCTAAGCCTAGGCAACAAAAAGCAGGTGTCATTCTCAACAACGAGAATCCCCAAGCGTATCAACTGACAATTCCCTACTTGAAACCAGTTCAAAGTTCCCGCCCAAAAAAGTACGAAATATTGTACATTTGAACTATTTGCGAAACGGCGGCTTAGCCCCTCTTTAGAGCATTTGAACAGAGACTGAAATAGAGGCAGTGAGCAGACCACAGACTCCGGCTTCGACCTTTCGTAGACAAAGCAGAGTCCAAACTGGCAACAACAACGACCACGATGATGACGGCGATGCTTCTTCTGCTGCTGCTGCTACCGTTGCTGTTGCTGGTGCCGCTGTTTCTCGTTAATGTTGCTGATACCGTTGTTGCTGTTGCTATTGCTATTGCTGTTGCTGCTGGTGATGCTGATGCTGATGCTGCTACTCTCGGTTCACTGCGGCGATGTTGTAAAAGTTTTGCGCACAAATCAGCAACGAACACACACAAACACACACACACACACGTATGTGAAAGGATGCGCAAAGTGTATGAAATAAAAATACGACAGAAGCAGCAGCTCAGCACCAGCAGCAGCAGCAGCAGCAGCAACAACAACAGAGCAACAGCAACAACAAATGGCATTTTCAGTGCTCGAAGGCGAACAATGAATGCCACAGCAGCAACGCCAGAGAGCCAACATCGTTAGGGCTTAAACCAGCAGCTACCAAAGTCCGCCTCTACCCTGCCCTCTCGCCCTTCTAGTCATAGCCATAGCCACAGCCCCAGCCCCTGCCCCCAACTTGTCTACTCATTGGGGTACCAAACATTGACGCTGCGCTGCGTCGCACATTTTCAATGCGCTCGCCTCGAAACGGTGGAAAATGCGCGTCCGTTGTTAGTCGGAAAACGTCGTCATCCGTCGACGGTTGTTTGGCTGGCTTGGACCTGGTCTGGCCCCGGCCTGCTAGCTACAACTCTGCCTTGGCTTGGCGTTCGTTATGCGCTAACTGCAAATAACACAGCAGCAGCAGCAGCAGCAATAACAACAGCAACAGCAACAGCAGCAGCAACAACAACAGCAACAACAACCACAATGGCAACAACAATTCTCCATTTATATTAAAGCGAACGAGGCAAATTGCACGAATGTGCTCGGCAAGTGCTTCGGCTAAAGTACGAGCTCCACTTTTTTGGGGAAAGGGGGGCATGGAGCGTGGAGCGTGTGCAAAACAAAGAGCCACCCAGTTACCAGCAACAACAATAACAACAACAACAGCAGTCGCAACAGCAACAGCAGCAGAAACAGCAATAGCAATCTCCCTCTCTGTCTATGTATGTGGCTACTCGCACACAGAGGCACACACGCACACACTGCTGTATGTATGTCTATGAGTGTGTGTATATATAAATATATATAGAGATGTGTGTGTGTGTGTGTGTGTGTGTGTGTGCGTGTGTGTGTGTGTATATGTCTCTGTGCAATGCCATCACG
Organism: Drosophila picticornis; assembly: GCA_035043845.1. Taxonomy (NCBI): domain Eukaryota; kingdom Metazoa; phylum Arthropoda; class Insecta; order Diptera; family Drosophilidae; genus Drosophila; species Drosophila picticornis. The sequence goes on along the minus strand of JAWNMR010000362.1, from coordinate 11,601,107 downwards.
TCAGCCAGGCAACCAAGCAAGCAAAGCAATCAGCAGTCAGTCGGGTCAGGGAATGGGGAATTGCTGTTGTTGTGCATGAGTTTATATACACATATTTATATACATACATATACACGTGTCTGTGTGTGCGTGTGTGTGTGTGCTGCTGCTGCTAAGCCGCTGGCAGCCAGCAGCCGCAAGGGCCCCCAAAACCATCGCCATCAACCACCCACTTTTATCAGTCAGCAAAAGGTCGTTCGGCTATGTGGCTGACTCTGCTGCTCTGCTGCTCTGTTGCAGCGTTACACGATGATTTGCATGATGATAATCATAGTCGAGGATTGTGAATGATGATAATAACGACGCTGATGACGATGAGGATGAAGCACCTGACTTGCGACTTGTCAGCAGTCAAGATCAGTTGGCCCAGCTAGAATGCTCGTGTGAAACGATCATTTTAAGATATTACGAGCACAATCTAATAAAAGCACGTATACGACTAGTATACGGATTTTTCTAATGGAAACAAATTTCATTAAACTTATGCTTATGTACTATTTATAAGCATACATGAAAACTCAGAATCTCTATCCCTATGAATGCGTATATATCCTTTATGCTCCAATTCTTTAGACTATGAAACGTATTTCTGGAATATTTGCTATTTTTATTATACCAGTTTATCTACAGCACAATCTACGAAAATAGACCAAAAATGCTCTGATCACTCAGCTCTCGTCTACTAATGCAGTATTAACAGAAATTGTTCGTAGTAATTCAGAAATGTATTTCGGTATCTAGGACAGATGCAGTTGTTAAATGGAGTTAAACTATTTAGATGATAAAATGATCTGAGTGACTCTTGCGATCGCCTACAGCTGGCAGCGATCAATTGACGCTTCGATTTTAAGGTTTGAGAGTCATCGCTGAACATCGATAACTTTTGAATTGATGTCAAGTGTACGGCATCGATTAAGACCGTTACGCAGCAGCAATCACAATTATCAACTTCATGAAACGAGCAAACGACAAAACTTTGCTTCCCTCCTTTGTTTGTCATGCACTAAAATAGTTAAACTGTCAATGCTGAAAGGCTGGGCTGAAAATGGGGTTGGTCCTATCGGCTCAGCGCCCCACAATATTGTAGGAGCCATGTGGTCGTAGTTTGAGATTGGGTTCGGGTTCGGGTTTGGGTTTGGGTTTGGGTTTGAGTTTAGTAGCTACGTTGCCGCACGCACGTCTGCCAGGCTGCTGGTGTGGCCCGCCTGGCAGCTTTCCACGGCGCAACTGAAAATGCGAATCGGAAAACACACTGGCGGCAATAGCAGCAGCAGCAGCAGCAACAACAAAAACAGCAACGGCAACGGCAACCGAAGTGCGCATGTGACAGGGTTGCCGACGAGTTTGAGGCTCGTTCGCACGCTCGGCTCGGCACGAGGGCAACACTGGTTGACTAGCTGGTTGACTGGTTGCTTGGTTGCTTGGTTGGTCGGTTGGTCGGTTGGCTGACTGCTTGCCGTTTGTTGGCCTGGTCCAAAGCCATTCAGTACGAACTCTGCACTTCGCACAACAAGACAACACAGCGACACCGACAACGACGACGACGCCAACGTCGCGCGGCCAGCGACAAAAAATACGTAAATTTATGACAAAGCGCCAAAGCAAAGCGAATTACCAACTACTAAAAGAAAAATTCCAGTGCAAAACAGACACTCCAACATAATAAAAGTCAGTTGCAATAGTTGATAGTTAGTCAGTGCATCCAACATGTGGAGCTGTTGCAACCAATTGCAGCAGCAAAGGCCGCACTGAAACGCCTGCTGCACCTGCTCTCTCTCTGCTATCAACATAACAACCACTCAACCAGCAAACACAAAAAGGCGCCAAAAGTCAAAAAGAAATATTTGTAATCAAGGCATTAAGGCATTTCCCCCGACTACCTGCAATGAAAACAATGAAAATGTGGACCGAACCCAACAGCGTGAGTAACCCGATCCTTAGTCAATGATCTTAAATACGTGCATAAATGTTCCTATACAGAAATCATGGTTATCCATAGTCTAGAACCACTTTAGTTGCTTTGTTCCACTGCTGCTGCTGCTGCTGCTGCTGCTGATGATGATGATGATGATGTTGCTGCAGCGATAGTTTGGTTCTTTTGTTTTGATTATTGAGCTTCAGCAGCGTTTATGCTTTGTCTGCGCTTCTTCTTTAGCGTGTGTTTACCGGTCGAGGCAATTGAAAAGCCATTTGGGGAATGGCTTGTTAGCGACGTGTGGTTGGGGACGAGGGGGTTTGGGTCTGCAGGCACGCATCACGTAGCTACAGCGAGCAAGACACGCATACCATGCGTTGCCAGCGCCGTCGCAGTCAGCGTCGACATCGACATCGACTATCGTGCTGCTCATTCCACCGTTCGCCATTCACCATCGCCATCGCCATCGCCGTCGCCATCGCCGTCGCCATCGCCGTCGCCATCGCCGTCGCCATCACCATTCACCCATTCTTCATTCCCATGTCGAGAGGCACAATCGAAGCAAATGTAAACAAAAGCCAACGGCGAATATATATTTTTTTTTTCTTTCAACTTGTTTTTGCTGCTGTTCTTCTCGGCAATTAAATGAAAGTTTTTCGATGAGGTGCTGCGACCGTGGAATGCACAAGGGCTGCTGCTGCGGGGCGAGGTAGCTAATGGGGGTGGCACCACATTGCAGAAGCCGGCGAGCAAAACAAAAACTGCAAAAATGTCATACGTCGTGCATTGTAATGTGTGTGGGTGGCACGTCACCGAGCGGCAGCCAGTTGGCTTTGTTATTCGGGTCGGGGTCAGGGGGTGTTGTAGGCTATGTATGACTGTGCACATCTACGTACAGAATTTACATATGTGCATGCATTTTCGTATGCAGTTACCACAAACAGTGGCATTTGAATGCTGTCGCTGTTATTGCCACAAAAACGATTAAATTTAACTTTTGCATACTCTTCGTGTGACTCTGAAACGGTTGCACGCCACACAAATAAACATATTCATTTGCACACATTTTACATAAATTTTCTATTAACATGAATTTATAGATTACGCGATTTTTTAGCAAGATGACTTATATATCTCATACATCTGACTTATACATATAATACACATGTCATCTTGCTGCACCTTGTTTGACTCGCCTGCTTAGCTTACTTCCTTGGCAATGCTTACATCTGGGGATGTCCTCGATCCCTCTTCCAAGTTGACCCTGCAGTCGTCAGATTCAAGTGCAACAACTGTGTTCTTCTCCAACAAATTTTGATATTAGCCTGCTGATATTCAATGCTGCCAATCTTATGTTTCGCATTCTTTTTTTTAGTAATGGAAACTCTTCGTTGTTATTATTTCATGTACACATTTTTTTAATCGCTGTTTGAATTGATTTATTGGAGCACTCTAAAAAACAGATTGCCACCACAAATTTACATATGGCTGATGTTTTAATAATGATTTATAGCTGACTTCAGACAATTAAAAACCGAGCTGATTCTTGTCAAGAAATGTTCATTTAAATCAGATTTAAGTTTATACGAGCTGCAGTCATGTTCTATATGCCCTTAGCTGATGTAATTTGCTCCGATTTGTGGCTAATCTGCGAATCGATAAAAAAAAGGTTGACATTTATGATAATTCGTCTAACAAAACTCTTCAGTTGACATGCCCTTATCATGTTCAGTAAAAAAATACCAAATACACACAGAAGTATGTGCGTGTGTGTGTGTGTGTGTAATGTAGAGACAAACATATGCCAAAAGTTGAATGAACTTCAGCATGAACAAAGCGGTAAAAGTTGATTAGGAAGTTGACTTGGCTGATTTCTAAAGTGGTCATAAACAAAGATGCCACTTGTCCTTGACACACTGACAGGCAACCACAACAAAAGTGCATACACACATACATACGTATGTATATATATGTATGTATGTACATATTTTGTAGCAAGCATGACTTGCGCTTGGGCTATTGAACAGCGGCTGCGACTGCGACGGCGACAGCGACAGCGACAGCGACGGTAACTGCGGGAGACGACGCGTCGTCATTTCTCACACCCCACTGGAGATGGAGCACATTTTCATTATCGGTGCCGACAGTGCCAGCAGTGCTGGGTCGCTCATGCAAATGCCTCCCGATTTTGCATAGCTTAGGTCAGTTTCCGTGCCATAAAAAACCAGCAAACAGCTGCAGCAGCGCAGCCAGTGCCGGCAGCGAAAAGAAACCCTTTTTTTACGCACATAAAAAATACATATACATATATTTATATGTACGTGTGTACATACATATTAACGCATTTAACGGTTTTATGTGTATTTACCATTAGGCTTTCAATGGGCAATAATAATGGGGGGCTGCTCTTTGCGGCTGGCCATAATTTATTGGCCACTTGTTTCTAAGCAGCGACAGGCCGTAGCAACCTGCCGCAACAGCAGCAGCAACACACGCACACACACACACACACACACACACACACACACACACATACCTATAGAAACATATGTATGTATGTATGTATGTGCATAGTAGTACAATGAATGAGCCAAGTGAGCAAGCGACGAGAGTGGAGTGAGTGATGCGGAGAGTGAGTGAGGACTGAATGGCACTCGCTAATAAGCATCAAGAGCAGACACAAAAGGGCAAAAGCAAAAGGCAACAACAACAGCAACAACAACAGCAACGGCAACGGCAATGGCAACGGCAACGGCAACAGCTGAGACTAGAGAGAGGCCGGTCAGGCAGCACGTGCTAAACACATTTAACGACAACTACAACAACAACAACACGAACAACAACAAGAAGAGCAATAACGATAGCGGTGCAGGCGATGGTTGTGTCGGTGGTGGTGGCGACGGCATCGTCGGCGGGCGGGCGGGCAGGGGGGGGCACAAAAACGATTAAATTAAAAACCAAAACAAACTAAAGAAACGAGCTGCGACGTCACCGTCGTCGCTGGCGTCGACAGCGACGCTGGCAGTGCCACGCGAGACGATGACAACAACAAGGAGAAATACTCGCACAACATGTTGAGTACACAAAAAAAAATACAAAAAAATAACAGCAAGAGAAGCAACAACAACAACGACAACAATAAATGCGCATAATAAACGTCAATTTAAAATGCTAAAAGCTCAGCAGCGACGTCGACAGCGAGCAGCGCAGCCAGCGACGACGCAGCCGGCGACAATAATAAAAAAAGGCGAATCGCCAAAAGTTAAGAAGAAAATACAACACACACACAGAAGCGCACACACACACACACACACACACAGTGGGAGACATGACGACGGCAGCGACCAAAGTGAGCAATAAAAAAATAACCCTTTTTCCGGTTTTTTGTTTTGCTTTGCAGTTTCTAATCAAGAGAAAATACATAAAAAGCAAAAAATGCCGTTGCGGCGGCGGCGGCGGCGACGGCGACGGCGACAGCAAAACTGACTGAATGACTCTGAATGACTTTGTTGTCAGGCCGCTGCGACGCCCGCTAATTCCTTTGGCATTTGCCACACATTCATACGTGCATGGAAGTGTGTCTGTGTGTGTGTGTGTGTGGCTGTGTGTAAAGCACACATTGCATGCTGACTGACTGAGGATTCCCCGATCATTGCCTGCCTTTTACGCCTTATCCTTTTGTCTGCTTTTGACCTGCTGTGAAAGGGAAGATGGAATGCGAAACATTGATAGGAAAAGTAGTATTGAGACTGATACTCGGATACCAATTAGGAATTCGGAATTCGGATAATTGTTCACATAATTAGAAAATTGCAAAGGCTGTTTTCATGCTGTGAAAAGCCAAATGCCAATTAAAGTGTAACTAACTTTTCACATCGTTGCATTTCCGCAAATCTCCCACTTTTATTTGCGAATTTTTTCTAAAAGCTAACTTTAGATTAAGACAAGATTGCCACACAATATTCGGTTTCTCTAACGATTATAATCAGTCAGAACAAACTGCTTCATAGGTAGGGATACGTTAATACTAATTGCAAGTTGAAAATAATTTATTTGTTTACTACGTCGAGTAGTAAATATTTTAGATCAGCTGTGCTGGGCAATCGTAGACTGGGTATCCCCAATCGACCCACGCCGATTGCTTGGAGCTCGCAGCCATGGCAAATAAATTGCGCTGATAGATTAACAACTACAACAACAACAACTGCGGCCATAGCAAATACTACAACAATCAGCGGCGAAACTAAATACCAAGAGTAATGAAAACAATAAAAAATCATCTCAGTCATTTACATAGCGATCAAAACAAAAAAAAAAAACAATAACAATAAAATAACCGCACACAGCTGGGCCCCCGTTTCGTGACCGGGTCGCCGACGTCGATGGGGACGGCGACGGCGACTGCTACGGCGACTGCTACGGCGACGGCAACGGAGGCGTCGATACCGATGCCGGTATCATAAATAATTTCGATTTGACTTATATTATTAGCTAAATAAATAAATATGAATGGAAAAAAAGGCAAACAAACAACGAGAGGCCGAGGCATGAATGAATCAAAGACAAGCCGGCGCCAGAGACGCCGACGCGGCCGCAGACACGGACGCTGCAGTCGACGCCAGCAGCACTGCTTAGCGTGAGAAAAACCATTCAAATTGTCAAACGAGACCGAACCGACGACGTACATACATACAAACATACAAACATACATACATATATACGGTACATACGTAATTTTGTTTCTCTATCAAATGACAATCAAACGGCGCCCAAACAAGAAAACAGAGACGCAGACGTAGACGCAGACAGAGACACAGGCAGATAGAAAATGATTGAGTTGAGGAAAAATGGGATCAAAAAGAATCACTTATACACTACTCAAGAGTCTGTATGTCTGTACGTGTGTGTGCGTGTGTGTGTGCATATGTGTGTTAGTGGACCTTCTTCTTCAAAGCAATGGGTCACATGAGCAAGTGTTGCTTCATCATTTAAATGATGAACAATTCGAAATCGACTTGGACTTGAAGGCTCTTATAATTATAACAATTTAACGGCATATGTGCATATATATGCATATATATATAAATATATATATATATATATATATATATATATAATGGTTTTATTTGCATATAAATGAAGAAATTACAAAAATAGTTCTTCGCAGAAATGTAATTTCTGATTTCTGTGTTTGTTGGTTTCAATCTAAATCTATCAACCAATCTAACGGAGTATTTGCACTTCGAAAATTATATTCGAAAAGTTGATTTCGAATAGGGAAGTAGACAAAAGCTGATAACGAACGTTTGAATCTAGCCCAAAAATTATGAGCCTTGGTCATCGTTACGTACCCAGCTTGCAGTGTTAGCCTGGTTCGCTTTGTGAATGCGCGACGCTTAACAGCTGATGTATTGTATTTTTATTGCTATCGTTGTTGTTGATGTTGTTGTTGTTGTTGTGGCTGTTGTGCTCGTGCATGATGCCCCTGCAAGGAGCTAACTGTTAACGTGCGGCATCGCTGCAACTGCAACTCGTTTCCAGGCCCACGCCTCCTTCCTTTCCATTTACCATTTACCATTCATATACTTTGGCGCACGAACTCGCGTATCAAAACAAAGAAGGCAACGCTGGCGTCGACGTCGACGTCGACGTCGCCGTCGCCATTCTGAGCACAATTAATAAATTATAGGCGGCGCTGACGACGGCGTTGGCAGACATTGTCCAAAAGGCAAAGCAAATCAGCAAGCAGCAAGCAGCCACCCAACATAGCGTCACGTGTAGTACAAGAGAGAGAGAGAGAGAGAGAGGGAGAGAGATAGAGACTGAGAGTGAGCAAGGGAGAGCAAGTGGAATGGAATGGAATGGCATGGGCCGGAGGGAGGGAGCGGGAGGAGGAGGAGGAGGAGGAGGAGAGGGAAGGGGGACCAAAATTATGGTAGTGGTGGCGGCACGCGAAACCAGTGATCAAAACAAAAACCGAAAAACGAATTTATCATTACAATTACAACAAGGCAAAGGCAATAAAATTAATCAGCAATTCAAAAACTGCAAGTGGCTGTCGGCCCGCTGCTGTTGTTGCCGTTGTTGTTGCTGCTGCTGTGGTTGGTTTAATAACCCGAAATAATCGCTGCCAGTGTTCAGAGGAGCAATGCGTCAGCAATGTGCCAGACAGAGATGCACATACGCGCAGAGAGGGCGAGAAGTAGATCAGAGACAGACATCGTTGTTGACGGCGCTGTCGTCATCATTAAAGCAACATAAAAAGTAATAAATAAATATGAGTGTAAGCATGTTTTGTATGTTTGCGTGCGTATCTATGTGTGTGTGTGTGTGTGCGTATGTGTGTGTGTGCGTTTGGATGTGTGTGAGAACGAACGACCTTCAACTTCCTACCCCTGCTGAGCTATGACGATGACGATGGCTACCTGTCTGTCTGTTTGACTGTCTGTCGTCTGTCGGCGTCAGCGCTGATGTCGCAGTCGCCGTTGCCGTCACCGTTGCCGTCGCCGCCAGCATCGCTGCCGGTTGACATTGATAGCTTCAACTGTAAACTTATACAAAAGCTATAAAAGAGGTCTTGCCAAAGTGCGAGTGCGAGTGCGAGTGCGAGTGGGAGAGCAGCATGTGCAAGTGCAGAGCAATCAGCATAAATTAAAGTCGAATGCAACATGTGACTCTGTCTGTGTGTCTGAGATTTTTCGGCTTATGCTGCGCGACGTCGCCGTCTGCGTCGCTGGCCTGCTAAATATTTTGCATATGCAAATGCAAACCCACTGCACACACACACACTGTACAGAGTACACACACACAGACACACACACACATTCATCGGATTGGGAATGCACCTTGCACGACGGCGTCGACGACAACGACAACGTCGCGAATTCGAACTTGTTTGAAGTCTTTTTGTGCCCAAAGAGAGCGCGCACTCGTGAGTGAGTTCGCCGCAACAACAGCAAAAGAAACGGCAACAACAACAGCAACAGCAACAGCAACAACATAAGTCGACAGCATGTTGCATGCAATAAGTGGAAAACAAACAAAAAACAACAACAGCAGGAGGCTGCCAGCAGCATCCACATCTCGTTGCAGGCATCTGCGGCAGCGCCGTAAACAAATTAAACTAATAAGCGCAAAAGGAACAACGAACGTAATCATAAAGTGTACTGCAAGAAACAGCAAATGCAGCAGCGCCGGCGTCTGCAGCATCGAAGGCAGCAGAGGCAGCGACGCGTTGCGCGTTGCGTCGCTGTCGCTGTCGCTTGTTGGCTGTTGGCACAGCTTGGACTGTCGAAATCCATTATAACCTCAATCGGCAATCGCATTTCTTCCTTCGAGTGGAGCGCAACATAATACGCTGTGCACACGGACATAAACCACGACCAGAGAGAGCAACAGAAGGCCGCCAGAGTGGGTGGACACTTACCCATACACACACGTACATGTATATGTCTGTGTGTGTGTGTATGTGTGTGTGTGCGTCAGTGTAAGTAAGTGCAACAAAGGAACGAAATTGGAAGCTGCACTGGCAACTGTAAAATCATCAAAACTACTCACAACAACGACAACTCAAAGTCCAGTAAAGTTGTTACTGGTTACCAGCTTTTGCTTTTGGCCATCTCTCAACCGACTGGGGCAAGCGGGGCGGCAGTCAATCAGAATGGGAATAGGACAGAATTAGAAATTAAAACACAGGGACAATAGCAGAGACCTACTAATGAGGATCAGGATGCTGCGAGTCAGGCTTAAAGTTAGAAGTAGATTACATGCAAAGGGCCAAGAAAGAGATTTGAAACTTATTAACTAACTCAAATTGAATATGATTCCTAAGCCAATTTGGTTGAAGACCCTTGTTCTGAGAATGCATGTAGAATAAATCATTGAGAATACAAATTGTTGCAAGCAAATTAATGTTCAATGGCTAAAGGAGAACTTATTCCACAAAACTCTGATAACGCTGCGAATGCTCACATGGTATTTGTAAGCCTTGAGACCCTTTAGAAGCTCTGATATGATATGATATATGAAAAATTACAACGAATGAAGTGCAACCTGTTTTTGGCTTAAATGAATTTACAACAATAAGAGATTCTCACAAATGAGCTTATGGAGAGCTTATAACCGATATCATCCCTTAATTAAGGGAATTACAACAGCTGTGAATTGAATTGAATTTGCGATGATGATGCAACCCTATCGTACTTTCCTTCAAAATCTTGATTGTGATAACGGTGAACAATTGCAAGCGCTTTGAAATAATCTAAAAATACATCAGATATAAAAATACATAAAACACACTCAGCCATTAACATTTACATGGAAATGCGTAAAGCGCCGTCAATTTGGCAAAAAGTAGAATTTCTGATTTATCACATTTTTACAATGTTTCTCAAAGATTACAGTTTATTATAATTTATACTAATTGATTGATATTTGTTATGATTATGATTATTGCAAAAAATACATTTAAACTACGCTAAAAACAGAAAATGTTGCAAAATAATGTAACAGAAAATTACAAACTGAATCTTAAGTTTAAAGATAAATTTCTATTGGCTTTTCTGAAACGATGTTCCCAATCTGTCCTACGCTATGCAAAAGCATTGTCAATGAGGAATCGGAACAATAAATATACAGCTGCACCTGCTTGCATTTGCCAGTGATCTGCAATAATTCCAACTGGAAATGTTGTGGCTCTGGCTATGGGCAAACAGGCGCGAGCGATCATTTCAACAGAGCCTCACAATTCCCAAATAGCACGGCAAAAATAGCCAGCCGCATACACATTTGTTGTTTGTTGTTTTGTTGTTTTGCTGTTTTGACGATTTTTACTCAATAGCGTCGAGCGCTGTGCCGAGTCATCCATCAGAGGGGCTGAAACGACAACAACAGACACCGTTACCGCCGACACCGCCCCCGACGTTGATGCCGATGGCGTCGTCGACATCTCCAAAAATAATGCCAGATACAAAGCAACAGCAACAGCAACAGCAACGGCAACGGCAGCGACCAGAGCGACTGCAAAGCATTAACAGCACAAGGCCAACAGCTGGTCGCTCTGGTATCTGGTCTCTGGTTTTTTTTGTTGTTTTATTTTTTGTTATTGGTTTCTTAAAGTTGAGTCTCGGGTCGTCCGCGTCTGTTGTTGGTTGGCGTTCCACATTCATCTGCGCCGAAACCTGCAGCATTTTTAGTGATATTTTCGAGTAACTAGCACACAACAGCAGCCGAACATGTTCAAAGTTTCTCGGATGCGACGACGAGCAACATCAATACACACATCTAACACACACACACACACACACACACACACACACACACTCACACACACTAGCAAAATATAATACGAAAATGCTGCCAAATGCTTGGCTTGCTTGCCACCCCCGCAGCAGAGACCCATTACCCGAACCGGCACTCAACCAGCAGCAGCCGCAGCAGCACTCGTCGTCGTCGTCGTCGTCGTTCACCAATTTCATTTCAACATGTTTCCAACAGCCTGAGCCAATAGCTAGCAGATCTCGCATCCAGACTTACTGCTGCTGCTGCTGCTGCTGTTGCTGCTGCTGCTGAACATCCATTCAAACGAAAAAGTATCTTAAATTTTTGTTTGCTGCTGCCGCCGTTGCCCTCACTCCTCGCTCTTCGCACCTCGTCCCTCGGCTCGAGCAGCACCCCCGCAACCGTTGCAAGCCCTCGTTGTGCGCTCTGCGCCGTACTTTATAGTCTTACTTTGTTGGTTTTCTACCCACAAGTCTTTCTCTTTTTCGTTGTCGTAGCAGCAAAAAACCGAGGGAAAAAAAGAATTTTTTTATAGGTATTATTTCGTTCCCACATACGCGCCGAGGCAAGCGTCAGTCAGTCAGGCAAGCGACGGCAAGGCATAAGGCATGAGCATGAGGCAAGGGGCATGCGACAAGAGGCAAGAGGCAAGAGGCAGGGGCAGAGGCAGACGCAGAAGTAAAAGCAGAGGCCGTGACAGCGTCAGCGCATGTACAGACATACAAGTATAAAACTCGATAGTACGCCAACAAAACGGGGTTGTCAGGTGCTCAGGAATAAACTTGGTTTCGCCTGTTAGCTCAGATACATGTAGAACATGAGTTACAAAAAGGTAGTACCTTAAGCTAATCAGAATATAATAATGACTTTACATTCTAATGAAAGTGTTTTTAAACATAAAAGTGAGTTCTCAAGCGAAAAGAACCGAAAAGAAAAGAAAACTAACCAAAAAAACATGTGCATATGCAGAAGTTATCAGTTATCAGATAGAATAGAATCAAAAGATATTCCAGTAGCTGGACTCATATACATGAACAACAATAAGACGAAATTATAAATGCCTTGAAATTATTGGTCCTTAAAGCATTGTTCGTCAATTTAAAAATAAACAATTAATTGAAATTCAAAATCGTAATCTATTCTCAAACAATTCGTCAATGCATAACATATTTTCTAACTATAAAACATTTTGGATAAACATATAAGTAGGAAATAATCTACACCCACAATGCGAGTTCAATGCCGATGGCATTTGGGTTGCTTGACAACCCTGCGCACTTGTATTGATGTAGCTGTTGTTGTTGCTGCTGCTGCTGCTGCTGCTGATGTTATGCCGCCTGTCTGCCAGCCAGCCTGCCTGCCTGTCCCTGGCCCCTGCACCGAAATCTCCCTCACGTTGGCAAACCGCCTGACAGCGCACACGATGCGCCGCACAAATATCGTATCGCATTTACTCGGCACTCGTACCAGAGCCAGAGCCAGAGCCACAGCCACAGCCAGCAACGTAGCTATATATTTTTGTAGGTTATGTGTATATAACAGAGGCAGCAGTGTGAGTCAAAAAGCGTTGCGATTGTGGGAGAGGCAGCCGAGCGAACGAGCGAACGAACGAACAAACGAACGTCGGTCCGACGAAACGAGCTCTGTCTCTCTGTATACGTGCTTGCCTGTCTGTGTATGCGTATATAAGTGTGTATGTATATGCATATATAATATATGTGTGTGAGTGTGCTGCGAGGGTATGAAGTCTGTGTACATACAGTGGAAACTGTTTGGCAGCGCTGCTTCATGTTATATCAGCATTTTGTGTACACTGCGGTGGCTCTGGGCGAGTGCTGATTGTAGCTCACTGTACATAAAATGTTAAAACTCTGATTATGACGATGACGTTGAACAAGAGAAGAGGCAGAGGGCACAGAGCAGAGCCATTGGCAGCAACGACTGCGGCAGAGCGGAGCCAGAGCCAGAGCCAGAACCCGAGCCGGAGCGCAACACACAAAAAAAGTTTCAAATGGAAATTTTGAATTAATGAACGAAACGAAACGAAATGAACTAAACTGGTTTCATTTGTGTGGTGCTGCGCTGAGCTCAGCTCTGAGTTGTTTTTACCCTCCCCTGCCCATTGTCGATTGATGTTGTTGTTGTTGCTGCGTTGCTGTTGTTATTGCTGCTTTGCTGCTTTGCTGTTGTGCCGCTTTCTTGCATTGCTCAGTTAAAAATATTTTCGCCCCGAACGAAAGAGGCTAATTAAGCCAAAGGAATTTCTCTGCAATTTTGTGCCGCGCCACACACAACAGAAAATGAGCTTTGAAAACTTGCTGTCGTCTTTGGCACAGCTGAGCGCAGCTTTTGCTGGTCGAAGTAGGAAGTGAATGCTGTGCCATAGCCAGAGACAGTGCCAGCGACAGAGAGCGACAGGCATTTTGTTTTAGCAGCGGCGATGTTGGCGACGCAGTTAGAACATGTTGGCTGGCTGATCGGTTTTCTGTTTGATTGCCTCGCCGATGCCATCGCCGTCGCCGTCGCCGTCGCCGCAAATACTTACGATTTTCGCCGTACATTTGATTTTGCTTTGTTTTGATTTCGGTTTTTCAAGGCAATCAGGTGTAATATTTTTTTTCATTTTGCTCCGCGATGATCGCTGTGTGCTTGCCGCTTTGTTCCGATTGGGCGCCTTTTATCTTTGTTCAACTGGCGTAGTCTACGAGTATCTCTGTTATTGTTTCTGCCTGTTGTTTGGCTCGCGCAAAGCAATCTAGCAAAGCGGAAATGAACGGAATGGCATCTCAGGCGATCGATCGATCGAGATTGAGATTGAGATCGAGATCGAGATCGAGTGGTTCGCTGTCGAACAAGTGCAGAAACGCTTGGAACGTGTTCTCCGTGGGTTCGACTGCTGCTCAAGCTGCGCCAATGTTTGTCTCTGCGCCTCTGCGCCTCAGCACCTCAGCGCTGCGATTACCGCAACAGCTTCCTGTTTGAATGAACGAATGCTCCCCTTATCAGTATGCTTTTCTTTGCACAGCCGTTCAGGTCGGAACTGCTTTGGCAGGTTGATGCGAACTCAGTTCGATTGCAATGCGCGAATAGCGTCAACAACTACTGTAAATAATACTGTGGAAATCTTCAATAGTTTATGTGATTATCTGATTCACTTTTACTATTGTCATATTTATTTACTAAGCATTCGATAAACCTTGAATAGTTCTTGCCCTTTATTGAAATGATTTTCGACTATTGCAAACTGAAGTTGTACTTGTTTGGCCGAATCATTTGTGATTTGTGTTAAAAGCACGTTTTGCCTTATCAATCATGTGGCTAACATTAATTTCACAGAACTAATCGTGTAGTTTAGATTGACAAATTTTTGCCAGCATTTGAGATAGGGCAACCCACTTTCCTAATCAGGGCAAACTATAGGAATCTGTTCGACAGTATTATTTTAATATAACATTTGTGGCTTATGGAAATAGTGTGCCATTTTTTCTTGTTTGTCTGATAATGACACTTTCAAATTGAATACTTCAAAAGAAATCCTAGAATAGTAATAATTATTTTAACAATAATTACTTAGTAATCTGAGACAGAAAATTGATGATAATAAGTAAAATTTAAACTCAATTTGAAATATATAAAAATACTCGTTAGACATCTAGTAAATCCTATGCGAATTATGGGAGTCCAGTGTTGTGCTAAGATTTATTATATATTATGATCTGCTTTCCGATTTTAAGTAAAAATCAAAAAATCAAACTTTATTCTAAATACTAAAAAAGAACGAAATCAATCCAACTAATTAGCCTGGACTCAAACTGTTTGTAAAGTTTTCTTAATTTTGTGGTTGCACATGAATTGAATGCCTTCCATTGAATGCTGTTTTACATTATTGTTTCTAGTCTTTCACTGGTTGGTTGTAAAAGAGGCAGCTTAATAACAACCAACCCCATTCAATGGATTTGTAGTTGCACCAAGTCCGAATCGTGATGTGCACAAAAAATAATATGCAGGATGGTTCCTGGTTGGAGGCTATTGCTTGTGGCGCTGTTGCTGCCACCTGTTTTGCAACACGATCGAGCTTTTTATGCACAACTTCTATTGTTGTTGTTGCTGCTGCTGCTGCTGCTGTTATTGTTGTTGTTGAAAACCCGTCTAAATCTAAAAACGAAGCAACATGTGTGTGCGTTTGAGAGTGCCGGCAAAGCGGCCAGCACCACTCAATGAGGACAGATGTGGGCAAATCGCAACTGGCAATGGGGAGCAAGGTGTCGGTATGTGCCACAAGACGGGCGACGCGTTGGGGGTTGCCTCCACTGCCTCCAGGTGGGTGCGAATGCTAGCAAAGCATAAATATTTGCACGACGCAACTCACTCACACACACACACATGCACACACACACACACACACACACATGTAGAGTGAGCGCGTGTGGGCGGTTGCGCAACGCAGCTGCTGCCGTCAACAACAGCAGCGCCGACATCGCTTGCATTGAACTCGGAAGTAAACGCAATAGAGAATAATGCGCGAGTATAAACGAAACCAGTTAGCAACATGCAACATCATAACATATTCAAATCGCCAGCGTCAACGTCAACGTCTGCGTCAGCGTCGACAGCGGCAGAGCGCAGCATCTAGCGTCGCGACGCCAACGACAAAAAATGTTCGTGCAACGCTGCTTTTACTCTCACGTCAAAAGTTTTGCTGCTCAACGACGCCGTCACGAATTAAACTAAACAACAACTCGACATGGCCAAAAAAAAGTACAAAAACAACACAAAACATTGACGAACAGACGGCAAGGAGCAGAGCTAAGTCCCCGACTGGCAAATACCTTGCTCCACAGTTGGCAAATATCCCGAATCGCACAGGTTCCCTGTTTTGGAGTGTTTCGCAACATTGGTCGGATGATAGGTGAAGGACTGCATGTTGAAGAGCTGATCTCTAACCTGAAGTTCAATTAGCTCTAAGCAGATTGGGAAATCTCAACAGGCGCCAAAACTTCCGAAGTTTTATTAGTATTTGTAGTAATACTCAAAATTGAAAAAACAAAAAGAAACAAATATATTTTCTCTCCAAGAACCTAGACAATTACATACTTATGTAGTAAAGGACCTTGAATAACTTCTGATTGTTTCTTTCACTAGTCACTGTCCAGGAATTAATTATAGGCAATTGAGATATGTTTAAACATGGTATGATGTGCATAATATTGTATGATATAATTTTTGTTGAAGCATCAAAATTTGCTTATAATTTAACACTAGTATTTTGTGTTGCAATTTCAAAAATCTTTAAATCTGCAAGCTCCAAATTTGCTTGATCGTCGTAAAGAATGTGTCGAGACATATAGCTTATATCGAGACATATACTTCTTCAGTTAGAGGGTTATTCTTTAGGATCTCACACAAACAATACGCATTAATTAATGCAGTCGAAATTCCTGCTCTTTGTTAAGCTTGAGGTGACCATGCACTTGTGCCGCAGTGTGTGGCAAACTGAAGAACCTCGTTCGCTTGTGGCTTGCCAAAAAGTAATGACATCATGTGAATCAACGGGCCGCAGCGGCGCACGCATCGATGCCGCAGATACAAAGGCAATAAAAACAAGAGCGACAAAATACAAATGCCGAGAAATTGGTTCAGGTTCAGGCGACACCCCGTTTGGAGTCCGCATCGCCAGTCGTCGTTTGTCCACAGCCTGCAGAAGAAGTCGATGGCGATGGCGATGGCGATGGCATTGGCCAAGTCAGGCTGGGAGTCGACTCTCAGAGAATGGAGTCGATGGCTGGCATCGCAGCTAGCGCCAAGCGCTGACCTTCAATCAAAATTCGGCGAGCAAATTAGAATTGGCGCGCGATTTGCTTTCCGATTGGGCAAATGCAGTTTTTTGGGGCCAAAAGATAAACTGGCCAAACAAAAAAGAAAATAATATAATAAAATATGTATCGCAGCTCGCAGAGCTCATGCAGCAAAGCAGTAAAGCGAACGGCAAAAATGTTTCAAGGCGAAATTCGCACAGCGACAGCGTCGCTGCTGCTGCTGCTGCGGCTGTTGCTGTTGCTGTTGCTGCTGCGTCATGGTAACAACAATAACAACAGCAACAACATTCGCCTGCCAGCCAGCCAGCCAGTCAGTCAGTCAGTCAGTTCGTCGCATAAAATAGCACAGAGCGCACACGAAGCGGACGACGAGCTAAAAACAACAACCAAAAAGTACCTGGCACGGCTACAGCAACGAAACCCAACCAGTACAGTGGTAAAAGATCACTCGAAAATGAAAAACAACAAGATATTTGCCATTTGCATACGCACACCAAGCAAGGCTGACAGCTCACACTGCCAGTCCAACCTGAGCTCGACTTGACCTTTTGTAAAATGGCGAGCTACAAAAAATAATATCGACTTCTTTTTCTGATTACAATGAAGAGAATAGAGCTAAATAAAGATTTACACATTGTTCAGATTCCTCCCAGCTGTGAGAAAGTCATAGTACTGAAAATGCTAACTGGCAAATGACATTACAACACATATTCGATAGATAAAATGTTGATGTGAAAAACAAGAATCGCATTCTGCGTAATGCAACGAAAAGATGAGTCAGTTCCACTGTGCGACGTTGACGACGACGTGCCCAAATGCCCAAGCACTCGCAGATACAGATACAAATGCAGCGAAACTGAGATACAGCTACAACACGCTGAAATAAACAAAAATGTTGAACAAAGCAGCGACGGCAACGGCAACGGCAACGACGGTCTCAGCAGCAACATCAGCCGCCCAACAGCCGCAGTTCGAGTTCAGTTTTAGTTTTCGCAGCGACGGCAACGGCAACAGTGGCGGCTGTTTTCAGTTTTGCTTCTGCTTCCACTTAACGTTGCCTTCGCACATACCACAGCGAAACTCACACAAATCCAACGCACACACACACACATCCATGCGTCAGTCTCTGTTCTCTGTGTGTGTGTGTTTCTGTGTGCGCTGTGGAAATGTACCTTTATATAAACGACGACCCAGCACAACACTACACGAAACCCCAACTGACAAGACTGCCAACACACAAACACAATATACATGCTTATATACACACATATTAATATATGTATATACGTATATAAATATATATATATATATGTTGTGTGTGTGTGCGTTGTAGACAGTTACTCAGCGATGTGTCAGAGTTGCCATATTGTTCTGAATTATCATAGCATATGAATCGAAACTGAATAGATAATATTGGACCAACAAATTATTGAAATATTTGTTTAATAAAATAAGGGGTAATTTGACCTCAAGCTAGTTTTAAATAGCTCACACTCATTGATATTAGAGATAGATAGATTTATAGACTTACATGAGAAAAAAATAATATTTATAAAATATTTAAAATTTGTATTCAATGTATAATTAATATAATAAGTTATTGAAACCTACAATATTAACAATTCTTCAAGAACGTCTTTCAGATAGGTATCTTACTTAGGGATATACCTTTCCCAATTCTGTTTGTAAAGTTATTGTATGTGAGATTTTGAATTTCTCGATAAACATATGGTTGTTCAGATAGAAAGTCAGCAAAATCAGCTAAAAACTGAGACGTATCGAATGCATTTCAGTTGTTTTGCTCGCTAGTTATACAATCCAATCGAGAGACTTTCAAATATTGCCTCTCAAGCGGCACACCGGATCTGGCAACGCTGGCAGCATTTAAATAACAGCCGCTTGCTGATGCCACTACCACTCCTACGACCGGCAGCCGGGGCCGTTTGCGTTTGCACAACGTTCGCTGCGATATTGCTTTTGCTATGGGCTTACTGCTGTCGCTGCTCTTGCTGGCTGTCTTTATTCCACTGAAATGTTCATGCTGGCAATGCTGTCGATTTCGCATACAGCTGGCAATGCCAACAGCCCAAAGTGTTGTCGCCGCTACCCTCCCCGTTCTCAGACGACCGACAAACTCGTTCAATTTCAATGCTTTTTACATAAGTGCGCGTCGTTCGCTTGCCTTGGTGCGAGCAGAGCGTCCGTTGTGCTCTCTCAGTCGTGCGCTCTGCCGTTTCGTGCTGTTGTATGAGTGTACACACTGTACAGGGGTGCATTTACTAAATGTAGCAGCTACGCTCGCATGTGTATGTGTATCTGTGTGTTTGTGTGTGTGCGTTTATTCGTGTGTGTGTGCGATTGTTTGCTTGTGTGTGAGTTTCGTTGCTGGCTTTGCCTGCGTTCGCTGCCTGCTGCCTGCTTCTTGAGCGCTGACCAGTTTATTTGTGATTTTAGCATGGCAGACTGAGGTACACGTCGCTCTCGCAATCGTGTCGAACGCAAACCGATACGAAAAAAATTCGACGTAAATTTCTGACCCCGTACTTGCAGCAGCGCGCGTAATTCAAAGTTATCACAACAACTAACAAATATTCAATTCAAGTAACATTCAAAAGTGTGTGTTGTAAAAATTGATTCAATCAGTTAAATTGGCAACAAAAGTATTTACACAAAATATACAAATTACAGTTTACAGTTTAAAAGTGAAGCCAAGAGAACAAATATATTAGGAATTCGTACTAAGAAGTGCCCAAAAAATGTCATTGTCATCAGCTCATTGTGATGTGGTGAGCCAAGCGGCTGGCTACAGCCAACTCCTGCTGGCTGCACTGTGAGGACATTAACAAGTGACTGAGATTAAATCAAAGAAATACGCAAAAAAAAAAAAAATAAGAAAAACTGGCAAACAACAACACTAACTTAGTTTCAGGTGTTAGTTGTTGCAACAAAAAATTTAGTTATTTTATTGCCACGGCCATTGGCTATTTTGGTAAATTGGATAAACGCAGTGAACGCGCATCTCTCGAAACGGCCCGGCCGAAAATGTGCACAGAGGTGAGTGTCCATAGATCACAGATCATGCCACAAACTATGCTGGCTTACCACATAATAAACCAAAACGTATTCGTCTCATATGCCTGCCACTTGGGCTAACAGGCATTTTGCAATTGCACTGCCAATTGGACCAGCAATTTGGCGGGCTCAATAAATCACTGTGCTCGAGCTGAAAACTACCTGCCTTAGAAAATGCACACACTTCGACTGAGGTTCATTTTGCTGTACAATTGATCCATAACAGTGGCAGAGTTTGATTCAACAAATGTATAAATATCTATATCTATTCAAAAATATTCTTATATATTCTTTTAGATAACTGAAAGTGAATATTATTCAGATTAGGTTGGTTAGCCACAGTATATTAAAACTGTGCAATTGCCACAAGGGTTATGCAACAAGGATTGTGTATTTAGAAATGACACACAAATTAAACAGCTAAACAAATACAGCTTGAAATCTGCCCACCATTTATGAACTAGAGTTGCGTATTAGGTATTTCTCTCAGACTAAATCGTGTTCATATTGGGGCAACCAAAAACTAGGACTAACTTTGTGACTCAGGCTCAGCTTTCAAGGCGTCAAGTGCAACGACAGCTTTTAAGTCAAATAGTTAGCCAAACAATTATGTTCGAGTCAAGTCATTAAAGAAATGCAGCGTTGTTCCATGGGTTTATCAGCGCAACATGAACTTGTCTCAAGTTCAGTCTATGAACAGTTGTGACTGATAACAGATTGTGTTCCCGGGTTGGCCCAACTAAACTAAACTAAACAAATCGCAGCTGACGCTTCCATTCATAAGCATATTTTTTGGTGAATCATTCAAGTGGGTCGCCCCCCTTGGGTAGCTTTCATATTTTCTGGTTGTATGTGGTTGTATGTGTGTCGCTGTGTAAGTTGTGTTGTTGCACCTTTTACTTAGAAATGCGCGTAAAACCGACTGAAAGCTTCAACATGTGGTTTCAATATGGAATACGCTGTGCCGCCTACACTTATTGGCATTGGTCTGTGCCTCTGCCTATGCCTGTGCGTGGGTGGGTGGCGGTTGATTTTTGTTCGCTTTAGGTTTGCATTGGATCTATGACTGTACGAGTGTCTGGGTATTTGTGTGTGGCAGGCATGACGAGACACACACTCGGATACACTTGTGCTGCATGCATGCGACTTGGCTTTCGTTGCATGCAGGATAATGGCAGGCACAGCGCTTATCATAACAACAGCAACAGCAGCGCAACCAATTGTGCCTTCGTCATGTAAACAATGCAAAAGTTGCACGTGCTGGCGCTGCCATCATGCAGCGCCATCTATTGGCACACATTTACTTAAGCGCAATATGCTAAATAGCTGCTGCTGCTGCCACTGCCGCTGCCGCAGCCGCTGTCTCTGTCTCAGTCGCTGCTGCCGGCTAAGCTGGCGTCGCCGTTGCTGTCTCCATTGTCTAATGCAACAATTGTTTGGACGCTGGCGTCGCAGCCGCAGCAGCGACGCAGACAGCTGACTTTGGGGCCGTTTAATTAATTACAAACATACTCGACGGCACTCGACACACAGCACTCGAAAAAACCAACACAAAACACAAAGCGCAAAAAAGAAGAATTGAAATAAAAAGTAAATAAATAAATGAAAAAGAATAATAGCAACAAACTTTTCGTGGACGTCTCAGTGTCGTCGACGTCGAAGTCGACGTCGCGGCATTTTCTCTTTCGTTAGCGTCTAAAGTCGCGTGTTGTAAAACGCCAGCGTCGACATCAGATTTGTATTAATTTCTTGGCTCTTCCTGGCGCTGAAAGCAGCAGCAACCAAAATCGTTTCATAGAATTTTGCACTTGCCACTAAAAAAGTAGGTATAATTTGCTAGCCAAGTGGTTTGCAATGCACACCTGAATTGCAACTGGCATATTTAGTTTTGTAGCAGCATCTGCAAGTGTATCTAAACATATGAATGCATCTTGAGTATCTTATCTTTTTGCCACAGTTGTCTTGCCAGTTGGCACTTTTTGCAGCTCAAAACTATTTCATTTACTCGTCTAACATTATACACATTTTCCCTTGCAATACATTTGTTTCACTACAGTTAAATGTCTCTGTTAATTTAACAAATCGAATCGAATAGTTTTCCAAACCTTTTCTTTCAATATTTTTGCTGAAGATATTGCTTTGATTACTTTTGTGGCACTTTAACTTATAAGCGTTTCAGCGTGTTGCAGATATTATTTTTGAATACTTGCAGCACTTGTTTGTATGCTGAAGGGCATTTCAGAGTCGGCGTCAACTTTTACACAAATACAGCAGAAATGTGTTATCATTATTTTGCTTGCTCTTTTTTTAATTGTTCTTTATAGCTGTGCCGTATGAGCATGTCTATCTATGTGTGTCCCCTGTGTGTGTGTGTGTGTGTGTGTGTTGTTGTTGTTATGGTTTTTTAGGGTGGTGCAAATTCCGGCACGAGACTTAATTCACTTAATTGAGCAAGCAGCGACGGCGACGACGAAGACGGCGACGGCGACTGTGGCAGCGGCAGTGACAGCGACGCTGGCTGCTGCGCTGATAGCATCGACGTCGCAGTCGCAGTCACAGTCGCAATTGCTGCGGCACAAATAGTTTGAAATTGGCGCCGGTCCGGCACGGCCCCAGACCCGGACCCGGACCCGGCTCCGGAATTGGCCTCGGCTCCGGCTTTGGCTTTGGCTGTTGTTGCTGTGTTGTTGTTGCTGTTGTTGTTATTGGTCATTTGATTTCACTTTCTCAGATACATTAACACAAGTGCGCTGCATGCGCACGCCTTTTGAGTAATTGGTAGCAGAGGCACAGCACCACAGCCCCATTGCCCGGAAGTAAGAACCGAAAGTGGGGGCTTGCTTGGGGTTTGTTGGGGTACCGGGCAAGGCAGCCTCCTGTGCCATTTTCTTTGCTCTTCGATTTTATGAATGAAAACGCGAAGGCGAAACGCGACTTGGTCGGTCGGTTTTGCTGTGGTTTACTTGCTGGGCTTGCATTGCTTTATTTGCATGCATGTGGCAGGCAGTCAGGACGCACACACACACACACGCACACACACGCATACATACGGGGATACACGTACACTGGTACATGTCTGCTGCCATAAAAATGCCTTTGGGGGCCCGACTTACGACGCGTCGTCGACGTCGCCGTCGCCGTCGTCGTCGTTGTCATTGTCCTCTCTTTGCATGTGTGCTGCTTGTGCTTTGTATGTGTGTGTGTGTGTGTGTGTGCGAGTTCCATTAATGGCATTATTATCCTTTCCGACCCATTTGGGCTGGCAACTGGCTGCTGGCTTTTTAATTTTTGTCCCGCTTCTTAAACTTGTTGCTTGGCGGTCAAGTGCACCACTGAAAGCGAAAAGCACCTCTCAATGATAAAGTTTAAATAATAATAAAATAAAAAGGAGCGCAGACACTTAAGGGTTGTTTCCCCCTCTGCTGCTGGCTGCCTGCTTCTTCTGCTTCTACTGCTTCTTCTTCTGTTCTTCACTTAACTCGCGCCAAACGCAAAAGTGTTCTTCCTGCTGCTGCCACAGCCTTGACGCAAAAATGTAAACAAAATGCCGCATGGCCATTTGGGAAACTGACACAAACACACACACAAACACACACACATATTAACATGTGTAAGTGTGCACAGGTAGCCATCACTAGGTGAGAAAAAGACGAGTTAACCGTGTTAGGAGAGGGGGTGGTGGTGCGGAGTGCCAACTTGTCGCGCATGAGTAATCGACTAAAGTCACGACTTTAGTTTGAAGTTACTCGCAAGAGTTAAGTGGTGCCAGCGCAGAGATCGCCTCTGAATAATAACAATATTTGGACAAAGTTGTATCCTCCAAGCATCAAACAAATATCAACCCTTTTAATATGTAAATAGTTGCTATTTGATAGAGCTTTTAATCGTGTTTTCTAATCTACAACTTAACAATCACACTTTTAAACGTTATCGATTTTAGTTTAATTATTCATTAATAATTAGCATGACTTTAACTGCTACTGATAGTCTTATCAACGCTGACATTGCTACGCAAAGTTCAAAAACCTTTTCAATTTTTAAGCTTTACTCTCTTAAAGATATTCCCGATTAACAAATCATGTATGCAGAGTAATTTGAATGGGGAAAATCCCACATTCAGCATAATACACTGGCTATAATATATATATAATATTAGCTTATTACATTTTAACAAGGACTGGGTTTCCTTGCGTTAATTACATTAACATCAAGTTGCCTTCGCAGTGCACTTCTCAACTCAAAATACTTAGCGTCCTTGCGTATTGTTCGATGAGTTGCCCGATGAATTAGTGAAGCCATTCACAACAAGAAAACCCCCGATGACAAATTGACAGTTGCAAGACATTGACCATCGACTTTGCCACTGCGAGACTCACTTGACCGATTGGCTGCTTGGTTCGTTGGTTGGTTGGTTGGGGCTGTTGCTGTTGCTTAACAGATTTACTCGAAACTCGAAACGTGCCACATGCTTATATGGGGGATTGACCATGCGATGCGGCCGACCCAGTCAATGTTGTATGTTTTGCGGCTAATGTATGCCCAAAGCGTGCAACAACATCAAGCGGCAAAGGCAACAACAACAACAAACAGGTGTAGTTGCCCGTCAGTGTGTTGCACAAAATCTTATCAATGAATGCGCATCACTTGCACTTGTTTGCACTAGCTAACTAACAAGCGGAGGGGGCAACTGGGGGCAAGGGGGATTCACCGGCTACATAAATGGTGCGGCGTTTGTTGATGTTGATGGCAGCACGATGACGTGACGCGCAATTCACTCACACAGTCACAGATACAGATACGGATACAGAGCAGCTATTGCGAATGCAGAGCTAAACAGATACAGATACATTTATGGGTTTAGCTAGGCAGAGCGAGCGATGCACACACGCACACAATTAACATTATTAAATCGCTTGCCGCAAATTTGCGGTTGCGTCACCTACTTAGCAAGAACTGCCACTCGGACACTTGTACTGCGCTAAAGGATAACCCAACAACAGCAACAACAACAGCAATAATAAAGTGAACCGTTTCGCTGTGAATATTTCCATTAAGCTAAATTAAAGTTATCGTGCGGCGGCAGCGCAGTAACACCCAAGACTGGCAGAGTTTCTCTCAACCCCCCGCCCTCTTGAAGCTGTCCAAGCTCTTCCATTTTCATTTCTCACCCGCTTGACAATCAACGAGAACGTCTCTCGCTCTCTGCCCACGTACAACGTGCAATTCGAAAAGTGGTTTTCATGGCATCATGGCCCAAAACCACCACCCAACACCCCAATCCCCATCCCAAACCGGGCGAAAACCACCCAGCGACGTAGCCGGAGTCAGAGCCAAAGCCTGAGCCGTAGACCGTACCGTACCATCCTGACTGGATGGCTTGGTTGGCAGGATGGCAGGATGGCGGGATGGCTCGATGGCTGGATGGTTGGTGGTAGGCTTTATTATGTCAGCCCAACGCGAGGGCGAGAGCGAGCGCATTTCACCCAATTTCATTATATTTGCCAACGTTTTTAGCTTTTATACGTCATGGCATATTTCACCACACACACTCGCATAGAATCCACCACCACCACCATTGAACCACCCTCCCAGCTCCCTCTCCACCTCCCAGCAAAGCATGTCGTTGTAGCTAGGGTGAGCAGAGGGTTTGGGTTCGGGCTTCAGTTCGGGTTTGGGTTCGGGCATAAAAGCCGGTTTGACTTGCTCGATGCCAGTGCGCAGGGTCGCTTATGTGGGTGGTTGGGTGGTTGAGTGGGTGGTATAGGTGGTTTTTAGCTACCAGTGCTGCCAACCCATTATATTATAAGGAATATAATATTATAATAATGTCAGGCATAAAGAACGAGAGCGAGTGATGCAGAGAAGAGGCAGGATATGTCAGGCAGGAGGCAGAAGGAGCCATGGCAAACCCGTGGGCGTTGGAGCTCTTTCGACTACCACTCACACTCACACACACACACACAAAGTGAATGTATATGTATGAATTTGTATGTATGCGTTGTATGTGCGAAATAAGGTTATATTATAAACAGTTCGGATTGTTGGGGCTGTCTATCTCTGTCTCAGTCTCTCCTTCGCACGCGCACTTGCTGTTTTTGCTTGTCTTTTTGTGTATGTGTGTGCGAGTGTGTCTCTGTGTGTGTGTGTGTATGTGTGTGTGGGCGGCTTATGGTATAGCGGGAGTCAACGTAGTCATAGTCATGGCTGGGCGCGCTCCTAGTGGGCGGTTATGGTTAAAGCAACAGCAACGGATACGCTCAGCATCGATGTTGATGTTGCTGCTGCTGCTGTGCTTTACTTTATTGAATGTGGAGAGAAAAACTTGGCTCTCGGTCTGTGCTGTCGCATAGTACCGTTAAAGCAATGGCCAGCGTAAGGTTGTTGATGACACGGCGCTTAAAGGGGAAGAAGGATTTGAAAGCTATGACAAAGTTTTGAACTTTGGCGCGAAGGATCGATGTGAATTTGGTTGTTTTGATGTTGAGAGTAGTGGCAACCCTGGAACTTTTGAATGGGTTGCATAATAATGAAAACTTTCCTACAGATATGACTGATCAGACACGTTTGCTTGCAACTTCTATATAGAAATTAAAACTTATATTTTGCTTTGAAATATATAAATCCATACGCATTTGTCACAAGAACCATCGATGCTCTTCCCAGAATTGGTACAGATATATATATATATATATATATATATATATATATATATATACCTGTATTCAATATCGGAATTCAATACATTTATATCAGTATTTAAATAAATCGCGTTGACTCAAATACAATCGAACAGCTATTGTCGTGTGACATTTATGTAGTTAGATTTCGAGATTCAAAAATACATCAATTTACGCGCGCTGCTCCTCAATAATAATCCACCACAAGACGCAACCTTTGGCAAATCGGCAAGCATGCGAGGCCAGTAGATATACGCGCATACATACATGCATACATATACATATGCTTACATACACACATGTATTTACATGCATGATTACGAGTGACAGTGCGAATGCTTGAGCTCACCACGATGCGAGGAGCACAACATTCACAGTACAACAGCAAAGCACCCTCCAATAAAAGTCTGACCAACCGTTTTTGCCATTCTAAGCGAAATGCACTAGAAAACGCCGTTTGCTACTACTGCTTCTTCTTCTTCTTCTTCCTTTTGCGCTTTAAAGTGTTTTCGAAACCCAAAAGCAGCAACAACAGCAACGGCCGCAACAGCGACAATTTGAAACAAAAATCGGAACGCAACACTGCCAAGTCAGTCGCAGTGGCCGTTGCTGTTGTTGCCGCCATCATTTATTTTTCGTCGTCGTCGTTGTCGTTGTTGTTGCCTCTTTTTCTGCTACGTACTACAAAATTAAACTCGAGTCTCGGAACGAACGTTCGTTCGCTCGTTTGAACGGGCAACGTTGCGATATTACGTCCCTCGCTATCAACAGCAACAGCAACAACAACAGCAGCAGCAGCGACAGCATTATATATACACACACACATATATACACATGTATATGTATGTATTATGTATATATATATATACACAAACAACACAGGCAGCAGCAGCAGCGTTGTGTTGTTGTTCCATCATCATTATTTACCAGCAGCAGCGTCGCTGTCGCTGCTTTGTTGTTTTTACCCTCACTCACTAGCACATACACACAAACACACACACGCTCACTCTTCTTCTTCTGCTACTCAGCAGTTCGTCTCTCCCTCCGCAACGACCCATACTTTATTTTTAACTGTGCGACTGTACTCGCTCGTTCGCTCTCGCTGTATAGCTGCGTGTGCGAGTGTGTGTGTCGTGTGTGTGTGTGTGTTTGTGTGTATTTTTATATGGCATTCTCTCATTCCACACTGACGCCGAGTCAGCATTGCACGGCCCGGCTGCGATGTGGAAATTGTGTGTGGAGCGACGTTGCTGCCTTTGTGTTGTTGCTGCCTGACTGGCCGGGCCTGGCATACACACAAATACACACACTCATACATGCAAATATAAATACATATATACAGACGTTTTTTCCATAGTATTTTGATGTTGTTGTAGTTTTGTGTTTACCAAGCGGGCCGCCGTGCGGCGCGGCGCGGCTTGGTGAACGTACGCCTTGATAGCTTTGACTGCTGTGTTGTTGTTTGTGGCACTGGCACGGCCGAGTTTCATAGCCGCTGTGCAATTTGCGCAGTGTACGAAAATGACGATGACGATTGTTAACGGCAATTGTCGTTTTTTTTTTTTTGCTTTTGCTGTTGCTCTTCAGTGCGCTGTGTTGTGTTGAATTTTTTCGGCCAGCCCTGGTTTGTAAGCAACGATTAGCGCACTTGCCGCTACCCGATGTTGATTCGCCTTTGTCTTATCAGCTGCTCGTGATAAGCGACAACGGCAACGGCAACAGAAACAACAACAGCCGTTACCTTTTCACGCTCACACAAATTTGCATGCTGATGTATTGATACTGTGATCAGTGCGCTCAGCTATCAGGCAGTCATTCAGTTTGTGGTGAAACCTGTCGGCGAGTCCTCTCCCGAAGGCTTCGGCACAGTTAGTTTTGGCTGAGCAGTGACGTAAGGGCGTTGTTGTTGTCGCAGTTGTTCTTGATAGTTGGGGCTGCCAGATAAGAATTTGTCGATCGCATAGGATAGAGATAGAACTTGAAGGTTGTCGGTTGAAACTTTCAAATGGGGAAATACAAATGTATTTTTTGTGCATGTGAGGTAAATAAAAATAAGATATTGAACATGAACAGGGAAAATTAGTTGACATGGTTACAATCTTTTTGCAAATTCCGATATGCATTGAAAATAGTATAATTTGGGATGAATTTTATATAGTATTTCATATTAGAGTACAGGTGTTCTCATATGCTCATGTTCTCGTATCCCAACGGTAACAGTAGATATTTATTCCACTTTCTACCTAAATCATTCATGTAGACACTTATTTCCCGAGCAATTTCAATGAACTTCTTATTAGCTGCCCTTTTGCTACTATTGCAGGTTGATTTCAAATACATTTTGATGTCCCATTCCCCCGAACTTCAGCGACCGATATTTCTAACTCTCGGAAAAATGCCAGTTAGTTGCAGTTTTGATCGATCGCTCGCTCGCACAGGGCGCGCAGGTAGAACCCGATTGGAATGAAAATCTCAAATCTGAAATCCTAAATCAAAAAAACTGAACCCCGAACCCATAGCGTACCTAATGCGCTGCATCCTTTGTGAAGATTAGTTCGCTCGGGCTCAGGTAGAGGCGACCGTTACAAGGCTTAGACGATAGCTCACAGGATTTTCGAGTGCTCAGCTCATTTTTCAAGAATTGTTTCCATGTCCTTGGTTCGCACTCGGTCAAACAGCTGATTCCGATTTCAATTTCCGGCGCACGCTCTTTGTTTATTGCATATGCAAAAAAGGAGAAGAAGTAAATAAAGGAGCAACGTTGGCGTTGTCGGTTCATTGACCAAAAGTCATGACTGGGGCGCCATTCTTAAACAGCAGCCGGCAGCGCGTGTGGGCCACATTGGCCACAGCTGACAGTCAAGCGTACAAACATGTGTATTTCTGTACAGACAGGGTAAAGCATGCCCCTTCAGACCGCAACTCGTTACCCATAATACTCCCCATCCGTCAGCTGAGCCTTGCAAATTTTCAATGTCACCAATTGCGCGACGCCAACTTCTCTGCCGTCGTCGCTGCTTATAAATCTTCGACACGGCAAAGCACGAAAAAAACAACACACGCATACACACACACACATACACGCACACACGTACAAATACCGAAAAAAGCAAAACCACCAAAGCGGCCGCATTGAAAATTGCTCTAAATTCGCCAAAAACAGCTGATTTCGCTTTTGTACGACGCTTCCTGCAGCGCCCCAATCGACATCGACAGCAGCGACAACGGCAACGGCGACGACAACGTCGACAGCGACTCCGCCATCGAGCATCCACATCGGACTCTCTCAGTCGTGTGGCTGGCGCACTTCGTGCGGCAACATGAAATGGCCGACGCAAAATATGCGCATACAACAAACTAACCAAAAGACCCCAACCCACACAACCCCCCTGCGCCCAAAACGTATTAACCTTGCAACACAGCCTCATCATCATCATCCTTAACATCGTCATCATCATCATCATCATGGTGACTTCTGCGACTGTTTTCGTATTTAGGCTAGTTTCATATGAAAACTAAAAAACACAACAAAAAAAACAAATAATAAAACGGAAAAAAAAACAAACCCTTTGCTTTCCCACAACGTCATGTGCCGCTATAAGCAAATAACTGCGTACCCTCTCTCTCTCTCTCTCTCTCTACGTCTTTCTCTCACTCTGTCTCTCTTTCTTATTGTTTGTTGTGGGTGTACAACCAAGTTTTCACCCAGAGCCGATGCCAACAACCAGCATGGGAAACATCAGCAATAGCAACAAACACAACAACAGCAACAACAGCAACAACAAGTCGCAATCGTCGCACATATCAGCGCCGTCATCTTTTCACGCTACGCCCTCGCCCAAAGAGACCCCAGCCACGATGTCGAAGAGACCAATCTCTGGGACTCCTCGGCTCGTCTACAGAGACCGTGTCTTCAATTCAATTCATTTTTATTATGATGAGCAGCCGCTATTCGCCATCACCAGTTGCCAGTTGCCAGTTCCAAGTTGAACTCCGGTCTCGGTCTCGAAAGCGCGAAGCTGGTTTTTTTTTATTATATTGCTGCTGCTGCTTCTTCTTCTTCTGCATCATCTTCTTCTTCTTCTTCTTGATCATCATCATCATCGGCTTCCTCTAGTGTTCATCATCTTTCAGTGCGTTCGTTTTATGTTTATAAAGTTTCTTCTTCCTCTTTGTGCCTTGTGTATTTAAATTGCTTGTGAGATCGGCGGCTTATTGCCAGACTCGAGACTCAAGACTCGAGACTCTAAGCCAAAGTTAAAGCCAGCGACCGAGCCGAAGTCGCTTAAGAGCTGGCCCGTAGTTTGGCTTTGTCGAAAGCTGAAACTTGGGTTTTTTTTCAGCCGTTGCTGTTGCTGTTGCTGTTTCTGTATTTATTGTTGTTGTTGCGTTTCGTTTCGTTTCGATTCGTATTCGCTGCTATCGCACGTTGTTTCAACTGAAGAATTCAAAGTGGCCACAAAAAACACAAAAACACAGCGCGTCGGGCCAGCGCCAGAGACAGAGACAGAGTTTGAGCCAGGCCCAGACCCCTGAACAGGCAGTCGAGGCAGGCAGTCGAGCCAGCCAGCGACCGACTTTATTGCTGAAGTCGACTTTTGAGCAGCGCCAAGCGAGGCCGACACAGTGGAGCCAATCTAACATGTTGGTTGCAGTCAAAAGTCGTCTTGGACTTGTAGCTTGTGACAATACTTTACGCAGTTAGTCTTAACATGCATTTTTATAGGAAACATGGGGTAATAAAATATAAGTTATTAGCTGTTATATATTATAAATAAATATTATATTTTATATTTGTATTTAATTCCTCACAACAATAAAAGCTGATTGGTAAATTGTCAAGTGGAAATAAATATAGAAGAATATCTTTGGACTTTATTTACATTTGCTGCATTGACAAGAAGACTCTGAATATGCTTCAATTTAGACTGTTTCAATTTAAACTTAAATAACAAAAAGCATTGTAAAACGACTGCTTTTGTACCACTGTGCATAAGAGCGGACGCCGCAACGTTTCAACTGTGTTGGCCTGGCTCTGAGACTGTGTGGCTCTCGGCTTGGCTTTGGCTTTCGGGCAAACATTTCGTGTTGTTGCTGTCGCTGTCGCTGCTGCCGTCGTTGTTGTTGTTGTTGTTGTTGTGGTTATTGTTGACGATGACTGGCTCTCAGGTTGGTCGGTTGGCTGGTTGGCTGGTTGGACGGTTGGACGGTTGGACGGTTGGACGGTCGCTCGTTCGGTCTGTCGGTCGGTCGTTCAATTCGTTCGCTTGTACGGTCGCTTGGTTGGCTCATAACCTGAAACTTGAATATTGTGGAATTTGAAGGTAGCGACGGACAACACAGCGACAACGACAACGACAACAACGACGACGACGACGACGATGTTGTTATTGCTGCAGCAGCAGTAACAACTGCAGCGCTGCGTGCGAGCTTTCGAGTCTCAGCCTCAGCCGTCAATTTGGAGCCAGTTGCCGTCGCCAACGTCGCCAGAGCCAGAGCTGAAACGAGTTGCTGGCGAAGCGTAAACTAAAAAGTAAAAAAAAAAAATAAAAAGCAGCGAACGCTTGACGAGGCTGCCTGACTGGCGGACTGGCTTTTGTGTGTGCTCCGCGGTTGTTGTTGTTGCTTTAGCTCTGGCTTGAAACTGGCTGACGGGCTGACTGAGTGACGAGCTGACTGATGCTGGTGTGGCAATAAAACTCAACTGCCAACAGTCGTAGTTGCAATATCAGTGAACGCAGCTCAAATCATGTTGCTGCTCTCCTAGCAGCTTTAAAGATGACTTTCGGCCGTGTTTGATTGTTCGCCAGCTTTGTTATTGTTGTTGCCTATAATGATAGCAACACTCTTTTTTTATTTTTTACAACTCACACCAAAGCAAAACGCAACAGCGGCAACAGCGGCAACAGCAGCAACAGCAGCAACAACAATTTCTCCGCCTGTTGTTGTAACAATTTTTTTAACGCAAATTAGTGTAGAAAGTTATTTTGTGTGGAGTTTTCTGGGGTTTTTGATTTCCGTTTGCAAGCTTTGCAGTTGGGGAGCTTTTGAGGTGGGCGCAGGCAGCTTTGGTAAATTCCCCTTGAGCACAGCACAGCACGGCGTATGCGCAATGCGCTTTTTAAAAGCATTCCACATACGCCGTGTGCGCCAGCGCCAGTCGCAAACAATGAGCAATGAGCAGTAAGCGATGAGCAATGAATTCAAACGATGCCGATAAGCAACTGCAATGTGACACACACACACACAACAGCTCACAAGAGACGAGGAACGAACAGCGAGCACGAACGATGACAAAGATTATGAGGAAATTTGTGTGTGATCAGTTCAAAACATTTGGGTTTGCTTGAAGATGAGCGAGCCAGTTTGACGCAAGACGTTCGACACTGTTAGTCATGAGCGTCGAGTCTAGAGTCTAGACTGCCAGCCCCTGTGCCATAAAGTGACCGAAATACAGCTGCAGACAACGAGGGATGAAATGCGACGACGACGACGACGACGACGACGCGATGCGCTGACGCTGAGAAGCAGCTAAACAGCAAAAGACCGAAGACCAAACCGAACGAGCAACGAAACCGGGGCGGGTAGACAGACGTGGCAGGCAAACAAGCAAGCAGGGGCTGGAAAAAAAGGGCAAGGAAAATGTGAAACACATGCGACTGCGACTGCGACGATGTCGACCTCGATGACGATAACAAAAAAAAAAAAAACAAAAAAGAAAAAATAACGAAAAAAGAGCTGCAAACGAAAATGAAACGAAACAAAACTCACCCCGATGCGTTTCGTTGTTGCTGCTGCTGCTGTTGCTGCTGCTGCTGCTGCTGCTGCTGCCGCGACTCATGGCTCATGGCTCACGGCTGTGGCTCGTATTCCCCCTCTGAATGCAGAAATATGCGAGCATATGGCAACCCTTATAAGTATGACAAAGGCACGGAGCACACAGTACGCACATCTGTGATGTTCAGAAACTTCATGTTTAGCGGGGCTGGCACAGAGTTGTTGAGTTCTCTGTGCTAAAATAATAGAGGGTGGCAACACTGCTCAGCAATTGCTACAGATATTTCACTTAAAACGAGCAGAGCCTCAATTTATGATCAGCATTGCAATGCGGTACTTTTGAAATGAGTGAATTGATAAGAAAGAAATAAATCGATTGCTTTCTATAAAATATGCAAGATTAATAGCAAAATACTAAATTATCAATTGCCAATAAATATGAGTAATATATTATTATATTTTTAGGCAAAGTAATTTACTTATAGATAGATTTCCTTAGTGCTACTCAAAACTTGAATAAAATTGCCAGTTGTTTTTTGTGTGCCTCAATCTCTGTTCGCATAAAGCTGACTGCAGATCACTACGAGTATTCAAATAAACTTTGATTTGAGATTACACTAAATTTGAAATGAAACGAAATGGAACGCTCTGGCAGTCAGTGTGGCATTGTTCAATTTTGCTTTCCATGCCATATATTCCAAAATCAAGAAAACGCGTCCCCCAAAAATAGTTTCGAGAATCTCACACAAATGTGCGGAAGTGATGAACGCAATGATGTTAAGACGTGGAAGGCAGCCCGCCCCAGTGTGCGAGTCCCACGCTCATGCTGAACACTTCTATTACTGCGTCTGCCGCTGCCGCTGTCGTTGCCGCTGCCGCTGCTGCTGCTGCCTCTGACCGTGCACCACTGCTTTCCCCTTGTGTGTCCGCCTGTCTATGTTTGCGGCTGCTGGCTGCTTTTGGCTCTTGTCTCTGGCTCTGCCTGCCTCTGTTTCTGTGTTTTATTTTAAGAAGATTTCGAGCAAGCAACGCTGATGAGCAATGCCAGCCAGTTGGTTGGCGAGGGTGGCTGCCCGACTGACTGCCTGACTGGGCTGCTCTTCGTCGTTCTGTCTCTCCATTTTCATTATGATGCAGCAATGGTGCTGGCGGCGGTGGTGGTGGTGGTGGTGTTGCTGCTGCTGGCTGGGTTTGCTTGCTGGGTCGACTGTTGGGTGTGGGTTATTCTTGTTGTTGTCATTCGGCTGCCGCCTGACTTCCATTTTCTTGATAAGTTTTTTTGTGCCCTTTGTCGTTGTCCTGGCCCCGGCACGTAGACAGGCGCCTGACATTGGCTGGCGGTGGCTGGAGGGGGCAACTGGGTGTCTTTGATGGCTTGGGTTTTGGGTGGTTTACTCATTGGCTGCTGCTCCTTTGTGCAGTGCTTCACAATTTATGAGACAAGATTCAAATGCTTCTTATACGCTATGATAAAGCAGCAACGGGGTATGCTGAAGTAATAGACTGATTACGTAGTCAGAGTAAGGATTTTGAAATGTATTAGATACTTATAAATATTAATACAAAAATAATTCTAATTAATTGCAGTTCAGTTTTTCTTAACATAAGTAAGAATTTATAAAAATTGCTGTATCTTTAGTTCTAAGAGAACTGGAGTAAAATAAACAGGATGTCAACCAGTCGTTATTCAGCTTAACTCTAATCTGAAATCTAACTTAACTTTTGCCGGCAATTGCTAATGTGAATTTCACTTTTCGTTTTGTGTGTGTTTTGCAGGTAAATTCAGCAATGGGTCTTCAAGCAACAGCCGCTACAAAGCGGAAGCATGAGCTGACCTTCGACAGCAAGGATGCCAACACCACCTACACGGGCAACTGTGCACCGCCGCCGGTTAAGGCCAACAAATGGGCCGTCAACAACAACAACTACCTGGAATCGCTCGAGGAGCAAAAGACGTCAATGGAACACCAAACCGAATCCAACAACAACAATGTGGAGGTTGTGAAACCAGCGCATAGTATTATTAGCAACGGTGATGAAGTTACTAACAGCAACAGCAACAGCAATAGCAACACTAGCACCACTAGCACCACCACAACTACCAGCAGCAACAACAATAAGTGCGCCGCTGAGGTGCCACTGCTGCCGACAGCGAGCGCTGCGATACCCGAGGACAGCATTGCCAAGCTAGAGGTGGTTGCGGCAGTGCCGTGCGAACCCTGGTCAACAGCTGCAACGCCCGTGGCGCCAGCCAGCAACAGTAGCGAGCCGGTGGATTGCATCTCCAAGCTGCAGGCGGTTGCTGTGCCCAGTGATCCCTGGGGCAGTATTGCCACACGCTCCACGCTCGCAACGACGCTGCTCAGTGCGGACGAGCTGGACGACGATGATGATGACTTCGAGGATGATTACGAGGAGGAGGAGAGCATTATACCCACTTACTGTCCCATCCGATATCATCCGTTTGCACAGCAACAGCAGCAACAACAGCAACAGCAGCAGCAGCAGCAGCAGCAACAGCAGCAGCAGCAGCAGCAGCAGCAACAACAACAACAGCAGCAACAACAGCAACAGCAGCAGCAGCAACATCAGCAACAAGCGGCGGCAGCAGCGGCAGCCGCAGCGGCGCAACAGCAGCGCAGCTATGCGCCCGGCTATGGCAGCCGACCCGCGTACTACTCGGAGCCGTTTCCCCAGCAGAATTGCTCCCGCACCGGAAGCCCCCAGCACATGACGCCGCGTGGCTTTGCACCCCCACAGTGGACAACAAATCCGGGTGCGGGTGCAGGCGCCGTTGTTGCGGGCGCTGCAGGTGGAGCGCCAGCAACGCCCAGCGCCACACAGCAGCAACAACAGTTCTATGAGAATGGTGTTGGCGTTGTCTACGCTCAGCCAGCGCCCCAGCAGACCATACGCTGTGCGGAGAATGGCAAATCCTATCTGGATCTCGGCTGTAGCAGTGCCGTCGCCAGCAACGCGGCAACCTCAACAACGGCTCTGCCCGTGGGCAGCAGTGGGAGCGCGGCACCAGCGCCACCTCCATTTGTAGCGATGCCTCTTCACGGTATGCCGCTGAAGCGCTGCTGTGACGGACGCGGCGGCTGGTGCAGCGCCAACAGGAGTTGCTACAAGGACACGCGGCTGAAGATACGCAACATGTCCATGTTCAAGCTGTCGCGCTTTCGCCAGGTGTCGGAGCAGTCGCTCTATCGCTCGGTGCTCATCTGCAATACGCTCAAGCGCATCGATCGCGAGATCGAAACGGAGGCCAAGGAGTTGCATCAGGCGGCGCAGCAGCACCATCAGCAGGCAGCTGCCGCAGCTGCCGCTGCCGCCGCCCAGGCAGCGCAATATCATCCAGCCTATCAGCAACAACAGCAACAGCAGCAGCAGCAACAGCAGCAGCAGCAGCAACAGCAGCAGCAATCTCCGCCAGCGCCGATGCATCATCCGCAGCAGCAACAGCAGGATTATGCGCCCGTGTTGAACTGCGCACGTTTGGCCAACATGGAACACTATCAGCAACTGTCGCAAGCACCCAGCTTTCAGCCTCAAGCGCCGCTTGGCTATCACGAGCGTCTTGATGCCCCGCCGCCGCCTTACAGAACGGCAGTTGCAGCTCAAGCGGCAGCCTCTGCTCCAGGTGTCTTTCAGACACAGCCCGCGGCGGCGGCGAGTAGCAATTGTGAGACGGTTGTTGGTACCACTCTCCATCCGTACGATCACTATCCCTTCCGGGAGTCGCAGTCCGGCCGTGCAACGCCCTTCCCCGCCACCTGCCAGACGACAACTCCGGCAACAGCAACAGCATCAGCGGCTCCAGCGGCAGCTGCAGTTGTAGCTGTTGCGTTGCCAACGCCATCCAGCATCGCACCCGTCAGCAACAGCAGTAGCAACAGTAACAGCGTTGCTGTGCCCGCAGCAACAGTTGCTCAGGTGCACAGCAGCAACACCAGCAGCAATACATCCAATGCCAGTTCCGCTTCTAGCGTGGTCAGTGCCTGTGAATCGAGTGACTCTGGCTATGCGGACGATGATTCAACGAGGTCCATAAACTGGAGTTCGGTGCTCAGCCTCAGCTCACAGTCGGCGCTGGATCCACTCAACAACAACGATCTGTTCAATATACTTCCCGCAGCTGCCACGCCCACAGCGGTGCCCGTGTGCATAGCGAGCACCAGCAGCAACAGCGGCAATGGCTCCACGCTGGCCTTCAGCGGTAGCTTTACCACCGTGCAAGCGAGCGCCAGTCAGAGCAACAGCAGCAGCAGCTCCTTCTCCTCGTCGCCATCGTCGACAACAGCTACCTTCACCACGTTGTCCACCATTTCGTCGGCGACACATTCGCTGACGTCATCCTATGTGAGCAGCATCAGCTCGAATGTGTCGGCCGGAGCGAATACGTGGGAGTATGGTTTCCTGGACATGGAGTTCGGGTTGGGCTCCGAGTTTACCGAACTGGTGCCCAGCTGCAAGCTCAGCTCCGATGAGCTCTTCAAGAGCGGCCTCAGCGGCCCAGTGGCCAGCGCCAATGAGCTGGAACAGCCCGCCCACATCATGGTCGGCAGTTAGTATCAGTTGTAAGCATTCGATTGCCACGGAGACGGTGGCTGCCGTCGGGATTGAGCGTGCGGGTCACGCTCGTCTAGGTGGCGCCTCAACCGGAATCCAAGCAGTATTCAATATGTAAGGAATTATGTGCATACAGAAGTGAAACGATATATGAGATATATGAGACAAAAAAAAAAACGCTGTAAACATAATTTCCAATTATGCTCAGGTTGTGAACGTGTATGTTGCCCCCCTCCCATCCCTCCTTGCAATCTTAATGTCCCCAATCCCATACCACAAGCAATCGCCGCCAGGGGCCGCCACACATTAATTGCAATTGTATTGAAAAAATATTGATAAATCTATGAGAAATAATAATATGACAAATTGAAAGAAAAAACTATTAGCAAATTTTTTAAGTGTATATAATGTAAAATGTAAAATCTTAAATCTAATGCAGAACAACTTCTAGCACCTAAGTTTGAAAGTAAAAACAAAATATATATAATAATTGTATCTATATTAGCGCGTATGACATGTAACTTTAGCTTTGTTAGTTGCAATTGTTGCAGTTTTTCGATTACAACAACACGTTTCAAAATCAACACAAACATACAAAAACAATAATAGCCAACAGCAAGATCAATAATGCAGAAAGAATCCTTAAGAAAAAATTGTATTTGGCTAAAAACAACAGCGAAAAGGAAGAAAAAAACACATGAAAATCGAGAAACGTTTACTATATTATAGCCATAAGTATTATTATTTATATACAACAAAACAAACGGATAAATGAGAGAACAACTTAAAACAAAGTTTTACAAAAAAAAATTTTAAAAATTAAAAAAAAAATATTTGAAAAAAAATACAAAACTACAAGCAAATATAAAGAATTTGTTTAAAAAAATACAATGTTTATTTTGTGGGTTCTGTGGGCTTTCAGTACATGATTTAGTTACGAACTTTAAACTTTTCAGGAAAAGCTTCCTATAAAGCTTATTTAATTTAATTAAGCTCATTTGGTTGGTTTGCATCTCTGCTTCTAACAAAGATTTGACAATGGCTGTTGTCTTAATAAGTTGGTTGGTCGGAATCTCTGCTTACATCAAAGCTATAACTTTGGCTGTTGTCTTAATAAGTTGATTAGTTTGAATCTTTGCTGCTAGAAAAGCTTTAGCGTTGGGTGTTGTCTTAATAGGTTGATGGTTTGAGTCTCCGATAATTATGTTTGACAAGGATGGGATATTTTTATTTGCTATATAACCGCCATCTATGTCAGAAGTACTCCGAAGAAATGCTTAAGTTTCACTTTTACCAACTGGTTAGGAGCTTGGCTAAGCGAATGATTCGTTAAGATTTTTCGATGTGTTTCAATAATTTGGTTTCAATCCAATTAGCATAGAGTTGAACCAAAACTGATTATTTGCTATAAAAATTTCTAGCTGTTATTCGCTTGGAAGCACATCAATGTTTTTAATTGATATGAAACTGAAATTATGTCGTCCCTTGGTTCTCATAAAATATTAAGAGACTTTACATTACTACAACTACTTAAAATCTATTTCTACAAGTTTTTAATCACTACAATAATAATATTCAAATTTTACTTACAGAGCGCTTAAATGTTAATGAATATCATTATAAACAGCTGTTTCAAATTCTGCAAAACTCAAAAGGACCTGTTAAGAAAATGAGTTGGCATTACCAAAAAGCATTTGCACTCGATTGGCAGCTCGGTCACCTGTTGAACACCTGTTATTAGTTTGTCTTCTTCTTTGGTCGCGTGCGGGTGTGTCGCGGCCGTCGATTTAAATTGCGTCGGCGGCATTGTTTATAAAATCAGTTCATTAAGAAACGCTCGCGTGTGTTTATGTTGGTTCTTCCACGCAAGTTTTTATTTGTGCGCGTGTTTCGAAATGCCGCCGAGTACAAATTACAGCTAATTAATTTTGAGAACATTGTAGTAATGGTAAAATCGTGC
Organism: Drosophila picticornis; assembly: GCA_035043845.1. NCBI lineage: Eukaryota > Metazoa > Arthropoda > Insecta > Diptera > Drosophilidae > Drosophila > Drosophila picticornis. Next base: position 11,561,000 of record JAWNMR010000362.1, on the reverse strand, counting down.
AAGAGCAAAGGTAAAAGGCAAAATAAAAGAAGTACACAAGTGGACGTTCTGCAGCACCAGCAGCAGCAGCAGCAACAGCCCAGCAGGCGTCGGCGAACGCTGTAAAAATAGTGGTCTGTCTGGTTTTTGTTTTTGCTTCTGCTTCTACACGGGAGGCTGCGTATCCGCTTATCGGTTTGCACGTGTGAGTCTGTCTATAACTGTGAGTGTGTGTGTGTGTTTGTGTGAAGCAACAATTTAATTGCATACTAAAACAGTTCAGTTACACACAATTACACAAATACGTAATTTGATTTGAATTGCATTTGCTATTGGCTATTGGCGTGGTAATTAAATATTTCACTTGCTAATGTAATTGAACTCAAACAAAAAAAGCAAACAAATAAACACATGCAAACATCCAGGCACACGTATAAAATAGTCAAACACAGGCACAAATAGACACACGATCGCAACAATTACAACAGCACAGTAATGATGGAGCGGGGGCGGGAGGAGGAACATAGAAGCATAAATGGCGTAATCGTAATCTTTTTGCCCTCTTTTTAATGATTCAATTAAAAGCGCAAATTGCAGCTCAGAAATTCAATTTAGCCGCTAGTTGCTGCTCATGTGCGGGTTGCCGACGGCGACGGCGACGTTGACATTGAGGTAGCAGAGGCCAACGCGTCGCTTTCTGCTACGGCTGCTGCTGCGTGCTACGTGCGTCGCGTGCCTTTTTTGGTTGTTTCTGTTCTTTGGAGAGTCGTCGCGCAACGACTCATGAAAATTGTATTTTTTATTTACAATTCTTGTAAAGCTTCATTAATTTACTAAATAAAAAAAGGGAAGAAAACGAGTTTTTATCGTACGTGCATAAGTGCAAAAAACTGAATACAAATGATTCAATTGTTGAATTATTTGTGGCCAATGTGTGTGGATGTGTGAGTGTGAATGTGTGTGAAGGGCAAATGCCCCTCAGTCAAAGTAACGGCAGTTTATTGCAGCGAAAGAAACAGCTGAACGAATATAGAGGGAGAGGTGCGCAGAGCACAGCAAAAAAAGTTCCGTCACCTTTTTCCCAGCGAAAAGAGAAAAACAAATAGCGGCGCCGGCATTGGCACAACTGCAAAAAAAAAAAATCACCATCAGAAAATAACAAGAAAAAAGGCAAAAAAAAAGAACGCAACAACAACGGCGGCCACATTCCAAGTGACAGCGGCCCCCAAAGCTCAGGTCAGGCGTCAAGTCGAGCTCTCTCGCTCTTGCACAAGCACAGCAACTGCAGCATCAGTGGGTAAGTCAACTACATCAACGTCAATTTTCTGTTTCTGCCTCGTCTTCGTCGTTTGAATTATTTGCACCCCGCAGCACTTTCCCCCCACCCTCATCACCTTTATGTAGTTATTTTTGTTTCTGTTTCTGTTTCTGTTTCTGCTACGCCTACCGTCGGCCCTGCAAAGAGTTTTTGCGTTGGAAACACATATTGTTTCATTTTTGCATCTTTCTCATGTACTTCGTTACGTTTTTACGTGTTTTTTTGTATTGCTTATTATTATTATTATTGCCTTTAGGTATTCTCCTACTCCCCTAGGCAGCGTCACTAACGGGGTGCTGCCTTTTGATCATCAAAGTAAAGGGGAAAAGACTCATGTTAATTATGAATCGGTATTGGCCCTAATATAATGCACAGAGAGTAATTCACTGGCTAAGTGGGCTTTCGGGTTAAGGCAGCTGGAAAGGGTTACGTGAAACGGGTAACAAATTCGTAGGTTGCCAAGACAATTGGCACAAGTGTCGCTACGTGCACACTTTATTTGAAGCTGGCAATTCCTAATTGCCGCCATGTGGAGCAACTTTTTGGCCTACTTTTAAAACGACTGCTGCCACCAATACTAAGTTGATAAACAATCTGTTATCTCAAATTTGGTTTGTAAATAATATTGAATTTGCTAAAAGCAAGAAGTGTAAAGTCCTTGCTTTGTTAGTGGAATTCCAATTTCTCTACAACAAATAAGAATAAATGATTTTGAGTAAATTATATAGTTTTAACAGCAATAAATCTATTAATTGTTGAAACAAACATTTTTCTTTCTTTTTGGGGTCATTGCCAGTTCTGCCCATTTTCCAGATGTGATTTAACACATCATTGAAGTTGATGAATTGAATCATTCATAGGCACTCTAAACGACTTTCAGATTTCTTTTAATATGTTTGTGATTGTTAAGTGTGAAATCATTTAAAGATAATTGACCAAGGCCTTCATATTTTCATTTTCATTTCGTACGCGCAGTTAATTATTTTATTTTTTCTGATGATCATTTATTGGCCAATAAACACAAATTAAATGAGAGAAGCGAGATGGAGACACTGATCTATGGCATTGAACTTCGTCACTTTGTTAACCTTTCAATCGTTGCGTAAGTTCAATGTTGGCATTATGATTCGCAGCAAAAATAATTACAGCTTTGTTTGGCAGCTGAATACAAACAATTAAGTCTTTGGGATTTGCTAAATGAGGTGTATAAAAATTAATTGGTAGTAAAAGATACTATTCGAGTATTCGATTTGAATGCGTCTTGCAAATTAAGAGAAATAAAATACAATTGTTAAAGTCACGGTATATTGGGCTTTTAAATATCTTACTGAAAGATAGATAAAATATTAAAAAACTGCAGGTTGAAGAATTTGAATGTCATCATTAATTTCCGTGAACTAAGTATGGGAATTCATTTTGGTAGGCAGCCTAATTACATAATTAGCAAATAAGAAACTCGTCTCTGTATTCAAAGGTACGAATTATTAAAGAAGTGTTTATAATGTAATGGGCATTTCCACAACGTTTCAAAGACAAAATTACTATTCAATTCAGGCAGTTAGCCTCGCTCCAAATCTGCTGTCGGTGGACCTGTTTGCTGGCGCACTTTTATTGGGGGTATGGGGCCAGACACACGCCTGGCGCAAAGAAAAGCGTTAAGCTGCACAAAATCCACTTCCTTCCTTGCTTTCTTGCTGTCGCGGCTGAATGGTCGGCTGGCTGGCTGGCTGGCTGGCTGGTTGGTTGGAGGATTGCCTGGCCGACTGGTTGACTGGCTTCTGGTGGCCAAACGTAATCCGGCGGAGCCGCCCCTTTTGGCTAGAATTTTTGGGCAATCCCAGACGGGGCAACCGAAAACTTTGAGCGCATTTCGGTCTTAACAAAAACTTGTCTACGAGGCGCTATCGAACAATGCCAAATGAATAGAGCAGTACAGAAGTGGAGAGGGTGTGCCACAATGAGCTCCACACACTATACAGCAACAGCAACAGCAGCAGCAGCAGCAGCAGCTGACAAGCAAACAACCAGTTAATTTCCAAAACTGTGCAAAAGTGCCCCCAAAAAGGTTGGACAAGAAGAAGAAGGTGCAGGGTTTGTGAGGTTCGCTTCGACGTGGTAAGACTTGATTTGATACACCGCAACTAGTTCAAATCTAGCGCTGAGTCGGGCCAGTACACAAAATGCATTCGGCATTCCAATAGGGAGTGGGACTCGGCGGAACTAGACGGGTTGGGCGCTGTTTAGGCTCGTCCGGCAAAAGAACAACAACAGCAACAACAACAACAACAACAAGAGCAGCTGTGCAAGAGACTCGCTGGACGGGCCAGCGGGTAAGCGTAAAAACTATAAAACTTGTTTCTGGCTGAACATGGGGAGGCACGCTCGGCACCACTGTACAATCGCGCCACAACGCTCCCCCTTCACAGAAACCCGCCTTGTTGCTGAAAAGCTGGTCTGAATTATCTTCCGGCTCGGAGCTGTAACAACATCGACAACGTAGACAACAACAACAGCAACAGCAACAGCAGTGCAAAAAACGCAGACGACAAGAACAACAACTGTGTTCCCCGCCAGTTGGACGCAGTTCCGTCGACAGCTTTTGGAGATTTTCTATTGTTAAAAAGGCGGTTCCCAAAAAGCCGCCAACGTTGCGCCGTGTCGTTTGTTGTTTTTTGTTTTTCTTTCTCGTGTTTTTGTATTTTTTATATTTTTTTTGCTTTTAGTTTCTCTCCGCTCGCATTTTCCCCATTGTTTGTTGTGATATTTTGAAAATTACGAAATTCTCCAGCGAAGGAAATAGAGCCGAGCCAACGAGTGTTAGTGGGGTGTCGGGTGGCCTGCATAGATATGGATCTATTGTGGTTTTGCAATAAATTTTATTAAAATGCTGGTTTTGGACTTTGCAACTGACTTTTTCGATCACGTTGGCGCCAAAGGCACACACATTGATATAGGTATGTGAACAATGGAAATCCAATGTTGAAAAGTAAAAACTAGTTCGAAATTCAACTAAACAATCTTGAACAAATATTAAAACGTTTCTGTGGAATATCTATTGTATGCTACTCATATGAAAACAAATTAAAAAAAGGATTTTAAAAATTAAAAGAGTTTCAAAAATAGTACACTGTAAAATACCCTTAAAGACCCCGCAAATTTAAATCCAACTGCTCAAAAAATACAAACGGATTTACTGAAATCAGAGGTTTATTCCGCATAAATTTGTAAATTGAAAAGCGCATTCTGCGATACTTCGTTAGAAATTTGATAAGCTGAACACACGCATTGCCGTCCTTTCGGTTTATCATTAGCAAAATCTTTTTGTCTGTTTCCTCTTGTCTGTGGTATCAATTAAAAGCATCTGCTGCTTGTGGCACACAAATCAACAAACCGCAAGTTACAAACTATAGACATTCACTACACAGATATCCACTCTTTTAGGGGTTTATTTTTTATTATTTTTTTGAGTTTGGTGTGTCCACCATTTGGCAATTGTTTTACAAGATTTTCGCTGTGCTCTGCGATCTGGTGGCATCAACTGTTTAATGGCCAAAACTGGGTGTGAGAGTGTGTGGCGGCGTGGAAGGGTCTAATGGGTTCGAACTGAGGGGGCGGGTTGTGACGGGTGGCACAAATTGCCGGCAGCGCATCAGCTGCACACACTAAATTTTTAATCAAGCATCTAGCAGCCCGCATCTTCTGTATCCGTATCCAGCTCCAGCAACTGGCTCCCAGCCAGCTGTGATTCCGCAGCTTCTGTTGCTGCTGCTCCTGCTGCAAAGCACAAAAAATGCAATCAACGTCAAATGCGCTTCGAAACTTTGCGCAAAATAATAGAAAAGCCATTAATTTCACTTCTCGTCGAAGAGGATGCGAAGACGAAGATGATGGCACGGCACGAAAGGATAACCGTCGCTTAGAGGACTTGGGCGTGGCACATGGTCAGCGAAGAGTGTGTGGAAAAGTGTGCTCAAGTAATTTTTAATTATGCGCATAACGTGCTGAAAGTTTTCTAATGCGAGCTACACTAATGCGCTTATTGGCTTCGCTTTAGCGCATCACATCTTGGCCAAAAAGCCAATTCCAATTACCATTATGTGGGACGGTCGAAGCAAACGCACAAATGCTTCTCTGACTCACGGTATTGAAACAAGAAAAAATTCATAACGCCAAAAACGAGTTTGATTTGCGTCTGAAACTCGATTTGCTTGTTACCCTATACTAAGTTGCTTGCCCGTAGAACCCCAGCATCTAAGACTAAACCTTAATTTTGTATCTACTCAGTTCGAAATTAATAGATTGGGTGAAACTATCCCAATCAAGATATTGTCCTATTTGGTTAGGCTCCAACTATTTTCTAACTACTGCTATTGTTTCGGTTTTCACTTTTCTCACTTTTCTTATTACTTGAAATTTTATTCTACAGCTTAGGTGATGTGTATTTATTCAACGAGTGTTCCTAATGAAGATTTTCACTGGGGCACAGGGTGAAGCGCTTCCATTATTGTTGTTCTTCTGCCCGAAAATTGCAAAAGTTCTCTGTTATTCTAAAACCACTTTTCATTAGTAGCAACCGCTAATTTCACTTAGTGGTGTACAAACATGTCCCAACAGTGGGGCGCCTCACATCCACACGGGAACAAGAAGTTTTTAACTTAATTTGCAGTTGACAAATTAAAAACCTACGCAAATGAAGCAAATTGAAGTGGATATACATTTTCCAAGTTAAACTCAATTAGCTGAGTGTACTTTTAAAGTAGGGTTATATAAGCATACTTCTAGCTTATATCCACAAACCTGAATGAAAGATACGCTTTAGTACTATTTCTGATCTAACAAAGCATAAATAACACTTTTATTCAATTTAATTAAAAGTAAATCTTTTACTTACTCAACATAAGCTGAAAAGTTTAATTAAGATCATTTTGATTGTGGTCTAAGTAAGTGTTGGAATCTGGAAGATAAAGATCACTTTGAGGCACAACTATTTTCAATAAAATTGAACTCATTTTAATTTCGACTTCAGCACAATTTATTGTGTCAAACTCTGAAGTTATAAATTTTATTCGCCATTATAAGTGTCCCAAACTTCAAATGTTATAAATGTTTGCATTTTGTTATCTATTAAGCAGGCGGATTACCATTAGCAAGTTGTAATTGCCTGTTTGCTGCAAGTGTTAAAAAAATGCTGCAAATCTGTGTAAATTGGCGATTTGTTTCATATTTATGACTCACAATGGGCACGGCAATGAGTTGGGCTTTGAGTTGAGAGTTGGTAAGGATATCCGACCGCTGGCAACTTGCAACTGACCCCGGCCACAGTTGAAAAGTTGAAAAGTTTAGCTTAGGCGAGCGAGTAATGCAATATACAACTTTTTTTTTCAAATTGTTGTTTAACTGCATTAAACTTGTCAAATGAAGTCGCTTTCGAAGTTAGATTGCTTTCAACAAGGTCGTGACATGGCCGGGGCTTTACGACACTATTTGAACTGGCCCTGTCCATTTCTGTCTCTGTCTTTCATCTCTGTGATGTTTTGCTGGTAAATGCTGTTGACAAGTATTTATAATTGCAGGCCGGGGGCATACACACACACAATCCCGTCCAGTGTCGGCGCTGGCTAATGTTTTAAAAGTGCCTGCGGACAGTTTGAAAAGTTGCCGGAAATTGAGAGCAAAACATTGGCAAAGTAGTGTATGCTAATGAATATTGATTTATTCAAATTATTTATTAACTAAACCAGACTTTATTAGTTTAAAAGCTGAAATACGACCTGTCAATAAAAAAAGGCCTCAAAATTCCTTTTATTTAAAATTCCTTTTTTTCTGCTCAACTTGCTTGGGGCTACTTAATATATTTAAAGGCATCATGAAACCATTAAAAATTCTGGAACAGGCAACAGGAAGCATATTCAATTACCTAATGTAAATATTCTTTTTCACTATTAACAACGGACTGCCTATTTGTATGAGCAAGTCGCTCTAAGAGACTATGAGAACTGCAGACGCATATTGAATGTGCGTTTTCATATATCGTACTCAGATCAAGTATTCGAAGACTTAAAGATATAATTCCAGTCTGCACATTGGCGTAATTATTCTATAAAATTTATTTTTAAACGTACTTCATCGAATATATGAGTTAATGGTAATGCTTAAGCAGTTCTTGGAAACATCCTTCTTAGAAATTGTGCAACAGCCCGCTGCAAGTTATTCCGTTGTAATTTGTCACTGGTTGGTAAGCGCCATCATATTTTCAGCTCGTCGGGTCGGTGACTAACAAAGCAATTAGATTCACGGATACAACAAAAACAGCAGCAACACCACCAACGTTAAGTTGAGTTAGTTAAGTAAACGCCGTTGAGCCTGGCCCATTCCCGGAGGGCAGCATAGTCATTAGGCAAGCGGAACCCTCGCGCACAAACACCCACAAACACCCACAAACACCCACACACACCTACACACACACACATAAGCACACCCATAAGGAAGGAGCACATCCTGCGTGGGGCATTCCTTAACTTCTTGTCGTTTTCTGATGTTTCAGTTGCTGTTGTTGTTGTCGCTCGTGTTGCTGCTGTTATGCTGGTAACCAACTTACGGGTCACTTGCCTAAGAAATTTCCCAAGTTGGCGGAACAGACATCAACGTGTTCTTGTTGTAGTTGAAGTTTCCTGTCTAGCTGCAGGGGCACTTGCCCAAGTCCCGCTTCAGTCTCGAGTGGAGGCCACTAATGAGCGAATCGCTTCGTTGTCTTGGCACAATGCGTATAATTAAAAGCGTCCAAGGTGTAAACTAGCAAATTGTTTGATCCCATTCACTCAGCCAACCGTCCAGCTTGAATGGGGGCTCTAAAAGCCAGTGGCAGATTCCCCCTTTGACGTGTCCGTAACTATTGCGCGTGGCAAAAAAATAAGTTACTTGTCCTTTTTTCGCGCTCACACTCTGCTTGCTCATCATAATATTGTGAAACTTTTCTTGAGCTCAGCACTTTTTACACTTTTTATTGTCCCGTTCCTTTTTTTGTCATGTTCTGCCTGACGGGTATTTTTAAGTCGCCAAGTTGCTCTAGTTACCACCAGTAACGTGATAACAGAAACTTTGAAATGCGGATATTCTTAGCATGTCGAATTTGACATGCGCTTAAGGAAATGAAAAACTTGAGAGTTTGTTCTTAATGAAAATCCTATTAAAAGAAAATGAAATAACTGGTATAATTTTTAAGTACGTTTTACCTGCCCCATTCTGGCAAAGGAAATGTTCTCAATTTACCACTGCAGTGCAAAAATCAGATAACGCAAATAATAAATGTTAAAATTGAACATTTTTGCATATTTTGTTGTTTTCCTGATATTTGCTTGTGCGATTCTCAAATTAAATAAGAAAACATGATAAATTCCATAAATTTGCAAAAACTACTGATAAAAATGTTGGGTTCTTAAAGAGTGCATTAAAAAGATTTCCTGCACTTTGTCCCGATAATCATTGGCAGGATAAGCATTTGTTAAGATCAAAGTGTCTTTTGACAGCTTTTGAGTCTCTTGTTGCCGTGTGGTGCCTAATTAAAAGTTGTGCCAATGTTTGTGATTCAGGTGGACCAAGACAGCAGCCACGAGCAACCACGAGCAGCCCCGTTCGCATAAACTTTCTATAGCACCACTTTCGCTGCATGTCCCCATGAATACTTGTTCTTGTTCTGCATTAGCATCGCTTGAGAAACCAGTTTGTGGCTTTTGCTTCGAAGCTCAGTCACCATCACAGTCACACTATCAATCCGTGTTTCGCTGGTATTTAATCGTCTCTCTCTTTCGCGCACATTTGTTTTTTCTATGGTAATGAGTTGAGATGAACAGTTGTTGAAGAAGAAGAATGAGAGGCATTTGATTATTGCCACTGCTGTTAACCACAAAAGCAAATAAAAACAGTTGACTGGCATTGGGCCATCAGTTTGTTGTCTCCGTTTTCTTGTTTCTTTCGTATCAATTGACCTTATTTGCAGGTGTCTCAAAAATTCTTAAACATTTTAAGCCAAACTCGAACAAATGAATATGTGTAAGCATTCAGCACCAGCCATATGTTAAATGCATTATATTTCTCTTGCCACAGTCAATGCTTTTACGCCAGTTGCATTTTTTCAAGAGCATTTTTTGTTTTCCAATTCACTCTTTCCCACCTCAATTCGTTTAATATATTTCTAATAGGTTGGGGGAGGGAATGATGTGGAATTTTACAAATGCAGCTAAATCCTTTTAGTACACATGAATGTTTCAACTTTTTTTTAATGCCATAAACTAATATATAATATTAATTATAATATAATTGTTTGCGATATATTGTTTCAATTTTACAGAATAGATTTTATTGTAATCGTCCGTCCACAGATCAACACGTTGTTTTTTTTGTACCGCTGGTTAAGGCATAATTTTTGTTTTTTACTCATGCACAATATTTAAAAAAGTATCATAATTTTATCATGAACTTTATTAATTAAGTCACGTCGCTCTATTTGTCCGTCTATTTAAATCCGCCAATTTTCCTTTTTATTCAAATGGATGTTAAATAGTAATGCATTTTAATAACATTTTAAGTTTTTGTGACTGCAACTGACTACTGAGTATCTTTTAGTTTTCCAATCTCTTTTTTTGTTTCGATGGAAGCATAAATTTTTGCATGCATTGATGACGAATGGCCACGGAAAATGATGAATGTTTAACGGGAAAATGGGGACATGGGAACATGTTGCGGGATAAATGTTTCCGGGCAGTGCAAAAGCGCAGCAATTGTTCCACATAATAAAGCACCGATTGTGCTTGTGTGAAATACTGACATAGTTTGGAAACAACACAAATTGGAGTTGTATTGCGATTTATGTTCAACTACTTTTCAGTAACGTTTCTTTTTTTATCTAAGCGAAAATGCTCGGCCTTAAGGTAAAACAGTTTAAATGTATTTCTTCCTTTAAACATTTGTAAATATATTCGTATATAAAGATTATGTATCAACTCACTGCACTGCACTGACATTGAATAAAATTCAAATAAAATCAACATTTATTCCGTCATCATTCAGAGAAAAATGTCATTATAAGGCTGTGTGGTATTTAAAATGTACATATTTTTGAATGGTGTTTGCTTGTTTTACATACCCAGCCATCCATCACATTCATATCCTGTGGACCCGAATACGAAATATTTTGCAAGTCCATTGAAAATATGTGCTCATAATTGCGGCTTGTCCGTCTCTTTCTCTATCACACACACATACACACCCACTCACACCCACTTCGGAAAACGATGCGAATGCGAACTTCATTGAGAGCTTACTGATGGTGCGGGGTAGTTAAATTATGTGGCGTATGTGGCAAAAAAAGGAGGAAACAAGTGATGACAATTTTTTTATTTTCTTTTTTTTTTTTTTGCTATAGTCGAACGCAATCTGAGGAAAAGCGACAACGTTGTCGAAACTGTCGAATGATGTCATGTTTGCTCAATGCCTTTTTTCTTTGCCCTACTTTTTTCTAGCTAGCTTTTTTGTTGTCTACTTCTTTAACCTAGCTGCGGGCTAGGTGTGAGGGGGTGGCGTTTGTCGTTTATAAATCAGTTAACAAGGCGCTGATGCTGCAATAAGAGGTGCGATTTATCATAATATCCGTCGATGTGGGCGGTGGTGTTGGGGGAGCAAAAGTCCCCAAAGCTTCGAAGCTCTCCAGTTACAATAATCATGCGATTCGCACCAATTCCCAGAATCCCAATGTACATTTACAATACATATATTTCGCAATACACTTACGACGAGAGTATACGCAATGTCTACCGTGAATACATCGAATTCAGTTTTGCCATTTTCCGCATTTTTCACAAATCTGCTTTACACACATACAAACGCGCGCGCAGACACACACTGCCACATTGGATTTATATCGCCTGTATGTGAAGTTATCTGAGGCAGCCGCCAGTCGCCAGTTCATATTGATTACAACAAATTTTCCGTCGCCGTTTTGTCGTTGAACTCGTCGTCATTGGGGGAGCTAGAGATGAAGCTTAAACAGGAAACTCATGCAACACGTAACCGATGTTTTATTTGTATTTGTTAATATTGAAATGATTATGTCATTTTTGAATGAAAACTGACGCGATGTATTCAGGGCTATAATCCATTTTTTCTATGTTTAGTAAATAAGCCAACAGAAGTATTTATAGTTATTAAAGTCAAGTTTTGAAAATAATTACCATGTCATCAGTAACATTTAGCTTCAAGTAATTAGCAATAGCTACTAATTAACTTCGGACAGCTACTTTAAAATCAAGCAATCAAATGAAAGCTGTTTTTTTTTGTGTTAAGTCTAAACAAAACGTGCGCCTTTGTTTCAATCAACGTACTCGCGAACATCTGTTTTTTTTTCTCCAATATTTTTCTCTGGCATCACGCTGCCATCTTTAATCAGAGTCCGTTGAGTCAGCTCTAGTTTTACATCTCCTATTGCTTCTAGTTTCTAAGCGCACTGATTTCTTTACTTTTTGCACCGTTGTACTTGGTGTGTGGCTCAACCAGCAGCTACCAACGCCCACCTACCGCCATCCACCTCACACCCGCTCAACAGAAACCGTTCGCTGGCTCGCATGACATTTAGTGCCGGCTGCTGCCGTTGCTGCTTCAGGCCGAGTCTTCGACATAGACGGCTCTGGCTCTGGCTCTGGCTACGACTTGGCCCGGCTGTTGACTGTTGGCTGCTGCTGCCTTGACGGTTGGAATTTCGTTGAACCGGTTTATGTATGTGGTTTTGCAGTTGTTGCTATTGTTGATGCTGACTGGCGTCTGGTAACTGGCTCCACCAAAATATTCGTACTCCCATAAGTGTGCAGCTGTGTCTGTGTGTGTGTGTGTGTGTGTGTGATGTGTCTGTGTGTGTGTAAAAGTGCTTTGTGCTGGGCTTGGCTTACCAACTGGCCAAGCCACACATATAAACATTGACATATCGAGAGAGAGAGAGACAGAGAGAGAGAGTGAAGGAAGACGAAGAGGAAGAGGGGGGCATACGGACGGAATATCGCGCATATTTGTCGTTGCGGATTATTTCATAGCAGAATTCTACGCTCCGACTCGGGAAGTATGTATGTGTGTGTGCGTGTGTGTGTGTGTGTGTATTGTTTTGTATTTGTTGGTCCATCGTTTAGTTGTAGCTTTTGGTATTGTTGCTCTTGTGTTGTGCTGTTACTGGTTGCTGCTGTTGCATTGCTTGGCATTTTTGGCTTTTTCGCTGTTAATTTACATTTCAAACATTTCTTTTGGCCTTATGCACATTCCCAATAGATTATGGCTTAAACAATAGTGGGTTCCAATTCTTTGATTCAACTCTCAAGCTCTTTATAGTATCTCAGAATAGTTTATTAAAAAAAACAATTTAATTAATTTAAGTGAAGTCCATAAAATGCACCAGAGAAACTAAATATACTCGTTTAAAGTTCAAAGAGGGATATTTTGTAAAATATATCGTTGCAAGAAGCACGAACTTGTTTAACGAAATGAATAAACCTTTCATTAGTCGTGTATTTAGCCAGCGTTTGATTAATCGAATTGCAAATTATTTAAAATGGATTGTCAGCGCTAAACCAATCACGCAATGGGGTAATTAAACTGTCATCGCGTGATTATTAAACATAGTTCACTTACTTGCCCCGTTGCATTAATCGGTCAATGGGTGACAATACGAAAGGTTCAATGTGGGAGAGGATGTCAACAATGCGAGGTGCGAGCATATTATTTATGTCTGAGGGCTGAGGGCTTCACCAGTCTCTTTTGGAACCTAATTTCTGTTACCCTGTAATGCACTGTAAAATGGCAAAATATATAAGAAGTATGTTTTTACTTTGTAAAAATGTAGCTTCTCGAAAATATATAAAGAATTGGAAGTGGAAGTAGGAAGTTTTGCGAATTTGCTGACACACAAAACCTTTTGATGGAAGGAAAACGATTTAATCTGGTAAGCTATATTAGAGATATAGATAGATATATATATATATATATATATATCTTGTGTATTTCTGTCGATACAATTTGTGTATTGGAAGGACAATTTATCTTTATTATTTAAACCAAACTGTTTTAAAAATATAAAACAAATAAATCTAAGAGGAGGAGTGTTTCCCACTTTTTTAAAAGGTAAATGTGCGAATAATGTAAAATAAAGTAAAAAATATGATTGCTTCTTGGATCAATGTTGTGTCTACCGTGGACATTCTCTACTAGAGCATTTTCACTTTTCTATTTGCAATTTAAATATAAATAAATTTGCAATGTGCGCGTATGTATGAATGGACTTGTGGATGTGTTTGTATATCGGTAGCATGTTGTTTTTTAAAACTCAAAATACCAATTGCATTTATCGACTCTTCTGGTGGCATGCAACGTCGAATTTGTGCCAAGCAACGGGGGTGTGACGGCATTTTGGTGTTTCGATCGAAAACGCATATTAGCAGATTGGCTCTCCATTTTACAGCCTGTCCTGTCCATCTCTTATTTTATATCCTTAAACGAGATAAAATACACCAATTTACTTGAACGGTTGATTATGTTACTCACTCTTGACCAGCCGGCTAAAGTGATTTATTTTATTGACATCCATTTGGAAACTAAGTCAAATAAATGATTTCTTTTTCAAGAAACATGAAACCTATGTTAACTTCCTAATATCAAATTAAATATAAATAATTATGAATAATTGTCCGGAGCAGGACTGAAAACTTACACAATAACTTTTCATTGACCATTTGTTGCTCATGCACATAATTTATGCATTCCTAAAGTTTTGATTTATTAAATTTATGCGCCTTTCGACCCGACATGTGGCACGAATAATAACTTCCTGCATTTTCAATAAGTAATAAACCAAGTATTGGCAAAATACACATAAATATTGTTCTTCAATGTGCAGAAGCACAAGTCAAACGACAATTTTCTACATCATCAATGATGCGTAATTGTCATTAATTGTGCTTCTCGTGAGAAATAAGAAGATAAATACAATTTAAACATAAATTTGGCAATTGCTTCGATATTTGTCCGACTCGAAAGTTAGACAGCAACTTTTTGGCATAATGTATTTTTGTATTGTGTGAAATGTTCAAGGTTGAATAAGTTTTGTATTTATTGTGTGTCTGTGTGTGCTTTGTGTGTGTGTGTGTGTGCTTTGTGTGTGTGTGTGCTTTGAGTGTATATGCACTTTAAATGGAAATTAAATAGTTAAAAGCAGCAGTAGCAATGAATGGCGCAAACAAACATTTACCGACAATGGAGACACAACAACGACCCCAATGCTCAAATCAACTCCGCCCCAGAGAGTAGTGCAGTACAGTGTGAGGTAGATGTAGCTGTAACTGCTGCTTGGCCAAAATTAAATTGCCAAATTACGGCCGCTCCGAGATGCGGAATGTAAACTTGGTCTCTGTTTGTGCGGCGGCCCAGCAAATGAATAATTTGCCATCATAGATAAACGAAATCAATGCCACCCAGATCCCACAGATCCCACAGATCCCAGCTGATGGCCACAGAACGCAACTTGTCCAAAATGGCAACATCTGCACATTGCTGGAGCCAACTTCTCGGCCAACTTGTTATTGAATTAAAGTGACTTGATTTACGGCGAGTTTCGGTCAAAAGCTCTTAACAGCATTTTGTTGCTAGCTCCTCGTTGCTCCTTGCTCTTGTTGGTTTGTTTAGCTAACTGCAATGGTCAACATGCCGTATACGCATTCAATGTGATGTGAGTTCTTAACGAATACTGTTTGCCAACTACTTGCTCTGTGATCGTGAGTACATCACTCCTCATGAAATCTTAGAGCACTATTGATTTATATGAGCGTAAATGCTTTCTAAGATATCATAAAATATTTAGAGTTTCAATTAAACTTGGTTTACAGCAATGTGATTTGAGATCACAATAAAATAAGGTATTATTTCTGTGCTCCATTATTCATTCCGGATTAGAGCTGAAAATAAAATGTAAACCAAAGTTTCAATTATTATTTTGAATTCTATTGATGTTTAAGTACGTCCAATTAATTATTAAATACTTCTCATTGACGGCATTTGGAAAACAATTTACGTGAGAATATATATATATGAGTACATTTAATGTATTCTACTCAAGCACCATTTCATGCTAATCATTCAATAATTTCAAAATTAATTACCCAACAATCCATTTCATTTTGAATTTAATTTGGGCCTATAACTATCAACTAATTTGCGTTTAATGGTAAATGATTTTGAGCAACGTAGCTCATTATTTGATTGTGGTTTCAGTTTTGCATTTATTTCGGTTGCATCGAGAGTGCAAGCTGAGAGGCATGGTTGGGGAACCTAATCTAAAAACTGATTAGCCCAATGTTAGACAGACAAATATAACAAGCAGAAGAGTTTGGAGTTGTATTAATTCCATTTAGCAACGAGTACCCGGAGACCAACAGACCAAGAGAGAAACAGTCGCCGACAACAGAGACAAATGTGGTCATATCACCTACAGCTGCTTTGTTGCAATGAACTGGTGACTGTTGTGGCATACTTATGACTCTGGGCTGCCACACAATATACCCGCTCGTACACACACACGCACACACACACGCACACTCACACCCAGATACATATGTCTCTTGTAAATATTTGTCGCCGTTTGTTGCTCCGCTGTCGTCGCTCTGCTGTAATTAATAATAATTTGCATTGGCTGTTTACAGTTCGGCGCCCGTGTGAGATTTCATTTAATTAAATTATATGCACCCATGTAGAGCCTTGGGACATTCTGGCTGCCGTTGTGTGTGTGGGCGTTGCTAATCAGGGAAACTATCCAGTCAGTGGGTGTGTATTGCTTGTCTGCCTGTGAGTTTGTGTACTACTTATTTGTAACACAAAATGCATAAATTATTTGCGTTATCTGTTGCCATTTCGTGTTTAGTTAGTGGCGATACGGCGAAACTAGTCGAAACGACAACAATAAAAGGAGCAATGAATACAAGCTGGCAATTAAAACTCGACTCGTGACATGACTTTATATTTTTTGCCATAACTTTATGTTGCTTGTGTTTGCAATTTCACATGTCTAAACTGAGCAACTGTCAAAGTAAATGAATATTTTAATTAGCAACAAACTGGAGTTTAATATAAACTCTTGCATTTTTGTAATTGCATTGAAAAACTTTTTGAAAAAGTTTTAGCATAGCTTAAGTTTCTTATATTTCGGCGATCTTTGGCTATTGTGGCTGCTGGCAGACATTTGCCTCTGGATACTACTATTTCCCTCAATTACCTACCCAACTGTTCTTGTCGTTGTTGTCGTTGTTGTTGACAGTTTTGCACTGACAGTGAGCGGAAACCGTAAGCCGCCAGCTCAATGCAAAATTTCGTTTGCAGTGTGTGAGTTTGTAAGACGCGTCAGGGGAGGATTTTTGTGGGGAAAATGTCAACGCTGCGAAATGCAAAACACATCGAAATATTTGCGCAAATGAAATCTGCAAGGACTGTGACGCATTTAGCTGTCAGTTTGCCTTAGCAAAGGCAGCAGCAAAGGATATTCCCGAGTCTTACTTGTATTTGCCCTTCCCTTTTCTACAGCATTCTTGTTGCTATGACTCGTTGCCAATAAAAAAGGCAACGAGCCAGCAGCAAGACAAAACGCAGCGCGCGTAAAATAAACAAATTTCCGCAGACGACACTCAACTATGCAAACAGTAATTGGAGCAGCTTTTATGCACGAGTCAAAGTCGGCTGGGGGCCTTAGCCATCGGGTGGAGGTGGAGTCATGCCACACAGGTAGAAAGACAGCCGGGAAATCGCTGGCAAACCGTAGCCAAAAACCAGACTGATGCTCAAATTTGCCAAAGCGAAGCCCGCAGCTCTCAAAGCTAACGAAGGTGTGCACGAGAAGGGTTCGCAGGACTTGTGGAATGGAAGACGACGCCAGAGAAACACACACACACACACATACACACACTGAGAGACAGACAGTGAAACAGAAAAATGTAATATTGTAATGTTTGTAATGTTTGTAATGATATTAATGTATGCATATGTTTTACACAGGATGCAGTCCAGTGGGTGGGTGGATACAGGAAGATACAGATTGTATGCGACAAATTAAAGAAATCAACTTTGCAAAAATCATTCCAAGCTATAAAAACCGAATGTGCTCTACGCAATACAGCTCGACTGTCAGATACCCCGATACCATTTGTATATACACCTGCAACTTGCAATTGTGCTATTGTGTAAATATGAAAATGCGATTTCCCTCGTGCTTCGTTACATTCTTGATTAGGCAGATAAATTCATAAAATATTGGTTTTCCATGCGAAACAAAATCGATTTCCACCGATATTGGCCAAAGGATGAAAGTTTTCGATACAATTTTATAAACATGGCCTGATTATTGTAAATGTAAATGTTTTTTGTAGACGTACAAACAGGCAAGAAAATGTATATTTAATGGGGTTAAAGATGCTCGCTTCTGTTTCTTACTTTGGCACGACATCATCATACCGGTTTTACCCAGGGAAAAGATTAAAGGGGAGACTGTGAAATACTCGTTGTTACTGTTACCTTGGCATGTCAGATGCCAAACTAAATATAACGTTGTGGAGAGTGCAAAAATGCGAGCAACACATTGTTCTTCGCATGAGCTGAATTTGACACTGTTGAGTAAAGATTGGTAAGTGCATTGGTATGCTATATGTTGAGCAAATATTAAATATTTGTGTAATATATATTGGTTGAACATTATTTGAAAATAAATTATATTGTGCTATTAAAGGCATTATTGGGATTGCCTGAACATTGTCATTGCTGCGATGGTGTGGAAGTCCATGTCGACAAATAGGCGATTAAGTCAAATTTATATTTAGCTATTAACCACTTAATCACTAACATTGTTCGGCGCTGTCGTAAAAAATATTTATAGCAAAAAGCGAAATCTCGCCAGGCAGTCGTGTTTGGTGGCATTTTAAAGTGATTGATAATTTTGAAATTAACATTTCACAAGAGAAAAGTTTATAGAAGTCTTTGTCTAATACCAATACATTTGTATCAATATCGGTCAATTCAGTGAACACAATTCTACGAGCTACTCAAAAACAGCTTAGGTATTGAATTGGGAGAGTAACTGAATTAAATTGCGGCTTCTAAAGTTGCATCACACAAATTGAAGCAAGACAACCACTCCGATAACGAAGAAGAAGGGAGTCAATGCATGTAAGCAGAGTAGAGTAAATGAAACCTTCAATCACTTAGATGCGAGTTGTATAGCTAAGTTCTTAATTTATGTGTCGACTGTGAGCTGGATGCATCCGCATAGATCCCTGAGATGTCGAGTGACTGAACTGGAACATGTTCATGCAATGTTGCCAAGCTCTTATCTGAGCAAAATCCTGTGTCCAGTGGTGCTGCGGTCAAGTGATGGTGGCTGTGTGTTGCTTTTGGTATACCCTTGCTGAGGCCATTACACATTGTTTGTGGTTCTTTAACTAGCACCTCAGTCTTGATGAATTCTTGTATTAAAGATGTATTTATTTACCGATGTATTCCTTGTTATTGCGTTACTTACTCTTAAGCGCAACATTTTGAACAACAGTTGGATTGCTGAGTTTGGTAGGGTAGTTAATCGGCCTAACATTCCCTTGCTTTGCTTACTAGTTGCCTTTCTATTGTTGCCTACTATGCAGTGAAGGGCGTTGCCTCGAACCCTTGACAACGAGCAGTTAACAAGCTGTTGATGAGCAGCTTGTTGGGGGCAACGTGTGTATGTGTGTGGGTGTGTGTGTTTGCAACATGTCAAATGAAATTTGACCTGGGCGGGATATTGGGCAGCTATTTGCAAGAACAGAACATCGTTTTTCGGCTTGCTGCCAATAACTTGGCTCAATATGGACCAAAATTGAGTTGCGAGCCTGCCAGCAATGTGCCTAGATTTTGTTAATTTCGAGTTGCAGCTGGGAAAATCACAGCCAACGATTATGGCCGCATTATTAAAGCCTTGTCAGCAGCAGAGGCAGTAGCAGCGACACGTGGCTCAAATGGTGGCATAAAATGGCAGCACAGTCACCTGCTTAGCTGTTCTGCATATTAATAGGTGAGTTGGCCGACGCGACTACCATAATAAATATTATGCAGAGCTGGCTCCTGGGGCTCGCGGCGTCGTCAGTGGCCAAATCAAATCAGACCTGGTTAGTTGGTCTCGCTTAGCAGCCAGCCCACAATGCGTATACGTCACGTACTCGCGAATTTCTTTAAAGCTATGCACAAAGCTTTACACTCTAACCGCATTGAAGTCTGAGGCTGGATTAGATAAGAGAATTTATTTTGATTGTGCTTTAAGTCAACTGAGTTGAGTCTGATGTTGAGAAAATTTGAAAATGATTAGTAGGCAAATCATCAAATCTAACCACAATAGTAAATCCAAGTACAATAATAGGTATTACTATTTGTCTTTTTTGTACATTAGCGCATTGAACTTGCCTTGTTTATCTGTTTTTTCGTATGATTTCTTATCAGCCTAAAAACTGCAGTAAAGCAACTAATTGTAAATTTCATTGTTATCAAGCAATTTCTGACAAATTGGAGTTCATCCCAAAAGGTTCATAATGCTTACAAAAAATCGATCAAGAACGGGTTAAGCGTCTTTTTAATGCTCCTGTCTGTTGTATGGTGCCTGCTTGTCTTGCCGTCAATCTATTTGACTCTTTTTCCTTCTGTCTGGCCGGTTGTCTGTTTGACTGCATTGTCGCTTTGTTGCTGTTGGAACTTTTATTTTCTTCAGTTTTTATTTTATTTGGGAACCTTGACGACACCAAGTGCTGACGCCATGGATCCGGTGTCCTAACGACTGCACCCAGGCAGTTGCCAAATTTACTTCAATTTTTTATTTGCTGCCATGGCACGTAGAGCGTGCTAAATTTTCCACACGCATTCCTCGATGGATTGGGAGGAAGAAGAGCGAGTCTGCAGTCCATTGGCAGTGCCTCTGGCGGTGGCAGTGGCACTTTTGCCCACGGCCGTCTGGCATTTGGCCAAAAAACTGTCAAAGCAACACGAGACGTGAAACCATTCCCTACGCCCCAGCGCCATTTTTAAGTCAACCTGCCGGACGGACATGTGTGGATGTCAGAAGAGTAGCACTCGTACTGGCAATGAAAATTCTATACAAATGAAAATGCAATTCACACGAATGGACTTTTTGTTTAGGCCTTTAGAAAGCCCAGCATGCGAATTGTGCAAACTGGTTGGACGTATAGTGATAAACGTGTCCAAACGATAGAGATTGAATTAGTTTGTCGGTGTGTGTTTTTTTCTTTTTCTTTTTTTTTTTTTTGTGGCATCTGGAAAGTGATGTGCTGGGATTTTTATATTCACATATATAGTCCTTTTGGGCTGTCGCACAAAAGTGTCATACTTCACTTGGTTCAGTTGATTCTGCTGGACACTGTCAAATGCATATTGGTACTGCGCATAAATCTTTTGTTCAGTCATAAAAATGGGCGTCAATTTCGTATGGATTTTTATTGACATAATACTTATTTTTGCGATTGCATAACACTCCACCGAATCCATTCAAATACACTTCACTCATGTATAAATTGAAGTCCGATGTGCTATTAAAATTTTCGAGTATTTATGGATTCTGCACAATTTTAAGTAAAAAAGTGAATAAGATTTCGTCACATATTTTTTTAAGACTTTTATTATTATGGTGCATAATAAATATATATTTAAAAAATATTTTCGTGCAAAAGTGTATATGTAAATTAAGACAATTGTATGAAATGAATAAATATATATTTATATTTAAATAATATGGACTTAATTCTACAAAAACAAAACACCAATATAAGCTTATGTTTTTAAGAAGTACTTAATTTAAGATTGTCTCAATTTAAGATCATAATAAAATTTAAATTATCCAAAGTATCTTTTTGATTGTTTGCTTTAGCGTATAATTTAAAAAATGAGGGAAAACCAATCAATATTTTAAAAGTTATTTAAATGCTTAGTGGAATATGTGTTTGTTCTTCATACGAACTGTGGTCAATCGAAATTTATTATTTTAAAAACTGTAAAGCTAAACAATTTCATTTAGTTTGTTGATAACACTGTTGACATTTTTCATGTGTTGTGATTGTCTTGTTATTAAATTATCAATTGTGCAGAACAATAAATATCATATTTATATATTTTTTGCACTCATTTCTGAATGAGTCATTAGGATACACTCCAATGGAATTCTGCTGGCGGTCTCTGAGCACTGCAGGTATCTCTCTAAACTAATAATTTAATTCTCTTTCATTGGGCACTAATCTAAACAGTCCTGTCCACAACAGCACTGTAGCAAACAATTGAAATAAAATAATTCTAAACAGAACGAAAATTAATTTCAACAAATGGTTCGATACCGTTGACAATAAAAGCCTCATTGTACAAGTCAATTTCAATGCAATTAACCAGTCGGTAACCAGGCCGTAATTATTTAAGGCCGCCTCCACATGGTTACAATGGTCAACAGACAATTTGTCTGTTTGTGCAAATAAGCTAACTATGCCAGGGCGTGTATACAAAATGTTTATTTTCATATTCATGCAATTTTGATATTGGTACTTTGTACGTACTCCTAAACCAATAGGCAGTTGAAATTATTGTATTTATTTGCATTCGATTTAACTGGAGAGGGCACGATTGCTGTTTGTGGTGTGTGCAGGCGCATAAGACAAGCTGCCCTTTGGCAATACTTGCAAGTATTTGTTTATTTTTGGTACATGTGGATCAAAAACATTTTATTATACTGAAAGTTAACACCAATATTCAAAATGCATAACAACTTATCCCACACTCTGTGCAAGTGACTGACGTTGACATTGATTTCTTGTCCCCTGTGCTCTCAGTTTCACAAAAAGTCTGGTGATGCATGAGTATGTTATAAAAATTCATTGTGTTGCAAGTGGAATGCTGATGATCCATCTATTCGTCTTGCTGACCCTTCGTGATGTGCTCTTCAAATTGTATTTATAAAATTTATGTAATACACACACGGGGTTGGAGTACTGAGTACTGGATGCAGAAAAAAAAACCAACAAAATGATATAAATTCCTTGGCTGATGAGTTCGGAAATTCTCAATAGGGCGACTATAAATTGAAATTTATTTTGCTATTCCAATGGTTGGCAAGCAGCGAAATATGTTCCCCCAATATTGAAGTGTTTAACGGCAGTTTGAATATATCCGCTGTTGCATCTGTAAATATAAAGAGGGAAGAGAGTATGCAATATTTGTGATTCCAATACAAGTACATTCCGAGCATTTCATTGTTTATTTTTTTGAATGCGAACAGAATTGATTGCTTACTTAATATATGTTTATAGAAGCACACACTTAAGCGGCCTTTGCTCATCAATTAGTAGGTAGCATAGAGTTGCCAATTAAATTCAAATTAAGTTTAGGTGGTGGGCCACGAAACTGGGTCTGTAAACTAACGTTAGGACTAATTGGGACTTAAGCATATACAGTGAACGGCAAGCTGGATGAGTGAATGAACTGGCTTGAGGCAACGGACGACACTCATTAATTTCCAGCTAGCAGGCCAACAGTTAGGTAGACAGACATATATATATATATTTATATATATATATACACATGGAGAACATACTTGCTCACAGATACAAATCTTCGCCTTCACCTTTGCCAAACACTCAGATTAAAAAAAGAAGTTTAATTACAGGCTGAAGCGCCGCACAGACTTCAACGACTCGCATATTGACCCAGCCGGGCGGAACGTGTCGAGTACGGTTAAATAACCGAAAAAGCAATGAACCTACTGATGCTCACCAACCGTATGGCGAACCCTTTGACTTTGCCAAAGACAACACGGACGGACTGACTGATAGGAAGATAGCAAATGTCATTAGCATTCCGTTCTACATGTGTCGAGTGCGCATGGCTTTGACAAACGTGGGTCACACGTGGGTGCTGACATTCTCCAATACCGCTACCCACTCATAGCATAGGTGAACATTTAAGGGGTGGACAACTTGGGGGGGTACGTCGTCACCTGTCGACCTTTGCTGTTGACTTCTCCACTTTGACGAAATTAAATCCAAAATGCTAATAAGATGGACAGCGCTTGTGCTTAAATAGCCCAATTGAATTTGGTGAACTGTGGGTCAATATTTGTGTACCCTGTACATTCACGCAATATGTCGAAAGTGGGGTATGAGAAATATTGCAAATTCATGCACAACGCAGAAAAGATGTCTTCCCACAAAATTAAAGTCTCCCTTCTTGCACCGATCAGCAGAATGCTTTATGAATGTGCTTCTTTCTTTTTTTATTGATATTTTTATATTATTGTTTCAACTTAAACACATTTTTGTTCCCAGTACTAGTTAAAAATGTTTTTTTTTTTGCTTAAAACTAGCTTTAAAACATAAGCACATTGTCCTCGCTATGGCTCTTTACACTTGTTTTCAGAAAAGTGCCAATGTTTTTCCGCCCTTAATACAGATTATTTTCTAGTCTAGCACCCTCGATTATCTCAAACATGCGACTTTTTTTCTTTTTTTGTTTTTTTTTTTACCTACTTGAGAGACTGGTAATTATAGCTTTTTTGGTTATTTGGATCTTGACTGCCACATGGCCTCATAGTTACATTCACATGTATGACTATGATTGCAATGTAAATGTGTGGTATTTGTAATGACGGAAATAGTTTCTCTTTTTCCTCCACTTTTTTGCCTGATTGAAGTAGGGCACTAGATAATCACGTCGACGGTATGATGCGCATCATTAAG
Organism: Drosophila picticornis; assembly: GCA_035043845.1. Lineage (NCBI taxonomy): Eukaryota > Metazoa > Arthropoda > Insecta > Diptera > Drosophilidae > Drosophila > Drosophila picticornis. The sequence goes on along the minus strand of JAWNMR010000362.1, from coordinate 11,536,889 downwards.
CCCGTATTTTTATATGGAAGTCATAGCTTAATTGGGACTTTTCTTTCTCTTTCTTTTTTTATTTTGTAATTCAATAGGTTATTGAAGTAAGCATTGAGTGAGCGTCAGCTAATCTTAACATCTGTCCCTAAGAGCACCTTTTTACACGGCATTCATGGAATCGCTTATTAGTCCAACAGTCACATTATTTCCACTCTTAATCTGAAAGCCTTATGGACTCTGCTTTATTTTTCATGTTTTTTACGTATTAGCGCATGACATTCTCGTGAAGAGAGAATGTCAAATGTTCTGTCCAGACAAGAAACAACAAATACAACTGCAGCTTTAGAGGAAAACACTTTAGTAATTGGTAGCTTATATACTTAGCCAAGCATCATACTCAAACTCGGCACACGAACTCGCAGTGACAGTAGACGGGAGTATTGTGGGTGGATGGTGGGAGGCGGCGTAAGCTAAAGCATAGCTGACAGTATCACGATTATGCACAAGCGCTGCTCGTTCGGCCAGGCTAAATGTGAAACATCGCACAGAATGAAACAAATGTAAAGTGCGCTGGCACAAGGTATACAACAGAAGCGACGTAAGCACGAAGGTGATATTTTCTCAACTTTCTATTTTCTTTCTGCTCTTCTCCGTCCTCCTAATCGCATTCCGTATCTCGTTGCGAGATGTCAAATGTCTGCCCTAAGGCAAATGAAGGGATGTGGACAAAAAAAAAAAAAATAAATAAAAAGAAAAAAAAGTTCCACTATGCTGCTTGGACATAATTAAACGCAATTCAAAGATGAAGATGTCCCAAGAAGGAAGGTTGCTGTTCCCTGCTCTGCTATGTCCTACTTAAGCTGATTATGTTTGTCTGATGATGAAGATGAAGTCCGGCTGGTTTATCAATATTACGTATACGCAAAGATTTTTGCGGAATTTTATTGGAGTTGTTTACTTGACCAAGAGCAGCAATTCAGTTTATGCTGTTTTGGAGTGTTTAAGTGTTTGTTGTTGTTTAGTTTCTTTTTGGAAACTTTATGATGCCATTTTTCTTTGCTTGCAGAAGGTGCAAACATGTTTGTTTATCTTACAGTCCACACGGTCAGCACAATAATAATAAATTATGCAGACATTTAGCTAGCTCAGAGCGTCTCGGCTGTTGTTGATTATGTGTCGCTTCACGCTGGACAATGCCGCATTACGTATACGAGGCGTACACACACCAAGTGACACACATGATTTTTCTGCTACAGCTGGTTTGTTGTTGTTCTCGAAATTGTTATTGTGGTTTTGGTTGTTCACCATCAACATGACCAGAATGTGTATGTAGCTCGTGGAGACGACAAGGCGTTGATATATTCCTGGTTGTTGTTGTAGTTTTGCCGCCTGCAGGCAATGCTGATAACTCTGATGACGTTGATGAAAAACTTTTGATTGATGTGGTGGCAAAAACTTTATGCTGTCATTAGACACAAGCAAATCAGTGCGAAAGACAAAGACAGCGAACAATGAAAAGAGACAGGGAGAGAGATAGATAGTTAGAGAAAGGGTTTTTTTGCGCCATACATGTTCATATATTTGTACATATGTAGGGCGTTTTATTCACGGTTAGGAACATGCTGATCTCAAAAGTCTCAAGCTGCTGGCATAACAAATGACAGTCGGCAAAGTTATTTACGCTACTTGAGTCACTAAAAGTTTTGTTTATTAATTAATAGAGGGCTCGAGCATGTGCTCGAAGCGTTAGGCATGCGTTCCCTCATCTATGCACTAAAAGTTGTGGGGCTGTCAATGTTTGAAATGAAAATGCGTATTCGAAGTACAACGTTAATTAGCACTGTTTAATCAAATCTTAAAAAAACATTATTTTAAAATCCGTTTAATCGGCGTTATGCAAATATCTTAGAGCTTTGGCTTTAGGAATTTATTAATTATATGTTGTCGACTCAACAACCGAGCTGTCATCTTGCACTCCTATTTATACATTAAGCATAACTAAAGCCATAATAAACTTGACAAGCGACCAAAAATACTGCACATTTAAATTGATTGTTTCGGCCTGATTCAACTCTATTTTTATAAGAGATTTGAACTTATGGCTTTTTAAGTAAAATGGAGAAATACTTTAATGCAGAATGGCATAAAATTGTTCGTGACAATGAAAAGATTTCTAATAGTTCATTGAATTCAATGGGTTAAGTTTAAGTGCAATGTATTCTCATATCAATGATTTATCGACTTCGATTTCGTATTTACAAATCTGAAATTCGGATTTTAGAGACTTCTGAAAACCAGATTTTAAGAAACTCGCTAACAACAATTCAGTCATCCCTAAATGTTATACTTATTTAACTAACACAGTTGCGTATATTCGTTCGTAAGCAGCTCTACAACTCACCTGGCAACCTTGCATTCGGCACTTCGTTTAGATTCGAGTGCTTGTTTCTTTTTTTATTGTTTATTTATTTATTTATATTTGTTGTTTGGCTCTTTCTGATGCCGTAGCAAGTACTTTTCTACCTGTGGCATTGTCGCTTACCCATTGTCGTTGCTGTTGTTCTTGTTGTTGGTTGTTTGGTTGTTGTAAAGTTCCACCGGCATGGCCATTTATTACAACGTGCTTGCAAGCGCTGCAACGAACAATGCCACACAGTTTTCTTGTTGCTCTTTGCCGTTGCCGTTGCTTTTTTCTTGCTCTCGTCGCTGTGCGCTTTTTAAACTTTTCTCGTTATTTTTGCACATTCGTTTGGTTTTTATGGGCACTGCTACACTAATTACCTTGTTTTTCGGAGAATTAACTTTTCGATTACTGTTGCAGAACTCTGTAATAAGCAACAACAAATACCAAATACATACAACGATGTACGAAGGCAAAAATTCACAAGTGCAGTTTGGAAAAGTTTCCAGCTATCGATGTGAAATGGTTAGAAAACAAAAATAAAAAACACTTCAGAATCAAATTGTGTGTTGCCGTTTGCAGAGTCAAATGAACTTCAGGCAAGGTTTTGAGAAATTACGAAAATATGCGAAAAGCAACACATCGGTCGCACCAGTGCAATAGGCAGTTTGTGTCGAGACTCAGACGAGTGAACTGGAAATAAGTTGAACTTACTGCAGAATGTTGCAAAAACAGGCTCTCAGCAAGGGGTTTAAACTTGGAAGGTGCTGTAATTGAGTCCCAAGTTGAGGTTTTGCTTTTCCCTCTGGCTGAAAATGTGTGCAGTGCAGTGATTTGTAATTGAAAGCATGTTTGTTGCAAACTTGCTTAATCAGTTTGTCAGATCGTCATTTAATTTCATAAGAGTCACAGCTTTTCATTTGAGTTCTGTCTTTGGGAGTTAAAATAACTATAAATGTTCAAAAACTGCAAACAAAATGAAGTTAATAGGGAGTGGATTACATTGGACAAATACATTATCCATCGATTTCCATTAAATTGTGCTCTTTTGTAAGTTATCGTGTGGTTCCATTATAACTTGCTAAACTAAACAATCTAAATTTCTCTATTTTCAGAATTACTCAATTGTAAACATGCTGTGCTTAAAAGGTATGTAAATGCAACCTAATTGTGAACTCTGATGAATTGTTTTAAATAGTTTGCTTTGGTTAATGGTCAACTTGGAAATTAAAATCTTAAAATTAATTGCCAACAAAAGTTTTGCTGTGAGTGGTGCGTAAAATCTCAATAAGTAGATTCAATAAATTACACAGCAGGTTCGAGTTGCCTTTTTGCAAACAACTAATTAAAGTGCGCATTAATTCAACTGTTAGTGCATGGATTACTTCATTTTACAAATCGTAATTACAATTCATTTTTATTTAAACAGCATCCATTATCCGTGGCTGTCCATAACATTTTGTTGCACACTCGTCGCTAATCTTGGCCGACAAGTTAGCCCTTTCGCCCCCTCCCCTTTTGGCGTTCTCATTGCTGGCTCAGACTGTGGCTCTCGCTGTGCTTTTTCTCTCCTTGCGACTGTTTAAATGCCAGTTAAAACCCCATAAATTCTCCTTAAATGACTTCTGTCTGCCGCAATGGTGTGGCCATTCCTCGGCATCAGTGTTGGCTAAGACAGTCCAAGGCAAAGAAAGAATTACAGTGGCTGGAGCTTAAACTAAAACTAAAGCTAAAGCTGAATCTGGATCTGATGATGCTGCCGAAGCAAGGGCTGACTTAACTATTAGGGTAAATCATGAAATCCTTTGTCATAAATAAAGTTTAATTTTTCCTCTTTGCCGGAAGATAAGAATATTTCCGGTTGTCGTCTCACTGCCAAGAATCACAGTCGCTTGCGGCTGGCAACGGTAGCTGTTGTTAGAATTCTCTTCAACACATAAACAGGACATGCCATTGGGCCATTGGACAATGCCAGAAAATGGTTGCCAACTTCACTGAAAACACTGGCAAATGACGCAAGCTCGCAACTGGTGCAATTTGGTTCAATAAACTCATTAAATGCACCAAACTTTTTGCTTTATTTTTGTTGGAAGCAAACTTTTGCTGATCCGCAGAAAACTGGCGGTCATTCGGTCGCCTTGGCTAGTTCTCAACTTGTCGCATTATCCGTTTTATTGCTGTCGACATTGCTGAGCATTACTCGCAGATATATTTGTTTCTTCTTTCAATTCTTATTTTACAAAGATTGCTCTGCTTACGCAATGAAGTTGAGACGAAATACGAACTAGTTTTTAAAGTTCTACAACATTTTCTATTTAACATGACAAAAGAGATTTCGATAAAAAACCAACAGTTGAAATATTGTGGGTAGGCCATAAGCTGGTGGCATTGGATATTACATTGGTAGTAAAAACTACATTTTATTATATTATGTTAGCAGTTATTTAAAATTATGTTTGATGTAACCGAGTATACAAATCATAAGTAAGTGTTCTAAAAGTGCCGGGTTGATTTTAGTTTCGTAGCCATTAACATTTTACAACCAGTTCTACTTACTATAAAATCAAAATTATTATTTTTTTTTGTTTATTCTTAATATTTACTTAACCCTTGTAGAGAAATTCCTGTGTATCTAGAATCGCTAAAGATTTATTACTAAAATATAACAGGAAGACAAAGCATAAATGAAATTTAAAGACACTTTAACATTTTTAAATATGGAATCAAGATATAATGTTTCTCATAGAAGACGTAGTATTTAAGGATAATTGAACATGCTGCTTTTAAAACACAGAAGACATTTATTTGTACGAAAGTGCATGCAAAAGTCGACATTTTAATATGGTCTTGGCTCTTTTTATTTTGCCGTTTAAATATTTGGCCAGAAAAGCCATTTAACTTATTTGCCTGTGTTGAGTCGTCGTCGTTGTCCTTTTGCCAAGCCGCGACAAACAATAAATTTTGTGAAAATTTGGCCACATTTTAATTTGTGGCTCAACGGTAAGACCAGAACCAGAATGAGAATGGGAATGGGAATGGGAACCGAGCAACCAAACACGTTGGGCATGGCATGGGGCAGACCGCAGAATTCATCGTTACTGGTTGCCCACAAGGCAACCGAGTAGAAACCGCCGTTTGCATTCCTCAAATTGCAGAAGGCAAAACTGAGAGTAAAAGCTATACATGAGCTTGAATAGGAAATATGAGCATCTTTGGCTGTGGTTTTCAGTATATGTAAAGAAAAATTGTCAATTTATATTTTATGCCATGTTGAAAAATACTGCGATTTTAGTTTTGCATCACGAAACAGTAAAAACAACAATACAACAACTACCCAAAGCAGAGGAAGTCAGACCGCAGCTTTCGAGAATGCCAATTTGTCAGCTGGCAGCTTTTGGTGGCATTGCAAAAATTCTTTATGAAAACTTTGTTTACGACAATCAACTTATGCCAGCCTCAAGCCAGTTAGCCTATTTTGCTTCTGCCGCTGCTGCCGCTGCTGCTGCCGCTGCTGCTATGCGCTACTGCTGCTTGTATTGAGTTCACAATATTTTTAATAGAAACTCTCGACGCTCGAAAAACTTTTCTTTTCGCAAATTTGCAGCCACTACTGCATTGTGTCCCAAGTCCGGGCCTTATCACAGAATGGAGCAGGGATCAGGGTCAAGGGGCTGCGGGTTGAGGGCTGTTCTGTTTGTGTTTCAATTTGTGTGTGCCTTTTATGGAATTATGCACTGTTGTCAGCTTCCTTTGGTTTTTGTACAATTCACTGCCCAACTTTGGCAAAAAATTTTGCAATTGAGTTTAACTTGTGAAGGGAGAAACACAAAAAAGGTTACGAAAGAACAATTTGTTTGCTTCCCTTATCAGCTTGTTCGATACATAAAGTGTTGCTTATAGATGCGTATTGACTTTGAATGCATCTGTATACATAAGCTTGTCCTTAAAGTAGGCGAAGAGATAAAAATAATAAGCAATAAACTAATTTGAAGAATTTGTATTTTATCTTAATAATAGAAAGTTGAAGAAAAGTTAAACCAGATAAGGAATAATCCATTTAAAAATACTTTTTTTTCCTTGTAATAAAGATACCAGCTAAAAGCATTGTAATATGTAATCATTAGGAATAAATTAAAATCTAAGTGCCTTCTTTTACTTGGTTTCTTAAACAAACTAATACTAATACTAATATGTTTAGTACCTTAAACATATTCATGGACAAGTCCAAAAGCAAACACAATCGTCATTTAAATATTGCAGAAAAATGCTAGAAAGATAGACTGCACTTAGCACTTAGCTTGGCGTTAACATTAAAGTCATAGTTTAAATGAGTAGTGACAATTAATTTAATCAAACAGTTTAGTGACTCGAACAAAGTTTTACTACTCTAAACATAGTAATACTATTAATTAAAAATTCTTGCAGCAACTGCAGAGTTCTCTGCGATGCCATTAAAAGTGTTAGCTTTAGCCATACAATAGCTGCGATATTTCGCATTCATTCACATTTTGCCATTAAGCGGAAAAGTCTGTAGCCCATCAATTTCTGTAAGTAAGCTACCAGCTTATTTCTGCCATTATACTCGGTGTCCTGTGCAACGCAATAAAAGTCGAATTCGCGCACTTTGCAATTTCAATTTGCTTTCTGCTGCTGCCTTTTAGCTGCTGGCTGCTGGCTGCTGGCTGCTAGCTGCAGGCTATTTGCTGCCACAGTGCTCGTTATGTGTGTTTGTGCCGCTCATTAAAAGCTGTCAATTGTTTCTCTTTGGCATTTACAACCTGCTTAACTGCATTAAGAGCATATACACTCGTATGGCTCTCCAAATCCTTTAAGTGCGCTGTGCCGCATAAAAGAAAATTCCCATCTTAGTGGTTTCAAATTAAAGTTCCCTCTGCTGCACTTGTGCGACAATAAAACTTATCCAGTTTTCATTTTCTTTTTCTGCTCTGCTCTTCACAATTTGTAGTCGCACTGCTCGTGACAATTGTGCAGACGACTGCGGCCAGCACCCATTGTATGAAAAAGCAGGCGGGCGAAGAGTGTGCAATAAAGCGCAGATTATGTATATGCTCCTCCATGGGCTGATCAGTGTTCAGTGTTAATATTGTTTGGCTGGGTTTTGGTTCGATGGTCCCTGTAAATCGGCTAGGGCGGCTTGTGAGTTCAAACGACCTGTGTCTGCTTCAAAGTGCATTGTGCAGCCAGTTCATCCTTGCATAAAATGGGCATAAGAATGAGTACCGATGAATGATAGAGTTGGCTAAGAATACGATTGAATTTATGCGTGAAGGGAAAACTCCAAATATAACTAAGCCAGTTGCAAAATGTAAACAGAAACATTATATTTTCCATAAGCATATATCTCTAAAGATAAATAAACACAAATTTCATGGGATTCTCGCTAAATGAAATTAAGTAATATTTGATGGCAAGTAATATTTAAAAATATTTATGGTAATTCTTACAAAAAAAAAAAATTTCGGGTAAAAACTAGAAAAATACTTTCTTTTTTTTAAAAGGTCTTTGACTTTGACCATGTCTTGAAAGCTATAAGGTATTATCTTTTATGTTGTGATTAACGAAGGCATGTCTGGTATTTTTTGTCGATCTCTAAAGAAGAATCATACAACTCGTTTTGATTGTAAGCAAATATATAAATAACTTTCAAGATGGGATAGTAAGTACTTTTGTACAACTACAAATACATTAGCAAACTTTTCTGAATCTTCAACTATAAAATGCAACAAAATTAGTTGACCAAACAATTTGATGTAATCACCAGTAAGTAACCAAGAAGTACTTAGAAAAGTAACCAACAGAAGACACCGAACTGAAGCTTTAAAATATTATCATATCCCGAATTTGCTATTACGCTTATAGGCTATAAGTTTTTGGCTTTTGTGCTGCCAGTAGCTTAATCTCTATTAAACTTGTCTGACAGTTACCTTTCTGGCGCAGTTGTGGGCACGGCTTAAGCTGCTAAGTCTATAAAGGACATTCAACTTTAAGTTTGCTATGTGTAAGTGGCAAAGAGCTTGAGGTTAATCTAAAGTAATTTAAAACAAGCCACTGCATGCACTTCACTGCTCCTTTGCAATATTCGCATCTTGGCTTCACAGCTACACATTGTGGCCAAAAGTAAAAAGCGCATCAGCAACGATTGTGGCAAGAACACCAGGACACATGCATGTGAGCAACTCAATAAATCAATATTTGAGCAGCTGACGGGTTAAGGCCCACAATGTAATTGTCTTTAAAATAGAGCTACGGCAGTCAAGCTGGCAACTTCTGCCGTAGGCGGAAGCCTTTGTTCGGCAGACGTTTAAGGAAATGACAGATAAATTTTTTTAAGGACGCTCCAGGCGCCAAAAGCTCTCATTTAATACTCTGTGGTCATTCATGAGAAATGGGGTATATTAACCTACATTTATGTAGTCATTCATAAATAATCACATTTATAAAGTAGTCAAAATATATTTGTAAAATATTTGTATGCATACTATGAGAAACGTAATTGAATAATGTAAAAGGGAAATAAGAGAATTTTTCATTGTTATGTTCCTTGTTCTAATGTGGATACATCTATGTTGCCTCATTTTATTATATGCTGATTTTGAAGGTATTTGGCTGTATTTGTTAAGTTAAACAAGCCTGACAGATTTTAATCATCGAGCTGGGATAATTAATCTTTTACGGTTATAATTTATTATTAAATTAAAGATCGCTTAGCATCGCCTTCATGATTATTTCATATTTATAATCTAACGCATTATAGTTAATGCATTTGTAACGACTTACAGTAAAGTAGACCTGTTAAAAATACACACACGATTCACTTGTACTTAACACGACACACAGACACTTTGTGCTTGCGACAACAGGGCAACAATAAGAATAACGACAACGATAGGAAAGCGGACGTCGACGGCGACGCAACGCTTTCATTGAAAAAAAAAATAATAATAAAAAAACAATCAGTGGGTTCACAAAAAATCAGGAAAAGGACGTTACGCATGCATCAGTCGACAGCCCCACCATGTGTGTGGGGAAAAAACTTACTTGAGTGGTGCTGCGTGTGTGGTGTGAATGGGACTTTAGCGCGGACATTTCAATGCTGTTTCGCCCTTCATAAAATATTTCAATATTGTAACAGATTTTTCGCTGGAAACACAGCGGCATTTGTCATTATTTGCGTATTTGTTTTATGTGTCAACTGCCAACAAGGCACAAAAAATGAAATGGTTAAAGGTTTACCAAGAGCAATCTCCACCCAAACAACAACGCCCTGTGCATAAACCCACAGCTCTACTATAAATTGAATCAAGTTGAAACAGAAAACATCTGCAACAGCCAAAAAATGTGATATTTAATGCTAATGCCACGCCTACACGAAGCATGCCACTTTTTGTGGCTCATATACATATTTGCTCTGCGTGCACACACACACACACACATTCAAATACACAAACGCGAACACACACACACCATTACATTTGCATTAAATTTCAATTCAAATATGTTGATTTTTACATGATTACTTTGTTGGGCCTGGTTGGAACGGCCTGTGCCCTCGTGCATTTATAACTAAATCCTAGAATAAGCAGTTTAAATCCGATGGCATTGCTTCCATTCCCCCCTCTAATCGCATACGACCATATGTTGAATGCCACCAGATCCAACGCAATTTGAATAGAATTTGCACAACAAATAAAATTTAAACGCAGTTCGCATGTGCCAGGCTCGTGATTTTGCGAAATCCTCTTAAATGGCGCCATTTCATGCCGTTTTAAAGAGCAGCCTTCATATTCCTACGATATCCGCAGCACTCTCAGCGTAAAGTGGCAAAACCAAAACAAAATCCTGGAAAAAGCTTAAATTTCAATTTAATTACACCACTTTTCTGCTATTACTTAAAAACGATATATAATGTATTATGTAAATGTTATATTACGACGCTTCCCATTCCCTGCATTACTTGCAAAATATAAATTTTGGGAGCTTTTATTTGTCAGATTGCAATTGAATGAATAATTATATATTAATGCTCTTTCTACTTTGATACGGAGGGGATATTTGCTATTGGTTTTGTACGATGTCCGTCATGCTGAGTTTGCGTCTGCACTTCTGAATGTACGCAACTTTTTCGACACCCTTAGAGATAGAGACTTGAAACTTGGAATATATACTAATCTGTGCCCGCGTCACGGGCTCCGAAATCGAAAAAATCTATCATCGGAAATCGTTAAAGCCGCATATATCCCAGAATTTTAAGGCTAAAATCACCAAATTTGGTTGGTAGGTTGTGGGCGATGTCCTCCCAAGTTCGGCACATTCAACTCACACTTCCCCCGCCCTTATAAAATTGAAATGGATAAAGTCACCAAATTTTAAAAATGTTAAAAAACGTTTCTGATAACTATCGAACCCCATTTGAAAGCTGGAGTCCCCAAACTTGCAATGCATATTGCTAGTGATGAACATTTTTAGCGACTGTTATACTTAATTTTAAGCCAAAAGTAAATAATTTTCACATAGATAGAAAAATACATATTTTTATGTTGCAGAGATGCTGCTGCTTTTTTAGCAAAACAAGATCGTTGCAGGTGACCAAGCGAATTTCCGTTTCGACTAACCGAAAGATCCCATTAGTTACATGTTTTCATATGGTTTTCGACATTTGTGCAATAAATATAATTGAGCTGTTTGTTTTGTGTTTCTGCTGTTCAGCATTGCATTTTATTTCACTACAAAGATATAATCATAGATAGGCGCTTGGAGGACGATTCATATAGAACATTCAACATATGCAGTCTGTAGCCTTTGCAATTCAGTTCGGTTATTCGATAAGAGCAAATCCCGTCCGGTTGCAAGTACGTGCACACATTTCCGTAATTTATGTATATATACATATATTTATAAGTAAACTGATAAGAGAAGTAAAATCGTTGTGCCATAAGTGCTTACTGAAATCACTTCCAGGCACCTACTCCTGCTGCCTGCCACATCCTTTAACTTCCGCTACGGTGCCTCCTTCACCCTGCATCATTCACTCTGCATTTTGGTGACTTTCTCGTCATCATCATTGTCGTTTTTTCCCCGTCCCCGTCCTCGGCCTCGTCCTCGTCCTCGTCGTCTTCGTTTTCATCTTTCCTCATTCCACAGCTGTCCACATCGTTGTTGTTATTGTTTGTTAATATGTGCTACAGTTCCACTTTCAACTGTTGTTGTTCTTCTTCTTTTTATTCTTCTTGCTGTCGCCGTTTCTGCTTTTGTTGGCTATTTCGCTCACGTAATAACCATAATGGCCTTTATTTCTTTCATTTCTATATATTTTGTGAACCACTTCCGAGCACTGCCCTCGCAGTTTCCCGGCCCCAAGTTGCCCACAACTAAGTACTTAGTTCATACACGAATCGTCAGTTGTCTACTTGAATTGTTTTTGTGGCTCTCGTGATATAATTCTCTTACTGTCATAATATTATTGTTACTTTGTTGTCTCCTTTCTTTATTATTATTTTTCCAACTTGTTTCTTTCTTGTGACATCAAATGCGCTTTACTGATTCTGTTTGATAAGATAAAGAAATTGTTAGCACACAAATCACAAGTCATGAATTTCGTCAAAATGGGCTAAAAGTAATGTTTGGTATTTAAAATAATTATCATGAATTATATGTATCACAACGATTGTTGCGCGTGTCTTTGGATATGACTTAATCATGATCATCTTTCCTTGTTTATGGTTATTGTTCTTATTGACTATATCATAATCACGTTGCACAAGACAATTTACGTGCTACTTTCACTTTAACAAAGAGAACTCGACTTTAAAAATTACACTTTACGACCTGACTCAACCGTAAAACTAATTTGTAGGTGCACATTCTGCTTTTCTTATCATCGCTGACCCAGAAAACCTTAAGTTCAAATGCTGACTTTGTTTGCCCCACTACTCAGTGCAACAACAACAATATAGTTTTAGCTGTTACGAGTGCGCTTGTTCAATAATTTAATTGAAAAATCAATTATATAACCAGTACATATTCACAAAAATTATAGTTAATCTATGGTCAATCACCAACAAATTACAAGATAAATAGTTTTTAGGTAGTTCATAAATGCTTAATATTTCGGAAGTGAAACTTTGAATAGTTAAAAACTTTGGTGATTTGCTTGATTTAAACGTTTTCCCGTTTTTTTTTGTTTAACTGAAATTAGCATATTTGTTTGTCACGACCTGTGGCTCGCTTCGTTTATTTCCTCTTATATTCTAAGAAGTTTCAATTGTTGTCTTTTGTACGCGTCTAATTTCCATTTTCTGCAATCTGTTCTTCTTTAAATGTGTTGACTTTTTGTGTGCTTTTCCATCTCAAATACTGTTGAAGCATATGTTGAATTTAATAAATTATCTTCTTGGCAACAAAATGAATGGTTTTCTGTTATATTCTGTTGTCAATTAAATACTTATCTGTCTTTTACAGACAAGCCAAACTGTATTGAACACGTCTCCTTAGCTGCTTGCATTTCCATTTAAGGGGCATTAGAAGCAATTTAATCTTAAGCTTTTTGCGATATTATTCTTGCCATTTGTGTAATGATGTTTGACACTCGACGTTCAATAAATTTACCAGGTGCAAAACGGTAGGCAAACATTGTGTTGGCATCATAGGCCCAATAATTATGTGGGTGGCAGTTTGGAGTGTATACAAGCTCAGCAAACAAGTGCATAAAATATTGTTGTACCAAGGCTATATATAATACTCGTGCAACTGGAGCTCGTTGCCCGGGTTTTTGTGTTGTAACGGAAGCGTGGTCGCAGCAGCTATCATCAGTCATGCGTGCGCAAATATTTTAAGTGCTTCCTGAAACATGCCGCACTGCCTCACTGCTGCACAGCGATACAAACTGAATACAGCTAGAAAGGATATCGCAACCGTTACACAGGGATACACACTGAACATCGACGTCAGGTGCGTGCCTAGCGTCGAAATGATTGCATAGATACTTGGATACTTGACTCTCGTGCAACTGCCGGCAGTTGCCTCATTATATGATGAAAATTATTATTGCAAACCATCTGCAACGTCAGTCCGTCTTACTTTGAATTGACGGTTATAAATATGTACACAGGAATGTGCACAGGAAATGTATACGATTCCTTTACTTTTGGCGCTGATACTTTTAAGGAAATTGAGCTCAATTTGCATGCGAACAACGCTCACAAATCTCTAAAAACTGAATTCTGAATGCGATATGTATTAAGGAATATTTGTTTTAAATAATTTTGATTGTTATTCTGATTGTTAAAGGACAAGCTTTATAAACTTAAGATACATATAAATAAAATACTAAACCGTTCGCAAAATTCATTTTAAATAAATTAAAATGTGCAATTTGCAATAAACTTATTTTAATGAAAACCCTCTCCTAAATGCCCATAATTCGCCTTTCTTGAAATTGAATTAAACACAATATTAAAACATTATTTTCTTTAATTGTAGTTGAACTAAATTATTGTGCAAAAGTTCTAATACACATGTCTTTTGTTAATCATTAACAGTTAATGCAGAAATGAGGTCGTACATGTAAGGTTTGGCAACATTTGAGTAGAACTGGTGTTGTTGTATCTACAGCCTGCTAACTACTGATAGAGGCCCCTCAGCACGCACACTCATATGTATATATATATATATATACTCACAGTATATTTAACAAGCACCTCATTTATGTATACCACACAAACAATATTTGAGCCTAGAGCTGCCAGCGCCAACATCGGCCATACGAGAGTGTTGGAGCGGCAAGAGTTAAGCTGCTGATTATTATTATTGCTGACAGTGTGGTGTCTTACAAGGTTGTTGCTGATAATGGTAGTAGCAGTGCGATTTAAGCTGGATGATAAGTGCAGTAGGTAGTTGTCGCGTGCAAAACTTGAACAAAGCTGCGAAAATCTCTGTCGCAGCTGAAAAGGAAAAGTTTCCCCAACGCCACAATAACAATAAGCGCATAAAAACTTCTGCCGCTCTGTAGGCGTAGCTCAAGAAAAATGAAATACTTAAGTTTATATATTACGTTGCATTAGAGTCCGCCATAAGCAAACTTTTAACACCAATGTGGTCTTCGGGGCGATAAAATGGTACCAGAAAACTGGTATTTATAATTTGCATGAAATTACAATAGGTTAGTGGGGAAATAATGTAGGGAAAAGACTTTTTACAGTTGCAAGACTTTTAGTTTAAAGTGAAATTTTCAAAATATTTTTTTTTAGAAAGCCAAAAGAAAATCGCACATTTTTTGTAATATTTTAAATGTCAGCTTATAATTTTTATTTTATCTATTATGATGGAAGAAATTTGTTTACTTCTTTAAATAAAAACAAAAACAAAAACAATCGTGTTATGTGAGTAAAATGAATGTATGTATGAATACACGTACATATGTACATCATTTTTTAATACACACTATTATAAATAGTGGTCGGCTCGTAGGCCCAGACCCTCATTAGTCAGTTGCCTTAATTACACAGTCCCTGAAACAAATCATCTGCCAAGGACGGTTACCTAAAGGTTAAGGTCTTGAAATGTTTTTTTGTCACAGTAAACTCAGCCAATACATTACTGTGATTTATTTTGAATGCTTTAGACTGGAGCGTTGTGGAGCGTGGTGTGAGTAAATCGGATACACAGCGGGTCACTATTCAGAGGGGATGGCTCGCATATTGTCAAGTACATGAAATATTTCAAAACATTTGCTGTATTTGACAAGCAGTCAAACTTAAGCGGCCACTCGTCAAGTGACAAGGGCCCCAGGAGCACACAGTGCTCCCCATGCTTTCCAGTTACAAGATTCAGTCTCGGAACCCCAATGGCTGTTACCATTCCATTAAGCTTTGCAAAGGCTGAGCAAAGCAACATGAAATAATAAAAAAAAAGAATTCGCAAGAAATTTCATTTCCTGGCACTCAACTGGCAACAGGACACCCATGCCCCTCCCTTCCGTCACAGACCTTAGCACCGCTCAAACCAAGACACTTCAGGCCCGGCCAACTCAAGTCACTCATTTGGCTTTAACATAAAACCAATTTAAACTTCTGCTGCTCGGGGTAGAAGCTTCAACTGAACAATCGACACGCGGTCTCCTCTGTTGAACGTTCAGACACACAACAAACTACCCTCGGATATATATATATATATATATATATATATATACATATACATATATATATATATATATATACATATATATACACATATATAAAATAAAAAACAGCAAAAACACTTTTAATTTCATTTTTGTGCAGTATTTTAAAGTTGACTTTGGACTTACCTGAGTGGTTCTCGGGTGGCTTCCCTTGGCTCCCTTTGGGGTGGCTACGATTTAATACGCGTGGGAAAAACAACAATGGTACCGAAAAAGAAAAACTTGATAATACTTAGCTGGCGCTGCTTTTTGGCTTTTCTTAAGTCTCGAGGAAAGCAACTTTTCCGATGCGGCACGTAGCGCTCATAATTATGCGGATTTTGAAAATTAAGTAAGCGACTGTTAGACAACTTTCGGTATGAAGTCACTGTGATAACGATTGGCGCGCGGTGTGTGATGCTCTGCACGCAGATTTATGCAAAACTTGGATAACAACAGGTGCGGGTAATCCTTAACTCTCCCCACGCCCCCCAACACGACGTTGGCTCAGTGAAATGCATGGTGCAATTTAAATTCCAAATTTGTTAAACTGTCACAAGCGCTGTGAATGCGAAATGAGCACAAGGCTCACAACATGCGAAGCATAATTATATGAGCCTATGCCGAAAGCGGGGGCAGGAGAGGAGCAGCAAGAGGAGCGGGCTGTGTGGGTGGGTAGCATGCCGGAGTTGGCTGCAGGTGGCACAGGCCAAGGAAATTGCTTCAAACTGGCTTGCCGGAGCTAAACAAACAACCGGCGTTGAATTACGATGCCGCACGCACGTGGTTGCCACAGCCTGCTGTTGCCCGTTTGTTGCAGGTGAGGGTAGCTTGAGGTGTGCATTTGTGTGTGAGTTAGTGTGTGTTTTCTTGTTTGTGTGCTTGTTAGGGTAGGTGTGAGTGTGGGCTCAAGTCGAGTGTGCTGGCTGGCATCCCCCATATGAGTAATAGTAATGATGTTGCCTCCACTCAAGATGTGTGCCGCTGCCACCAGGCTTATGAATAAATTAAGAAAGGCCACCCCGGAAAACGGGGCCACTGGGAGGGGGCAGGGGCAGGGGCAGGCAGCAGAGTGAAAGCGTCGCAAAAATAAAACAGACGACGCATATAAAAAAAGGCAATTTGAATGGGATTCATGAGCGTTGTGCAAATGAACAACGACTCAAATATCCTGGATAGCAAATATAAAATAAATAAATATAAATTGCATTATCGTACGGATTCCATAATACAAAACCAGTTTAAGATTCTAAAAAATACAAAACATAAAATTCTAGCATTGCGCATAAGGATTCTTAATCTAGAGAGATTTTATATATTTCCATTAGCACCCCAATTGTCTTGACAAAAAAGTATTTTAATATCCGGCCTTATGTGCTAACAGTCCTAATTAAATACTGCTCTGGAAAAAAACAAATCTTCACAATTCTGAGTTTATAAAAAATACTTTGTTATCTGTGCTTTAATTTTAAGTAAGTTTTGGTTTTTTTTTATGTGGTTTTTTTGCTTTTTGTGTTTTCTAAGAAAGACAGATTGTTTTCCTAATGCTCTTTCCGTAGCGATTCATGGACTTACAAGTCAAAACTCCCGTTAAAAAGCCATGGTTGCAGTTACTATATATAGCCATGGGGTGTGGCAAGAAAGCAAGAGTAGATAAGATAAGGCGGCGACTAAAGATAATGCCGTTTAAATAGAATCTGGTGGCTGTGGGAAGCAGCCTCGGGTCGCGAACGAACTGCACGACGTAAAGAAAATGTCAGCACTGACATGCAAAAATGAGAAAGGCGGTGGGAGGGTTGGTAACATGGCGGGGAGGTACTTGGATGAGGAATTGGTGCTGAGCCGTCGCTCGTACAGGTGATTTACATAGCATATTTAAGTGGAGCACTTTGTGAACTTGCATACGACACGACACGACCCGATATCATCACCATCATCATCATCATCATCATCATCATCATCATCGTCATCATCATGGCCCGTTACAAATGTTGCACGAAATAAAGAAAAGACTGCTAGACATCGTTCCGTTCAAAGCAGGAAAAAAGGAAACACGCTAGGCACTGGCGCTGGCAGCATAAAGAACATATTTTGACTAAGATGTATTACAAACGACAGCATAAGGAGTTTGACATTTTTATTATGTTGCCTCTGGCGGCACACAGCAGAGCCTGCACAGCGACACAGAACTGCAGAGACTGGAGGAGATATAAATGGCGCAAGAAAGAGAAGCTAGAAAGTTATTAGTGAGCCAACATTTAACTTGCAACTCGCAAGTCTCTTCAACTTCTAGATTAGCTGTGGTCTACCCCAAAAAAAAAAAAAATGAACGTAAAAAAATCACAAAAAAAGAATTTGGAACTAGTCACATCTGGCGGAATTTTCGGGGTTAAGCGAAGTTTTTTGATGCGCGCATAATTCAATTATTATTGCTGGCAGACCCAAGACAAGTGATTTGATTGGCTAACTGATGGCTTTTTTGGCTGGGCAAAAGAACAGAAGAAATACAATTTATTTTAAATAAATATGATTTATTATGTTTGGCATTATTACCTCCCCCAAACCACTTGCTCCACGTCCATCACACGAAAGGCAATCTACATGAAGGATTACGAAACATGAACGCCAAGTTTGCAGAGCACTCAACGGCGACGAAGCGCAATGGGAACATGAAATTGCCTGCCTCCCCTCTCAGCGACCCTTTTACTCTTGCATAAAGCAAATTTGACTTAAGGTACACATTGCGTTTTATGATGATGACTTAAGGAGATGGAGGAAAGCTTTGAAAAAAAAATACATAAAAAATCTGTTAAAAAAATACGCCGCCGTCGAAGGGCTTAAATCTCAACCGAAGGCAAATATCCGTCAACAGGTTTGAGTATTGACAAACATGAAAAGGAAAATTCAAACGTAGGCACTCCATATCAATTTACTATGTATATGATTGAAATTTGATGATTTTGATGGATGGATTTGAGCATTTAGATTGGGTACATGAATTGTAAGTGATTCAGGTATAATGCTAAAGAATGCGTCGACGTATGTGGAAGAAGCATAAAATGCTTATATGAAATAAACGACATTTAAAAATATCATATTTCTGTTGAGTGCTTTCACTTATTGAAATTCCATTGTGTACTTTGACGTTGGGTTAATAGGTAAAATAATAAGAATGTGGATCAGATTCTTGGCATTTATAAACAGACCAAGTCCATCAGGAGCAGATGTAATTTCCTTTTCATGCACATATTTGACATTCGCATTTCAATGCTTCTTTTCCCGGTGCGAAGTTCTCGTAAAATATGAAAAATTATAAATTTTATTGCATATATTAAACATTAAACAAGAACAACAACGCAATTTAAAGTTTTCATAAAAACCAATACTACAATATGTAAATTGCAGTTGTGTAAAACCCAAAGAAATCTGCATTTAAATCCCATTTGGGCACATAATTCAAATAGCAATTGTACACAATTGTAATGAACTGTCCTATCTATTATCTCAGACAGCAAGAAATTAGTGGTGTCAGCACAAAATACCAGTTAGCAGGACATAAACGTAAATTCAGCAACAACAAGCAACTAAATTCGAGTAAACGTTTCACTACAGCAACCAGTTGAACATACATTTAATTTATCCACTACAGTGCACATAAGTATAAAAAGGCATCTTAGCTTTGCAGTTAAGCTTGTAACATTTCTACGAGCACCTAGTAAGCAACACTTTTGGTCTATCTCAGGTCGCCATTCACAGGCTTACAATTTTTCTTTTTCCCATCATTTTTACAAATTACATTGTTTTATTGCGATTCTTGCTTTAAGCCTTTTACAAAATTTCAATTTTTAAATTAAATTAAATATGTACACAAATGTTAATCAATATTTTGCTGGAGTCAAACGATTAACAATTACCTCTCAAGATGCTTTTAAAGAATGAAATAGTTAGCAAATTATTGTATTTGTTGAATAGAAGAAATAAATGTCAAATATTTTTTATAAGGTAATAAAATGTACACTGCAATCATCTTTTGTATTTGCATTACAAATGCAGCTGTCGATAACAAATAATTAGATACTAAAATAAAGTAGATAAATCAAGTATTGTGAAAATGCCATGCTGATCATCTGTAGGTAAATTGACAGGAAACAATAATGCTAAATACGACCTTACAACGCTTCAATGTATCTATCCATTTAAAAAAGCATCAAATGGCTCAAGAGCTGCACACAAAATCATAGTCCATTTAAAGCGTAAGATCAGTGCGTATACAAAGCCCAAAATGGCAAACAACCCGCACCTAAGGCTCAACCTCAAAACGTTCGGTATATGGTCAACTCCAACGGGCGACTAAATAGGCTATTTATGGATGAGCCACAGCAGTTGGGCTATTTCTGTGGCTGTGGTTGTGTCGAAAAGCCTGGTCTGTGGGGTCCTTGCAAATAAACACACGCAAAGTACGGGCTGGCTGTACTGTAGCAATTTTTTCTGAGTCGAACGTTTCTGCTTAACTAATTGGCTGTCTGTACTCAGGACCAGGACCTGGGCTTGCTCCCTATGGGTAATTTTTGCACCTGCCTTGTGAGATTTTAAGCCGCACCAGCAAGCAGAGTCACGCCGGCTCCTGCTGCGGGCAGATACGTTGAATGATTTTAAAGCCAGGGCCCTGGCAGGCACAAAGCGCCGGCTGTGCGTGCCGGACACATTAAAAGCGTTGGCGCCTTTAAGCGGACTACCAACGACAGCTGGCTGACTTCAGAATTCACGGACTTTGGGTTAAAATGCACAATTTGGAACAATATTGCTTATGCTGTTGTTTTTGTTTGTTTGTTGAAGTTGTTTTGTTGCTTGTCATCAGCATCGTTATATTGTTATGGCCATTGTTGTCGACGTCGTTTGCCGTTTGGTGTACGCTTATCCCCCTTGCCTTCCTGACGCAAAGTCGCCCAGTCGCGCCTGCCTATTGTTTGTGTGTTGTCAGCTAATTGAATTTTCAGCATGAAATTTAATTTATCTTTGTTGTTTGTTTGCGCAACAAATGGCCGACCGACAAAACAAAAAAACTGCAAATCCAAAAGTGGAAACAAGTTAACAGAATATTTTTTTCTCATTTTGTAATTTGGCACACTGGCAAATCTGTTTGGCTTAGTTGTTTTAAATGTTTTTCGCACGCAACATAAATAAACAAAACGTTGTCATTCGCTTTCTTTTCCAGCTAATAAAATGAAGTGGACGTTGACGCTGTTAATAATCTGCCTGGCGTCGGAGCTAGTCAACTGTAAGCCTTATCTCTTATGTAAATAAAAATACAATAGAATTAAATTCCAAAAACCCCAAACAGCCGAAATGAATTCGCCGCCAGTGTTCACACAGACCCTTAATAATATTGTGCTCTATGAGAATGTGCCAGTGGGTACAGTGGTCTTTCAACTGCAAGGCTCCGATCCTGAAATGAGTAATGTGACATTTGGGTCCATTGGCTCGGACCACTTCAGCGTCGATCCAGTTTCTGGCAATATAACGCTGGTGAAGCCATTGGATCGCGAGGAAACGGATAGCCTCACATTCCTGGTATCGATCAGAGATCGCGTGCATCCAAATGGTGAATCAGACCAGGATAATGTTGTGGAACAGCCTATTACATTTATAATACTCGACGAGAATGATAATCCTCCAGAGTTTCAAGACGTAAGTTACAAATGGTAACTAAATTTCTAGCAATTGCTTAAATAGATTTTGCCCATTTTCCTAGACTCCATATGAAGCGGACGTAAACGAGGATGCCGCTGTGGGCACTACGATTTTCGATAAGATTTTAGTGAAGGATCGCGATACAATTGGTGACAGCTTGGATCTGAAGTGTCTCCCACAACAGCAAAGTCCCGAGGCGTGCAGCAAGTATGAATAGAAGTGAATCAATTGAAATACCAATTTTAAACCATGCACACCTTCAACAGATTCCGCTTGCAGCTGCTGACCCGTGAGGCGACCATCCTCACTGCCGCCGTGGTGCTGAACGAAACCCTTAACTACAATCAGCGAACGATTTACCACTTTCAAATCGAGGCCAGTGATGGTGTGCACAAAACACAGACAACTTTTGAAGCCCGCGTCAAAGATGTGCAGGACAAGCCGCCAGTATTCCAAGGCTCTCTCTCCACTGTCATCGATGAGGATAGTCCCATAAACACTTTGGTGCTGACAGTGCATGCTCGTGATGGTGACACTGGAGAACCTCGAAATATAGTCTACGATCTGCTCAGCAGTAAGTACCATCTACAAAAAATCTCCAGCATGCTTCCTTTAGATGATGAGCTAGTTTCCTATCCTTTTAAGGCGTTAAGGATGCCATATTAGCAATCATACAGCAATTATAACATCTGAGCTTAACTTCACAACGTCTTTTGTGATTTAACTAGCAACTAAATAATAAAATTTCATCCAAAATATAAAAACATTTATATGCTCACGGCATTCGAAGTTCTTATTTTGTTTCATGATCGAATGATCAATCATATTTATCCGAACAAGCATTACTAAACACTTACTTCCACTTTTACTTATCCTCTTCACTTCCATTTAGATCCCAACGATTACTTCCTGTTGGACTCGCACAGCGGCGAACTGCGTACGGCGAAACCATTGGACCGTGAGGCGCTAACTGATTCGACTGGTCTGATTCCGCTGCTGATACGCGCTCGCGAACTGGTGAATGGTGTGCCCAGTGATGATCCAATGACCAGTGCGACGGCCAGAGCTACAGTCACCATACGTGATGTGAATGACTCGCCACCCACATTCAATAAGAAGGAGTATGAGGTGTCGCTGCTGGAAAACACGCCAGTGGGCACGCCACTGGCTCTGGACATGAGTGTGAGCGATGCTGATGTGGGTGTCAACTCGAAGTTTGCGCTGAGGTTGGAGGATGTGTCGGGCGTGTTTGATGTGGAACCCAAGCTGGTCACCGGCTACTCTCAGGTCAACATTCGGGTTGCCAACGGCACTTTGGACTACGAAAACCCAAATCAGCGGAAATTCATAGTTCTGGTGATTGCCGAGGAAACGGACACGAATCCGAAGCTCTCCTCTACAGCAACAATAACGGTGAGTGTGCTGGATGCCAATGACAACAAACCAAGCTTCGAGCAGGAGAGCTACTCGGCCACCGTCTCGGAGGCAGCATTGCCCGGTCAGTACATCACAACGATTACGGCTAAGGATGTGGACTCGGGCAGCTTTGGTGATGCCGGCATACGTTACAGCCTCTCTGGCACCGGTGCCGAGCTCTTCCACGTCAACGAACAAACAGGCGTCATTACCCTCGGCGATTGTCAGCGGCTGAGCAACAGGCGCCAGCGACGTGACCTCCATGAGAATGCTGGTGGTGATGGTCACGCACTCGAAATGCTCTACATGGAGGCGGACCACATCGTCGACCAGCGTCAGATTAACACAGAGCCCACCGTGCAGTATACGTTAATCACGCAGGCGCCGCTGCAATCCGACGGAGCAGCAACAACAACGGCAACGGCAGTTCCTAATGACGACAAAGACGCCAGCAGCAAGGCGACGCCGACGTGTCTCGACTATGAAACGGAGACCACGTATTTCTTGTCATACAAGGTGAGTGTGAGTGGGTGTGTGAGTGAGTGTGATTGTGGAAGACTGTGACAAGCAATATGATCCATTCACAGGCCCACGCAATTCGTGTTTAGACACTTTATTGATTAAAGTTTATATGAGCAACTATAAACATACTTGACAAATAGCAATCGATCTTATTGCGTAAATGTAAAACTTGTTAAAAGTGTCACTTAAAAAGCTAAAAAAAAAAGAAAAAATATTCACAACAATTTAAATACAATTTTGCAAAAATATGAAAATTAGAAGATATAATAAAAAAAAAGCAACTTGCTGTTTTTTCGCAAAAGTCTAATAAAAAGAAACCGTATAAACAAAACATGATAATGCTGCTCTATAAACCCATATTTTGCGCTTTTCAAATAATTTTTTTAAAAATATTCTTGTCATTTGATGGTGCACACGTTAAATCGTGATTATATCTAATTATTAGCTGATTAATTCAATTGTTTCTCATTTAAACTCTGAAAACATGATGTGAGCTTCACACAATATCTCAGTTCATCTATAAGCTTAAATAGAAAACCCATCAAAAAGTTCAATTTAATGTGTTATTTTCTTTGATTACTATGCAGGCGACAGACGACAATGGACAAGGTCAGACCTCAGTGGTCTCCCTACGCATTTCGGTAAGTGATGCCAATGATTCGCCGCCCGTCTGTGAGAGTCCCCTTTATCGGGCCAGCGTCGATGAGGGTGCCTTGGTGTTTGATTCCCCATTGGTGGTGAAGGCACGCGATGCGGACACAATGTCAAGCATTAGCTATCGGATTATTGGCTCGCCAGAGATTGAGAGCATCTTTGACATTGACAAGCTGAGCGGCCAGATTAGCATCCGGCCCAACGCCAGTTTGGATGTGACGAATCTGAACAGCGAGCAGCTCATCTTTGTCGTTGAGGCCAATGATGGATTGTTTACGGCTAACTGTGGTGTTAACATCACAGTGCGCGATGTTAACAATCATGTACCCAATTTCCTGCAGCATACTTACAGCGCTGTCGTCGAGGAGAACTCGGAAATTGGCACCAGTGTGGAGAAGCTGCAGGCCACCGACTTGGATACGGGCAAAAATGCAGAGCTACGGTATCGCATACAGCAGGGTAGCTTCGATGACTTTGGCATTGATGAGCGCACTGGGGAGGTGTTTGTCTCCCGCAAGCTTGACTATGACAGACGCAACACGTATCATCTGCAGGTGCAGGCCGCCGATCAGGGCACGCCCAGTCTCACGGGAACCGCCACGCTGACAATCAGTGTACAAAACAGCAACGATAAGGATCCCTACTTTGTGCCCGCCACACAGCATGCAGAGGTGCGCGCCGATGCACCCACTGGCCATCTAGTCTATACTCTGATTGCCCTCGATCCCGATGTGGCTACGCATAATGCGCTCGAGTTTGCCGCCACCGATGACATAACGGCAATTGACAAGGAGGGCAAGGAGCTGCCCCACAGCGAAAAGTTCAAGGAGTACTTTGCAATCGATCGCAGTGGCAAAGTGAGGGTCAATCGGCAACTGGATCGCAATCTTTTTGCCGTTATGCGCATCAATGTGCTCGTGACGGACAGCACTGCGCCCAATGTGCAGCAGGGACGCGGCCTGCTCATCATACAGATCATCGATGTGAATAAAATACCACCGGTGAGCTTAATTCCACTACACGTTTTATTATCAGCCCATTGGCCATAAGCGTTGACTCTCTATTTCAAACTCATTGCTGCTATCGCGGTCAAGACTCGCTCCATTCTCGGCGTGCGTCACATTCATTTCCAACTGATGATGCTTTTTCAAGTAAAGATTGCTGTGAAGAGAGCGAAACGTTTTGATTTTGGTCTTTTGGAATAGTGGGCTAGATGATCTGATACTGAGCGTATTTTTTCAAAATTAGCGTAAAAAATGCTTTTGATATTGCTTTTCCAACTTGTTTTTTAAAGACTATTATATTACTGTGTGAGCAGTTCATATCTCTTTATTTCTCATTGCTTTCTTTTTTGC
This sequence comes from Drosophila picticornis, assembly GCA_035043845.1. Lineage (NCBI taxonomy): Eukaryota > Metazoa > Arthropoda > Insecta > Diptera > Drosophilidae > Drosophila > Drosophila picticornis. Next base: position 11,511,691 of record JAWNMR010000362.1, on the reverse strand, counting down.
CCTAACCAGTATCAGACAAATTTAAGCCAAACGTTCACTTGATACTTACAGCACTAATAAGCAGCAGGTGCTCTTAAAAACATACTTTGCCAAAAATATTACAAAAATTGAAAAGGATTCAGGATATAGATACTTGAAACAGCCATATCCCAAGACTATCTCACAAATGTTCAACACCACGTTATCAAAAATCTGCACTATAATTGTGGGTCGTAGCAAGTCCGCCTGTGAGTTTGTCAGAAGTGGATAGCTGCGTTTAGGAAAGGCAGACAATTATTTTAGAAAAATTACCGGTTTTTCTTTATGATGCAGTATTCCATCGATACCATAACTAAATTGTTTAGCGATGATTCCAATGGAATCTGTTCTAAATAGTAGTCAAATTATAAGTATAACAAGCCTCAGCCTCATTTTTGGAGAGTTCAAAAAACTAGTTTTACTGCAAAAAATAATTGACTATTTGAGAGGTTCATAATCGCCAATCGACAATCATATCTGTAGAAAATTAAAGAAGATCACTTCCAATGCCACTGTTTCACTTACATTGCAACGATATTTGCAACAAGACCAAGAAAACAGGATAAAAAGCGCAATAGGATCAATCCAGATATAAGGAGTATGAACCACTCATGTATCCAACTCTGCTGCTTTGCCGCCTCGACTAGTCCTTTGACTTCGCGTAATTCCGAATGCAATCGAAGAACATTCAACGCAAACGCCTTAAACAAAATGCCAATTATGTTTATTGAGAAAAGTTGCAGCTTCCCAAACAACGTTTCCTGCAACATTTTGGGCACCCAAAATTTTCAAATAGTATCTGACTCAAATCTCATAAGCTACATGTTCTCCACACCCCATCTCCTTATGTCCTCACAGAGATTTAATGCACCCTGGAGCTCTGCGCAGCCATTGATGAAACTTCAAATGGTCGAGGAGCAGCCAGTTGGCACTGTGCTAACCACCCTTCAGGCCAGCGATGAGGACTCCAGCATTGGTGAATTCAACATAACGGCCAACGATTACTTTGCCATCAATCACACCACTGGCGTCATCTATACGACTGCTCGCTTGGACTACGAGGCCGTTAAGGAAGTCAAATTCATGGCCACTGTGAGTGATACAGGTGTGCCACCACTGACAGCGACAGCTGACATTGTCGTAGACATCATCAACCTGAATGACAACGAGCCGCACTTTACCCAATCCGAGTACTACTTCAATATCACGGAGAACTCACCCAGCGGCACTGTCGTTGGCAAAGTGGAAGCCCATGATGGCGATGTGGGCGCCTTTGGCGAACTGACCTACATGCTAATCGGCGAGAACAACAAATACTTTAGCATCGATGCTTACACGGCCAACATAAGGATCGTCAATGCATCCATTTTGGATCGTGAGCAGCTCAAAGAACTCACGCTGTCTGTCGTGGCACAGGATAAGGCACCGGCCACAGTACAAAAGTCTGCGACGGCTACGGTAAGCGAACAACTCATAAATTGAAAAATATTTATAAATGTATATATATATATATATACATATATATACACATATATTTTTTGATTTCTTCTCTTAAGCACTTTGATTTTTAAAGCTCTTCGAAGACAAAATAACCGATGGACTTAAAGATCTGTGTACTGAATTAAATTAATTTAAAATATTGCATTCTTTTAAGTAAAAGGGTTACTAATAATTGTATAACTGTGGATTCATCCACATTTGTATATACATAATTATGTATATTGATATTTAACTTTTGTTTCTTCCCCTACTCCAGATACACATTAACATTTTGGACGTTAATGATAATGCACCCGTCTTTACGCGTCCTGTGTACAATTCGACAGTGTCGGAGAATGCTGCGTATCAGCCACCGGCTGCACTGCTGCAGGTGCAGGCAACCGATCTAGATGAGGGTATATTCGGGGATGTGCGCTATGTTATAACGGCAGGCAATGAACTGGCACTGTTTAAGTTGGACGCACAGTCGGGTATTATATATCCAGCTCAAAGTCTGTCTGGCAAGCATGGTGTATATGAGCTGCTAATCTCGGCACGCGACACCCAAGGATCCGGCACCATGGAGGCCAATGCAAAGGCAATTATAAATGTTTTGAGCGTAAATCGTCATCGTCCCGAGTTTGTGATTCCTGCTTTGTCAAACGCCACAATTGAAATACCTGGCGATATTGTGCAAGCAGATTATTTACTGCTGACAGTGAAGGCGCTGGACAATGACACCGATGGCACTGGCAAGGTTAGCTATCATCTCCAGGTCAACAGTCAAAACGTGCAGCAGACGACGGAGTTCAAAATTGATGAGAACACCGGCGAGTTGCGCTCCAGGCAGCAGCTCAATCGCAAGAATCGTGCAAAGTAAGTTCAAACAAGACGATCGACTTGATTATATGGAGACAGACATCTATTTTTTTTTGTTATTGGATAGAGTATGTCTTCTTTTATCTGTCACATACATTCCAACATCTCTATTATATCATTTCTATCCACCTTTAATTTTTAGATAGCTTCTAATCATATCTTGTTAAAAACGTTCCACAGCTATGATATCATATTGGTTGCACGTGATGCTGGCAATCCGCCCTTTGAGTCTCTGCGTCTGCTGACTGTCAGCATTGTAGATGCGAATGAAAATCGTCCTGAATTTCCCGACGCCTCCAATCCCTACAAGGTATCGATCAATGAGAACAGTGGACGTGATGTCAAAATTGGACATATTCAAGCAGCATCACGCAGCAAACATAATCGTGACATATTCTATTATATGCTGTTGGGTAATGAGGATGGCGCCTTCTATGTGGACAAGCTCACGGGGGATATTTTTACGAACAAGAGTCTGGATCGTGAGCAGACAGATTCGTATACCTTATATATATTGGCTAGCATTAAGGCGGATTTGCACATATCCGTAGAGGAGCGGGCGTCGTTCTCAATCAAAAACCTCAATCGGGACAATACAGTGGCCAAGGTGGGCATCACTGTGCTGGATGTGAATGATAATGCACCGGTATTTGAGAAATCCGTTTACTATGCGGGCGTCAATGCCAATGCCAAGATGAATGCGGCCATCACTCTGGTCAATGCCAGCGATGCGGATCAAGGCAAAAATGCGAAGATCGAATATATGATTGTTGCCTCAAATCTGTATAAATTCGGTGCCAAGAAGTCAACGGGCTCCATTGTGCCCAGTCCATTTGCCATATCGCAAGACGGCCGTATCTCGGCCAATACCATAATGGCAGAGTACAATCAGGATCGTTTTGAGCTGGAGATTGTGGCACGTGAATTGGAAGAGCCACAGCGCTCGGCCAACACTAAAGTCTATGTAAGTTGGGGACCTTGTAATATGTCATATAATATAAAAACCTTGGCCTAAATAAAGCCGAATAATATTAGTAAAATAGATATCTGTAATGAGAATTACAAATACATTTCAGATTTGGGTCTTTGATGGCACCCAACTGGTTAGGGTTATACTATCACGACCCCCCGAGGAGGTATATCAGGAGCAGGAGGAGATAATAGCCGAGCTACGCAACGCTACACAGCATCGCATAATTGTAGATGAAATACGTTTCCATTTGGATTCGATTGGACGCATTCGCATGGATTGGTGTGATTTGTATTTCCATGCCGTGGATCCGCAGACACAGCAAATTGCGCCAGTTGACGAAATACTTAAGGATATTGACAGGAACTATGATTACCTCAAGGTAAAACTTGTGAAATGGTCTTAATTAACTAAATTCCAAACTCACAAGTCTCTCGTTAAAGGATTACTATGCTGGCTTTGCTATAGAGAACGTTGTACCCGCCTATATAGCCATTGTGCAGGATGAGTTTGACCTGGCTGTTGCTGGTTTGGTTGCCTTGGTCATTGTGCTTTTTGTTGGCGTAATTAGTTTCATTGTGCTGTGCTGTTGCTTGAAGCATTGGAATCTTTCAGTGCCCGTGGAGACGCGACGCAAGGAGGCACTAATAAAAAAGCAAATCATTGAGGACTTGAACACGACCGAAAATCCACTTTGGATCGAACAGTGCGTTAACTTTGAATCTCCTCACAAGAATCAGTTGTCAATTTAAATTGTTCACAGAAAACTAAAGCTATATGAGGAACAGGAGTTGACAATGCAAGTTTTCTCGGAGCCCGATCATATATCCAACTCGGATGCGCCTGGGCATTTGGATCACCGCAGCTCGCTGGAGCAGGTGCATCATGGCCAAACGGTGGACAATACGTACGCCACCATTAAGCCGCGCACTAATCAGAATCGTTTGACTCCCGGCGCCGGCAGTAATGGCGGTGCTGGCTCTATATCAATGCGCAGCGGTGGTGCGGCCAGTGCCGGTGGCGTTGGCGGCACGGGGCTGCTGTTAGCCCGCGTCGATCCACATGCCAACGACTTTGCGGATTATGCAACGCTACGCAACAATCGAGCACCCTCCGTAAGTAGGCGTGAAGAAATCGCTTGTGTAATGAATCTCATCTATTTTTCACTTGTTTTAGATGTATGAGTTCACGGGCTCCACATTCCAAGCACCCATTCGGGATGGCGACGATGCCGTAGCCGAACTTATTTAAGCATTCAGCTATAGAGCTAAATTGTAAATGATGTAGTAGCTAACTTTATAGATTGAACCTTTAGACACGGTTTAGTTCAACTGATCTGATCTTTTGCATTTCCTGAGTTTTCCGTTGCATATAAACAACAAATATTTATACAAGTGCATATACAGATACAAGCATATTTATACATAAATATATAAATATACATATATAGACATATAAATAGCGTAGAAGTATATTGTATGCCAACGATTATATAAAACTCAACTAATCACGAGAAAACAAAACAAAAAACTTACAAAATTAGCATATTATATTGTGCAAACAGCTACACAAAAGCCCCATAGTGGAATTTCTCCCGCATAAATAATGACAATAATATATATGAAGACAACATATATATAATTCTATATAAATATATATATGTATGTATAGAACACATTGATGATGTCTAGCGTTAAATTTAAGCGTTTCTCGAAAACAACTAGTTATGGTTGCAATTTATGGTTTACTTTACACGAATAACGCAGCGATATTAGTTTAAACGTCCACACATTCTGTATTACTAAGTTATACTACTTAGAAAAAGACTAAATTATTTGCTCTTCCAATCCGTATTACGTTAGTTTTTGGTCATTAGCTGTTAGTCCTAAGTTTATAGTTTAATTAGCCGCGCTTGCTCATACACCTAAGTTGAGAGTTTAGTTAAATATAATACTAAATAGAATATGTGCAACAAACTATTGTGCAGTCACCTCAACTGCTCTATTGCATTCATTAAAACTAATTTGTTTGCATTTACATACGATATAATAAAAAATCAAATAAACACGCACTGGAATGTATTAATGGGTGGTTGGGGTCTTGCCTAAAATCCTCTCGAGATAAAGAACATTACGGCAAAATGATTTTCTCAAATCTTGGAAATCCTTGAGTACCAATCGATTTTTTAACTACTTGGGACATCAAGTCATTACGAACAGGAAATAGTTATTTTTATAAATGAACCGTCACGTGCCACTTGTATACGCCCTTGGTTTTAGTTACACACATTTCCTTGCTGGAATTCCTGCTACTTGTTGATATTTGTTTCCCCGGTAAACAACAGTTTTCCGGTTGCTGTGCTTTATGCGTTGCTATAACAATAACATGCTCTTTCGGGGTTTTCCTTGATGAAGGCATTTTAGTTTTTTAAATCAACAAAAATTGTTGAACACAGAAAAAAACCTCGATTTTTAATAAAGAATACTATTTTTCAGAGTTACTAAAAGCATAAAAATACAAAATCAGCAATATGGACGATATGGAGATAGCTAGTGTGGGCCAATTTCAAACATTGGTCCGCTATAATAATCCAGTGCTCGTTGTCAAGCATCCGGATAAGAAGGGTGCTCCACTAACGGAGCTGGAAATGAAACGACCCCAAACGGCCGGTGCCCTATTAGATACCAAGAAAGAGACTGAGGAAATATTAAACTCGATATTGCCGCCACGCTGTTGGGAGGAGGATGGTCAATTGTGGCAGCAATCTGTATCCAGCACGCCGGCCACACGCCAAGATGTCATCAACTTGCAGGAGATGCTGGACACACGCCTGCAGCAGACACAGGCACGCGAGACGGGCATTTGTCCCGTACGCCGTGAGCTCTACTCACAGTGTTTTGGTGAGCTTCTGCTTTGTGCAGGACTACCAAACATTTGTTAATTGGTGTTTTATTACAGATGAGATTATACGCCAAGTGACAATCAATTGCTCGGAGCGCGGCTTGCTTTTGCTGCGCATTCGCGACGAAATCGCCATGTCCATGGAGGCCTACGAGACGTTGTACTGCAGCTCGGTGGCATTTGGGATGCGTAAGGCTTTGCAGGCTCATGAGGAGAAGGAAATGTTACGCGATCGCGTTAAAACTTTAGAGTCGGATAAGGAGACACTCGAAGAAATCATTGCTGACATGAAAATGAAGCAAGAGCAAGCCGAACGTCGCAATGCCGAACTACGCGCCTCTGAGGAGAAGAAGTTCACCGAGGAGATTACATTCCTGAAAAAGACCAATGCCCAGCTCAAGGCACAGCTAGAGGGCATTACGGCACCAAAGAAGTAGACTGTCACTGATTGTGTCTATGTTTGTATTTATCGATTTAAATGAATTGTTAGAAATTATTGGAATTAAAAGGACTGAGTAACAGCTAAGACTCATCGGCCGTAGTGTTCTCTGTGGCTGCCGGCTGAGTCGGGTTCTCAGCAACAGATTCAGTTTCAGTTTCTGCTGCAGCCTGCTTTTCTGGTTGCTGCTCCATTTCGGGCTCATCCACATTAATCTCGTTTAGTATAAGCGTTGGCTTAAAGGCTTCTGGCGTCTTTTTTGATTTAGTTTCCTTTGCTGCTCGCTTCTGAGGCGGCTCATCGGTGGACTCAGTTTCGACTGCAATGTCATTCTCATCATTATCATCTTCGGTCGGCAATTGACTGCGCAGAGCGCGCAGCTCTTCCTCAGAGGGCAGGGTGTCCTTTAACTGTTCCATTTTACTCATGTACAACTCATAGACAAATTGTGTCATCTCCGTCATATTTTCAATGGTTTTAGATATGCTATCAGGGGCTGGGTTGCTGGTCAGTCGCTCAGTTGGATATGCATCTGATGGTACAAGCCGGAGATTTAGTGGGCGCTGCATTAGCTGCAAGATTTTGACAGGTTAGTTTGGACGAGAACGATTATTTAAAAAGGTTAACTTACTAATTTAAACGTCTGCTGCAATTCCAAGCAGTTCTTGAACAACGACACGCGTCCAAAGATGTACAGTCCGAGACGGGCACGACTCATAGCCACAACTAAACGGCGCACATCGCGCAAATGACCCACAGCTTTGGTGCGCACCAAAGAGATGAGTATATAGTCATTCTGTTGGCCCTGGTACTTGTCCACAGTGGTGATCTTATGCGGCCAGCCAATGAGCGGATTGTTGCCGCAACGTGCATTAATAACATCGCGTATGAGATGCTTCTGGCCGTTGTAAGTGGTCAGAATTGATATCTTCGCAGCAGGATAGTCCAACAGACGCATGTACATGTACAGAGCAACTACAAACTCTGCCTCGGCGAGGTTCTGATAGAGAGGTGTATTTTCGTATTACATTAAAAACCAAATAAGAAGTGCGGTTACCTGATAGAAGTACGGATTGGGTTCAGATTCACCCACGCCCTTGAAGTCTTCCACGTTGATAAGCTGATAGTCGTAGGCTAATCCTGCGTTGGCCTTCTTATACTCGTCACGCTCAAAAATGTGCTGCAGGTCAGCCAGTTTCTTGTAGCGCCACTTGTACAGCGTACAAATGCTGGAACGCGCACGACCCTGACCATCCAAATCAACAGTGGGCACGCCTAGACGCACCAGACGAGTAAAAAGACTCTGCTCCATATTAGAGTACTTCTGAAACGCCATGTTTTTGATGACAGGTGGCAGCTGATGATGATCGCCAATCATGATCCAGCGCTTCAATCGATTTAGACCGTCCAGCGGATTTTGCAGCAGCAGCGGTATGAAAGTTTCAATCTCTAAAATCTGAGCTGACTCCTCCATTAGTATATTGTCATAGCGAAAGCCCAGATTCACCAGCTCCTTGCGCTTAAGTGCCGCGTGTGTGCAGGTCATGGCAATGATCTTGGCCTCCTTGACTAACAAATATTTGGAGCGATCCAGGCCCGTACGCAGCAGTTCAAATGCACGAAATTCCTCAAGCTCCGTGAATATGTCAGAAATGTAGCGAAAGTTTGACTGTGCTATGTTCATGAGTTCCTCAAAGCTGTCGCCCTTGAAAAGTGGCTGTGGCGCATCCGAAAAGAATTTGCTAAACGGAAACTCGGCTTCAAATACCGAAGACAGCTTGTCCATATCCGTCTCAGCACTATGTACGTCCATCTGGCTTTGGAACTTCTCCCAACGAGCCATTACATTATACAGGTAGAAGTAGCCTGCCGTCTCGCAGGTGTAGGCATTGTCGCCGCTCACACCGACAGCTTCCTGCAGCCTCTGCACTTGGCTTAGCAGATCCATGCGCTTTGCCAGCACATAGTTGACGCGGCCATAGCGACTATAGTCCTTTTCTGTTTCCAGTGCCTCCTCACCATGACCCAGACGCAACAGATGCCGTTCGTCTATGTCCAGAGCCATAATCTTTTCGAAGAGCTGATTCAGCGCCTGATTGGAGTGCGTCACAATCAGAGTGCGCTGACTGGGCTGATTATGATAGATATTCGAAATGATTTGCACGGCAACATCAGTTTTGCCCGTGCCGGGTGGACCCACCACCAGAGTGAGACCCGGCTGCATGCCAGCGCGAATAGCCTCGATCTGCGTCGGTGTGAAGCGTATACAGTTTCTAGAAAAAAAAAAATAATGTGATGTGAAATTTTAAATACTTTTGTTTTGCTTTTGGTACTGACTGTTTGGGCTTGTCGCTGGGATAGGGACCTCTTGCTTCGTATTTATATGGCTGCACTTTAATGGATTTGGATACAGGTGGCTGTTCTGTCTCCATCTCCTCCGTATCACTGTCTCGCTGCTCGGCCACATCCTCAAAGATGAGGCGGTAGGGCGGCTCCCTTTTGCCCACTGCTTGCTCGCATTTCAGTTCATAGTCGGGAAAACTGGCTTCTAAGTGCTCGTAGTCCAGGAACGTGTCATTGAACTCAAGGCAGCGCTCCTGATTGGGCATGTTGCTGTAATGCGCCGCGGCCGGATCACCGTACCCAAGGAGTATATCATGCAGCCAAGGTGGTACCACACATTCTGTATTCATCAGATGACGAATGGTTTCTAGTACTGCTTTAAAATTATTTTCCTTGGGCTTGCGTCGCATCAAAATGTTGAAGCTCTCGTAGACATCGTCAGCGCCCTTTTAACGGAGGATTAAGTATTAGATTGAAACTTTTTTTTAAGCATTTAAATATTGCCACAAGATGTTAACGATCACATGCAAAATATTTATTCGTCAGTTGCAGTTATGATGACACTTACCTCCTGCAAGTCATCCATGTCCATGCGATACTGGTTCGAGTCGAGCCACACACGATAGCTCCGCTGCTCACCCGGCAGCATCGGTCTTGGTTCTGGTCCGTCCTCGATGACACGGCCATTGGGGTCCAGCATGCCCTCCACCTCGCAACCGCGCACACTGACCAAGCCAACCTGTGGTATGAAGGGCTCCCTATGATTGTACTTAGTGCCATAGGGCTGTGTGGGTTTTACTGTGATCAGAAAGCAGACGTCGTGTTTACGCAGGTTCTCCCACTCATCCTTAATCTCACGACGCACTGAGAGCGTCACGCTTACATCGGCACGCACGCGCGACGGCTTCTTCTCGCCCAAATGCGGCTTGGCCACCTCGACAACAGCGAAGCTGGCGATGGGCAACGCCATGCGTGCCCATCCACCAAAGACGACGTCACCATCTTCCGACTGCCAGGGCAGCATACGACTGACGGCGTCCTCGATGTCCTGACGTATCTCATAGGTGGACTCCAGCCGGAATAGGTTAAAATTGCGTAGCAAATAATCATGCAGCGTGAGGAACTGCAAATTGAGCTTTGGCAGAGCCAGACAGATGTCTCCGGTGTAGTATTCCGATGGCACCACATTCTCATCCCAAATGATCTGCTCCGTGGGGTACAGTGGCATTTCGTTGAGCGCCTCCAGCTGTGAGCAGCGTTTCTCATGTCGCGTAATGAGCAACTCACGCAGAAACTCTTCATCCAAGCGATGCCATTGGAATGGTTCGACCGCCTCATCGGGCACAAGATTAAGAAATGTGGCAATCTGTTTGAGTCCTTCCGCATCCAGCGCACCGAAATGCTTCTCCAATGAATCGCGGTTGTCCACTGTTGCCACGTTGGACAAGGCAAAGACGCGCAGTGTGGAGAACTTGGCATAAACAGCACGTTGCAAAGACGTGATCTTCTTATAGTGCAGCTGCGTCATGTCATGATCGGTCAGTGAGTTGCCCGTCACATCGTTGATCTCGAAGCGTGTGTAGAATTTCAGCATATCCAACAGCTACAAGTGAACAAATTATGAGTAACTCGATTTAAATAAAATCGCAAAAATGGAGTAATAAACATAAATAATAATATCAACGATAAGCTTTCAGATAAAGTTTGAAACAGATTTTTTAAAGTACGAATAAATTCTACTAAGGAATTCTCATAAATAAAAACCAATGTAACAAATGCAATTTTCGGTTTGGTTTGCTGATTGCTCCTCAAAAAGTCGGTCAACCTAGACAATCTCATACTTAAGTGCATAATTTAATACACAATATTCTTTGTGAAAACTTGGTTTTACTGAACCGCTCCTGTGCGCCTCCGCACCGCGTGCATTGAATGGAACATATTTTTTTACTGCCACTACCTGTATTTCAAATTCTACAAACACACACATACACACACACACACACTCACAGACTTACAAGTAATGCTCTCTTTGGCCCGCAGCACAGGTAGCATGATGCTAGCGAGAACTTGCTAAGCTAAGAGCCAGTTTGTGACAGTCGCGTCAGGTTGATACGTCATCAGTTTAGGCTCTGTGCATGTGTTTGAAAAGCGTACAAGTTGTCAGACTTAGCTTGTCAGTCAGAGAAAGATAGGAGAGAGAGAGAGAGAGAGAGAGAGAGAGAGAGAGAGAGAGAGAGAGAGAGAGAGAGAGAGAGTGACCACGCGAGAACGTTAATTAAATGTCAGCAAAAAGCAGTTTGCCCATAGCAGACGGAAGTCCTTGTTGGGCTGGTCGAAGGGCAATCAGTGTGGCGGAAATTTCAAACTGGATGCAATGTTTCTAAAAGAAACACCTTATTTTAAGGAATTTATTGTTCATAGTACTTTCGCTTAACATACTAAAAGCATTTTTCTTTATATCACGAAATCTTTTATTTCGAGAGATGTTCCTATTACGCATTCATTATATGTAGATATGTGTGTAGGTGTGAAATGACAAGGGCTTCGCCTATGGAGAGAAGAGGACCTCCTCCTGCTCCTGATCCCAAGTGCTGACAAGTAGGGCGCAGTGAAAGACAAGGCACGCGTTTTAAATTGCTGCGAGGGGTGCTGCAATTGCTGCAGTTGAAGTTGCAGATGCGGTTTGCTGGGGTGCACAGACGAGCGCAGTAGATGAAGTACTTTGGGGTCTTATCACATCATCACACGGCCAGACAAACAACAAACAACGAGGCACACACATACACACACACGCACTCTTGTGTGTATATATATATAAACATATATACACAGTACACAAACAGGCATACTCGGGTTTGCCGGTTCTTTGAGTAGCCTGTTTTGCTCCAATTGATAATTTCCGTCGTTCAATTTAAACAACAACAAAAAAAGAAGAAAAAAACATTGCTTATATATATGTATGTATGTGCGTATAAATGTGAGAGTGTTCGCCTCAAAGCCCTGCTTCAACGCTTTGTTTAACTTGGTGGTTGCTGTTGTCTGTAGAGAAAGAGCAAAAGAGAAAAGGCAGGCGAATGGAACTCTACACTTAGCCAATGCCAACTGCTGCTGCCGCTCTGTGTTTCTGTTTCCGCTAGTAACTAGAAGTTAAGAGCGCCGGTCAGAGTCAGAGTCAGAGTCGGAGCGAGGGAGAGACTGAGTGAGAGAGAGAGGGGAGAGAGAGAGTAAGCAACCGAGACTCATTCGCATTCTCAGTCCGGGTCTCATTCTCAGCCAGTAGTCGGTCGAAGCGGTTCGTTTTCTTTTGGAATTTGTGCGCTGACTGCATAAAAATGCAAACAAAAACAGTTTAGCAAATAAGAAACTGTGTATCGTGTATATTTTGTGGACTGTGTGAAACGATCTGATACGTTCAGCATTAAACTCAAATTTAGTAGTGTTAAACTCTTCAAAAAAAGAAGAAGAAGAAAAAAATACTATCGCTTGTCTGGCTGTTTTAGTTTTTGGCATGCAAGTCATGATCTTGGCTCGAAACCGGCATCAGCCATTGCTTTGATGACGCATTCGATTACGATTACAGCTACGAGTTCGTGTATCTGAATCTGTAGGTGTATCTGTAGCTGTGGCTGTGTTGTCGTGCGAAATGCTCGTAAAAACGCTTGGCGCGCAAATTTTGGCATACCTGTGCAGAGGCAGCTGCCTTCTGCTAACACTGCTGGCCACACTGCAAGCCGCTGCTATCACCGCTCATGTGGCCAACAACAGCTCAGTACAGGCGCCCGTGCCGGCTGCCCATGATCCCAGTCTGGTGCTGGTAAACAAATGCTGTGAGAAGTTCGAGATACACGTGAACAATACGTGTCAGCAGGTTAACCAAACTGGTAAGTTACAATCCGCTCGAACAGGTCCATAAATCGCTGCACTACACCAAAACAAGATTGTTGCCATTAGCAACGGCAATCGCACAAATAGTTGAACTCGGCCACAGCCGGCTTGGCTTGGCTTGGCCATTCAACTTTATTGGATTTTTGACTCTTGGCATGCAACATATGCCCAACATTTAATGGCCCATTTACTGGCAATCAATGGTGCAAAGAGAGACAGAGGCTGCTGCCGAAAATCCCCTTCATTGTTTTAAAAAACAAACAGAGTCATCATGATTTATGATTTATGTGGGGAAAGTGTGCGGGAATTCATTATCCAGCAGACTCTTGGCACTCAGTGTCGTCTAGGGGTGAATGGCATATGCTTGACGTCGAAATTCATTTAGTTCCACATGGCAACAGTTTTAAAATAAATTCGTTAAATATTTATTAGATTGGTAGCAAAGTTTTGAATCAATATCAACACGACTATTTTTTCTGCTATTTGCACAAATAGTTATTCCAAGTTCGAAGAGTCAAATGTTAGTTTAGCGATATAATTTATCTTTGATGTGGAAATTTTTTGTTATTTTGCGTGAATTCTTCTACTAAATTTAAGTTTTAGAAGAGCCAAGAATTATATTAAGTTATCCTGTACTCAAATGTTTATCTAAACACAATTTCTTACAAGCTGATAAATTGTTGCGCAAATTATTGCACACTTGTCATAATTTGTCAAGCATTAAAATCAAATTTAATAAAGATTACTGTGACTTGGGAAAAATTTATGAATGAAATATTTGTTTATTTATTAGTATCAATTGAATGATTTTGAACTCGATAATGTTGAGGCTATAACTATTTAGTAAACAGCTGCTACATTATTAGATCACAAGCAGACTCATCTGCACGCAAATTAGAGCAGAAGTTGAATCATAAGAATGATGTAAATGTCAATGAATCACTCTTTCATAGTTTTGCCAACAGTTTTAAGCAGCCAGCATAATATTCCAAATGGAAGCACACGAAATTAACACAATTCGCAGAGACTGCAAAATGTCTGAGCATCAATTGCTTAATGGCATTGGTATGTGATGAATCCGTATCTGTATCTGGATTTGTGATGCATCAGAACGTTGCTTCCGTTCTGGTTGTGCATTGTTAATATTTATAGACTTGGAGTGATGTTTTATGATTGGCTTTGTTCGCTGCTGCTGGCATTGTTTGATTCTCTCCGCCAATTGAAGTGATCTCACACACATGCATTATTGTTCCACATATGCTCTTTACAGACTACTTTCAGCCCATGTTCACCAGCTACAGCGGCGATCAGAACAGACCAGTGGCGAATTTCAAGTTCGTCATAGGTGTGCCTAACTGTGGCATCAAACAGATGTGGCCTGTTTTGGACTATGCGGGGGTAAGCACCAACGAATGCCATCACAAATGGAAATGTGGTTAACTATCCCTTTCGGTTGCAGAGCTACGATAAACTGGTACTGCTGGACGATGGAAAACTAAGACATTACACTAATGCCGAGAGCGATGCCGACGGGCAGCATGGAGTCCAAACGGACTACGACGAAGCTCTCGCAGAGGCCAATAAGCCTCGTTATTATGACTACGAAAATGGACAGTATTGCTTGGATAAGGTACGCTAACTGTTTGTGTCAACTCAAGTTCTTATTTTCATTCGATATCCTTTATATTCTACAGGCTATTTCACCAGAGCATAAGCAGAGCTTGTTTGCCCATATTTGTTTAGCCAAAAAGGAGAGCAATTGGAACGAGTCTAACTTTTTGTTGCGCAAAATACTCAATCCCATCTTCCATGGCATATCGCTGATTTTATTACTGATAATTGCCATCGTTTACTTCATTTTACCCACGCTAAGGTGAGCATCGTTTGATGCATAAATACAATAGATGCAGGCAGAGTTAGAATAGAGAAAAGAAAAGCTAAATTGCTGGGACCACAAATCGCAGATCAAAGATTATGCCTTTGCCTAATTATCTTTAATTGTAGATGGCTTATTATTATTTATTTTATTGTATTTTTCTTTAGCAGAGATCTGGTTGGAAATATAGTGACGACAATTGCCATGTGCTTGATGGTCAGCCAGGCGGCGGATCTTGTCTGCATATTTACGGATTTTACAAATCACGTCAGTTTCATTGTGGCAGACATTGTACTGTGTTTCAGCCTGCTGGCTGCTTTCTTCTGGCTGAACAGTTTTGGCTATTACATATGGAAGACGTTTCGGTCGCGTAATGTGTTTCTGCGCGTCACAGATGGTCGCAAATATTGCTACTATTCAGCCTATGCCTGGGGCTGCACGGCTACGATGGCTGTGATGGCGGTCTTTGCCCATTTCTTCTTGGATGCGGACTCGTACAAGAAGGAGAATATGAGGGGCGAGCAGCAGACAATTGGCTGGCTGGGCATATGCATATTTTTTGCACCCGTTGCATGCACCATCATCATAAACATCTTCTTCTATGTGACCACACAAAAACTGATTAATAGACGCACTGTTTACGGACGCATAGCGCACAAGCTGAAGGCGAAGTAAGTGATGATATATGTACATGTTTTCAGCATGTTGGCAATTAATCTTTTATGGTTTCGCAGCTTCATCATGTTTTCGCTGATGCTGTTGGTCATGTCGTTTGCCTGGCTCTTCCTCACGATGTCCTGGCTGGCCCTGGACGGCTTGCTCTATGCGCATATCATAGTGAATGCGTTCCAGGCACCACTGCTGCTATATATCTGTGTCCTTCGACAGCGTCATGTGACCTTTCTGCTGAAGAAGTCCTGCTGCTACAATGAGCCTCCATCAACGAACGATTGGGGCGACGAGCTGCACTATATGAATGGCAACGACTATTGAGATCGATCGTCCAGTTAAATTTGACTCAAAATAGGCAACAGCCAAGTTATAGTTTAACAAGGGCCTTTTGTATCAACTAATTGTAAGATTTATTCGTAGCTATGCTAAGTGTTTTTGTAGTTTAACAATGTTAAACATTGGAATTTGTACTTAAAATCCAGCTAATTTATAACCGAACAAATTAAACAAACAGAAGTCTGACAACATACCTGACCAAACAGTTTTCCCTCCTCGCGCTGCACCAGCGGACTCATCAGTGCCCGCACAATCAAATGACAATCATCAAGGACAGTGTTGAAGAAGCGGCGCGTGGGCAACAGCGCCTCGAGATCGATAATGAACTCCAGAAAGCGTTCGCAGTAGTGTACTACGTTCCTGTTGAGTTCGCCTTCAGCTGGAATGCGTTCTAGTATGTTCAGAAAATCAATGATGAGATTTTGCATAAAGTGGCGTTCCCACATTAAATCTGGCTTGGCGTTATCCTTCTCCTTTTTCTGCAGGCGCTTCCAATATTTGCGCCATTCGGGTACGTCCCGCAGCTCCTGCTCGCGTCGACCTAAAAAAAAATAATTCAAAATAAAACTTTACCTAGACTTGTTCAACATCAAATTAATTATTCATATGGTCACCACAAAATATTAAGCACAATACAACCGAACAACGAGGCTGATTTCTCATATAATATTATAATTCGATTCATTTGTCTATCTTGAAGTGCTGATTCCTGAATATCATATGCAGGTTAAGTTTGTTTAAGGTTGTCAATTAATTCTGCCGTTTAAGTTGATCTTAGAGATAAATATTTATATTCATTCGGTGCAGAATCGGGTAGTGTGCTTATTTAAGGCATATTTGGCGCATATATTTAAGTATGCTACAACGATATTAAATAAACAATTTAAGTTGTTGTGAAGACTGCAAAATATTGAAGTTATTCAAGAGACTATTTTCAACAGTCTTCGCAGCCTCAATACCGTACGATATGGTTTTGTGCGCGATACAGTGGATCTCTTAGTCGAACACTCTTGTCTAAAGCATCATGTTGTACTTACGCGGCTGCAGGCAGTGCCACATGGAGAGAGAGACGAGTCGCTTGGCCTGCTCGCGACACAGCTCGATTTCCATACTGTTGAAACAGTGATTCAGGAACATGAGCAGCGCAGTTCGCTCGCGCAGCGTGCTTTTGGTTTTCTTTGTTGCCTGGTCTGGCAAGCAGGAGTTCAGCACGTGGCGAAAGAATGCCGGGTACTGGTCTGGCAACTGCTCAAACACATTCCAAACCTCGACGCGTTCGCGGAACTTCTCGTTCGACATGATCACTATGGACATGAGATGCGCGTGAGTCGCAGTCTCTCGCTTGTAGTTGGGCCACAAATACTGCTCCAGGTACTGGCTAAATTCCAGCATATTAATGCGCCGAGCGCTGTTCGTTCCGCTCGTTATTTCATCAGCGTATATTGTTTCGATGATATTCGCATTGTATGGTAAATGCTCGGACTTGGACTCTGGTGACCAGTACTGCGATGCCAGCTGAAAAGTTTGAATTGTAAGCTTGAGTTTGTAAACGTTTGGTTAAGCAGAAAGCAGCCACCTGCCAAATGACATCTGAGCTGAATTGAGCCAAGGTGAGTGCACCAGCTTTTTCCTTGAGCTTTTTGCTGGCCTCATTGGCGGCCTGCGCCTGCGATTGGCTGCGCCGTTTCATTATAAAGCTCAGAAATTACACAAACTAAAATGCACACTTCCAAAAAATTATCAAAACAAAAGCCGGCTGCAATTGCGTACAATGTGACCGTATGCGGAAAGCAGGCAAATAAATAATGGGCCACTATTACCAGCGTTCACGCGTGCAATCGATAATAATGACAAGGTGGCAACGCCTTTGTTGATAATGCAAGCACACTTTGAGAGTCACCCAAAGCGCCGACAACATGTATCAGCCCATGCCGCCAGAAAACTTAAATGTGAGTATTTGTGCTTTTACAGACGCTTTAATTGAAATAATATTTTTAATATATGCTTGATATTTCAGAGTCACATACTGACTGTTCTCGGCTTGCCATTGTTGAATAAGCTGCAGCAGCTGGAGATCTTGTTTGAGCGCTGCACCGTGCGTCAAATCCAGGAAATTTATCCGCTCATCGTGCACTCCATATTCGGCATTAATGGCAACGCCTTGGGATGGGGACTGCGGATTTCGACCATGGAGAATGCATCGCATTCTTTCAACAGACTGCAACATTTCTTTGGTGTCAACGGCATCTGGATGCACGTCTGTCACCGGCTTTTGAACGAGACAACCAAATTCGATATTGATATCCATTTACTGCCGGTTAGTAGGAGTCGGAGAAGCTTAAGCCATTGGCTTCCACAATAGAAAATAACCCTTCTATTGTCCTTTGCAGCGCAAATTCATTGGCATGCTGCAGGCAGGTCCAATGTTCTATGCGGATCTGATCAACATTGATCCGCTCAAGCATCAAGTGAGCACGCTGTCCCTCAATGCCTTCGACTTTTACATATTCCACTTTGCGCTGTACGCCCTGCAACCACTGCACACCATCAACCCCATTGCTATGCAGATACACAACGAGCGCACAAAGACTATCTATCAGTACCTGGCCACCGAGTACCTGGACAACTTTCTGCCACAGTATCCGGACGCAAGCATCGAGCCGTCCAATTTCTCTAGCAGCGTAAAGGCACCGCAACAGATGCCCGTACAGGCGTTGCAGCCACAGCGTAAGCTGCGTTACCTCAAACTACCCAGCACGTATCGGAATGGCAACAACAATGCTAGCGGTGCTGTCAGCGGCAACACCTCACCCCAATCAGCGGACAGCAGTGGCACTACATGCCGCGCCCACGTCTGGCGCTCCGAGTCCGTACTGCATTTCTTTGTGGACATCTGGCTGCGCTATGACATCGAGTCGGAGCATCATCTGCCCAGCAGCGATTTCGTACGAGGAGTGCGCACGCTCGTCAAGCAAATTCATTTCTTTGCCAATGCAGCTCATGTGGATCACAGTCCGCTGTGTGCGCTCCGCAAACAATCTCTAACTATGGTCAAGGTGAGTATTTATGGCTTTCTCTGCAGTCTGATTGACCGATGGCCGCTGGACTCCTCTCTGAGCGTTGTGCTGGAGCTTTGGCTCAGCTACATACAGCCCTGGCGCTACACTTTGGGTTCCAACAATCACAGGACGTAAGTTACGCTCGACAATTGGAAAGATTTGCATAGTCAATAAGTTATTTTCTTCTGCAGCGTGGGCGTTTTGTATGAGCCACCTATTACGAACGCGTTCGATGGTTTCATCATGGACAATCTGATTGTCTATACTCACATCTTTATGTTGCTACTGCCGCGCTTTGAGCGCCTGGATTACACCGTTTATCGAAATGCATACATGCTGCATCGACTGGTCAAGACTTTTTCACAGCAGGATTTAGTTCAGCGTCTGCAGCGCTTTGAGCGACTGAACACGGGCCATAGCTATGGCGTTGATTCACCGCAGCGTCAGGTTAATATGTTGAAGTATGTTTGAAGTCAGATTTAGTTAATTATAACACAAGTGAAAATCTTTACTTTGAATGTGCTGCAAAATTGTTGACCTACGATTCATGATAAACAGGTTAATTGCAACGAAATTTGAATAACCATCATATATTTTGATTTCGCAATTGCAGCAAATCCCTCAACAACTCGTACAATGCGCAGTGGAATCCATCGGTTAGCTCCGACATACCCAAGCTATTCAGCGAGTCCATGCACATGAAAATTCAACACTTTTTATATCTCATCAGTATGGCGCGAAATTCTGTGCTAACGAATATCATAAGTGCGCTACGCAAAGAAATTTTGGAACGTCAACGATCGGAGGGTTATCTTAAAAATCTCTTCAAAAAGTTCATTGGAGAATCCTCACAAGATGAATTAACTTTGCGTGATATAAGTCGTATACCAGAGGTTCTGCGTCAATGTATAGATGCTTTCTGTCGGACTTTTGATGTAAGTTGCTTTACAATTTGATTATTTATCTGAAAAAACTCAATCTTTGCAAATCAGGTGGATCAGGAGTCGTTGTCGATGCACGAATCGCTGCCAACGGAGCCCAGTCCCCCGGCCTCGCCTTCATCGCAAAACTTTAGCTTTTTTGATTCAAACAATAGTATAGACTGTTCAAAACTGACGCCGATGCAAATGTCGCTAAACGCGTCAAACATGCTGGACACCGTCGATCCTGCGCTGCTGCCCATAAAGAGCAATGAGATAAAACCGTTGGTGAAAGTGCTTCACATTATATCAGAGACGATCAACGAAAGAGTGAGTGTTCAACACACTAATATACATTTTGACACAGTTAATAATGATATGATATAAAATTCCATTCAGTTTGGCAGCCGCTTGGAAGCCTGCTACGAACGCGAAGACTTTTTTGGAAAGCTGACACGACAAATGCTATGCGCACCCATGACGGAAAAGTGGTTTGAAAAGAGTAGCGGAAATGTGGAATATTATGAGAAGCAGCTACCCGCTCGCGTCAGTCTGCGACCACTTGCCTCTATATCCTCACTTTGCCTGATGGCAATAGCATTGTGGTTTGGTCACTTTTGGTGTGGTTTTCCCTCTGTTGGTATTCTGATTTTGTGTGTTATGTTCTTGATGTATCGCATTTTGTTGGCGGTGTTGTCTTAATAAGCTCGTTGATGTAATTATTGAATTAAAATGATTATATTTTTATTATTTGTTTGCTGTCTTAACTATTATAACGCCTCTGAACACGTGAAGCATTTGTAATCGTCCGACAGGCGGCTCGTAAACTTTTATGTGATTGAGATTTGGCTTTTTCGTACAAAAAATCTTTCATTGGTCTTATCTCTGTTTATATTGAGAGTTCGTATCGTATGCCTCTCGCGTAAGACTAAGTACTATTTCACGATGTAGAAGTGAATACTTCGCTCGGCTAATCAAATTAATCAAATCCATTAACTCATATGTTCAATAAAAGTAAGCATTCCCCGTATATTTACGCTCACTGATTGTGCGATGTTTTGTTGTGAGAGTGCTAGACTTGAAAAATTGCAAAGTTTTTGCTCTCAATCGTATTAAAAAAGTTTTGTTGAGAATATTTTCGTTATCATGAGAGGTTGGCGACTCACAACTCTGTATATAGGCACTATATACATATATAATTTATATTGCTTAAACAATGCAGCGCATAATATCGTTTCAGTCGAAATCTCGCTGCTGCACAGTACTGTGCTCCCGGCTACTTAACAGCTTGAAATGTTGTGCTCTAAAAAAATCCAATAGGTGACGGTATGAATGCAAGCTACATATCTCCAAATAAGATCATCCTTAATTCATCGAACAATATTTTTGTGACTCAAGAACAGTGAAAAATCTACATCTCTTGTACAATTTCGGGGCGCTAACACTGAAATAATTTTTTTTGCGTCTCTCATATATATATATATATATATCTATATATATATATTGCATTTTGAAATTTTAATTTTATGTATTGTATATTTTAAATTTTTTTTATATATATGTAAAATATACAATACATAAAATTAAAATTCCAAAATGCAATTTGTATGTGCAAAAAATTAATTTTGTTTACATCGGGCACTGTGCTCAAATGCGAAACGACGACCAGATGCAACCATAATCAAGGGAGCGAGACTATGTAAGAGAGAATGATTCAGTGTTTTGCTTAGTCACTTTATTATTTCATGCTCTTTATACCTATAGAGAGAAAGTATTTCACGCTGGGCTCCACCCGAAGATTATGTGGTGAGATTGTAATAAATTGCATTTACGGCAAGGAGATTGTAGAATTTTCGCATTCACCACGATGATAAGATAATTTGGTGGCGTTTTTCTTTGGAAATAAGACCGCATTTTATTCAGCGAGCCCCAACCGATCGGATGCTAGCGCAGACTCGCGTTAACGTACTACAAAATGGATAGCAGCACCAAACCTAATCGCAAAAATCCATGTGAAGAGGCGAGCTTTATATCTCGACTAATATTTGCATGGGCCGTCCCTTTGTTGTTTCGTGGATCGCGACAAGGTCTCACTGTACTTGATCTAACGGAATGCCTAAAAGAAGACCGCTCAGAGCACTTAGGGAATCGTCTGAATCAGTGAGTATTTTGATAGTTGTCTTACTTTAGGGCTTTAACAACTTCTTGTCTCCACTAGTGAATGGAAAAAGGAGCTGGCGAGTGCTCAAAATAAGTCGCATAAACCGAACCTGCGAAATGCGTTAATTAGATGCTTTTGGAGACCCTTTATTATCAACGGAGTCTTATGCGTTATTTTCATTGCACTCAAGTAGGTTAAACGTTTTAATCAAACCTGCAGACGTAACTAAAGACAACTCATCTTGTAGAATGCTAACAGCTGCAATTTTGGCCCAGCTTTTGATGCAACTGCAACATGCAGCTTTGAAAGTCAGTGGGCTGTCCAGTGTACTTAATAGCACTTCTCCGGAGGGCATTAATGTAAATGCGTCTGCGACTGATGTACATAGTAAGTAGTGTCTACAAGTTTATCTATAACATTATAGAACATATCTCAAATTCATATTATATTAATTAAGTCGGCATCAACAGGTGAGTCGAAGCAGTCATGCCAGTCATTGCATCTGTCGGCTCTAGGCCAAAGAAGGTAGTACATGCATAAGTCAGAGTCAACTGGATTGAAAATAAATATTATAAACCTATATAGCAATCTGTTGAAAAACTTTATTGTTTTTTTTATTTTTTAATTTTTTTTTTATCTTACTCCCCGACTACAAACTTTATTACGAAATAAGCATTAATGCTAAACCTTATCAGTAGTAGCCCAGTATCATTATTCCATTGTTATTTTAGAAACGATAGGTGAGTTCTATTATAAAGAACTTATATGGTTTCCTTGGCTAAGAACATGTAGAAAATAAGTGGTTGAAAAATAATGTGAAAACTGAAAAAATAAGAGATCTACTACAGTTATTTGAAAACAGATCTATTTGTTTGCTAATTTACATAGGCAACTCATCGTATTTGCTGGACAAAGCTGCTGGCTCTGACACATCGAATACCAGTTTTGTTATTTGGAACAATGTCTATGGACTTGGAGGCATGTTGGTGGCTGTAAATTTCATAGCTTGCTTTCTGTGGCACCACTTGTATCTGCGTCAACGTCTGATGGGTGCTCGAATGAGGATTGCCTGCTGCTCCCTGGTCTATCGCAAGACATTACGACTGTCCATGCGATCGGCGGGATCTACCTCGGCGGGTCATCTGATAAACCTCATGTCAAATGATGTTAGCCGACTGGACTTTGCTCTAGTGTTCACGCATTATATCTGGATCTTGCCCATCCATTCGGTGGTCACTTGTTACCTAATATGGCTGCAAATTGGTCTCCCCGCTCTTATTGGAGTCGGTGGACTACTGTTGAAAACTGTGCCCGTGCAGACGGCGCTGAGCAAACTGACCTCAGCTCTACGGAAACGCATTGCAGAGCGAACGGATGTGCGCGTAGGAATCATGAATGAACTTATGAAGGGCATTCAGGTTATTAAAATGTATGCCTGGGAGAACTCCTTCCTGATCGTTGTGTCAGAGGCTCGACGTCGAGAGATCAAACAACTTCGATACGCCAACTATCTGTACGGATTTCAGCGCACGACCAGATTCTTCATACAGCGCACCACATTATTTATTACTTTAGCAGCTGCTGCGCTAATGGGCCGAGGCATCACTGCCGAGTTTGTTTTCTCCGTGGTAATTTACTATAATATATTACAACTAGTGGCGGCCGTTTACTATCCCCTGGCTGTCAACTTGGCTGCGGAGGCTTTCATCTCACTTACTCGGATTCAGGCGTTTCTGCAACAGGAGGAACGTGATGAGGAAATACAATTTCTACAGAAGAATGGTGAAGCTAAACAGGCTATTGTTTTAAAGAACATTAACGCCAACTGGGACAAGGAGAAACCGCAAGGAACACTTCATAATTTAAATATACAGATAAAAAAAGGCGAGCTTTGCGCTATCATTGGTGCGGTTGGTTCAGGCAAGAGTTCTTTGCTCCAGCTTCTGCTGGGAGAATTGCCTATCATTGATGGTGCATTTACTATAAACGATACGATTTCCTATGCATCGCAGGAGCCATGGCTTTTCACAGGCAGCGTCCGGAATAACATTCTGTTTGGTGAGGAGTACGATGAAGAACGCTATCTAGAGGTAACCAAGTCGTGTGCTCTCATTACCGACTTCCAGCAGCTGGGCGCAGCTGACCACACCATTTTAGGAGAGCGTGGGGCATCCTTGTCCGGTGGTCAGCGAGCTCGTATTAACTTGGCGCGAGCAGTTTACAAACATGCATCAATTTACTTACTGGATGATCCATTGAGTGCTGTGGACGCCCATGTTGGACGACATCTCTTCGACGAAATCATTGGACCACGTGGACGACTGGCTCGGGAGAAGGCCACGCGAGTGCTGGTCACCCATCAAGTGCACTTTCTCCCCAAGGCTGATTGGATTGTAATTATTGAAAAGGGTCAAGTCTTGGCCCAGGGCACGTATCAGGAAATCAGCAACAGCGACCTGGATTTTGCCAAGCTGCTCGATTGTCCCAACGATGTGGAAGGTCTTGAACACGAAATACAATCACTCCCATTAAATGAAATTGAAGATCAGGACGAAGATGAGGAAATTGAAGGTGATATTAGCCTGCAACCACTAAGAAAGCAGAGTCAGAGTGAAGACATTCAGTTATTAAAATTGGTGAGTTTAACTTATATGATGACTTAGGACTGGGAAGTTCCTTTGCCAGACTAGATTTTGCCCTCCGCATTTGCCAAGCGCCTTGAGCTATACTTTCTGTTTAGTTGTTTTAATCTTTGGGGAAGGTTAGTTCACCGTTGGCTCTTATCTAATCTAAAATAAAACATGTGGAAACTGTCGAAACTGCAGTCGAAAGTAACCGACTGTACATTACTCTGCACACAGAATAACAACTACTACAAAGGGTTTTTAGTGGCAAGAATCTTGAAACTTAATTACTGTGGGCTTAGTCTCAATCTTCGGCCATTGCACAAAATCCAATAAACTCCTTCTGTGATTAGATTGTGTCATAACAGTTGTTATTTTTAGATTTCTTAATCATTTAATAGATTAAAATCGGAAAGGTATACATTTAAACACAAAAAAGTTAACTTGTCTCCTCGGTTACTATTTCACTTATACCACATTTCATTGATTCGTACTTACAGTCCTCAGCTGCCGATCAGCAAAAAGTAAACCAAAGGTATGATGGCTTGGCTGAGACGCAAGCAACGGGAGGCGTTTCAGCAAGTGTGTGGTTCGAGTACTTCCAAGCGGGCAGCTCCTTGCTGGGATTCAGCTTCATGGTGTGCGTTATGCTGCTGTCTCAGGTAGTGTGCAGCGGCTCAGATTACTTTGCCAATATCTGGACACAGCAGGAGCGCCTGCGGAATCAGGGTGGACTTACCCTTTTCACCACCTACGAGTGCATGTACATTTATGGTGTTCTCATCGTTGGAGTGGTAATTATGACCACCTTCCGTGGATTCCTCTTTTTGAAGACATGCATGCACGCCTCCAAAGTTTTGCATGATCGTATGTTCCGTTGTGTATTACACGCGTCAATGAGATTTTTTCATAACAACACATCGGGTCGTATTATCAATCGGTTCTCCAAGGATATCGGCACCATGGACGAGTGGCTACCGCGAAATATGTTGGAGTTTGTACAGCACGGTCTGGTTATCTGTGGTATACTGCTTTTGATTGTGGTCGTAAATCCCAAGCTATTCCCAGCGGTTATATTTGTGGGACTCCTCGATATGCTCATACTGAAACTGTATCTGCGACCCTCGCAGGATATTAAGCGCATGGAGGGCATTTGTCGCAGCCCCATCGTCTCGCACCTGACCACGACTTTATCTGGGCTTGCGATCATACGCTCGCGTAAGTTACAGGCTGTGGTCGCCAAGGAATTTGATCTGCTGCAGGATGTGCACAGTGGCGCCTGGCAGCTGGCAGAGTCAACAAGTTCGGCTCTTGGACTGTGGGCGGATGGCATTAACTGTGTCTTCCTCACGACAGTCACCTTTAGCTTTATTATCTTCAGTGAAGGTGAGCTTAGAAGCAGCCTAGAACGCCGACTGTGTAAATTAATTCTGTAAATTGCAGTTACATACAGCGGCAATGTCGGACTGGCCATCTCGCAGGCGATTCTTCTCACGGGCATGGTGCAGTACTGGGTGCGAATGGTGGCTGACTCAATGCAGCAAATGACCAGCGTGGAGCGTGTGCTAGAGTACACAGAACTTGACCAGGAGTCGACGACCTGTGATAAAAAAGATCCTATTCAGCAGTGGCCGCAGCACGGAAAGGTGGAATTCCGCAACATGAGTTTACGCTATGATCTCCATAGTGCTCCCGTCCTCAAGCATCTCAGTTTGACTATTGAGTCAGGTTGGAAAGTGGGAGTCGTGGGACGAACTGGTGCTGGGAAATCCTCGCTGATTGGGGCACTCTTTCGCCTGGCGTACATTGAGGGGGGCATCTATATAGATGGCATCGAGACAGGCAGCATCTCGCTGGAGACGCTTCGCACCCGCATTTCCATAATACCACAGGATCCAGTACTTTTTAAGGCCAGCATTCGCTGCAATTTGGATCCCTTTGATCACTACAGCGATTCGGAGCTTTGGCGCGCACTTGAAGAGGTAGAGTTGCGGTCAGCAATTCCCGGATTGGACTATATGGTAACCGAACATGGCAGCAATTTCAGTGTGGGTCAGCGACAGCTTCTTTGCCTAGCGCGTGCGATTCTGCGTAACAACAAGGTCCTGGTGCTGGACGAGGCTACAGCCAATGTGGATCTACTGTTAGTATGGCCTCTGACAAGCCTGTCACCCATATTCACAATTATTTTTGGATTTACAGAACCGATGCGTTGATCCAGCGCACAATTCGTGATAAGTTCCAGTGTTGCACAGTGCTGACTGTCGCTCACAGGCTGCATACCGTTATGGATTCGGATCGCATCATTGTTATGGATGCTGGCATTGCTGTGGAATTTGATGCACCTCATTTGCTGTTACAGAAATCAGACGGGGTTCTCAAAAATATGGTCGAGGCAACTGGAGGGGAGGCCGATGCACTGCGAAACGTGGCCAGTGACTTTTACCATAAAATGCAGCAGCCTCAGCCAAACGAAGGATTTGATCAAAAACACCTGATCAGGTTGTTGGAACGCGGTACAGGAATTCTCAAGGATAAGAACTCGCGACCATAGCATATTTAATTTTCTTTATTTAAGTTTTTTTTTTTTAATTTTTTTTGTTAAAAGATAACACTACGGTTTATTTTTTTGTTGTTTTTTTTGTTTTTTTTTTGTGCTTTATATACTAAATGATATACTACGAATACGTATACAATTACCAGTACTAACTACGCATGGGCTGTAGGTTAATTAGATAAATCTGATTGACATATATTTATTTGTGCATATTTAAATTGAAGTGAATTACTTTTGAGGGATAACTAGACTGGTGCCATTTTGATCGTTTTAGACGTGAGAGTTAATGCAAGGCGCAATGTCTGATCGGGCACTGTGACCATGCGCAGGATACAATCCACGGGCTTTTGATTGAGGCACTGCATCTTGAACTGGGTGGCGCATTTGCCCAGCAGTGAGTACAGCTGCTTCAAGGCCACTCGTCGGCCAATGCAGGAGCGCTGACCAATGGCGAATGGCAGGCTGCCATGAGTCTGATGCACCTGATGCTCGGTGTTGCCAAGAAACCAGCGCTCTGGCAGCACTCTCAGCGGTTGATGAAAATGTGATGGATCACGACCAGATGTGTACAGAGAGATAAGCACCAGAGTCTGCAATAAAATATAGTATAAAAAATGTACCTTGCAATCTCGAGAAACTTACATCTTTTTCTATATAATGACCGCCAATTTGGGCATCTTGCGGCAAGTAGCGCCCTATAAATGGAGCAACTGGATATAGGCGCAGCGTTTCCTTGATCAAGCCATGCAGCAGCTTAGACTGATCTGCCGAACGTTCCTGGGCGATGCGTCGTTGCAGCAATTGATCCAGCGAGAGGGCATACAATGCCCACTGACTACTAAAGGCGGTCTGCGGGGAATGATTATGTGAATTATTGTATTGGGTCGAAATCAGCTGCTGTTCTGCAGACCGTGTCACCTGCTGCTATGACCAGATCCACGAAAATGCGCCTGATCATCTCGATGGGCACAGCCGCCGCCTGCAGTTTGTGATACAGAGCTTCTTCCTGCTCCGATTGTGGCTGTTCGTGCTGTAATTTAATGCACAGCTCAATGATGGCCTCACCCTGCTGCAGCACCTCGCCCACATTGCTCTCAAAGTCGCTCCAGATGCGTAAACGGAGCAACTGCGCCAACTTGGGCGGAAAGTTCATCAGTTGCGAGCTATGCTCAAAGACTTTGTGAACGATCTGTGTGAATTCGTTTAAAGCGGACTGCATTTTGGGGCAGGTCAAAACGCTGGAGCCGAACATGATGCCGCAGAGCACTGAAATATGAGTTTTGTTATTGGATGAGCCGAATTTTTGAACATTTTGAGGCAATATTAAAATTTTATCATATAAAATAGACATCGTCTGACATAAAAAATATCAAGATTCCTAAGAATCAACAATAGTACAGTTTTGTAGATATCTGTATCTTTGGGTCGGACTTCAATAGGAGCAAAAAGATGTAAGAATTTGGATTTGTTAATATGAAAAACTAGTTATTCCTAGATATCCAGATCAAATTTATCAGTAAAATAGTTATCATTATGTTATATAGGTTCCATAGGAACAATTGATCAGTTCTTTTACAAATATTATCTTTTTGCTTCAGCTGCGCAGTTGCGTTTTTGAAGCTACTCGCTATATTTTGCAATATATTACATACTTCGAGCTCTCATATCAAATAGGTCCCCTACGGGCCATCCAACAATTATTTAAATTTGGAATCAACCAATCGATCTCGTCGGCTTGCCGAATATGTCAATTTCGTACCTTCTATCGACCAACGATACAATTGCTGCTCCAAGTCCGGCAACTCGTAGTGCTTTCCATTGCTGTCTGCCTGCTCTGTCTGCGCTTGCCATCTGTCGACTAACTGGCGCGTACAGCTTTCAATATGCACGTCCATCCAATTCAAATTACCATTGAGCAGCAGTCGATTAAGTATACGCCTGTTGTGAAGCCATTCCGCGCCCTCCCTGCGCCAATTAGATATTCCCAATAGCGGATCAAATTGATTTGCAATTCATTTCATGCGCCACTTACATAAAGAAGAGTCCACGCTGGCAGGCGTGCCGCTTGTTGTAGAATGTCCAGGCATCCGGTAACGGATGCTGCGGATATTGACCCTCTTGGAGAAAGACACTGCGCATTAGATTCGCCGACGAGACGAACACTGCATCCTGTGTACCGCCCAAGCGTTCCCGAAATATCGCTCCATACTGGCGATGTCGTGCATCCACATATTTGTGTAATCTACGAAAGGGTTTTTAAGTTACCTCCCTGCCATACATATCCAATTCCTGAACTTACTGTGGTGCACCACCGGCTGCTATCAAATCGTAGAGTGTGCCCACTAGGGGTAATCCCTTGACGCGTGGTATAGGCACAAATTTGGGCACAATTCGAAGGCTATGGCACTCATAGTTGGTTTGCGGCTCGCTTCGAAAGTATGACATGACGCGGAGTAGCAGCGTCCTGAGCAGCTGCACAACCCAGCGCAGCAGGCCGCCGCGGCACAGCTGCTTGGTCATCTCCTGCTAAACCAAATCTTCAAAGGTCAATCAGCAACAACAGCAGGAAGCGGGCTAATGGAATGCGCGATTAACTGTGAGACCTGAACCGACGGCACGGAATGGCACGACAAGGGCAAGGCCAGCACAGAACTGATTCGACATGCTGCCCGGCTTGCGCCTTATAACCGACAAAGACAACGAATAAAAATGCTAAGAGCGAAGAGGCCGAGTTTGAGCTCGCAAAGGCGCGATAAGATCGTCGGCACCTTGGTGCAGTGCTTGACAAAACTGCTCGACTACCTGCCCTTTCGTATCGGACAGTTACATGTCGACTACTTTGCGGTCCCTCAGGCCAGTGTGCCTTAATGGCATGCGCAAAATCCAACAAACTAAACTCCAACGAAAGTAGTCGCTGAGTGGACTGAAAATGCGTTCGCCTCCGATATTGCTGGCCATGCAAATTGTGCGGCTCTGTCGAAGATTCGTTTTCGACGATGGTTCGACCCGATCGCTCAAACATTGCTTGTAAGCAACCATCAGACCAGCCAGTTTGTGAGTTTGATTCTTTCTCCTACGACTTGAAAGTCGCGTTACTTACTCAAGATTGTTGGTTTTGTTGTGTACCTTTTTGCAATGTTTTGGTTCCGCTTAAATATTCAATTACAATGTAATGTAAATTAGTTGAAATAAATGCCAGAATTACATTCGAAAAGTGTGTAAATAAATAAGTGAACAAAAAATAATGATGTAACCTAAATATAAATTGATCAACTTTTAAATAAGTTTTAAATAGGAGGATTGAGTTCCATACACCTCTTCATACGCATGTCAGTGGAAAGGACATGTAAAAAAATGTACAGTATTTTAATTACAATTGAAATTTACTAATAAATGTAAGCATAATTGTATACTTTGATCATTCTGCTTCAAACATAATAATCTAATATTTAATATTTACTATAAATATACATTATACATAATCAACATGTTTAAAAAAAAAAAAAACATAATACATAGTACCAATATTTTGTTCACAAGTGTACTCTCGAAAATTCGCTCAAAGTTCTCTCCGCCAATCGCTGTGTGAGTCGATTTGTTGCCAAACCAAACTGTTTGCTCTCTGCTACTGGGGAGATTGAAGAGACTATTTGGCATTTGTTCAACAATATGTTCCATTTGGTGTCAGTTGCGTACGAGCTGTGCTCCGCGGCGGTGCTCGAGTCGGTTGTGGATTTGTTAATTGGATTGTGGTGGTATATATCTCGCACGTGTTACAACATCGAAAGCTTCAAGTGGTTCACAATTAAAGTTAAAAAAATACAACTGTGCCATTACTTAAATACATCTAGTGATAAATGTAAGCAATTAAGTAAACAATTTAGCAAAATTAAATCATTCAACTGAGTATGTCAGTAAAAAACCCAACAGTATATAAAAATGTATATATTTATGCACATCAACATGCATACATACATATATACTTGTTTTTTTGTTGATTTGTACATATATCCATGTGTATGATTAAGTATTTTTGTGAGTCAGTGTGTGCAGCAAAATTTGCTTGTCGCCTTACTTCGTTAAGTCTGTCCAATAATTTTCTGCACTGAGTTTTTTAATGTTCGCACACAAGTTTTTCACTTTGCGACAATAGACGCTGAGATATTTTTAAGCACGCCGCTGCTTGTAGTCGTCAGCGGTCAACAAACCTCGCACCCCTTGAGCACCCCACAAACAAATTTGTGCACCCTTCCGAAACGCTTTGCTTGGCGGTTTGTTGGCATACTCTTTGGTCGATATCATTCGTCTGATTACACCTGTGTCTGCAGTGATATGCCGGTTTAAATTGAATGTGTACATAAATATTTATAAAGACATCCTATGTGTCTTTATGTATTTGTATAAGAAAAAAATTAATCGCAGTTGTAATCTAAAGCGGATTTTGTTTTTAGTTTTCATTGCAATAAATTAAATGATTTTTGTAAATAGAATTGTTTGAAACAACTGTTGATATCGAAAGAGAAAGGCAGAGAGTGAGGGAACAAGAGAGAGCGAGGGACATTGAGAAAGAGAGAAAGAGACGCATGGGGGGAGAGTGGAAGAGAGAGAAAAAAGTGTGGTGAAATACTTGCACTCGGCATGTTTCAAGACCCGATTTGGTGAATAAGTGCTTAGGTATTAATTGTTGTTGTATCTTGCTCTAAACTGCAAACAATTGATAATTTGTTTCAATTTCAGTTTGTGTCTGTGTTTTATTAGGAAATTTAAAACTTTAACTCTTTAATTTACATACGTACATGTGTCTGCAAACTATTTTATTGATATTTATCATTAATCTGTCTTTAATTAAATAATAAAAGTATTATGCAAATCACTTAATGTGTTTAGATACTTTTGTTACCAGATTAATTCAGTTCACTTGCGATTGCAATTATATGTATTTACACAAAGTATGTTCTAAAAATCAAAAGTCCACAGACAACAGCAGAGCATTTATGAGTCGGCTAAGAGTACAGCGTATATTTTATTAAGACTCCAAATGCAAAGACTCTCTTATTCTTTCTTAACTATTCTGACGTGACAACATTTGTATTAATTGCTTGCTTTGTGGGTGAACATTAATTTATTTAAACGACTGGCACTTGTGGGGTCGGTCCCTTCATTGATTCGATGGAATACCCAACCCTTGAATTCTACAGAATAGAGCCAAGCAAAGGGCCAACATTTACCAGGCACTCGAGGATAATTAAAGAATATTCAATTGAATAAGGGGTTTATAATCTAGCGTGCAAAATTCCATCTATAGTGCAAAGCGCGGCATTAAACTTAAAGCCCTAAAACATAGGTGCTTCAATATCATTTATTCTATTATTTTTTTGTTACCTGTCGCAAAGTTTAATAATTTGAAAATGCCTTTTTGTTTTGAAAGTGAAATGGCAATATATTTGAGTCAACAACTTTTGCTTTGGTTTATTGCCTTCTATAAACATAGGACTTGTTATCACTCACGTAATGTTCTCAAATGCCTATTTGCGTGTGCTGCGTGTGCTGCGTGTGTTTAAACATACCTTTGTACATATGTACATATAAATGTACATACTTACGTCTGCTATTCAATTGAGTGGTGCATAATTATCATCGTCTCCAGATGCCACTTGATTTACGCTTATATGTCGCATCTTATCAATTGCAGACATCGACTGAACAAATAAACAACTAAGTGAACGACCGATACGAGTGCTGGTTTATTTATTAAATCATACATATACATATGAGTACATATATATATATATTTATATATATATATAATATATATATATATATATATATATATATATATGTACTCATATGTATATGTATGATTTAAAGTATACATGTATCATGAGTTATACCTCGAATAACCTTTGTACTATGCATATGCTTATCTTATTAATACAGCTCAATCTTGTTTTCATATTGGCACCATTATCTATTTATCCAACTGTTTTAATAGCTATAGAGTTCAGAAGAAATAAAGAACGTTCCTTTCTCTGCTGCAATCTGTTTTCAATGCTGACTAATTATATAATACTAACACTAATACTAATATTAAAACTAATACTGATACTAATACAGTTAAATTTCTGACGTCAAGTGTTTATTTTTGTAATATTTAACCTGATAGATAAGCGATCAATTCGGTTTATTGTTTGCAGATAGTTTGCAGATAGTTTAAATCTTTAGTTACATTCATCCAAAGGGTTATATAATTTTATCACAAAATTGAATACAAAGCTAACTAATGAATATTGACAGAGTTTAGCAATTTCTGTAGCCCAAATGCTAACGATGTTGTATGAAAAGGTTTTGTGTTTAATGCTAACAAATTAAAATTGGCTTAGATCAAATGAAAAAATACTATTATCATATGTGCAATGCAAGTTAATTTTAGATACGCCGAAAATGACGGTTATCTTTCGTCATATATTCGACTCGATGTGGTTCTTTTAAATAAAATTATGCTGCTTGTCTGTTTGCACATGAATCTAGACACTTCATTATGACTAATAAAGTAATAATCATCTTAGATTTTTTTGTACTGCGTGAGCACTGAGCAATAGAGAGAGTGAGACAGAGAATTGAGTACAAGGTCGTTAGCTGTGTATGTAAGAATGCATAGAGATAAGGAAGCTTTGTCAATGTAGTTTGCTCCCAGTATTAATGGGAGTGATGTGACCAACCCGCCAAACGCAGTTCCCCGAGATAATATAAGAATGCGCACATTATCAGCAGACTCCTTCATTTGATTATTGTGAATATCCGCAGCAGCTAATAGCGTCCCCATGACAGAATGGATAGTAGTGTCAAGCCGGAACGTAAAAATCCCCGTCAACGGGCTAACTGCCTGTCACAATTGATATTTGCCTGGGCAGTGCCGTTGCTGTTTCGCGGTTCGCGACAAGGCCTCACTACAGACGACCTAACTGTATGCCTGAAGGACGATCACTCCGAGCAGCTGGGCGACCGATTGGAGGAGTAAGTCAAGTAGAATCCCCTCATCAAACTTAACTTATACTGATCCTTCTTTTTTTACAGGGAATGGTACAAGGAATTGGAACACGCCCATCGCAAGTCATATAAGCCAAGACTGCGCAATGCTTTGTTCCGCTGTTTCAAGGGACCCACAATAATCAATGGCATTATTTGCTTCGTCTACATTGTGATAAAGTAAGAAAAGCTTTGTACTGTAGTTAGTTTGACTAAATACCTTATATTACAGAACGCTTATTCCCGTCATTTTGGCACAGCTTTTGCTGCAGTTCCAGCAAGGACAGCCTCCCGTGGCGAGCGTGGACCAAATCGATGACCAGCATTTTGCAAGTGCCCTTAACCGCACCGCACGAGGTGTAATGTTAACGTCGTCACCAGATTTTGAAGGTAAATTGTTGAATTCTAAAATGTTCCGACTATTACTCCCTTATTCTTACTTGTTCTAAAGTTCTCTTTCTATCGACTACCTCCAGTTAATTCGCCCAATGCACTGGATAACAATGATCCACTTAAAGAGCACATTAAAGGTACCTTCCCAAAGGAAGCAGCCAATAGCACTGAATTTAATGCCTTGGAGGAAGGTATTCGGTACGTTTGGAATGATGTTTCTAGCCTTGCTACGGTGCTGGTTGGTTCAACGCTATTTGCCTGCTTCCTCATACATCATGTGGATCTGCGTCAACGTTTGATGGGTGCTCGAATGCGGATTGCCTGCTGCTCGTTAATTTATCGGAAGACCCTTCGGTTGTCCATGAAGACAGCCGGTCAGACCCCAGCCGGCTATCTAATTAATCTACTCTCAAATGATGTTAATCGCCTCGACTATGGATTCATATTTGTGCACTGGATCTGGATATTGCCATTCCATGCGGTGCTTACATGTTATCTCATTTGGTTGCGCATTGGCATCCCAGCCCTGGTTGGTGTTATCGGATTGCTGCTGAAAACTGTACCCCTGCAGTCGGCGTTGAGCAAATTAACCTCAATACTTCGACTACGGATTGCTGAACGCACAGATGCTCGTGTGGGTATCATGAACGAACTGGTGCAGGGCATACAGGTAATCAAGATGTACGCCTGGGAGAAACCCTTCCAAGCAGTGGTCGCCGAAGCAAGACGATCCGAGATAAAGCAGATTCGTTATGCTTCGTACCTGCGTGGATTCTACCTCAGCACCATGGTATTTACAGAGCGTTCCACTTTGTATATAACCCTAGTTGCAGCCGCTTTAATGGGACAGCAAATAACGGCGGATTTTGTTTTTTCGGCAGCCAGTTTCTATAACATCCTGCAGTTGGTGGCGGCTATTTGGTATCCGCTTGCGGTAACCTTTGGCGCCGAAGCCTTGGTATCCCTTCGTCGCATTCAGGCCTTTCTCCAGCTGGAAGGTCGCGACGAGAAGGTCCAGGGATTGACACACAAGAAAAAGCAAAATATGGGAGATACACGAGCCATTGCTCTCAAGGACATCAGTGCCAGCTGGGACAAGGAGAAGCCTCAACGCACGCTTCAAAATTTTAATCTGCAGATCCAGAAGGGTCAACTCTGTGCGGTCATTGGTCCGGTGGGAGCGGGCAAAAGCTCGCTGC
This sequence comes from Drosophila picticornis, assembly GCA_035043845.1. Taxonomy (NCBI): domain Eukaryota; kingdom Metazoa; phylum Arthropoda; class Insecta; order Diptera; family Drosophilidae; genus Drosophila; species Drosophila picticornis. Next base: position 11,475,954 of record JAWNMR010000362.1, on the reverse strand, counting down.
TCCAGTTGCTTCTCGGTGAGCTTCCCATAATTGACGGTGGCGCTGTTTTGCAGGGTGAGCTATCTTATGCATCGCAGGAGCCTTGGCTCTTTACTGGCACCGTTCGGAATAATATTCTGTTTGGTGAAGAATACGAGCGAAAGCGTTACCAAGAGGTAACCAGATGCTGTGCCCTCACCACCGACTTCCAGCAGCTCAGCAGCGGTGACAAGACAATTGTTGGAGAGCGAGGAGCTTCACTTTCCGGTGGTCAACGAGCTCGCATTAGCTTAGCGCGAGCAGTTTATAAGCCTGCATCGATATACCTGCTGGATGATCCATTGAGCGCTGTGGATGCCCATGTGGGGCGACATCTGTTCGATGAAGTCATTGGACCGCGTGGACGACTGGCTCGGGAGAAGGCCACACGTGTGCTGGTTACGCATCAAGTACATTTCCTCTCCGAGGCCGATTGGATTGTTATTGTGGAGCAAGGTCGCATCTTAAGGCAAGGCACATATGCTGACCTTCTCAACAGTGAATTGGACTTTGCAAAGCTATTAGAGCGTCCCAAGGAAGCGGAGACATCTAATGATGGCTTGCAAACGCCATCGAGTTCATACCAAGATTTGGATGATGACGATGATATACCCTATATGGATGGGGTTCGCGATGGCTATCAACCATTGCGAAAGCAAAGCAATTCAACGCAAGGTAGCAAGTCGGTAAGTTTATTTACATCAAATACGACAACATCGTTTTTCGTCCAAAGGGATTTATATTTTAGTCAAAATTGTCAGAGTTTGACAAAATTGAATCTTAAAAAATTTGAGTAGCTTACAAGTGAAGGAAGTTGTTATTATTTTTATCATATATCGTGGTTATTGTACTTAATACTTTAAATATTCTTATTAACATTCACAGCTGACGAGCAGCGATCAAACGGACTTACAAAAAGACGATGATGATGATTTGGCCGAGGAACAAGCTTCGGGTAGTATATCGCCTCGTGTGTGGTACGAGTATTTCCATGCTGGCAGCAGCTTATTGGGCTTCAGTTTCATGGTGTGCATTATGTTGCTGTCACAGGTGGTGTGCAGCAGCTCAGACTACTTCTCGAATATCTGGACCCAGCAGGAGCATCAGCGCTCTCAGAACAAATCCACCATCTTTACCACCTATGAGTGCATGTACATTTATGGCGCTCTCATCATTGGCGTGGTGATTATGACAACATTCCGTGGTTTTTTGTTCTTTAAGACGTGCATGCACGCCTCTAAGGTACTGCACGACCGAATGTTCAGCTGCATATTGCATGCGACCATGCGATTCTTCGATACAAATCCGTCGGGTCGAATACTCAATCGATTCTCCAAAGACATGGGGGCTATTGATGAGCTACTGCCGCGTGCTATGATGGACTTTATACAGATTGCCTTGGTCATGTTTGGCATACTGATTGTAATCTCTGTGGTGAATCCTGTGCTGATCGCTGCAATGCTGGTTGTGGCTATCGTCGATATGCTCATCTTGAAATTGTATCTGCGACCCTCGCAGGATCTGAAGCGCCTAGAAGGCATTTGCCGTAGTCCCGTCTTCTCACATCTGAGCTCGTCTCTGACGGGACTTTCAATCATACGTTCACGTCAACTGCAGGATGTGGTCGCCAAGGAGTTTGATTTGCTGCAGGATGTGCACAGCAGCGTCTGGCAGCTAACAATGGCGGCTAATACGGCATTGGGGCTGTGGCTGGACTGCGTCAGTTGCGCCTTTCTCACGTCAGTGACTTTTAGTTTTATCATATCCAACGAAAGTAAGTTTCAAACTATAAAAAGGTGATTTTATAATGTTAATTTGGACTGACAGGAGGTGCTTGAGTATTATTCACAAATTACAATAATATTGATTGTTTGTTTACTAATACAATATTTTCACTCACAGGCACCTATAGTGGCAATGTCGGTCTGGCCATCTCACAGGCAATGATACTCACTGGCATGGTGCAGTATGGCATGCGGCAGGTGTGCGAGTCACTGCAGCAAATGACTAGTGTGGAGCGAGTGCTGCAGTACACGGAACTGGACCAAGAGACGGCTGCTGTCGGCAAGGAGCCATCTCAACAATGGCCCACTCATGGCCAGGTGGAATTCCGCGATATGAGCTGTCGCTATGATCCCAATGGCTCAGCTGTGCTTAATCACCTGAGTTTAATTATCGAACCTGGTTGGAAGGTGGGAATTGTGGGACGCACTGGTGCTGGCAAGTCCTCGCTGATTGGGGCGCTCTTTCGTTTGGCCTACATCGAAGGTGGCATCTATATAGATGGCATCGAGACAGGCAGCATCTCGTTGGAGACGCTTCGCACCCGCATTTCCATAATACCACAAGATCCTGTGCTCTTTTCGGCAACCATTCGATATAACTTGGATCCCTTCGAGCGCTACAGTGATGCCGATCTATGGCGAGCCCTCGAAGAGGTCGAGTTGCGGTCAGCAATTCCCGGCCTGGACTATATGGTAACCGAACGTGGCAGCAATTTCAGTGTGGGTCAGCGACAACTTCTTTGCCTAGCGCGTGCGATCCTGCGCAACAACAAGGTCCTGGTGCTGGACGAGGCTACAGCCAATGTGGACCCTCAGTAAGAGTACTGTAAGGCAAGAGTAGAATTTAAGCTAATTCAATTCTATTCTATGTCCTTTCACAGAACCGATGCGTTAATTCAGCGTTCAATTCGAGTCAAGTTCCAGCACTGCACAGTTCTGACTGTCGCCCACAGGTTGCATACCGTTATGGATTCGGATCGCATCATCGTAATGGATGCTGGAAATGCTGTAGAATTTGACGTGCCGCATTTACTGCTCAAGAAATCGAAGGGCGTACTAAGACAGATGGTCGAGGCCACTGGAGGAGAGGGCGAAACACTTAAGAAAATGGCCAGTAGTTCTTTTAAGCGGATGCAGCAGGAACGAGAGGATCAACGAGCTCGCGAGGAGTACGAGGATTAAAATATTGTGGATCACATCGATTCGCGTCTAACGCAAGACTTAACGTTTAACTTAAGCAACTCAAATTGTTGTGTTGTATATGAAATTAGGTCTTATGAATTTACGTTTTTGTTTTTCGTGTGTATGTTGCATTGTAGGACTTTTTTTCTCGTCGTTTTTGTGAGCTTTCCCGAACAGGATATAACTTAAATACTTAATAAATACTGCATTACATACACATATGTGTGTATATATAAGATTAAACAATGCATTGTACTTAGGAAAACCTTTACATCGTGTGTAGGCGACATATTTCATGCAGAATGAAAGGGCTGAGTGACAAGTTCCTAAGTTCAACATAAATCAAAAATACTGGGAATTGTAAATCATGGAAAATTATAAAACGTATGTATATAGTATATACTGGTATACTTACCCAGCGATCTATAAGGAACTTGAACAATTCGCGTATTACTTGCTTTTTGAAATATTTAGGTGCTACAGTTCAAGTGTAATAATAGATACATCTTTTTTAGAAAAAGTTCTCAAAACTCTTTGCACCCTCAATGAGATTGATTATGTCAATGCATGAATTCTACGAATTTTTCATTCATACACTTTACGCATTAGTTAGTATAAGAGACATATTTAAAATAAGAAATTTATACACCATGGCCAGATGTAATCTGACCAATCAAAAAACAACCACACTGTGAACTTTTGTACTTGAAACATTAGTTAGAAAACTCTAAGCAAAATTAAATAATTTTATTAAAATATACACAAAAAAATGTCATTAAAAATTATTTTGTCCGAATTTTATAATGGTAAAAATTACATGAAATAAATAAAAATTTTGTCTAGACAATTTAGAAAAACATTGCATCATTTTCGCGGCGTCTTTCGATTCGTCGCTTTTGGAGTCTTCGAGTTGCGACCCAGTGAAGCTTGCTGCTCGTGAGGCACCGGAGGTGTGCCATCAGCATAATTCACAGCTGACAAGCGACTTTCGCCGGAGAATAATTGTGTGTCGTCACTGTTCAACGAACCGGCCTTACCCTGGTCGGACAGGAGCGAACCAACGGGTGTGGAGGTCTTTTGTCTATCGTTGGTGCCATTGGTGGCATGTCCCAGCGCTGGAGTACACGAGGATCTTGACAGGGATAGAGAACCGATGACTGATTGCAAAAAGTTGCTTTTTAACGAGTCGTCAGTGCTCCCCGAGCTGCTCTCTCCATTGTGGACGCGATGCTTGAGCAGCTCCTTGGTGAGAAACTCACGCAAATTGAGCGATCGCCCCAGCTGGCTGACCTGCTCTGGTGCATCCGAAGACTTGTTTAACCCACAGCCGCCAGTGGATCTGTCCTTTGGTGATTGACTATCGGCGCTGCTGTTTGGATGATCCGCTTGGCTCCGCTGTCGATGGCGCATGCTGACAGGTCTGTGCACGCCCATTCGTTGCATATCCAACTGCACGTCGAAGGTAAGTGGGCATCTGTACGGCGGTTCAATGCCACTTTCATTGGGCGCCTGTGAGGTGCTGACCGGTGGAATGCTCTCGCGGCGCGTACTGCTAGCCACCTCCAGTTCGGGCAGTTCATCCGCTTCCGGCCCACGGCGAAAGGAAGTGAGAAGCAGGCGACGTTGTCGTAGCTCCGCCTCCACGTTGAAGGAGTCGCTGCTGTCCAGGCTGCCGCTATCAATCAGTTCGCCCTGCCCGGGCGGCTGTCGTGCCAGCAGCTGTTGCAGATACTCGTGCCTGTCGGGAAACTCACGTATGCTGACATTGGGCATACGCATTTTCTGCAACAGATCGGTCGCTGCCAGTGATGGATGCTCCGACTCGACATGGACACGGGTTGTGGTTGTCGTCATATTGTGCAGATAAGCACTAATGCTGGGAAATTCTCGATAGTCGATACCGTGGCCGCGTTGCTGGATGGTGTGGATTATCTCTTGGAACTCCTGTTGTAGCCGCACGCTTTGATTCGGATCGATGTGCGATAGATCCAATTGCAGCTCCTGCGCATACTGTTCGAAGCTGGGAAAAGGCACTGGTGCGGGCGTGGTAGCCAACATATGTGACTGTGCCGGCGTGTCCACCTCCGTGATGGTGGACAATTCGTGTGCCAAATCCTCAGCTGCCAGTTGTGGACTGTAGCGACGTATTGTGGCCGGCGGAACTTTGCCGCGACGCTGTGCCCCACTCTGTGTGGATGATGGCAACGATGTGGGCTCTGCTTCGGGTAGCTCCTGACCCATTGCTGTCAGTGGTCGTGAAATTGATATACCGCTATCCAGACTAGCGCCCGTCGGTTTATGCTTCTGCAGCGGCAGCGCTTCTGAGTGCGAAGGCGTCGTATCATGGCTGTCACTGCGCTCGGAGATCGTTCGAGAGCCGGGCTGCTGCAGCTGTTGCTCCTGCTCCCGCTGCCCTGGTGGTAAATCAAAGTATTCTGTGGAATGGCGCTCTCCCTCGCTGGCCGAGGTCAATGTGACCTCCACCAGTCGTTGCTTCTCCTCACGCACCTTAGTGATGAGTTCCGTTAACTCCGCAATGCGCTGCGTGCAGTTCTCAGTGAGCCGCTCATAGCGCTCCATATGCAGGACAGCACTTTGTTCGTTGGCCATTGGCTTGTTTGTTTGAGTGGTGCTGCTTGCCTCCACCTGGCGTTGTTGTCTTTGCGTATCGATAACGCGTGTCGGGGGTGTCTTCTCTTGTTGTGGTAGCCTATAAGCCACTGATCTGGATGTGCTCTGTGCGAAAGTAGTTGAAGTCGCACGTCTAGTAGTAGTTGCCCTGCCACTAGTCGTTGGTCTCACAACTTGCTGTTGTTCTTTTTGCTGCTGCTGCTGCTGTTTGGTGGCTAGGCGCTTGTTCCAGATCTGATCAAAAGCTCGCAGGCTGGCCACTTTGTCTAGGTTCTGTTGTTGCTCCTGCTGCTGTTGCTGCTGCTGCTCCAACTGCTGGCTGCGCATCGTGTCCTCGAGCTCGTCAACAAAACTACGATTCTCCTGAATGAAGGCCTGCACACGCTCCATCCGTTGATTGTCAAGCAGCGTCTCATCCACCACGGGACCAGTTGAAATATTCCGAGGCTGATTAATGATTGAGTCGACAGGTGTAGTCACCTCTGAGCTGCTCACGCTTAGCTTATCAATGGAGTTGCGCGACATGCCCAGCAAACGCTGCACATATTGTGCAATTATTGGATGTAGTGGCTCCGGCTGTGCGGGAGTCGAGGTAGAAGTTTGGGCAGGAGTTTCAGTTGGTGGCCTGATGTTCTTGTAGTTAACAGGAGGCAGCTCGCGATACACTGTGGAGGTGGAGTCTATGGAATTCTGGCGTTGATTTAGCGCTGATGTGGTTGTCCCTACAGCTTCTGCTGATGAGGATGTACTCGGTTTTGAGTTGCCTTGCTCCATCGTTGTCTTTGACTTTTGTTTATCCTGCATTTTCGTCTTGGGCACGTACTGCTTGACGGTGCCATCGCTTTTCACCTTTATTATGATCTCCACTGGGTTTTCATTGTTCTTTCGCCCATCGACTTTTTGCTGGTGCTTGTGCAACTGATGCAACCTCTGCTCCAGCAACTCCTCCTTCTGCTGCAATTCCATCTCTCTCTGGTCGATATTGAGAGCTGAGCCCGTGTGAATATTGGCGCGTTCCTTGCGAATGGAATCAATTACTTTTTGTGCATTGTCCCCGTTCATGTCGCCTGCGTGCAGCTCCGCCAGCAGTTGCTCTCTTATTTTCTCGATGCGCTGCAGCAGACTCCTTAATTTCACAGACTTCACCGAATTGGATTGCATTCCCTTGAGCTCGGTGCGTAGCTGCTTGCTCTGATCGTCCACATAGTCGATCAGCATGGAGCAACAGCTGGCGGCATCATCTGCCTTTTCCATCGGCGGATTACCCAAATTGATAGCCTCCGGCGTTATGGATTTGCTACGTGTGCCGGTCTTCCTAGGTGAGAGGTGTCGGGACACGCCCACCTCAGGACAAGTAACAATGGCCGGACGCAACAGGATCTGCTCAATGGCAGCGTTCATTTTTTGCTCGCGCCGTGAAGCCAAATCAGCAAAGCGATGACTGGGCACAAAATTAGCCTGTTCCCAAAAAGAAATTATAAAAATTATCAGCGAAAATGTATGCAAAACAATAAGATTTGGACTTACGTCGCTTGGCAGCAGCTGTGGCTGCTGCTGTGTTAAGGCATCCAGTTTCTCTGTCAGCTCGGCGCAATCACGACGCACTTGCTCGCGTTGCAGCGCCTTCTGTCCACGCAGTTCGGTGACCTGTCTGTAAAAGGGATTTAAGAAACAATTTTTAATATTATTCAAATAGTGGGTACTGCGTGTATGGATTAATCTCTGTGCGCAAAAAAAAACTGCCTTTTTTGGATTCCTGCTCCTATGGCCATATTTATCATACCAGATTATAACCAAATATTGGCTTGCTTATTGACTGATGGCTTCTTTAACAATGGAATCAAAAATATTTGTTCCTTTATTTAATTTAAATTAAAAAACAAAAAGTTAAATTTAAATTATATCAAAATCAGGTGGTGGGTGAATTGTACAATCTTACCGTAGGTTTTGTAGCTGCTGTTCGCGTAGTTGGCGCCGATGCGTCTCAGCGTGTGCCTGCTCCATGGCATTCATGTCCGTGCTATCCGGCAGATTAGCTTGCACGGCTTCTGTGGGCGCTTTATACCGGCGCTGATATTTGTTGTTGTGATCGTAGAACTGCACGTGTCCACTTGCTGCGTTCCCAGGCTGCCCTTGACGTAGCATATATGTCGTGGTGGAGGCAGTAGTGTGGCTGGCGGTTGTACGTGTTGGAGCCCCTGTTTGGACACCTGTGACAGTGCTAGACGCCGGCATCGCTGGTTGTGATGGGAGCCCAGGCTGTGGTGCAAACTGCCGTATGGGTTGCATAGTATATGGTTGCATGGGAAAGGGTAAAATGGGATACGGTTGCATCATCTGCGGTCCGTACATAAGGTGTGGCTGCATTGGCATGTAAGGAGGAAGTGGTTGCATGGGCAGCTGCTGCACAGTTGGCGGGCAGCCTGTTGGCATGGGCAACTGTCGAATGGGTGGCGGCTGCATGGGCAGTTGTTGCACAGTTGGCGGCTGCATTGGCAACTGTTGAATGGGTGGCTCTTGTTGGGGCATCTGTTGCATCCGAGGTGGTTCTACGACTGGCTGTTGTGGGCGTGGCTTTTGTGCAGTTGGCTCCTGCGAAAGTTTTGTCGTTATTTGCTGCACAGCGGCTGCTTTTGGTTGCACCGTGGTTGAACTGCGTTTTAGGCCCGCATCTATCACCTTAGCAGGAGGAATCTGTTTGCTGGTGGGTTTTAACGTTGACTGCTTTTGCCTCTGTGCAGGGCGACGGTTGTCTCTTGGTTGATTGGAAGTAGTTGGTTGCTCCATCGCTGTTCTGATGGGCGAGCGTTGGGAGGACCCCACTTGAGCCTCAGTTGTCGTTGTTTTGTTTGGCGAACGAGGTAAAGATCTGGTGGGACTGCGCAGCGTCTGAGTTTCCTGCTCCTGTTGGTGCCCCTGTGCGCACTCGGCGGTCAATTCCGATACCCGTGTGGTACGTCGCACCAGATCACTGATTTGTGTGAAACGTGGACGCGAAGAAGTGCCTTCGACTCCTGGTTCCTCCTGCAGCTCGGAGTCATTTGTGTTAGAGGGTCGAACTACACGACTAAATTTGCGATTGGTTTGCATGTGCATATCGTTAATCTCAATGCCGTCAATTGAGCAAATCTCTAGTGAATCCTCGCTGTCATCATCCACATCCAAAATAATTGGCGGCGTCTTTTGCAGCTTTCTGACGCTGGCTTCGCTTGTTGTTGGCTGTGCTGCAGTTTGCTCATCGCAGCTGCTGCTGCTGTCCGATAGTGATTCAATCATTTCTTCATTGTCGCTCTCATCTTGATTATTAACATTATTCTGGCAACATGGTTGTCTCTTGCGTTTGCCTGAATTATGATTTCTTGTGGATTTGCATCGTGGTCTATTGCACGACCGGTTCTCCTTGCAATCATTTACTTTGTCTGCTTGCACCGGCGTTTGTGTGCCCGCACTGACTCTTCCTTCTACATTGAGACCCATGCCTCCGGTGGCTCGCAGTATATTCGTAGATGTGGGTTTTGTGGCACGCTTGGCCGCCAGACGACAGTTTTTTATTTTTTGTAGTCGCAGCTGCTTTCCTTGTTCGATTTTTTCGGTTTCAGCTTGGGCGGCGCGATGGGCGGCGCCCACTTGAAACATTGAGGTACGGTAGTCCTGGAATTTTTTGGCCACAACATGCTCACGCCACGCATTAAACTCCTGTTGCTTGATGTTCTCAAGGTTTTCGAGCTGACGCGTCTGTTCAGCCGCCACCTCTTGCCTTATGGTGCGAGCCAAGTTTTTCGATTTCTCACGCACCTAAACGCAGTTAATTGGTTTCGTCATTGTTTACAATGTAAACCCAAAAAACGCAATTGCGTCTTACCTGCTGCAAACGGGTTATGCGACGCTCATTTTCGAGATCTTTTTTAAGGCGTTCGGGATCGGAGATATATCGTCGGTGTTGTTTGTTATTTGCCTCAAGCTTGCTATTCACCGTCATCTTCAGCGCCATTACCAGGTACAACTTGTGCTACACACTAAAAACATAAACAAATCACTTAACACAAACACTTTTTGACTAGAAAGTCAAAATCCAACGTTTGAAAATTCCGCAGCAAGCCACCATGGGAAGCGCAAGCGCATACACAGCTATGCATTTGTGCGTCTATCGATATATTAATTTGTGTGTGGCGATTAATATATCGCATATCGCACGCAGCTGTATCAAGCACATCGCATGCCTAGAAAACAGCTGTTGTCATTTTGTTTTGATTACGAGATTGATTCGGAATTGATTTTTTGTTTTGGTCCTAAAATTACTGTGATGGCTTTCATGTTGCGTCAGCTAACAAAACATACGCTGCAAAGGTAAATATAAAAAGAATGAACACAAAACTTACTTAACAATGTTTATTTTTCAGAAATTTGCTATCAACGACCTCACTGCGCCAAGCCACCAAAGATGCCGCCGCAAATGCTCCGGTTGCAGCTGCAGTCGCATCCAATTTGACAAATACGCAGGATCAGCAGTTGCGCGTGAGCGAGAGTTGCTTAAAACGTTTGCGCGAAATATGCACAGATGGTTCCTTTCTGCGCATAACTGTTGAGGGCGGCGGCTGTTCGGGATTTCAATACAAATTCGATTTGGACACAAAACTCCATGAAGATGACCTGCACTTTGGCGAGGACAAGGCCAAAGTGGTGATAGACAGTATCTCGCTGGACTACTGCAACGGCGCCACAGTGGATTATCACACGGAGCTAATACGGGCGGGTTTTCGCATGATTGCCAATCCACTGGCAGAGCAGGGTTGCTCCTGCGGCTCATCCTTCTCAATAAAATTGTAATTAGTTGTGTTTAAATAAGACGTTGCTTGTTAAACTTTAGTGAAATATTTAAAACATACATACATATTAACTTATATGTTCAGCTATATACACACTGCATTGCTTTTGGACCTACATATAAAGATTCTACTGCGCTATCCAAAGCCAATTGGTTTTAAGGCTTATGGGCAATCAGACTTTGGCCTATCTTGTTCAGTTGCCAGGTTCCGTTTATCAATTCGAATGGTTGCATAATCCGACAACTAAATGACCCTTTTTAGCTGCAGCTGCTCAGCCATTGGCTATGTTATACAGTGGCTTGACGCTTATCATTTTAAATAATATACAATTTATGGGCAGATATTCATTTGCAGGCAGCCAACTGGTCGCTTAAGCTAATCACTTGCTCCGTGAGAACGCTGATCTGCTCCTCGTAGTTAATACGCGTCGTGGTCTGCAAAAATACGGATTTAGATTTTAATCACATGCCTCTTACGTTTATTCATGTAGCTGTCTTACCAGTTCTTCTTCGAGCATTTGCAGTGCACCGCCCAGACTCGACTGTTGCTCGTCTTTGGCTTTCAGTTCTTGCGTCGCATTTTCCAGGCAGATCTGTAAATGCAACGCCTCCTGTTCAAAGGAGCGCAGACGTGACTCTGACAGTGCCTTCAGCCGCAGCAGATCTTCATACTTTTTGCTAAACATGCTATATATAAGCTGCTCCTTGGTAGGTGGATCGGGTGGATCTTGTTGCAAATCCCTCGCCCGGTGGCTACATTTGCCCTCCAGGCTGCATGGCTTAACTGTGACGCCAGCGGCAGCTGTGCTGCAGCTACAAATACTGCTGGCATCGCTCAACGTTTTGCCGAGATCCATGTTTGTGTTCGAGTTCGAGTTGAAGTTCTGGCTAAGTTTGGCCACCTCGTATTGGGCCCGCCAGTGCGCCGACTCCTTTTCGAGTAGCGCAATGCGCTCCTCGGCAGTAAGCGTTAAGGCTGCATTGGTGTTAAGCTGGTGCTGTTGCTGTAGATTGTGTAGCGGCGTGCTATCGCTGCCCGTGGCGCTCAAAGCATCCTCACTGCCCAGCTGCAAGCATAAAATGTATTTTTATTTATAGCATATGATTATCTCCAATGAGCTTTGCCTTTGGCGGCTGACTTCTTAGGGACTTACAATGCTCGCCGCATCGACTAGCTTCGTTTCGAGTTCACAGTTTCTGTGTTGCAGCGTTTCCACCTCTTTGCGCAAGCGATTCTCCAATTCGTTCTGGTCAGCAAGGCGTTTCTCCAGCTTCTGTTCCAGCTCCGCAATGCGTTCTGTGTGCAGCAACAAGTCGCGTTGCTTGTCATCGATCTGTGGGGTGGAAATAGTTTATAAGTGTGCGTGAGTAAATGGGTATGTGTGCGTGTGTGTTTTTACTGCCACCCACATACCAATGATGTCAGCTGTGCGTTTTCCATTATTTTCTTTTGCAGCTCCTCGAAGATGAGCGCCTCCTGTGCCGCGCTTTTGCTCGGCGCTTCACTTGGTGGCTCCGGTTGCCTGCCACCCAGGAGTCCCCGCTTTCCCGGCTCCTTCTTCTTGCGCACCTGCTCATGCACTGTTAGTTCCTGCTGCAGCTGCGAGACCCGCGACTCTAGCTGCTTGTTGCGAAAGCCCAGCGAGTCCACCTCCTGTTCGGTTCGCCTCAGCGATGTGGCATTCTGTTGCAATTGCTCGCGCAGATTCGCCTCCTTTGCCTGCTCGTCGATAACCGCCTTCTTCAGCACTTGTGCTTGAGCGCGCAGCTGTGTGTGTAAGCGGATGTGGATTAAATTAGATTAAAGCGCTTGCGAATGGGGCGTAAACTGTTGCTGTTAGCCTTACCTTTGAGTATTCACTAGCCAATTTCTGGTATTTGGCCTCCGGCACTGTGCCATCCATGCTGCTCATTTTCTCTGCCATGCAGGCAGGTTGTTAAACGACGTCTGAGCTCTTTATTCAGTCGTGAATCAAATTGGTTAGACAAATAAAAATATCTTTGTGCTTAGAAAGTGCCAAAATTGCAATATTAGCAATGAGAAAGTGCACGATTCATCGACAAGCAACGATACAACTGTAGTATCGATATAAAGTTCGGGCGCGAAAATTTGAAATTTAAAAATTGTTGTCTAAATTATGGGTAACATAAAAAATATACAATTTCTAGTTTTGTAATTTTTTTTTTTATTGGGATATGTTTTTCAATATAATCCAAATATTTAGAGTATATGAATTATGTTTGATAGCATTTGACAGCCCTACCAAACTAGGCTATCGATAGCTTCCGTTTGATTTCAAATTAGATTGTTTAAAATCATAAAACCGTTTCTACGATTTATTAACTAGTTTACATAAATTACATAGCACTTAAGCAAACTAACTTAAAAATATATTATCAAAAGGTACTTTCTCAAATAATTTGTTTGAGAGTTCACGGAACACCAGACCAAAGCTCTTGGCGTAGCCCACCTTCAGTTCGCTGAACACCGTCTCCCAGTTCTCGTTCAGAAAACGATTCATACCCTCAGATAGGGTTTTGTCATTAAAAAGGTTTTCGAAGTGCATGTAAACGCGTTTAGGATCCAAAGCAACGCGATACTCCTTGAGACGCATATACTTAACGCCATCCTTTTCGAAGGGTTCCCCAATCAGTCGGTGCTCGATTTTGGTATTGATAAGAGTAATATTAGCCTTGCCATGACCCGTAATGGGCAGCAGTAGAATGCGACCAGACATTTCGTAATCACCTATCATTTCAATGCGATCGGTCTTGCTATCACAGATTATTAAATGTTTGTCCAAATCGGTTCTGAAAGCAATAAAATTAAGGTGACTTACAAATTGATTTGTTTATTGAATTTTGGCGGCAATCTGTTAATTACCTGTACCGCTGTATCTTGCTGGTCGAGATCATATCGTGCACCTTCACATTTTTCAAGGCTTGACGAAGATTTATGGGCGCATTACCGGCGTCTATAACGAGTTTCTTCACGGACAGCGGCTCAAGCGGCGGAATGCCGAATTCTTTATTTCCTGTCAGCCGTCGGATTAGTTCAGTCGAATTAATAGGCTAAGGTATTCCGAGCCATTTATACTTACCAGCTCTTAACACTTGTATTGCATGATTAACAGCATCCACCAGACACTTGTCAAAGTTCGCATCGCGCTTGCACTTGAGGAAGTTGTCCGCTTAAAAAATAAAATAAAACAAAATAAGCATATAATATTGTTGATCATGACATTGAAACATTTTGCGGAAATATCACTACTAGGAGTTTGCAATTGCATCAGCATTACGGGTACTTTGGATAGAGTTCGTTGGCCACAAAACTTGTTTCAGACAATGTCTTAAAATATAGCAACAAAACTACCTACAAAAAATAAAAATAAATACAAAATCTGACCGTATATTATTCATCTGACTCTCAATGTCAAGTCGAAGCACATGGCTATTTATTGTTTCAAGATGCTGCGACAAAAAAAAAGAGCCACTCATGACCTACGGCAACATCGCGATAATCATATACATACATATAAATTTACTACTACTAGCTATGCATCACTATTCGTGCATAATCATGCCGTAAAATATGTGTCATAGCAGCAAGAGGAAGTGGACCACTGACCACCGACCACCACGCCAACTGCAAACCAGTTTGGCGATATCGATATGCCATCATGCTGCGGACTTGTTTCGATTGCATAACAACTCAATTTAAGCTTATCGATGCAACTGCAGTGCAGTGTTGCCGTATTCACGCCGGATCTGGCCTTTATTGTGGATGTTCTTAGGCGGTTTGCTTTTAATTCAGGCAGCCGCCAGCATTTGCATTACAAGTAATTTTTAAAAGGTTTTTAGTAGGTTTGAAGGTTATTGGTTTAAGGTTTTTGGCATGCACAAGTTGTCACCCTGGCGGCTAGACCATTAGAGAACACTTCAGGCGTTGGCCTTCGGGCCGTTAGCCAAAAGGCAGCCACATATAAACTAACCACCCATATACAATATTGATCACGTTTTGGCCATAAACAGCGCTGGTGGGCCTCAGCCCAAAACCAGCCAAAGCAAAATGGTCAAAATGAAGAAAAAAAAAACAAAAAATAAAAAAAAACAACTAACAACGAAATCACAAGTTGCGAGTAATTTGCGGTCGTTGTTATTGTTAATGTTACTTACGCAAATCTTGAACGGCTGTTACAAATTTTGCAACTGCAGCGATTAGCAGTAGCAATATAAATGTCGGATGTTTTGACATATTGAAGCTCAAAGTCGGATGCGATATGCGAAATGTGTTGCCAATGTTGGTGTTTTCCCAATTATAGACTCCACTTGAAACACGCACAGAAATGCACACACACAAACACACGAACACATACACACACACGCACACGCACAGGTAGAGGAAAGGCGATAAATCGTCTGCTGCTGCTGCTGCTTAATTGATCGGGTTTTCTCTGCACGACGACTAATCACAACGCAATGGTCGCGGGATGCTTCGAGCGTGTGAGTTATATAGTGAGCTTCGCTGGCTTTAAAAAGCTTCATACGTTTTAGCCAACATACACGCTTCAGTTTCAATGAATACCACAACAAGCTTTGGCCCATAAACATTCAACTTTTGCTTTCCGCCTGACCGCTTTGGGCAATGCAACCGATATCCATTCATGAACATAAAGTTGCAGTTGTCTCGATTCAGTCTCCTGTTGTGGGAACCGGTGACGTACGATGACCGGCTCTTCGGACCAACCCTACGTAATTCCCTTTTTGTTGTCGTTTTGGTTCATTGAACTTTACACACATTTCTGATGTAAATTTTAATTGGAGTGCAATTGAAAAAGTCGGTAGTGAATATACATAATTCGCTTACACATCATAAATGCCACTAGACGTAAATGCACCTGAAAAGCTTCAAAGGTGGAGCTTTAATTCGGAATTTATATAACACAAATAATTATTAAATCAAATAATATAATATCTTACATCACACACAGCTTTAAATCGGAATTCAAAATATGTAATCAGACACAAAAAATATTAATGAAAAATAAAAATATAATAATTAGAAACTACAAGCGAACAATAAAACAAATAAAGACAATTTTAAAAGGGTATACAAAAACATGTAAATTAAATTAAGCATTTGAGAAAATGTCTAGTTATGTAAGGTATTAGCATAACCATAAACATAAATAACCGTTGTCAAAATAGTTTCTTGACATTCCAAAGAATAGATGATTTTTGTTTTCAAAAATATTTCAAAAATATTTCAAAGTTGTAAGAGCTGCATAGAATGCTGGACAATGAATGGAAACATTTGAATGTTTTTTTTTTTTGTCAAAAAGGTTTTTAATGTTGTTTATAATTTATTGCGTTCTGTAAGAAATTTCAATTTTAAAACAATACTCTGATTTGGCTGAAAAACATTTTTTTAAATTGAATGTAATTTGTATGTAATGAATGTAATAGGTCGTCTATGCAGGCTATACATAATGGAAAACAATAAAACTTTGAAAATGCCACATCCGAGTCATGAGAAAAGAATCCCGCCACATTTCAAAACTTTAAATGCCAGCCAGTTCCCATGGCAACAACTCCTAACCAATTAGTTCTAATCACTAGCTCAAGTCACCACCAAATAAAAGCCCATAATTTAAGTTTGTTGCCTAAGTCATTCGTTAGGCCAGCCAATTCATCCAAGCCAAAAAAAAAGAGAAGAAAATAGCAACGCGAGGACCTCGACCAGTTAGTTGAGCATGTGTCTATGGAAACTGTCGCAATTGTTGTTCAAATATAAACAAACTACGCGAGCCGGTAGCCCGACCAGGTAACGGTGTTGGGCATGGGTGTCGAGGCGTTAGGTATGCGTGTAAACCGGTTGCCCCCGTCCACTCAATAGTCGTCGTTTAACATTCTATGAGCACGCAGACATTTTTGGGGCTCAGCCAAAGTCGAAATCATTACCACATACCTATTACAAAATAATAGGAAAAAATGCAGAGATGCTATTGTGGTCACAGCGCTGGAAGCTTCACGGGCAGCATCTTAAAGACAAAGAGCCACCACGTCAACAGACTGCCACAGCAGCAGCAGCAGATGCCGCATCGCAGTGATCTCTACTCTTTGACGTCATCATCCAGACAGAGCGTGCGTCCCACTAAGTTCGTAAAGCAGCCAAATCCACATTTCAATGCTGAGCTGGGACTGGGACACTCCAAGAGTGGATTGAGTCGTGATTTCAGCCGTCGCAATTCGGCAACAACCACATTGAGTCACTGCTCTAGCTGCTGCAGCTCCTGTTCCCCTCAACAGCAGCGAGAAAGTCGCGTAAAGGTGCTAAGTTGGGGCACCGGAGAGCGGGGTGGGGGCGGCAGCAATCATAACAATGACAGTCATTGCGAGCATACGGACAATCGACGTCTCTACGAGCAACGCGCCTGCGTCGCCAGCCGGCTCGCAACTGAAGGTCAGGTTCAAGGTAGGGGCACGCCGTCACCAACAATGCCTACCAGCCCCACCCTGGAGGGCAATGAGGAAATACAGCGTTTACTGTCGCTACAGCAATTCAGGCTGCTCAATGCCAGTGACTGCTTCAGTGCTCAGCGCCAGGATGAGCTGCGTCTGCAGCGCGCCTACGACAAACTAGGAGTGGCCGAAAATGCCAAGTGGCAGAAAAACAAGGCGAACGAGTGCAGGCAGCAGACCAAGTCGGCAACAATGACAACGTCGGGAACAACACCCTATGCGCTACGTCAGAGGCTTCTGCAGCTGCAACTGCGAGAGGAGCAGGCGAGTGGCAGGGGCTCGGGCGCATTGTGTGCGCCCATGGGGCGAAGCTGCGCCCTGAGATTCAATTGAGAGTAGCAACAGAAGTGAAAGATTAATATAATTAAAAAGTGATGCATAAGTGTGCAATCTGACGGGGAAAAACTTGGGTGGACATACGCTGCCAAAGTCAAGCAGACAATCTCAGAAAACCGGGTTAAGAAACTTACTTAATTAAACGCTGAATTTAATCGCATGAATTCAGTGCTCGATTTTTATGACTTGTAAGATAGATCAAAATAATGTAATTTAGCAGCAAAATATGAGCTTCACCTTATACAGAGGAACTTCTCTGGGAAAAATTTGAGAAGTATCTTAGCATCGCTCAGATTTATAATTATATCTTTTGAAATTGAATTCACAATTCTAAATTTAATTACCAACTTGAGTGTTAGAACATATAATATGATATTCTTATAAATATAAAGAACAAATAAATAGTTAAACTAACACAGTATCTTCTTATAATATTTAAGATAAAATAAAACATAATTTTAAAAACAATAAGAAATTAAATTAAAAAGGTGTTCTTATAATATTTGCGTGTAATACTAAAAAAAATAAAATAAATTGGAAATGAGTAAGTAAATTTTAAATGATTAAAGAAAAATGTCCTGGATTCAGTAACAGTAAACAGTAAATAAATAAAATTGAAACTTTAATGTGCATTGAATAAAAAAAAAAGTAACTTGTTATAAGCCCCACATCAATTAAGTCACATTCCCATTGAATTCCCATTTTCCAGATAAAACGCAATAATTTGTATTGCTAGTATGTATTTCATTTTTCATTTTAATAAAACAGTGCTATTTTGTTACAAGTGCTTCATGTTGATTTTATTTTTTATAAATATTTTTTTTTAGATTTTTTGTTTTTGCTCCATTTAGCTATGAATGCGATTTGAATTTTCTTAGTTTGTCTTTTTGAGTTTCCAAAAAATTTATTACAGGTGAATTATTTATGTTTTCTTTTCATTGTTTGCGAGTTGCTCTTCAGCTGTAATTTCCTATATATTCTTTTTTTTTTTTTTTTTTTTTTGGAAACAGCCAATATTCATTATAATATTAAATAATTTTTGTTGTTGTTACCTTCGTTCTTTGCTTGTATTTTTTTTTATATTTTATCTTTATATTTATCTTTTGCATATATTTATGTACGTAATTAGAATTCGATACAACATTAAACAGAGTACTAGAGTGGTTTCGACAAGGGGATTTAGGCTTTAGCTGGACATTCAAGTTAGAAACTCAGTTTGTTAACGCGATTGTTACGGGCGGGGGGATTTTACAAACGAAACCATTTGTGGGGGTCATTTACGCCATGGCAAGTGTGAGCTAGAACTACTTATCCTTTTTTTTTTTTTGGGCTGGAGCTGATCGCTTGCCGGGGCATACGTACATGCATAATAGGTGTAATACTTGAATGTGGTGGCCTTTAGCACTAGAATGTACCGACTGTTGTTGTCACAAAATACAAATACACGAATGTACCTATGTACACATCTGCCTGCGTGTGTTTTTGTCTCATTTTACAATTTTAATATTATATATACATATATATATATATATATATATATATATAAATATAACTATATATATATATATGTATGTAAATTTTGCTTTGTCAAATTTGTTGTTCTTGCTTGTAACCTTATCTGCCGCGTCGCTGACGTCAGCAAAGGGCACACAGTGCCACTCAAAAGTATACCGCTTTTAGCATTTGCTTTTAAATTATTGTTGATTTTGCAAGCATTTAATTTTTTTTTTGTTTTTTTGTTTTGTTCTTGTTTAACAAATTTGCTGTTTGCAATTAATCATTACTGTTAATTTAATTATAATTATTGTTTTTTTTTTTTGTCGTTTTTCTTGTGTCATTTTTTTTCATATGCATGTTTTGTGTTTTACATATTTAATCGTCAACGCATTTAATTTTAAAATATACACAATCTTTTGTTTATTTCAATATTTTTGGTGTAAACAATTCAAACTTATGTACCTTCGAGCTAAAGTTGCTTTGCTTTAAAACTAAGTAAACATTTAGTAGAATTTTAATGATGAAAAATAGATAAAAAAATAAATTGCGCTTAAAATACGTACATACTTTTGTCATACATTTGTGTTCAACTCACACACATTTTAAAAAGCGATGTTTATAACTTTAAAATAATAATAAAAATGAACATATTACCATTTTACTATATTAAAAAAAAAATATATATTTATAAAGGTTGTTGTGCTATGCAAAGAACCGAAAAATGCCGTGCAAGATAAATATGCAATAAATACAACTGGTGTGTGTGTGTGTCTGTGCACTTCTCGTACTCACTGTACGCTCATGTGTGTGTTTATGTGTTCGCGTTGCGCAAGGAAAAACTATAACAAAGTAAAATTAATACATTAAGAGATATTCTTGCTTATGCAGTGTTTAACACTACAATTAGTTTGAACTAAAGTGTCTCAATTTTTGTGTATGTATGTATGTGTATGCATGTGTGTTTTTTCTCCTTTTTTTTCTCGCATTTTGCTTTTCGTTTTTCAAATGAATAATAGGCTAATTTGTATGAATTTAAATACCCTTATAACGTTGCTCATGATTCGATTACAAATATTCGATAAAAACAAACATTTTTGCGCTTTAAATTAGTTTTCTTTGTGTGGCCGTTTTTGTTGCTGTTTTCGCGTTTGTTGTTGTTGCTGCTGTTGCTGTAAAATTATTGTTGCTGTTGGTGTGTCGCTTATTTCTTCTTATTCTTATTGTTAGCGCCGCGGGGCGGTGTTAGTGGACGCCCTGAGCTTCCAAAGTTTGGATAAACAAATCGTCGCTTATCGGCGGGTTTCAATATCTGAAAGGAGCACATTAATGTGTCGTCAACGGACATCATGGCACCTATAAATAAAACAAAAAATAAATCAGATATCATATTACCAAAACATTAACTCAGCGTACCTCGAGTCACCCTCTCTTTACAATGTTTTGCTTTCTATAAACAAAATGCCATCATTATACAACGAAAACGAATACACCAGGCTCTGTTCTTTATCGAAAATAAAATGAAAGTTATTCATCGGATTTTTCCCACTGAACAGTTTTCATATAACTCAATTTCGACTGATTCTGATGGTATTATTATTTGTTTATAATTATTAGTTTTGAACTAGAATATAAGCAATTGTGGTATTTGATCATCGACAATTTATTGTCAACATTTCAGAGCCATAAATTGGTGAGTTTTGGTCTAGCATATAAATATACAATACATTTTCGTCGGATTGTCGCTATGCAATGTGTAGTATACGTTAGTCAAAAGCTGATAGTTTGTAATAATTTTAAAGTGTACAAATAATCCCTCTGTCCCACAAATATGATGTACTGGTCCGATCTAGTCGACTTTCATTAAGACGATTTGAGAGAGACAGATACTGATTAAGAATATATAAATATATATTCATATAGAGTATGTACAAGTTAATTAGCAAGCTTTTTAAAGATTGTTTGTACATTTTCACTATTTCCCTCCCACGACTGTAGTTTTAGTGCACTGTGCGCTTAATAACTCGCCATGTGTTGAGTCGTTCTGCTCTATCGGTAAGGTTATCTCCAAAATCTGTGTTAATCCCAAAGTTATCTATACATTGTCAGAGTATTTGTTTAAATGAGTAGCTACCCTGAGAGATAACACCCACGTTGTTGTATGTAGTTAGTTTAAAGTCCAGGGTCACTTTTGTGTAGCTAACACTGACTGCTCTACCCTTCACTCCACTCACCCGCATTGTCGAATTCACCGCAATAGTTGGGCGCCGAGAAGAGCGTGACCAGCTGACGCTTGGCAAAGAACTCGTAGCCATCCTCAACAACCTGATGTGCACGACATATAAGGTCGAATTCGTGCTTCTGTAGAAATTTACCCACAACCTAAAAGCCGTAAAAGTGAGCATTAGTATTTGCTTGGCATATTTGAAACTCTTTTTGTGATTACCTCTGCTCCAAATGTGAAGCTGACACCTCGATCATTCTCGCCCCAGCCCATTGTATCCTTGTCGGGATCGGACCACAAGAGATCGCATAGCAGGCCCTGATCTGGCACATCTGTAGGCCGCATAATGCGTCGTATCTGCTCCATTGAGGACAAATCGGGACTTAGGCCGCCGTGACAGCAAAATATCTTCTCATCCACAATTGCCGCCACGGGCAGGCAGTTGAAGCAATCCGTGAATGTTTTCCACAGCTTGATGGTATAACGTCGCTTGCACTCGTCGTAAAACCTGTTGGTGAATCAATTACATGAGCAACACATGACATGACATATAAACAAAAATTGCGTTTCTCACGATAGTCAATTGTTGATTGGCACTTATCACGATATAAGAAAAACTGTTAAAGGATAGCCAGATGGAAGTTATACAGGCATATTCTTTTCGAATTCCAAAAAATTCAAAATCAAATACTGATTTTGTTATGTAAATGAGATATGAAGAGTCTGTTCAGATTTTTTTCCAGTCAGATGTTTTATCTTTTAGGAGCTTAACATTTTGCAGAAAGTTTAAGTCAATTGTTTTCATAGCTTTGGAATCAAAAGCTTTTGAATGTGGCCACTGCTAATGGGATATTGAAAAAGCAATTAAAATCATTGCTGACAGACACGAAAACTATTGTTTCTATCGATTTTACACTGTTGAAATTTGTAACTGGCATAAAAATGATGCGGACAGCAAAAGTTTGACTTCCAACAATAATACCAATAACAATTGTAACATTAAAAACATAGATGGACACGACATTGTACATCGATATTACATAGGCATATTCACCAGTCGTTCCAATGGGAATTATAATTGTAACTTTGGAAATATTGTTGGATGCTAATCGGACCGTTCTCAAACACGCAATGCAAGGGGTAATTATGCCACTTGCTATTGACCGATGGATATCGCATAATTGAGCTATTTACTTACCCATAGATGCGATTAATGCTGGCGCATTCGTGATTGCCGCGCAGCAAAAAGAAATTCTCTGAATATTTGATTTTGTATGCGAGGAGCAGGCATATCGTCTCCAGGGATTGCTTGCCGCGATCCACATAGTCGCCGAGGAATAGATAGTTCGACTCCGGCGGAAAGCCGCCATATTCGAACAGACGCAGCAGATCGTAGTATTGTCCGTGTATGTCACCGCATATCTTCAGCGGCGCCTCCAGTTCCAACAGAATCGGCTGTGACAAGAATATTTCACGCGATTTCAAACATAAACTGCGTATTTCGCTCTCCGACAGTTGCACATTTTTGCCCGGACGTGCACCACGCACTAGAAATTATAAAAAAAAAATGTACAACTATGTGGGAGCAAAAGGAGGAGGACGGTGGAGAGTGGGTGGCGGAGAAACTTACCTTCGAGCAGACGCGAGATAATGCTGTCAATGTTCATGATGTCGGACATCTTTTGCTGCGGCTCACAACACTGCCAATGTTGTTACTGTTACAGTTATTGTTGTTGTTGCTACTGTTTCTATCTGTCTCCTGCTGCTCGTCTGTTTTCTTATCTGTTTAGCTGGGAGCGCTCTGTTTGCGACTGCTTTTGGCTCCGTTAGTTTGGCGTTAGCTTATAGCTTATGTATTTTCGGTATACGTTATGTATGTTATTTCATCGATGTGCTTGCGGGGGGAGCGGGTGGGCGTGTGTGTATATGTGTTTAGTCGGAGTGTGTGTGTATGTGTGTGTCGTCAGGTAATATATTTAACAGCGCTGCTCGGAGCTGCTGCGGAATTTCAACAGATTAACCGTTACGCCATGTAAGTTCAGCGTTTGTCACTGCTTTGCGTGTTGTTCGACTGCGTTTTAGAGCATTTATTGCAAGTTATTGTAGATTTTTGCGACGTCAAGAAATTTTTTCGCGCAACCACACTTCGCCGCATCGCCATCTAAATTCGCCGCGTATATGTAAATCGATTAGTTGCATGTTACAAATATCGATACATCGATGTGACTCTGGCCATTTCAATAGCACTGCCACTTAGATATGCAAGGTGGCAGCACTGGTACATTTAAATTCGAAATTGATAATTTTTTTTTATAATATTTATTTTTCTTACTATATGGATTAAACGTCATCGCAAATGGTTTAGCCGCTGCCCAGCGTATTGAACATAACACGCTTGCGTGGCAACGGCACTGGCCTTGCTTGCATAACTCCCATATTAGGTTTGGAGACCACTTGGGCCACTGGCTTCGCTAGCATTTGCTCCAATTGTGCCTTGAAATTCTCATGCTGCTGCTGTCGCAGCGCCTTTGAACTGCTAGTTGATGACTGCTTCTTCTCGTTCTCCTCCGTGCCCTCATCCTCACCCGCCTCTTCCAGTGAGGTGTGTTCACTAGTTTCATTGTCATCGTCATCGTCATCTGTGGCCACCAGCATTGCGCTTCTATGTTTGGGCGTCTCCAATGGCTGCAGCGGCGTCTTGTTCTTGAGCAGCTCCTGAGCCCGTTCCGGCATCTTAGCGGAGCAAAGTTTGTCCACAAATTTGCGTATTCGATTGCGAGTCGCATAGAAATGTGGGTGCTCCTGTAATACATTTCAGGTTATAATTGAGCTCTTAATTAATTTAATACTCTATGTGTCCTCCCTCTTAGTTGAGGGTTATCTTACTATTAAGCAAAGCAGGAACGTTATGACAACAGTAGACTATGCATATTTTTAATTTAATAATTTATCTATTCTCAACTATACCAATTTTGTTAGCTTACCAATTTCAGCTTGTTGCGATTCTGTGCCAGTTCAGAGCTCGCACGTTTGAGGTAAGTATTGGATATACTCTTCGATTTCATGTTGAAGCCAAGTGGATTCAGTTTGAGATTAACCAGCTTACGGGCATCTTTGCGGGTCAGTGGCTGCGGAGGCTTCTGTGGACTTCTAAAACGGACTTACTGAAAGAGCTCTTAATTAAAAACATATTTGTTCTACTTACTTTATTTTTTGAGTTACTTTTATTTTGGGCGACTTGAATACTTGTCGCTCAGGCTCTGAAGTGGGGAGTTCACTGCCTCCATCGCTGATGCTCTCCTCCTCCTCGTCGCTAAGGCTTTCACTCACGTCCGTTGTTTCCCTTGCCTCCAGCTGACTGGCGCTGGACTTGGCTTCGTTGATTATGGGCTCCGGAGCAGGCGGCTTTGTGTAAGTGGGATGACTGCCCGAGCTGTTGCCACTGACCAACTCCTGGACGTGGGTAACACCATGTTTTTGTTGCTGCTTCGGTTCCTGCTGTTCCTGCTGAGCTGGTGGCAGCTCCTCTATGGAATAAGTGTCATCATCGCGTTTCGCTTGAAGAAATTCCGTTTCCACTTGCTTCTTGATGCGCTCCATTGTCAGCTCCTTTTTGGCCTGTGGTTTGGGTATTTTGGATGTGGTTGCCGGCGGCTGTGGTTGCTGCTGTTGCTGCGGCTGTTGCACCACAGCGGTAGGCTCCTTGCGCAAACTGAGCCGCTTTAGGTCACGTTCCAGTGCCTCAAGTTTATCCTTGTAGCCCATTTCCAGGTGATGGACCACCTCTTCCAGCTTATTGGCGCTGACTTTGCCAATTTCGGCCACCTTTTCGCTTAGTATGCGCTCCAAATCCTCCAGACAGGGCGTCGCCACACGCTCCTCAGCATTTGTGGGCGTCACGGCTGTGATCTTGGTATCCTTGCTCTGCTCCAGAGCATGACTGAGATCCGCCAGTTTTTGGTTGATGCCCTGAATGAAGTCTTCGTTGCTCCGCTTGAGTTGCGCTTGCCATGCCTCAAAGTGACTCAGGCGTTCGGCTAATCCATGAAGCTGCTCCTTGCGCTCAGTGGCCTCACTCTCCACCGCCTCGCTGCTGAGCTCATCTTTATCCTTGTACTCGGCCAGGTTGCTTTGGATGCCCACATTGCGCATGGTCAGCGTTGTTGTGGCCTGATCCTGGCGTGGGCTCACATGCCGTCTGGAGCTCCCAGAGCGTTCCTTAATATTGCGTTCGGCGGCATTGAGACGCTCCTTCAGCTGCTTGATTTCCAGCTCCATTTTGATTGTGTTGATCAGCTGCATGTCGTTATCTTTCTCCTTAACAGCCCCAACACCAGCAGCTGTAGTCTGGGTCGGTGTTCCAATGCGATGCTTGCGTCCAATGTGTATGTTGAGTGCCTCGTTGCTAATGAAATTCTTTGTGCACAGATGGCAGGGATAAACCACCTCGCGTATGGCCTCAATTTGTGTGATCTTCTTGTGGAGCTGCACCACCTCATTGTTGGATTCGCCAAGGGACTTACGCAGTCGGATAATCTCCTGTTGTGAGGATTCATGTGCCTCCCTCAACTCCCCAACGCTCTCATCCAGAAAGGTGCGACAGCAGAGCAGATATTGGATCGCATACTGGGACATTATGAAATACTTGGCTATGCCGCTGTCCAAAATGTGCGTCTCCAGCACTGTGCCCAGAGGCGCCTCCGACAAATGCTCGAGTACATCATCGATCGCTTCAAAGTTTTGCTCACGTAAAATACGATCCGTTTCATAGGAACCTGAAAGAGGGTTTAATATATAGCATTTCTAGAAGCTTACTAATTTTGTTTTTTGTACAACTCACCCATTTGTCGCCAGTCCAAGGGACCATCTCTATACTGGCGCAGCTTGAAGCCCGCATCTCGCATCATTTGGGGAAAGTTGCCCTTGTGGCCCATTTGCTGTTTTGCTTTCATCTACAGCTGAAAGCGAAAGTTGTTTATTTCGCTTCTCTGCACCAGTAACTTCAATTGTTTGCTCCAATTCCTTGCTTACTTTTGGCAACTGTTTGTTTTCAGCGCGTTTTTGCTGCCAGGCAACCGCTGACAGCTGGTTGCGAACTTGGCTAAACTGAATGCTTGACTGATTCTTGAGGGTGAGTTGCGGGTTGGTGAATTATCCATTCAAAAATAGTGCATCAAATTAAGATAAGCTCTATTAACATACAAACTGTGTTTATTAACAGGCGGAGATCCGAATTACCTAAGCAAATAATCCAAGAAAAATAATATAATTGTGAACATAACTACATAAAAGTATTTGTATGTATTAAAATTGTTAATGATGTTTGCGAATGTGGCAACGCCATTGCGATAATTCTTCGATAATTTAAAGAAATATGTCATGTTTCAATTCAAATAGGCTATTTACGATATAATCAAACTGACAAAATATCACATAAATTTAATAAAAACAGTAAATAATGTTCATAATACATTCTAAATATTTGTAGCCAAATTGTAAAATTTATCGACAATTATAAGAACGCTTTTCACAAGCCCTTAAAAAATGTCCGTATTACTAATGCTTTTCAGGCAATACATAAAATTTTCTATGAAAAGGTTTAGCCAATCAATTAACAGACCAAACTTTGCATTCATATAAAGGAAACTATATTACAGGAAAAATAAAATTCTACATAAAATTTATTGCTTTCACATTGCATAAATCAAAGTATTTTTTATTGTGTGCATCTAAAGCATCTTTCTTTGTTTACGTTTTTGAACTAACGGTCTAACTCTTAATGCTCATCCTGCGCTCACGTCCTTGTTGTCAGCTGCTACAATTGGGTTATTGAATTCGTGAGATTTTCGCTCAGTTACGACTGGACCACGAACTAGTGAGGTTTACTTAAAATTCGATACGGAACACAGAATGCAGTCAATTGTTTAAAACGAATTAAAAGTTACTGTACAAACTAAACAAAAATTGTATATAAATCTTAGTAAACATGTGGCGCTGGTTTTGGTTGGGTTTTTTCCTGCTGCTACCGCTGGCAAATACAACACGTAAGTAATGAAAAGCTCAGCGTGAAAAATCTGTGAAAATTCCGATACTCTGTTGTCTCTGATGCTGTATCTGAAAAGTTTCCCCGCTGCCAAAAGGCTGCGCCCGGCGAGAGAGCGCAAGAGCGACTGAGTTCGTAAGAGCGGCGACTGCGCAGAGCTTTGTTTTGGGAAATTATTATCTATGTTTGGGACATTTGCTAAATGCCTGTCGCTTTGTTTTGGTATTTTTTCCCATGCCATGCAGCGCCAGTGAGCTTTGAGGCAAATCCGGACACGAAGCGCCTCTATGATGATTTGTTGAGTAATTATAATCGGTTGATTCGCCCGGTTGTCAATAATACGGAGACATTGACCGTTTGGCTGGGCCTCAAATTGTCACAGCTTATTGAGGTCAATTTGAAAAACCAGGTGATGACCACCAATTTGTGGGTCAAACAGGTGTGTAGCTAATTTGACTAATAAATAACAACAATAAAATCTAATATGGCCTTTTAGCGCTGGTTTGATTATAAGCTGCGCTGGGATCCTGAGGAGTACGGCGGGGTGGAGCAGCTATATGTGCCATCCGAGCACATCTGGGTGCCGGACATTGTGCTCTACAATAACTGGGATGGCAACTACGAGGTGCTTTATCATTTGGGGTCATGTCTCAGTGATATTTATAGCATTACAACATGATTCAATTTTTAGGTCACACTCATGACGAAGGCCACTCTGAAATACACCGGGGAGGTGTTTTGGGAACCGCCAGCGATTTACAAGTCATCCTGTGAAATGAACGTTGAATATTTTCCATACGATGAGCAAATTTGCTTTATGAAATTC
This sequence comes from Drosophila picticornis, assembly GCA_035043845.1. Lineage (NCBI taxonomy): Eukaryota > Metazoa > Arthropoda > Insecta > Diptera > Drosophilidae > Drosophila > Drosophila picticornis. Next base: position 11,448,069 of record JAWNMR010000362.1, on the reverse strand, counting down.
GGTTCATGGACCTACAATGGCGCCCAAGTGGATCTTAAACATTTGGATCAGGTAAGCTCTCGGATGCAAATTTACTTTGCGCTCCAATGCACTAAATGCAATTTATGCACAGACACAGGCGCCAGGAGGTGTTTTGAGGGTTACATGGCTTGCAAAGGGAGGGGAGGAGGGGTGTTACATCCCTAACAAATTGCTTTTGCCTGGTCGTTCGGCTAATACGTACATTTTTTGCATAGGTACCGGGCAGCAATCTCGTGCAGGTGGGCATCGATTTAAGTGAATTCTATTTGTCTGTGGAATGGGACATACTCGAGGTGCCGGCCACTAAAAACGAGGAATACTACCCGGACACATTGGAGCCGTTTTCAGGTGAGCTGCGGTGCTGTGCCGAGTGCTGTTTTTGTTGGCTTTTGTAATATGCAAATTTTTGGATGTCTGCTGCAGATATTACATTCAAGCTGACCATGCGGCGCAAAACGTTGTTTTATACGGTGAACTTGATTGTGCCCTGTGTGGCCCTGACTTTTCTAACGGTTTTGGTATTTTACTTGCCCAGTGATTCGGGCGAGAAGGTAAGACCAATTGGACTAGAAGGCGCTCAGGCATACTTGAAATAACATTTCTTTTGACAGCAATCGGAATCTAAAATTCCGATTCAAAAATTATGCATGTGGCATGAGTTATATTGAAGTATTTAGATGAAGAAGATTGAAATTAATTTATTACTTTAGACTTACTATTTTGAATACTTAAATACTTAATTAATTTATTTGTAGCTTGTTGGTATCATTTTATTCAAGTATTTTTTGGCGTATTTTCTATAATGCTACTCTCATTATTTTTATCTACATACAACTAACTGAGAACACTGAAAACAACTCAAAATATTTCGAAAGTATTTTTATATATTCCCATATGCACTTTAAAGATCCTATCATTTACTCAACTTCTACTCCAGCTACTTCTAACTTATAAAAGCTGAGCTCTTTAGCTATTTTGGCTAATGCACATTGGCTTTGCAACGAATCTTGTTCGAAAACAGTCAAACAAAATTCCAAAAACCCACAAGAAGAGCTCAACTTAGAATACTTACTATTTCCAAGATCTGTCTAACTTTCTTGCTACCGTTCTCTGTCTCTCTCTCATTTTCAACCTAATTTCTTACCAAACATCCTACATTAAAGTAATTGCAATTTAAATTTATACGTACTTTATCAATATTTAAGTCGCTGAGTTTCAGGTGCATTTTGATGCCTGCAAGCAGTCCAAATACAGCACACATATATTCACGCTTAGTATTCAGATATTTTAAAATGGATTCACATCCATTTGCGACGAATATCATTTGTGCTGTGCTGAGTAGTGAAATCTCATAACGTAAATTTCATCGAAACCCAATCGAATCGAATCCGAATCGAAACCGAAACCGAATCAAAGTCCAATTGAATCGAATTCAAGTCGAATCCACTCAAAAGTTTCCTCATGTAACGTGTATCCTGCAATTAAGCAGAGCATTCAAATTCTTACACTTTACTCACACTTATACGCACCTAAAATGCATACATTACACAATTATTTACTCTCACACACACACACACACACATTTACACACTAAAATACAACGAAGTGTGCTGTTTGTTGTTGTTGTTGATTTTTCGTTCGTTGGATCGTTTGAATCGCTCATTTGCTTGGAGTAATAAATTAGCAATATGTATTCATATTCCTATGAACCAAACACAGTTTGGAAACGTATGTTAAGAAAAGACAAAATTCAACAAATATGATTTGTTTATTTTTTGTTTTAATAAGGATCCTTTTTAAACAAATATAGTCCTGCTCCCTGCTCAAAATTTAAAATGACTTCGGGTAAGGGTTGACGTCTAACTTGCAGTGCGATTACTTTTAAGTCTATCACGTTCGGCTTAAATATAACAAAAAATCCATTTATATTTGACTTCAAATTATAGTTTTTTAAACTAATATTTCAGTCCGGTAACATACAAGACTAAAGCATAATACTAAAATTGTCTTTGATTATTATCCATATCCCGTCTGCCTTGCAGTCCAACTAATTTTAAATATAAACATAAATATTTTTTTATAAAAGTTTTTAAGTTGGGGGGGCTTTAGAAGAATAGAGCATTGTGTTCAAGTTATCTTAATTTTTTAATAGATAATAATTTTTATGATGAGATACACTTTTATGGCGATTTAATGATTACTTTAGAACTGTCAAAACCAGAAACGGACATATTTAGCAGCTACATTTAGGACCATATTTAAATACCTGTTTTCCTAATGGACAGATAGGAAGTATTTCATTTGGAAGATATTGGTCGTTAAACTCACTATCAGGGTTCATTTTCAAACATTAATGTAGAACGCTTTGTTGCTTGTTGTATTGATTGTTCTTGTTACTACATAAATATGATTAACTCGACGGGGAGTGAATAAATTGAGTGTGTTTACAAGTATGTCGGTGTGAGTGTAGAGTTTGTATGAGTGCTTTGCCTGATTCCACGATTTGCGATTTCATTTACCCAATTTGATGTGTTTGCTTTCTATTTATTTTGTTGAGTAAACGTTATATTTGAATTGAATATAAATTCAGAAAATCAATTGTTGAAGTCGGCTTATTGTTTTACATGAAGTATACGTAATTGATATGTAATTGGCTATAATTGATAATGATTGATAAACCGTTGTTGTCCATGTTAACGTTATTGTTTTTGTTTATGTTGTGTTATTGTCATTGTTGTCATTGTTATTGTTGCAAAACAAAAGGCATTGCAATAGACAGAGTGAGACGAGAGGCGAGCGGAGAAAGAGAAATTGTGTAAACATTTCGTTGACAGGTTACGTTATGTATTTCAATACTCGTGTCGTTGACCGTGTTCTTCTTGCTATTGGCCGAAATTATACCGCCCACCTCGTTGGCGGTGCCCCTGCTGGGCAAATATCTACTCTTTACCATGATACTCGTATCGCTGTCCGTTTGGACAACGGTCTGTGTGCTCAACATACACTTCAGGTGAGTGCCTTAAGTGCTGCACGATCTGCAGCTATTCCACTCTGCCCTATACCTATACCCATCCCCTACCCATTCAACCAATCAATCATCTGACCAAGCTGTGCTCAACCAACAGGTCGCCCTCGACGCATAACATGTCGCCGCTAGTTCGCAAATTGTTTTTGCACTTCATGCCCAAACTGATGATGATGCGCCGCACTCAGTACACACTGCCGGACTACGATGACACCACACCCAGCAATGGGTATACCAACGAGATCGATGTGCGGTAAGTCTTTGTGTTTCCCTACACTCACCAAGTTATTTTGATTTTAGAAATAATTTCTTAATAAACGAAAAAGATTCTCAAAAATTGGAAAGTCTGTTTTCCTATTTATCAAAAACAATGCTTTTGATAATAGAAAATATTTCTAAAAAGTAGAAATGCAAACACTTATTTATGGAAAAAGTTTATTCTGATGTTTCGAAAATAGTTTATCTCGTGTGTATGAAATCTATAAGTAATATTAAAGTTAATGTAACAATTCCATGCACTAAATTCCTAGAAATTAGATTTCTTTTATACAAATAGGATAAGAAAACTGATAGTGTTTAGAAAGTTTTAGTATAATAATGTTTTGAGTGTATTTCTAAGCATTAGCTTCAGTTTTTCACTGTACTGAACATGTTTTCGCTGTTTTTATTTTGTATCCTTCAGTGACAGCATTAGCGATTTTCCCAGCGAGTTTAAGGACAGCCAGGATGGCGCTTATGATAATGGTATGCAGCACTCAGTGGGTGAGTTTAAATTTTGTGTATGCCTTTGAAAAACAGAGCTGATGCTGGGGGCACTTGTCTGTCCATGAAAACACAAATGCTTTGCAACACTCGCGGCCAACCGCGATCTGAAAGCCGAAATTGAAATCAAATAAAAATTTGGCAAATAATGCAATAAAATGGCTAGAAATAAAGGACAAATAAAAAAAGAAAAAAACAAATTTGCTGTTGGCCATTCTCAAGGCTTCGCCCAGTTCGTCGGACAATATTGATAGCTTTGACGATGATGTGACGCTTTGATGACAAACAACGCCTATGTGTGTGAGTGTGTGTCTATGAGTGTGTGTGCGGGATAATAAAACAAGCCATGTGTGAAAACTGCAAAAATTGAGAGAACGAACTCTGTATGACCTGAGCGGGTAGCAGTAACTTAACTAAGGTCACTTCGGACCGTTTATACATAAATAAATATAATTCTTTGCAGTTTCGGAACATCTTTTTTCAATAATAAAAATGTTGAATAATTGCACATGCAAGATTCATTTGACTAACGTTGTAGGGCTTCTTCGCTTGGATTTTTTTTTGCTGTGGATTATCTTGTCTTTATTGACTTTTAAATCTTTCTCGAAGTTGGTATTTATTTTTCTTATTTTTTTATCAGCTACATGTACATATTGAAATTTCATGTTTAAATACCAATAAATTGACTTATTATTATAAATTCCAAATTGATAATTGAGTATAGTTAAAATTCTTAAGTTAAAAAGTTCAGTAAAGTTCAGTTTCAGTTTTTTTTTACAATTTCTTTACGTTCATTAAATTTACCAAAAATATTTCAGCTAAAGAAAAACTCTTTTCTAGCTGTTAACGAAGAAATTGGAATTCGATTGCTATGTAAATTTGAACATTCAATTGATTGCTTTGGCCAATAAATGTTACAAGCTGCACTTAGGTGCTCCAATGCCCGGCCACGACAAAGTTGGCCATAAATAAAAACTGGCAGCTATAATTCAGTTCTGGTGTTGTTGTTATTGCTACTGTGGCTTGTAACTTAAAGCGACGAATGTTGTTCCAGCCTGTGGCTATGTTGGGCTTTTTTCCGCATAGACCATAATATTTTGCTATGCATGTGTGACACACACTTCACACACACACACACACATACACACACACACACACATTCAATTGTAGTATTAGAGTTGCCAGTTGCCTTTGGGGGCTAGCGCGTTGGCATCTCCATTTATTTATGATTCCAATATTTTATTTCAATTTCTCGCAATTTCATGCGCTCGCCACGAGACTTGACAGATTCCGACAATGTGATACCGCGCAACTTAACACCCGAAGTGCTGCAGGCATTGCGTGCGGTCAGATTTATTGCGCAGCATATCAAGGATGCCGACAAGGATAACGAGGTAGGTATGGGTTCACTGTCGACTCCCAAATTCTAGTTGCCCACTTTTATTGAGCACCAGCGAGCTCCACAGATTGAAGCTCAACTTTGTGTAATCGTATTCGCATCCGCATTCGTATTCGCATTCGAATTATTTGCGATTGTTATTGTTGTTATTGCGCGGCTTGTCATATTTTTGGCGTTTTTCGGAGCTCAGCGTGCTTCACCAGCGATTTCCACTCGCTTAAGTGCCACAAAGAGCAGCAGAGAGAGAGGGAGAGGAAGAGAGAGTGAGAGGCAGCGTATAATACACAAAGACATGAACTCAAATGTGCGATGTGAATTGTAAAATATGAAATCATAACTTTATATTTTTATTACACATATCAAGTTTATTGAGAGAGAGGCGAAACGAAATTTTATAGCTTCAATTGAAAGCAATTTATTTGGCCGCACTATACGACAATTTTCCATTCGTCTCTGCCGCTCCTACTCGTCTATGTTTTACGAGCTCTGAAACAATAAAACATTATTAAAAAATTCTTTTATGTTCGATGAAAAATGGCAGCTGTACTCCTGACCTAGTTTTGAGTGAGTGCTTTCCATTACACAAATGATTTTATTATTTCTCTTCACAGATTGTCGAGGATTGGAAATTTGTGTCCATGGTGCTGGATCGCTTCTTCCTTTGGCTGTTTACCCTCTCGTGTGTGTTCGGCACCTGCGCCATCATCTGCCAATCACCTTCACTTTATGACACCCGTTCACCCGTCGACCGGCAGTACAGTGAGATTCCTTTGCGTAAAAGCAATTTCATGCTGCCGCCGGACATTGTCAGGCAGGTGGTTAATTAAGTGCCAAAAGGCCTAAGAAACGTTCTAAAGCAAAAAAAACTCGTAAAAATGGAGGAAAATTTGAGTCAAGGGTCACATTCGGCAAAAAAAGTTAACAATTACGAAGGGAACTGCAGCAAATTTATTTGAAATTGTAAAACGTACCCTTCGCCACTTGCAAACACGTCGCACTATCAGCAATATTATGAATCTATAATAAATAATGGATTATATAAATTAAATGAATGCTTGCATTAAATGGTAAATGAAAATCATTGCACACACATACACAATCATAATAACAAAAAAATATGCATAATAAATATAAATAAATTGATTTTTAAATAAAGAAACATTTGGTTTTATTTGTAATAAGGTAGAAAATAAATGAACAGAACAGGCTGCAAAAAAGGTGTGCATTTAAGGAATTAAATGAATTGTCTGAAGCATATAAGCCAGGAGGCATATAAACCAACTTTCATCGCGATACACTCAAAGAGGGCTTGAAATTGAATCCACTGGACTGCCGATGATATTTAATGATGTTTGATATGTTTAATTGATGATAGTAAATGTGTTTGGCCTTACGAGTAGGCCTAAGTAGACCTTAAATCTTATTAAAATGAATTTACTGTTTTAGATCAAGAAGACAGTGAATACACAACGATTGTTGAAAAGAGGAAACTGCATTTGGTCATTTATAGTTAAAATTTATGGGACTGTAATAAGATGTGTAAAACGGGATAAAATCTGGGCATTATTTATGCTGGCCATTTGACTTAATATTATTTTCATTCACGCCATAAAAATACTATGGCATTACTCTCAAGCTGCTTGTTTCTACTTCTGCACATTATTAACCACTGATAATATAAAACTTGTGGTTCCCGCTGCAGTAACTTATTATCGCACATACGTCACATAAACATATACACACACATGCAAAAACGCGTACTTCACTATTGTCTGTCTTAATTTTCAATTAAGAACTGACTTCTCTTAATGTCTTTTACAATTAAACATTATGGCAACAATATGGTAAAAGTTAAAAGCATTTGATGCCAAACAGACAATGCGCATACGCCACGTCGTCTGCCCAAATAATTTGCAATATCATTTATTTTGTTGTGTGCTCGTTCGTTCGGCTCTCGTTCACCGTTCGCCGTTTGCCGTTTGCCGTTCGCCGTTTCCCTTTGCCTTTGTCATTGATGGTATCCGTCTGGCTGCCGCATTAAATTAGAAAGTTGAAATCTCTTTGGCCTCGCATTCATCAACATGTGCAGTCAGCCACCCCATCCATAAATCCTCAATCCAGCGAAAACAAAGGACTTTCACTTCTCCGCAGTCAGCCGAAATAATTTGCGAGTTTCTTGACTGAATTCCCTCCAAGAAGTCATAGAATAAAACTGGCAAGGAATCGCAGCATGTTAAATGACTTTTAAATACGCTTTGCTGATATTGCGTTATAATTGGAAAATAATCATAATAATTTATTATTATCACCAGTAATTTACAATTTCAAAATCTGTTTGTCAGAGCAGATTATTTCTTTTATTTTTTCATTTGGCTTTCAAAATATAAAATAGTCCCTATGCTTAATACTAGCTGAACAACTAGTTTTAAATTAATGTCTTTTACACTCGCAATTTTTTCAACGACTTTTCATTATTCAATTTGAATATTTTGATGAATATACAATCTTAAAAATTTAATTTTGATGTCGTATGAAAAAAAGCTGTATAATTTAAGTAATTTTAGTAGTAAGACTTAATTGCCTTTACAGCTAATGGTATTTTATTTATATATCCTTTCATGCAGTGTATATAAATGTTATAAAGATTTGCTTATGGACTTGCACATTGGCAGCCTTTCTTCTTACCATTTGTCTTCCCCCTTTTGCTGCGTTTCCTGTCGTTCTTTTATTTTTACACTGTTTTTTTTTTTTTTTTTGTTGGCAGTTTTAAATTAGAAAAGTTTTTGCCAGATTTTTGTTTTACATTTTTCATATTTTCATATTTTCTATGGGATGTGCCCTGCATGTTTGTTGTCCTTGCTGTTATTGGTGTCAGCGCGTCATATGCGTGCCCCAAAAAAGATGCCTGCCCCGGACACTGCCCCTTCCCAACTGCCACCACCACCAGCACCAGCACCAGCGTCTTAAACTCTAGCGCCATCTTCTGAGCTGCGAGTTGCGAAACTGTGCAGGATATGCCATGTTTATTTCTATTTACGGTTAAGCTCTGGGTCGTGCCTCTGTCGTCCTGCTGCCCGATAATGGCATTTGCATAAGGCTGCAAAGTATGCAACATATTTTGTTGCGGACACAAGTTAAAGTTCAGCACGAGCACAAAACAATATGCAAATATACAGGATAGAGACGATTTGCGGGTCAGCCTAAGTGTTTTTTTATAAGCCCGAGCGAGGACAGCTGCTCTTGCGTTACCAACTGTGTTAAGCGTCTGTTAAGTGGACTTAACGCATCTCGCATGGCCAACTTTTCAAGTGCAGCGATTGTCTCGAAAAGCTAATTAGAAAACGAGTCGCACAAAAAGTGCCAGCGTTGCGGATCCAAATCCTTAAAATAAAATGCATCAGGCAAAAAAATATATACATAAAAAACAGTGAGTAGGAAATGGCCAAGCTACCAGTCAGGAAAAGCGGCAATCAGCTTAAAAGGCTAAGATTGGTTAGAGCCAAACTCAAGCAAGTTGTCCAAGTGCTCGTCCGAGAACCACAAAGCACGTGCGAAATTAAGTTTTTTCTAGTGAACTTGCACATTTACACGTACATTTTTAATCTCACACACACACACATAATCGAGGTGCACTCGTGCGCTGCTGTCCATATCCTGTTGTCCTGCTATATATAATATATATAAGTATATGTCGAAAATTGCTACATTTGACAAAAGACACGTCAATTAGAACGGAATTCTATTTCAATGCCCTTTAAAGATAAAATAGTAGCTGTGAGAGCGGGGGAGGGGAACAGTTAGGGGAGAGTTAGATACGAGTTGGGCGTGGTGATGAGTGTGAATGACTTGACTTTGACGTGTCGCTGCTGGATAGCTTCCATACAGCATTTTCCTTTTTTCTCGCTTGTTGCCTCTTGTCAGGCAATTTGAGCCAGTTATTTATTTAATTTGAAAGCAATGTTTTGTTTGTGTTTTGTTGCGGCTCTTTGTATCTGTTTGTGCGACGCTGCAAGCGATTTTGTTACACTTTTTGTATGGCTTTCTGGGGTTTCCGAGTGTATATTTAGGCAGTCACTTAGGCCACATGTGTGCTGAGAGGTTTCATAGGAAATTTACAGTTTTAGCCAGTAGGCATTCAAATGCATTACCAAAAATTTAAACTTAGTTTTACAAAATAAATACTTTAAAATTGGGGAAATATAAATAACAAGAAGTTTTACTCTTGTAATTTAATAAAAATTGATTCAAAATATATATAAACAGCATATCTATGTGGAATGCTTTTAACAACTAATTTTTACTGGATAGAAACCTAGGATGGATAAAAACAAATCAAATAAATAAAGAAAAATAAAATAATGTTAATAATTTGCAACTGAAAAAAATGTACAATTTATCCAACCCATTTATTTGATTCGTTTGTAAGTAGCTTAAAAAAAAATTACTTTAAAAGCGAATTTTTCAACTATGTTGTATAAAGAGCAAATGAAGTACAAAATATGCATGTTAATCTAATTATTTGAGCTCGCATTTTAAAGAATTTTTAATGTTAATATTTAATATTTTTAATATATTTAGAAATTCAACGTGATTCATTTAGCCAAAGTGAATTCATTTCGACTAAACTTTATTGACATTTTCTTGTTGTATTTTTATAGCAATATAAATTCTTTATTATCTATTTAGTTGTTCATGAACTCTTTTTAAATTTCTGACAGACTTAAGGCCATTCTATGGACTGACTGCTACACTATTAAAATTTAACTTATTTTAAAATTGCACACACTATTAATTTTAAGTCCCAGGGTCAGGTTAAATAGTTGAGTCAATTCGAGTTTCTTTCGGTTCTACAGTTCATTTCTAAAGAACAAACAAATCAACAACAGCTGCATACACACACACACACACACACACACACACACACACACACACACACACACACACACACACACACACACACACTCACACACACACACCCATATACTAGACACACACACCATTGCATATGCGTATTTGTTTAGGCGAGCTGTGTGTATTTGTGCAATGATAAATTACAAAATTGCTGCCTTTGGCAATGTGAGTTGGCCCAGGCGGCCACAAAAGCCATTTTGTTGTTATTAAGTTTGCCTTTTGCCATTTTTCTGCAACACACACATGTGTTGGTGTATGTGTGTGTGTGTGTGTGTCTTTGAGGCTCGACAGTTGTACTGCGTGAAATTAATGATGCGCCGCTTTCTTGGTTTTGTGTTTGTTTTTGTTTTCGTTATTATTATTTTTTTATTTGGTTTTTTGGGCATCGAGCTGCAGCAACGGCGGAGGCCAAGATGTCCACAGAATGTTAGGGCTAAAGACGCTTTTATTAATAGTCCTGCTACGTGGTCACGATTAACTGCCATTTTACGCACTCGTTCTGCAGTCCTATCCATCGGTGTGATGGGTGGTCTTAGCCTTTTTGAAAGCTTTTTGCTGTTGCGTAAGTCAAAAAGTCTTCACCATTTGTGTATGTGTGTATCTCAGTGCGTGAATGTGTGTCTGCGTGTAAGCTGCATGGGATTTGGACACGATTTTACTTAAGTTCATAAAATTCTATTAAAAGCAAACTCTTGGCTTAAGTCACAACCCTCCGTGCATGCTGCAAACGCACCAAATTGTTATGATCTGCAATTCACATTAAACACAATTTGAACAACTTTTATTTAACTAAACACATAAATATTAATGATCCTAAAGTGCTATTGTAAAAGTGTAAAATGGCAAATCATTGGTATATAATCTTATAAACTATTTTATATGAAAAAGCTTTGTTTTATTGCATGTTATTATATTACTTGTATATTATTAAAATTGAAGTAATAAATTGAAAATTTTCCCCATTAAGTTTTTAAATAAATAGTTTAATCTATATTCAAGCAGCGGAAGATAATTGTTTTCCAGGGGTTATCTTAGTAAAATACTTTTTACTATGCTAGCTAAAGTAGTTTTAACTGGCATCTCAGTTTGACAAAAAGGCTACGACTGATATTAAAGGAAGCAGGATTTAAAGGATATGATTAAAGAGCGCCGGCTTGCGTTACGTTGCAGCTTGTGCTTTATCATCGTCCTTTGGCGAAATCACAGCAACGTCTGTTAATAGCAATTTTCACTGGTTCTCCTTTTGTTTTCGTTTATGTTTTTGTTCTATTTTTACTTTTTGGTTTTTTTTGCTTAAGTGGCGCACGCTGTCAAGTGCTCGGCTGTGGCAGTGGCCACGCCCACAAAGCATCACCTCCCAGGCAGCATTTACATGACATTTTAAATTTACGATTTACATTAAATGGCGCAATGCGAGCACAAAAACAACGACAGTTGTAAAATGAAATTGCTTAACTCTCGAGATGCTTGGTAAGCAGCGCAGCGCAGCGCAGCGCAGGAACCGGTCTTTGGTTTGGTTCCGGGTTCTTTTACCATTTCCTTAACCATTCCGAAGCGATGCCACCGCGGTTGCTCCCTTGTCCTCCGAAATTCAGTTAAAAACCAATTTCGTGTATGTAAAATATATCAACTATATATTTAAGTGGCTGTTGTGATTCTGCTTTGTATTCTCCTACTTGTCGTCGCTTGTCAAGAATAAATGCCTTTAGCGGCACTGCAGTTTCGCCCATTAAGCCGTTTTGGCGAAGGATGGGGACGGTTGCGGCGCTGTGCCAAGGGGCGTGACAGCAATTGGGGCAAAGGTAAACAAGACAGCATCGTTGAGTGTAATCTAATCGTACATATTTGGTTTCGCGTATAAGCCACATTTTATTAGCCAGAACCCCCAAAGGCAAAGTGCTTGAACTAAATGTAAATAATCATATAAATAGCATACTTAGCGTTGATAGATGAAAACCCCACGGGACAAGGGTTGCTAATGAACTGAACAAGGGTTGGCAAAACTACTACTATGCCTTAAATGGCTGATTCTTATCTTGGCATAAGGAAATATAATATGTACTTTAATAATGCTTGACAGACTGTAACAGATTTGTAATTTGTTTGTTTACTTTATTTGTGTATCATATCTCAAATAGGGACAGGTCAGCTCTAATATATCAACTTAAAGTGTATTATGCAAAGTATTTGTTTAATTTTTAGTATTATCCTTTTTTAGAACTCAAAGATAAACCATTACTTTAAAGGGTGTGCAGTTCTGTGATATGAGATATGATAATCAATCATGTACTAATTTTATTTTTATTATTATTTTATTTTTACAATTAATATAAAATGCAGTATTAACTCAGTATTATTTAATATGAATTTTCACACTTTTAGGGAGTTCTAAGTAGCTGCCAGTTAAGTTTCCTAATACTACGAACGGAAATTAATTAATTAATGTACTATCAGAAATCCTAATTTTCTATTTTGTCTTTTGTAATTTATGATTAAGTACATAATATTTAAGTACTATCAATGCTTTCTATATATTGTTAAGTAGAGTTAAATATATTTTATCTGATAAATATGTTAATTTTTATCCTCTGTTATTTGAACCAAAATTAAAATTTTGGGTAAACTCTAATACTTTTGGCATCTAAATTATGTAAAAACGAGGCATATCCGCAGCTGCCACTGATTAAAGTTTCGTTGCTGATGATTCTTGATGATGAGCGCCCAAAATGTTGGCAGTTAAATAAATAGTTGTTTCGAGTTGCAAGCGCTTATGTTGTAGTTGTGGTCGGTTGCTGTTGTTGTTGTTTGCTAGTTGTGTTGTGGAAAGAATGGCCGAGTACACGCTGAGTTGCAGACACCTATCCGCACACTTAACGTGTATTTCCGTTTCCGTTATGCGAAAAGTTTGACGTGCTTTGAACCAACTTCCAAGAAACTGGCAAAAAAAAAGTTTCACGCTAAACATTTGCGCCACGCAAAGTTGTAAAGTTTGCCCCAAACTCACACATACGCATACACCTGAACATTCAGAGATTGCCAGGCACCTTTTACCTATACACTCACACACACACATACACACACACATGCTGATTAGCATGGGCTGTGATTAAGGTTGGTTGGGGCTATGCGGCAAAGGCTTAGACAAGCTGAGGCTTAATTAAATTTAACAGCTGCTTAATTGCAGCGCTGCCGTGCTCACAGTAGGCGTGGTCCGATGTTACAGCTCCGTAAACTCTGCTGCTGCTATTAATAATTTTGACCAGCACGCTAATGAGCCAAGCTCGAATGAACTTTAGCATCAACTTGGCTGCCCAACTTTGCCACAAGCAAGTTTTTCAATTTTTATTTAGTTAAGTCGTTTGATACAATATTGAAACTGTCGTGAGTCATCTAACTTTACCATTAAGTTTGGCGCACATTTCAATTGAACTGAAATTCAATTTGACAAGAAATAAATGACATTTTGTGTACATGTGATATTTAGTAATAAACTGAAATTATTTGTGTTTATATCGTGCTATCTTCTTACCTAAATTAAAACAGCCGCGTACCTAAAATGTGCTAGAATGCGGAGCATATTTTTAGACTTTCATTTACGATTTGTCATCGGGCACAGTTGCCTGCATCGATGGTCCTTATTTTGCCTTTCATTTTCAATGGTGACCCTCTAGCGTCCTCTTGGCAGAGGCTATTAATTTCGCGTCAATTAAAAATTAAGCCAATTATTTGTGCCACGCCGGGATCCATGCTAAACTTGGCATAGGCACTGGCCTTGGTCAGCCTTCTGGGCTCTCGGCCACTCTGCATTCGTAGTCCATTAGGGCTTCATTTGTTTTTAATGTTGTAACCCTTTGGCGAAAATAAAAACCAAATTTCTAAGTTGGCACTTTCACGGTTCGCTCACTGGGGTGACTACAGGCTATGGAGTTCAGACTACAGACAACAGACTACAGAATCCAGCTTTGGGAAGGCTGGACGGATGGACGGACGGAAAGACCACCCGCCGTTTATTGGCTAATTTAATTTGCGTGTCTTGCGTTTGGGCAATTAATCAGCAGAAACAGCTGTCCGTCGTTTTAAACCTTTTGCAGCCATCCAGTTCAGGGGGGCTTTAACTTGCTTACCCTTAATGCAGACACTGTAAATCGTTCATGATGCTTGTGTTGGTGTTGTCTAATGGGAGTAATTGGTGTTTGGGCTTATAGATTAGCAGATCAAGGAGTTTTGGTTGGATTTTAAGTCCTGATGTAATCCAAGTGACATTGTAAATCAATCAAAAAGTTAATTATAGTAGTAATGGGATGGACTCGAGTATTAAGCATGTGAAATATGTTTTTGGTTTTTTTATACTATAGTTTTGTGCAATGTCCTTTATGTCCAAATCTGCAAAATCAAATCTTTTGAACAATTTAAAATGTAGTGCCAGTAAAGTGTGAAAGAAAGATTTATAGTGATCTTTGAATCTAATAATTTTCCTGCGCTAACTAAAGCTATAATTATCCATTATTTACATGAAATCTATCGAATCGATTAAAATTTAATAAATAAATTAACTGTGGTTACTTAAAAGAAAAGTCTTATTTATCAACTTCTTTGTATTGTATTATTGTGACTAATTTCAATTCAGAAGTATAATTATTTTTAAACATAAGTTAACAACAATATGTGAATATAATATATGTGAATACCTTTTATCGTAAGTTTCCAATTGAAATACATATTCTTAATAATATTCCCCTGTATTTGCTGCTCTTCAACACAATCAAGAGTGTTTCCATCAGCAATCTTCCTTTTATAACATTCTATACTTGCATTTTCGGCACTTAATTTCAATCTCGAGTCACTTGTCATGCTCTTTGTATTGTGTTACCCTTGCCTTGCTGTTGCTTATTAAATTACTTGCTCAGTGCTCAAGGCGTTTGCACACGCCCATTTGCCATTGCGCACTTGATGCGCCTTTTAATTGCATTTTCCTGACTCGCTCAAATGCAACTCAAGTGGCTGCCGTCTGGCTTTTACCTTTGTTGGCCTTAACAACACCCTTCGGCTTCCCCTTAACCCTGCAAGTACTCCATACCATAGCCTTGCCGATGTTCTGCCCTGCCCTGTCCTGCCCTGCCCTGGATTCATTTGGTGCTGTGAAGCTTCATTTGTTCGCTCGGGTTGAAATTAATGCAGTCATTTGTAATGAGTTTGCGATTTCGCAAGGCTGCCGTTTCTTGGGCTCGGCTGTCGGCACTTTATTGCAATTTATTGTTGAATGCCTTAAGGCGCTGCACACTTGTTTCTCTCCCTCCAACCTGGCTAATGCAATTGTGCTGGCCAAATATTTGGCATTATTATGATAATTTATTTCATTTATCCAGCGACTAATTGTGAGTGAGTGTGTGTGTGTGTGTGTGTGTTTGAGACTGTGTGTGCAGAGAGGAACTCTAACAAGTCTCTGTCAGCGAGTCTGTCAGCGAGTTCTGATTATTTATACAACGGGTCTCGTATCAAATTATGCCAAGCAGCGTAGTCGCTTTAGTCAACAGTCTCTTTGTAGTCCAACTAATACCATTTGTGATTCAGCAGATGTTTTTCAACAGTAAATTTATCAGCACCTTGGGACCTTAATGCCACTTCCCGGAATAGATTTTCGTCATAAATCTTGTGTGATAAGATTTGTTAAATGTAACAAGAGATTATATAACAGCAACAATAATTACAACATCAAATTGAATGGTTATTAAGAATTGCACACTTTGAAAATCTCTATATTCGATTATTTCTTAAATTTAAATATATATTTAGGTCTCCTTTGAGAACGTAATATATTTTCATAAACAAAAAAAGATGAAAAGTTCAAGGCAACTCAGGAAATATATATATATATATATACATATAAGTTAGAAGCTATAATTTTAGATAAAGTCTATCACACAATAAAATTAATTTCAAAGCATTTGTATTCAAAATTTCCGGTATTTGCAAGTGATATTTGTTTTTTGGCTTTAATTTTCTCACTCTCACTTTAGTTACAAAATTAAACTTTGAACGAATTGGGGAGAAAGCCAACTTTGGAACACAATCAGTCTTCAAGCTTAGATTTGACACCTAACAGTGATAACGGAACCCTTTATGTTGTCAGGCCATAAATTTGTTTTGTTTGCGCTCTGTAAATTTTTAACTAAAGTCACAAGCCACGCATTCTAAAAAAAAACAAAAAAAAACCAACAAAAATTATACGTGCGTCAAAAATTGAAATAAATTGAAAAAAGCGAGAAAAATAAAAATAAAAGTTGAGATAAATAAAAATGTTGGAAATGTAACATGCTGGTCCTTTGGCATAGAACTACGGCTGCTGTGTTCGGCTTCAAACAATCGCCTTTGGGGGTATTTTAATGTATGTGTGTGTGTGTGTGTGTCTGTGTGTGTGTGTGACTTTCAAGTACGCTTAAAATTTCTCTGTGCTGTAAGTTGAATCCTCTCTAGTCTGTCCGTCCAGTGCCCTGTTGTGCTGCCAGTGTGTGCGTGCATATAAATTAAGTTTTAAAAGTTAACGTTTCTCTCCTCTTTTTTGTATCAGAAGTCAAAATAAATATAGTAGCTAGTTTCTCGTTTCACTTCTATTCGGTTCGTTCTTCTTTTTTGTTGCGTTATTTGATTGCGCCAAGCATCTGAGATAAGTTTCTAGGGTCCAATAGAAGCATTGGCTCATGTGAAGCTTTTCAACTTGATTTCAGTTGGGCACCTTTTCATTACGTTCAGTGACTTTCAAAAGCAACTTAAGCTTGCACATTACATTCATTCGTAGGTAGAAAAGGTCGTTCAATAAACAAAACCAAGTAGGGACACTCCCTACACACATACACAAAAAAGCCCTTACGTGTGAACTTGTTGTAGTTAAATATACACACATATGTAAACGGAAAATAAATATCTGAATGTAGTTCAAGTATATTGATTTCTTGGTTTTATTTGTAGTCGTTACAAAATAAAATAAGGCTTAAACTTTAATGTGATTAAAGAAATAGGAAGTATATAATTGTGTTGTTGGGAAATGTTGCCAATGGAACTACATTTTGGGCTCAGGGGTTTAATTGATGACCCTATATTGAAAGCATTTTTTAAAAAATCGAGCTTCGAAGACTTTTTTACAATATAGCACACGAACGCTCGCATTACGTGTCTTCCATAAATTTTACTCTTAGTCTCGAATTAAATCACATTAAGCTTTTCGTCAACCCATTTCGTTATATTGAATACCGGTAATACAGGGTGACTCCTGACATAAAGTAATTATTCACAATTGTTCATGCTCGCCTCAAAACTTAGATGGGTTTTCGGTGATGCACCTGTGCTGTTGACAGTTGTGGTTTCTCAGCGACTGTTCTACTTGCGGCAATTCTTGCACTTGAAGCGGTTGTTGCTCTTGCGGTGCTCTTATATATTGTGGTCCTCAAAGTAGTGTGCAAAAATTTGTTGTGTCTGTTGAGGTTTTCATTATTACAATAGCTCATTTTAGTTTGTCTACATGCATACATATAAGAGTAGAGAACAATTTGTTGCACTTTGAGCCCAAAGATATCAATAAATCTAACGTTGTTTACATGTGTGATGTGTTTTAATATAATTAGCACAGATATTGTGGATCATCAAAGCATATATCTCCCATGGGAACAAACGGTCGAAAGATCAGATTAGTTACAAGAAACTTATTTCCTTAACACGATATCCAGACTCCGCAGTAAAGTATTTATAGCTCTCATATGGTTTTTTTTTTTTAATTAATTTTTATTCTCGATGCTTTCATGTGAATCGCGCTTCTTTATTGATTTTTTTTTCGTAAATTAAATTTATTTAATAATTAAAGTTCAGTGTGCTCAGATAAGTAGACGGTCAAATGATCTTTAATATCACATTTAATTAAATACTTAAACAAAATATTTCACAATGTGGAACGCATCCCAGGACAGTCATTTGCTGAAATGGCTATTTACTGGCAAGTGTCTATAATCCTTTTGGAATCGACACACTCACACACAAGCAAGCACAGGACAGGCACAGGCCCAGGCACAGGCACACATAGACACAGACACATGTCCACAGACATTTATCGATAATGTGACCATTAAATCCAAGTTTGCTTTCCAATTAAACCACTTGATTAGCTTCAGAACAGTGCGCCCTATCATACAAAGCCATCTCTTGTGGGCTGGGATTGGCATTGGGATTTGTGGGCGTTGCATGGTCAGCTTTGATGTCCACGTCAGCGTTGTGCGTAGAGCATGTTAATTGCATCTAATCAGGGATAGTATTATCATTGGAGCGTGCACCAAGAGGGCGTGGCACTTTTGGCTTAATTACATGTAAGAGTCGCACAAAAGGGCTGACTGGTCCAAAAGTGAAAATCTACAATTTGCTGTCAACTTTCTGATAGAGAGAGATGACGATGCTCTTTGGTGTGTCTCTGCGTGTCTTTGTCTATGCCTGACCAGATTTCAATTGCAATTAGATGGCTAATGAATGCACAGATTGTAGATCGCTAAGTGCATAAACTTTTAGAAGCACAGTTTTTTTTTGCGCTTAGTACTTTTTGGCTAACAAATTCCTGTGGCAAAATTTAAAAATAACTCAATAAGCGCCCAACCAGCTACGTGCAACCCGCTTGAATGGCGATGACTGGCAAAATCGCAGACACTCAACGGGTTATTAGTGTGCGGGGCCGCTATCATCTGCTATGGGCGTGGTTCGCATACACGCTCCACGTTCTCTGCTCGCCCCAGTCAGAGTGTCATGATGACGGGATGATGCTCTCCTTGCCTGCCTTCATCCTTTTCCATAGCAACCCACTCCACCCCACCACTCACCCATCCCAGCAGTAACTGCATTGAGCGTCACACTAAATGGATTTTTAATGTCGTCGCTAACGCAGGAAAATGCACGAAGCGTATTGCCAAAGATTCTCGTCATGGCTACCACTATATAGGTAGGGCACTCTGTTTATCTGGGTGTGTGTGTGTATGTGTGTGTGTGTAGATGCTTGTGTGTGCGCAATAATAACACTTAAGCGCTTTGCAAGCAAAGACAACAGTTGGGGACGAGTTCGTGCTTTTACCACGAACAAGTAAATCACGATACTGTGCTGACTTTCTACTTAACTTCCCTTAGCCTGTTTTTGAAAATTTTGATAGCTTTAAAATTATTAAGTATGTGTGTTTTATATATTTTATATAATTGTAAAAATTCTGTTAATATATATTTTATTTAAACACAAATTGATTATGTAATGTTCTTTGGAAGTGATGTTAGATAAAAATAATAAAGTTTTGTATAGGAACTTGAACTATTCTGAAAATTCGCAGTGTTTTTGCTTTTTATATCTATAATTTTATACTTAAAAGATGTTCAGAGCCAAGTATTGTTTTTACTTAATTTAAATTATTTTAAGCAATGAAAAAAAAAGTTTATTTTCTTATTGCTGGTGTTGTTCACCCTTGTTTTAAATTCTGTCGTAACCCAACTCGCAACTCTTTATCTCTTTCAGGTGACTTTTATAAACTGCGATTTGTAACTTTTCCACACGCGAATACTTCATCTTGTGTAAGCGCCAAAGGTCTTATATTATCTGATGATATTCCTTAAGCACATGTTGGCGTATTCAAGCATTTGAGAAATGCCATAAATATCATGGGTTCACATCCCTAATCACTAAGTGTATTTGTCCGTGCTGACAAGTGAAACTAGGTGGCAAGGATTGCTGCTCGCTGTTTTGCTGCTGTTGTTGCGCTGGGTACGTGCAACAATCAAGTGTCAGCGTAATGAGCTATCAAGCTGCAAAATATGCAATTTCTGCACAGACACAGTGATCTCACACACAGAGACCCACACTCACAATCACACTGTACCACAAATACAGAGATGCGGGCTTGCGGGGAGCTGACGGGGACCACACCTCGCTATCGCAGCGTTTTGCTAAATTTTGCGTGTAAGTGACAAGGCCCGCATAAAAGGGCATGGGAACTGCAAAATGTTTATGAAGTGTGATTTGTTGTGTGTGTGTGCTTGTATGTGTGTGATATGTGCAGTTGAATATGTGTGTGTAAGTGTGTGTGTGTGTGTTGTGGTAAGTATTCACACATTGAGACAGTACGACGCCCGGCGCTTTTTGTTGCACTCATTAATGAATAAACAGCAACAAAAGCGGCTACGTAATCATCGCTGCCAGCCAAGCGCCATCCACCGTATAATTATGGCATGGGTACAGAGTGGTCTACAACCAGCATCACTGGCGGAGGAGAAGCAGTAGAAGAAGAAGACAAACAAGAAGCAGAGTTGGACGGCGGACAGCGGATGGATGTGGTGGCGAGCTGGTTGGATGCTCGGGCTGGGCTTGGCTTGTGCACTGTGGTTGCTGCTGCCACCGCGTTGCCAGTGGCGTAGTTGAATGACGTTGTTGCTAAACTAATTGTATGCAGGATTTGTATAATTATTTCTGCCACAAAAGATCTACGAAATAACTTGGAAATATTGCTCCCCGAAGATATTAAATGCACTTTGCTGGATTTCCTGAACGGGATGCTTTTGCAAAGCAAAATGGGGCTAAGTATTTCGTAAAGATGGTTAAAATATTATTATTATTATTTTATTGAAGTTCATCATCCTCTCGTCCACCTACTTCGACAGAATATATAAGTTTATTAAACACAGATAAAAAGAAATCACAATTATTATTAGCAGAGTTGATGAGTGAGTGATTTTTTTGCATAATTTTTTGTATGATATTTAAATATAAAAATGTATTCATTGTACGAATTGCGCAAGAATCTTCTGTGAACTTAATTGAATATAATTGATTTCATTAGACAATTTTCGCACTCTCTCACATACATTGATCATGTCGACGCCTTTGTAGGCCTTCAGGGTGAAAAATGTCCACTCCCAGCACATTAGCACACCATCTTACTGCTTCTCATTGCCATATTTCTTGTAATTCTTGTTGTTGTTGTTTACTGGCGTTATATGTTATTTTTGTGTTGGTCCATAATTTACAATTAAAAACCATGACACTTCAACATAATTAAAATATGAAAACGGTTTTCCGCAACGCAACAATAAACTGTAATAAAAGTTAATTAGAACGTTTTGGAGAGCAAAAGGAAAGAAATGAAACACTAACCGGGAAAAGGTTGCTGACAAATGTGCGTGATTGCGACATACCCTGTAATTATATTGCTTAACTTTTTTCCATACCATTTTTACCATAAGAGCATCCGCTTGAAAATTAGATGTCAGCGATTAACTCCGGTTTCCAAAGGTATCTAACGATTATTCTGAATTGTATTTTGAATAAGATTGTAAAAGGTATTCATTTATAAAATAAAAAAATAGGATATCTGATTATATTTATTATATATTAATAACGTTTGTCATATATATCGTTTATTTATTATGTTTATTTGTGCACAATAAATAATAATTTTTAAATAACGACTATATTATTTGTATGCGTAAAGAATATGACAGTTATTAAAAAAATATTTTTCATAAATTCTTTTTTAATTACTGCAGCGGTTAGATAAGGAGTCGACAAGTGCTTTTATATTTGATCATTTTATGTTAATGCGCTTATCATTTAAATAAATAAATATTTATTTAAGCTTGTGCACCACAGTTGTTTTGTGTTTATTGAAATCTTTTTTATAACTTTGATAGTTTCTAAGCTCACTCCAGGTCAAGTGATTTAGCATTTCACAATTTATTAATAATTCAGAAAATTATATAGCATACTTGTATCGCTTTTTTTTCATTAAAAAAAATTATATAGCATACTTGTATCGCTTTCTTGTTTCATCTTAAAGGGAATTAGCAAAGCATTCGCGTTTTATATAATGCTGCTGACTGTTTAGATTATGCTAGCAAAGGGAAAGAAGTTAAATGGCGAAGCCTAATGGGTTTTTAATCACCAATTACAAATCGTTACATTCGCCGCTTATCGTCGGGTGAATGAAGGAAGTTGCCTTCTACTTGTGTGTGTTTGTATGGGAGAGTTGTTTATTTGAGTTCATACGAAAACAATATGCATCAAGTACACATTGACTGAGTAAATACCCCAAGGGCTGAACACAGAGCTTGGCTGGAGACCCACATCGCCCGCAGACCAAACAATGCAGCCAGCGGGGTGTTAAATGGTTTTGTCTGCATGTCAAATTACAGGAAGCATAATTTCAAGCCTGGCTGCGTGCTTTGCTTTCCAAAAACCCAACAAACAAGTAAACAAAACAAAAAAAGCAGCAAAAAAAAGAAGAGAAAAAAAAAATGAAATAAAATTAGAAAACAACAAAAGGTGTAAGCTGCTCAAATTGTGCATTATTTTAGAGGGGTTTGCAAAAGCAGTATTGCGATCGCAATCGTAAAATTTGTTTATTTTTAAACTCATAAAATAAATGATTTGGTAACTGAAATTCGAACTCTTCTAGCTATGGTGTGGTTCAATATCAAAAAGGGATGTACCTAAATTATTAACACGGTTCACATAATTTCGACTAATGAATTTGTTTAGTGCACTCGGTTGGGTTCCTTTGTGCAGTGCACTATTAATTAGGCTTATTAAAATCGACGCTGACAGCTTTGTGGTTGTGGTTCGGTGGGTGCTTTAAGCACATCCCATATTGTTTGATACCCATCAAGGGCGTTTTAATTAGGGCAATTGCTTGACTATTGTGCATTATGCATGCGCCAGCTGAGAGGATCGTCGTGCCGCAGCTCATTACAAATGGAAATTACCACTTAATATTGTTAAATGCATGGAGCAGTTTTGCAGCATGACCTGTTGCACACAACCAACCGACAGACCCGAAAATACTGCGGCGATCTGATGCTCTGATACTGAATGTGGGAATCATTCAAGGAAAGCCTTTTTGTGCAGCCTGCACTCAAAAAAAATTGCCTATTGTCTAACAAAAAGTGCATTATTAAAACGAAAGTTTGCCGATCTTTTCACTACTTATTTTCAAGGTAACTTCAAATCATTCGACAAAATGTTTTTCGTAGGCTTAGAAATACCTTGTATAAAACTAAAAATCTTACTGGTTCTTATTTAGAATTTTTTCTGAGTGTGGACGGGGTGTAAGCCATTAGTGCGTCCAAGTTGGGCAGTGAAAAAACGCTAAGCCAGTGCGGACACTGAGTTCTTTGTGCATGCGGGATGAAACTGATGATGCTGAGGTTTATACTGCTGCAACTGCTGAGGTTTGTGGCTAGCGCAGGAACGGGCACCCAGTCATGACTTTCTGTTGCTGCTGCTGTTGCTGCTGCTGCTGTGGCATGGTGGCCAAAAATTTAATTGTAAACATGACCCAGTTTGTTTGACGCTCAGTTGTTGAGTCGTTGAGCCGGTTCGTTGTTTGGCTTATAGTCGTTGCAGTTGCATAGATGCTGCATTGTTGCTTTGTCTCCGAGCATTTTTTTTTAGTGAAGGATGCTGTTCGTTATATTATGTGGCAGCTGCGCTATAAGGATATTTGTTATGCTCCATTGTGCCGGCTGCAGCAGCTTTTCCATTGCTTTGTCGCCTTCGCCACACTCGTCGCCTTGAGTAATGGCAACGCTCTTGAATATGTAAAAACCAAAAATTTGTAAGGCATCAGATGAGCGAAACGCAGCTTCAAAAGTATTTCCGTCCAAGGTGATGCTGTTCTTGTTGTTATTGTAGTTCTTTAGCTTGCAACAATACATTTTTCTACGTGCTATGTGGTGTGCTGGTGGGATTGTGTGTTAGCTGCAGTTCAAGTTAATTGGATTTGGTCAAAGTGCTGCCAACATTGCAGACCCTGCCGCCCTTTCAAATATGCCTCTTCACTATTTAAGACGAATGTCTTTCAGAGAGCTGCATGCACAAGGAATTGCATTGGATACTCACATTCAGTTTAACTTGCCTCCTAACAGCCACCTTGGCGCTTATCAAAAACTTGTGTTTAAGGTCTACAGGCACTTGAACAGGCTTGAATTAGTAGAGCAGATGCCGCAAAGTATATTTGAATCAAATGCTTAATTGATCTACAGACAAAATAAAATTTAAAGAGAGATAATTAAGAACTTAAATGTATAGAAACCAGAAGAGAATTTCTGGGAAGTAGAAGTTAAATATAAATGCTATTTAAAACTAGTTTTAGGTTAGTTTCAATTAAAGAACGAGAATATTTAAAAGCTGATTTATTTAAACCTGTTATTTGGACTGGACATTAAATTTTTAAATTCATAATATTAATAAAATTTGTTGTGCCTCGAAGATTTTTAAAGTTTTTAGCAGATCGCAACCATTAAAAATATATTAAAATTTTGAGGAAAGTTAAGTTAAGCTAATACCTAATTGGCACGTCAATTGTTGTTTATTATTATTTTTAGTTTGTTATTATTTAGTTTATTTCCAATTATTTGATATGGAAATCTAATTCAGCCAATTTGTGTTAATATATATATTTATGCAAGTTCTGAAAGATAAGCACCTGCTTCCACTACTTCATTGAATGCATAATAAGTACTGATAACACTCAGCTTCTGCGTCATCTTCGGCTTTTAGCCACGTTAACACCTGTGCCACACGTGATCAAGCTAGCGCCCTACATTGTTTGAACGTTCTAAAAAAACAAATCGTATACGTAATTTTTAATGCACATTACCGCAAAATTCTGTCAGCCGGGATGTCTGTGCCAGGATGTCTCTGTCTTCCTTCATGAAAGCGTATGCCGGAGATGTTTATATGTATGTGTGTGCGTGTTTGTGTGTGTCTGTGTGTAGACCACATAAGTCAATTTTCAAGTGAATGTCCAACATGAATGAATAATGTGTAGTGTAGTGTAGCACAGCACACACACACACACACACACACACACACACACATGTGTGTACGTACGTACGCAAATATGCTTACCATTTTAGGGCGTTCAGCTGTGGCAAGGCAGCAACACCAACGACAACTGGGCTAAAAACTAAAAAAAGCGGAGCAAAAACAAAGCAAGTCAAGTAGAGCAAAGCAAATTTTGCTTGGAGCAGCCAGCGGCCGCAACATTTTCGTGCGCTGTAGTAGAAAGTTATGCCATACCAAAGACGTTGCGCACAGGACTACTAGGATATGCATAAAACTATGCTACATTGGCACTAAAGCAAACAGCAAAACCGCCGCATGGGGCACTTCAGCTATGTGTGTGTTTGCAAATATGTGAGTTTTATGTGTGTGTGAGTGTGTGTGACTCTTTACGACAAGATTGGTAACGACGACGATGTTGTTGAAATATGCCAAGGCGAAGGTAACATTGCCAGGGATGCACTCAATTGGCTGGAGACGAGGTTTCGCAAGAAAAACAAAATGAATCTTTTTAACTAGTTGTAGAATTTTGCATTAATTTTTTATTATACATGCCAATTCATTTTCAATAACCACAATTAATTATTTTTAAATATACAATTAATATTGATGAATTGATTGCACTTTATTCATGCAAAATTTTTAATTTGAATACTATTTAATTTTAAATATATGTTTGACCTTTTCTTAATTCACAATACTTTCTCAAAAAATATATTTTACAATTTTTTTTTTTAACTTTTCAATACAAAACTTAAATAAATTATTTTGAAACGAATTCGAATTTTTGAAATTAAGCAATTGAACTTTATTATGAAGGTATGAAATTCACATACACTGAATTAAACCATAATTTTCTATGGTATCACAACGAAGGACATCTGAAATGCCAAGTTTGTCTTATGCGAAGCTTTGCTGCTGGCTAAGTAAACGTTTAAAATATTTGAGCTGCCTCTGCCGATGTCGATGCATGTTGGAAAAGTTTTTGCGCCCAAAATTATTAAGATGAGTGGCATAAATTATGAGCAGTGCAAGGCGATGGGCTGGGCCAGGACTCGTAAAAGCAGCTGGCAGGTAATCCACAGAGACAAACTAAGGGAGTGGGGGAGGGGCAGGGTTTGATATTTGATGAGTGAACGACTAACTGCATGACAGTCTCTGGTCGAGTGTGTGGCTTTGTGTGTGGTTGATCACTTTACGTATTGACAGCGCCGGACTGCATGTCGTATACGTAATGTGTGTATATCTGCATTAGTGTGTATGTGTGTGTGTGTGTGTTGGCTGGAGGGCAACAGCAGTTAGTTTAATATTTATTTAATTTAATATGCTAATTGGATGTGATCTGTATGTGTGCGTGTGTGTTCGTTTGTGTGCGCGTCAGTGTGTCAACAACTTTACGAGCGAACAATTCATAAATAAATGACAGCCTCAAAGTTTTGACATGTCACAGAATTCAGTTAAAGTTTTAACTTGGCCAACGCGGCGGATGCAGTAAATGCCATCAGTTGCTGCAATGTTTTTTGGCTGTTATTAATCGTTGAAAAATTTGCCAAAAGACGGAAAATGCTGTCAGGAAAAACTTCTCGCCTAGCCAGCAGCGCGACAAATTGTTTTTGCGATAAAATTGGACAAGTGACACGCGCGCCCTAATCGTCTGGGCTGCGAATGGGCGTGTCCTCTCCTGCAGTTACGTCAACCTAACAGGCAGCCAGTCTGCTTTCAGTTGCAAGGCAATGTTAATGATATTACGGCTTTTCCAAGCCTTCTAGTAAACAGTAGCTGCTTGGAACTGCCAACTGTCAAGTGGACCAGTGACCGTTGCAGAAATTGCATTAAAACTGTTGAATACTTCGTACACAATTCTGTAATCATTTTTGCCACTCTTTTTGAGGGGGTAAGTTGCGTTCTATACAATAATTTGCATTTTGAATTCAAATTGAATTTGGAGTGCGACTTAAATAAATGGTGAATAGAACGAATTGTAAACTTTTGCCGTCAGAGCGAAATATAATTGTACGCTAGAATGTGTGCGATGAATTACATGCCAACAAAAAGAAATAAAAAATGTAACCTCAAAACGCACTAAAACGAAATTAATACAGTACATATATAAATATAACTAAAAAAGCGTGCATAAAATGAACTAGGAAGAAAATTTACGATGCAGTGCACATTGTAGGGAATGCTCTACACAAAATGTGAATCAAAATTTTTATTGGCAGTTTGTCAGTCAGTAAAATTCTGTCTTGCGCGGAAAAGTTGTAAAAAATCCATAAATATTTCTTCGCCATAAGCGTTTAATAGGAGTATAAGCTGTGAAATACGTAACATCTATACAAAAATATACAATAAATGGCAGTGCTGTGGCATTTATGTTTTTCTCTATAGTATCATTAGGAGACTCAATCACAATATATGATATTTGATATGCAATTAAGCAAAGACTTTTGTTTTTCAAACTGCATACAAAACTGTATTTATGGAATAGACTCTAAAACTTATGAGACTGTATAGAATAAAAATA
This sequence comes from Drosophila picticornis, assembly GCA_035043845.1. Classification (NCBI taxonomy): domain Eukaryota; kingdom Metazoa; phylum Arthropoda; class Insecta; order Diptera; family Drosophilidae; genus Drosophila; species Drosophila picticornis. The sequence continues at coordinate 11,420,579 of JAWNMR010000362.1, read as the reverse complement.
CTTACAAGTGCCGTGAAACATCATGAACATCATTGTGACCTCAACTGGTATACATATATAGATGGAATATGTGGTAATATGTGGTAATATTTATCGCTAGTGAGTTTCTCAAAAATAAAATCAATCAAAGTAGTCATGAATTAAATGTGGTTTTGAGGAAACTAATCGATTTCTTTTGCATTGGAGCTTTGCGTATTACTTAGTTTCAGGATATTGTATCACTAGGAACAATACTATCACATGGCTTTTACGACGGCATTACAGCCAAGGAATGTCTTGTTTCTGCACTAATGCACGTTATGCTCAAAAATTGTATTTTTTATGTGCATATTTGCAGCACGAATAATATGAATTTAAATTGAAGCCAGAAAGAAAAATATTAAGCGATGCTGTTCGCTGAACTGCGAAAAGAACACGGGAAGTAGCAACAAATACGCACACATGTGACAAAAGTCAGTCAGCCAGTCAGTCAGTCGGGGAGTCGGGTAGGCGGTTAGTCGGTTAGTCAGTCAGAAGGCTGGCAGAGAATGCGAGTTTCGCATCGTGTTGAACTTGTCAACACGTCCTGGTAGCGGAGCCGAGTTCACAACACACAAAAAAGAAGAGGAGACGGCGTTGAATGAATGACTGAATGGGATTGGAGGAACCGTGAGCGTAAAGTGATTGCCGATAGTGGCAAATGAATGCAAAATATATGTGCATACACAGTTAGTACACGCACTCACATTCGTAAATGTATTCGTGTTTTCTTAGGAGAAGTACTTGTTGAGCCAAGTGAGATTGGTTGCCTTATAGATTTTGTGCTCTGCTATTGCTGCTCGCTAGCTGACATTGACAGGCAACCAACGGCTGCTGGCATTGCAAAATAGTTATTGGATGGCATACCTCTGTCCCTGCCACAGCCCCGTGCCGCTGCCACAGCTCCGAGCATCAGTCAGACATGGCTTGCCACTCGCTGTGCACCAATTTGAATGACATTCATAGAAGACGACAGATAGAAATTGTGACATTTGTATAGAAATAGTTTTGCTGTTCTAGCAAATAGTTGTGCAGATATTTTTTGATTGCCGCATACTTTATGGGGTCGGGTCTGAGGCAATGCAGCAATGCAAATGCTCAAGATCTCTACAGTTTCTAAAAATGTACTTCAAAGCATCCTTTTGATGCTTAAAAATAATGGAGCTCGAAGCTCAGCTTGATTAATGTTCGTTTCTTGGTATGTTTTTGATATGGATGTGTAATGAGTTGTAATGTTAAAGTTTAAGGACAGAAACAGTTCAACATTGGTAATAACAAGTTGCCACGTTGCAGTCGAATGTATCCGACTGTTTTGTACTTTGTTACAGAAGTAATAACAACTGAAAACGGAAGGAAACTAATCATTTTGATTAACTCGGAAAGACTGATGTAGCTTGGCTTGATTTCTTATACTGATTTATTAAAAAAAATAGGAAAAGTGTTAGGACTTTTTTTACTCTTGCAGTGCGGCACGTAGATATTTGTTTAAATAAAAAATGTATGTATATATAAAATAAAAAAATAAAGTATAAACTTACTAGTCTAGACTAGACTGACTCCAATCACATAGATTAAAATCGGTTAGTTAGTATAGATCTGGCCTTAGCATTTACATTATAGTAGACACATTTTTTATGAGTAATTTTGTTAGAAATATTCATTTGCTGCGTCAACAAAAATTCAATCTTTAAAATGACTGGAATTCTGTAAGCAGAAACGCAACTACAACACTACACTACACTCAAAGGGACCGTGCTCTAATCAATTTTGACGCGAACAACATTTCGTAAAGCCATTGCTTGGCTTTATGAGAGACTATCAAAGTTGAGTTGGTGTTTTTTATACCGTCTTTGGCTTTTCCAGTGGCCTTGCTTGCTATTTCCACTTGAGTTGGCGTCGCTGATGCTTGTTTTCAAAAGGGTTAATTTTCCAGTTATGAAAAGCAGAACCTAGCCACCCAAATCCCAGTCGAGGTCTTTGAATATTCAGGGCAGCAACAACAATAACAAGTGAAAGAAATAACTAAAACAACTGGCAGCCAGTTGGGTGTTACCATTATTTTTGTTATACAATTTTGTTTTTTTCCTTCTCAAATATTTGTGTGTCGCAGCGTTTAGAATGTTGTAGTTCCATTAAAGCAGTTGCTTTCATCAGCTGAAAGTACGTGAATTAAATGTTGTGAAACTTAAATGGGTCTACAGAAGAGTTCATACTGAGCTGCCTATTTGGGCTAAGCTTCAATGGTTCTCTAAAAGTGGGTAAAGGTCGGTGAATTGTGAATACAAGTTTACTTTTGCATTATTAAAAAAATTTTTGGAATGCATTCGAGCGAACTAGCTGCAAACTCGATGCCGAAAACCACAGCTGCATTTTAGCATTTTGCATGGCTGCTTTTTGCCAACATTTTTTTTATTTGTATTAATTTCTTTAAAATGTACTTTAAGCTAGGGCATGCATTTTGCAGGCATTACATGACAGTAGATAGTGTTAACCATTTTGGAATGTGTTTATATATTTAATGTTTATATTTTTGAATTTAATTCTTCTTCTCAGTTAGATTGTAGATTTGCTTGGCAACGTCAGAGAGCTGCACGTCGATGGCCTTGGTGTCATCGTACAGCGATGGTGCCTCGCCCAATATGACAAATGTGCCCACCAGTGACGCAATCATGAACAGCCAGAGGAATAGGCGATCCATGACCATGGCCACAAAGCCCCAGTCCTGATCCTCCTGTTGTTAAATAATACAGAAAGAATTTTAAAGCAATGAGAAAAATTTACATAGAATTTGTATTCTACTCAAATGGAGATATATAATACAATCAAATAGGAGAACGATAAAGACAGTTGTGAATAAAAATTGCACAAAGGGTCATATGTGCAATATTGGCTAACTACACTACGCTTTAAGCCCACACTTTGAGCGATTACTTTCATTAAGCACTGGCGCTTAATCTGCTTATACCCGGCGCTCGATGGCTATCAATCAAAATGAAACTTCCAATAGCAAAGCAAAAGCAAAATTAACACCAACAAAGAAAAAAAGAAACAAAAATACGGTCTGAAAACAAGTGGCAGAAACGGAGAACAAAGTGTTGGGTGTTGGATTTGATTGAATCGAATTGTTGAAGCCGTTTGCCAGTCAATTGAACAAAAGCAATTAAAAGTGGATTTTGTGTGGTCTTAAAGTGCAAATATGCCAATGCTTAAATAAAGTCGACAAAAGATAGCAAATAACAAGAAGGAAGACAGAGACAGAGACAGAGATACAATTCTTGCTGCATGCTGTTTGTCTGGTTAGTTAAACAGTACACTCAGGAAAAAAAGATAATTGAAATTTGGGAAAGGACACTAAAATTAAAACAGACCTCAATGGATAATATAAAGAATATATAAACATATTTTATTATTTTTTTTTTTAGAAGTATTTTTATAAAATATACTTAAAAAAAAATAGAAATTCGAACCGTTAACATATTTAAGAAAATTATTTCTAAATTTAAGAAAAAACTGGTTCTTAGAAAAATACAAGTTTCGGTTTTAGTAATTCACTCTCTGAAAAACTATGTGAAGAAGATTTCTGAGTGTGTTTTCAGAGTGTGGCAACTACTAAAAATATCAGGAACAGACGCGAAAACGATTTTTGTGGTTATTGTGCAATGGTTGAGTCATGTGCAACTTTAGCTTCAGCTTTTGCTCCAGCTTCAGTTCGCTGTCACTGTCATCACTGTCACGTTTGTAGTTGTTACAGTTGTCGTTATCGTCGTTCGTCCGGCCAAACGGAATTTTCAATTAAAAATTCAATCAGCTGCAGTCGGCACTCACCGCATTGAACTCGTCCTGCCGCTGCATATGGTGCTGTATGAACATGACGTTGTGTATGGCCTTCTCCAGCTCAAACGGATACTTTTTGCGTGTTGCCACATCGCTCATGGAGTCATCCAGGCCAGAAAGCACCGACGGCAGCCCATTGTAGCCGCTCAGTGTGCTCAGGCCGCCACCCAAAGCGCCCACCAAACCACTGAATCTGCAACAGAAAGTTGATGATTATAGAACCACAGTTTGCCTAGGTTTCCACAGACGTTTCTGTGAGGGAACCTAAATTAAACCAAGACTCAGTTCAAACATTAAATCTGCGCAAATTAATTATTATTATTATTTTTTACTTCATCAAGCCTTTCTTGAATTCCGGACATTTAATTTCTAATTTTCTGTTCTGCATTTCATTTGGGTTGTCTGTTCAATATAATTAAGTTCTTTTCTGAAACATATTTCTTTCTACCATGAAAATTAAACAAGTCCTTCTAAAATGAAAGTCGGCACAGAAGACAAAAACTGTTTTTTTTTTGTTTTTTTTTCTTTGTTTGTAATGTATTGAATGAGGCATCTTGGACTTCTTGAGCTAAACTGCCTAAGTTTGAATCGGAATCCTAATCTTAATGAAACTTGACAACCAGCCTCAGACAGTAACTCTGTTAAATTTTTCTTGTTTTATAGAAAATTGTTATACTTATAAATAATTTCTCTAAAATTCAGTTGATTAGTTTCATGAATAACCATCACGAGGAATCACTTCTTTTTAATCAGAATATCTTCTTTTTATTTTACGAGCCACCCTCGCTGGTAAAAACTTACCTATTGGTTGCTGTTGTCACATGCATGCCGTTGCAGCCGCCGACACCGACACGTCCTTGCATGCGACGTATGGAATCTGGGCTGGAGCCGCCCGAGTTCATTTGCATTTCATCCATTAGGGCCTGGCCGAACTTTGTCTTGCTAAACTTCAAGCCGTAGTTGATCTTATTGGCAGCTAGGTCTCGCAATAAATCCTTCGGTACACGCATTAGCAGCAGCTTGGGCAGCCGCTTGATGAAGAAGGCGCGTATCCAGGGACGCATCTTGTGCGTGCTGGGCTTGCGATAATGTATGTTGAGTATAATGATGGTAATGACGACACTCAGCCCAACGAGCAGCATGGTGAATAGCAGATATTTTCCCAGCAGCGGAAGAGCCAACGATGTCGACGGTATGATTTCCGATATGAGCAAAAAGAACATAGTTTGCGACAGCAATATGCTAATGCAGAGCGCAATCTTCTCGCCCGAGTCGGCGGGCAGATAGAAGACCAGCACCGAGAGGTAGGAGATGCCGACGCAGGGTATAATCAGATTTACCGTGTAGAAGAGTGTCTTTCGTCTCAGCGTAATATTGAAGAATATGTCTAAACATTTGAGCAAAACAAGCAGCAATCGCAGCAGGCAAAAAAGAGCAGAAGAGAAAAGGAAAGGACACGAGAGCGAGAACGAGGCAGGCAAGGATTGGGATTTTGGTTGGGTTATTTGGGGGGTTGGGATCCGGGTTTCCATAGTGAGTTTGGGTAGAGCTTTCGCGTACGCGTGTCGGCGAGCAAAGTTTTGTTGCTTTAAACCCTACGAAACTCACCCGGATACGGTTCCGCACAGCATGGATAGTATTTTTCGTGGCGCTCAGCGGGCACGCCCAATATGTCCCACTCAACACTCGGATAGTACTCGCGCAAATCAATGCCAATCTCCACTTTATTGTCCTTGTCGTTCTTCTGGTTGATGTGCTTTAAATCGATCTGCAAACAGAGAGGTAGAGGTATAGACAGAGACAGAGAGAGAGAGAAAGAAAGCACAGCTGAAAGAGCCATAAAAGACATTAAGCTTTAAGGCACTTCAAGCACACGGGCGTGATGCTCATCAGCCACGTCCAAGTCGTTCTCTTGTCGTCACTGTCACCGTCAACGGCGTCGCTTTAGCCGCCTGCAGGCGACATCTTTGTCTCCGCCTTGGGCTGCTTCAAGTTGAGGCTCAAGTGCAGTCATTAAAGAGTAGAACATTTAAATGCGCTGACAACATCTACGCTGCACAGTGAGGCAAATACGATTTATATGGAAACAGAACGGGTCCTCACGGCAAATACTTCATTAGGCAGTCACACATTTTTTTTATTTATTTAATTTGAATTAAAACATGTCAACACTTTAAAAATATATCTTCAATAAATACAAATTTTAAATTAAATTGATACTAAACAAATATATTTATAATTAATTAATGATATTCCAAACTTAAATCGAAATAAACATGTACAAATAAAATAAACCATATTATAAATCTGGGAGTTTTTAAATGTCAAAGAGCGCTACATTTAATACACCGATTGTGAAACACCAGAAAAACCGTTCTGCTGTATTACTTTTAAATATATGTAGTGTTAAAGCTTTTCGATTTTAAAGAAATGCTATTGTAAGCACAATGTCTCTTTATTAGTAGTGTTATTGGTCAGTTAAGACCACTGTGCGATGTCCGGTCAGCGGATGCGGAAAAGGCATCGTTTGTGGGGAATCGCACTTTGTTTTAATTTATAGCCGCGCATTTTTATGACAGCGACACCCAGTCGACTTTCTCGTTGGAAGAGTGATTTTTTTTGTTTGTTTTTTTTTTTCTTCTATATTCATTTCAGCAATTTGAGTTGGGTGTGCGTAACGGTAACGGTTAGACAAGTTTCAATTACACTTTTACAATTTCTCACATTTTAATCTGCAGAGCAGCCGACGCCCTTTCGATGTTCGCACGGCTTCTTAGGCATGTAAGCGTGCGCTCAGCGCTCAGATAAATGGTCCGCCATAAATCCAATGACACGCCCCGTTGCGCACTCACACTCACTCACGGACACACACACTCACACACACACACACACACTAACACACACACACAGATAATAGTGGGAGATTGAATGTATTTTGGGGGTGGACATACCTGATCGCCGTCATAGGTCCAGGAGCCAAACTTCATGAAGCATGTCTGCTGATCGAAGGGAAAGTAGCGCACATCAATCTCGCAGGACGACTTGAAAATTGCCGGCGGTGTCCAGACAACCTTGCCCGTATAATGCAGTATGGCCTTCGTCATGGTTGTAACCACGTATTCGCCATCAGCACTGCAACCAATGCATAATGAAAATTGCAATTTGGCAAATGGCGCTTAAAGCACTCACTTGTTATAGAGCACAATGTCGGGCAGCCAGATGTGCTCGGAGGGCACATAGAGTTCCGTAACACCTCCATACTCGGATGGATCCCATTTAAATTTATGATCCTGCCATTCATGCTCCAGCCACACATTTGTCGTTAGAATTTGATCTTTGAGATTCTGTGGCAGAGATAATATAAGTGAAAATTAAATGTAGAAAACGACTGCATACGCGAGTCTCTTGCTCCACACCTCGTTTCCATGCATTAAATGGAATTTGCATTTTTTTTGTTGCCACACTTTGCTACAGCTGCGGCTGCTGCTGCTACTTCTGTTCCCCTGCCTTGCCCCTGGGTTTGTCTGTTTGTTTGCCGGGTTGTCTGCTTGCATGCCACACATCCCTCTCTCCCCTCACAGCCAACCTTCCATCGTCTGTCTCTAGACTCTATGCGCTGCCGCTAATGTGCTTTTTGCTGTCAGCTTACGGTTTTTGGATTTTTGGCTTGTTTTATTACCTTTTAAGCCTCGTGGTAACGGCACTTTCTGCTGTTTTCACTGCACTCCCCCCTTGGCATCCCTCGCACTCGCCAACCTATCGTCGCACCGTATTCTTCTGTAATTGCAGAGTGCGCTCCATCCTCCTGCTATCTATCCTGCTCCTGCTCCTGCTCCTGCTCCCGCTCCGCCTCTGGCTTATGCTCTTGCTCTGCCTGCACAGGCCATTTGACAAATGCTGCGCCATGAACTTTAAAACTGGCGTACCAAAAACTATGCAAAATGTTTACTATTGTGCAAATAAAATGAAATTCTGCTGAAATGTTATATAAATTGAGTGTCAGTCTGTAGGGAAATGTGCATTACTTCATTGCACGAATCAGTTTTTTTCATGTAAAAATAGAATAAAGGAAATTCTTATGGTCTGTATGAATAAATGGGCACAGTAACAGCAGATTTATTGTCTCTTTAAATGTTGTGCCGTGAAATAAATTATTAATAATTTTAGCAGGGGAATTCTTACTGAATTTACAATATTTTGAAATGTTATCGGAATTTATATGTGAAATGGACCTGTCAAAAGATGATCAATAACTTATTTATTCTTGCACTATCACAATGAGCCAAACTTGGCTCAAGTGGGCTTGGTGGAATACAGATTGCCACACTTCACCGAAAACTGCAATAACCTTATCAAAATAATATTTTTTAATAACATTTTTTTATCTCTATTCAATTATTGTAGAACTTTCTATTTATATAAATTGGTTTGTATCTCGAAATTCAAACGGTTATAATTAAAAACAAAAAAAATAAAACCAATTGTTATAATTCAGCAGAGAGAAATTTATTAATCAACGCAAAGTGGTTTTCATATTCTTGTTAACTAAAATAATTAAAAAGCTTTTAACAAATCAATTAAGTAATTAGCTGCACGTGCAAACGGAAAACAAAAATTGCTTCGAGCGGTCAGACAAAACTCAATATGGCAGCTGTCAGCCAATTTCAATATTGCTGTTGGCTCAGCTGTGCTCGCCTCATTTGCTGTCATTTATGTTTGGCATTTTTCGATTTACGACCCAAAAGTTGGTGCAGTAACTGTTTGGTTGTTTACATTTTGCTTCGCTCCACTCTATAAAATGGCCCTGGCAAATGTAGCGCAACGTTGCTCGTTGCTCGTTGCTCGAGTGCTCCATTGAAGCGCTTAATTAAAATAAAAATAAATAAAAAAAATACGAAATGAAATCAAGAACTGTGCCACACAGCTAGCCTATGTATCACTGTGTGTGTATGTGTGTGTGCCCGTCCAAGTTTAGCAATTGCATTAATTATTTCGAGAGTGCTTTGTGTGTGGGGGCAGCTCTTACATCAACACATTGACTCACCAAATCGATGAGCTGCGACAGGCGCAGACCTAGCTTGACAAGCACCGTGTCCGTGTTGTTGCTAACGGGTCGTATGAGGCGATTGTAGTTGCTGAGGAGATCATCGTAGAGTCGCTTGGCATCCGGATTCGCTTGAACCGTTTCGCAGAAGAGTAGGAGGACGGCCAGCAGCAGGCAGAGCAGCTTACAGTCCAGCAGCAGTGCCAGACGTGGACGTGGAGCGCGAGTTGAGCGCCACATGACGTCACTGGGCGGCTCAATTCAGTTCAGTGCAGTTCAGCCTTGAAGTCGCTTGGCCGGCCTTTTATTGATACTAAAAACACGCGCACAGGTTTTTGTTTACCTTTCGGCTCTGCGTGCCGTGGCGTGGCGTGGCGTGCGTGACGTAGTTGCGAGCGGGCGAGCAAACTTTTTTCTCTCCCCTTTTTGTGTGTTCTGCTTTTGGTCTAGTGAGGAGGATCTAAAAATTAGATACGCCAATAAGTCTACACTTGGCGGACAGCTGCGCAACGTCAGCGCCGACGCAATCGAGGCACTCTGACACAAAGAAAGCGGCAGCGACTGCTCTGCCGCCGTTGGCAGCGACTGTGACAGCAGCTGAGCAGCTGGACCAAAGCAGAGCTGTTCTTGTCCTTGTTGTTGTTCTTGTGCTGAGCTCTGAGCAGGAGCAAACGCAGCTGATTTTGTTTGTGTGTCAAATTGTGTTGTATGTCAACTTAGCTAATTTTCAAATTTTCAATTATTTTTGATTTTAGTTGAATAGATTATAAATTATATAATATTTTTTAGCTTAAATTTTCACTTGCTATTTTAGTATATTTTTTGTTGGGGTAAAGTCTATTTAATTTTCACTTGTGGCTGGGCTGCCTCACGCAGTTCGCTCCGTGCTGTCCTGCATAGATATTCACAGGATTCGTACTGACGTGCGTTTTGTTTTTGTAGCCAGCCATGGCCCTCTCAATCAGGCGGCAGTAGCAGCAGCAGCGGCAGCAGCAGCAGCCGCAACGCAAACAGTATCTGCAGCCGCAGCATCCGTCGCAGCGTCTACTATTTTGTCGCTTTGTCGCCAGCGTCGCGCAGATGCTGCGCAGCGTCTGCGCAATGCGGTTCACCCTGTTATTGAGAGCGAGAGCGAGAGAGAGAGAGAGAAAAAGAGGCTGTCAAAGGCTGCCTGGCTGCTTCTGTGTTTGTGTGCTGGCGATGCTGTCGGCGGTGGCTGTGCTTTCATGTAAGCTTACACATTTTGTTGCCCAAGCCAAGCCCTAGAGAAACAATCTCCCTCTTTCTGCCTCTCGCTCTTCATGCTCTCAATCTCTCTGGATGGCCATGCTCTCTTGAGTTGTTAATCCAGCGACGACTCCATTATAACTTCAATCGCTCTGTTTTGGGCTCTCTCCCACTTTTGCACGAGCCACAGCCCCGAAAAAAAAAATTTCCATGCAAACAAAAGTTTGCCACTACGAAAAAAGCACAGAGACTCACACACACACACACACACAAATGAAAAAAAGTCGCACACTGCTGCAAAAACCAAATTTTTCGTAATTGTCAACATTCGTTCAAATGTACGTTAACATGCAACCGGGACAGATCTACAGAACACCCATACACCCACCCACACACAAATACACACACCCACACACCCACACACACCCACACACACACACTTATGTACACCTTTCAACAGCATTTTGCATGTTTACCATTGCAGCAGTGTTGGCAATGCTCAGTTTTTGGGTTTTGGGCTTTGGTTTTTGGTTTGCCATTTGGTTGTCTACCATTTGCATATGTGTCATATTGCGATTTTGAGTTGTTTCTGTGGCTTGATTTAGCCACAGCAATAGTGTTGCACACACATATTTCTAGCTGTGCCCAACCAGTAATGTGTTGCGACTGACGACACTCGTAGTTGCAACAGCAACTGCAACATTAACAACAATAACAACTGCAACATCAACTTCAACAGAAACAGCCGCAGAAATGGCAACAACCACAGCCCACAGGACACCTTTTGTAAACGCTTGTGCCTGCGGCAATGGCATGGCAGTAGTTTCTGCTGTATGCACAAATTTAGTAATTATTAAGGATTTTGGGATATTGCCTTTTCTTTGTGGCAGTTTAATGGATACACAGCAATTACTAAGTTTCATTTTAGTTATGTATATAACAAATTGCCTTCTTATTATAATTAATTATTATCTGGTGAATTTTTGTTATTTTTTAAGGTATAAAATATTTAAAAAATTAGTTCAAAGCTAAATTTAAAGTAGTTTTTATAATATACATATTTGTAGTGGTTTGTTTTTGACTAGTTTGAGATCGCATAAACCAAAAATTAAAAGAAGGTTCAATTGTAAAATTGGCTTTAGTTATTGTATTTTTATTATTTACTTAAAAACTATTAAATTCAATATGCCTGCGTCGATATTCGTTTGATTATTGCAAGTTTTTCAAGTAAGTAAGCTTACTAACTTGTGAGAAATTAAACATGCTTAAAATAATGATAGGTGTAGAAACCTAACTGTAACTATAAATAACTAAGAGTAACAGATTTGGGACAATTGTTGTTTTTTTGTCAAAGCAGTTTTCATTTATGCCACTTTTTAACACACAGAAATTGGATGCTTGGATAACATTCTATATTCTAACTCCCATTGAAACGAGGACTCCTGGACGTCAGGCTGTATTTTGTAGCTGTTGGTGTTTTTGTCATGGCTGTTACTGTTGTTATTGTTAGTGTCCATTGTGTCCTGAAAATGCCTTAATGATACATGAACTTTGTCATTCGGGCTGCCATTGAGCCGCGTGTGTTTTATGGCTTACGGTCACTGGCCGTCGTTTGGCTTTGAGGTTCTTTTGGATCCCCACAGAAATATTTGGCCACATCAGCAATTTTCCTCAGTTTACCAGTAACTGAAAGAAACAACAGCAAAAACGACAACGACAACGACTCAGGAATCAGTTTAATGACCAAAATATGCGCCTGCTGCTATTTTGTCACAAGCAAATTTAATCTAGTCTATTAGCTGTTTTACTGCCATCTTTTTTGTTATTACCCTTTTTAAAGGCTCCATTCGAAACTGCTGTTTTTGCGCTATAATTTTGATTTTTGTTTTGTTTTTTAACCTTAGTCATCTATCTGTGTTTTAGTTGTGCTGCTCTAAATGATCAATAGCTCTGCATATATTATTGTTGTCAATATAGCAGGGCAATCAATATTACAACAACAGAACGGGTTTTGTGGCAAAATAGCAAACAACAAATCTGATTGTTTGCAAGCCAAACTTTGATTTGCGTTTCTCTTTTTATACTCTGGTACCGAGGGTATCATAGTATATTGGTTTTGTGCAATGTCCGTCCTGCTGTCCCTCAGTCTGTATGAAGGCCACTTTTTTCGACCACCTCCGTCGCCCCTAAGTATCGATCTACCTTAATCGCCAAAGTCGATATTTCGGAAAGTGTAAATCGATAAAATCGCATACCTCCAATAATTTTAAGAACAGGGAAGGTAACTTGCTGGTAATCTTCTTCAAATATCGGTTTATACATCGCCAAATTTGATGGGAATGTTGCTGGTAATATTCTTAAGAAATCTGTAAATAAAATGTTGCACCATGCCCACTCCCGCCCTCAAAATTCCCAAAAGCCTATACTTGGCAAGTTGACGGCCCCGCCCACAAAAAAATTCTCGCAAAATCCTCAAAAGCTCATCAGAGTATTTCGCAGTCAGTTACGCTTGACTGCAACGTTCTTACTTATTTTTCTATTATTTGTTTCACTGTGGTTTTGCACAACAAGGAAAACTAATGAACAAAAAAAGTCAAAATAAAATAAAAACAAAACAATTTTTGTTTTCAGTCGCCACCAAAAAAATCAACAAATGTGAACGGAGTTGATTGAATATTGAATACTCATTCAAAAACATGTTTTGTTCGTATGAATTAATTGAATATTTTTATGCTTAAATGAATATTACAATATGCTCAAAATAGAATAAGATAGTCTTCTCAACTACTGATAGATTGTCAAAAAGGTGCAATTTTCTTTTTCTAATTTACAGTGATATTTTTCTAATTCTAAGTCAATTAGGAAAGTTATTGGGTAAACTAAATATTTCTGTAAGATCAACAACTGAACTTAAATTGTAAATGTATCATAATTATCAAAATTATTATAATATTTCTGTAAGATCAACAACTAAACTTAAATCATAATATATAAACCATAATTATATTATATTAATTATTACAAGTACACAGCTAAAAGAGAAACTTGATCCCGATCAAACCTCGCCAGCTGCTGGAAAACTAAAGGGTATGTGGAAAGTTTACAAAACAATTTCGACAACTTTGCTTTTATCGCACTCAGATGTAGTGAAGTTGAAGCAAACACCTGGAATAACGCGTCTGTGTAGCTCAGTGGTTAACATATACAGGATGGTGGGGCAATGGCCACCCGCTTAGTTGTTCGACTTTTTGATTTTAACCCGAGAGAGCGACCACCTCTAACACCGGAGCACATGGAGCAGTAGCAGGAGAGCAGGAGACGAGACGAGCGTATCAGTAAGAAAACTCAATTAAAATTTAAATTTTCAAACGTAAATGACAAAAGTTTCTCAACTATAAATAATCGGCAGTCGCTCCACTTGGCTTGGTTCGGTTGCCTGCACTTGCTGGCACTTCAAAATCTGACAAGAGTCGCGACACTCCCTCCCACACCCACACTCTCCACCACTCTCCCACCGCCTCCCACGTACCACTCCAAATATAAATAGCGTGCGTAGCTGCGTGATCGAAAGTTTTGTCTATGCTCGTACAATTTATCTAACTTTTATGGCAACCACAGCAACGGCAACGGCAACAACCAACAACAACAACAACGACAAGAGCAGAAAAAAGCGTTTGCTGGTTTGGCCAGAAATTAATTGCAAAACTGTGTGGTATGTGGGAGTGGGCAGGCGAGGAGTAATAGGCGGTGGTCGGTGGTCGGCGAGCGATGGGGTAACTGTCAGGCCAATCACAATGAGCGCTTGCCACTTGAACAACATAAAACTGATTGCTGAAAATCTGGCCCATCGGTCGAAGCCACACAACCCGCTCCCTCTGCCCGATGCAATGCGGCGCTTTGTTGGTTTCGTCAATTCATGGGCTACGCTTGTCGTTGCCATTGTTGACACGTTTAAGTGTCGTTTGCTTTTATCGGGAGCGTTCACAACAACCACAACGGCATCAGCATCGGCCTCACAGCGACCTGCACATAACATTTTTACAACGTTTTTTAATTGTTTTTGTCAACTGTGAATTTGGTGGGCACTCGTGAAAGAGCGGCGGACCCATCAATTTAATGGCATTTTCGCGTGAGGCTACAAAAAAAAAAAATGAGAAAAAAAATCAAAGCCAGTCGGCAGCAACAACAACATCTCAATCTGCCAGTCTGTCAATTAATGTAGATAGCATTTTATGATGAGCAGTGACAAGTCGTCTCGGAAATGACAGCGCATTACTCGCCCATTGGCGGCTTTTTTATTGCGCCCTTAAATTCGATGCCTCACAGCATAAGGCATAAAAATGATGCATAGTTTCTGGCGCCGCTAAGCGATCTCATTCATTGCACTTATCACATGGCGTTTGCCCAATTGGCACAAATGAAAATTACTGTCACCGACTCACGAGGCGTATGCTTAATTGTATATTTAGATAAATGGATAAAAGCAATCTGATGGAGTATTTGTATGTTCACTATAATTAAATTAGAAAAGGAAACATTAATTTAAATGGAGACTAGATTTACAGTTTTTAGCATAAAGCTTTTTACGGACCACATTGAAATTCGACGACGAGTTTTTCTTTTTTTTTAGGATTTTTTTTATAATTCTATAGAATGCTAGAAGGATAACTATTGTAAGCATTAAAGTGAAGTGTTTGGCTTGCAGTGCATTAATCACAACTTTGGCTTATAAATTATTTTATCTTAAGTCTTCACTTTAGTCAAATATACCCATTTATGTGCGTTACAACTGATTTAGTCTTCAGAAAATAAATTGATTAATAATAAGCAATATAAGTGCGTTTTGTCTATGCCAGCATATTTAAAGCAGCCACAAATGGGCTTACTTCTCACTTAAGGCTAAAGTTCAAAGCGCCCGGATGATCATTAACTGTGTGGGTCTATTAATGCTATCTTAATTCGATTTGAAATCGGCACTCATCCCTGATAATTTCACACGAGCACACAAACTAATCTGTGACTAATTTGCTTGCCACATTATGGCCAAAGCATAATAATATAATATATATATTTTTTTTTGGCTGTTGCCACGCCTCAGCGCTTTGATAAGTGGAGCGGCGCACGCAACACGCCCACACAGATGTGAGCTGTGCGTGAAGCCAAAACCAACGCCAGAGCCAAAGCCAAAGCCAAAGCTAAAGCCAAAGCCATATCCAAAGGCACATCCAGAGCCAAGGCAAGAACGGCTGACGTAAAGTCATCAGGCGTCTGACTTAACAACTTTGCAGTGACAAGTTTCAATGTCTTTTTTCGCGAGCGCGCTCGTTTCTTACTATACTTACACTTTGTCAAGTTTTTGCTTTTAGACAAGCTCATCATATCCCTCCTCCCCCATCCCTTTCCCTACCCCATTGCCCTTTCCACGTCGCTTACAACGCGCACTTGAGCATGGGCATCGTAGTCATCGTTATCATCTTCATTTCGTTTGTGCCTGGGCCGCGTCTTTGTGTTGCTTCGCTGCATTCGAAAGTTCACTCGACTCAAAAGTGTGATTTACCAAAGTCACCCAAAACACCGAAAGTAAATTAACTGTTACAAATGTATATTTGTGTTGTGTGTGTGTCTTTGTATCTCTGGGTTCGTATGTATGCGTGGCTAATCATGCGTTTATTGCGCAGCGGCTACGATGCGTATGCGTAACACAATTTTCGGTACATCTAATCAACTTACATTGAGGTTGTGTGCGAGGCTCATCAATTGACACATTTCAAATATCAAAAGACCCCAATGTAATCAAGTTCATTTAAAAGCAGATCCTTTGAACTGAAACCATCTCTATCAGATATTCAAAATAAGTTATATTTCTGTACATTTGCAAAATAGTTATATGAATAAATATAGTTGAATATAAATTCTTACTTGAATACCGATAATTATTATTAAGACCAGGAAAAAAAACCGAATCAGATTAAAAATAAAATTGATTTTCTAGGAATTAGTTAAGATGCCCAGCCACATTATTCTTACACATGTTGTAATGACTATTGCAAAACGCAAGAACCATAAATATATATATACAAATATATATATACACATATCAGATTATTATTTTTACTGAAGTTGAGCGTGTTTAATTTATATGTTCTAAAATTGTAAACGCTTTTTTTTATAAACTTCACTTTTTTCATACACAAGCAAATAGACATTAAAATTATCTTCAACTTCCCAAGGAGTTTATATGTTGTTAATGTTTTGCCAGCTACAATTCTCATAAATGGCCACCCCTTAATTTTTTTTGTTGTTTCTGGTGAGCTCACAAATTGTCCAACAATTGAAACGACTTTAGCTATGGCAACTGACTTTGCCTTGGCACTGCTACTTGGCATTTCCGGTTTCATTCCGGTCTGTTGTTTGCAGCTCCATGTTGCCATCTTTATGAGATCAAGTAGCGCACGCTGAACGTTGTCTCTGTTTCGAACTCTCACTTGTGTTGTTATAAATACCCTCTATTTATGGTAACAATGTGTAAAGAAATTTTGTACAATTATTATTCAAGTCACAAATGAATATAAATAACATACAAATTCAATTAACGAATTCACTTTTTGTAGACTCTCACTTTTCAGTCGTACAAAGTTATTTAAATATGTTTAGCTTCCTTTGACAACTTGGAAATGCGACTTGTGTGCCTTTGCTGCTGATGTATTTGCCCTTGATTATCATAGGATTTATACAAATTGGGAAAATGCCGAGTATGCGCGGAAATATACACAGAAATCGGTAATAAGTAAAACTTTTAATTGAGCGTCCTGAGTTTTATGCTGTCAATTTATGCACGAAACAGCCTCGTCACGGTGTTGCCAATCAATGTGACCAGACATTTAACGGTCACTCATATTTATTGTTATTTTCATGTGGCCGTTTGTCAAGATGCTGGCGCTGTGTGCTGTGGCCGTGAAACTGCTGAGGCGCAAGTTGATTGAGTGCCATTTGTTTGTCAGATGTTGCCACAATGCTGCTCATTTTTGACGTAAATTTTGCTTATGAAATTGTCACAAAATGTGGGCTGACATTGATTTTTGCTGTGGCCGTGCCAGTTATGGAGCCCATTAGTCACGAGCGCATTGAGTGACATATGATAACCACATGCTGTTACAATTGTCTTTATCTCTAGCGAATTGCGACACATTTTCGGGGTCACATTTATCCTTTCGATGGCCAACTAACTGCGGAAAAGAGAAAAACACAAAGAGTGTGAAAAAAATCGAATGTCGATCACAAATATGTTTCAAATTGCATTCAAGCATTGACACCCATTAGGCACTGCATAAAAACAACAATTGGAAAAGGGGGGAGAAATGCTATGTGAGGCTGTGTTAGGCAAGCTCTTCACTTGGCATCAATTTTTATATTTTAAGCCACAAGCTGCCTAACACTCGAGCCGAAGTGCTGCACAACCAGAACCAGAACCACAAAAATACACACACAAACACACACACACACACTGGCACATATATATTACGGCATCGAGAACAATGCAATTGAAACTCAGAATGCAAAACCAAAAGCCCAAAATGCAAAACATAAACACAATCCAAGAATTTAGCAAACGAATAACGAAACCCACAGCCAAATAGCTGCAAGAACTCATGGATACAGTTACCAACGCAGTTACAGATGCAGATGCAGATACAGATGCAGATATATAGATACAAGCAAACAAAACTCAGGCTGTGTGTTTTTCCTGGTGGACCAGCAGATATAACTGAATGAAAATCAGTGCGAAACATTTGGAAATTTTAGCAGCCAGTTCTCAGGCTCGCAGATGCCAAGCTCTTGGCATCTGTGCAGTTGCCTGCTGATACCAAATTGCGTTTCCATCACTTGCTTGTCATGCGCTTTCTCTTCCTGGGTATACTCCTTTAAATATGCTATTTGATGTTCACTTCTAACTAAGTTTTTTATAAGTTTTAATTTTTTGTTTTGTTCGGTTGAATACATTTATTATTTATGTTAATTATACATAGGTTGAAAGGCTTCAATGAGATAAAACTGCAACGTTAAGATAAAGTTATAATTTGAATACTAAAAATATCTAATTGCATGATTTGCAAACGTATTTAATAAATCTGATCGAAATGAATTTCAATTATATTTGTGCAGCTGTTTTAAGTTATGATTTATGTTAATAACTATAAATTCAATAAAGCCACTAAATTTAGAACACACATAAACCATATCATTGGGTTAATTAAAAATGTTTCGGATGCATGTTAGAAACAGGCATTTAATTTAACATAATTAGATTATTTTTAATAGTGAATCACAGCTTCTGCAACTAAACATCGTATTTTTTTGGGAGCTGAAAGCTGTGTGTTGGATGCGTGTTCTTGCCATTATGTCAAATGCAGCACTTCCGTTTCATAGTTTCTGCACTTGCTGTTTATTGTTTGCCATCGTATCAACAACTGCATCTGTTTCTGTGTGTGTATTTGTGCATGGATTTGTATCTGTGTGTTGGCTTATAGTTTTTGACTTTTTGGAATTAGTTGCGCTTTTGGCAGTTATTTGGCTGCTTTAGCTTCAACTTCAGCTTGAAATTGTTGAACACTTTTTTTTTTAATTGCTGCTCATCAAATGATAAAAACAAAAATTGGTATTGGTTGGAATTTAACGAAACTACCAAAAGTGCTTTCGAATAACTGGGAAAATAATGTGTGCTTTTGTTGTGAGTAGTTGGAGCAAAGATTTGTAGACTTTTTTCTTTTCACATAAACTGTTTAGTCATTTAATTTTAATTACTTTATATTTGTTTTGTTGCTTGCGCTAAGCTCTTATGGAATACGAACGTAGAAACTTTAGAAATTGCTAATTCATTGTAGGGTATTGATTGTTGTGTATTGAGTTAGTTTTGTGAATTATGGCCCATTGTATTAAGTGCCTCTATATTGTTTATGGTTGAATAACCCATAAGCAGCTGGCAAATCCTGTCATCTGACCTTTGTTTTCTTTTGTCCTTTGTGTTGGAATTGAAGCATGCATAATCGAATAAAATTTATTAAGCAGAAATAGGTGGGACAATCAAATGGGTAATTTTTAATCAACTTAAATTCTGACAACTAATCTTCAAACAATTACTTAATCTCTACCATATACTCTGTATTTTCTTTCTATTCAAGTTTACCTTGCATGTTTCCTCAAGATGATACTATGTTTCCACTTAAAGTTGCCTGAATTGCATACTCAATTCTTAAGGCTTGAGTGGCTGCTTATGTAATTTCCAAATGTGCTTGTCCAATTGCTGCTTTACCTCAGATCAGGCAGTCATCTCGGCATTCACGAAGCTTGCCTTGGTCGTACTTTGCCAATTAAATTACAGTATCTACCAATGGCTGCGGCTCTGGCTCTCAGTCTCAGCTTAGGCTTACTTAGTGAGCCGGTGCATTACATTGCCATGATTGAAATTATTTCTATGTTCTACACAAGCACTGAGTGTTTTTTTTCACATGGATCGCAAACAAAAGAGAGCAGCAACGGCAGCAACATAAAATGCACTCTGCAGTTGGAAAACAATTTTACACGGTATTATGACAGGGAGAGGGTGCCGGGAAAAGGGAGAAGGGAGAGGCAGAGGTTTAGGGCCGCAATGAAAAGGTGGCTCGAGTAGGTCAGCTAATAAAGCGCCAACATGCAGCTCTCCATACACTTGCCTTTGCTCGTACTTGTTGCATAATATTTTGGGTTTTATTGGCGTACAGCTAACTGGGGCATGGAAGCAGCGGCGAGCAAGGCTTAAGCATTTGCTTAAATCTTTAATTGCTCTTTCAACTTGATTGCTTCAGTTTGGGCCAATACCATCTGTTTAGGCTAATACAATTTAATGTTATGCCGAACCACAGAGACGCCATTTACTTGCTATGCAGTGCAAATGTAATTTCGAGCCAACTTGCAGCTTCTGCTGTAAAATAAAAGAAAAACCTTTAGAGAGTGAGGCCATGTTTAAAATTGATATAACTACATATATATAAGTTTAGCTTAAGGCAGCAATTGAAATTGAAATTTAAAATAGTGATCAAAAAGAAGATAAAGAAAAAGCAATAACAAATTGTTGAAATATTTAGTGCTTAATGATTTCACTCTGGTCAATCTCAATTTCATTTCGAATGCAGCCAGTGAGCTTCTGCACATATTCAAAAATTTTCCATTTTAACTGAATTTCTCTTATATACACACAGACATATATATGACATATACACATACATGCAGATATGTATATTTGATTATCAAAATTTTCATACGGCAACCGAACGTTTTTAATTATCAACTGCAAACGTTTGCATAAATAGTGATAAGAGAAATGTAGATAATCGAAATGTTGCAGATATAAAGCTGGGCTTGTTCTGGTTCATGAATAGTTTCGTGAATAATTACCAATAATTTGCAGAACTTGTGAAAAACTTTCAATCTTTTTGCAAGCATTGACGTTGATGTCAAATGCGTAACATAATTGCAATCAATTTAAATACAAAATTCCCTTTTTTCAGATTCCATTTATGATTCACATGTGCTTGTATGTGCTCATAAATTAAAATGTAGAAGGAAAGATTAATTAAGAAACAGTAATTAATTTTAAAGAAATTTTTATTAAGTTATTAAGTAGTAGTATTTTAACCAAGAAAATAGTGAGGAAAAAAGCGGTATAAGTTTTTAGACTATGTGAATCAGCAGATCGCTTGTACGTCATTTGGATTTCTCCTAAGTGGACAATCTGATTGGGTTGCAATATTAATCATTAAATCCTTGGCTGCACTGACCTTCACTGATCAATCTCACACCCAATTACATGGACGATTTGTAATGATAACCTTAACACGAAGAACTAATTTTCTTTAACGTGCACCCGTCGTTGATAATATCGGGAAAAAGCATGTCGAAAGATACTCACACTTTGACATATTGTATTTAATAAAAAGCGATATGAAAGAAATGGAAACAAACAGGAAGCCAAAAGCAACCCACATCTGAAAGAGAATACCGAACCGCGGAAATACGCAGATGACAACATCAACTACAACAAGGATGACAAATAAGGCGAACGATACAAGTGGAAGTCAGAGAATATTACAGGCAACGGGCAGACAGAATTGATGACAAGCAGATTACGTTTCCGTTGCCGCTGACAACCAAAACCGGAAGTAAATGAGTAGCACATTAATGTATTTATAATACAAAGTGGAAAGGAAAAGAAGTTGTCGCATACAGCTGGCAAATATTAAATGACAACCTGCAATAATTATAGATTTTCTTTAAATGAACCTTTATCGAACCGTGAATCCAAATTGATTGACTGCTAAGCTACATTTCTTAAAGATTACCTTACCACATTCAAATTATTATAAATAATTGCTAGTATTGAAACGTGTTAATAAAAATGTATTAAAACGGAGATTGAACGGGAATAGATTCAGGCAGCTGACGAAAGTGCCACCGAAGAGCGAAAAGTGT
This sequence comes from Drosophila picticornis, assembly GCA_035043845.1. Taxonomy (NCBI): domain Eukaryota; kingdom Metazoa; phylum Arthropoda; class Insecta; order Diptera; family Drosophilidae; genus Drosophila; species Drosophila picticornis. The sequence goes on along the minus strand of JAWNMR010000362.1, from coordinate 11,398,951 downwards.
TTGACGAGCTACTAAAAAGGAACAAAATACACAAAGAGCAGTCGATGGAACTTTCGAAAGCTGCAGAAAAATGCCTAATACATTAATATTAATCAAAGTGTGAGCCTTAGCATTTGTCGCAAATAAACTGAGCCACAGATGCTCTCAAGCGCAACGACCCTTTTTTTTTTTGAAAGAATACCCTAACAAACTGTGTGGGCAATAATAATTAGTTACTCGTCTCGCTCCAAGTTTGCCAACATTTTTACAAGAACTATAACTATTGGGGCTTTACTTTATATAAACAACCAATTTCTGCAAATGTAAGTATTTTAATTTTTGTGCTGAAAGGGACTATGCGAGTAAGTAAGGTGAATAACGATTGAATTAATTTTGCATCGTTTGTACAAACTTCCGCACACATTGAGCAGAAAAGAGAGAAAACATTACGTATACGTAAAGTGACCCAATAATAAACTGTCAGTTTTAATTGGAGCAAAAAGCCAAGCATCTCTATTATTGGTAATGCTTGCTGCGTTTGAGGGTGTTTAAACTTTGAAATCTCGAAAATAATCTTTTCATTTCGGGCTTGCAAAATACAGCCTTTGAATAGCTGAAAGTTGAAGCCAGTGGAGAAAAGGTTGAGCTATCACCTCGAGCTAGTTGAGCTAAGGTGGTCATTGAGCAAACAAAAACATACAAACACACACACTAAAACGCACATTAAGCCAAAGTCACACGCTTATTTGTATGCATTTGAGAGTGGATGAGTGTAGGAAATGAGTTTAAAAGTGGTTAAAAGTAGCTGCTGTTGGCCGCTTTGCGCTTGTTGGTAAATGGCTCAAGAAGTCAAACACACATATACACACACACACACTTAGATACACGCACACGCATGCTCGAAATTCATGGTTGAGCGGTAAACGTGACGTATGAGCAACGTCGCCTTGGCTTGTCACCGTCTTTATGTGCGCAGTGGCAGAAAAATTAGTGACCCTGAATTAAATTGTCATTATTTTCAACTCACTCGAAAACAGTCAAGCTCACACGCACACGCACACACACATACACATACAGATTGACACTATGCAATATATACAAAAGCACGCATACAAATGCATTGTTGGCTTGCTTGTAAGTATTTTGAGCGTCTGCTGAAAACGGATTTAATATGAAAATTCCGCATTACGAACTGTTTGCCGTTTTACTGTATGCACATTACACACACACATATATACATATATATATATATATATATATACACACATATATATATACACCCACAGGCACACACATGTACATACGATGGAGCAGTCCTTTGTATTTGTGTGAGTTTTGCGATTGAAATTCAATTACTTGTGTCCTTTTTGCGCCCAAAAAGCAATAAAAAAAAAAAACAAAACAACAGCAGGCCACAAAAGTTTTTGCACAAGCGTCGCCGCTGCTTTGTGCGGTGTGTAAGTGCTGAGTGTGTGTGTATATGCATCAAAGAGTGTGTGTATACTTTGGGCTTTATATCTGGTAAATGTCATCTCGCAGCAACGCTGAGCAGCAACAACCAAAGAATCGACTACGCTGCAAACAATGGGCCCCATATTATCCCACAGCAACTTTGAACAACTATGCAGAGAGCGTGCAGAGATAAGCGATACATAAGGCACGGTATGGCCAAGTGTGGTAGTGGTTGTTTAACTGCCCACCATTTGCAGCTACACACCGTCTTGGTATTTGCTCTTTGAATTTGAAACCAACGCTTTTGTGTAATTCACGCAAAAGACACTGGGGTCCAAAACCAAAAAGCGAATAACACTGATATGCGACATAAAAAAAATTGTTTATTGTAAAAAATTACATATCTAAAATGAAAATGATAAATAAAATAAATTACAAAATTGGAAATCAAATGAAAATGCTTTGAAATATTTAAATGCAGTTTCATGTCATTTTTGCACCTTACAAATAAAAATACCTTTATATCTTTAATTTCTTTTAGTCTTCAAACATAGTACTTAATCAGCCCTTATCAACAGCAATCACCCAACAGCAAACAGATCAGATCAGAGCAGAAGGATTTACCATTGCATTTTTAAAAAGGTCAATGATCTTAAACTAAAGTAAGTAATACATGAAACACTTAAAGTATTTATTAATATGTATAATATCAAAAATTTTCAATGGTTATTCCTTTATTTTTTTACCCCAGCAAGCACTTGGCTAGATAAACCGAGTATGAATATATTGGATAAATAAATTGTGGATTTGTAAGTAAAAAAATGTTCATCCGTAATTTATGCCTTCCCAATGGTTTTTATATGGTATAATTGACCCATTTTGCTGTATGGCTTGTTCATATAATTCAGCAGGCTGCTCTTTTTTCCTATCACAAACGTTGGCACAACTTTATCTTAGCACCTGACCCAACGGGCTATTAAATCTAAGGAAATTCGAATATGGGCACTCGATTGCCAATCCCTATTTTTATACGTACTCTCTGCCGCAGAATCTGTCTTGGTTTATTGCGGGGAGCCGCAGGTGCGCACAATAAATAAATATATATATATATATATATAAAAAAACTCATCGCTTGATTTGTAGAGCCCTAATGAGAGCAGACCTTGGTTGGCCCCCAAAAATCTTCAAGCAAATCATGTAAATGCTTTGCAAATAGAGGAACATGGAAAAGGTCCGCAAAACAAAGGAAGATGTGCACAGTTGCCTAATAAGGGTATTGGGCACAGGCTTATGCAGTTGGCCAAGTATTTGGCAATGTTGCCTACTTTTCAACTGCTTAGCCAAAGGCCAAATACGCGGCCTTGTCTCTCGATTTGGTTTATCCGTGCGCTACATCCAATTTGGTTTTTGGTGCGTGCCCATCATCATCAGCATTAGCACGATTGTAGTAGGCATTTGCTTAAAGCTATATGTTTATAGTAGTTGTTGCTGCCATTAGGTAAATATGCACACGGTAGTGTGTAACTGTTTTCACATAATGACGCTAATTTGGCCAAAAGCACCATACCCGTGCACAAATAACTTATGATATCTATTTTTCAAGTCTGCGCAGTCTTTCCTAATGACTGGTGATTTAACAATGGCATTTATTAATTAAAACATGTGTCGTTCGCACGAACACACAATAATACACACTTGCCCACACACACACATACACACACACACACACACACACAGTGGACAATCTATTGATTTGCCATTATGCATACGTCAGGTGCTCCAAGACTAAAATTCCAATCTAAATGAAATGTTGGGTTATTGCGGTCACCGATTCTCCTACCTTTCGAAGTACATAAATTCTTATAGGCGATAATTGATAATCGATTGCTGGATTTGGTTATTTACTTTCTTTTTTAGAATGCGCTTTAGATTCAGATATAAAAAGTATTTAGCAGTTCTGACTTTCATTAACTTATTGCACGCACCTTACAGAGTCACATGAATCACATGGATCAATAATTTAATAATCAATCAAGTAAATTAATTATACTTCAAATTAGTAAAAATAATATTATTTATATTATTTATGTAAATTTATCCAAAGCGGTTGTTGAATTCCATAATTCATGTTACCGGGTAAAACAACCATAAGGCAAGGATCTAAAACTTTGCTGGCAGAGATTAATAAGTGGATCGTAAAGTAATTCTATCAGCAAGAGAAATCAAAATGTTTTTTATGTGTGCCTGTGAATTGATAATTTGTAATAGGAAAATCGTGACATAAACACCTAACAATAGTTATTCGCTTTTTTGGGAAAACGCGTTATGCACTTGAAAGTGGCAACTCTGACTACATTATTACCGCTGCTGGCAACGCTGGTCGATCGGCGTGGGCTAGGGGTAATGATGTTGGTATGGGTAAGGGGGGATGCAACGAGAAAAGGGACATGAAGCGGCAACAACAATGGCTCAGCAGCAAATGAAGTCACGTTCGTGCGATTTTTCTTCTGCTTTGGGGGCACATATTAAAATACGTGCGTCTCGCTTTTACTATAACTTCTACACACACACACACACACACACACACACAAACAGATACATACACAAACAAATGTATACAGTTGCACATTAATGGTGGCATGATGAGGCAGCTAAGTTTCTTGCTGTTTGGGGCTATCTCACAAAAGGGCTACAAATGGCTTTAGGCTTGTTGGTTTTTATGTGACTGCGTGTGTGCGTACGTGTGCGTCGCCCAATGTGTGTGTGTGTGTGTGTGGTGTGCGTGCGTGTGTGTGTGTATTTGTATTTGTTTCAATTTCAATGACTGCAAATAACATTTGCACTTAGTAAATAAAATATAACAAACGCAACTTAAATTTACTCGCTGCGCCATTTGCGATTATGCAATGAATTTTTTTTCGGTTCGTTTGTTAAAAGTTAATATTTCGTCGTTTCTTTGTTTTTGTTTGGCATTCTCTTTCTCTATTTCGCTCCCTGTCACTTTTGTGGGGATTATTATTGTTGTAGCTGCTGTGCTCTCATTTGCATTTGGGATTGTCGTTGTTGTTGTTGCTGTTTGCCACCGCGCTGCACAAACAAAAAAAAAAGGAAACCAAAAACAATGGCCACCACTGCGGCAGAACAGAGGACACAGGGCTGGGACCAGCACCCGAATCAGAACACACAGGACACAACGCCTGCTCTATTTTTTCTCATTTCTTCTGCACATCACATACACATAGAACGGAAACAAAGCACAAGACACAACAGCGCAGTGTCCAAAAGGCCAATGCACGATCAGCGGCAAAACTTGGTTTAAACAAAACTAACAGCAACAACAATGGCTGACTAGTTTCTTATTATGCCGTGAACCCACTACAAATGCCTAAAACGGGTATAATCGTTTTGTGCAAAAGTATGTGACAGGCAGAAGGAAGCATCTTCGATATAGCCACGTCTGTCTATAGAAACAATTGGATATCAACGACTTTAAGAGCTGGAAAGTTAAAGTTTGAAATATATAAATTCTCGTATATCCTGCACATATTCTTTTCTATATAAAATATATTGACTTATTTGTGATCAACTAGACAACTTTAATCAAGATCCAGTAAGAAACATACAAGTTGTGACGTAACAGTATTTTCACATTGGACTCATCCGGTCACTTGTAGACCTGGAAATACAACTATGATATATTTAACAGCTGGGCTTAGGGTATATCGCAGAGTGCTCACTCGAATACAACACGCTTAGTTGTTTATTTTTGCAGTGTTTGCTGCCAACACAAAAAGTGTTTGCCGCTTGCATTTTAGTTTTTCTTTGGGCTTAGAGCCAGCAGTACATGTGCCTTTGCCTCACCGTCGGCGTCTGCCTCAGTATTTGCCACTGGGCGTGCCTTGTCACCGTTTGCTTTGCTCGCAGCACAATTCCCACGACGCTGTGATGTGAATGTGACTGCGACTCTGGCTAGCAGAGTTGTTGTTATTGTTGTCGTTATTCTTGTTGTTGTTGACGAAGCTCGTTGACTTGATTTGTATGCGCCTTGGCTGTGTGCAATGGCCACTTTTGTTTTGGTTTGTGCCAAGCACTTGAAATTCCCATTCGTGCCGGCAGTGTGCAAGGAACTTTATTGAATTTGCTGTGAATATGCAAACGGGCAAAGATATCTTGAGATTTGCTGCCAGTTGCACATAGATTGGATGTTTATGTTGGCCAAGATATGACAAAGCCAACAACAAATTAGATAACGAACCAGGAACCTTGTGTAAACACTTTGTTTGCGTTAATTAATTTACGTCTAACATGAATTAACTAATGAATAGATAAGGTTGAAGATTTGTCGTCCATCACAAAATTCTTTGCGTTCTAACAATAAATTTGTCTACTTTATATTATCATTGTTGGACAAAATGCACAATGTTTAAACAAATAAAATATTCGTTTTGATGGAGTTTAGATGGTATTTTGTTAGTAGTACCATTAACCCATTCTTGGAATAAAATTTACTTAAATAACAATATTATTTAATTGTAAACATAACTTATTTTTGTATTGAATTCGTTTTAGCCAAAGCTTTTTTGTGCCATCTGCCTTTTTATTTAAATTTATCCACAAATATATCAAAGATAAGTAACAGTTTTATAAGAATAAAGTTTTCAAGAAAGCTGATTGAGAACTTACTAAATCAACTAAACCACTCTTTGTGCCTCAAATATGGAAAAATTATATATACCCTCATTGTTTCTAAATATCGCAATAAACTCACACAAAATGGACAATCTTGATTTCTATATGGATGTGAATTGTGTGAAAATAGTTCCTGTTCCCACAATGAATAAAAACGTAGCGACAATATCCCAATTCATAGACGCATGTTATTCTAAGGCTTATAATTTCCTGGCAGCTCATGGTTGATTTGTCTATTAAAAGCTCGTTAAGGAACAAAATGTGGCAGACAGCAATTAAAATTTATCATTCTATAATGAGACAAGTAGCATTTGTTTAATCACTTTTAAAACCATGGCCATTAATTAAAGTGTATTTTTTAGCTATGTTGTTTTTTATGGACTGAATTTCTTACCTGTTGCCTTAAATCTATCCACAACGGCAACAACCACATATAGAGTATCACGGCAGATGTTCAGTATTCCGTTTTAGTTGTACACACTTATTTGACACTCAATGTAACAACCCGACTCTAAATAATGTCTGACCATTTGATTTTTGCACCTTTCTCTTTTGTTGTTCTTGCTTTTGTATGTTGCCGGTTCATTTTTTAACCTGTGTTGCGGTTTTCAATTTCATACTTCATTCGTTCTGAGCTCAGCATCCGGAGCGTTGCTTTGTGCTGGCTTGATTTCGTCCTACTGGGTCCCGACACGCTTGTATTAATGGCATTTATTATTTTCTCGTTACACGTTGACTTTTGTGAAGCAATTTCTCAAGAGAAACCTCATCCTCCGTACAATACTGTCGTCATCGTAGAACGAAAAATTGCGCAACAGCACAAACGATAACAACTGACAGGGATAAAGTGCAAATGTTGTCAACTGTGGCTGGCTAAATAGTTGGGGGTACTGCCTTGCACCTGGCCAACTGAAAGCGGCCCCAATGTCTGTGCCCGCCACTTTTCTTAATTTCTAGCGAAGCTGCTAGTCGTCCGATAAAGCGCTCGACTCCGTCTCCAATTCCAAGTGCGATTCAACATCAGCGCGGACGGGCTACCCGCCGGATTTGTTTACCTTTTAAATTTAAATTTATTACAGGTGAGTAGTCGCTGGGAGTGAGCAGGCTTCGTTAATTGGTGGCGCTGTTTTACAGCACGGAAGACCTTGCAAAGCGAACCCTCATCATTTAAGACTGTGAAGTTTCGGTGCTACCAATTAAGTTGGAATCTTCGAAGGCCAAGCCTTGGAGCGCACCTTCTCATTCTTTGTAAAAGCAAAACATTAACAATACGACCATATGATGGTTAACAGTCGATGGTTTATTTTATTCATTTAATTGGTTGCCTTAACAACTGACAAGGAAACGTATGTTGACTTTCGATTTTATAGATCACCAGAGAGGAATTAAGTTTTGTGTGGTTGGTTGTAGACATAGAATAAGAATTGAAAAAAAATTAACAACTCTGGAATTTTAAATTACCTCTAAGCTGTATAGCCAGCTGTTTAATTAATGCTCTGATGTATTAACTATACTTTAAAATGATTACACAAGATCAACGAATTGTTTTATAGATTTAACATAGATAGGAATAGGTGTCCAATATAAATATTAAGATACCAAACAAATATCATTTATCCGTAAAAAACGAAGATTTTCTATAGCTACAAGAGTAAAACACATTAAATCACTAATGCTGTTTGCATCTGAAATCGATTAAAATCAGTTCAGCTCTGACAATTGATTAGAAATAAAGATGGAGACACAGCTTAATGGAGATACATAAACGATAAAACTATTAAAATTAAACGTAAAAAATCATATAATGAACTAACATTCAGCATAAAACATATGAAGAAATTGTAGTCAGTATTTAAATACAAAATATCTCAATTTTTGTGCATTGGTGGCTAGTGCCATTAATAAAAAGTCGAAGCTTGTATAACTGGGCAAACATATCAATAAATATCAATGTCAACTTCTCATATTAAATTTTTGTATTTTATTTCATTGCATTTCAGATATTTATTTATTAAGAGCATAATGTGTCATTAACCAGTAAGCTGTTCGAAAATGAAACGCTTCTCGAAAACAGGCATTTCATTTCCATTCTGCAATTAATACAAATAGGCTCCCATTATGCGGATGAGCGCTCATCTATTTTCCAGTGCTTAACGCTCTTGGCTGTGGAATGCAGCTTCCACAGATGTGGAGGCGACGCTCGTCATTTGCATGTGCTATTGTATATATATATATAAATATTTATATATGTGTGTGTGTGTGTGGGGTGATGGTGTTTTGTGTGTCTTACGGTCAGGTGACGATTGTCACGCAATGACTGCGCCTAAAAGCAGGCAACATTGTTTATTTTTATTGACAAACCCGACGAGAACGAGTGCGAAATGTGCGTGCACGACTTGGACCGGTTATCCGTTATACTTTGAGTGTTTTAAAAAGCAACTGTGTGCTGGGCGTGGCTGGGTATGTTGCTGTTACAGATGTTGACTTTGTTGGTATTTTTGCATTTCGTACTACTTTTGCTACTCCTTCTGTCATTTGACATGGCTTGCGGTTTGTTAGCTGCCTGCAAATTCCACACTACAACAATCTCATACGGTGAATTTTGTTATTCAAAACACGACGGATTACCGTTCATTCCGTTTATACACACACAAACACACATGCACAGTCAAGTCGACCGCAGGCGGCACCTTTTTTCCTCCATTCCCACCTACTTCCGTCTCACTGTCGCTGTTGTCATTGTCACACGGCGCACATTTGTTAGTCACTAAGCCCGTGCATACTTCTGACTGCCTGGCAGCCAAACAGCCTGCCTCTGCCCGCCTGCATCTATAGCATATATACTGGAAAGGATAAGAATGTTCATCACATACACTCACAGACACAAACAAACACGCACACACACACACACACACACACACACAAACACACACACACACACACTCATACACTTCGTAGTCGAAGCCAATCCTCAAAGCAACCGCACGTACAAAACTTCAACGGGCTGCGGCAAAGATAGCAAAATGTGAAGCTACGCATTTAACTTAAAGTTGTGGTAATTGTCTTGTGCAAAGAACTTGACGAAGCCACGCCTACATCTTTTGCGTGAACTTTTACAGCTTTTCTTCACTTTTCATTTGGTTTTATGAAATGCTCCAGGTAGCTACTTAAACACGTTTTCGATTAGCTCAGCTGCCGACATCAGTCAAAGCCAGCTGGTCGGACAGGACAATCTGCTTGCAGCCGACGCAGTTTACAATTTTCGCTTTACTTCCATATTTTTAATAAGGCAAAATGGCAAGAAAACAAAAAATGTGCAGCAAATTTATGGTGCTGTGAGTCATTTTCATTGGGGTGTGCTGATAAGCCCCCAAATAAGCTTAAGACACGCAAACCATAATGTCTCCTTTTAAGTAGATTGCAGAGGCTTTAAAGATTTCCAATTTTTATGAATTCGTGCTTAAGAATTTTATGGAATTTTAAGCTATGATTCTCTACAAATCGATTAAATATATAATTGATATTTTCTGGACAAGTTCAATTAAAAAACATCTTACGGGTGGCAAAGACATGCATTCAAGTTCCTTTCTGTTACCCATAATCGAATAAAACAATTTATAACTGAGTTATATGCCAATTTTAACCATAGCTATTTTTTTATTTTAATCATTTTTATTCTTTATAGAGTGACAAGTTATTATGTCTTGTGCAATACTATTACATTTGCTACTTTTCTGACTAATACATATACTGATTGCTGTATATTTAAAACAAAAGTATTTATTCTTTCTATTTTAATTTTAATGTTGAATGTTTTAATGTTTAACGAAAAAGAAACAAAGTTTCTTAAAATTAATTTCACTATGCATCCAGGGTAATCTGTCAATTTAAAGACCGTAAGCAGCTGTGCGGACTACTATGGCAACCCAGCAATACACAAACCATCCAGGGACATTAACCAAGTGCTGCCATGGAAACAGCCACAAGCTGTCATAATTTTATATTTTAAGCCGCCGAACAGCGAACAGAACCTCATCGAAGCGAATCCACCAGATAAGGCGGAGCAAAGTAAAGTGAGGAATCTTTAAAAATAAATCTGAAAGTACTCAAATGCTGTAGCCCGTTATCGGTGGCAACGTGCAGCTGTCGCTATTAGCATCAGCCTGACCCGTAGCTTTTGAGAACATCTCGTAATAAACCGCACACTACAACAACAACAACAGCAACAACAACAACAACAGCAGCAGCAGCAACAACAGCAAAAAAGAGCCACTAGCTACTCAACCTGACGTAACGTTACCATTGCCAGATGCGGCGTGTTGACAGGATATTTACTGGATTTTCATCAATATGGCAGCATTAGCACGTACGCATGCAATGAACGATGAACGTGAACCTACGTCATGTCTCCTCAACAGAGAGATACACAAAAAAGAAAGGCACTGCCTGATAAAAATGGGTCACGAAATTGCAAATGTTGCGTAGGACATGCTGATTTTCTGTCTATGTCTAATCATATTTTAATAATGTTGCGTATGCCAAATTAATACCAAATAGACACTACAGATCTTTAGCTGGCACCGCTGACACAACGAGAAGGCAAACTGTTGCCACAATTTATTTATAAACTCATTAATTTTCAGCAGCTGGCAGGCCAACTGAGAAATGGCATCCCATTCTTGATGTTGAAAGGCGCAGGTGGCCCAAAACCGGCGACCTTAACCCCATCGACTTGTGTGACAATGTTGATTGCGTCAGTTTAGAAAATAATGTGCAACATTCATTTAAAAATGTATTTGATTTTCAGTTGAAAACGGTTTGGACATTAAACGAAAAAGAACTGCGTGAATGAATTCAATAAGCCAACATTTATAGCTGCGCATCTCATTGATTATTCCTCTTTATTAGTATCAACAATTCTAAATAACAAAATTATATAAACTCTAGTTTACTGCACAATATGTAAATAAATTATGCAAAAAAAGTTTTCGTTCCAGTAAATTTGTTTTACGGTGAAATGTAAATGAATGTAAATTAAATTGAATTTAATAAGAATGTAATTTTAATTGAAATTGTAAATCATTAAATTCCATTGCTCAGTGCTGGTAGCTTCGAACGAACATTTTACATTTGTGTCCTTCTAAGCCAAACAGAATGTAAGGAATATAATAGAGACCACTATTTGCAGTATTTGTGCGGCACATTTAACGGGTTAAGTCAAGGCCCAGTAAATTGTTGGCCAAACAAAAACTGGCACAACACAAGAAATAACAAGAGCAGCAGCAACAATAACAATATGGGTATTTGTGCTATTTAAAATTTGCTTTCACAAACGTCAAGTGGTCGACAGCAGCAGCCGACAAAGTGCCATTCAGCCAAACTTAACCCTAGCGTTTATTTTCAGTTTTCACTTTTCAGTTTTCCATTCTCAGCAACTCAGCAACTGAGCTCAGGGCTCCAGGTTCCCAAGAACTTTGGGTAAAATTAACAGCCCTAAAGTGAAAAGAGGGTTGCTATTGTAGTGCAATTCTATTGTTGTTGCTGTTGCTGCTACTTATTTTTGACTGGCCTGATGACCATAAATTATTAATGATTACTAGCTAAAATTACAGTTAGCTTACTTATTCGCTCATTTGCAAATGAAGGCCAATTGGTGCTGTTGCAGAGGGTGAATTGTGAGAAACAGTCTCATTTATTTTGGCCACAAAGTGCCAAAACTGATACATAGTTAACTATTTATATAATACACGTATAAACTTGTATGTGGTACATACATATATATATATGGGCGTAGTGAAATTTAGCAGCCTGATGTTGGCCAGAGCTAATTGTGGCGACTGTTATTGCTGGACCGGTTATGTTTAAATATTAATTTTGATTGTTAAAATTGCGTATCCCATCAATCTATGCCTCCCACTCTTTGGGGTCGGGGTCGCCTCATTTTAAATTCATGAGAGCTTGGGCAGCAAAACTTTTGTTATTTATATTTTATACAATTTCATGCCCGGTGCACATAAACAAAATTATCATAGCATATCAAATTATGAGTGCCATCAGCTAAAACGCCCAATCATCAATTCAATTCTCATTTTTAACATACATAATTCAATTCAGCAAGCGTCTGAGCCAGCAAAAAATATTTATTTTTAAATTCGACTTTCGCTCAAATGGTGGCCAAGCATTCGGTTCATTGATTTTGATTTTATTTGCTTGTTTCCTATTTGCTTGTTGTTCGCACAGACAAAAATATCAGAGCTCAATGAATGCAGCTCAATTGATGAATACATTTCTTGATTGACTCAGGCGAAACGCACTCAGTCGCCAAACGCATTGAGTAAATCATGACTCCCCAATGCCATCGACAATAGTACATCCAAATTAACTGTTTGCCTTCCATAAATTCAGCTTGAGCTCATAAAACAAGTGCAGGCCAAGTTGTCTTGAGGATAACTTCCATCATCGCTTCGAAGAGTGCTTTGAGGCAGCTTTATTGAAATATTGGCGACAGATTTGATGTTTACTGTTCATCGTATGTTAAATCGAGCGACTGCTGATTCGTGTCAATAGTGGATATAACATTTATTTACATATTATAGTTCGGATGGAGATTTGTGTTTAAGCATTGACTTTAACTTTAGTTTAAAAGTTAGTTAGTTAGTTGAATAAGTTCTTAAATGCATCTAAAGCATAATTTATGACTTGGCAAAGTGGAGCACAGCAAAGTTTAGTTATGTATTTAAAAAATTAATTAAGGTTAAAGTTAATAGTTGGCTCAAGGTATAACTTAAAAAGTTTAGGGTATATTTTAAAAGCTCCGAGTTGTCTCATATTCCCTTTGTATAAAACGAAACAAGAAATAACGGTAATTTTTCGAAGTTTAAAATATAATTATGGTTTTATAAGTTTTAAACCAAATTCATTTATGTGATTTGTGTTTCGGCTGGTTGCGAACTGAATGTTCCACATATGTTTAGTTAAACCAAATAGGTTGACGACCATGTCGATCCACATATGTTTAGTTAAACCAAATAGGTTGACGACCATGTCGATCCCAAAAATGTACAATATTTTTTCTATTTATAAGAACCGTTGTCTCTTTATTTAAATACCATCGATGATGAAAAATACATTAAAAAAAAAATACAGTAATCTAGGTTAAGAACTGTCAATGACAAATTCAAGAACTAATTTAATTTTCCTTTAATTAAGTTTATGGTTAGATTCCTAAATGGCCTAGGCACTCATAGGAACGGATTGTTAATGGTAGAAGACGAGTATGATTCAAAACTTAACAGATTATCGTTGTGGCAATGGCAACGCCCCTTCAATGCAAAGCTAGAGCCTCTGCATACTTGAACTCAATGCAAAGAGGGTGTTAACGACAAACTATTGAAGAACTATTGAAAAGTATTCAGGTGCAAGACTGGGACATGAACTCGTAGATTGCAAGAGAGAGAAGCGAGTGTGTGGGGAGGGAATGCCTAGAAAAACGAATGGTAAGAAGTGAAAGGCGCACAAATAGACAAAAAACTAAATTCTTTCTAAAGCACTCAAAGCCCCAAAAGCAGGCACATACACTTTTATATATATATACACACACATACACCCACTGACATCCACACACACAAATAGACATACGCTCTTTCAGTTTTCTGCGCTGAAAAGAGGATAAACTGCATTTTTATCTTTAAACACACTTCAAGTGCTGAGCTAGCGGAGGAAGGTGCAGCAGGCGGCACAGTTGATAGAACGTCGCGAAAACAAATACAAGTGCACAGACGGAAAATGTGTGTGTGTGTGTGTGTGTTTGAGTGTGTGTGTGTATGTGTATGTGTGTGTGCGTAGTTGGGTGTGGGCGTTGGCAGGTGTGCTTTTGTTCCCTGTCATGTCCTTGTCATTATTTTGATTATTATTCATCAACAGCAGAGACGGCAACGTTCATGCAGCAAGTTTTGAAGACGCCATCGTTGAATTTTTTGGTTTTTCTCTTGTTGTTGTTAGAGTTGTTGACGTTATTGTGCTTGTTGTTCTTGACGTTGCATTTAAACGTCATGCGAAGCAACCGAGCCAGCGATTTTGAAGCATGCAACGGCGCTAAATATGCAACGAAAGCGTGCGTCCAGTTGATGACTACCTATTAAATTTATCTGCACGAACTGTAAGCCACGCACACTCGAAAAAATTCTGCTTGAAATATTTTTGGCAGCTCTTCTTATTTTATTTTAAAAGTTATTTTATAAGACAGAAGTTAGCCAGACCTTTCATTTCTGTATTAGATTGCAGATTTCTTTAGGAAACGAATGTTCTAAAATCCAGTGTGTCCGCATTCTTAAATGAGTTAAACTCCTTTTGGCTCTTCTATTTGTAATTATTACTATTAAACCTTTTTTTGATAACAGAAAATATGAATTGAAAAACAGAGAAAGCACCAAATATTTGGGGGTTAGGGCAATTTAGGACAACCGTTTTTAATGAAAACTTGTTTGCAACCTTAGATAGTATTTCTAGAAAAATGAAGAACCATCAGGAATTTTCAAAATTTGAAGTTGAATTTTTTATTTGAGTGCACACTGAGAATTAACGACCTGGCTTGCTTAATGGTTTCCGTTGATTGCTGTAGTTTGCCAATGCCGCGCCTTGTATGTGCAAGATGACAACATTTCGCAATAAACCGATGTGCCAAAAGTTGCAAACTATTGATGGCATTGCTATCATATTATGGAGCCGCCGATGATGTGGCTGCAGCTTAAGTGTATTGAGATAAGCGCTTGCCAGCCATTTAAACGCCATTCGCGTGCCTCGTTTGCAAGGCCTACTGCAGTGCTGCGTGCTGCATGTTCCATGAAGACATTGTGCAGTTGGCAAGATAGAGGCAGACGAGCCGGCGATAAGTTCAGCTCGGGGAACAGATACAAGGTAACGACATTGCCTACTTTTTTTTTCGATAATTTATTGCCAGCCTTCATGTTTGATGTCGGCAAACGGCAAAAGGGAGAAATGCAAGAGGAATGAGAGAAACTATGCCAATCTCGGTAGCGATTGCTGCCTTTCAAGTGTGCACCCGCGTACACTTTCTCACTAACCCACTCTCTCGCTCTCTTTTGTTTTCTCCAGCTGAAAGTACCTTTTGCAAGGCAGCAAAAATTAATTTTTTAACACACATACGACATCGAGAGAGAGGAAGAGGCAGCGAGAAAGAGAGCAACAGACAGAGAGAGGGTGAGAGAGAGGGAGAGAGAGAGAGAGAGAGAGGGCGAGCAGACGAGCTGGAGATGTGGCAGTGGGTGGCAAAGGCAACGCTGCGCGTTGACACTGATTTTGACGCATAGCTCCCAAAGGATGTGACCCAAAAAGTCGGTGCGGCAAATGAGTTGATGTTGTGGGAGGCAACCTAAAACCGGTTAAGTGTTCAGCTTGGCGTCGAAATCCGAGCTTTATCCCTTCCAGCGGCCGCCTGCAAAAATATGAGACACGTCAGACCGCAGAGCGAGCAAGCAAAAGCAACCCAGCAACCAAGCAACCCAAAAGCCGAGTCGAGATGAAGGCGCTGTGAACTTGTGGATATAACTCTGTTTTGCTAGTCATTTTGTTTTTAATTTGCAGTGGTTATGGTTAGTGGTTCCCCTCCTATTGCTGCCACCGCCGCTACTACTGCTGCTGCTGCTTAGGCGAAGGGCGAGACGTTGACAAAGTAAAATGTAGACAGCCTGACATGTGGCAATCAGACATAACGAATCCGGTGCCAGGGCATTTTAATATGCAAATGGTGAAAAAGATGTGATAACTTTTCCACTGACGACTGCCAAGCGTATGCAAAGGTCGCTGTCGCCCCAGAGATAAGTCGGAAAAAAGGTGTGGATGCAAGACTAACCAGCGCCATGTGGGTAGCGATTCACTTAATCATTAATGATTATCCCAATTCAAAAAGTATGTCATAAATCTACTGAGCTATATTTTAAGCATAACACACACGTATAGACAGTTTAAGCAGTTTATAAATAATGTATTTGTCTATTTATGGCCCACATTCAATATTCTTATATATCTTGAATATATTTTCACATTCCTTTACTCTTTCAGCGGGTATTTTAATTTTGATGAATTAACTAAATAAATATATTTTCATTTGAAAAAAGTGAAAAGAATACCCAATACCCAATGAAGTCCAGTGCGAGGATGTAATTCTTTCATTCGTATACCTCTACAATTTATTTATTTTGTTACTTACTTTCCTTCTGCTCTTGCGAATACTTTATCATAACATTGTAGGACATTTAATATTCGGTACTTTTAACATACTTGTTGTTTCGGTTTATTTATGCTTATGGCAATTTCAAATGGAAATTTGAAATGAAATTGAAAATTGTATTGGATGGAATTCCACTTCAATAAATCAATCCAAATATTTTTATTATTATTATTATTATATATCGCTTACCCTACACGGTAATAAAGTTTCAAAGTGAATTAATAGTTATCTTTTAGACATGACCACTGCCAGCCACAATGAGCTTAATGGTTAGTTGTATAAAAAGTGAGCTTTAATTGACTGACCTTGACGATAGGATGCCCTGTAAGAAATTCAAATGAAAAGAACGAGTATATCCTATGGGTAAATGTAAATAGAATATGCATTCAAGCGAACTTTAGCAAACTTGTGTAATACTATAATTAAGCACACTTATTTAAATTTTAAATATAAGTAACTATGAAAATTATATTGACGATCATCCAGAGTGATCTCGATATAATTAAAAAACTGAAATACATGTTTGAAATAAAATTTGCTTTTTTTACCAGTTTAATCTCAGGGGGTATAAAAACCGTTACCAGCTGCAATTTCTATCCCCTCGTCAGCAATCCATCCCCAAAAGAGCTGCGAGCATCACGCGAGTGGTTCGTCGAGGAGCAGACAACAGAAAGTAGAATGCAAAAGCAAACTGCAAGAAAAACTTAAAAAGCAAACTGAAAAGCATGTCAGTTTCATGCTCGCGGCCTCACTTAACATTATTTCTGATGCAGCTGCAGCTGTAGTTACAGCAGAAATACCAACAACAACAGCACCATCAACAACAAAGCGTTCAGCAAGAACAACATACTTCTTTTGTGCAATAACATAAGTAACAACAACAGCGAGCAGTACTGCCATGAGCGAGTCTCAAAAAATACTTTCACAATTCAGTGCGCCTCTGAGCACCACTGAAAAGCAGAGCTCATACGCAGCGTGGTCCAAGGTAGCATCAGCAACAGCAGCGGCAGAGGCAGGTCAAACTTGAATATTTAATGAAGCGCTTAATGCGCAATGGAACCCAAGTCCGCCTACGCCCACGTCCCCGCCCGCTGGCTTAATTGCCGCGCCCAGGCTTTCTGGTCAAGGAGCAGGCCTGCAAATATTTTCAACAAATTTTTGCTTAATGCAAAAAATATTTCATTGTACCGGAGCTCACAGTCGGAGCCGGAGTAAGGAGCTGTAACAGCCAGTTGCCTGCTTACTGCCCATAAATTTGCAGAGCGGGGCGTGCACATAAGCAGCCCCAAAATGTTTGCGGCGGGCCTCTAAGCCCAGGCATGCGGTCGCCCAGGCATGTGCAGCATTTCAAGCACCGCACCACACCACATTCAACAACAACAACAACAAGAAAATTACACAAAAGAAGTGGAAGCCATTGCCATACAATTTGGATGCCCAACTATGGCCGCCAGGTGCTAGCTAAAAGTGATGTTCAAATTTACACATGAAATGAAAGCTAAATTCCAAAAAAACGATAATTATTAAAGAAATATTGGTTAAAGAGTGCGCTAATGACAACTTTAACCTGTTAAGTTATTTAAAATTATATTGCATTTCATTGATTAATTGTCTTAAATTGGTCAATAAATATAATAAAATAATACATCCATAACTTTAAACATTTCAATAATGCTACCTTACAGTGTAGTTTGAATGTACTCTAATAAACTCGAATTTTGATATATAAAAATAAATATTTAATAAAAAAATAAAACGCAACGCCATACTTAAAAAATAATATATTGTATATTATAATTTGTGGATTTATATTTTAAAAAGCATGGAAGTTAATTAAAATACAACTTTTGAAAAATTATTTTTAAATATTGTTGGACGCCAATGGTTTAAAAACATTCCCTGAACTATTAAAAGTTAATTCAACTTTAAAAGTTTGCGGAAATTTGACTAATTTTTATGGTATAAAAAAGGAACAATCTGTGCATTTTCTTATGAAATCATTCCTCAGTTTCTAAGTGGTTGATTTCGTAATATTTTAAACAAAATATTTTCTTTAGCAACTTTCACGGATTCAAGAATTTAGCTGTAATAATTCGCAATAGTTTTTAGCTAGAAAATAGCTGTCTGCACTAAGGTGCTGATGCTGCTGATGCTGCTGAAGCTGCAGCCATGGCGACAAAGCATTAAAACATTTGCACGAAGCTGCCGGCAAGCATTCTTTGTAATAGCAACAACAAATACAGCAACAATGGTCGAGGCTGCTTAACATTTAAAGTGAACAATGAAATATGCCTGCCTCTGCCAGCGTTTGGCTGCTGCCCATACGCCCCCATAAGTCACACTGATCCCCTATTCCCTATCCCCACCTCAGCACACACACATATATATATATATGTATACACACTGTCAACTGTCGCGGTGGACGCTTTCCTTATTCGCACCAAGCCAAGGTGTTGTAGATTTTGTTTGTATCTGTGTGTGTTGTTTTTGTGTTTGGTATGTGTGCTCTGTTGATGCGTCGTCGCAGTGAACGACGACGCGACTCGCTTACAAATGACCCACCCACACACACACACACACACACACAGACACAGACACACACATTGCACACACCCACTTGTACACTGGAGGATCAGGATGTAAAGGGAATGCCAATGAGGGAGAGCGTTATGGCGCCTGCATTTCGGCTGCTGCCGTTTTTGCCCGCGATAAACTTGCAGTGTTTCGGAATTCGGTCAACATGTTGGCCATGGGAATGGCCAATGGCCAACGACTGTTGCCATTTGCTGCCCACATGTGGCAATAATTTTTAAGCGCCAAATGAGAAGCAATTCATTGACCATGATGGCTGGCATTTGCCGTTGCCATATTCCCAGCCACAGCATTTACATCTGCAAGATACAAACTAACAGCCATTGCTGTGTTGGTTTGCTTCTGTATTCGCACTCGGGCACTGGTCGGTCGACCAAAATGGCATTTCAGAGACGTTAGTTGAACTTTAAGCCAGAATGTTGCGTTTTCTAATTGCTGTTTGTGGGCGTTTCGAGCGCGTACAAACTTTCATTTGTGATTGCCATATTCATCAGGTCCCGTTGGGCACTACACGTTAGAGAATCACACTACCAACTTGAAATTACAAAGGTAAATTGAAACAACAACAATAACATTGGATAGCAGCTGTAGACAAAAGTTAAGTCGATGACTCCATGGCCTGTTATACCCTATACCCTTAAAGTATGTGACAGGGTACGCACTTGTTTAATCTATTATGTTATTATTGCTTGGATGAACTTAGCAATTAAAACTTTATTTATATTTTCACCATAAATTCTTTACTTATGCATTTTATTATAGTCGCTTTGTAGGAATATGTAAAGATTTTTATATTTTATTTTTGGTGTAAATGGAGCGGAAATATGTCAAAGTATTTGTAGTAAAAGTTAAGTTCAAGTAAATATCAAAACACTAAATACAAACAATAAAGTATATTTTATATATGTCATCATTTTAAAATTATTGACCAGCTTTGCAATTTAAGTATGAACATTTTATTGATATTGTTACATTTTTTCTGATTTGAGAGATCTTTCAATCTGAAGGATTCCGTCCTATTGTAAATTATTTCATTTGTTTTCAGTGCACGCGGGACCTTTTCAGTCGTGTAATCACAACTCAGCTATAATAACCCTTTTTGTCTTTTGGGAAATTGTTTGTTGTCCCTTACCCAAAAAAGACTCCTGCTGGATACCAAAATATATATTCAGATGCCATTATATACATACATGAATAGAGTCCCATATCAGTCGAACATTGCACAAATAAAATAAAGTTAGCTTAGGACATTTTCTCAATTGTAAATATTGTCACGAACACTCGTTCGCACACACAAACATACATGCGCATTAATATATAATATAATATAATATATATATACGTGTATATATAAATGGCAGGCAAATTTACCTTAAGTTACGCTGCTTGAATTTAAAAAAAAATAATACATCGTCGTATGCAACATGAAGAGGCTGTAAAGTATGCTACGCTTTTTGTCAAAGACCCTCTAAGCCACACACACACATTTGAGCACACACGCTTACGCACTCAGACAGGCAAACACAAATACATGCAAACGCTTACCAAAATAAAAGAAAAACAAAGAGACCGAGAACAAAAACAGCAACGACATCAGCACAAAACCACAATCGAGATCATTATCAATTACACGCACAGTAGGACACGACTCCAGGACTCGGTGACAGACAGTAAAAAGAGTGTAAAAATGAAAAAAAAGACGTGACGTGACGTGACGTGAGAGAGAGGGCGATAATTTTGGAGCAGAAGCAGATAGAATACAAGAGAGAGACCGAGCGAGAGAGAGGGAGAAAGAGAGAGAGAGATAGAGCAGGCAACGAATACGCAAAGAAAATACGCATGAAATTGCAATTTACATCAAATTCATTTGCACCCATATGCACACACACACTTGCGCACTCATACTCACACACACACAGCTGAGTTACAAATAAAATTCATTCATACGCATAATGAAACAAGGCTCGCTTGGCCCCAAGAAACATGCGGCCAGAAAGGATAACAAAGGCATGGCCAAAAATAAGGACAACAATGTTTCGAAATAAACAAACAATTGTAGCCCGTAGCTGCCCGCCCATCCTTCTGCCTCCCCTCTTGCCCGCCTGTCAGCTCCATTATATGATGGGAGTGAGGTCGGTGGGGGGAGGGAGACATAACAACAAGAGCAATAGCAACAGAGCAAAGCAATGGAGATTCCCAAAATGTTGTTTTGGGTTTGGGGTCATGCTGCGGCTCACGCATTCATTGTCGCTGGCCGGCCCTTTTATCTCTGCTGGGAATTCACAAAACACACACACCCACACAGAGTCACAGAGACAGCTAAAGAGAAACCAAGAGAAGTAAAAAGAGAGAGGCCGAGGCAGAGAGAGAGAGAGAGAGAGTGAGAGCACTTGCGACAGAGGTAACGAAAATCCACGCCCTGTATGTAAATTATTAGCTAGGCACTTTTTGTGCGGGCGCCTGAAGTTGCCGTCAAAGCCAGAACAGTTTTCGGGCAGCAGGAGCAGCAGCAGCTGAAAAATTGTAACACACGCAAACACACACACACAGACACGCACACAGGGCTGATGAAAGCTGTCTGACAGCTTTAAGAGAACAGCGAATGTGGGAGAGTGAGCGAGATTGAGAGAGAGCCAGAATCTAAAGTAAAACGCCCTTTTGTAGCTTCATTGTGTAGAGTTTTTGGGCACAGTTAAGAGAGCGAGACCAGAACATGAGAGATTTGTAAGAGTCCCTCTTTTCGTCGAGATGATAAGCAACAGAAACAAAACTCATTTCATGGATTGAGGCGCAGCCTAAGACTAGGCAAAGTTGAGCGCATATCTAGGCGCTGTCAGGCACAACAAACAAATGCCGAAAACGTTAAGAGCACATCTGGCCACTCTTTGTTGCTTTGTGGCGCGCAGCATGCGCACAGCAGCCAAGAGCAACGACGGCCACACGAGAGGAGCAGCAGCTTGTGGCAGCAAGCAGAGGCAGCGTTACAAGCAGCAGCAGCCGTAGCTGTAGCCGTAGCCGCAGCAGCAGCAGCAGCAGCGTCAAAATGCGACTCAACGGCGGCAGCATCCGCGCCAGCTGCGAAAACTCTGCCATGCAGCGGCTGCCAACAGTAGTTGCCTCAGAGCCCGCGGGTTGAAGAAAACGTACGCATCGAGCGAGCCGAGTTTGCGTCGCGTGTAACCAAACAAAGAAAAGCAAGAGAATAGCAAAAAGAAGCAAATGAAAAAAGAAATAAGAATACAAAAATACAAAATCCAAATGAAGTAAATATTTATTTGCACACAATTGACACTTGCCACAATCAAAGTAGTTCAACCGTAGTGTTCAATGTTCAGCGGCAACGAATAATTATGTCTCCCCAATTGCCACGCAAATGAGCAAACAAATATTTGATTGTCAAACGTTGCCGCTGCTGCGACTGCTGCTGCGGAGCAGCGAGTTCGAGACCGAGACCGACATCACCGACATCACCGCCATCGAGACCGACATCGAGACCGAGACAGAGACCGAGACCGAGACCGTTCCCGATAACGTTACCGAGTCTAAGATCTACGCAACCTGTGCCGCTTTTCACGAAGGGCGTGTGCTGCTGCAACATCAACATAAGCAACAGCAGCAGCAGCACCACCACCACCACCACCAACAACAACCAACACCAACAACAACAACAACTACAAAAACAGCAACTTCAACAGCATCTTTTGTGTGTGTGCCCCTATCAAAATCCGCATCCGCATCCGCATTCGCATCCGCATTTAAAAACATGTGCGCGCTCGAGTGTGAGTGCGTGGGTTTAATTGAAAAGTCATCGTCTTGGCACAGCGTAAATCGCTGCCGAATGCAACTCAATGCGGCTGCCAACGTAATCTCAGTAAACTAAAACGTCTAGTGTTGTCAAATTCTTGTTTTCGTAAACGCCGTCGCCATCACATCCGCCTCAGCCGCTGAATCTTACTGTCTCTGTCTCTGTCGCTCCACCGTCGACGCATACGCCCAGTGTTTTTGGCCGTATTTGTGTGCTAGTCTCGAATTTCATTTCGTTTCCGGTCCCGCTGGTCGCTGTTTCTCGGTCGGTCGGTTTGTCTCTCTGTCGGACTTACTACACTTATTTTATTTTTTATTGCCGCGCGTTGTTGGTGCTGTGCCCATTGTTGTTGTTACGCCGTTGTCTGCCTGACTTTTGTGCGCAAATTGATGTCAGCAAATGTAAGTGTGTTAAGCACAACCTGCTTAAATCTACTCACATACACACTCACACACACATAAACATCCATAACTGTTGCGTCAATTGGCAGCGTTCAACGCCTTAGACACTGACAAGCTCGGCAATATGTGAACATCAGAATCACAGAAGATTCATCAGAATCACGCCTAATGACAATTTCCTGAAATCTGATCTATTCTATGTATTTTTAAGTGACAGTCTAGTAGTATTTAAAATTTGTCTTAATTTTACTTTTAAAATTATTAATTATTATTATCTTCATAAATTGAGCACAAGATGTAAGATATTTGTGAATTTTGTAAAAATTTAAAGGCCCTCAGCAACACGTCAATATCACTTTCTACAAATATCTAATAAAAAGCAAAGTGGGATTTTCCGAAGAAGCAGGTATTCTTTAAATTATGTAGATTCAATTTCAAAAGTATACATTTCCGAGAATAACAATCATTTTCCATGAAATATTAAATTAGAAACGGTCAGTTTTGATTGTTAAATTCAGTTTTTCAAGAAGCTCTTTTTCTTTTCCTTTAAATATTTTAAAAGAACTTAACGCAGGTTCTGCTTTATTATAATGTCATAAAATAAATTGATTAATTTTCGAGAATATTACCCGTTTGACAATTCATTTACATACATATTTATTTAGTTTTCTTAGCCTATTTTCTCATTTCGCTTTTACGTCAAGCATTGTTCTCTTTTTGTCTAATTAACGCATTTTTCTTGCTATGAAATGCCTTCAGTGGACGTTTCCGGTACGCAGATCGCAGCTCTCAGTTCAGAGTTCCCATTTCTCATAGCGGGCTTCACGCATTACTCATACGCCTTGTCTACCCTGCCTGTCTGTCAATCTGTCACGCAGTCAGTCAGTCAGTCAATCATTTACTCAGTCAGTTTTCCCCATTCCAAGCTTTGCTTTTTGTGTACGTTTCGTTTGTTGTTCTTGTTGTTATTGTTTTAAACGCAAATTCCCACTTGTTTAGTTGCCAGTCTGTCTTCCTTTTGTGTGCAGGCTTCTTTTGTTTTTGCCTTTGTCCTGCCACAAGCACACACACAAACACGCATACAAGCACGCACTCCCCCACTCTGTCACCCGTACCCGTACCCGGACCCACACCCACACCCACAAGTGTAGTTGTGTGCTTGTGTGCACTTTTGGTGACGCCAACTTGAACGATGTCGTCGTTTTTTGTTGATGTACAAATATTTGCCTTTTTTGAAGTTGATTTTTAGTCTCCCGTCTGAGCGCCTTTTGTTATTAGTTCAACTTCACAGCACCTTCCAGCCCTCAACAGCCCACAATTTCCCCAATATGCTGATAAATCGTTGCCAAATTGAATATCAAGTGTTTATTTGCATTGGGCAGCTAGTGCCCATTGCTTCCTGTTACGCAACTGCAAAGTCCAGTGAATAATTTGATACTGATGAATTATCCATCGTAAAGCGCTACAATTGCCAGTGGTCCATTTTATGTAGCTGGGTGCTTAAGTGAGCTCTTTGTGCAGTGCAAACAAAATTTACCAAGCTGCAAACTTTGTGTCCACAAAAGTTGTTGGCCCTATTTTTAGCAGTTTATTCAAAGGGAGCAAAAAACAACTGTAGCAAAGCACTATTCATTATAATAAAATTCGGTTGATTATGAGTAAAGTGCTTCGATACAGCAAGTTGCCTATTATGTAGTATTTACATAATATGGTAGGGAAGAATTATGTGAATTTGATAAATATCGCAATATCATTTAAAAGTTTTAAGAACATAATAATCGGATTATGTGTGTTATATAAACAATTATTGCCTACAAAAATATTTTTGGAATAGTTCTGAATCAATATTTAAGTAAATAAATTACTTACACAATAACAATGCCATTATACAAACTGAAATCTCGGGCATCGCCAAGAAAAAAGCTAATTAAGAGCTTTTGAATATGAAAGGATTAGTTGATATAGAAATACATTTTTTAACAATCTTCATTTTGTTATTAAAACTATTCGAGGTTTCTTATGCTTTCTGTTTTAATGATATTGTTATGGTTTTATATTTTTATATTTAGTTTCCTATGTGGTGATTGAGAAAGCGATTTGGAAAATTGGAGATAATCCGTTTTATGATACTTAGTTATTCTTCATCCTGTTAGATTTGAAATCATTTAAAAAAATGCATGTACCGAAGTAAATATTAAATGTAACGGTTAATGTGAAATTAATAAAGCTGGGATATCTCTCATATAGTTCCTCCGGTTACTAATTATCCCAGGTCTATAGTTCGATTTATACATTGTGACATGGTTAATCAGTCCAAATAGCTGGGGACGATTGCACTTCAAAAGTTCAAACTTATTGAAAATAATAAATAGTAAGAATAATTTTGAACAATAAGAAGCTTATTAATTTTCTTACCAGCCACCAAGTGCTCAAATGCACACTTAAAATGTTAATTTATTTGAGTAGCACCGTTCGTGACAAAGTGAAATCAGTACTCAGGCTTCCAAAAAAGTATACGAGTGTACGGCTGCACGGTCAATTGTCCGCAAGCCGTTATTTATAACTGAAAAATCTATCAGGCATTGCGCTTCGATTGTTGTCTCTGAGACTGTCTCTGTCGTTGTCACAGTTGCCGGTGCCACGAGATAAGTTCTGTCCACCGGTCATAAAAATGTATAGCATACTTTTGCGCGCACTGTGTGAAAGCTCCTCAAGCAAAGGATTGCTATTCAATTTGCAGTTTCCGCAGCAGCACCAGCGAATAAAAGAGGGAGTTACAGTGAGGAGAGAAAGAGAGAGAGAGAGAGAGAAGGAGAATGGGGGGTGAGTTGGTGTTTGACTTTTGTTTATTTCCGACTCAGTCCTCTTAAATATTTAAGCCAACACATTAGTTGAATGTACTTAATAAGGATCAGCAGACAACTGCAGTTTTCGGCTTGCCGAAGGCCACGCATTGTGGCCTTAAATTTTTCATTTTAAAGAATAAGCTCTATGCACTTTACTGCTGCATTAGGCGAGATTTATTTGGGACTCAAAGAGGTTGGTCTGTTGTCTTGCGGCTGCCGTTATACTTAGCTGACCCGCAGTCGAGACTATGTTGCCCAAAAAGCAGTCAGTCTCAGAATTTGCGCAGCTTCAACTCACCAGATCCAAACTGTCCAACAATTCCGAGACACAAAGGAAGACAGATCATTGCCAGCTCTTCTTTCTTCATTCGTCTGGTTGTCTCTCAGTTCGTCTGTATATCTGTTTGTTGCTGTTCTTTTATGCTCATACATATATAAATGGCATTTGCTGTAGTTGTTGATGGACATTTGCTGGCAGCTCTTTTGCCTTTAGTTGGGCTGCTGCCTTTTTATGCGCCACAAATGAAAATGCAGACAGACAACGGGCGCCAGTTGACAAAAACGGCGACTGCGACGACGATGACGATGAATATGAGCATGAGGACGTCGACCAGGACAACGACGTCTGACGATGACGTCGCATTACTGAAGACAATGGAACCAACTAAACTAAAGCCGACACAGATCTCGCCGGGTTCGTTGGCAACTGCTCTGCACTGTTAACTTCCGACATGCATCTGAATTATGAGTTCTGGCTGGGCTGCAGCAACAAGAAAAATAATAATAATAATAATAATAATAGTAATAATAATAATAGTAGTAGGAACGGAACAAAATAACGGAACAACTTGGGTTTTAATTCATAATTATTTTTATGTCAGCGCATTCATTAGAATCGCTGTTGTTGTTCTTGCTGTTGTTTATATGCATTTCAAAACATTTGCAAACGACTCCCATTTTCATTCCCATTTCCATTTTTTGTCTTTGTCATTTGCATTCCACATTTAGTTTTCTTTTTTTTCTGTTTTTTTGGGTTCCATTTCAAATTTACAGCTCCACATTTCTGTGTTTCAGATTTAACTGGCCCTCACATTTTCTGCTTCGCTGTGCTTTTTGCAGCTTTATAATTGCAGTCTTTAGAACTCTGCCCAAAGCAGCCCATTGTGCACTGTGCAAGCAACTCATAAGCCCATTTTTTTTAGTTGCTCTATTTCGAATAGGTTTTTTGTGGCTTCTATAAAAAGCTTCAAATGAAAAGCGCCATTGGCAATTTATTCTAATAATATTGTTAACTAACTTATGCTTTGAATGCATAAACAAAAATTTTGAATAGTTATTATTTTATTGGTATGAATAATTTAAAATTGGGGGAGAATCCTTATACAAGCAATCCTTTTTGTGAATGTGGTGATCATCTTTAGTGTGGATGACATACTAAAGTCCCCACAATACTTTACCAACTTATCAGTCAATGCAAAGCTTCTCATATCGATGCAAATTACTTTTAATTTCTTCCTGTGAAAAACAGCATCTTCATTTATATATTTAGAAACGTAAGGTTTAAATTTATAGCTCTATGAAGCTTTACCCTCACTAAATATTTCATCATTTTTATTTGCCAAATGAATATATATACTTTTTTTATGTTATCTGCTAGTAAATTTGACAGCTTTCTTTGCGACTTCTGCGTTGTTTTTACATACTATTTCCTGACTTTAGTAGATTTTCAAAATGCGCAAATGCTTAATATTTTTATTTTTGGCTATCTGTCAAATGGGCGTTAGCCAAACCGGGCCAAGTCAATACTGGCTCACACATACACACGAATTAACATTGTCAGCCAAAACTTAAATGCGATAAATTGCCAGAAGCAGATGCAGCGGAAAAAAATCTATAATTTACAGAAACACTGCCAATGCGCTCAAATGGGAGCTGCACAGTTTCAAATATGTACATTTATGTATACACATGTATATAATGTGCATAAATTTATATATATATATATATAAATATATATATATATAAATATATTATATATGAGTACATGTGCAATTCATATTGATGCTGCCAGATATGGCTATAATCGAGGCAGCCAGGCCGGCAGACAGCGCAACCTTAGCCTGGCCCTGTCAGCCAAAATGGTCAGATAGGATAGCTGCCAAAAAATGTGTGAAGAGTATAGGAAAAAACAGTGTCAGATGAGCAAAATTTTCTGTTAATTTCATTTCGCCTGTGGCAGTCTACACAAAATGTACAAAACCCATTTTTGGCAGCTTCAGTTTGCAAATCGTTTGTATGTATTTTAGTTGATTATTAATTCATATCATTATATTCAATGTGTTTTTGCAGCCATGCCAAAGCTCAAGACTGCAAACAGGAATTGTTGAAACCTACGACAACAAAGTGCTGCCAATAACAAGAACAAACAAAATAAAACCACACAAGTAGAACTTAGCCCCAAGCGTCAGGAATTAAAAACAAAAAACATGATCATGGAATTGTCATTAATCAGGCACTAGATTAGCAGCAAACAACGATAAAAACAAGCACCAACAACAACAACAACAACAAAAGGCATGTGGCTCTAATTGAAGTGAGAGGAGCAACAGCAAACGAAGAAGCAGCAACACTCGGGGGTCGTAGTCAAAGCAACAACTGCAGCAACTAGTTAACAGCACTTGTACCCCCGTAAGAAGGTTGCGTGCTGCTGTAAAGCGGCACCATTGCTGCCATTAAAATAGACGCCGCAGCGCAACAGCAACGCTGCCGTCGTCACAATCAACGCCAGCGCCAACATCATCCACATCATCGCCATCGCAGACGACGACGGCGCGTCCTAGCATCCGGATACGGCATATTGGGCGTGGACTTGGGCTTAAACGTTGGGCGTAGATGCTGCCCGTTGCTGGTCACTCAACCCATAGACGACGGCAACGAAGACGACGGCATAGCGATATCAACATCAACACCAACATCCACAGGGGCAGCTGCAATCACGCAGCAGCAGCATCCCTTCGAGCAACAGCAACGACGACGGCGGCATTACGACGGCCTGTCATTTGTAGGCAATGCAACGCTTTGTGCAGCAACGGTAAGTACCAAAACCAATTCTATAATGCAAAGCTGCATAAGTAATATTAACGGAATATTAATCAATTTGAAATTCACCATGAACTACAAATATATTTAAACAGCATCACACCTCAAAGACCCACATCAAATTATATAAAATATAAATAAAATTATATCAAAATAGATATTTAAACTCATATAAATCATTTATCATAATTTTCTAATTAACAAAAATGGCTATTTAATGTTGAAAATAATTTAAAAAAAACGGCATTTTAAACTTAAAAAGATAAATTGGTCATATTTGCCATGCCTCTCATAATGTCGCCTCCAACTAGACCAACCAAAATCTGTGTATCATATGGTCAGGTTAACGTACTCAGAATGCTAATAAAGCAAATACACGTCGCATCTGAATATGTGATAAGCATGCCGCATGTGGCATGAGGCATGGACTGACACTTGGTGTTGGGGTCGACTGTCAAACAGACCATCTTCAATGCGGGTCTGGCAGGCACTTTAAAGTTGCGCCTCTGACTGCGATTGCGAATGGGGATGCGAATGCGAATGCGACTGTTGCCCCTGTGGCAGGGGACAAACTTTCAGCAGGAGCGCATTTTGAGCTGTGCTAATGAATTCCCCAGCATATACACATAAACACAGGCACTATGTGTGTGTGTGTGTGGGTGGGTGTGTTTGGTGTGTGTGCCACTGACAGTCATATAATTTCTAACGTGCTGCTTTTATGATCATCATATACAAGAGACACTCATACAATCACACACACGATGCTGTCGCGAAATACACCCATGGGTGCAGGGAGAGGCTCAGAGCACGTGCCTGCCTCAGTGTGTATATGATTGTGTATCTGTATGGGTGTGTGGGTGTACGTTAGTGTGTTGCTTGCTATGTATCTGTGAGTGTGTGCAAATTAAAATGCATAAAAGGATAACAGCGATGTTGCTGTTGTTGCTAACAAACCGCCATGTTGCCGCACGTCACGCCATGCCCCCACCGCCACCTATGCCTTTCAGCAACAATGTCATTGTGGGCAAATTTCGTGAAACTGCAACAGCAACAGCAACAGCAATATAAGTTGAGCAGAGCCCTGGCAAATTGTACTGCAGGGAAAATTGTGATTTTCGCGCTCATCAACAGCAGCAGCAGCAACAACAATAGCAGCAGGAACAACAACAACAAATACACGTGTTGCTGCGGTGCTTACTGCTTAGACGAAAGCCTCGTCTGGTTTAATTTTAGCACGGGGGATGCGACCGAAACCCAGGCCTACTCGTACTACGCCTTAACACTACTAACAGCCACAATGTGTGCCTGTGTGAGAGTGTGTGTGCCTGTGTGTACATAATACATATTGCATACTGTTAGGCGCTCATAAAAAAAATGTTACGTTGCCACATAAAAATAGATGCTCGGCTGTTTGCTGTTTGTGGTTGCTTTTCTTGTTGTTGCTGTGCTTGTGGTTATAAGTGAAAAAAAAAAAAAATGTAAACCGCTCATATTCTACCGCCACAACATCATAATCATCAACAACATTTGAGTTATAAAGTTTTATATGATTTAAGTTCTTCAGACCCATAATTATCTGGAGCATAGTAAAATGCTCAAGTTTTTATGATGGCTTTGCATGCTATTTTACTTCCTTCATATATAACCGCATTTCACTCGTATATTGCCACCTTGCCTGCAACTCATTCCTGCATGTTCTATGCTCGTTTACAATTTCTTGAGGCACTTCTATTGCAGGGGATGACTCAACTGAGCGATTATTATTGGCAATCAAATGTAGTGCCATAAAGCCGCGAGCTGCTTTCAGTTCCCTACTGATTGCAGGAAACTTATCATCAGAATAAATCAAAAAACTGCAGAACACCCCAGGCAGACTAAGTTCAGTGCATGCGTGACAAGAAATAAAATATAATGAAGTGGAGAAAAAGAAAAGGATGTATCTGTCACACAGCAATAGTTGGCCTGTGTTAATGGGCAATCAAAGATAGACAGATGGAAACACAATGATATAAGAATGTAATACAGTTGATTAAACTTAACCTCATGCTGTCTTTCTTTTTGCTATATGTATATATTTATAAATGTTTATAACACTATATATATATAAAAGCGCTGAATGTAAAGCCTTCCTTTTGTCTACGCTATCTCTGTTTATGCATTTGCACTCAATTAATATTTATTTTTCAAATATACCGTCTGATAATTTTTCATTGACTACTGCGCTCTTTTCTGACTTAAAAATTGAGTATTAAAAACTTAACTGTTATTAAAATAATTTTTCTGTAAAAATTCAGCTTTCAACTGCTATATCTTGGCAAAATATTAACCGGTCTCCGAGTTATTTTCAATGTTTTACGTTTTTTTAAACATTTATTTTATTTTATCTTACACTTTCAATTTAAGAATAATCTATTTAATGTAAGGTCCATATTTTTTCATCTCTCGCTCTCTTTATTTATCTCTCTCACTCTCTCTTTCTCTCTCTCTCTCTCTCTCTGCTACATGCTACTGCAAATATATAAATATATTCTTCTGTCAAATATTAATACCTACGGCGTTGCGGTCTCTTTTATACTTATCGCCCACATTTTGCTTGCTCCCATCGGCAAATAATTCTTAAGCCAATGAAGCGTTCAAGTCCAATTTAGCTGCTGAATTTCCATCACATATAGCTGGGAAAATGTTATATGCTTTCGATAACATTCAAGTGACAAATTTTTGTCGCCAACGCAACAAAAAACGAGAGAAAAAAATGTGGATAAACAGGAAAAGTTTCGAAAGATGGAAAGGGGTTTCGGCAGGCGAAAAGAGCAAGTGTTAAATGTTGACATGTCATGACATTGCAAAGAGCAGCGGGCCAAGCAGCTGTGCCTGGGCGAGGCTGAAAAATATTGGTCAACAAGGAGTAAGAAGGAGTAAGGCTCAAAGCGTTCCAGGAAGCGGCTTACGTCCTGACAGCTGACAAGCGAATCAATGAACTACATTATGATGGCCCACCCAGCCTCTTGGCCCAGCTCAGGCTATCTCCTTCCCTTCTCGCTCATACATGAAATAACATTTGCTCTTTGCACTCTATGTATGTATGCGTATCTGTCTGTCTGTCTGTGTGTGCGTGCGTGTATGTGTGCTAATACACAGCGTAACATCGACAAATATTGTCAACGCAACATTCGACTTGTTATCCCTTCCGCTTGCTTGCTCAGCTTCCGTCGATGTCTTTGCCAGCGTCTCTGCTTAATTTCGATTTGAACTCCATGATGGCCGCCATTTTGTCTTTCGCTGTTGGCGTTGCTCTCTCGCTCTCATACGTGCTTCATGCATGGCCTCATGCTCTCTCCCTCACTTATTTGCAGAAATTTATTGAAATTGTTTGTCAAATTCCGCTTACTTGTTTTGCGCATTTTGCCGACATTTTTTTCATGACGACATCGACGTCGACGACAGGGTTCCACTTCCGTTCATGTCCTTTACGCCATTTTGTCGATTTCTTTCATTTTTTTTTTGGCATGACAGTTAATCTAAAAACTCTCTGTGTACTCTCTATATGACCGCTTCGTGCCATATCAAACACAACTTTCGAGGCCTCCGTCATCGTTTTTTGAGGCATCTAATTTTTTTCTTGTTTTTTTTTTTTTTGCAAGATTTTCTATACACTTGCTTATATACACACAAGTGTCTTGTGCTAGCTGCTATATGACACTGTTTGTTATTCATTTTGCATGCAATTTCCCATCGGTCCTGGTATTGATGCTCTTGTTGTTGGCCATGTAGCTAACATGACTTCAATATGAGCTACTGTTGGTTCCTTTCGTTACCACGAAAAGAATAAAGAAATATTGAAAAAAGTAGCTACCATATGGCAATGTCAGACCAAGCGGTAGGTGGTCCAAACGCAAGGACTTTGAAGTTTTTATTGATGTTGTTTGAATTTGAATGACGTTGTAAAATTATACGCAAAAATATGCAACCAGCAAAAATACACAAGACGACTGTAAAGGAAAAAAAATATATCGAGGAAGAACAACAACAAAAATTCCATATACAAAAAGATATTTCAAAGAATTTTTGTTCCACATTTGCTGCCATCTTTTTGCCATTTATTTTGGGTGCGTAGTGCGAGTGTATGTGGGTTTTTGTCTGCTTGTAAACCGTATGTGAAAAGTTTCATGTGCATATTTTTCTTAGTTATAAGTAAGCTCAGTTTGCTGTCACTTATGGTATACATATTTCAACGCATTTTGGCATAAATTACTTTGGTTGTTAGGGGGGTGTACTGAGGGAGATATCGTGAAGTTTTTGGTGCGTCTCTTGTGTTGGATAAAAATAGTTTTCAGTTATTAGGTTACACATAGGAGCAGGCAGTACAAAAGATCTCACTTGAACCGAGTTTCATAACAACAGTTGAAGTTTTCAATATAGCAAACTGAATCCAGTCAAATTATTTTATAAGAAAGTGACTTTTTACAAAAGAGAAGCGCTGGCACATTTCCCCTAAATTTGTCAGTCTATCAGATTTCATAGTAATCCCATTAATTTGTGCCACTATTACAGCAATTACCTTCGATGTTAATCAAGTCTGGTAAATACACATTAATTCGAATTGGTATGCTTTCAGCAGGCTTCATTTTACTTCATCATCATTATGAAGCTTTTAGTCTTTAGCGTCGTTTGCAAAAAGCGTCGCTTTATCTACATGATATCGGCTGCCCTTTCAGCACTTAAAAGATTTGTCTGGCAGTGCTTCTATTTGCGCAAATTAACTAACATCAAGTAAATCAGAAGCTCGTGCGTAAGGATGTGTGTGCAACGTTCAGGATCTCTCAATCTCCATGAGCGTCAGCAGACTCGGGGAAATGTTTTTCATGTGTTTTGTCTTTCTTTTTGTCAAGTTAAGCAAAATCAAAAGCTGGGAGAAAGTACTTAAGTGACAACCGAAAAGAGGAAGAGAGCAGGAAAGAGTAACGGAGAGTGAAGGAAATTGCACGATAACGCTACAGCGTACTTCTTCTGGCTTATTTATACCAGTCAACACACACTCACATTCACACACACACACACACAGGTCCATAAGAACATAATAGGCTCAAGACGCTTTCATTCAACACTTTTTAGGTAGCCAAAATGGCGCCAGCATAAAAAGCACAACGCCAACAGCAAGGACCAACAGCAAAATACAAAAAAAAAAATAGCAAAAACAGAAATTGGAATGAATGGTGGAAAGAATAGCATAATAGGCATACGCAGGAAAGACAAAAACTAACAGAAAAGGAAAGCCTCAGAAAAAATCTCAAACAGTAAAAAAAGGAGTGTGCAATGCGTATCATTCTCACTCCATGCATAGCTTTCAAATTCCCAGTTGCTTGGCCCGCACTGATTTCTGCCACAAAAAGGGGCAACCTGTAAAAAAAAAAACATAACACAGGATTCACCTTCGAAACTGGACAAAAGAAGACTAAACAACATTCATTCGCTGCTTTATGAGTATATTTTTTTTCCGTTTTGTTTTTGTTGTTATTTTTATTATTTCATTTTATTTTTTTTTTGACAACAGTGCGCAGCCTTGCTGCTGACGTTGGCACACTAAAAAGTATTGTGCCAAAAGTGAAGATGTGAGAAAATGAAAAAATGAGAAAGTAAAAGGTAAAAATGTCAATTTGCCAAATGCCGGCAAACGGAAGCTGGTAGCTGGTAGATGGTAGCTGGCAGCAGCAGAACACTTTGTATTGTAGGTGCGAATTGTTAAGCTGCTTGCCTTGCTTGGCTTGCTTGCCTGCAGATTGCGTGGCAACTCTGGCTAAGACGAAACTTCAAAGCCAGTTCGCCAAGCCAATTCGAGTATTATTTGAGAGCGGGTTCCAGGCATAACGGTGTCAAAGCTGCCACAGCAACCACCAACAGCAGCGCAAAGTAATTTCCGAGGTACACACACACACACACACTCACACACTGGCAACGAGTTATACAGACATTCATACAAAAGCTAAAGCAATCCTCACTTCCCCCTTTCCCCACTCCCAACCCTCTCTCTATCCTTCAGTCGCCTCTCTCTCTCTCTCGTCAGCATCCCCCAAAAGCCAAAACCACTTTAATTTCCTCGGGCTCCGGCTGTGGCTCGGGCAACCCTCGTTATGCGAGTATAAAATATATCTCCTGCCTTTTTTCTCATTCATTCACAATGTTGAGACTTTCAGATTTGGCTTAGAAACTTGCAAGTACCTAGCTACTGTGCATGATATTTGACTGAGCACCTCGGCCAAACAGCTCTTCCACAAAAATATAATAAGAGCTTTGCGCTTACATTTTGCCTTCCATTTGCCAATTGCCATGATTCCACAGTTTAAAGTGTGTTTAATTTAAATGACTGAAAAGGTTGAGGACTGTCGACTGTGGCAAAGGGGCCAGACAGGGCAGTCAAAAGAGGCCCACAGCCTGTTAAGGGTTGTTCCCCAAAAGTTTCAGCCGTCAACTTTTCAAACGCATCTGAATACCAGCCCGTTCAAAACGAAGCCAAATTGTCTAAATTAAAGTGTGTTCAACAATGTTCCTTGCCCAACCAATTTACACACGTCCAAGGAAAGCGTTTAACCAACCTTTGAGTCTAGCAAATTGAGGTAAGGTTAAAGAATTCAAATTATAAAGATGCTTTTCTTTGGCTTCGCCACTTATCACAACAAGTAAGAACTCCCGACTTCCAGATACTCTTCTCTTCTCTCAATTTAAACCATTCAGAATTATCAAGTTTGTATATTATAATTTTAAAAATCTACGCTTAGTCTAAGCCTGCAAATTTCCAATAAAATATGAAGAAATTATTCAAAAGACTTTTTACATAAGTTTAGATATATCTTATATCATTCCTTTTTCTACATTTCTAAGCCGTTAGTAAATTGTGTTGAGGAAAAATTGTTTTCACAACCTATGAGCCAGTAAATAATCTGAATGTCAAAAAAACGGATATATTTCCAGAAAACATAAAAAATATTGTTTTTAACTTAATACATATCTCAAAATATTCGCTCTGGTTTTTTTGAATAGCTGAGGCTTTTCAAAGTGTATTTTTTATACTTAGTCGTATGGATAAATGAAAATTTAATTTGCGCTTCAATCGATTTTTTGGGTAATCGTTGATTTCATGGCTCTGGGCAGCTGACAAAAGCCGAACGCCCTTTTTTAACACCAGCTTCCGTTATGACTTACGTACGCCAAAACAGACACAGACTCACACACGCGCACATACACATACACACACACACACACTTTCTCGCTGTATTGAATGCCAAGCGAATTGTGCGATTCACATTATTCGATTCTTATTGTAATCGTATGAATATATTCCGCGCATTATAACGCTCAATGCTGAGCTTCAGTGGCTTTTTCCTTGCTCAGTCGTTGACTTTTTGCATTTTTAATGTGTGTGTGTATAAATGCGACATTCCATTCCCCCCAGCCTATACCAGTCTTTCCTTCCTTTCCTGCTCCATTCTCAATCCCTTTGTGCATTATCCTCTCTCCCTCGTCATGTGAGTGCGTTCAATAATTTCCGCCACGCCATTTTGAGTTGGGTAGCGTGCGTGGTGCCTGAAAGCCGCTGCCAAATAGAGTGTAACTTCTGTATGTCGTCGAGTGTGTGTGAATGTGTGTATATGTGTGTGTGTGTGTGTGTGTGGCGCCATCAACTTGAAAAGCGTCAGTGGGCAAAGCCTTAAATCTCTGCTGGCACTTTCTGTGTGTGTGTGTGTGTGTATATTATACACCTCTTTCGCCGCCGGCAAATCGCATTTGTATCGCTGCACTTGGCTGTTTTCACTTGGCACCCAGATCGGCTTGACTGGGCTGAGCTGTTCCCAGCCTGGCCTGCCCTGGTCTGGGCTCCGCTTGGGTTGACTGGGCATTTCTGCAACGTTTCACCGCCTAACAAACCGGAAGGAAGTAAGTTTTTAAGCGCAGTCAGTGCCAGATTCGTTTCAGGTATACGAATCCGTCGCTGCATCCCACAAAATCGCCTTCGGAAATAAACGTGACTGGCTACGAAGTTGGCGTTGATATTTATTTTTTTTTTAGGCTGCTGGCTGTGGGTTCGGGACAGTTTATTAAGCTGCACGTAGCGCGAATTGCTTCCGCTCAACAAAGCCAAGTCGAAATTGGCCATGCCAGATATAAAATGAATACACTAAAAGACTGACTTGGGCAGGCACTAATTTTAAAGCCTTAAAAATAATCAGCTACAAGGCAAATCCATTTGTAAATGGAATTATAAACTACAGCTTTCGCTTAATACGCTTTGAAGTAATTTTTACATTTTTCGCTTAAATAGTGAGCTGCTCCCAGATTAAATGTATTTACAATTAATTTACGAGCAGTGCTTAATTTATCGCCTTACCCATTCGCATTGCAGCATATATGTTTAACATACTTATGTAAATCATTTTTTTTTTACAGTAGGGGCAATCATCCAACAATAATAAATGGCTTTGTTTGTGTCTGTCTGCATTACGTATACGCCACGAGTTGTTGGCTAAAATCGATTTTATCCAATGTTTTTATTTTTTGGATTTGGTCGGCATTGGCCATAACAAAATATTTATGCGACGTCATTGGGGCATCATTTAAGTCGTTTGCTGGCACACACACAAATCTTTGCCCATCTGTTTGGGCTTAGGCCAGCCTTAATTTGAATTTAATTGAAGCGTTGGACGCGCTAGCCTTCTCATCCATGGCCCCCAGCTCCCAGTTCCCAGTCGCTGAAACTGGCACATCCGTATCCAATTAATGGTGCCGAAACTAGCGTGGAATGTGTGTCGAGTGCCTGGTAGTACGTAGTACGAGCTGTTAAATAAAATATGGTGCCAGCGAGCCATCCGCCGTCGACGCTGACGAGGATTTGCTGAGAGCCAAGCTGCTTGCCCCTTGCTCGTTTGCTGCTCTTTCAGGTTTTAGAGTGTGCTGCGAGTTGGGAGGGGTGTTAGATTGCCACAACATCGAAAGATTGGTGTGAGGGGCGTGTGCCTGTGCGTGTGTGTGCTTGTGTATGCGCTTGTGTGTGCCACTTAAGTTAACATTTTCATTTACCAACTGCGATGACTTTTGGCCATTTACAATCATTTTTTTCCTTTTTACGCTTGCGGCAAACTTGCAATGGAAATTACGTATTAAATTAATTTTCAGCTCACTTGAAGTTTGACCCGCAGCACAAGTAACAGTAAAAAAAATAGCAACAGCAAATAAAATCTTGTAGTTTATGTTGACATGCCACAGAATGGTGCAATTTGGGTGCGTCGTGAGTTTATAACCACACACACAAGGGCCATGCACAAAGCCAAATTGTAGCTGTTGCCAGTAACCAGTAACCAGTAACCAGTTGGTAGTCGGTAGTTGGGTATTTGGTAGTTTTGGTAGCTATTAGCTTT
Source organism: Drosophila picticornis (assembly GCA_035043845.1). Taxonomy (NCBI): domain Eukaryota; kingdom Metazoa; phylum Arthropoda; class Insecta; order Diptera; family Drosophilidae; genus Drosophila; species Drosophila picticornis. The sequence goes on along the minus strand of JAWNMR010000362.1, from coordinate 11,360,432 downwards.
GCTTTTTTACTGCGAGCCCGTCCAAAAATGAAAAGCCAGCGAAGCAAACGCAGGAAATAGTAAAATGTCAGCGTAAAACTGTAATTTATGTGCATGTGCGAGGAGTCGCTTGAGACACACAAACAGACAGACATAAACGGCGAGAGAAAGAAAGAGCTAAGTCTGTTGCAAGAAAAGAGAGGGAGAGAGAGTGAGACAGAGAGAGAGAGAGACAGAGAGAGAGAGAGAGAGAGAGAGACAGAGAGTAAGAGTAAGAGATAGCTTTGAAGCTGGCTGCTTTTATGTGTATTTTATTTCAGTGTTGCCTTTTTGATGACGTTGTGGATGGCTCAGCAGTGACTGCTAGTTGCTTATTGTTGCTGCTGCTGCTGCTCCTGCTGCTGTTGGGCATAAATGTAACCAGGCGCACATCAATCAATTCATCGACTGCGCTTTGAGCAAAAGCCAAAAGCTACATTCCGCAAGCGAGCTGAAATCGAGACAAAGCATCTTTGTTTCTTATGCCCTTGCCAACAACAAAGCCAGAAAATGAGGACTACCCTTTTGGTAATAAAACTTCGAAAAAGGGTTGCAAGCAATCCCTGGCCCCCAACTATTGATGTGGAGTGTGTAGGTGCGTGTATCTACAACACATTGCAGCACCTTTTGGATCAATCGATATGTGTGTGAATTTATATATCTGCCAGAACTATTTGAAGTTACGGTGCTGTGCACACAGAGCTTTTTTCACTCCAGCAGCATTTACCATTTAATGCCACATTGGTCGCTGGAAAATACAAATATTTGTAATCAAAAATATATTTAAATTAGATCAAATGCATACACAACGAACTGTACAATCAAATTTAAAGTATTTTTAAATAAATACAAATTTAATTTTTATATCAACAACCTAAATTCAGCATTTATTGCTTAACTAAATGATAACTTGGCTAGCTCGAGATGCTATGGCCTTCTATAGATGTAAATGAAAAATATCGTGCAATGTACAACTTTAATGTTCTACATTAATCACATTTCAAGTAACTTCAACTATAAACTTCGTGCGCTTTGAAGGCCATATGTGCATTCTGTTTGTCGCAAAAAGTTAGTCCTTAGTTTGAGTTTTTTATGCCCTGATCCCATTGAAAATTGGTAAAAAGAGACTAATGCAATTTTGCAAAAGTATGTATCAAGCAGAAAGAAGCAAACTCGACCCCATAAAGCATATATAAATTAATTTAGTTGATTTATTACCAAGCAGATCTAAGAGTCTACAAGTGTTCTATGATTAAAATTTGGAAAATAATGTCAAGAATAATAATTTATTACCGTAATAATATGAATATACCTTGACATAATTATGATCATTATATATATTTGCGATTAAATTAAGAATATTTCCTGTACATGAGACACACAGAGATGTTTGCATTCAAACAGAGTATTGATTTGATTATCTACGATGTGTGCGACTTACGAAGGCGAAGCCTTTTTTTACTTGTTTTTTTTTTTTAATATCTTGCTACCTTCACTATTAATGTTACTCGCCTTAAAAGGACATTTGATTTTGTACAGCAATGTTTGCTCTTGCAGCCATTTTACCTTTTCTACTTACTGCCTTTTTAGTAAGCTGTGTGCCATCATAAATATTATGTCGGTCTGCGATTTTTTATACGACGCCAAAAAGAGAGACGCAACTTGTAAAATATATATGACCACAAAATATATATATATATATATATATATGTATAGAGAGAGAAAGAGAGAGAGATAGAGACAGAGACATATAGGGACAAGTACTGTGCTGCTGTTCTTTCGCATACTGCGTGAACTTTACGGCAATCGTTTGGTGTCCGTTTTAGTTGTTGCTGGCATTGGTCAGATGTGACATAACTTTGATTGAGCTGCTTGAAACGAGATGTATCGCTGCTGCCCACAAGCAGCTACAGAGGACTGCGATTAGAGTAGAGTAAAGTAACTGGCAAAATCTAATTTGCAAACAGACAGCTTAAGTAGGCAGCCAAACGAAATGTTAGACAGGCACAGACAACACTCAACAGACGCGAACGAATGTTGAACACAAACACACAAACACATGGAATCTACTCGGAATGACAAGTTAATCATTTATTTAGGCTGACATGTCACATTTTCAAATATTCATTTACTTCACAGTCAACAAAGCGGGCACGTATGTTCTAGTGGCTTTAAATAAATATGTTATAAACAGAGAATGTTTGTGTTCTTGTCAAAATTTACAGCTCAGTTTCGCCAGATAGAAAATTAAATTAGATTACACATGCCAAGTATTTACTATATATGTATGTATGTAGCGTACAAGTATCTCACTAAGAGAGCCCATACATTATTAGAGGACATTTATCACATTTCATTTACATCGCAACTTGGCGAAATGCTGGCGAAATGCTGGCGAAATCGCTCACAAGCACTTGGCCTTGACAAACTCAAAGAGCAGCTGTAAAATTACTTATAATAAACATAACAAGCATGAGGCAGCTGCTGCCAATGGCTGTCAGAATAAGAGCGGGTTTGGGGGTGATGCTTTCTTGATGACAAGCGTAAAAGGCATGCGAAATGTTTAATTCTTGAGATACTTTCAGGTTTAATTACGTGTTTGCCACGCACTTGCGCCCTTTCTGCTCTCTCCGTATGTGCATGTGTACCTAATGACAACATTGTAGTTTTTACTGTGTCCACTTAACCAAATCCACAACACATAAACACACGCAAGCAAATGCTGACCGAATGAAAAAAGTATGCCACAAAATTTGTATATTCTAACATATTTGCCACAAATAGCTTGAATTTCTGGCTTTTTTTGTGTAAAAAAATGTAAAATATTTTATGGTCTGGCCTTGGAAGACCTGAAAAAATACCCATCTCCACTTACAAAAGGAAAAGCAACAGTAGCAACGAAAAAATGAAAAATACCAATCAGCGCGCCTGTCAGTTCTCAGCCCAACTCGTGCTTATCGCCAAGTTTTTGATTTGCTTTAAACTTTTCTGTGTGTGTGTGTGTTTGTGTGTGTGTGTGTGTGTGTGTGTGTGTGTTATATAAAACACGGTAACAAAGCTGACGAGCGCCTGAGCGCCATTTTCTTTGAGACAGCAGGCTCATCGTCTCGTCCCTTTTCCGTGCCTTGGCATCTCTTTTGCCTCTTCAGTCAGCGCTGCTACTGCTGCTGTTGCTGCTGCTGTTGCTGCTGCTGCTGCTGCTTTTGCTTTTGTCAGTCGCCTGCTGAGCGCTCAGCTCAATTATATAAATTTTTATGGCTGAGGCAAATTTATGCGCGCGTTCGCTTCTTGTGTTTGCCCAGTAAAAGTAAAAGATTTTGGTGATTCGCCTTTGCCATTTTCGACTGGTCCACCTGCCAGGTTTTGTAGCTCCATTATTTTATTTGCTTGTTTTTGTGTTAGCCGGAAATAGTTTTTGTGCGACTTTTAGAATGATTACCATAATCAAAGCAGCTACACAGTGTGAATGGTCTGTTTGATTAGTCCAAGTACAATGTCAAGAATTGCAAATATAAATCTAGACAAGGGTTATCTGTCTCACTTATCGCATCTCTCTTTTTTCTGTTTGCCTTTCATATTTCACACTTGGCGCATTTGCCTTTGCCTTGGCCTATCATTTAAGGACATTGCAAGTCCCTGAGATCGTTACTTTCAACAGATTCTTGCACGCCTAATTAATTTTCATGAACTCCAACTATAAATATACTGCAGCAATCTTCAGTGGCTGTCGCTATTTGGCGCATATTTATGGCGTCATTTTATGTCCCACCCTCAGAACACACAAAACACATCTCTTGGGCTCATCTCCGGACTTTCGCAGACGCATCCTTTTTGGCAACAGACGAACACATTTTGAGCCAATTTTAATGACCACCTCACATGCAAATAAAAGCAAAGTGGCGAAAGAGCCCAAAAAGACAAAAGGCATAAACCTTCTCGTAATTCATTAATTAATGTTGTGATTATTATCTAGCCAAGAGCAACGGCGAATTAGGCTGACTTTCTCGCCATAAATACATACATACCGTAGGGTGTGGCACTAATTTCTCGTTCATTCACCTGGTCACAGTAAAAGTTTTCTAATTTGTTTTGTTGTTGTTACTTTCATTATTGTTGCTATAGTTTCTTCTCTGCACAACATGCATAAATCTCTGGCACACAAACAAATCATGTCACGATCCGGAAATGAATAACGTTGCTGGGATAATAAAGGGCTCAGTAAAATACACTGTTCAACAAATATTTGGAAACCCAAGCAATTCCTCAGCCGATGCCCTTTTTTCTAATTTCGCATTTTCGATCTTATCGCATATTTTTATCATTAGCATAACAAATGTACCATATTTTTATAAATAAGTTTAATACATTAAAAGTGTAAATATACATTTGCATACAAGGTACAAACAAATTGCAATTATTCTTTTCTTTGAAATAAGAATCTAATTAATTTCAACAGGGATATTTTTTATTTACACAGAAGAAACCAATTGAAATTTCAAAAGAAATTGTGTTCCGAAAATAAATCAGCTCATTGTTATATGGTGTTTGTTACCATTTGGGGGCTCTGACTCATTCCGTTTGCTGCTCGATTTTTGGCTGGCGCAACTAAATTGATTATGCAGGTGAGTTACGCTTTCGACTGATATATGGCCTGCACGTAGCTGGTTTTAATTGAAAACTGAAATGGCGGTGGCTAACGACAAAATAAATGACAGGAAGTCAGATTAGGGGCGTCAGGGCGTGGCGGCGTCTTGAATTTATGCTAATCTATGCAGCTCAGCATCGGAGCATCAAAGACAACGAATCCTTAGTAGCTGGACGGTATATGGCGACTGGCTTCGGCTGAACGCTGTCAAGTCATTTGAAATTCTGCATAAAATTAAATGACAGCAGCCACTTGGGTTTCACAGCATATGCCAAAGTAAAGTCAACAGTTTTTTTTCATAATTATGCGCAGGTATGCGCTGCTCCATCTACCAGAGTCTCTGGTCGCTTATAGGATCCTTGACGGAGCTTTGCATTTTATCAGCAGGCGCATCTGCTGGATTGCATTGTTAGCAATTCAATTAATATTCTTGCTGTTTGCCATCCGTATTATTTCTATGATAATTAGTTAGGGACTAAGTTTTTGTTCGCTTACCAAATCCCCAACTTAACGCCTGCAAGTGAGCTGCTATTGTTGAAACCTTTGCAGCTTAAGTGCATCCAAAGCACCACAAATTTGACGAAACTTTGACAATGCACAGCTTAAGCTGACGCCGAAGTGACCAATGGACGATAGTCCTTCGACTTGATACTTAATTGGTTTTAGACCAAAATCAATCAATGCACACAGACAAAAAGGAGTCGCCTGGTCAGACAGTCAATTAACTAACCATAACAGCTGTTGAAACGAAACTGTTTTAATACGTTTCGTATACGCAGTGTGGCTTGATGGACTCTTAAGCATTCGACTTCTTGCTGAGCAGTATTTAAGAAACAAACAATTTTGTGATTGATGTCTTAACATGTATGAAAAGTAAGCAAAACTAAAGTTAAGCTTATTCATTTGGAACTTAATTCATATTTCATGAAACTATTATTATTTACAGTTACAAAAATTAAGTTTAAATAGCTACTTGTGTGTTTTGCGTAACTGCTTTATGTATTTATGTATTAGCATTTGAATTTTAAACCTTCTATTATCTGCCATCACAAGTTTCGTTTCTACGAATTTATAATTAAAGCTTGATGGGCGAAACTATTTAACATTGCTTAATTAAAAATGTAAATTGCAAAAAATGTAGTAAATAAAAAATTATTTATCGCCGTTGCCATCGTCTCGGTTATGTCCAGTGGCCTAATGTGCTCGCATTTTTAGCGAAAGGCGGATTGAAATTTTGAAATGGATGCAAATCATTTATATGTTTTCTTTAACTTTTAAGCTAACTTTCTATTTTGAACGAAATTATTTTGTGCTCTAACTTTTCGCAGCCGACCGAAATATTTTGATTTGCTGCTGCCTGTGGCAAAAGTTCGTTAAAATATTCATAATTACTTGGCGCGTGATGCGGCGGCACTTCCCCACTTCCCGCCCCTTTTCATGTCTTCAACCATGCTCCAAGCCACCCAGCAACCTCTCACCCCAAAACTTGTGCCATTCCAATGGAAGATGCAGAGTAAAACAGAAATTGTGCCACTTAATGAGTGAGGGCGAAACTTTGGCCAAACTTTCGGAGCAGAGCATAACATGTATAAGAAAGACAAAAGTGGACTTTGGGAGGGAGTGCGGGGGCACCGGGCACGTTTAAAATAATTACGAATTTATTTAAGCTGCTTTACGGCGAAAAAATAATTTACAATAGATACTTGATGTTTAAGTGGCCGGTGCACTTAGAAGACAGGCAGACGACATAACTTTCTTGGTCAGTTCTTGTGGCTGACAGCATTAAACGGCATCGCCTCAACACCAACTAGAGAGTGTCAAAAAGCGGAGAACGAACCAACAAATTTATGCTTATGTCATGGATTTTGCAAGTTTACCCAGCGCTTAGTCGTAAAAAAATCGTCGTTGCCTACTCTACATTTTTAATGGCTGCCATTGCCATTGCCATTTCATGGCCACAAGACAAGACACCAGCAGTCGGGCACAAAGAGCTGACAGTCTGTCGCTCTGGCAAGCGACACATACTCCAACAAGTAGACACACACCCACAGACTGGTATGCACGCACACACACACGCACACCCACACACCCAGAAACCCACACAAAGACGCAATTATTCTGTGCACCCCCAAACAAGAAGAACGAAATTGCCAAAAACTATGCTTTCAGTGTCCAGACCTTACTTTGTACTTCGTCGCCTCACACTCCCCCGACCCACGCACCACCGCTCAGCACCCGTTCGCACATTCACCCAAAACTCATTCAACGCAGTCAACTCATTCAACTCACATGTGTAAGCGTACACAAAGGACATGTTTCGGGCCGAGTAGTCGTTGAGTCCATTTGCAAATTTTTTGGTCATGTTGCCACTGGTGAAAGCGGGTTAAAGCCACTCCCCGGACCAGTGAAAGTATTTTCTGTATATTATATGTATAGTACTTACATTCAACTGCCTTTGGCTTTGCCTTTGCCTTTTATGTTCACCAGTTGTTTGGCCAGAGTCACAGCTCCTAGCCTCGCCTGGCTCAGCCTCTGTTTCTCTCTCTCTCCCTGTGCGTCGCGTATCTCTGTGTAGTTGTGCGTAAAAGCCTTATAAATAAGTTATGCACGTGGTAGATGGGCATTGGCATCATCGTCAGCCAGACGCCAGCAAGGACAACGCACAGAGCACACGCAGAACCCACTGCAACAAATGAGAATGGAAATTTTTGAGCAGCTGTCGGGTACTGATAGAGATACAGGAGCTAACATTGTAGAGCTGCTGACCTGAATTCACTTTAAAGCTAAATAAACGAGCAGAATGTAAAAAGCAAAACCCATTTATTTATGTGAGCAAGACTCGGAAAAAATATGGATACATTTAGATCGATGTTTAGAATTACCACGATAAGTGCATGTTATTAATTTATATTGTAGTCATTCTCGCAATTTTGCAAATTATATAAAGTTATTTTGCAACCACAACTTAAGTTTGGGCATATGCTACTGTCGTTGCCTGAAAAAGAATAAACATTTACTGCGCCCAGGTCCAACTTAATCCACATTTATTATATTGCGTTAAATTAGCACACTAACTATATCCGACGATGTCGAGAATAAAACCCATTAAATGTTATATTTGCATCTTAAGCTGCTACATCCCTGTGCTTCTTACTATGCAAATGATGTGTCTAATATCTCATAAGATTTCATAAATAACGTGCCTTAACGAATAGCAGGAGCTTCTCTTTTTCCCCATCCGTGCTCCTAGCTGCATCTCAAGCAGCTTGTAACTCAATTTAAATGAATTAAATTTAAGTGCTCGGCATTTACAAACCGACAACTCCGATGTAATTCACACAAATATACCTAATTGTAGGTGTTCGGATCGCTCTGGCAACGAGTGCGATTCGAGTGCGCAATTAGCAATGCTTGCCAAAAGCCATCATATCGATTTACAATTAGGCACAGCACTGCTGTAAACTTGTAAAAAGGGTACACGAATATTTCTTGCCAACGTTGGGTGCGGTTCAGTGTGGTGCGATGTGCTTTAGTGTAATGCGGTGCAGAGCGCTGCGGAGCGGTGCCTCCCTATGCAATTGGATTTAATGATGTGCGAACTATTAAGCGCATTAAGAGCATTAAAAGTCTTTTTTATTTGTGCGCACACTTCAGCCGCAATCTTTAAAGTGGCGCTAAAAGAGGCGGCCAAACAAAAAACGCGGACATGCAAACAACATTTATTGGCATTGACAGAAGCCATTAAAAATGTAACTCAAAAAAGAATCACAGCTGCAGCTGACACACGTGTGCGAGCATTAAAGCCAAATGAAATTAAAATTTTCGCAACTACTTGAACAAAAAGCTTTTAGGTAGGCTTTCACTGGTTTGTTCTTCTTTCTTTTTGTTTTTGTACTGGTTACTTGCTACAACAGCGGCGTAATCTAATTGAGTGCACAGGCAACATGGCGTATGCGCAATTGAATTAGTCGCTTATTTAAGATAATTCAACGCTAAATAGTAATTCATAGACGCGTACTTGGCCGCAGAGTGTGTAAAAAAAATTTAAATTAAATTTAAAACCCATCAGGCTCACATTATACACAAGCCAGACTCGAAATGCGCATTGGGATATGGACACGGTCGCAGCTGTCACAGACGAAATTAACTTGCGAGCCCTGGCTAAGACAAACAGCAGTTGGAAATGAAATAAAACAAAAAAGAAAAAAGCGACGTGTTCACACACACACACACACACATATACAAAGAAACACACACAATGGCAAACACACAGAACTTGACATATGACATTTAATTTACTGTCTTCGGTGTGCAGCTTTCGCTTGGCGTACTGCCATAAGCATTTGCTCACATTCATTAATTTTCATTTTCTTGAAACATAAAAAAAAGAAGAACAGAAAACTAAGCAATATAAACCGCTGAAGCAAAGGAACACTATGAAACCCGGACACCCTATCGCAAAAGTTAAATGAAATCAGTCGAAGGAGCAATTTTTATGGGTTGCTTTGATAATTTCACTTGATTTAAATCAACTAATTATTAAATACTCGCACAGGCAACTTTTAATTTATTATAATTATACATATATAATATATAATTTATGAACATGGAATAAAAATCAGTGATGAGATAAAAAGGCGTATGAGAAACTCAAAAACTTGAGAGAAAAAATGGAATAGAATGTTGAGGCGATACGCAAATTATAGCAACTTGTACACCAATTAAGATAACCGTATTTTCTTGAGTAATGCATCCAAATATAAATTGCAACTGATGTCGCTCTCTACAGCCAACGAACATTACGAAAAACTAGATATTACTCATATGACAACTGAGAAACAGAGAAACTTACTATCCTGCAAACACTCGTGCGGATGAGTTCAGTGGCAGTTTTTGCTTTTGGGCGCTGCTGGCGCCGTCATCGTCATTACAGACATTATGCTGCCCCCAAAGCACGCCAACACACACAAACACACACAAACACACACACACACACACACACACTCAGTAACACTTATTGTGAGTGGAGTGCAGGCCATGGCTAATAAAATATTTTATGCTGGGCTTATCTGCTGTATCAAAGTGTGGACCTTTGCAGATGTGACAGTGGGCAACAAAAAACAGCGCACAGGACGCATTATTAACAGTCGCCCCTAAGAATGGCAGCAGCAGCAACAAAGAGCGAATGTCAAAAATAAAAGGTCACCAACACACGCCAACACACACACAGAAATTGTAATGGTAGAGTTTATGAGTGAGAGCAACAGTCCAATGGGGGGGGAATGTTGGGGGAGACTTTCGGCAGTGCAAGTACATCGCACTTCTGGTCACTTTTCTTGTTTTGCCCCAGCTTTTTGCCCCGTTCGCCGTCAGTCTACAGTTGGTTTCAACTGCATTTCGGCTGTTGTAGCTAACTCAGGCTCAGTTTTTGGTCAAGTGCAGTACTCTGGCCTGCGAGCAAACATTTTCATGTTCTGATAATGGGACAACATGCGGTTTGCCTTATATACCACATACACAAAAACAATAACAGACACATGAAAAGTTTTCTCATTTTTTGCTGGAAAGTGGAGAGCAGGCAAAAAGGCCAATTTTTTGTCGACCTGAAGCTTTTTGCAGGTTTCAGCACTTGCTGTTGCTGTTTTTTGCCTACCCAGTTTAATTTCCGTCAACGTCATTCCACAGTTTCCAGTACGTTTCACAATTAAAGCCAGGATTAAACGGCCTTTTAAGCTTATCAATTCGGAGTGCAACACATACTTAACAGGGTCTGCATTTTTAGAATTGAGCAATGGGTGTTTTATACAGGGATTAGGCACTTGATTCAAGCGGGAAACAAAAAGGATTTTCGTAAAACTCAATCTGAACAAATTTGAAATATTAAATATTTATTTTTCGAATTTTGGAAGATATGTACAAAATACTGTAAGTGATTAGGAAACTATATTTTAAGCTTGTTTGACAATTTGAATACCCAATGCATCTCTGCCCTCAATCACAATCACTTCTTGTTTTAGTACATGAAACAACTTTGAATGTCGTTTAGTGTATATAGCACAATAAATGAATTAAGTTGTCAGAAGATATCGTGTCTTCTTAATGATAAAAGGATGAAATGATTCTTATTTCTAATTTTTCAATTGTTTCTTTACAGGTGAGTTACATTGTACTAAATACAAATAAAACTTATCCACCTTGTAACCAGCTACTGGTAAGTCATGCACAAACATAACTGTAAATGGTTTCCTTAAAAAAATACCATACTGAAAGAGTCATATTATTCGCTTGCAAAATATTCAAAATTATTTCTCGTAAACACCTCTGTCCACATAGATTAAGATCTGTTTCTAAGCCAAGCAGGTTTTCGGACTTAAAACTTAATTAAACCAAAGTATTGATGTATGTTTGATGGCAACACTGTATCATAGGAACTATCGGCCGAAAGATGAAACTTTTGATGAACAATTTTTTGAGGGTACAACGACAATTATTAAAAATTGGATACAATACAATCTCTGAAACAGTGTCAATTTAGTCCACAGTGCAGTTAAGTAGGTCGAGCCTACAAAGATGCAGCACATGACGTTTCATTACGGCAACGGAGAGGACAATGCTGCCAAGCCGAGCTGGGAGTCTGTAGGCGTCAACGGAAATGGTGCAATGCATAAATTTCCACTGGGATATACAACAAATACATGTAAACCCATGTGCACATTTGGCTCCGTCGCTTATGCCGCCCCTGACTGACAATATACTTGTATTTATTTATATTGCTAGAAAAACATTTATACTTCTTGCATTGTGACTGACGACACACCTGCTGGAGATGAATGCTAAGCTTGAGGCAGAAAAGCCCAGCGTCGCATGAACATTCAGTGTAGCATTTGCTGGAGATGCTGCAGATATATATGAATGCAGTGTACGGTCAGGACGCTATTTTATCCATCAATTTTATGTGGTACTCAATCTTTTTGCGCTTCTACAAAATGGCAAATGCATTACTTGAACCATGCACCGTATCCAACCAGATGCAGACACATTGTAGCTGTAATATAGACACATCAAGTAATTGAATGTACTTACGTTACGCGCAGAGGGGTTATTTTAAGTGCAGGTCAGACGATGCAGACGACAGAGGGGAGATGAAAGGACGTGCTTTGATTTTGAGCTTGCTCAATGCTATTAGCACAAGTAAACTACTGGCGTCATCGTCGTCATTATTATCGTTGGTGTAGACAATGGTTATTGAGTGTGTTCTACAAATTCAATTCGCTCCATTTTCACACGTTTCAGAATTTGCACAAATGCTGGCAATAATAGCCAATCCGCTGCGAATTCCCTTTGTCTAATTTTTGACAACTTTTTGAGTTTTACAATTTTATTAAAACTCATCGCCAAATTTTACATTTCTTTCTTGAAACTATATTTATATACATTCAAATTATTTTTTAATTTAAATGGTTTGCTTAAAAAATAACAATTATTCATTGCACTGTTTAAGCCAGTGTTAAATTGATTTTCAGAACACGCTGTACTTGCTACATTACACATATTATTCAAAGCATACATCCACGAATACCAGCAACATATAGTATATCTGTATGGCTGTCTGTCTGAATGGCTGTCTCTCTGTTTATACTGTCTGACTCTAACATTGTCTATTTGCTCAAGTGCTTTGACGCTGCGCGAACGACGAATCTTGTGTCAATAGTTGGCACACATTGCAGGCATTTCATTTGTACTCCTCGTGCACACACTTTGCAGCACTGCTTTGCATAGAACGAAGAGTTTAAATTGAATATTGTATTGCCAACTGCGCCTCTGACTACAATTGAGCTGATTGACAATGTATGGGATTTGCATTTAATAATCGAACTTGTGCATTTCTACAGATTCATAGCTATTAAATTAGGTAAATAATGCTTAAAACTCCGTTCGGATATGCGACGAGCATTGCTCAAGCTGCCATCAGTTTCAGTTATGGAAGTTATAGAATAAATGATTTTCTGTTGCTGATTTTCATTGCTGAATATTTACCTCGTACTAGTTTTGCGAATATTTGCGTATTGCATTTTATTGTTGTTGGAAAATTGTGGTTGTGTATGCAGCTCATCCAGTTTGCAAGAGTGGGTTATAGATACGGAAATGCATGTGTGTGCTGTTTTTAAAGTGTATATTTATTTAGTACGGCTTTCTGTTTGTTTGTTTACTATTTGGCCAATGCACAGTGGATAGAATAAGTGATTCGAGTGGCAAAAATATTGTTGAAGTGTCTCCTAAGCTGAAGCAATTAATGGAAAGTTGCGAACTTTTCTTTTGTTTGAATATTTGATTACTTTAATTAAACGAGTACATTGAGCACATGATTCGAATTTGTAAATATGAAATAGTGGAGTAAACAAATCTGATATTTTTCTAACTTTGCGCCCAACTGTAACTTAAATGGGAGATGGCAGACCTTGTCATTCCTATTTGTTTATGCTGTGGATTCGGCTGACTTTGGTATCTATTTCGAATAGTGTAATCAGTTTTGTTTCAGTAAACGCAATCCAATTCGCATTCGAGTGGTTGCAGCTTACATAATTCAAGTTTGTGCTTTGGTTGGCATCTATTTTTCGGGTTCTCGCAATGCACATGCACAGACGCAAAGTTCCGAATATTTGAATAATTCATGCATGGCAATGCATAAGTCACCGGCAATGTAGCCATTGGCTCGGACCAATGGCATTGACCATTTGATGCATTTGCTACCTGCTGAGCCAAGGAAAATGTGAAATGTGATTGCATAAGAGCTTTGGATCCCAATCAGCACATGGCATCGATAAATAACACGAAAATACAGCAGGATAAACGGAAAAGTGAGTCCAACTGTTGGCACCATTGGGGCAAGTGCCTTGGGCCATTTGATTTAAAAGAAAAAAACTATGTTAGATGAACCTTAAAGACAATTTCCAGGTCATTAAACATGTGGCTTTATTAACAGTCATCAGTGCACACCTAACTAAATTTAGAATTTTATTGCTATAATCGAAATTCATTAAATAAATGATATTTAATAAATTACCAAAACATTAACGTTGATTGCTTTGCGTGTTCGAAATCTTTAGATTAATATGTGATTATATTTGACAAATGAGCAATTTAGTTCCGATGACAGCAATAGTAATCAATTCTTAGCTTATCGAGCTATGGTTAATAATTGATTTGTTCAATGTTTAATGTTTAACTATTGCAAATGACTTAGTCGCCAATTCGGATAATAAGCAACTTCAATCAGAATAATAGAGAACTCAGCATTTCAATAAGTATAGATCAACCCATGGGACGTACATGAATAATAAATAAAATCTTCAATTAAATCTGTGTATACAGTGGTGCGCACATAGACACACCCCCAACGAAATTCATTTGTGGGCAAACCTTTGATTGCAATAGTGCGCTGCCCGTGGAAGAAATAAGCGCGAGGCGGTGGAGTTTCGCTCAAAATTCAAATGAATTTTGTGTCCATGACTCAACGTCGTATCACTTAAATGCTAATGAATTTTTAATTTGTTTCACTCTTTTGCCTTTTCAGTGAGAGTAAAATTTCATTTAAAATGCCACAAGGACACTTACTGATCTGTTTGTCAGGGAAAACAAATACAAAAAAATTGTGCAATAAAAAAATGTGCTTGTACTTTGGAAATAATTAGCTGTCATTTATTGAATGTGTTTACACACAAACACATACCAACACACACACAAACAAACACTTACACATCAACACAACAGCATTAATCAAACAAAATACTGGTCTATTGATAGGCCAGGTGCGGTAATTAAATCCCAATGATGTGAGATGGTCAGCATATGTTGTGCATGGCCAAAGTCGTATGTTTGTGAAAAATTATGTTGGGATATAAGCCCTGCAGAGCCATTTATTGATTACCCAGTCCATCCGTCAATTAATCAATCATTATTATAACTCCGCACGTAATTAGTAAAACAACGCATAATTCAGGCGGCACTCATAAATCTGCACAAAATTTATAGTCGAGCCTTTTCAAGGACCAGCTGCTCGTTCAAGATCTTGAGCAGCTGCTGCCAAGTTCTTTTCTAATAGATAATTTTACAATCGCTTCTCGACCTGTCAAGGCATTTGATTTAAATTTATGACCTCCTTTGCCGTGTCCCAAACACATGGCGCAAAAACTTTACTGGACGCGACCGATAAGAATTCTTCGAACTGAGTTGGGATTTTTGAGTGCATGTAAGTGTGTGGAAACTGATGTGCAAGGACGTGATTTCAAATATATGAACGAATACCACAGTTAAGTTATGTATCTATAGTTTAGTTGTTTCTCCCAAAAAAATGGGTCTAAGTCGACTTTCTTGACTTTACATTTAATGGAATTTTCATGTATTTAAATCAATTTTATATAGAAGAAAAAATGTTTAGAATTGTTTAATTTTTTTTACTGGGAATAATAAAAAAACTTAAATCGATCTGTTTTCTTGTACTCAATTTAAAAATACTATTTTAAAGGGATATGTAAGCAAACATAGTTTGGACTTATTGTATTATCTTATTGTTTGCGTTAATTCAAGATTTAAGATTAATATTTTGTTTACTACGATATGTATGTCAACCCACTCATAATGTATTATATGCGTCAATAAAATGGTTGTCTTCTTAGTTATGGGTGATATCCACATAAATTTAGATATTCATTTGATACGTTAAACAGCAGTAGTACCTCCAGCGACCCAGCGCCATTTTGAAAGTATGTCAACTTCCGCTGGCAGCGGTGTCAGAGCAAATGCAGTTTGGTGTTAAGTGTTGTACTAACACCAGAGACAGATATAATCAATAAAGTGCCGGCAAGCCGGGTGCACTTTTTACTACAGTTTACCACAGTTTATGTTAAACTATTAACAGGATACTCGGCTTCCGAAATGAAGCAACTGCCGCCGAAGCGTCAGTAACGGCTGTCGATGTCTTTGCCGTTCCCGCTGTCCTCCTTGCCATCCTTGTTCTCGTCGTCCTCTGAGCTGAATTGAGCTGCACAAAAAGCGGGTCGCAGCCAACAAGAAAACAGCTGCATTGTCGAATCACACACACACACACACACATACACATTCACTTGAATACAGAAGCAGAACATGAGGTATAGGACGGTGCTATGTCCTGGCCGTAGAGCAGAAAAATGTGAAGTGAAAATCGACACTCAATATTAGCACCGCTTATGAGCTATGAACGAGTCGGTAGTCGTTACAGCAGCTGCAACAGCAACAGCAGCAGCAGTCTGTGGTTGTTTGAAACCGCAGTCAACACAAACACACACACACACACACATACACACACACACAGACAGGCTCACACGTATCGTCACACATTGCAGCAGAGCGTTTTCAAGTGCTTCACAAGCTGCAATTTGACCCGATTTAATAAAAGTCAAATTGATAGAGAATATTGCATGAATGTGAAATTGATGGAGCGTCACTAAAACAGTATTGCATTTTAAAGCAAGTGGCGTCTACAATTGCAATCATTTCGTTTCCGGTTCCGGTACCCAAAAACTCAAGAACATTAATCATAATCAACAATGGGACCGGAGTTCGATGACGCAAAAAGGGAGGCGGTGGAGAAAAGGTAGGCAGAGAGTTGATGTGCAGTGAAGCATTTATTTTACTGGTTAAGCGTGTACATTAATTAACTCATAAATCTTTTGTGCATATCAGAAGACACAATTTGCCGACGGCAGGAGTAGTAGCAGTCCAGTAGGGACAGCTTCGACAGGGCCTGGCAAATGTGTGGCACGTGGCATGCTACGTGGTTCAGTGCATCATATAGAAGAGTGCCCAATTATTTGTGTTGGAATCTTTGACCAAAAATCTTCTTTTTTTCGTTTTTGCTCAGCAATTTTGATTAATGTATTTAAACCTCTGAAATATGTATTGATGCGCCGTACCAGCAACCAGCAACCAGCTAGCAGCTGCCAACTGCCAGTTTGCCAGTGTCTAGGGCATTGTTTTGGTATTACTTTGTCTATCTATCAAAGCCGGCAAAAGCCGTTTCAACAGCCTGCCCTGTTTTGCTTTATGATGCTGAAGTTCTACTGGGACCATCAATTTGATTTTTGACAGTCCTGCCTCCCTCCGATTGTGATAGACCAAAAGGGGGAACACTTGTAGCTAAAAAGTAAAAGGAAGATGAAACATTGAAATTGAGTGGAGATGAGTCAGCATTCTTTTATTATATATTTACACATGTTCGATACGGAGCCAACAGTTGGAAATCATGGCATGCATTAGAAAAAAATATGTTTTTTATATCATGTGCTGATTAAAAATATTTAAAAACAAAAACCAAATTAACATAAAATCCACAAAAAAAAAAGAAATAAAAATTATTTGTAGACTTTCATTTATTCTCAGATTTTCTAAAAACAGAATTTAAGGTTTTCAAATTTTACTATTTACAAAATTAAATGTCTAAGTTTGGCTCAATCTGTTCAATGAAGAATATGAGAATCTTTCTGCATGTGATGTGTAACATTAACAATTGAAAATATTTCAATAGCCAACTAGTTTTTACTCAATTTCCTTATGGACACATATAAGTTAACTCAATTTATGAATTCATGTTGATTGTTCTCATTTGCAAGCAATAAAATCAAAGTGACAATCGTTATATAGTCATTATAGTCTGGTAAATTTTCCGTAGTATCTCCGATCTCCTTGAGCGACTCACGCGAAGTTGAGCTGCAACCTTTTGTTGCTCGTTAAGCAAAGTGCCAGTGACAATGCAATAACTTTTAAGCTTATGCGCATTTGTCGGCTGCGTTTCTCTTGTGAGTTAGATTTAAGTAGAGCCATAATACAAAAAGACAGAAGACACCTCATGCGAAGCATTTTGACAAGTGCAAATATGACTGCAAATTTGTCAGCATGAAAGCGTGTTGCATCCACTTTTACCTGCCTCTGTTTCTTCTGTTCGAGGTGGTTTGCCAAATGACGTCTGTTGATTTTATGGCGTGTCAGGTTCTTTCGAGTTCCTGTTTCTGTCTTCAGCTTTTTCTGTGTACGCTTAGCAATTTGCAGTAAGTGCATCATTTGTATGCATTACGAATAAATGGCAACAAGCACCAAAAGCCACATCTATACTCTCTTAAATTTTCGACTGATCCGTTCTTAAATTGGATTGTATACAAAATGTTGTTGATTTTGTTGTTGCTGATGGTATTTTTATGGCAGTCGGAGCAACGTAATGATATCAAAGCCGGTTAGACACTTATGCGGGTTTCCATTGCCAGCCACCGCAACTCCAGAGCCCTTAGCAACTATGTCTACACTCAGACAAAAATCCAGCTGAAATTCTGAAAGTCTACGATCGTTGGACGCCAGCTTATTTTTCAGAAACCACCCGATTTTTCATATACAATCAATGTTGACGGCCGATTTCAGCTCCAGAAATTATTGCCTCAAAAGTGAGTAGAGATAGTCAAAACTTTCTAACTTGTTCTAAATTAAAAATATAAAATAATAATAGTAACAATTTCATAATGTAAGGATTCTCGATTTATTTAAATATTAAAAGCATTTCTAATTTTAAAGGATTTATTTCTAAAAAGCAGAAAACTGAATTTTCTATATTGTACTTATCAAGGTTATTTTTTCTGAGTGTGGTTATATTCACTGACAGTTGCTTCGCAGATGTATGGTGTGTGTGTGTGTGTGTATGTATGTGTGTGTGTAGTGTGTATGCATATCATCATGATTATAATCAGCGAGCGCAGGGGCACTTAGCGCTTGTAATGTTGTTGCTTCTGGCACTTTTGTCGGCTTGCTGCACATCAAAGGCGCCGCGTAATGAGCAGCACACGCCAACGTTCTCCTCAGGCTCTGCTCCCTGGTCCCCTTGGTCTCCCATCCCATGCGGCTCGTCCACCAACGTCTACTAGGGCAAATTGACTTTGTCTGTGTATTTTTGACACCTGCGGCAATTCATTTTCATGTCCATGCCAAACAACACGTTCCTTACATCCCCCACCCCACATCTGCCCCACAACGCCCAGCTGCCTTTTGCATCAAAGATAATTTAAAGCGAGCTCAAAACTAGTTCACGGATAGCAGCAGTAGCAAAGCAATGGACTGGCGACCGTGTGGGCGTGGCTGGCAAAATGGTGGCAAGGGACTCTGGCCGGGCAACCTACATATTTTGCAGTCATGGTTTTTGGGGCGTGGCTCATGTTGGGCTTTTTGGCTTGCTGATTCGTAGCCGCAAGTCTCGAAATTCTTTAGCTGCGACGTTGCACAGCCAGCGAATTTTGTGGGCCAGCAAAAACATACACAGAAAAAGCATATCCAGCTTCATTGTTGCTCCCAAAAAGTATGCCACGTATTTTGCGTCGTATATGAAGCATTTTTGCAGCATCGCTTTGCCACACCATGAGCCACACAGATTAAATGATGTGAGAATCTAACTTGCACATAAGAATAACAACATTTTGATTGCATATTCAAATAAAATATAGATTATGCTAACTACATTTTTTACCATGAATAATTCCCGATCGTCAAATTATGGAACTTTCCAAGTATGCAATGAACGTGAATTATAACCAATAAAAAACTTGTTCTCTTGCCCCAGCCATAAAAATATTGTCAACTTTAAAAATATGATACATTTTGTTTATATTTCTGAATAAAAAATGTATTAACCTTGCTTAATCAGCTCTTATTTGTGTTAGACCTTATATTGTCAAAACATCACTAAAATAAATTAGTAATTAAATAACCTCTCAAGTGGTTTGAAAAGAATACTAAAATAAAACTAGTTTAATCTTAAGAAATTTGTACGTTCTGACAATAACTTAAATAAAGCTACGAGCTCGTATATTATTGTGCAAAGATGCTTTGCGAGATCTGGCGAAATCCGTTTTAATTTTTTGAGCACGCGTAACAAGAACCATTTACATGTTTCATGCTTCAAGGCTAGCGTAGGAAAGCTCTAAAAAAAACGTGTTTCTCTTTGTACAAAATATAATTCAACTAAACATTTCCATTATCTACGCTACACTTATATCATATTTATCATTTTTTTAATCAAAATTCATGCTTTTTTAATTTTGTTATTTAATTTGCACCCTAGGCTATTTAATTCATACCAATTTTTGCGATTTTTGTGTACGTCAGTAACTTTGATGTTCACATGACCTGTGAGTGAGTGAGTGGCACCTGTAAGTGAAAGAGACAGCCTCATTTCATTTGCTCTTTTGGCGTTTCTCATGTAAATGTCGTTGCATAAACATAATTAACTTGGCACGGCCTGTGGCCGTATGAAACTTTTTTACGGTCGCATAAAAGTGCTCAAGGGCTTTTTGCCAGTGGCCAATTGAGGTTAGAGTCAAAGTTTTTCGAAAGTTTTGCCATAAAGCCGGCGGCTCAACAAACACCAATTGGAGACATAAGCTAAACGCGGCACAGCAAAACAACAACAATAACAGCAACACAACTGCTGCATAGTTATGGCCACATTCACCTGCCACAGCTGCCAATTGGCTTTGTGACGACAGGCGCAACAGTTCGGAATTTGTATGCTTATTGATAAGTCAGCAACATAATACAAGTGCCAACTGCTTTCAATTTCAGCCAAAAACATCTGCTCAACTGCATTGTATTCAATTGTACGATAGACTACAAGTGAGATGTCTGTGCGGGCAACTCACTCAACCCCAACCATAGTGACAACCCCAGTCACAATCCGCCGCCGAAAACGAACATCCTGCTCCTTCCCAGGCAACATCAATATCAATTGCACTTTGGCTCCCCCGCGGCGTGTTGTCCATGTGTTGTGAGATATATATGCGCCGTCTTGGTTACAGTTACAATGTCAGCGTTTAAAGCTCAATTGGTTTAAGTGTCAGTGCATCTGAGCTCTCAGGCGGGGGCAACTCACATTTCAGAATGGAATTTTGTGTTGTTTTGAGCACCCCCTTTGAAAGAGCATCAGCTGCATTCAGCATGTAGCAAATTAACCACAAAATTGTGCACTAAAATGGAACAGCTAGAACTTAACAATCATTCTGCGGTCTCCCAATGACGGACCAACTAATGAAGCGTATTTCTCACTTGGACACACACAATCTATAGTTAAATTGCTGAATTCCCAAGTGAGCTTTTGTGTTGGGCGGCTTTGTGGCCAATTTGAATTGATTAATGGTGATTGTCCTTTTGACTGTTCCACTAGTGAGTTTTTAGTGGATTAACGCTGCTTAGGTGCATTTAATGCTTGTCAATCATGCAAGACTGACTTAAGTTATGGCCTTACCTGCCCTACCCAATTAATGTATACTTACATTTAATGAACTCCAGACTTACTAACATATGCTCAATTATATTTTTTTCATTTGAAATGCAATTAATTGTAGAAAATGTATTTTGTAACTTTAATTTTCATATCGAAATTTAATATTATTGGTATCGGAGGCAGTCGAAGCGGATCGTTCAATCTCTCTTTATTTATATAAAAGAGAATTAGAGATCGAGTTCCTGCTTAGTAAATATAACCAATTAATCAACTTTTTAAGTTTTTTGAACAGAATAATTTCTTATAAGAACAATAATCTTTGTCACCCATTAATAAAATGTTTATTTTAAAACTTTCTCAAGACTAAACTACTGTTAAATATTAAAAGATCATAATTTATTCATCGGCCCGCAAAACTTTTCCATTTCGTCCTCTCGCTCTCGCTTTCTTTGACAATCCTTTTGCATAGCACTTAGAGTAAGTTGCTGGCAGCGCTCAGTCACTGTTGCCAGGTACCCCTAAATAGTCCACTGAGTGCAGCAGGCAATAAATGCTTATATTTTATTTAATGCGCTGTTGCAAGAACATGTGTTTGTGTGCACCTGGCACTCAAAGCGCAGCGCACCAACTCCCCAACCTTATAACTTAATATGTGAGCTGGAGGACATACTACACATATTATACGGCAAATGCGTTGGCGTCCTCGAAAAACAAAACAACCTACTGTGCGGTGCGCTGAAAGATTGAAGTACTTGAAATTAAATATTGCGCATACGCGACGTTGTGCGCCAATGTAATGCAGTACCATGCACGCATATTTGCACATCGTTTACCTAAACTACTCAGATGCCTGGTAGTAAGCGGCTTCTCGGTATCGTTGGCCCTCATGGTTGCTTTTGTTCAACTTACATGTTGTTCCATCGGCGCTAACGTTTTGATGTTTCGACTCATTTGCAAACCCTTTTGGGCTCGATGTACGAGTGCTCACATGATGCTGCCTGCAAAGTTGGACGTTTGCTCTTATTTATGCAAAAATAATTTCAAATGTTTCGCATACTTTTTGACGTTCGCTGTTAAGCGCGCACAATTCCATAACCTCAGTTAGGCCACAGGCGCGCGTGCCATGCCCCTCGAGCCACTCGGCTCCTCGAACTAAGAATCTAATAAAACTTTTGCCAGTTACCTGCAGCAACAACGACAAGGTTGGGAATGAACAACACGGCTGCTTATTTGCTTATCATATGCAAATTTTCATGTTTCAAGCTCAACTTTTTCTTTACCAGACAGCCGGGTACCTAAAATAAAAAAAAAGAACGCAAGGAATGTTTAACAAGCTACCTAAGGGGGCTACCGAGCACAAAGTTCAAATAACAAAATTTCTGCTTTTACTTTTATGTCAGAGACGAGGCTGGCATGCCTCTACATATACATATAAATATTCATATTTAAACGCGATTGTCTGTGTAGGTGATTGTCGATATGTGACTTTGATTATACATATAACTCTCTCTTTCGTGATCTGTGCACTGCTTTGCTTCAAGCCATGTTATCGAAATAAACTGTGTGGAAATATATCATTATTTATTTTTTTACAATTAAATTATGTGGTATGTAATCAGGAGGCAACGAATACCAGTCATTAGCGAAGTTAAATAATATTTTATTGAATCGACTCCCAAGAGATTTGCATAATTTGCGCGCCAGATAATGACGGACCAATTACACCAGGCGTGAGATTGATAAGGGAAAAGTGCAAAGTTGAGAACCAACTGACAGAAAGAAAAACCAGAAATTCAAATTTAATAAATTTGGCATTAATATGAAAGAAAACAATGAAAGCTGGAAACGAGTTAAGAGTGTACATTGTAAGACTCTGCTTAAGCAATATTTATTATCCACGTACTCAATACTTAATATATCCTCACTTAATCCTTTTAAGCAGCACTTCAGCTACACCAAGTCAATAAAAACCGACACTTTATTTAAAAAAAGTTCTAGAAGTTGCTGACTAACTCACAAAAGAGGCTCAAATAGAAATGCGAAAGAAAAATAAGCAAATTTTATTCGAAACGTAAAGCCAGTTTATGTGGGCTCATTAAATTGAAACAGACACCCAGAACCATGTGCAAAGAATTAAATCCAAACGACTTAACGGCTTTAGTTGAGTCTGTCTGCCACATGTACCCCTGACAGAAATTCAATTACAACTGCAACTTGTGGCGACGAGAACAATTACGAAGAAAAAAATACCAAAAATGGTAGCTGCCATTCTACAATGTTAATATATCAGTCGAAAATGTATGCAACTGGGCCAAAAAGGGGACCGAGCGCGAATGCAAAACAAATAAGAGGGAAATGAAAAACGAGCTCAACTGGAAAATTGCATGGCTCACCAAAAAAATATTCGCGCGCATATGTGCGGTACAAGCACACACACATGCACATATTCAACAAGCGGAAGTCGACACGCCGACGTCATTTCCGGAATTGCTGTGCTTCGTTACTGGTGTCGTTGCTGTTGCTGCTGTTGTATTTGTCAAGACGCCTACTTAATAATTCACAGCACTTTTAAATTGCAAACAAACAGAGGCAACTGCAACATCAGATGCAGTTGACACCAAATATTTACCATTATGAAACACAATTTCATTTTGCGAAAACCACAAAACAATAAATTTCGCTTATTACAAACAAATCGACGACCAATCAAGAAATGGTTTCAGTTTCAATCCATTTTTCGTTTTGGCACACAACCTCTTTTTTAAAATTTGTCTTTTGCTGGCTCTAGGTCAAAATTAAAAGAACACCTTAAAAAAATTAACTTCTTCCTCCAGAAGATAAATTAAAGTATATTTCAATATTAAAATCCTGAATTGAAATTTAAAATTGTTACCTTACTATGATTTTGTACATTTACAAATGTTTGTATATTCATACGAATTTATCTGAGCACTCAACGCAAGTTAAATTTATATATATATATATATATATATATATATATATATGTTGGTCGGATGTTTTAGATTTCATTCATGTTGCATAACGAAATGCTTCTGTGGTTTATTTGCACAATTTGTCACGTTGTGAATGTAATGCAAGCCAAAACAGGGAACAAAAATACAAATTTCCTTGTTGCTTGTATTCGTATTCTTTTTTTAGCAATACGGTGCATGTGTGTTAAAAGCCATAACACGATTAATTCAAGCAAGTACTGCAGATAGTTACTTACATTTGTTTCTACAACTCCCACCAGATTTTTAAAAAGATTTTGTCTCTACTTTTGACAATCGTTATTTCCAGTTTATTTTTCTACTTAGTTATTTTACTTATTTTATGTTAGTTTGCATATGCTTAAGTAAGTTGTGTGAAATAAAATAAAATACTTACACAGCTTATTAAAAAACATTGCATGCCTGCATTTCAAATAGAATCATAGAATCCATTACATATTACATATAACATTCCTCTGACGGAAAAATAATACAATTAATTTACAGAAAGCTATTATGAATAATTTTCAGGCTCATATATAAAATTTGAATTTAGAATTCTCAACGTACCCTTAATTTTTAGAAACATTTTGAATGTCCCACTACAACAACATACTACTTATTTATTTAAACCTACTGGGTATACAAAATAAAATGATTAAGAAGTCTGCAAATAATGTTGGGCACACGCAACTTTGATAAATATCTAATAAAACCGGAGTACGAAATTTGGTGTGTGCCAAAATAAATAAATAACAAATAAAGATAAATGCCTATATGGGAATGAAAATGAAATAATCTGCCCACTAAAGTTCGCATAAATAGCTGTCGAATGACATTCATTTTCAGTTGTTCTTCTTTATATTAGCCATTTTGTTGTCGCTCATCAGATGAGTGTGTGTGTGTGTGTGTTTGGGTGTGGGTGTGACGTCATAATGTGTGTATGTGCGTTTTGTTCATGCTGTTGCCTATTCGATTTTGTTGTTGTTTTTGTTTTTATTGCGGTCACTGACACGTGTACGTATCACTTTAGACATATACACTAAATTATGTAGACAAGATGGTCGGCAGATTTTGATTTGATTTATCGTTGAGTGTGAATTTTTTCAAGCGGCTTAGGTAGCGACCATGTCAAATCAGTGCCATCAAATTACAAATCATTAACATTAAATTAGCATAATTAATTTCGCGCCCAAGTCCTGAGCCAGTATTGACTAATTCGATTGGTCAGATCTCTATTGATGTAGTGGATGTAAACGCCAGCAGCACAATTTGCAATTTCCCTGTGTGTATCTCACACCCAAATAACACTTGCACACACACACTTGACAACAACACGGACAACTGACGCAAACGGATCAAAATTACTACACACTTGGCCAAAGTTGTAGTATTCCAAAGCTTTCTGTAATCTTATGTTTTATTTGAGTCTTTTTGGTATCGAGTATCACTTCAGCAAAACTTTTTGTTAGAGAAAAGAAATCAAATACTTGTGCAGAGCTCAAATTTAAAGTTTTACAGTTCTACAATTGATTGTATGTATTTACAGATCTGGAGGAATGAGCAAAACAAGTTGCGAAGTATGCCATCTACCAAGAAAGTTTATTTTTGAGCTTTAATTTAAGTTCAATTTTTTTGAATAAAGCTAGTCAATTAAGAGCTAGCTTTTGGTAGCTGGAATGTGAACTATAACTATGTAAAAATATATGCACAATAACACTGGATGAAAATTATTAAATAGATATTATCTCACTATTGAGTGAGGGTTTTCAGCTTTAAAAATTGCTTTCCTTCAATTGTTTACCTTAAAATTTATGTGAATATTTATCTAAAATTTAATTTCAGAACATTTTCTATTATTTTTAATTTAGTAACGTATACACTACTTTAATTAGTTAGTTGGTTAGTGGTGAAACGAACTTGATTGGTATACAAATACACATAGATTAACTATAATTTTTTATGTCATTCTTATATTTGAGCATGACTTTAAGAATTAGACAGCACAGTTAGTTTAAAGCTTGATATTAATACAAATCTGCATAGCTATCATAAGAAAATAATAATTTTGTCATGGCTTGCAGACAGTACACATACAGAGGCCATCTGCATACATAAATGTCGATGTCTGTTATGCTGGCCAATCAATTAGAATCAATGAAATCAAATAAAACGGTTTTTTTAAATAGTTTTATTATTATTATTATTATTGTTTTTATGGCAAGCAAATACCTCTTCAGCATTTTTTTTACAAAAACTGTCATGTAAAACAGCTTCCGGAGAATACAAAAAAGGTGCGCACTTCTGATAATTGGCTGCACAACAAAGTCAGGACATGAGCGCACACAGGCAGACAAACTGTCACAAAAATAGCAGGAGCATTATGTACTCACAACGCATAAGAGAAATGAACGTAATTGCTTGTTTGTGCTTAATGTACCCTAGCATTGCAGCATTTGGGCTTGTCAGTTAGTATAATGTAAAGTTTTGCAGAAAATAAAATGCTAGCGAAGCGACGAACTATGCAAGAAACGCATTCCCAGTATGCGCCGCACTATGGAACAAATTGAGATTTTGTAATACACAAATTTGATTAAATAAATATGTAAATAAATTGAAATTGTAAGATCAAACTTCAACTTATTCCCTCAAGGTTTCCGTTTATTATAATATTCAATTATTTTCTTTCGTATATAAAAGTTGCCTACAGCTTTTTAGCAAACAACTTAAAGGTTTTATTTAAATTTGCAAGCCTAGAAAAAAGCTTCTTACTACCTATATTTAATTGGAGTTGTCTTATCATCGTTCGCATACCTATTCACTTCTAGTTCTTAACATGACTTAAAAACCAATTCGAAATCTGTTCCATTTAAAATAACATTTATTAAGAGATAAGATGCACAAACAAAGATTTAACAAACTACTTCGCAGCCAAGAAGAAATCAATGCTTCTAGCAAAAACTGGAAGCTACCTTTTTGTTTTTGTATTCATGACTAACAATGTAATTTCACTAATAATTTATATAATGCAATTTACTTTTCAAAATGATTATATCTCAAAAATTGCCAATCTTTTCCATATTTCTTCGGGTGTGCAAGTGTGTGTATCTGTTGGTGTGGGTGAAAGGACACTGTCAGACTGTAGATTATGTCCCTTAAACAGCAGCTGAACAATAATAACAATTTTAAGCGGCACAAAGTGCATGTGGATGGGCAGCAGAAGTGAAGAGAGACAAGCATGGAAAAGTACACCAAATATGCAACACACACATGCCGACTTTTCTATATTTATATACGCTTATGTATCTGTGTGTGTGTGTGTGTGTGTGTGTGTGTGTGTGTGTGTGTGTGTTAGCAGTTGGGCTGTCTTGAGTGTTTGGGCCAAAGATTAAATGGTGTTTATGATTGCACCGGAGCAGCTCTGTGCGCATTTGGTGCTGTCTCTGTAATATTTCTGACACTTCTGCAAAATTTATGAGTGCACACATTTTCACACACTCGCACTGCCACACAGAAACACATAAATGCTTGTAAGCCATTGAGTGTTTCACACTACAAGTAAAGGGAGAAAAATTTAACATAAAGTATTTGTAATGCAAATGCATCCATAACTTATTTCTGATTCTGTTTGAAATTTCTCTGTTTCTCTGTCTTACCTTGCAGGGTTGGACCTGGCCTAAGATGGGTAGCGTGCTCTTTGCAGCTGTCTTCATAGCATTACACTTTGCCACCGGCGGCCTGGCCAACCCAGATGCTAAGCGTCTCTACGACGATTTGCTAAGCAACTACAATCGACTCATACGACCCGTGGGCAACAACTCCGATCGTCTGACGGTCAAAATGGGTTTACGGCTGTCACAGTTGATCGATGTGGTAAGTATTATTAATATGTTTACTTAATATAAACTATAAAAGTCCATAAATTAAAAAAAAAAAATTAAATATATTTTACATGAAAATTGAAAATGTAAAAGATAAAAGATGAAAATGTTTGTAAGAAATCAAAGATTGGAGAAATCCAGAAGAAGGAAATTACACCAAAAATTGATTTAAATTTGTAATTTAGTTGTTAAATTACAGCAAATAGCAGATAATGAAATTAGCCAAATATATCCTGTGCCGCATTCCAGAACAACATTACATTGTAACACTGTAATAATAAATTACTTACAACTTATCGGACATAATTAATGGAAATCTTCAGTAAAAAATTATCATTCTGCTGTTAGTTAGAAACACCATTTGCTGCTGGCTAACCGAAAATACATTAATTTGTTGTTAATGATTATGGCATCCAGTTTAACTGTCATTTCTTTGACAACTGAGCTGCTTGACTGCTTATCAAACGACAATCAAAGCAGATTAATTTGCAAAGCCAGTAACGCCGGTAAGTGAACAAATGGCATTTGCGGAAGCTGCGACAAAGTATCAGCCGCATAATTAATAACTGTTTACCGAACGCTTAATAGGCCGTCGAACTAAGCCAGAGCAGTGTTTACCCAATCCGCTTCACCCTCGCAAACACTCTTTCACTGCGTAGACAACCTTGTTTGCATAATAAATCAATGGGCTTTTCGATTTATTGTACATCGACTGATGATTGTTTTCTTCATTAGTTCTGCAATTGCAGTGGGGGACTTGCATACGGCTCAATCAGGCCGGCAAAAATTGCGCAATATATCAGAGGTCAGAGCTTTGGCCAAATTGCGTTAAAGCAAAAAAAAAAAAATACACACAAAAAGGAAACTCCAATTGCGAGCAGATTTAAAAGCAGCAGCAGAGCTAGCAAATGGCCCACAATTTCTTGCCCAGTTTGGATGCACATACAACAGGAAATGGAAAACCGGTTAACAGTTACGTGAGCTGTGTTGGCCACACAGTAGCTGAGCTTTACGTCTCCCTTCTGCATTTGGCCTCATGCTTCCTGCTTTCTACATTCTGCTGCCTGCTGCCTGCTGCTGGTTTCGACTCCTTTTTTTGCTGTTATAAATCACGCGCTAAGCACCAAGACCACTAAAAGGCATGCCGAACAGCAGTCAGTAGCAGCAGCAGCCTTAGTAATGCACATTGGGTTATGATGTCTTAATATTTTGCCAAATTGAAACTTTGTTAGCCCAAAAAAAAGTTTCTTTCACAAAGTTTTTATAACAATCTTTATGGATTTCGTGAATCTGCTTCTAAGTAACCTCAAAGTGTATTTTGCAAAGTCATTATGCCAATGCGTTTTTAATAAAAATTCGTTCATCTCAGAAAATAGTCTTATTAGAGCTTCCTTCTTGCAGTAAATTATATATGACGTATGAAGTCAGTAAAATGCATCGAAGCAACTTTGAATTCCTTAAATTTATTAAAGTTTCTAATTTAAAAAAGCATTTGAATTACAATTCAATTCGTAATTTTTGCACACCTTCCCGTACATCTCCAGGCACTGTGCATCTGGCATAAGGTGCTTATAGACGAAATTGCTTTTATGTGTGCGAATCTGTATGCTCTTTGTATGTTGCACAAAAATGATATTGCACATACGGTCCGTGTGCCCTTCTGGTAACCGGCTTGAAATATTTGGAGAATTTCTTTTATTGCAAAAGTCCACTGGTCACTTTCCGTTGTTGTTGTTTGTTGTAGTTGTTTTTTATTGGAATGCACGTGTTGCCTCTTTCCCTTATTGGCGTACAATTCCTTGTACATTCTATCGAACAAAATCAGTGCACTTGCCTCGCTCAATTCCTACTCAGATTGAAAATAGCAATCATCGGACATACAGCCAGTCATACCATACATACTATATATACGCACATATATCAGATCCACAGCCAGATGCGTTTGAGCCACAATTTTAAATTTTATATGTTCCATTAACCTGTCTTCTTCCTCTAAGTCCGTGCAGTAAGTAAGGCGGCAAGAGGCAAACCAATAACTCGTTCAGCACAGAAATTATGGAGTGTATTCTAGGAGAGTAAGTGAGAAGAAGTAGGCTAATGACAGAACGAATGTGAGGGAAGTTGAGCTAACTAGTTAAGATCGGCCAAATTATTGGTTGCAATGCTGCAGAGGCCTTAATTTGACACAAAACGCAGTCATGCGAAAACCGCAGATCAGGAGTTGACATAGAGGGAGAGAGAGCGAGCGAGAGCGACTATAAAATGTACACAAAAGATTATATTTAAATATTGTTTATTTCATCCAGAATAACTTTTATATTTGCCTCTTGTATTTCTTTATCAATTATAACAATCACAATACTAGCCTGACTTATTTGCATTTGTCACAGACACAGTTTGCTTACAAAGCTCAAATATTTAGCCAGAGCTAAACATATTTTTATGGTGCAAAATTTATTTACGGCAAACAGGATATTCGATTTAAATTGTAAACAAGCTGGAAGACGAGAATGTGGCTTAATCCCATCCCGGCCCAGTGGCCACAGACACAAAATGCAAATTCAGTTGCAGCTGCCGCTGCAGCATCATTATACTTTAAGCCTTAACTTAAGCAATTTAAACACTGTATATCCTACATCCTGTTGGGTAGTAATGCAACCGGCCGTAGCTCTAAGAGCAAATAAGCAAGCAGCCGTACCAGCAATAACAACTACACCAACGACATTGCTACAAACCCATTTAGTTACTGCTCTGGCTGTAGGTGTGAGCCGACATGGACATGGCCATTCACACTCAGAAAGAATATTTGCTCTGAAAGTCAGAAATAAAATAAAATACGTCTGTAAAAGCATAATGTTTTTCTAGTTTCTAAATTTACGGAAAAGATTTCATAAAATCAGAAACGCTTCTTTAATAATCATCAGTCAATAATCACTAAAAATTATGTTTTTTTTTGTAGTTCTTATTAGAAATATAGCAGTTTGTAAGATGTCTAAAATCTCTTCATTTGTGTATTCCACAACCTACAAATTCTGTGTTAACATAAAAAATACAGCCGGAAATTAAGAATTTGTTTTTCCTAATTAAGGAATTGGAATTACTTAATCAACTTAGCAAATAACTTTATTGAAAAATGAGGGTGGCTTCCCTTTGTGTTAAAATTATGGTGATTTGTAATATTTCGTTCTGCGTTTTTCTTAGTGCAGTAGAAGATAGAAGCAGACTTGGTGGACGTGTTGCTACTGGTGCGGATGCCGCGTATAAAACATAAAGGATACGCGCCGCGCTTGTCGTCGTCCCAGACGCCGCTACTGCAATTTTATCTCTTCCTTATGCCGCCGCTGTCTTTGTGCTTGGTCTTGGCTTTGCCGTTTTATTGCCGGTTTTCCGCGTCGCCCGCACCTAATGACCTTTTAGACGCTTAGACTGCCTCTGGCTGCAAGCTGGGGAGCTGGGAACCAGGCACTGAGCGAGTGATTAGTAGGTCACCACCACTGCAAACACAGTTCACATGGCAACCGCTGGCAAAATCTATTAACACTGTGTATCCCAACTTATATTGCTCTGGCCACAGCTCTGGGTATTGAGCATCTATCTCGGCTCTGGCTTTAGCGTGGCGACGCTATCTGACTGTCTCGGTGGGAAACGCATTACGGCGCATCATTATCATTTTGTCGTTAATTACATTTTTCAACGTCTAAGTGATTTATTCCGCAATTTTATCGTTTTCTAATTTTTTTCTATTGAAGCACTCCTGTGCTGCCTGTCGCCAAAGTACTTACGCTCAATGAGTTGCCTTGCCGCATGGCAGCTAAATAAATATGAAAGGGAAGACACAGCAACCATAAATATAATGAAAGCAACTCCATGACACGAGTTCGTCCCTTTTATACATATATACATACATGTCTGAATAGAAAGCGGTGGTGTGTTGTCGTGCGTGCATCTGTTAAGACACAAATTAGAGCACTTTGCCCGGATGTTGATGATATGGTTGAATTACTTGCGGTGAAAGCTAAAGAAAAATACAGTATTACAAATTATTTTGAGGCAAAGCTGTCTCATTTGTAACAGAGTGGAAATAATAAAGCTGAATGCAGCAAGGAGGCTTTCTATTAAATTTAGATTCGACAGTCTGTCATTCTTTCAGGGGATAAGTCTAAATCGACTAATTTTTTGGCGATAGTTCCAATTTTATACCTATAGCTCGCTCGACTTCAGCAATCTTACTTGTTTTTACCATAAAGGTTGAGGCGGAAAGAGGATTCCAAAAAGGAAGGGACCCGCTCTGATCAACTTCCCAAAATTGACTTTGTGTACTGCACGCAATATCGAGTAGGTTTCGAAAATAATATTATTTGAGATATAAATTGAAATATCTGGAACTTGAGCTCTGCAGATCCAGGCAAATTTAATTCGTTATTATTGATTCCTGATCAAATACTTGAAATGTCTTTAACATCTTTATAGTTCAGCTAACTCTTAATTCCATTTCGCAGCTTCCTGCAGCGGTGATTAAACGTTAAGGTTGTTTAGCTGCCCTTGGCTTTGAATGCAGCAGCTACTCAATTTATTTTCTCTTATCTGGATTTCCATCGCTCTGATTGCCTCGCTATTCTGGGCCACATAAATTGATTAAAACTCAATGATGCTTCAAGAATAAAGTCTCGAACAACGACGGCGACTGTTTCTTATTACTGCAACTCACTTCAAACTGCAGCGCCATTTAATTCACTATATGCCATGGCCAACCACTTGACAGCCACCGACTGCCCCGTAACTCCTTTGGCATACAGCTACAAATGCCGTAGCCTCCCCATAAGCAAGCCGACACCCTGCACAAAGCTTGGCAAATTTCAAACCCATTTGTTAACCGACCCCAGAAGCAGTCCAGTTGTTCAATTCACTAAAAAAAACACTTACCCGTCGTAGCGATTTTCAATTTGATGCTTCCCACTCAATGCTCAAGTTGTCACAAATGCTGACACCCTGCAGCAAACCGTCAAACTCAATCTTCAATCTCAAGCCATACCCTATCCGAAAAGGTTAGACGCGATTTGGCATTCAATTTGAGTTGCTTAAACAAAAATTATGTGAGCCAACGTCCACTTTATTTTTAATATTCATATCAACTCTATATACATTTCGAGCAATAACTGAAGTTTGATATTTAACCTATATAAATTTTAGATATAAATATTTTCAATACACAACTGGCTTCATGTAGCCAAACAATGCAATTGATTCGGAATTAGAATAAAATCAGTAGTGATACAATTGAGTGAGGGACTATATTAAAAGCAAATTCTTGCACAGCTACAAATATTGGAATGCATATTATTATTTGAAGAGTATCTGACATTGGAGCACGTAGATTTATTTACAAGCAATTAGTCAATCGTTAATTGAACTCTAAATAAAAATTCGATTATAAGTGGTCTTTGTAAGTAATAATGTTTTTCAATTTATTCTCATTTCAGAATTTAAAAAATCAAATTATGACTACCAATGTGTGGGTGGAGCAGGTAAGCTGAATTTTTTTTTATTTCTCGTAAACTTTTATTTTTTGGAAGGGGACGTCTGTAATTTTGTAATCTGGCTGCTGGGAAACTCGCCAACGTTTCCGTAAAACATGAATATACCATTTGCACGCTTCGCTGCAGCCAAATGCAAAATAATTTCGCTGGCCAATCCTTGCTTTCGCATAATGCCAATTTGTGACCAGTCCTTGGTCCTCGTATTGAAACCGTTCGTTTGAACTTGGCCAAGTGGCGGAGCTGGCTGTTCTGCTGCAGATATTCGTACATGAGCAGTGGCCATGCATTAATGCGCCATTTAAGCAGCTGAACCACCAACAAACAGAAAAAAAAAACAACAACAAAACTGAAAACTAAATATATATATATATTTTTATCTATTGTCTGCGCTGAGAGTTTTTGTGCTGCTGCTTTTAAGCACTCGAATAGAGCGGCTTTAAAGTTTTTGCATAAAATATGCACACAAATCCCCTGCACAAATTGCTGTCAATAGCTATTGAAAGCTTATGCCAAGTTTCTGGTTACCCAATTGACAAAACAAAAGCAAACCCCAAAATTACAAATAAATAATGCATCACATCTGTTTCTGTGTATTTGTGCATTTGACTTCCAAAACTGTGCATGCACATTTTGGCAACTATTATCTTGGCGTCATAACAAGTGTAATTGGTTTGGGTTCATGTAAGCGATGCGAGCAGGATTTTTCCAAATACATTTTTCAGCCTCTTTATGTTATTTTATAAATTAAAATAAATCAACAAACAGAATATTTAAGGACAACAGAGTATTCCAAAGCACATTGACGATATCGCTAAGCACATTGACGATATAAAAGTATACCAAAAAATTAGTAAAGATTAATATTTGCAATAAACACTATGAAAATGGCCATATTTTTCACAATGCTCACAAATGAATTGGGAAATAATGCATATATGCGTGATGTTAATAGTTTCTATAAATATGCAAATTTGTTATGCTTTATGCAAGCAAAAAATGAAAATCTTATTAAATGAATTCGGAAAACAGAAAACAATTATTGCAGTTTTATTATATGTTGTTTGTTATGACTGTTGACGTTAGTGCAGTTTATGTTTGGCTATGGTTGGGCAGTGCGCCCATAAATATGCAACATTATGTCAATAAGGCCGCAAATATTTTCGCACACAAAATACACATCGGGTTGAGTGTATGTGTTTGCGTTGGTGTGCGAGAGTAGAGATAGGCTTAAGTCGCATTTTCTCATTGCAGTGCCTAAATATTAATTAAATGTGCACTGCATTTAGTAATCAATAATGCGTCGCAAAAACCTATTCGTTTTACGTAGTTAATTATGATGCAGCTGTGGAATGTCTGGATAATATACCACCGACCATACGGCTTTCGATTGAAATGAACGCGTGTTTATTTGTACAGAGTATGTGCTTATAGGGATATACACATATGCAATGCACAAGCACGTATACATCAATTAGCTGACAATGAACAATCATTGATTAAAAACCATATCACAATAAAAATCGCAAATTAGCTTAGTGCAATAAAAATTATTGAGTCCTTAACACATAGCTTGAAAAAATGCGTATCAAAAAAAGGAAATAAAAATGATTATTGTGCAGATTATTTTAACTTAATGGGAGTCCCTACTGAACCGGTTATTTATTTTATTATTGCGAATTTCATGCTTGGCAAACAGCCCAGCTCTCCGATAATCCTCTTGTGAATTGCAAACAATGTTAACGTTTCATACAGCATACATTTAAAATAAATATAATGGGAAGCAATAAAGTTGCTTAACTACAAGTTACTCTACACATTACGTTTGTCAATAAGATCTTGACAGTAAAAAAATGTAGGACCAAAGTTAATAACAAATCAATATCATTACTCACATTTGTGAAAGCAGAAAATCTGGAATTTGAGACATCTCTTTTCCATTCTCTTGCTTAAACCCTATAGCGATAGAAGTTGCGACTGCAGCGCAATTTAATTTAACGCCGGCAGCTTAGCAACCAATAAAATTAATGTATAATTCATGAATCGTAATTGAAACATTATATGCAATAACAAAAAAAAACCATTGTGCACAACAATTTCGATTCAATATTCATCCATGAACAAATATGCAAATTATATAGCCAAGTGGTTCTGCCCAGCGACTAATATATTTACCCATAAAATGCACCACTTCACAAACAAATATTATTATGTGAAATAATAACAATTGGTGAAAAATGTTTGATACCATCTATTTTGCAGGAGTGGAACGACTACAAATTAAAATGGAATCCCGATGATTACGGCGGTGTGGATACTCTGCATGTACCCTCGGAGCACATATGGCTGCCGGATATTGTGCTATATAACAAGTAAGTGTCCCCCTAAGTTTCATATGCCCCCTGGCCAGAAATACGTTTCAGTTATGGTTAGCATTGAGGCTTTGGCATGGCAATTTTTGTTTTTTTTTTTTGGCGCCTGGAACCATTTGCATAATTGCCCAATGGGCGCGACGAGCGCATAAATCAAAGCGCACAGTTACGCTTGCAATTTATCAGCCGATGATTAACGTACTTTTATTTCAATGTAACATGAGAGCTGGCCAAGGGTTCACTGTAATAGGGTGGGAAAAGAGGAACGGCGTGGAGAGAGGGGCCTTTATGCTAAGCATAAAATGGCTGCCAACTCGTCTGTTTTCTCAAATTGGACCTTTTATTTTGCTATGCTCGGTGTAATTATTATAATTTGGCTTGTGTCGTATTTCACTTGGAGTGAAGCCAACACAAGCGAGCAGTACAGTGGTAAGAGTGATGCGAAAAGCAACCAATTCAAAAGCAGTTAAACACTCCTTCCTATATTAGCCAACACAATGGGCAAAGAAACTGTGTACGACTCAAAAGTGCATTCTATTACTAAATGCTAGTAACTTTGGAATTTAACAAAAAGAATTACTTAAAGAAATAAGTAAGTCTTGTAGCCGGTACTCGAACTCTTTTTTAATATTAAATTGCATTTTGAATTCTTCTTCCTTTTAAGTTGAATAAAGTTGCTTTCTTTGCTCAAATAGTTTCACTTTCTTCTTGAATTTTGACTGCTTTCTTTCTTATCATAATTTTTACAAGGTGTCTTGATTTAATCTATGTAAAAAATATATTTTTTTAATTTGGTTTTTAATTCCAATTTGTATTTTAATTAAATTTAATTTCGCTACTGCTATATTTTCAATACAAAAGTTCGATTTTCACTCACATTTTTGATGTACATAAATGTTTTGCAATGAACTAAAACATGACATCTTTAAATTTATATATGTAGTCATATATCATAAATTCTATTATTGTGGCGCTTAAATTCTTTTGCACAATGCTTAAAATTGATTTAGGAATTTTGTTTCGGCAAATTCCGCATCGCTTCCACTGTGGGGTTTGCTGTACTGGCCAACACTTGACTTTGTCGATGTGGCTGGCACTTTAGTGCCTACCACACCAGGGAGGACATCGCTCCTTTTGCAGATCGGCTTACGCGCTTTATGTGCCGTATTGGACTTTTTTCTCTTTATTTTATTTTTTTTTGACTGGCTCGACTTTGCTGCTGGGCTTTGGTAACTATTCGCATAGCATACTTTTGGGGTGTGTGCTTTGGCAGAGTCATAAAAACTCGTAATTTATTGCTTGGAAAAAGCTTAAATTTCATTTGCCAACAACGACAAAAGCGTTGTCATGTTGTTGTGCGTAACTATAGCAACTCCACGGTACTTATACACACACACACACACACACGCACGCACACACTATGGAGTAAAGTGAACGCACTGCGTGTTGTATGGCTGGCATTCTCGTTTGCTGTGACAGCCGCCGCCACCGTGACCGCTTTTTAAACTGAAAAAATAATTTGTACTGGCTATAATAAAGCAAGGCTTTGGCAAGCCGCCCCCTCTCCAGTAGAGCACCATTTTCTCTCTCGTCTAGACGTATCAAATTTATCTTGAAGTATCTTTGTCCGCCTTGCACACTTGAAGTTAATTGTGTTTGGTCAAAATAAATTGCCTCTATAAAGTCAATTTAACTTGTGTTCACATCAGGCTCGACTGGATTTTGGATGTGCACCCCTTTAAAGACCCCAGTTGGTAGCTTATAAAACAAAACAAAAAATCTTTTCTGATAGATAGTTTTGTTCGGCTATAAGAGAAAAGCATATTCAACTAAGGCATAATAGATAAGATTGATATATACAATACAAATTTAAGCATTTTTTTTAAACAGAAATAGAATATTTAACTTGAAATGAAATTAAATCCAAGAACCATTGACCAAAATCAAATTTATGGCTAAGATAATTAAGTATTACTTAAATTGCAACTGTGTTTGTAAGCTTACTGAAAAAATAATAATAAGACGGAGTAGAAAAACAAAATACGCCTAAAAGAAAGTCAATATATTCTTCATACAATTTAATTCATTACAAACGCAAGCCGTCGTATGTGGTTCAAATGTTACTTATCACCTAGTAAATCTTTTTAACAAGTTGCCATATTTTAAAGCACTTTGGGGCAGTGTCTCCATAAAATTCAACAACTGCAAACATTAAGCAAAAAAAAAAAATGCTACAGAAAACAACGCCAAGCATTGAGAGGTTTGTTGTTGTTGTAATCTTGAATGCAAATACATTTTGGCATGTGTCTGTGCTGCAGCAGAAAATGCGTTTATTTTCGCAATTGCATTGCAACTGGCAATATTTTACGCAGCGACTTTTTGCCAGCCAAGACAAATGCACAGCGATCATAGATACACAAGCACACACACACACACATACACCCCAAAATGGGATGGAGAGCGTTATTCGTCGAAATTGCGGCCATTTGTATGCAATGAAAAATGTTTAATTGCCTGCTAAATGTGGAATAGCATGCAAATAGTTAGGCCAGCCTTTGTAAACGCATAGCGAACCAACAACATGAACGCTGCACAGATACCTGAAAGCGTGAACCACATAACCACACACACACACACATATATATGCGGGAAAAGAGACACGTTTATACACGCATTGGTAGCCCGCCATGTTGGCCCATAAAATAATGTTAGCTATGTTGCTGTGCGGCCTTTGAACATGCTTCATAAATCGTTATTTATTGAATCTACATTCAGCAAAACATTCTGACTACAAATTTAATAAGTCGTATTTTAATAAAATTCGCTCTGAAAAAAGTAAACGAATTTCCGTAAAATCCAGAAACTATATTGTAGATTTTTTATTTCTCGGAAATTATTATTTTTTTTTTTGATTCTATAAAATATATTTCTAAAAAGTTGAAATGCAAACTATAATTTTTCGCATATTATTTCCAACTATCGCTCTTGCAAAGGAAGGTTTTGAAACTGAAATTGAAATCGAACTGAAGCTGTAAAATCAATCAATTTATTATAATTTACAATGTATTATAAAGTATTTAAAGTTAAGAAGCAATTGTGAAATATTGTGTTTAATAATTTTTGTAGAAGGCCAAATAAAGAATCTCGCTTATATTAAAAATTCCTTGAATATTTTAAGTTAGAAAAGTCTACCTTGGCATGAAAATATAAAAACGCCTGGTTCTTTAAGAGCCAATCGCTTCCAATTTAGAAAAATAAATTCTGATTTTCTCAATTTCCGGAATACTTTTTTCGGAGTGTAGCTGACGCTTGTTGTCGTAATTGTTTTCGGCTTGCCTGCAAGGCTAACCATTTGCGTTCACATTCGCAATCGCATACGGGATGTTTGTCAATTTTAAATTGGAATTTCGGTCCATTTGCAAATACTGAGCAATGCGACATCCTAGGAGACAGATCGCTCTATATGTGTCATGGCTTAGCTGCTGACCAGGCATAATTAGTCGTGTGCTTCAGCGGGCTCATTAAGTACGCATCGAAGCCGAGATGCCGTTAACATCAACCACATCTCTTCCTCTCTCTCTCTTTCTCTCTCTCTCTCTCTCTCTCTCTCTCTCTCTTTCTCTGTCCCTATTTGTACGTATATATGGTTGTGTGTGGGGAATTTGGGGAGGGTAGCCATTAGACATCGGCATCAGCCAAACTGTTAGGCCCCAATTCGAGATGGCTGCCAATGACGACTACTACAACGAAGGCAACGTCAACAGCAGCGTAGACACTGTTTATATTTGTGAAAGCCGCTTAATTCCAGCAATTAATTTTCATGTTGATCCAAGAAATTAAAATCGCACTCGAGATGCGACTCAATGATGTTGGCTCGGTCTTTGTTTTTCGGTTCTGGTTTTACTCGGGGCCTACAATTGATTGCAATTGTGGCTGTGTCTCTTAGCATGCCTCGCTTAATGGTTTCCAAGTATTATTTGGTAATATTTGAAAGCTTTTCATAGCGTTACAGTGCCAAAAGCCCAGACACAATAAATATGGTCTTTACTCTGAGTCTGCTCTTGAATATATTTACCATTAAGACAGAGTGCCAAAATTCATTCAAGTAGCTACTCGGCTGTTCAGCTGATATTCTGGCACGTTCAACCTTAAATGATTGAAAAGGCAGTAGAAATCTACACACAATTCCATATTTTTTTACAAAAAAAATATTTAATTCAAAATGCATTTTTGCTGAAAATTTATTTTATATAATTATTCTTTTCGAAACGATATTCAGAAAAGACTTTCTTTATTTTCTTAGATGGAATCACTGGTTTCTATATACAGAAATACTTCAGAAGTAAACGAAAATATTCTTGAGAAGCAAACAATAAAAAACTCCATTTATATTATGACTCCTTCGAGTCCTTTTATTTATTTTAGTTACCTCTTAAGCTACCAAAAAGAATTTATTACCTCTACCAGTTCTGCTAGCAGCTGCTATCTTAAAAGTGCATTTGCGCTACAATTATTATATTGCTTCAAAACAATAACTGGTATATATATATATATTTATATGAATGTATATATATATAAATAAGTATATATATTTGTTTATATACGGGGTGTGTATGCGGAAGCAGTCTATGGCTGAGTTGAGAATTTGCGCTATTGAAATAAAATGGGTTTTGCTAGGTCAACTAAAATTGTGGAACTAATTAAAAATACATTTTAGCTTCTAATTACATTTATTTTAAATTCGAAAATCGCCTCTAATGTTGTTTTAGCCATGTACGCCCACGACCAATGGCCCAGAAACCATCGCCAACACCCTGGCTGTCCATTAGCAACGAAGTCCTTAGGCGGTGGTCGTTGAAAGGCGCAGACTAAGCCATTGCCATAGCCACTGGCAGACATAGTCGCACAGTAAACCAAAGCAAATTTTTAAATGTTATTACAACAACAGCAGTAGCACTAGGAGTAGCAACAAGAACTTTGTTGGCAAGCCATTAATGGCTAAAAACCATTTAAAATGGCCGATGGCGCTGCAAAAAGCACAGTGCAGAGGCAGCGTGAAAAAAAAATCAACGAGAACAAAAGTTTATAACCAAACCGAAAAACCAAAACCACGCCTGGGGGTCACCACAATTGCAGCCATTATCCACGGTGATTCGGTGGTGCGCGATGTCACATACACACACAGATATATATACGTATATATATATGGCGGTCAACGCGGCGTATGAGTGTCAGCCTAATGGTGGTCGTCCATAGACACTGCGGCTATCTGAACGCCTCACTGAGCGCCATCTTTATGTACGATATCTGTTTGGCCAAACTTGAATCGGAACCCGAGCGAGGCCGTAAACACAGCCAATCCGCAGGCGTTCAAAAGTTTTGGCTGCCTTTGCTTTGCTATGTCGGCGCTTTCAGTGCGCCATTTCTATTTTTATAAATCTAATGAAAGATAATGATATTTTATTTCACTTCTTTTGATTTCCACCCAGTTGCTGCTCTAAACTAAAGCAGTTGCAAAACGAAACATGGAGGGTAGGAGTATGTATGTCATGCATGTATAAAGAATTTTGGGAGCGCTGCTTTAGCTAACTGACCGCCTCCATAATACACAATAATAGAATTAAAGTGATTGAGGCAGAATGTGGGTGTTGCTGAGTGTACTGGGCACTTTTGGGGTTCACAAAGTTTGGCTGATAATAATGTTGTCAACAGCATTCATTTAATTAAAGAAAACAAAGGCAACGCTAAAGCCATACCACTCTGGGAATACGAATACGCTGACAGCCGAGCAGAGAGAGTTCCACAGAGATATGAAGAAATATAGGTGGTATATTAGTATTTGCGTGTGTGTGTGGGTGTGTGTGTCGAGCAGTCAAACTGTGTCTACCGCAGTATAATGCCAGAGCGGAGATTTATGGCGTTAAGTTAATATGGCCGTCTGAAATGGTAATGTGGTTTTGCCAAACTGGGTAAGCATCTGTATCTGTATGTGTGGTTTCAGCTTTTAAGCTTTTGGTTAGAATGTTTTTATTTGAAAAAGGTTTGCATGCTGCTCTGTGACACATCCAAACCAAGTTATTGATATTAAAGCAACTACTTCACTCTAAGCCTAAAAAAAACACTTTTTGTACATATTTTGGATTAGTATTGCCTCTTTTTATTGTATCATTGGCAAATGTGGATAATGTCCATAAATAACAAAGTACGCTTCAACGCCACTGATAAGCTTTTCATCCATACACACACAATTTGATTTGATTTTGTTGTACTGCATAATATTTTTTAATTTGCAACCACATTTCCTATATATGTCAATAATGTACAGCTTAACGAAGCGAATATTTAAATGAAAAGTGTCATAATTGTAATAAATCGAAAATGTTAGAGTTAATTCATTCGATTGACTGCACAATGTCGATTAAAAATATCAACTCCAAGCTTCAGGGCAAATTCATTGAATGTGCGGATGCATTTTGCATTAGTTATTCACTTTATTATAAAAAGAAATCTGTAAAAAAATAAATATAAATATAATTTATAATAAATTTCAAATATTCTCGCCAAATTAGAATACTAAATATTTATATAACACTTTGTATCAATTAAAATTTTGCAGCGCCGATGGCAACTATGAAGTGACAATAATGACAAAAGCAATTCTGCATCACACGGGCAAAGTGGTTTGGAAACCACCCGCCATTTATAAATCCTTTTGCGAAATTGACGTCGAATACTTTCCGTTCGACGAGCAGACGTGTTTCATGAAGTTCGGCTCGTGGACATACGATGGTTACATGGTAAGTACTTACACAACAAGTATAGTATATACGTATATAAATAACCTGGCTCATGCTCCAGACTGCGGGCTGTCAATCAACGGAATTGGCACAGCTCAACTGTAAGCCATCCATCAATATTGCAAGGAGCTCGGCCTGTTCGGCTCTGTGCTCTGCACTCTGATTGACTGGCTGCTAATCAAACGTTTAAGTCGATTATAAAAGCATTGAGTCGCAAAAAAAAGAATCGCCCTGCTAACCGGTCAAATGAGTTGTGGGGCGTGGCACATGGGACAAGTTACATATCTGAATGATGTGATGTATAGCGAAATGTCTTTTAAATATTTTAGAGCGAACAGCAGCAGATTGCGACGACCTTGAAAAGTGGCAAAACAAAAGGACTCACTGCCTGACAATTGATTATTCGCCTCACTTACATCGAGGGTAGCAAAAGGTAGTCAGAAGGGCTTCGCAAAGGGGCGTGGCACACTTGAGGCGGCCGTAGCTGTTATATATTTATTTATTTCAATACTGTTGTTAATGTTTATTGTGTTTTCTGTACACTTGACACGTTTCGTTCGCTCGTTCGTTGGCATGTGATAAATCACATGACTCACACACGCACACAACCCAGTCCCACTCACACACACACTCATACCCAGACAGATGTGACAGCTGGATGTGTGTGCGTGTGCGTAGTGAAGATAACAACCAGCAGCTGCGTTTAATGAACCAGCCGCGCCTTTGAAAACTTTTTGGGAGTCCTTTGTCAAACGAACAGCAGCTCCAACAATATCGAGACTGACACCTAACAAAAAGCTAGACAAGTGAAATAATACAACACAACGATATAATAATGCATCATATAACAAAATTATTTAATTTTGTTTAACAGCATGTATGATTTTGTAAGCCAAAAAAGATATAAATAACCTGTACTTCATTATGACCATCATAAGTTACTATCCGCTACTTGACAAAAATATAGAAGCAAGGTTAGTTAGTAATTTAATTTTGAGTATTTTATTAATAACGTTTTTGTTTATTTCAATCATTTTGAAAGGTAAGACTAGCTTCAAGCGTCAATCATTCTAGCTTGGTTAATAATGCAGTGCAGTTTATTTTTGGAAGATGCAGTTCTTGTCCAAATCTGATTGGCTCTTTTTTCATCAACATTCCAATTTACTAGCGAAGGATAAATACTCTTAACCAGGTTAAGCAGTGCAACTGTTGCGCTATTCACTGGTATTGTTCAATGTAAGAAAAACAATCAAAGTAGGTTTACCCTATAGCAAATAATATAATAAGTCATATAGAGTCGCATAAAAATATAATAGGGGCATATAGAAAAATTGCAGAGACTGCTCAAATAATTACATAAAAATGTAAGAGAACAAAGGAGACTACATTTATTCTATTCTTTACCAGACATAGTTATCTACAAGGTATCTTTATGGCTAGCATTTGGCGTTATTATGATTACACATCCACAAGCAAATAAGAATTATTTTTATTTTTTCCTTTTGGCAAAAAAGGCGAGTTTACGCATCGGATGCTACAACATGCTTCATTGATTTTAACTTCATAAACACACGCATACTCGCCCATATATACATACATATATATATGTATATATATATATATATATATATATATATAAATGGAAGGAGTATCCTGTCGGGCCTTATACAAAAATTGTTGCCGGTTGATTTCGTTGCTTACTCAGAACTCTGTCTGTGCCAATTTACAGCATCAGCGTAAATGTATTACGAGGCATTAATGATGTTACTGTAATGGTTGGGAAGTAATTGAAAATGATGTTTGTATGTGTGTTTTTGAGGCAAGCAAATTCCTTTTATTCAATTAATAACAGTCAGTGTGTAAAATCAGTAAATAAGTATTGCAATATAAATATGAATTCAATGATCACCTGTAAATAGATTAATCAAATGAGCACGACTACCATTAGTCGCTCGAACGATGAATAACCGTAGCTCATAAATAATTTGTCATTGGAAATTCAACTGACACATGAAACCGAATCTTTAAAATAAATGAGCGATACCAATAAGAACAACTTGACTAACAAGAACAGCTACAAATAAACTGAAATGAATGTTAAAACGAAAATGTCATTTACGCTTAGAGCCGCACGTGATTGAAACTTATCACAGCAGCTGCCATTTCCAACCCCATTTCCATTTCCATTTCCATTTTCTTTTGCCCATCGAAGCATCTTTCGGTAAACACGAAGCAATCGCAATTCGTTGCGCAATTGACGATTGTCAAAATTTGTCACAAGTACGAATACGTTTAACCATCATCAGCATCCCGCATCCACCTCG
This sequence comes from Drosophila picticornis, assembly GCA_035043845.1. Lineage (NCBI taxonomy): Eukaryota > Metazoa > Arthropoda > Insecta > Diptera > Drosophilidae > Drosophila > Drosophila picticornis. The sequence continues at coordinate 11,315,580 of JAWNMR010000362.1, read as the reverse complement.
GCATCAGATGAAAATCAGCATCACCTTTGATTTGTCACACGAAATTCATTGCGCCGTCTGTTTGTCAAACCGAATCTTGAGTGTTATTGCTGATGCTGTTGTTGAATTTGCCATCGCTTTCTGGAAAAGAGACCAACAAATCAAACTTAATGGAAATTCAATCGCACAGGTGTTGCATTATCAAGCACATGCTGCATAAATCAAATACTCAGAAAACAAGTACGAAAGACATAAAAATATATGCTTTTACATTGTTATTGCTTATTATTCCAAGCTAATTGAAAAATACAAAAATAATAAAGCATATAATTTGGTGAACACAAATCAATCACTCAATCAGTTCAGATGCAATCTAAAACCCCCAAGGTATCGATTTGATTATTAAATCAATCTTATAATACAATATATGTGCATGTATATTTATGCGATTTTAAAATTCAATTTTTATACAAATTGATCGCTGTTCAATAGAAACCATTCTCATCATCATATAACATTTGACCTTTATTGTCGGTTTTTAATTGTACAAATTTAGCATACGTTATTGATCATTGACTGAAATATAAAAACTGAGACAATTTTCAGGATACGTTTTAAATTGAATCTTAAAAAGATATATTAAAATTGGTAGTCTACTTTGTTGCTGGGTTCGGTGCCTCTTTAAAAATATAAGTTATTTAAGATGATAAATTTGATAACTATCCATTATAAAAACCTGAAATATTAATGCACAATTTGTATTCACATTACAGGTCGACTTGCGACATTTAAAACAAACAGCCGACTCGGACAACATTGAGGTCGGCATCGATCTGCAGGACTACTATATCTCAGTGGAATGGGATATTATGCGAGTGCCGGCGGTGCGAAATGAAAAGTTTTACAGCTGCTGTGAGGAGCCGTATCTGGACATAGTATTCAATCTGACGCTGAGGCGAAAGACGCTCTTCTACACCGTCAATCTGATCATACCCTGTGTGGGCATATCGTTTCTGTCCGTGCTGGTGTTCTATCTGCCCAGCGATTCGGGCGAGAAGATCTCACTTTGTATCAGCATTTTGCTGTCGTTGACTGTGTTTTTTCTGCTGCTCGCCGAAATTATACCGCCGACATCGCTGACAGTGCCACTGCTGGGCAAGTATCTGCTATTTACCATGATGCTGGTCACGCTGTCTGTCGTGGTCACCATTGCGGTTCTCAACGTCAACTTTAGGTAAGTTTTTACTATAATATATACATATTGGGGATATGGATGCATACTGACTGATGACAATGCTTTTAGATCACCAGTGACGCATCGAATGGCACCTTGGGTGCAGCGCGTCTTCATACAAATCCTGCCTAAGTTGCTCTGCATTGAGCGGCCCAAGAAGGAGGATCCCGAAGAGGATCAGCCGCCCGAGGTGCTCACGGATGTCTTCCATTTACCGCCGGACGTTGACAAATTTGTCAACTACGACACAAAGCGCTTCAGCGGTGATTATGGCATACCAGGTAAGTGCACCCAGCACCAAATTCAAGAACCCCTTATCCGAGCCCTTTTCAAAAAGCTTTACTCAAAGTGCTTCAGTGCACCCACGCCGAGGCAAATTTGTAAGAGCCTTTGTTCGAATAAACAGAAGTCTTCAGAAAATAAACAAACTTTCTATAAATTTAGACCAGGCTCCAACTTTTTGTTGTTCAGAAACTTTTTGAATTGCTGCAGTTGCATTTGCAACTAGCCAGATTCGACTTTCTACGTACTGCCGCTTTTGTTGCCGGCTTTAAATTTATGCGTGTTTTCAACTGGCTGTAGCAGGCGCATTAAGTGAGTAAAACAGCGTTTTATATACTTGTGACAAACGGCCGGACAGGCAGCTCCCTGGACCGCGGAGTTTATATTTCGTTTCAAATATGCACAAGTACATTGAAATTATATACATTTTGATGGAACCACCATCTCTCTTCCCCCTCCCCCTCCCCCACCCGCACTACATGCACTCCTCATGCCGTTGCTGAAAGCACAAAGCGCAAGCAATTTATTGCAATTAACGGGCAACTGCACCAGCAACGGACACAAAGTTACCACAGAAACAGACACGCACAGACACACCGACAGCCACACACAAACAAACACAGAAGACGAGGAAAACTAACAGCACGACAAGAAGCATAAGTTGGGAGTGAAAAGTTGCTGCAACTCAGCAAAGAATTATTCGTTTTCTAAATTACTTTTGTATCGTTTTGTCACTGTCGGGACACCATTTGGGTTGCTCATTAAAAAATTGCGGGGAAATGTTGAGTGTGAAAAGATACTTTAACTGGAGTACAAAGAAACCAGTTTTCAATAAGACTGCAAGAGTTGAGAAATGCTTTAAAAGCTACGAAAGTACCTCAAAGCTTACTCTTTGTTAACTTTTCCCAGCAAAAGAATAGCAATGGAAAAAAATGTGGGAACATTATTTAAACAATTATTATATGTAAAAATATAAAAACTTATTTTTAGGACAATTAAAAATAGTAGGATTTAAGAAAGCAAGCGTAAAGAGAAGATATTTTAAGTTTATATACCTATTAAAGTCCAAATTAATTTATTGCGATTATAATTTAAAATGTAAGCATTCCTCGGTATCAAGCATGTGCCAAATCCGTTTTAATTAGCGGCTTGTATCATTTTATTTACAGTTGCCACTTAATATTAAGTATTCGACATCCATTTAGACTCCGTAAAAGAGTAATAACCCATGCAATTCAAAAAAAGCAACAAAACTTCAGCTTAAGCTACTTGGTGACTACTTCTTTCTCTGCGAAACTCCAGCTTGCTTTGAATTAATGATTTTTCTTTACTTTTTCTCTCGTACTTTTCCACTTATTAGTTTTCCGCAGTTGCCTTGCATAGGCGAGGAAGAAACAGATATCGAAACTTTGAAACGGTCAGCCAAGTGAATACAATATAAGTAAAATGCTGCCATCTATTTACTGAGTTTCTTTATTGTTTCTGTTGCTGCTGTCGCTGCTGTTGCTGTGCAGCCTTTGTCCTGCACTTCCTTAGCGACATTATGAAAATAAAATTGCCCCAATACAATGCGGAGCACAGAAAAGTTACAAATTGCATTAGCGCATCGAAAAAAATGGCAAATAAAATGAAAATATAAAATAAAAAGAAACCTGCGAAACAGCTCGCAATTTGATTTACCTAATGCTGTTATCATTGCTTCCTTCTCATGGCTTTCCGACTTTCTTCCACTTTCCTTTTAACGCTCTGCATGCTTTATCGTTTTTTTAGTACTACCCGCCTCTCATCGCTTCGACTTGGCTGCGGCGGGCGGCATTGCCGCCCACTGCTTTGGTGATCCGCCGCTGCCCTCCTCACTACCACTGCCAGGTGCCGACGACGATCTGTTCAGTCCATCGGGCCTCAATGGGGACATAAGTCCCGGCTGTTGTCCAGCGGCCGCGGCAGCAGCTGCTGCCGCTGCTGCTGATCTCAGTCCGACCTTTGAGAGACCCTACGCACGGGAGATGGAAAAGACCATCGAAGGATCGCGCTTCATTGCGCAGCATGTGAAAAACAAAGACAAATTCGAAAGCGTATGTACAAATATAATTATATTAATACTAACATCATTTCATAATTTCTTATTATATTGTCTTATTGCACTAATGCGAGTAGTAGCTTAAAGTTCATAAAACAAAACACCAAAAGCCGAGTCTACCTAGAAAAAGTACAATTCTAAAAAATAATATAATTTAAATTGAGAAAGTTAATATTGGTTCCTGTATTATATTAAATTAAATTAAAGGCTCCTTTATATGCAGGCAAGACTTCGAATTTTGTTAATTGAACCGTCGATCTATTTTGATTTAGCATCAAATATGTTTCTCAGTTAGTTTACGCTAATTAAAGTTGTAAATACTTCATCGTACATTTTTCGGTAATTCAATTTTGAGTTACAACCCCAAATATATGGTGGCAATAGCAAAATGAAAAGCGGCATCACTCCACAAAATATCGGTTAGCAAAATCTATTTAATTTCTGGCATTGCCAATGGGCTCCAAGCATGAAGTGCCTACCAGTATCCAGGCCAGCACCACGAATCAGCTAGTTGGCGTGCCCAAATGAGTTTCGACGTGTTTGCGCTTGCTCCTGATAACCCGCAGCCACTCGAACCACGATGCTTGCATTTCTCTAATCAAAAATCGTAGATGTGGAATAGAGCACTGTATGCCATGGAGGTACTGGTGTGGCATCGTCCCGTTGAGCTACATTCGGGCTGAGTGATTGAATTGTTTGTGCACAAATTGTGTGCAGCGTGCAATTGGAAAGCGCAATCCAGGAATTCAGAGTGCAAGTTTGCCAATCATTGTGGCCAGAGCGAGGCAATACCCTAAATCAGATTCGTTTAGTTTCAACTTTAGCTGTTGAGCTTGAATCAATATCGAAATTAAGATTGATTTGATAATTACTTTCAGCAGTGCATTTAAGAAAGACGGTTGAGTGGCAATCATTGCTGTTTCGCTACTTTGAACAGTTCGATATTTTAATTAAATTTGTATTCTAATGGAATTCTCATAAAATACCAGACATACCATATGACATATTTATGCTATAACTTTATTTAAATGATTAACATTTATTATACTACAATATGCTCTAGTAACCAAATTTGTTATCATATTGAAACTTCTATTATCTGTGACAGGTTGAAGAAGATTGGAAATACGTCGCCATGGTATTGGATCGTTTGTTTCTTTGGATTTTCGCAATCGCTTGCGTGGTCGGCACAGCGCTAATCATATTGCAAGCGCCAAGTTTGTACGATCAATCGCAGCCGATTGATATATTATATTCGAAAATTGCTAAAAAGAAATTCGAGCTGCTTAAAATGGGCAGTGATAACACCTTATAACGTCCACTTGGGTTCGCAGCGGGCTGGTGGAATTTAATCATCAGCTCGTTGCGAACCCTGTTCGCCGCCCGCGACGATGATCGTGGATAATATTCAATGAGCCAAACCATGAGCGTCTCATCACCGTTATCCAACACGAACAGCAGCAACAGTAGCAACATCAGCAATAGCATTCTTAACGATAACGATATCGATATCGATAACGGAACGATGACCAACTCATGGAGCCCATTGTAAGCAGCGGAGCGAAGCGAGCATTGGAAATTCAAACGAATGGAATCAAAACGAAACGAAACGAAAATTAGTATAAACAGTCGAAGGAATGCAAGTTTTGGAGCAGTTGATCAAAATATGTATGTAAAGAAAGTAAAGCAAAACAAATACTTAAGTGTTGGGTAACGTTAACTACGTTCATAACTGGGTTGGAAAATCAACTTTGACATATGTATGTATAACGCTGACCTTGGCCAGTGGATTTAGTTTGTAAGTTTTGAAGAGTGTGTGGTGTATGGTATGGTGATTGTGTGGTGAATCGTACATAGTTGTTTGCTTGGTTGTGCAGTCTTGCATAATGTGACGGCCAGTGTTGTAAAAAATAAACTTTTTGTATTTGTATTGTAATTTTGAGCGCCAAAAAGTTCCTTGTTGATTTTTAGTTCTAAAGTTTCATAAAATAGAACAACAACAAAAACACATTAAAATGTTTTAAGATGGCATTTTAAATTTAAAAGAAAACAAAAACCAAATTGACTGCATGTGTTCAGTGTGTTTGTGTGCGTGCGTTTGAAAGTGTTATCGTAATCAATTTTAATTATTTATCTATTTGTGCATATTTTTTGGCATTATTTTTAGCAAGATATGAATAAAACTTTGCTAGATCAAATTTGAAAAAGATGCATAAAATTCGAAACTGGTTTTAGCATTAGTTATGCCTAAATCACAAGTAACTATATATATTATATGATGAACTAAACATAATTAGCAACTAAGTCTTATTTAGTCTTAGCTAAGCTACATACAGTTTAAGCAAATTACAATTAATATTACATACCAAACCAAAATGTCAGCCTCAAGGCGACTTGGTCAAATGAAGCGCGAAATTCTGAAATAAATTTAGTTAAATGTTGATAAACAGACATCAAATTTTTAAACTCACACACATTTTTACTACAAAAAAACACACTCACATTACCATATATAAGTATATCTAACAAGCATATGTATGGAACATATGTACATACACTAACACATAGCTTAAAGTCACTCACAAATTTACGACAATTTAAATTCAATAACTTACCAACTACATAAATTGCAAAATTACAAAAATAAAGCGAAACAAGTCAAGAAAATCCACTCAAAATAGCACAGAGATATATAAAACAACAAGAATGGCGCTTTGGTGTAGTATTGTACGCTATTCGTTTGTATAACTTTTAAACCTTTTAATTGCATAAATTACACATTTTCTATTTAAACAAAAACTGTTTATTTACATTGTTTTAAATCCGAAAGGTGATTAGTTTAGGATTGTGCAAGCAAAACAAGTTTTAACCGATGAAATATAAACTACGGTTCTGAATGAATGTCGAGCAGTTAATCATTATGCATTTTACTGACTTTATACTGGCAGAATCAATTTAAAAACTTTATAATTGCCAGCAGCTGCAGCTGGAGAGGGCCAGAGCTTGGTATTGAAATAGCCTTGGATGAGCGCAACACAAAGAAACACCTTCAATTTAAATGCCAAAGCAAACGAAGCTTGCCGCAAGGTTTTTTATTTGCATTTTTAATTGATTTTGCAAAACTTTTGCCACAACAACAACAACAAGCATCTGCGGCAACCACAACTGGCAAATATTACCAGCGCGAATGCCTCTGAGCGGCAGCGAAGACCGCAGGGCATGCCACAAATTAAGTGAGGAATGCAATTCGCATGTGCATGGCTGTGTGCGAGACGCAGTGTAAATGTGTATGTGCGAGGCAGTGTGTTTTGAGTCAATAAAGAGGCGAAAAGTACACAAAAATGTGCACAACTTGCATACAAATGGTTGAGGCAAAAACTATAAATGAAAACTACGGAAACTATTAGCAAGAAATGTCGCGACAATTCTGCTCAGAACTGTCAAGTTGTTCTTCTGTTTATAATTGTTTAACTCGCACTTTCTGTTGTTGTTGCTATTGTTGTCGTTTTTGTTGTTGTTGCTCATGCCAACGGCTCGACTTTGGTTTGGCGTTATATGCGTGTGAAATGGCAAAAAGTTTAATTAAAATTCCTAATCGAAAATATTCAACATTTGTGAATGTGTAATTAAAATAGTTTTCCAAGCCAACAAATGTGCAAGTGCCACAACTTAGTTTCAACGGATGCACACAGACGTATACACATAAAAAACAACATATATATATATATATGTATATATATATATATATGTAATTCAAAGGGCTTATTGTGACTGCAATTGTATTTGGCATCTAGTTAGGAAAGATAATAAAAGGCTGGTTGAATTGAACAAGAGTCAGACATGAATCGCGAAATTTCTCTACATTTTTAAATGAGTTTAAAATGTAATTCATATATATATTTTATTTATTGATGCATAGTCATTAATCTTTTCAGCGTGCAATACAAAAGTTTTTTTTTTCAAGAGTTAAACGTACAGCATTAATTTATATAACTGAATTTTGGATCCGTTGAGTGCGGAACCTGATGTGCACCTGACGGATATATTGCCCATATATATACATATATATATATATATATATATATATACATATTCTTAGTCCGGTTTACCAAGTGGCAATTGAGAGCAGTCAATTGCTAAGAGCGAACGAATAGCGTAACACACACTCACTCACAAAAACACTCACAAAAACCTACACACACAAATAATTTAATAAAAATGACAAAAACAAGAAATATGTAAAACAGAATTAAATAAATTAAAATTTAAATAACTGCGCCATTTTGGTGTATTTAAATGTAAAGTGCATAAAAATCAACAGTTAACATTTTTTAAATATTTAGCTATTAAATACACGTAATATAAATGTTAAAAAATATCATAAATCAAATTATTAAACAAAACAACAAAAACAATTGCATAGGCATTTAAACACACACACATACACATTCAACCACAGCAGCCCCATAATAAAATATGATAAATGTACATTGAATAATTGCATCAAATATTAAAAGTATTCAACTGAGCTTATAAAATTAAAAAAGAACACACACACACACACACAAAACAACAACAAATAAAAAATTAAATAAATTTAAATGAAATGCCAGCAGAATGAGCAAAACTATTTGACAACTGTCTCGACTTCCGATATGAAAAGCATATAAATAAAAAGTCTGAAAAAATATATATAGACACGCAATAAGAGTATATACTATATATATGCATACACATATACAAACATAATAAAAAATAAAATGCAAAATGCAAAATATGCACACGGCAAATGTATTGAACTAAGAGCAATCTAACTTAATACTCAGATAAATCAGATAACTCAGAAAAAAAATTGAATGATCAATAAAAATGCGCTCCAGTTATTCACAGATAAATTCCATTGGCTAATATCGGAAACAATCAAATTAAACTTCAGAAACCGGCACAATATATGATTTTGAATTTAAGTTGAGTACTTCCAGTTCCTGTCGAAATGTGTATTTAAAACACCTGCGCATGTAAATAGGATGTATTATTGGAACACATTTGTAAATTTAAGTTGTTCATTAAAAATTGAATTGTATAAAGTTAATAGCCATCAGTACGTGCAGTGGCTTATTTATAATTATTTCTAAGTATTTATTTATAAGACTTGCTTGCTTTGTTCCCTGTGTGCATTTCATAAGTAATTTTCGCTTGAATTCGTTTGCTGTGTTGGGGTGTTGGTTTTTCTGCAACTCTTTTAAGAAATTGCTGGGAATTATATGTAAGGAATTTTGTGTCTAACATTTGCAGCAGCTTAAGTCTTGCACTCATTCAGCTTCACTTAACTTAGAAGAATTTACACGTTGGAATAGCGAAACGCATTACAAATTTTAAGCTAAACAACTTTTTGTTATAGTTTTAGACAATCAACTAAAAAACATTAACTATAAAAAACAACAAAAAGATGAAAAAAAAACTAATGACAAGTAAATGGCGTAACTTTTCTGTGAATAAATTAAACTAAATAACGTAATTGCATATTTAATATAAAATCGCATATAAATTGTGTATAGTTATAACTACTAATGGGCTTTAAATACTTGTTGAAATTGAAGCCAACATAAATGAATAAATGCAAAATCAAACGATCAAATGTCATGCAAAATTGAAAAATGAAATTTCAACAACCATTTTTGTAAATTGTTTCACTTGGGAAAATCGACACGCTAAAGCAAAAACCAAAAATACATTGAGAAATAAAATAAACGTATTTAAATAAAAATAAATAATAATACACCTATAACGAAAACGAAAACGTACCAACTATGCAAAATCGAAGGCGATTCGAAAAGTCAAATACAAAGACGTGTATATGCTCTCATTGGTTGTGTTTTTAGGTTATAATCAAAGAGGCTTGTGCGTGTGCGTGTGTGCACACTCAGACACACACAAGCAACCAATCGGTCATTCAATCAATCAGTCAGTCGGTTAGTCGGTTAGTCGGTTAGTACAATTCAAATTCATAATTGTACAGTTCATTTGCACATTAAATAATTTATGTATGTAATATATTATCAATAATTATTGTTAAATTTAAATATATATAAAAACAAAAGACAAAAAAAAAAAAAAACAGGAAGGAAACACATCGTGTTTAGCTGCAAATTATGCTAATAATGTCAAACATTTTAAATTTGCCTTTTTAAACGCGTTTTACTTATACTTTTAGGTTCCAGCTAAATGTTTAGTGTGCTTCATGTGAAAAACATCAAAATTACAACAAAGAAAACGAAAACTTAAATGCAGCATAGTTTTGAGCACTGCAAGCAAAAGGAAAAACAAAATTTGGTAAAAAAAAACATGTAATTAAAATACTGCCACAAATAAGACAAAATAAAATGCAAGTTATAGTATATTTAATACAAATACTCATTTATCTGCATAAATACATACATATTAATTATACATATATATATATATATATATATGTATATATATATATATATATATGTAGTTATATGTACATTTTTGATGTGTGTGTCTCAGCTTCACACTCAAAACTAAACGACTAGTCATGTAAGGTACTCGTACGATAATTCAAACATTCCGAAACGGGGCTCGAAGTTAACATTGCGGTTAAGTCGTAACACTTAATGCAACCACTAGTAATAGCATACTACTAAGCAGAAAACAAAAAAGTTCATACTCACATATTGTACATATATATCAACGATAGTGACCCCCCCCCCCCCCCACCCCTTCCACCACACACACACACACACTCACACATACATAAGCAGACACACAGTAACAACAATCTAGTTAAGCAAATCTAAACAAAATCTGGCTCAGATCCAAGGCCCATATGATAATTATTATCATCACTCCACAATTGCACGAAAAGTATTAGAGTCATAAATTAAAACAGAATTGAAAGCAACAAGAATTTATTCGAGGAACACTTATTTTGACTAATCACAGAAGACAACGAAATCGTGTACACAATTCGCTAGCCAACACATAACGTAACCTAATCCAAGATCGTAGCAGACGAATTGCCCTTTCCAACACTATGAGATATCCAATCTAAAGGAACCTAGGCTCCTAGCAGATTAAATAGTATTGGTCGACTTTCTTCCTTATTGAGAATAGTTTCCATTTTTTGGTTAAGTTATGGAGAATTCTTACATGCCGTCTGCCAATTTTTACCTATTGGTAGGCTTGGAATAATTAGCATTCGGAAGGGGCATTCACAACCACAAAGTGTTTCATTTTATGCAATTTTTGGAGCCACACTTAGCACTTACAATAATCATAATTAGTTAAATGAGAAATAGTTATTAACAAAATATATTAAACAAGTAAATTATGAAACGAAAACTAAGTATTTGATATATATGCGGCTTGACCCTGAGATTCAAAAACATAAAATCGGATGTCTTCCAATCAAAGGTCGTCTTTTGTAGCAAACACAACAAGAATCAAAGTCTGCGTATTGCTAAAAACAAATAATTGGAAGCGCACTGGCAAGTGGAGCTGATAAATGCAAAACTAAATAGTAATTCTACTACTACAACAACTTCTATTACAGCTACAACACACAGACACACACACACACACACACACACACACACAAACACACACAAACACTGCACGGCAATTCGTACCGCCAAACTCTATTGCAAACTTCTTGAGCAATCAGTTCGAGGTCTCTTCAAGCGTTCTCTTATCATGCAGTCACAGTCTTTAAATTCACAGCAAGTAAAAACTTATTAAGTACCTGACAATAGAAGCCATACGATTCCCAATTTTTCTAACTTAACCCCATCACGATTCTAATAACGATGTCTTGTACATACAATTACTGCTATGACATAAAAATCGGCTCACAAATTAGCGTTGAGTTGCCAAAAACACAAAACAAAAACTATTAACGTGCAATGAATAAAAGGTTTCAATGACAGCAAAAATAAAAATTCAACACACACTACAAAAGCACATGAAAAAGCAGCAACGAATCAACGCATTCCACACCAATCCATTGTCAACACTAATGTAGAGCAACAAAATCCAGTTAAACGAATTTGAAATATTTCATTTGGTTCAGACTTACAATTTACCCAGCTGTTGTAAAATATTTCGAGAGAGAGGAATAGAGGAAAAAGTGGTATTAATTTAAAATTAGTCGAAACTTTATTTGCCTCTTGTACATTTGTTTTAAAGGGATTCCCGAAACACCCACAAGATGCATAGAATTTCACATTTAGGGTTTGTATATAAATATATTTAAATTTTATGTAAACTTCAGAATTTATTTTGTTTAAACAGTGTTGAAAAATATGTTTTTTCTATTACAACAAGTCTTATAGAAACTGCAAAACAATTTTACTCATTTCGCCAGAAGCGCAAAATCAAACAAGCACAAAACACATACAAATACACAGACACGCACTAAGCAACACACACACTTGCACACATGCATACATGCACACATGCACACATAAGCTCGAACGTAACCAGACAGACATTCAGAGATACACTGTAACCGAAAATTAAATTGTATAAAGTGCATACGAAAACGTTTTAATCACTTTGTTTTTATGATAGAATATTAACTTGTATTTGTGCGTTTGTGTATGCAAGCACGTAAGTGAATGAGGAAACCGAAATCAAATGTGTAAGCTACGTAGTTAATGAATCTAGTTGTACTTTTTAAATCACATAAGTACTTAAGTAATTTCATGATGCATATTTACGTATATACATATGTATATTATATACATGTATGTATGTATGTTTGTGTATTTACTGTTAAGTGCCGTTAGTTTTAAGCGCTTCTGTTGAATTTTTGTGTACATTTTTCGAGCAAGTTTTTCAATTTCAATCCTTATTAATTAAAAAACAAAAAAAGAAGAATTTCTACATTTTAGCATCAAGATTTTTAACTTAGAAAAACAATAAAATGACATAACGCAAACTAAGAACAAAAAAATCTTGCAACTCACTGGGGAAAACAACACCACAAATTAAAGTTAAATATTACATGCCATCGAGCATGCTACACTAAAGAATATTTGATCAATAAATATAAAAAATTAAATACGAGAAAAAAAATTGAAAATACCAAAAATAGCAGTAACTGATGCCAAATGACATGTCAAAACTAAACCAATTTTTAGTTAGGCGCTTATAGCGCTGACTAATACAAGTTTTGCGAAAAATTATACACAAATCAAATTTTAACTAAAGAGTGTACTTAGTTAAACGAAATACAAAAAGTAAGTATCTTAAGCTATGGGTAAAGGAAACGTATGTAAAATATTTGCAATTAACATTAAACAACAACAAATTTTCGGCATAAGTGTAGGCTAAATAAATATAATTACACAGCAAATTAACAAGAACATAAACCAAAACAATGAACGAATAAAGAAACGTTTGCGCATAAGTATTCAAGGTAAATGTCAAACAAGAATTACATTTTAATAGTTGCATTTACATTTCACATCAAAATACATGCATATATGTATATATTTATGTATGTACACAGACATATGGGTACACATATTTACATATATATAAATACATGCAAATATATACATAATATATTCAAACTCCTTTGAATAAAAGAAACACAAATAACAGCAATGATATTAACTAAAAACGGCATAATACACCACACTGAGAGAAAAACTGTACACGCGCAGTCACAAGCACACAAAATGTAACTTGAGCATTAAAGTAACTTAACAACATCCACAACAAACTATACAAAATAACGAAATTGACAAAATAAACAAAGAAATGCTAGCATACAAAATGTATAACGTAAAATTTGCAATTGCAAAAATTTAAAAACAAGAAATTACATTGAAGCTAAAATTTAGAACACTAAGAAAATGGCATGCATGAAATAAAAACATAATAATAGCAACAATTGCAAATGAACGACATTAAAAAAAAAAAAAAAAACATAAGCAAAGGCATAAAAACATGAAAAACAATTACTATATAAATAAATGTTACGCGTTATTAAATAAAGAAGAATGAAAATAATTTGTTTTAAAAAAATTCTTGAATGATTTATTTGTTTGATAAATGGTCATGTGCTTGTGGGATTAAACAATTTATTCACATAAAATTAAATTTGTTAAACTGCGCCGGTGCAGTCGCATACTTTCCCAGAGCCATGGCAAGCAAAGAAAACTGACAGCCGGGATAGAGCTCATGGCAGTCTCGAGACTGCCTCTTGGAGCGTCGGTAAATGCGGTCATAGTGATGGTGAGCCTGCGGCTCATATTCCACAACCTCCGATCTGGGCATACTGAGAACGATGCGAACCAATTCCTCCAACATGTTGCCTCGCTGGCCGGGAGCATGCATATACTTGGCACTTTCGCATAGAGCACGAGCCACACAGGCGCGTCCATTGAAGCCCATGCTAATAATGGGAAATACAGCAGCAACAGGTCATTAGGTAAGTCTGGGCACACTTACCTTTCAAGTGCGGACTGCATCTCGTCATAGAGGCTGCGTCGCGATCGGCGCTGCAGCATCGGCTTGGTGAGATTGGCAAAGCCATGTGCATGCTGTATGACCCAATTATGATTGGGCAGATCGTAGGCAACACCCCAGTTGACAGCCCAGCTGAGATAGTCCACATCGGGGTTACCAATCATGCCGATTGTCATGCAAATCGCAGCCTGTGCAAGCGAGAGTATTAATTACTCTGTGAAGCTACAACATCAATTGACTTCACTCACACCGAAACCGAAGAACCCTCCGGAAACGCCAAATAACGTTTTTGTCTGCTAAGTATCTTTGTCACCGCACAGGTGACATTGTCACCACCTGTTACCTCAGTCACCTTGTTCACCTCCACAGCAATAGATGTGTGCAAAACCGAGAACAGAACTACTACGGTAAGCATTAAGTGGAGTAAGCACGTCATTTTGACAGCGTCGCGTTTTGATTCTGATCGGTCAGCACCAAAAGCCTCCTCCTGTTAGTCACTCACCTGTTTAATTCTTTAGTCGCCTATTGGCTCAAATGTTATTGACTGCACTGATTAGCGGATACCTACAAACACTATAACAACGGATAACAGTTAAGTTTTTATTGTTGTTCATCCCATGAGACTCAAATGCCAATACAAACCACAAACGCATATCCACAAAACCACAAAAAAAAATATTGTTAAACAGAAATTAAAAAAAAAAGAAGTAAGAGTGCTATCGTGTGAGCTCGACTACAATATACCCTGAACCCAGTTGTTAAATATATTCAGTTTTATTGGAAAATTTCCATTGAAAAATTGTGCACTAAATGAGCAGGTCTGCAAATGCGCTTTGCCGACAAATACGTGAATATTCATACATATATACATATATATGTATGCACAATCGTAACGGGGTAACGGTTTTGATAGAAATGAAATCAGTATGAGAAAATATATATATATTATAAATCTATAACTTAGATGTCTCTTATCCAATCTTAGTGAATCTTAGTTGGCAGTCGATAAATTGTATGCATATGCATAATATGTATTATTTAGAAGATTCTGCCTTTAAAATTGTAGCATCGATTGCCATTGTAAATTTACATTTATCAATAATCGAGAAATGGAGACAGTTATCGATCAAATAAAGCAAACTCTTGCATTCACAAAGATCTGCGTGTTCATACCGACGGGCGGATGGACTGACAGACGTAAATGGGTAGATCGACTCGGCTGTTGACCCTGATCAAGAATATATATACTTTACGGGGTCGGAGATGCATCCTTCTTTCTGTTTATTAATTTGCACAATACCATTTTATCCATTTTACCATTTTTAATGGGTTCAGGGTATAAATGTATAATAATAATTTATTTTCGGCTTTTGCCAAAGCTCAATTGCACTTTTTGGGCTGACACATAGTAAAATACAACTTTTAACATTCCCAATTTATGGAAAAATGTTCTTGGCAGATAGTGAATTGAATTGGTGTACTCGAAAACCTGTCAAATATAATAAACGCATTTAAAGTCTAAAATTTTTTTAAGCTAAAAAAAATGAATTTTTCAAGTTATACGGAAATATTTATTTTATAATACGTTTAATCATTATTTTTTTAAATATTGCCTTCAGCTAATGTTCCAAAGTAGTCATCAATTATACCCGAATCACCGTTACTTAGATTCTTGTTCACCTGTTTCACTTTAACAACTAATCTACTACTTTAGAAACAATTTGTATGTGCATACAATAATATCTGAATTCATTTTGTAAGAAACTTGTATATTTTAAATATATTTGAAAGGCGTTTTTATCCTGAGGTTCGCTCAAGGAATATCTATCAGATTAATTCCACAATGGCAGCCAATAGCTTTGTGTCATACAACAACATACAACAGCTGCTCACTATAGTTCCAAATAAGTTCAGTACACTAACGTATTTGCATGTGTCTTTTGCATTTAGCTTTATTAAATGAATGCAAAAATTAGGTCAGAATATGTTCGCTCAAACGCAGCAAAAAACTCTGGGGACAGTGTGCCCCATACCACTGTACGCACTCATGCAGCGAATGGCCTGCTGTGAAGGCTTTGTAATATGTGGGCCTATGGGCAATCTCTGGATGCACATACCGCAACAGAATGCGGAAGATATCGTGGAACAACGATTCACCTGGTGGTGCCAACAGATGGCGCGCCTCGCAAAGTGTTCGCATGATGCAATAGCGCGGATTGTACTGATGGCTATACATGATAAGGAAGAAACAGAAAAGAAATGGGGAAAGAGACAGACACAGTAAATGAGAGAGCTGAGTGATAAGCGATCGAGCTCAACGAATGGCATTAGATTACGTACATCTCAGACAGCATGGCCAGCAAGTCGAAGAGCATGCCATGTGGACTCTGTCCCTGATTCAGAAGATTCGCTCCATTCCTCTCAAGCTCTCGCCTCAGACGACGAGATACGGCAGTGGGTCGACAATAGTAGTTACCATAAGGGTCCATCATCAGTTTTGAAGCCGGACAGCCACTGTGCATCTGGTTCACATAGGATTTGCGGTAACCCAGAATCGGCGTAGCTTGTGGATACGTATAATAAAAAGAATGCACTGGATCGGCAGGACTATAGGGCACAATAAGTCGTTGCTGTGCTACTGGTACAACACGATTTGGAACTGGCAAGGCTAGAGATGGCGGTGGTGGTGGCGGTACAACTGGCGGTGGTGGTGGTGGTACTGGCTTTGGCCTGCCTTTGCGTCGTGGAAACCAGTCCTCAATGGCTGCAGGCAACGGATAAATTGCTGTTACCTCTCCGAGCAAACTCAAGCTTTTGGGTACGTCTTCCAGTAAAGCCTTATTACAACCGGCAGTTAGCTGTTGAGCAAAAAGGGATAAAACGTAAATTTTAAATTAGCTAGAAGGAATCAATAGCAAATAGTTCTTAAGCTCTGGGTGCACATTAGTTTAGCTGTTCATTTATTTAAGAGATATTGCTCTTCATTATATTTACTTGAATTTTTGCAAGATTGCTTACAGAAACTTATTTGTTTTTTTCAGTGTAACAGTCGTGCCATTTTTAAAACGAATTCCTATTACTTTGTGTTTGTTTCAAAAAGGTACATATATTGAACTCACTGATTCATTTTAATTTTTAGGCAACTGAAACTATTGCGGATCTTTTAAAGGTAACGCTACTTACTGAGAAAGTGGTGCCCAGTTCAAATGTAAGCCAGCGTTTTTGCCGGTGCAGCGAGTGCGGCAGATGAAAAGATTCCTCACGAAGATAGCTGACAGCACGATTGGAGATGTTGGAATTGTTGAAACCGTCCGAGCTGAAGCTCGTGTAGTTGGCAGCCTTCGCCAAGATCATCGACATGGCTAACATCAGTTCGACCAGTAAACGGACAATGCAATTTCCCATATCGACGACCCGTGCAATGGAAATACTAACCCAGACGACGGCAAAACTGAACTTGGCCAGTCAATTTATACCTGTTGCGTGAACCATTTTTGAATACAATGTAAGTTAGATTGCTCAAACATTTAGTTGAACTTGCCTGGGCTGCACTCTAAAGAAAATTCGTCCTAAAAATTAGGAAGTTTTCCTAAAATTAAAAATGCAATAGAATAAATAATCTTTAAATTAATTAATTAAATTTCCTGAATTCAAAATCGAATAACTTTAATCGACAATCACAAAAATGTTTTATTTTACTCAATTTTTCAATGAAAATCCACTTCTTGAAAACATTGTAAATTGTTTGAATGCCGGAAAATGCTTTCATATCAAACGCATATTATCAAGTTTAAGTCGCAGGCAGAATGTGAGTATTCTCAAATTACATTATTTCAATTATAATTTATAAACTGTCTTTATAGAGAATAAAATAAATAAAATCTTTAAAAATGTTCAGTGCATACGGAAGTTTTCTAATTATTAGAGTGGTTTTTGCTCACAGATTAGCGCTGAGATGACAAATACAAAACAAAGATTTAACAAGGGAAAACATTGCTGACGGGCAAGACCGACTGCGAAATACTTTGATACCAAAAGTAATACCAGCTGATAACAGGTAGCAGAGAAACGTGGAAACCCCTATCTTTGAAAGAGATTTTTAGTTTGTGTTTAAAATGTTGGTAGATGAGTTTGGGGGCCAGAGTGGGCATGGCTAAAATAAATTATAGAGAAGGTTTTTAGTAATCTGACTTCCAGGTTTGCTAACTATAGCTCTGAAATTGCGTGAGATATAGTCTTTTATCGTTTTTGAGGGCGGGATGGGCGTGGCCCAAACACAAGCAATATAGCTTTCATATTTTGTGACTTTAGCTTTCAAATTGTGTGTACATATATGCACATTAATATTAACAAAAAAAAACTTAGAAAAATTCGCACTGGTAACGTTTTTTGGGACGTGACTGTAACAACGCTGATCGATAATGATGCGTTGGCCAAACCATTCCCAGCCCTTTGTGACCTAACTAGCAACTCTGACGCCCGCACTAGTTGGTTCCGGCCAAGGCATTTCCTTTCTGCAATTGACGACGTGTGTTACAGTTTTCTTATTGATAAATAACTTGGCGGCATCGTCATATTAAAGCACGTTCAAATTCTGATCACTTACAGTGTCCCAGTGCTTTTTCTGTGATGAAAGCTGCACAGTTGGACAGTTCGAGCGCGATAAGCGTTTTGCTGCCGTTTGAAATTAACTTGCTGTTAATCTGTTGGGTGTGCAATTCGGGGAATACATCTACAAACCCCTGACGCCGTCTCCATAGTGCTCACGTGCGGCTGCACCGCCTCTTTGAAGCCGGGTCGGCGCTCAAGTCTCAGACGCAACCATCTAACATCTTATTGGCATAAAGTGGACCAACTTGTGCAAGTATCGAATAATATGAGAGCGGCGGTTGACCGAATCATCTTGAAGAAAAAGTGACCGCACTGCAAAACTTCGGTTATTTAGGACTGAGGCAGGTCACGTTCCGTGGCGCGTAGATTTTTGTGCCGTAGAAGAAAAGGTTGAAGTGCCTTTAGGAGTGCACTAACCCTCCGTTATACTTCAGGCCTTGTGGAGGCAAATTCAGCGTGGGCGGCGGCAGGTCGCGCCGCAAGCTTAGAATTTACGCAATATATAACCTGCTGGGCGGCCAAAAACTAGTCTGAAGTCGACGCAACGACGACTTTACCGGGAGCAAAATTGCTGGATACGGCCTCGTTACCACTGCAAAGGGATCACTGGGCAAATCCACGATCGCTTGACATTAGGAGCGCGCATGCGCACCGACGGCGCATCTTTTCAGCCGGTGAGTGCGTTCCAGTATGGAAGAAGTGCCATCACGTGCTCCTAGGATAAGCCTTCAGCAACCGTAGTCGCATAGTTCGAGCGCATTAAGTTTAATCGAACCGAAAATTGAAATTCAAACGCATAAGCAGAAAATCATTGTCACGCTCGAATCTTAAATTGCATACTTTATGTTTAAACTCAAATTGTAAGAAAAAATTAAAGGTAGACGGGAGAAGAAAAAAAACACATGTAAAGAAAAAAACAAATCCATGCCCTGTCGAATGCAGGTCGACTGCGCGCTGTGATCAGATCCAAACAAATCATACGTTGAGCCGAACCCAAATTCAGCGCCCAGGGCGCAGTGCTCCAGCGCATCCATTTCGCATTCAGAATATGTTCATGTATTTATTTATTCACATACTTATCATTAATTTAAATATCTAAGTACCATTCCGGATTTTTGCCAAGTTGGAGAGACAATTTTTGTACCGAAACCCCCCCATACACTGAATACTTATATTGGAGCTCTAATAGGGTAGGATAGGGATTGAGGGCCCCCCCATAAAGTAATAATCATATTTGTTCGAATTTTGCTTTTTTTGGTTTCATCGGATTTGGCAAGATTCCCGATTTAAATTCAAAATTGAATAGCCGCTGCGGCATACAACGCCCCTAGCGATGTATTTTGTAATTACCGAATAATACTATATAATGTTTGCCAATAAACTGTGAGGATATAATGATGATCTGTGAGTAAGTTAAATAGCGGGGAGAATCGCCGGGAGCATGGAATGAATTAGTCGTCAACTACAATTTAAGGGCGGTGGGCAAATCAAATCCGTGCAGGCCCATTGCAGGAAGGGCGGGTACGTCGTGGCCGCAAACACCAGGCCCGTCAGCTGTTTCGTTTGTTTTGTGTGTGCATGTAGATCTTTATGTAGTGTTGTGTAGGTCGAGTTTTTTTTGGATTCTGTACCGTTCACGGGCAGGGTTGGAGTTACCCACCTCTGGGAATACTGAGCTAGCCGAGGTTGCCCACCGGGAAACACTGGACGTGTTACATTTGTAATGAAAAAGCACTCCCAAACATGGGACTTGAAAACTAGTAATTAAGTAAAACTCTTAAAATGAATATTAAAAATAATGGAATTTAAACCATCATTATGAAGTATATAAGAATTAATTATGGATTAAAATAGTTTAATGGGCTCCTGAGATAAATATGGTTTCGCATCTTTAATAGGGTTAAGGCACCGAATATTAGTCTTTACTGGTTGGGCCGGCAAAAGAAGAAGAACATCAACATCTCTATTGTTCGATCTAATAAATCACTAATGGATTCTGTTAGCATTTCTGTCTGGTTGTTTTATTCCGTTCTTTTAGCATTCTGTCTACTATTTTTAAGTTATGTGACACGGCGGCTTACTAGAAGCACAAGCACCCACCCCATTTTCCCCGCGCACAGTCGACCCAGTAGGCAGAGTACGCCTTCAGTTTGCTGCACACTTCAACGTGTTCGTTACAACTTACAGGTTTATCGGTTTCAGAATTTAAAGTGGGCGTGGCCATCGCAAACAATCCAGCAACTAAATTTTGTCACAATAGTCTTAAAATTGTGGGCGATATGTGGCCTTATCGATTTGCGACTACCGATTTTATCGATATCCTAGTCTCCTAGTAGACGTTACACAACATTTTTGCAGTTTGCCTGACCCGCGCACAGACCGTTCATACGGACGGCGTTTGATTTAAAATTAGACGAGTCTATATTTTGCTCTTGTACATTAAGGGTAAGGGGCTTGTCCAAAAACCCACTAGATGCATAGAATTTCACATTAAAGATAATTGCACTTACACATATTTCATTTTTATTTACATTTCTTAACTTATTTCGTTTTTTTCACAGGGCTTAGAAATCTGTTTTATTCGATCTATCGACATACGCTCGCTCTTAAGAATATTTATTTGTGCATATTGTGTGCATATTTGTAGGCACGTATGTATGTGAACGATGAAATCAAAATCAAATATCGAAGCTACGTAAAACTTCATCATGTATATAGCTCTTATGAACTCTGAGATCATAGATTGATCAACTCCGCTGTTGATTGTGGTTAAGAATATATATAGCTTCAGCCTGTTAAATAACTTTGCTCAACTGTTTTATCGCCTACTGAAATAGCATGGAATAAAACCCAACTAAAATATCGAAAATGAACATAAAGAAGAATACAAATTATTTATTTAAAAAAATCTTTAATAATTAATTCTTTGATAAAGATCATGTGCTTGTGGGATTAAACAATTTATTCACATAAAATTAAATTTGTTAAACTGCGCCGGTGCTGTCGTATACTTTCCCAGAGCCATGGCAAGCAAAGAAAACTGACAGCCGGGATAGAGCTCATGGCAGTCTCGAGACTGCCGCTTGGAGCGTCGGTAAATGCGGTCATAGTGATGGTGGGCCTGCGGCTCATATTCCACAACCTCCGATCTGGGCATACTGAGAACGATGCGAACCAATTCCTCCAACATGTTGCCTCGCTGGCCGGGAGCATGCATGTACTTGGCACTTTCGCATAGACCACGAGCCACACAGGCGCGTCCATTGAAGCCCATGCTAATAATGGGAAATACAGCAACAGGTCATTAGGTAAGTCTGGGCACACTTACCTTTCAAGTGCGGACTGCATCTCATCATAGAGGCTGCGTCGCGATCGGCGCTGCAGCATCGGCTTGGTGAGATTGGCAAAGCCATGTGCATGCTGTATGACCCAATTATGATTGGGCAGATCGTAGGCAACACCCCAGTTGACAGCCCAGCTGAGATAGTCCACATCGGGGTTACCAATCATGCCGATTGTCATGCAAATCGCAGCCTGTGCAAGCGAGAGTATTAATTACTCTGTGAAGCTACAACATCAATTGACTTCACTCACACCGAAACCGAAGAACCCTCCGGAAACGCCAAATAACGTTTTTGTCTGCTAAGTATCTTTGTCACCGCACAGGTGACATTGTCACCACCTGTTACCTCAGTCACCTCGTTCACCTCCACAGCAATATATGTGTGCAAAACCGAGAACAGAACTACTACGGTAAGCATTAAGTGGAGTAAGCATGTCATTTTGACAGTTTCGCGTTCGAATTCAGACTGGTCAGCACCAAAAGCCTCCTCCTGTTAGTCACTCACCTGTTTAACTCTTTAGATGCCTATTAGCTGAAGCGTTATTGACTGCACTGATTAGCGGATACTTACAGACAATCTGACAACGTATCACAGTAAACTGTTGCTGTTATGCCTGCGACATGGTAAATTCACATGAGTGTACAAAAAATGGACTTAATGTGTTAATGAAACTAAAAAACAAATAACTGGAATTACAAAATATGTAAGCCCGAGCCAAAGAGATATGTACGTGTGCACAAATATATATACTTTTGTACCAATAAATATATCCGTATCTGGGCATTGACTAAAATTCAATTGCAATTTTTGGCATGACACATAATAAAATATATTTTTTGCGTTGGCAATTTCTGGTAAGCCGTTATTTGGCCAACATTAAAAAATGGCTGTTTCCGACAGTAAAGAAAGAACGAGGAGTATGAGATTTACTGTACTCGACAAAAAGCCGAGAACATTCGCCCTTGATTACTGTTATTATTAATATTAACTTACCTTATAGTTAGCATCTCTAAACACAAAGGCCTTGCGTGATTACCTTAGTTTCATTACCTGATTTACTTATTCAATTACATACATCTTAAGTTATTATCACGAGATAAAACAGAAAAATAATAAAATAAAATTTGTTAAATGAATAACAATATTATACTATATATTTAATTGTTGATCAGTTTCATACCTATAAATAACTTGACGGGATAGTTAAGACAACTTTCCAATTAAAATTATACATTTTTCAAAACTACAACACTAAAATGTTGCTATAAACAAAACTCTCTACCTGAAAAGCTTGGATTCCAACTGTCATGCTTAAGATCTTCTGATGTCAGTTAAGGATTGCTCGACAATAGCTTTTTGTCGCGCAACAGCTGCTTGCTGCGGCAGCCAGCAATCAGTAATCATTAACAGCTCAACTAAAAGTTCAGCACGCTGACCCAAATAAGTAAATGACGTAATTGCATGTGTCTTTTATGTGGTTTTATTAAATCTTGTGGTAATGTTCGCTGAACCCCAGCAAAAAACTCTGGGGACAGTGTACCCCATACCACTGTACGCACTCATGCAGCGAATGGCCTGTTGTGAAGGCCTTGTAATATGTGGGCCTATGGGCAATCTCTGGATGCACATACCGCAACAGAATGCGAAAGATATCGTGGAACAACGATTCACCTGGTGGTGCCAACAGATGGCGCGCCTCGCAAAGTGTTCGCATGATGCAATAGCGCGGATTGTACTGATGGCTATACATGATAAGGAAGAAACAGAAAAGAAATGGGGAAAGAGACAGACACAGTAAATGAGAGAGCTGAGTGATAAGCGATCGAGCTCAACGAATGGCATTAGATTACGTACATCTCAGACAGCATGGCCAGCAAGTCGAAGAGCATGCCATGTGGACTCTGTCCCTGATTCAGAAGATTCGCTCCATTCCTCTCAAGCTCTCGCCTCAGACGACGAGATACGGCAGTGGGTCGACAATAGTAGTTACCATAAGGGTCCATCATCAGTTTTGAATTCGGACAGCCACTGTGCATCTGGTTCACATAGGATTTGCGGTGACCCAGAATCGGCGTAGCTTGTGGATACGTATAATAAAAAGAATGCACTGGATCGGCAGGACTATAGGGCACAATCAGTCGTTGCTGTGCTACTGGTACAACAGGATTTGGAACTGGCAAGGCTAGAGATGGCGGTGGTGGTGGCGGTACAGCTGGCGGTGGTGGTGGTGGTACTGGCTTTGGCCTGCCTTTGCGTCGTGGAAACCAGTCCTCAATGGCTGCAGGCAACGGATAAATTGCTGTTAGCTCGGCGAGGAAAAGCAAGCCTCTGGGTATGGTGTCCGGTACAGCCTTAGCACAATTGGCAGTTAGCTGTTGAGCAGAAAGGGATAAAACGGTTATGTGTTTTTAGCTAGAAGGAATCAATAGCAAATAGTTCTTAAGCACTGGGTGCACATTAGTTTAGCTGTTCATTTATTTTAGAGATGTTGCCCTTAATTAGACTTACCTGAAATTTGTCTACATTGCTTAGAGAAACTTCTATCAAGATTTATTAGCGTACTTATTTTTTAACATCATAAATAACCATAAAATTCCAAATTAATTACTTTTTAAGATTGATAGTTAATATTTTCAATAATAATAAGAGTATGACTCTATAATAAGTTGAGTTTGACACTACAAGATTCGTTACCTTATTTGGTAATATGACTACTAAAATGCAAGTGATACTTATTTGGTTTTTTTTTTTTGCAGTGTAATAGTTTGTCGTGAATGCAACGCTACTCACTGTGACAGAGCTGCCAAGTTCATAAGTAAGCCATCGTTTTTGCCGGTGCAGCAAGTGCGGCAGATGAAAAGATTCCTCACGAAGATAACTGACAGCACGATTGGAGCTTTTGGAATTGTTGAAACTGTCCGAGCTGAAGCTGCTGTAGTTGGCAGCCTTGGCCAAGATCAACGACATGGCTAACAGCAGTGCAAGCAGCAAACGGACAATCCGATTCCCCATATCGACGACCCGTGCAAGCCTTCATCAACTGAAATACTGAAGAGCAAAGTTGGCCAAAGAACATTGGGTTTGATTAGAACCTTTTATGCGGGCCTTGATTGATCGCAATGCAAGTTTATTTGCTTAAATAGTCAGTAAGACTTAGCTGCGCTGGCACACTCAAAAAATTTTTGCTCTAAAATTAATCGACCTGCAAAGCAATACCAGCAATATGTAATCTCGTTTTTAGAGATAAAATAAGTTGGTGTAATAAATGTTATAATATTAAAACCATTTTTATTGTACTGTCTGCAGATAATGCGCCGGTTATATAACTATGAACTTAACTACATATGGTATGTACGACAACTAAACATTATAGGGATTCATTTTAGAAATGGTTAGCCTAAATCAATAATATCCAAAATATGGTCATCTTTGTGACATTAAGTGCTAATATTACTTTTAAAAACATTCTTTCCAAAAATAAAAAATATCTAAGTCAGTAAACTTACTGTCAATGTTGATAAATATCATATCCTAAGTTAAATTTTTCTTCTTTTATTATATATATATTTTATATTTCGTTTTTTTTCTGAGTGCAGAACACCAAAAAAAAAAATCGTGATTCCAAAATTAGGTCAAAATTTAAACCCATTGGATTTCTAATTTAATTAACAACTTGGTCATTTGCCACACACATTTCAATGAGAATGATAAATCAAAAGCAGAAGTCAATTTGAAAGAAAAATTTGTGGTTCAGTTGTTAAATAGTACGCAGCCAGAATATGTCAACAACTTGGCTGCTTTCGCTGCCTTTGCTTCTTTTAGGCCAATTTCATGGCGAGATATCAGTGAATGCCATAGCCAAGAGTAATGTTTTGGATGTGTTTGCCAAAACGCCGCAACTGGCATTGCCCACTGAGGCGCATACAAACTTCGAGTCCCGCGTCAACAATGCCTCGCTGATAAACGCTGAGGAAATGCCAGTGGATCCATTACCACCACATGCTGCTTCATTGATGCCTCTGTCGCAGCATAAGCTTTCGAGGGGTAAACGATTTGTGGCATTTCCGGTTGGTTCGTCGGCATCTGTAAGTCAACACAACGCACAGCACACAAACAAAAGCCAGCAAACTTTTTGCATAGTTTAAGCCAAATTCTTTACCAATCAACTTAGGCCGCTGTGTGTCTGACCACAGGCGTCATTGGCAATCCTAACTACTTGTATCTTAGCTTTGGTCTAAATTGGGGCGTTGCCTACGATTTGCCCAACATAACCTGGGTGTTACACAATGCCCATGGCTGGAATACAAGGAGACCCGGCTTGGCCCAAGCCAAAATCAAACGCAGGCATCGACGTGCTCTCTACGGCAACTTGGAGACAATGATAGACAGGTAAGCATTATCCCACCCATCAAGGGGAAGTCTGTGTGACATTTTCGATGCGGTAAGGTATTGAAATAGCAAAAGCTTAAATATTTATTTCACATCTTCTATAGCTAAATTTTACATTTTGTCGATTTAGAGTATTTTTATTTTAATTACTAAAGCAAATATAAATGTATTTTTAAGATATTGTTAAGTCAAACTGAATAGATATCAGAATATTTTCATTATTATAAATTAAGTATTTGATTAAGAACAATTGCACTAATTTTAATAGTTGTAGTTAGAGCATATGTCATAACTTTCTGTAAAAGCAACCACAAAACCATAAAGTTGACAGTCGAAATTGATATTTGCATTTGTGCATAGGCATACCAAAATCATATGTTTCTACTATAAATGCTTCGAATGTCTGTTGTGTGTTGGCCTCCTGAGCTGTGTATTCGTATATGAATGCACTCACTACTCCAGTTCAACCTCAAAAGTGAGTGAGTATAGATTTATTCACACTCATGTACACACATATATATATATACATATATATAAATATATAAATACACATAAGCGAGTTTGTGTTTTTGTATGTGACTGCCAAAATCAACCCAGCCACTTGGCTTTTCACGCACAGTGCGGCCAAAGCCAAGATAACTTTCACACAGCCCAAGTGGTCGTCCCTCTTACAACGTAGACCTGCGTCCCCTCTACCCTCTCTCTTTACAGCATTCCGTGCTTCTATGTGTCTGTGGGTGTGTGTGTGTGTGTTTGTGTGAGTGTGAATGCGTGCGGCTGGCATAATAATAAAACGTTGGTATTTTATATTAGCATTTAAATTGGCTTTTTGTATGCTTCGGAAATAGTTTAATATCCGAAAAGTCTTTTGCCACTGCGTGCACAACTTTAATATTGACCCCACCAAAAAGGAATTGCATAACAAAATAGACCATAATTGGTGTGAATTATGTGCAACGCCTTCGCAGCAACGACATCTGCATATGGATAACATACGAATTTCTTGTACCCACTTGGCCTGGGTATCTATCTGGTTCCTTCAATCTGGAAAATGTCTTGGCCTTATCAAACCGAAACAGATATGACCACACGCACACACACACACACACACACACACACAGAAATTCATGGTGAATGTGTGTGTGTATGCACATTGTCATGGTAATCAAAAAGCTTTGGTTTACTATTTGTGCGTCATTTGCAGTGTCTACTAAGCTTCAAGTGGTCATCAGAAGTTTTTGGCCAGGCAATTTTACTTTAACTTTTGCCGTCCATTTTCGTGGGTGTCCCAATGACCTTACCACGGCTCTTATACACGTGCTCATCTCGGGATTGGCATTTGCCCTGTTTTATGATTGTTTTCATTCGATTCGATTAGATTTGTTTCGTTTGGTTTCGCTTCGCTTTCGTTTCGATTGTCTGTTTTGCTTAGCGCCCGCAAATGATGCCTGCCAATTGTATCATTTACTTTTGCCTCTTGCTTTACGAGCGTTGTTTTTCTAATGGGTCAACTAAGCACTTTGCTATGCCCCCAAAGATTCCACACAAACACGCATACACACACACACATAGGAGATGTGAATGTGTGCGTTGTATGCCCTGTGGGGTTAATGAAGTTGTTTGTTTGTTTACCTGTTTTACCATTTCCAGACATCGGCATCTTAGCTGACACAGACACTGTGCTGTACCAGTGCTTGGCATTAGCAGATATGCGAACATGGTCATAATTATCAGCTTGTCAACTTGTATTCATTTAGAAAATGTGTTGTGTATTTTATTAAATATTTGCCATTACAATTTACTTATTTTACTAATGTGCCAAAGTGCCGTATGAGTGATAAGGAATATTCAAAATTAATATTATTGGTTCGAAAAAAAGGGTGCCTTTAATTACAAAATATGTGCAAAAATAGTTTTAAAATGCGATAAGGAAAGTTATTCATTATTCATACATTATTATTTTCTTGTGCTTGTACTTAATGTGGTCTTGGTACAACGCTCAAAGTCTAAAAAATACAGGCTACAAGGATGCTTTCCACTCCATCAATTGTCTGGCAATCAAGCCATAGATCTTCATCGCCGCTGTTGACGGAATCTTTGACTTTGGCACAGGCGCTAACTTTTTTCTTTTTTTGCCGTTAGACCCCTGTAACGACGTCCACCAGGTGGATGCCACCGAGCCCAGACAAACAATTCAATTGTACTGCAGCAACTGCCTGGGCATGTCACAGCCCATATGTCTGTTTGTGTGCTTTGTGGGTACGTATATGGTTGTGTGTGTGTGTGTGTGTGAATATGTGTCTGCCTGTGTGTGGTCTGCATGGGCCATGTAAACGTGACTATGACTGCGGCGGCTGCTGCTATTCGCTGTTCGCTGCTCTTTGTTAAAAGTGGTTTGGCTCTGAGTTCCGCACACTAACTGTCGATTGACACATTTGCGCTTTGGCAATATTCTTTGTACAACGATTCTTGGTGCAAGGTGCAGCTAACTTGCGGCAGTTGCATTCGTAGCATTGACGCGTGTTGCACGTAGTAGTTGGCCATGATTTACGCGCACTTCGTGTTGTTTAATTATCTTTTAATTGTTGTAAAGTTTCTGATTTACGATTTAATTGCAAGGACAAGTGCTGCAAATGCAGCCACGCAACAGCAGCAGCTACCATCCACTTTCATGAGCCATAAAACGAATGGGGCACTGGCAGCAACTCGCTGCGACAACGATTCAAACAATGATTTATGGCCGCCGCCAACATTGATGACTATGATGGAACGTGCAAAGAAATCGCCTGTGTCAACTGCACCACCAACCGCTGGTTTCGCTCTGCCACCATCAACCAAAATGGTGCGCTTACTAAGCCGACCCAAGCGATATCTCAGCTTTCCCGAGGGCTCCTCGTTCACCGTATGTGTCACTGTCAGCGTAAAAACTGAATAACATCTCTGATTTCCCGCACATTTTCAAAGATCAGGTTTCTGTGTGCTTCTCTGTGGGCATCATCGGTAATCCCAACTATGCATACAATTCTTTCGGCCTGAATTGGGGCGTTGCATACGATCTGCCCAATAACACGTGGGTCCTGCAGAGTTTGCATGGCTTCTCAACGCATCCGATGTCAGCAGCTATTTTACGCCGTCGCACCAGAAGCGCTATATTTCAGGATATTGAAGCTATTGTTGACAAGTAATTTGTATTATTATACACCAGTAATCTTCAAACATTTTTTTGGACAAAATAGATAAACTAAATTGTTGTATTATTTTATTTGTTTCGCTTAAGGAAATTATAATGACAATTTTCTTGAGCCAGGCGGGAACTGAAATCGTATTAAACTTCGTAATTATAAAACTTTCTTAACCTTTACAACAATTGCTTTAATATTTTTACTAACATTAATAATATTCATTCATTAAAAATATTATTTTTTATTATTAATTTTTTTTTGCCAATCCTAATTAAAACAATTGAACACTTTTCTTTGTGTGTAAACATGACATTTCAGCATGAACCGTTTATCATGGAATAAAAAGTTGATTGCAAAGCGCTCTTCAAACCCAAACAATGCTAAAGATTGTTCTTATGCACTTGTTACAAACTCGAGTGTGAAAATTATATGAGCAGCTTTAGTCAATATATACTCAGAAAGATTTATCTACTTGCAGCATGGGCTACAATGGACGCGATTGCGTTTTACGTACACTCTGCGAGAGTCGTCAGTACTTTCAGCGCAACAAGATGAACATGGTGGGTGAAATGCTGCGCACAATTTTCAGGTAAGCCGAAATAACAAAAAAGAGAGTAGAATAATAAAGAGAAAGTACTTGACTTAATTCCCTTTGCCATTCCTTTTTTTTGTTTTTTTGTTTTTTTGTTTTTTTTTTTTTGTGTGTTTCTTGCAGTCTGCCCAAGCAACGTATTTTCAAACGAGAGCTGGAGGAAAATTCGGACATTCTGCACTATGATAATGCCTATAGACATGCCCATAATTTTGATTGTGCCCAGCAATACGACTGTCAGTTTTCGCTGCTCGAGCTGGCCTTTGGAAAGTACTCGACGCCGCCGAAAAATTATTATGCCCAATAAATTTGTCGTAGCAAAATTGTCTTATGAAATTGTTTTAATGGCCTTTTACCTATCAGTCCCATTACGCGGCGCACCCCGCTCACTTGTTGCCAACAGGTTATAAATGGCGATTCATTTTTCTTAACTTCCCCTTACCCAGCCCAGTCAACTTTCATGCACCCCATTGTGCCCAATCAGTGGCATGTCGAGGGGCGTTGTCTGCCTCTGAGAGTGGAACTGGAGCTGAACGAGGTTGAATGAGTTTGACTGTGGCTGACGGATGTGTGTCAGTTATCCGTTGCCGTCTGGCGCCTCGACCTGCACAAAAGCCCGAACAATATTTAATTGAAAAGAAATACAAGAACAAGAAGCAACAACAACGAAAAACATTTGGCCAAGTTTTCCAAATTTAATTCAATCAACAAGCCCGGAAAATTGCTTAACATGACAGTTGACTGAAAATTGAGTGGAGCATTTAAGCGCTGCAAAACTTTCGGTTCACATAGCCGTCGAACAATACTAGCACAAAATACCCAGGGCTGACATACAACTCATTTTTTCGAAATTCTTACGAGCACATTTAGATTTAAGATTAATAAAAGCAGCGCCGTGGAAACATTATTGTATAATACTTTTTTCAAATTTAAAATTTCAAGCGAATAATTCTTTAAAACTCATTTTCATTCTATAGAAGCCCTGAAATGCACGAACATAAATCGTCTAATAAACTGTGCAGCTGAGCCAGGTCAATTTAATGATGTGTGGCTTTATTGAGCAATAATACATGTGTACAGAAAACTCTTATTTATCGGCAATGCTTTAAATGATTTATCTATATACTGTTGTCATTGTGAATGGGAAAACAAAAGAACATGCGCTCAAACTTATTTTGAGTCGACAACTATTTATATGTAGATAAATTTAGTAATTGAGAGTTTAAGACGGTAAAAAAAATTATATATATATATATATATATATATATATACATATATAAATCTACCTGTTTTTGTTTTATCACGTTATTTCTTGTGGAAATATTTATTTAATTTCGGTTCATTTATTACTTCGTGACTGTGCCCACGATTCGCTTGGTAAATTCTTCATGTCAACACGAATAAGCACGAAAAGAAGCGTCTTGAATGATAGATAAAAAGTGTTAACAAGTCGGTGTCATGTCCGGCTCTCTTATTCTAAAGACAGCCGGCAGGAAAATAGACATGGAGGTCGAACGAAACACACACAAATGTAAAAGATACAAATAGAATAGAAATAGAGACATGTCACAGAACCAAACAAAGCGATAAATAAGAGAAAAAGCAACGACAAAAATAAAGACAACAACAAACAGCAGAGGACAACGACTTCTCAGCTGGTTGCTTTTATTTGCTTCTTTGTTTGTCTGTTTGCCATAACCGGGCCCAATTTGGGGGACTGGTCCACACCGGTATTCATGTCAAATAGATTAAATGTACCAGCCATATCAGTCACCAGGAAAAACTGGACCGAAACGCGTCGCACAAGTAAAGCGAAGTCACAGCGAGTCGGTAGCTATAAGTGGTTCAGACGATGTGAGCAACAATTGGTGTAAAATTACGTATGAAATTAGTGGAAAGTGAAGTTTTATGTAATATATTTATGATGATGTCGAAGGGCAGTAAATCAATTGGTGCTAGATTTGATGGACACAAATACCAAAGCAGCTACTCCCTGATTTGCCTTTCAGCACGCCCATCAGCATCACCGTTGATGCGACTGTTGCTGATGCTGCTTCTGTTTTGGATGTGCTTAACTGTCGTTCAAAGTACTGACAATTTCGATGCGGTTACTGATGCTGTGCCTGTGCCCAGTTCCCTTCCCATTCTCATACCCAGTTTCAGTCACAACACTCGCATCGACACCAACAGTCATTACAACAATAGCAACAGCTTTGACATGCATTATGACAATTTCACCGAACTGACAGCTTACAATGGTACAAGGATATTGCGACGAGGGAAGCGCTTCCTGGAGTTTACCAAAGGGTCGCGTATGTCGGTATGTTGTCCAAAGTTTACGATTTGTAGGCCCTATTTTTATCATATATTTACATTGTTCCTTCAGTGGCGTACCAATGGCAAGAACAATCTCCTCAAAATCAATTCACTATTCGCCTATGGTTATGGCTTTCGTGCCAATTATCCGTTTCCTGACGAGAAGGATCAGCGTAAGAGAAACCGCATCTTTTTCAAACGCGATTTGTTTTCTAAACTGGAAACTGCTTTAGACGGGTAAGTCCTATATATCCCTTATACATTAGTTTAATGTCTCATTCGCGTTCCGTTCACATAGACACGGCTTTGATGGACGTGCCTGTTTGTTGAAATCATTCTGTACGGCCATTTTGGATGTGGATAAGCCCCAGCAGAAGAGCGGAATGCTGTTCAAGTTGCTTAAATTAATATTTAGGTGAGTATGCACTAAAAATTTATTTTTCAAAAACATTGCATTATTGAATGTACTTGAAAAGCCCTTGCTGATAAGCAGATTTTCAGAACTTGAATTTCGCATCCATGCTTGAAATCGTTTCTCTAAATATTTTAAACATTCTTCAAGTATTTTGTTGTGTGTCAACTAAACCTTTGAATTGGTACACTAAGAGCAATTAGCAGGCCGCAAGTAAAGTGCTATAAGCACAGCTAGTTTGATTTCACCAAGTATCCCGAGCACTTGGCCCAATTTCAATTGCAAGAACACATGTCACTGGAATTTCTGCTAAGCTACACGAATGCAACCGCAACAATGGACTCGCTTACAGGGTTCTCTGTTGCTAACTGCTGCTGTGGTTAGACACTGGCTATGAAGCAGAATGGAACGAAACGTTTTCTGGACATAATCGAGACAGTTGAGCGGCAGTAGCTCCGCATGCCACTATGCTCAGCGCAGCTGACTCATTTGTATATCCTGAAAAGTTTCTAGTGAAGTTTTGCAAAAGTATGTTAAAGAAAGCGTTAGATTCTGCCGATTATAAAGAAGATCCATAAGCTAGATCATGAGCTCAAGGACCGAAAGCGATTAACTGGTTAAGGGGGTGATCTGAGGACCCATTATAAGCGTTAGCGTCATAGTCAAGACTTCGTATATAACAATAATTAAAGTATAAGTGAAACCTCAATTGCTTTATTTGACTTTTCTTTAATAGCCTCGAGGATCACGAGAAACATCATTTGCCCTATATGAGAGAAGACAACTGCCAGCAGATCTTACACAGCCACTGTCCGCTGAGCTTTGAAAGCATTTCACCATATACTGATGATGTCTGAATGATATTCTATCTTGAGTGAACAATAAACGGAAACTGTCAATAGAAGAAACTTTTAAATTAAAGCTTTGGTCAAACGCAGATTGTTCATGCGACAAATTTTTCAAGAGAAATTTATATATACTGCAATAAAACTTGCGATTGATTTAACAAAAAACTACTCCAATATATTAATAAATTTTAATACTTGTAAGTAGATTTTAGCAGTTTATCCACTGCAAGCACGTTTTATTAATTCTCGATTAATTAATGATAGCTTTTTTTCTGGTGTTGTCTTTGGTGTTGTCAGTGTTTTGTTATTTATAATTAAGCTGTGTCATTTGCAGGTGACCTCTGTTTTAATTGCAGCACAGGCAACATGCATATAATTGGCATTTTTATTAAACAGTAGAGCAAAACAGTAAACCAAGATGAGAAAAAATTATAGCATACTTTTTTTGCCTGCGCTCAATGTTGACCTCATTGCATGACAATAGTTGCAGTCGCTGTTGGTGTTGTTGTGGCTGCTGTTGTTGTTGCTGCTGCTGCTACTGCTGCTGCTGCTACTGCTACTACTGCTGCTGCTGCTGCTGCTGCTTAATGTCACCAGCATGAAATGCCAAGTGTTGTTAAAATGTTTGCGAGCGGCTTTGAGGCAGTTGGCATGCCCATGCCCGCAGACCTGTCGTCCACGCCCAGCATTAAAAATTAACTTTAATTAAGTTGAAAACATAAATTACACGCACACATACGCCACACACACTCGCACACACTCACACACATGCAGGCATTTTGTTGTAATTGTATAATTGCTCTTGCAGTTGCTGCAGTTGTTGTTGCTGTTGCACTGTTCAAGTTTGTTGCGCATACGGAGACCTTCCGCTTCTGAGTGGTGGGTGACACTTTCCCACAGGCACTGTGGTACACACCCACATACTCACATATGCAACCTCAATCAAGTAATAATTGCACTTGCTGTTTGAGAAATTGCAGCAGCTGCAGAGAACCAAATCCACATGCAATTCAAATTTCAATTCCAGTTGCATTCCCATTCTCATTCCAATTCCATGTTACACATTTTGCCGTCAACAAACAGCCCAAACTTTTATAATATTTGCTTGCTAATTTGTTTTTGTCTTTTTTTGCCTGGTTACTGTTTAATTTGTATACTTTGTACAAACAAAGCATGCCACGGAAAAAATATTTAGAAAAGTTAGAATTAGTGGTATGGAATCATTTTAGCAAATTAAAATATTATAATGTATAGCGCTAAACTATCAACTGTATGAACAGAACTCTGTTTTTAGTGATACGTATTTTTATTTAATATTCAAATACGGGGAATCAAATACGGTGAATCATCTAGTCATATTTTTCAAAGCAATTAAAATTAATTTGAAGGCACTCCAAGTGTTTGTATATTCTCATTGCAACTTTTGAAAGATATCAAACTGAGGAAAATCTAGCAAGAATATCTATACCTTGTGGGGTCTGATTCTATTACACAGTCTGCATAAAATTGAAAAGCAATGATTTACGATTTAAATGAATAGATTTAAAATGTTCAATTAAATGAACAATCAGCAATTAAATCTCTATTAAAATGTGAAATCAAATTCGAATTATTTGTTTTATTTGTTAATATATGCGACTCAGTTGTCGGTCAGATTGTAAGGCCCCAAACAATACGTGATCTTAACGCAATCGGATGCACACCCACGACAATTTCTTAACATTCAAGCAACAAGAATATTAAATTCAAAGTCAGTTCGACAACACCACAACACGGCAGGTGGCAAACAGGTCCCGATCTGGTTGTATTTATTCATTAATCGCCGTCTGTGTTGCAAATTGATTTGATACGTTGTCAATTAAAATGCGCAATTAATTGAATTTAGTTTGCCTCACTCATTATCGAGCAATTGGAGCGAGCAAGCAAACAAATGGCAGTGCATCGATATTGCCTGCAAGCTGTGTTTATATCCGACTACACCTTCTAACCGAAGGGGGCGGGGAGCAGCAGACGGTGGATACTAATGAGCTCAGTTAGCCAATGGGGTTTGCGGCTATACTATGCCTGCATGTGCAAATTAAGCTGTCTATAATATCAAACTGAGTGTATTCGCAATTAGTCAAATGATAGTTAGCACACTCACAATACTGGCCACTTCAATAGTGTCAGTTTCTGGAATTCAAATACTAAAGCAAAAGTCGGTAGATGTGCGAAAGAAGAACGAATTTCTCACTTTTATCTTCAAATATGGGAATGATTTGGATTTACTTTTATTTAAATTGTTAACATTCTTAAGACCGATTGGTTTGAGATTAATTTAAATTATGAGAGTGATTTTGATTTTTATTTATGTAAACTAAGTTTGATATATTATATAATTTCAGTTGCTTCAATTCATTAAATAAAACATAGCTTTTGATCTTATTGTTTTTTTCTTAAAGTTCTATGTTCTACTTCTATTTGAATCATTATTTTTGTGAAGACAAATATGCCTCCGATTCATTATGAAATACCAAGCTGAGAAGCTGCAATGGTTCGTTCTCGAAATTAGTTCAAGGATTAGTGTAATAAAACTAACGTGCTAAGGATTTTCTCAGCCCTTCTGTTGACATTGTGTGTGGGTGGTCAGGGAGCTGGCTTGGGGCGCAAGGCATAAGGCATGAGGCTCGAGGGCATGTCGCAATTTCCCAATTAGCTACTCATTGAGATAAATTTCTTATGCAAATGATGACAAGGCCAAGCAGTAGCAGCAGCAGCAGCAGCAGCAGCAGCAGCAGTTGTTGAGGCGAGCGCTGAAGTGGCATCGACGTCTTCAGTCGCTGTCGTCATAGTCAACTCATCCCTCGCTGGGAGTTGGGGACCCTGGTAACCTGTACCAGCGACAAAGACTATCCTCAAGCTGAATGACATTGAGTGACTTGCGCCACGCCGCTGGCTCACTCTCTCTCTAATTAGCTGCTGACATTTGCCTGCTGCTAACAGCACAACAAAAACAAAAACATCAACAAACAACACACAGAAAAACATCGCGAATTTGACATAATTAAAACACTGGCGACTGACAGAAGCAGCACCAAAATGGAATGCGAGTCAAGTTTACAGTCCCAATCTCAATCTCAATCGCAGTCAGAGTCAGAGTCACAGTCCAAGTCACAGTCAACGTCACCGCTCCATTTTAATAAAATAAAACGCAAACATTTTGCTAATTTCTTTTGAGTTCTTTGCCCAAGGCGCTAATCCGTTTCATCAACTGTGCCATATTTCTCTACGAGACTATGATAAAATACCGTTAACCAGCGCAGTTCATTGAACGCCCCAGTTCTAAGTAGGGCTTCTACCTAACACCTAGGTGTCAATTTGAAGTGCTTTCAAGTCAAACCCGGTTCAATGGACTTGAAAATGGAGCTGCTAATTGATGGCACATGCTCTCAGAGCCGCTCTTCATGTTTAGCATTTTGAATTAGGTCAGGCTTGCACTGATAATGGTTTAAAGCATACAATAAACTACTATCACATTTTTCTACAATTTTGTATTTATTATTGTTGCAAACTGCAACATTTGATAATTTGACTTAGACCCATATGTAAATTATGAGTTTGCTGTTTGCTGTGTGTGAGATGCATGTAAAATTATTTTTCTTACATTTTTTATGCATAACGTTTTTTGGATATTGAATATTTGGTGCATACAAAATGAAGGCCTTGATTTTATAACAGAAACACACAAATACACGTTACCCTTTACACATAAACCTATTTATTTTATTCAATCAGCGCTCACAGACAATTGATTCAATTAAGCCTTGATATCCTAAAGGGTTATGAACAGAAACAATGATTACAAAGTTTTCTGTTAAAAACTAGAAATTTGAACTAATTTCTAACAATTGCCTTATCTATGCGGGGAATGCGCCTCAGAGAGCACATAAAATACAATGTTCAAGACACATACACACACACACACACACACACACACAGCATACAGCACACAAACACAAGTGTACACATAGAGAAAGGCGCAGCTGACACTCGACATGTAAATGGCTCATACGCATTGAGGGCAGCACCCGCTCCAACAAATTGCAACAAGAACAACAAAAGCAATGGCGCTTATTAAAGTTTGACTTGTACTTTTTGGTAGGGTGTCGAGTGTCTTAGGTGTGGCATGTGGCATGCAAAAGTTGTTGCAATCCAAAAACTAAACGTAGTTTTTGTACGCCGTGTGCAATAATTGGGAACAATAGAAGAAATTAGTTGCAGAATGAGAACTGGAATTGGGGTCTGGGAATGGGGCATGTTTGGTGTTTCCGCATTTGACTGCAATACTCTATTTCGGGACAGTGTACGTGTGTGTGTGTGTTTTTGCATACACCCCCTTGTGGGTAACCCGCTTAATATGCACAGCCCCTCCCACAGCTGGTGTACGTTTGCTTGCCGGCGACATTCACGTCTCGGTGAGATGCCTGCGGGCATTATGTGCGATTTAATGCGCTTAGTTCCGGGGGAACTGACTAGCCACCGTTCCTGAACCAGTGCTATGCAAAACAGCAGCAGCAGCAGCACCCACTGCTGCCCAACCCAGTTCCCATTGCTAATTTACATTTGACAAATGTTTTGCCTGCTTGCATGAAAATTTTTGCCACTGCTGTGACTGCGAATGCGACTGCGACTGCTTGTTCGTTAGTTTCTGAGCACCAGCAGCAACTAATACAAACATTTACTACAGCACCCAAAACTACACCCCACAAATATAGCCCGCAGCGGCGCAATGTGTTTTGTTTGCTGCATTTGTTTTCATTTGGTTGCAATGCTGTCATTGTTTACAGTTCAACTTGCTAAAAATTAACGAAAGAAAAAAAGGGAAAAACACTAAGGCACTCCAAAAACATCTGAAAATTTGCTTAAATTTGAATTTATGTGGGTTTGTGTGTGTGTGTAAAGTACTGAGGAAAAATTACATGTGCGATAATTGCCGTCGGTGGCAAGTTGAACGGATGTGTTGACTGTGTGTGTGTGTGTGTGTGTGTGTGTGTGTGTTTGCCATCCAATGTGAAAACCTGCAGTATGCATATGTCTTCAATTTTCGTGCAGCACCAAAAAGTTTGCTTCCAAACTGGGCAATCCCAGCTGGTGTTTTCAAGAGTTTACCTTAACACCAGGTAATTTTGCGCAGCAAATTCAATATTTATTCAAGACTCAGTTCAGATTTTGATTCCCAATACAAATTTCACTTTAATATATATTTTTGGAATAGACAGTATACGTATCTCTTAGTCCCTCATATATTCACATAATCAATGATTTATGTAAGGATTAACAATATGTATAAGAGTGATCTAAAAACAGTAATTATAATAATTTAATTTAAAACATTGGAAATATATTAAGTATTTGATCATCATAGATGAATCGTAGTTAGATTTTAAAAATATGAAAATAAGTTTCAATACAAAATATATAAATATATATATATTTGATAGATTTTAAAACTATGAAAACATATTTTGGATTGCGTTGCGAACAATTTGTGAAAAGAAAAAATGGCTAGTCTAAGTAAAGTATTTAAGTAATTGGCAGATGTGGCAAAATCGGAACATAATGCGACTCAGACATACTTTTATATTTCGGATTTATGTTACAAATTAACATTTAAATTGAAAAATTTATTTTTGTTTCTGTTTTTAATTGTTTTACACTAGAAATTTAGTGTTGATAACAAAACGATCTTAGCAATTATTATTATTTTTATTATTATTATTATTATTATTATTATTATTATTATTATTATTATTATTATTATTATTATTATTATTATTATTATTATTATTATTATTATTATTATTATTATTATTATTATTATTATTATTATTATTATTATTATATATTATTATTATTATTATTATATGATTTAACATTTCAGTAAACAAAAGCTGACTGGACAGACGCTATGAATCTATATCTATAATATTGGATTAAAGAATAATTAAAAAACTTTTGGCTGGGGCCAGCGCAAAATAAATTTAAAATGCAGTTTTTCTAAGTTAAATAAACAATTCACAGATATTATACGAACTTTTGCATAACATTTAAACTTCTTTTAAAATTCTAAAGTACTTTTTATTGTTGTAGTCCATGGATTCCTTATACTAAAAAAATAAACTTAGAAATTCGAGTTTCGACATATTTTATGATGTATGTAATCTGAAATTTATGTCTCCACAGCGCATGGCCATTGGTCATTAGAGCGTTATCGAACAGTTTCTGATGAGGAGAGCGCATTGTGCGCCTTTAAAGGCCTCTTTAAGCGACAAAAAAGCGAGTTAACGATACTCAATTGGGTGCTAATTGTACAATTAAACTTTGCTGACACCAGCCCAACGAGCCACCAACCGCCGAGTCGCCAGAATGTCGGACACTATGCGCGCTTGTCCGTCGTATCAGTTCAGCTCTGACAGCTAATGGCATAAACGAAAAAAAATATTATCGAAAAAAAAAAGAGAATATCTGAAAATTCGATCCGTGCGCAACTCGTCGCCTCTAATGGTAATTATCTGCATCATAAATTTTGTGTCCAATTGCGCTGGAGGTATTGAAAATGGACGCGTTTTAATTGTGGACACGATGCCAGCTTTTGCCCACCTCCCAAAATGTAACGCTGCACTCATTGCTAGCTGCTGAAAACTGCATTAATTTAATGCATGATTGACAATTCCAGCAAATGGCAAAAATCGCGTCGTGTCGTCACTAAATTGAAAATATGCAAATTGTGACAGAATGAGTGGTGTGTGTGGTGTGTGTGTGTGTGTGTGTAGTGTGTGCGCGCGATTGTGAACAAGGCAACCGAAAATTTGGCGGCTCATTTAACGGATTTAAAGCGAAAATAATTAATCTTTATGTGTTCAGTTGCAATGTTTGCTTCCTCGTGTTAAAACTGAAAATGAAGTTTGCTCTTTAGCAACATTTTCGTTTGATCCTCACTGCTTTGGAGCCCCTAACTAAATGTGGGGATACATAAAAATAAAATATATTAAACACATGTTCACATATCACATGCATTTAAGTAGGATGTAAGTTGTACATTTGAAAATATTACAAAGCAAATGGAAAATCATTTTCTTGTTTTGCAAGATAGAAAATGGTTTATGGGCTCCTCTTTCAAAAAAATGAAATTATTGTATTATGATTGATTGTTACTTTCATTTAAATTTCATTACAAGCAGCTGTCGCACCCTTTGATTAGCATGCTGACCCTTTTTTTTAAGTGACGTCCAACAATGGTTAAAACAATTATATTTGTGATTGGCTGTGCAATGGGCATTACCATGTTACTGCTGCTAAGTCAGAGTAAAAGAATAATGAACAATCAAATAAGCACGAATGAATCATATAAGTGGAGGACACCTGCCGCAGAAGGTGATTCAATGCCACGCCCAATAAATTCATCGCGTGAACAGCTTTTGTTACTGCATCGTCAGAAACGTTATCTGGAGTTTCCCGAGGGCAGCTCATTGCAGTTGGTCTTCGATTTAATCATACCCATTGTGGACTACACCAATTTCGCAATTCTTGGCGTCACTTGCTCCGTCGCCTGGGAGCTGCCCAGCAAGCCGCCCAGTGAAATTTTGGAGAACCTGCGCACCCGCCTAAATGATGGCACCCTGGGCACGGTGAGGCGCAACGGTAGCGTTCCGAACGACGGGAACAGCATCATTCAAGCTGCCACTAATTGGCAGGCAATGCACACACAACCAGCATCGACATCTGCATCAGCTCCGACATATGCATCCAATGCACACAGTTATGCGTACTATTCAAATGTCCAGAGGGAACCGAGCACTTACGCTTATGCAAATTCGCCTAATGGACAACAGCATGGAGGGAGGCCGACTAATTGGCATGCGCGACAGTCAATACCAAAGTTACCACAGTGGGCAGGCACTCCTCCTGTTACCCCCGTTTCATCAGTGCCACAGCCAATACGTGGCCACGCTCACAACTGGTCAGACAATTGGTGGCAGCGCAACAAAAAGCGAGTCCAGCTAAATTGGCGTGAAAAGCAGCAACAGTGGAGCACCTATGAGCAACCAGCTAAACGGTATGTTTCAAATACAAATCATTTATTTCAGTGTCAAAAAGCTACTTTGAATTATCCAGAATAATGGAAAACTTTTTTGAACAGCTAAAAGCTGACCTTTCTTAGATTATGAATTTTAAAATGTTGTAGATATTATTGCTACAAAAATGTTCTTATTAGCCTTAAACTATTTTGAGAAACTTTCCTACTTTAAACTAAATAGAATCCATATATTTTTATTTTAAGAAGTATTATTAAATTATTATTACAACTTCTTAAGTTCACCTGCAACGGAAATATACTTATAACAAATATTGGGTTGGTTGGCTTTTTAATAATGAGAATATATATTTTTTTGCATAGTTGAGTAGGAGGTATAGAAGACTATGCTCGAATTTGAAAACGCTAATAAAGTGTATTTCTTGGTTTTATATTCCAAAATAATTCAAGCCGATTTTAACCGCATTTTATTCCTTATTTAAATCTCAGTAGGCAATACAACAGCTATAGTTACCCACAGCGACCACGAGAGATGCTGCAGAATCCGCCCAAGCACCACATTTATCCTGTATTTGGCAAAAAACGACGTAGACGACGACGAGACGTGGGAGGATACCAGACGGATGATGACGTCATCGAGAAGATGCACTTGCGGTCACATCTAAGCTCAAGAGCTCTTCTTTTTGCCAAGATCGAACGCTTGTACAAGTCGTAAGTGGAGTAGTGTCCAACATGTTCCAGCATTGAC
This sequence comes from Drosophila picticornis, assembly GCA_035043845.1. NCBI lineage: Eukaryota > Metazoa > Arthropoda > Insecta > Diptera > Drosophilidae > Drosophila > Drosophila picticornis. Next base: position 11,272,989 of record JAWNMR010000362.1, on the reverse strand, counting down.
CCACTGTCCTCATGTGCTTTACACAGGCGTCAGCTGAATGGCACCGCCTGCATTCAGTTGGCACTTTGCGAATCGGCGCAGCGTCAAGAGCGTTTGGAGAGGGGATTGGGGGCGGCAGCTGAGCCGCAGAGCTTTATTATGGAGCTGCTTTCGGCCATTTTTCAATTGCCCGGCAGCAATGAGGCTGCTGATTTGTTGGAGCACATCTCACCACATTATCTGGAAGCGCATCAGAAGCGTGGCAACTGTCGGCAAATTTACAGTGATTGCAGTCACACATTTTGGGTGGAATGAAGAAAGAGTAAATAAATATTGTATATTGTCCAATTTAATTTTAATTGCTGGCTTCTTTTGGCAGAGCAATTTGTGCAGGTTTCGATGTATATTTGAGACAAAAAAAAGTCTGATAATATCTTGTTGAATTTTGGTTAAATAAAGGAAAAACGAAGAAAAAATATCAGTGGCAATACTGTATTGAGAAAGGGACAACATTCGATAATTCAGAAATGTTTTGTTTTGTATTCAGCAATTCAAAAAATTCAGATATTTTTGTGTCGTTCTATTTTTGTATTAATTAAATCTACAGAAATAAACCTTGAACATTGACTCAATTAAAACTGGCTGTTGACAACAATGGACAACAATGTTATACAAAATTTGCGGAAATTCAGAAGTACTTCGGCCTAATATATCTTTTTAATGTATTATTATGAAGTATGTGGTTATATATTTGTAACATAAATAAACAATATACCATTCTTATTACACGAATTAAAAAACGACTACTCAATATTAAGTACAATAAAAAAGGGGCCAACTTCCAATAGTGTGTTTCAATTCAAATCCTTCTCGCATTCAGAAAAATAAGCTATCCTGTCAAAACTGGCAAACTCAAAGCATTTGACTAAGGGTTTTCAAAACTCTTATGTGGTTAAGTCCCCTATACTTTTATGTTTTGCCTCTTAATTAAGCGCTAAATAATGTAGAGTGTATGTCATCCTGTTACTCAGTGTATCAACAGAAAAATATGTAGGTTTAACGCATTTGACTAGTCATGTGCCATATACAATACAAATAGCTGAATAGCCAATAAGGTTTATCTTAAGAACGTGCAAGTTTTGTTCAGCAAAGTTGGGAGCGTGAAAATGTAATTTGAGCCTTTAAATAGACCAATGAATACACGAAACAAAAACCAAACGAAAAACAAACTGCTTTTCAGAACAAAACGAAGCACAATAAAAAAATAGAAAAAAAATGGTGCAGTGAGTCATAGGCGACTAGCCAAGTGCCCAGCAGCTGTACACTTTAAAGTTCCATTTGTGTTAACTGGTGTATAATAAAAGATTAACATTATATTTTAGATAGGACTATAAGCCCTGAGCCCTATTCAATGAGTAACTTCACATGTTAATCAAATAATTAATTATACAAAATCAATTAACACCACATAATTGGTTATATCAAACTATTGAAATACTGTTTAACAAATTTACAATTTTGGAAGAGTCTCTCAATAGTCTTGTATGCCCCGTTGAGTGCTGTAAAGCCATAGACAAAAAGTGTGAAAACTAATGAAGAATTAACAGGAAAAGTATCACGCAAACGTTAAACAAGCGATGCCAAGACAAACTCGTAAAAGTCTTCAGCGACGAGAAGCTGCTCACCAGGAGGAGGATGATGAGTGGAAGTCGCACGGGAATAACTAGAACCGAGCGCAATTAACAGCCCGATCAAGAGCTAAGCGCAGCATTTTGTTTTTGCCTTTTGGACGGTTTGGTTTTAGATCAGCACATTGGAAGTTTGACTGGCAGTTTGTGTTTGGAGAACGTATTCACCACAAGTGTAGGAAATGTGCATCAACAACAAGACAAGGCACATGCCCCCAGCTGATTGTTTTCTGATGCTTCCGCTGCCACTGCCCCTGCCGCTACTGGTGCTGTTGCTGCTGGTAGTGGGCAGCCTAGATATTTGCCAAGGAGATGAACTACTGACAACCGGCAAAGGCATTGAGCTGCCAGAATTTAGGCCACTGTTAAATGTAGACAATGCTGTTGGTACCGATGGCAGCTCCGATTTTGAGCAGCTCATCGAGACGAAACTTAATGAATCAGCCAGCCAAACAATGCAGACAACTCAAGAGCTGCTGTCGAGGAAGCGACGCTATTTGGTATTTCCGGAGGGCAGCTCCTTTCAAATGGGTATGTCTTGAGACTGCGTCTTGCCCCTTAAGCGAACTCAAATTACTTGCCTCATTTATTTTTGGCTATATAGTCTACGATGAAATCATTTGCGTTGTGGACTACACTAACTATTTGGTACTGGGCATTACCGTTGCCCTCGCCTATGAATTACCCAGTAAACCGCCAAGCGAAGCGCTCGAAGATCTATTAATTAAGCTAGATGAGGGCACCATAGACGTTAGTCGAAATGATACTGCGTCCAACATAACGTATGTGGATGAAGCCAATAAGCCGGCAGCCAACAACAATAACAACAATAACATTAACGGCTATGAGCCCAACTACATCAACTTGTCAAATGCTGAAGGAGTTGGCACCTATAATTCTTACTACGGCAGTTCCCCGGTGTTCCGCACACCCATGCATCCAACGTATCAGCATGTGGACAACTACTATAGACGACCTATTATTCCGGCCAGACGCAAGGACAGTCATTACTATGTTAACAGTAAGCCGATGAGCAGCATTCGGAATCCTTTCCAGAAATACGGGCAGCGTTGGAGTCAGGCACACAACACACGCTATCCCTACTGGGCCTTGGCTTCGCAGTTAGTAAATGAGATATCAACCAGAAATTAGAAACTTAGATCTTTGTTGATATATTGTTTTAAATAGTTTGAAGAACACACTGCACCAACGGCATAAATATTATAGTCCAACCAACAAACAAATTCAGCGCAACAGCTACTACAGACCAACCCCACACAAATCGAAATCGGAGCCACAGCGCCATCATAAAATCTATCCGGTGTTTGGCAAACGCAGCATCCCAGATACAGCAATTCCCCATCATCGTCACAGACGCAGCGGAGTTGCCGGTGTGCCAGATGCAGATCTAACCAGTATGGAGGGCATACAGATCAAGTATCATCGCAACAGTCGCCAAAAGTTGTATGAGAGAATCGAAAAGTATTTAGATAAGTAAGTTTTTAGAATTTTGACATTTATCCTAAGCCCATCGGTAAGCGTTTATTCTCAATACTCAGAAATGAGACTTTAAAAATGAAATCCTCATTGTTTCTGTACCTTAAAGGCGTGGTCACAATGGTCATCAGTGTGTGCTACGCACTCTATGCGAAACCGGACAAAAATCAAATGAAAAGGAGCCCGGCAGCTTTGTTGGCGAACTGCTGCGTGCTGTGTTTACCATACCCGAGGCACTGGACCATGAACCAGTTGCCTATCGAGATACCCGCTACGACAAAGCCCATGCCCATAAAAATGATTGTGCAGTGCTTTATCCGGAGTGTAAGCATTCCATCTGGGATGCACCATTTATACAATAAAGTGATACCAACTTGAAAAATCAACTTGCAAAACTTCTGTTTTATTCAATGTCCCCATTTGCCATCCAGCAACCAAGCCAATAGGTTCAATCTGCACTTATCCCGAAACACTCGATCACAATGCTCCGAGTCCATGCGCATAATACGACTGTAGTCATCTTCCACGCCCGATATGGTGGGCATTCTAAATGGACATGTAGTTTATTTTTATTATTTCTGCACAAAATGCGTATGGAATCACTTACGTAAAGATCAGACGCACTATGTCCTGCAGCATAGAGTAGCCGGGTGGAAGGAGTAAGCGCTTACTGTCGCAGATGGCGCGCAAAATGCAGGATTTAGTATCGATGCCGAGGCTGCAATATTGGAAGAAGATGTGGTTGTGTAATACATTTAAGTGAAAATGAAAACGCTTTCTTACAGCTTACTGAAGCCACCAAATGTGTCAAACAAATGCCGACGATCGCGATGGCCATGGTAGTGACGCCAGTCTGTGAAATGTTCCAGATCAGGATAGCTAATAACTTCATAGGGCGCGATTTCGGGATCATAAGGCTCATCTTCTTCCTGTGAACCGACGGACCTGTGCCAACGTTTGCCATAGTTGCTCCAGTTGGGCGATGGCGTAGTCCACTTACTCCACTTTCCGGGTTGGCTATACTTCTTATAATACGGTCGTGCTGGCGTCCAATTCTCGTAACGCTGTCCGTACTTGGACCAATGATGCCACTTTGCCGGATCAACATAGCTCGGCGATTGCGGTCTATAGTCGATGCGTTGGTGTAATCTTATCGGATTAGGTTTCTTTACGGGTGTTGCCTTATAGCGCCAGTTAGTACCTGCGATCCAAACATAGGTAGGCTCTGTAGGCGTCTTTGGCGCTGGAGTTGTTGTCGTTCTGGGTCGAAAACGCTTTGGATAGACATCCTCACGACTCGAAGGCACTGGGAAGTACAGTGCCTGCTCCAAGGTAAGCGAAACACCCCTCGGAAAGCGGGACAGCAGACCTTTACTTATTGAACCAGTAAATTTCAAGTTCGATCCCTTTGGAAATAACACAAATCTCTTCTGACGAGAGAAAATCCGCTCCACAACATGATTCATCTCAGTCTTGTTGGCCTCTCCAGAGGCAACCAGTACAAGTGTCAAAAGTCCGAGCCACAAAGACCGCATCGCATGACAGAAGTTGACTGATTGAGATATCCAAATAAAATCAACTACTGCAGGTAAAATCACTCAATTTACTTAATAATAACTATTGTCAGTTGGGATTGGGTGTAAATTCTTGAACAAACACAATTATCATATTACTCAAAAATATGGAGACACTTTCAAGAATTAGTAAAATTAAATTGATCTGCTAAGCCGAGCAGTTTGTTAATACCATTAGTAGTATTTTTTGCAGCAAGAACACTGTTAAAATGCAATTTTATCAAAACCAAGTGGAAGGAAGCAGGAATTAAGCTTGACAACATTTAATGAACAATTACTCGAATATATTTATTGTTTTTTTATTTAATGCTAACTATTAAAAGTACACAAAAGTATAAAAATAAAATTTAAAAAAAAGATTACATTTAATTTAGAATACTTAATAGCAAATAAAAACTTACAATTAATAATTAATAATATGAATGCAACATGATGAAAATATAAATAGTTTTCTACAAGCATCATGAATGCTAACTAAAATATTTTCTGGCTACAGCTGCCTATGGAATTTAGTTAAGATTAGCATTTTTTGACAATTTTGTTTAATTTTGACAATCATGATACATGATACATAGTGAGAATGAAACAATTTAGCCCAATTAACCATCTAATCATAGAAACAATTAGTCTTGGCATTCGTTGTTTGACCAGAGATGCGAACTGCTGAGTTCCCTGGTTAATTATATTGCAAGCAATCACTTTTTACCAAGCATATAAGCATTTCCACTAGACCAGTAAATTCCAAATAGTCCTTAATTATTAGTGCTACTGCTAATTATATATTATCCAGTCTACCACTCAACAGCCAGATCAGTAAGTTCATATTACACTTGCTCTTTAACTCCAAGGCACAACCATCAAAATCTTTGCTCATGACACGAGTGTATTCATCCTCCAGACCATCGATTCGAGGCATGCTATTGTGAAAAGATATTAATAATTAGCAAACGTCAAAGACGCAAAGGTTATTAAACTTACGTAAAGATCAAGCGCAGCATATCCTGCAGCATGGAATATCCAGGTGGCAATAATAGTCGCTTAGCATCACAGATTGTTCGCAAAATGCAGGCTTTGACATTAATCCCAAAGCTGCAAAAGGAGTTTGAATTTAGTTTTGGACTAATGTAATTATGAATACTATACGCACTGTGAGCTGAGTCCATTGAAAAGCTGAAACAGCTGTCTTCGATCACGATAGCCATGAATATTTCGGGATTCGACAAACACATTTCGCCTCGATCTTTGCCAGTTATTATTAATCCATTGGGCTGTCCACTTTGGAGCAGGTGTCGTCCACTTGGACCACTTGGTTTTGTTGGGCATTTGCCAACGTTGTTTGTTAGCATTGCTCTGCCACTTTTGTGCCTGATATAAACCATGCTTTCCCCATTTCTGCCAATTGATTGGATTGGCATAGTCGTCAAAGGCATCGATACGCTGTGTCTTTGGTGGATTAGGTCTGGGTCTTGGCTTCGGCTTTGGCAAAGCCTGCGCCTTAAGGCGCCAATCGGTGCCGGGTATATAAACAAACGTCGTCTGTGGTTTTGGTGTTGTTGGTTTCTTTGTCAGGAAACGCTTTGGATAGAGATCATCTCTGGTTCCGGGAATTGGATAATAGACAGCTTCCTCCAAATTGAAAGTGATGCCACGCGGATAGGTCGAGAGTAGACCCTTGCCAAAAGTGCATGTGAACTTAAGAAATGAACTCGGTGGAAAGATTATTGCACGCTTTCTGCGACTAAAGACTCGCTCGTAGACTGGTCTCAGTTGGGTCTTCTTTTGGGACATAAAATCCCCATGGCTGCAACTGAGCAGCACAAAAAATATCAAGATCTTAGCTTGCAGCATTTAAGGCACTGCGAACGCACAGAATGAAATGATTTCAAAGACTTACTTACATTTGGAGTAAGTACTTTCCGTGAACAGATTAATTCAATATTTACGCTGGGTTGATTGATGTCTTGATTATTATTGACTGTACTCATAACTCGTATGCTCAGTTGGCCTACAGACCCAATTTGGTTACAATTGTTGAGCATATTGATTAACAGGCTGATCAGTTGAAGTATCTGATTCAAACAGAGCAGTTCGCTGGGTTCACATTATGGAACTTATTTGGTTGGCTTTCCAAGTTCTTATAATGCTTATGAGCTGCAAATATGGTAGCTCCTTACTTTATCCAGAATCAACTTCACTTGGAGTGAGTACAATAATTAATTAATATTATTTGGTACTTTTACAAACCTAAACTTATTATAAGTCATACGTTGCTTTTTTAATATATTGATAACTTATGAATACAAAACAAAAAAAAAAGAGTTTTTTATTATTGTTTACAAGCGTTTTCTTAAAGTAACGTATGAACTTACATCATTGTAAGTAACTTTACATATATTCATTTTCGCATGTTTGTTTAGTTATACTTCTTTAAAATTTGTGGCGAATGATATTTTTCTGTTTTACCACTTTCTACTTTTAGCTCACGTCATCCATTTCCGTGCCTATCGCAGAATTTTTCCCAGAACGTCGTATTCTAGTGGATTGGTGTTTTGCCATCTCCTACGACTTGCCTTACAACATGAGCTCCTTTTATAGCATACCCATCTGGCCGGGTTTTGCCAACTATCAAACAAAACGCGAGCTGCCCCGTAATGATTATAATGATCGAAAGTTCTATGAAAAATATGGCTACAATGCATTGACTCAAACACATCCCAAAGATTTCTCAGCTGGTGAGCTGTATGCGAGCATTGAGGACGCATTGACCTCCTACGGATTTCACGATACCTGCCTTTTGCGTAGTGTTTGTGAGCTGGCCAAGCATCCCTTTGATGATCGTCATCAGCATATATTAAGCGATATATTGACGTTTGTATTGAGGTATGTTTGAATACATACTCACAAGTTTAATATACAATGCATATTAAATTTTTTTTCTATTTGTAGTCCTACGCAGCACGATGGATTTTTAGAAAGTGAGCAAGTATATAAACAGGCCTATGAGCAGGCAGAGCTTGATGGCTTCCTACAAAAAGATTGCATTAAGTTGTATGCGCTTTGCAAACACGATATCCTTAGACTTATTAGTAATGTAATTTTTCCACATGCGTAAGAATTTGAATAAAAATCAAGTAAGGTAACCCATAAAGTGTGTTTCTGTGTTTCATTCTACCTTTTACTTTAATAATATGTTTACTTTCAGTCGATATTATAATTGTCTAGCGTAATTACTTTCCGTCTTTTGCATACTGCCAAAAAGTTGAAATCGCCATTAAAAAATTGTGGGATTGAGAATGTAATTGGAGTTCAATATCCGAGTATGCCTACCAGTCCCAAAAGTTCTTGACAACTTTTGTATTCTTTTGTTTTGAGGCAAACATATTGCTCGTTGTGGGAACGATATTAAAATACTTTAACTAAAGAAGCCTACAATTTTTTATCATTATTCGAATTTTATGTTGTTTATAAAAGTTTGATTCGGATTTTTTCACCTAGTATAAACAGTTACGTATATCTCACTTTAATTATACTTAAAATGTTACCGAATGTTAATTGAGGGTATTCTCAAACTTTTGTATCATCCAATACCAAAAGCAAAACATTAACTGCATGAGAGGCATAGAGGCCTTTCATAAACATTGAATAGATTTAAAATGTGCAGTTATAGTTTTACGAACACGTCTCTTAACATCTTATTAACGCATTTAACTTAATGCCTTGCAAATTTGCATGAATATTAAATTGATTTGCATAGATGTACTGGAGAATGTTCATGCACTTTATATACTGTACATAAAAGAATCGTTGTTGGAAGTGGCAACTATCAAAAACGAGGTAAGCATATAATATGTTAATATACTTCATACGCAAGAAATAAAATTTGTATTAGTCGTATCAAGCAAATCTACTATTATATACAACAGCAGAAGTAGGAAATAATAAAAGTAATAAAATATCAGACGATCCGCAGCCTGTAGATGATGTTGATACAGATGCCTTAATTCATGACGTACGTTATTCGGTTGCTGAGACAGAGGAAGATATAAGATCAGCCGATCGAAACGCTATACAGGCATTTTCAGAGGATTTTAAAAGTACTCCCTCTGTAGCTGCTGCCGCTGGAGTTGTTGGACTTTCTTTAAAGTATGGCGTCGAATGTCAGCGAACAGGCAAAACAATTTTGGAAATTATTTATATGCAGAAAGAGAACGCCATATAAAAAGGTGCTGGGACGATATTAAAAACAACCCCGACAGAGAATTTCGTGATTATCGAGAGTTCAAAAAAGAGTCTACTGCTGTAAAACAACTATATCAATTATATAACGTGAATGGAGATTATTATAATCGCGTAAAAATTCGATGGGATGCCGATCATCCCGGCCCTGATGCACAACCTCAACCTGAAGATCAACCAAATAACAGAAAATCGTAGGAAATCACCAACTCCTGAAAGTAAACCTGATAACCTCAAGTTAAACAAATAAAAATGTGTACAGAAATATATGTGATTGAATCAATTTTTATTTCATCTAACTAGTGTGGTAACCATACTCAACACATCCAACTGGCACTTGGGATACGCTTTCTGGCAATCACCGCCAAAGAAGCCCAATTTCTCAGCACGCTCATATCGATGTTGATATAACTTTTCATGTGGACCAAAACCATCATGCTGCGAGGGTCTATTGGACGAGATGGAAATGCATTTACGATAGGATAATTATGTAACACAAACCGAGAGGCACTTACGTTAGTAAAAAGCTGATGACCTGTACAAACATGTTGTAACTGTGACTATCCGCGAAGGGATGCAGCGCCAGCTCACAGACGCTGAGAAGCAAGCAGGATCTGTGTAAGCCGTAGTCCTCTAATACACGCTCCGCGCCAGCATATAGTTCGCCGGCAGTAAAATCCTTGGGATGAATACCACTCTCAGCCTCCAATAACTCGTTGGCTGCCCCCGTAAATTGATCCAATTCACGCTTGCCGCGACGCTCCCACGCATTGGACCAAATGGTCGGATTGTAGAAGTCGGAGAGTTGATATGGCAGATTATAGTTCATTTGGAAACCCATATCCATGAAGACTTTTCTCTTGTCCAGATCAATTGGAACCGACATCGAGGACGTTAATTGCAACACTGTAGTTTGAGGAAAAAGAAAGCCATCGGTGCCAGAGATAATAAGCAAACCGATGCTGGCCACGATGATGCCGTTTAAAGAGTTTACGTTGTGCTGCTTTGGTTGACGCATTTCGATGTGAACCACACGCTGTTCTAGGTCTACAGCACATGATATGATAACTGAACCGATTTCCCACTTTCTTAATTTAGGTCTTTAATTAACCAAGCTGCTAATAAGTCCCAACATTTGTTATGCGTGAGCCACAATTAAAACGGTAAGAACTGCAGAACTGGGACACACATAAATTAAATAGTGAATCTGAAAAACTATAGAAAGTATACACAAACTATTATCCATAATGAAAGGAACGTTATGCATACTATTCTTGTTGTACCCTACCGATGATTTGATGAAACACATTCATAAATATAAGAAAAATCATGGGTTTTTGACAGATATGAAGATTTGAAAATGTTTAGTGCATTCAATATTAAAATTAAGTTAAAGTTGAAGGTTGTCTGTAATTAATATTTTTTGAGTTACGATTTCTTTTATTTAATAATGATATAAAACAAAACTTCACAGCTCTGTTATTTTCAGTGTAGCTCAACTGTCAATTTGTAAAACAAATAAATGGACTACTGCTGCTCGACTCGAAGCTTCACATAGTCCATCGCCCACAGTAGCTAGTCACTCTTTCCAATGGCAACAAGATGATTCAAAACCAAGAGGCCCATAGAATTCTATTCGTTCTGCTGCTGGCTACAATTTGCGGAACAACGATAGTAGCTGCACATAGCTTCACGCCCAACTTCAGTTCAGATGGTAGCCCAGGTAATGGCACTCGAGATAAAAACCCCTTTGGAATCGAGACGCCAGTCAAGCTAAGTCGCTCCAAGCGTGTGGCTATTTTCAATGGCCAGGGCGTAGTCAAGGTGCGTAATTAAATTTGTCTCTACCATCCAGTGTAAGAAGTCTAAAAGGCTTTATTTAATCTGATATTCTTTCGCTAGTTGTACGGGCTTGAGAATCTTGTACAACAATTCTTCCATGCTTGCTGTTTATTTCATAAATATATATTACTGAAATGCTTTTGCTCGTTCGATAATATTGATATACAAACACTTTTCTTCATATTTATTAAATAAAATTTATAGATAACATATTAATTGCAATAGTAATTATTACAAATTCGTATATTCAAATTGAACACGATGGTGTTTAAAAACGAATAATAAACCTTCGATCCCAATTAATCTATTTAATTTTATATATATTTTACAGTTCGTTCCTAGCATAGCGCATCCCGTGAAGCAGGTGGATAAGGATCAATCTTTCTGGTTCTTCTATAACGTGCAAAGCCAGTATGTGCCCACAACCATACCAATATATTGGTGGAGTTTTTGGAATACAACGACATTTGTTTCTACGGCCCGCCAGCTGCGCAAGGACATGCAGGCCACCATTCATCGGGATGACATGCGAAGTTTGCTCTATGATGCCATCGAGGCGGGCATGGAAGAGTAAGTCCTTTCCTATACCCATTGACTGAATTTATATTGGCTATTTTCTCTGGCAGACTGGATGGCAGTGAACGCGGCGCCACCTGCCTATTGCGAGGCATATGTGAAATCTCTCAGCTACCCTTCGAGAACAGCAATATTTTTAGCGAGATTCTTAACGCAGTGATGATGTGAGTATCCAAGCATTATCAATATTTCTATATCTATAACATTTTATAAAAGAAAACATAAAGGCGGATCAAAAAACATTTAATTCGAATGATAAGTGTTTAAAAATATGTTTATGTATATTGAAAATCGGGAAAAATGGATGAAATATTTCGTGATCAGGGTACAACCAGGAAATGCCTGTTGATATTCTACAAATTTATTTTATTTATTTATTTATTTACAGCCCTACTATTGATAACGTCGCTGAAAAGTATATCAATGCCAGAGATGCAGGTCGTGCTGGCGCCGACTGCATGAAAACCTACAAAGATTGTAGCCGCAAAGTTTGGGATTGGATAATAAAAGTGTCAAAACTGACCTTCTGATAATAGACATGCTTAATGAAAATAAACAAAACTGAACTCTGCCTAAATAGCATTAAGCATTTTGTATTTAATCGCTCAGAACAAGTAGTAATACAACAAAAACATCTTTGGAGAACGTATTTAAAATACGATGCTTTAGTTAAATCGCATTTATTACAAACATATTTGCAAATTATGAAACAGCCCATTTAGTTAATTTATAGTTATTTTATAAAAGCATATATAAATTTTATATATTCATTTCGCATTCTCATCGGGCAGTCTTATTCATGTTGCGCCGACGCCACTCGCACCAGACCTCACAGATCATGGGTCTCCTCCAGCAGATGCACTCGCTCAAAGGCAGTGCTTTGGGATGCAAACGCTTGCACTCGGAAAATGCCGGGTAAGGAGTTAGCGGCTTAGTGCAAATCAACGGTCTCTTGACCTTCAGACAGTCAGGTGGGATGCGACCTTTGCGATGACAGCGACGTTTGACCTTTGGGCAGGCGTTGTCATCGCACAGGGGTGGCGGAGGACAGGCGGTCTTGGGTTTCCTATGCTTGCGACGCCTCAGCGGGGCGGCTTTGATCTTGGCAAAGCAGCAAATCTGTTTTTTCTTGATCTGCACAGGAGGACAGGATACCCAGGTTTGCCAATACTTTCGCTTTGCCTTGTCGGACTCCACGTAGTAGATGTCATCGAAACGTGGATTGAATGGGCAAAAGACTTCTTCCTCGTCGCAGAACGGGTTCAGCCACATCGATGGCGGTTTTGTCATCTTTTTTTCGTTAATCTTTTTCTTTGGGATTAACATCATCTTCGGCCTGCCACAGGGGAACGATTTAAATTTCGTTGGACATTTGGATATCCCGACCGAGCCACATTTCTTAGATTTCATACGCAGGCAAGCGGCTGCCTGCATATTGTGAACCCTAGACCAAGGGCCCCGTCTCAATGTTGAACAAAGTCCAAACATTTTAAAATTTATACTTATTTGATTACTCAATTTTTTTAAAATAATTTGGAATGAAAAAAAGAACTAAAAAAATGCCAAAAAGTTTAACATTATACAATCAAAATAATGCGTAGACTGATCGTTCCACATATCTGCTTTCGACACTCCAAGTAAGATTTGAGTTAAATTGCCATGTTTACTAAGTTTATAAATTTGAACATTCCTTGCAAGGGAACCAAAAGTCCGATTAGATCAGGAAAAGAAAATCAGCTTCAATATAAAAATGCAGGTAAGCTTTAACTTCTTATAGAAATATACATATAATTATACATAAATGCTGTTTATAATTTTACTCATACAAATTGTATTTATACATATATTTGTTATATTTATATTTACTAATTACTTTTTACACCCAAGCCAGTGTGTCTTAATATGTATAGTCAGGTTGGTCTGTGTAATAATGGATATTCATTTATTATATTATTATTTTATAAAAAAGCTACAACAATACTTTTTCAACTTAACACACAATAGTAATTTTATATAATCAAGAATATTAGATCAAGGCATCCATGATATTATAGTTTTTTATGTTTTCTTAAATGTGACTTATTCAATCTTGCACTTTTTTATGTTAGTTAACCCAAACACATGAAATATTTGTATGAAAAAAAAGAGTCTAAATTATATCTATAAGAGTAAAAAGTTCTGTTTTCCACAATGGTGAATTTCAATAACCCCACGAAAATAATGGTGAATCGTTGCATGGAGCTGCTGAACGCGAAAATAGCAAACGCCCGGACCCAGCATGTGGCCAAGCGAGCAGCCGTCCAGCGGTTCATTCCACGAACCGTGGACACGAAGGTAATGTACCGTGAGCGTCAGAAGGCTAAGAATTATGAAGTCAGCAAACGACTCTCGATGTGGGAACAGGACAATGGTCAGGCTTTTGATACTGCAAAGAATACCCGACTGGATCACTTGCACTACAAGCACCATAAAGTCAATGAGCGCACATATCATTGTACTTGGGCCAATTTTCCGGAGGATCACAAAGTAAGGCAATAGGCGCCAATTCAACGCCGCGGGACTGGACAGAGGCCAAGGACTTCATTAGTCAGTGGAACGACAATAAAAGCACGATCCAACGCAATAGGTCTTGTAAAGAATAAAGAAAAATTGATTGGAAAACAGATTTTTATTATGTGGTAAATTGCATTAGTGTAATTTAATCAGTCGCTGTAGTTCAAGTTAATAAGAATTTTCAAATGTAGTGACGTCTATTTTCGTGCATTCATTTTAGTGTCAAAATTTGAGAATATATGTTATTTATTTTATTGTTCAACTTTGTAGGATCAAATTACTGGTTTTAGCTAGAGACAAATAATTGTACACTTTTGTATTTGCTCTAAAACGGCCATGCTGGCGCTGATTGGGAAAGACATGTTCTACAGAACTATACGTTGTCTGGCCAGCCGCAAGAGGGGATCGTTCCGGAAGCCACCAAACATACCCAATATACCCATCAAGGGACCAAGAGATTTCGATTATCTGCGCTGCTTAAGACGCAAAGCAAGGAGTACAAAAGAAAAATGGATTGAAAAATTGAATAAAGGCAAGCGAACTATTTACAAACCCAAGAAAAAAACTGAGCGCCAGTCCGACAATGACGAAACACCAGTATAAAAATTAATAAAAAACAATTTTGAGAAAAGAAAAACTACTATCATTTAACATTATTCAAATGGATCAAATAATTAAAGAATGTTTGCAATAATTATGGCAACTCTGGCAAACAGCTGCGGCGCAAATATACTCATTCACTCGCTGCCGCCAAAAGTATCGCTTTGCAAAAATCATCTGGCTTTTGTTTTTCTTTGTGTGCGGCGTTCATCATTCGTTCGCCGTTCGCTTCGTTCCGAAATGGCGCTTCTGCGGAGCTTTTCAAAAGATATTTGCGGTGCTTTTCGACGCTTTGCCAGTGGCAGTTCGAGTGGCTGCACCATATATAGCCTCAGTTCGGGCCACATCAAGTGCGGCGTCTCCGTCATACGTGTCTCCGGTCCACAGGCAAAGCAAGCACTCCGCGCCATTGTCAACAACGTCGATTATGAGCCAAAACAGCGACAGGCGTATCTGAAATCGTTTTATCACCCCGCCAGCAAGGATATTATCGACAGAGGTCTGCTACTCTGGTTTCCAGGCCCCGCGTCCTTCACCGGCGAAGATGCGTGCGAGTTTCAAGTGCATGGATCATTGGCCGTCATCGCGGCTATGCTGGATGCACTGGGTCAACTGCCGGGACTGAGACCCGCTCAGCCGGGTGAGTTCACCAAGCGCGCCTTCTTTGGTGGCAAACTCGACTTGACAGAGGTGGAGGGCCTGGCGGACTTGATACACGCCGAAACGGAGGCGCAACGAAAGCAGGTATAAAATAAAGAACCATGCGGAATCTTTCTATAAATATTTGAAGTAGATCAATAATCGAAAAGACAACACCTGATCCATATAGCTTCTATTCAATTCGAAATATATTCTTTAATTGTGGCATTCCTTTGCAGGCTCTGCTGCAAAGCACTGGCGCTCTGGCCCGTCTCTATGACAACTGGCGCAAACGGCTCATTCGATGCGCCGCACACCTGGAGGCGTACATTGACTTTGCCGAGGAGGAGCAAATCGAAGGCGGCGTTTTATTACAGCTATCCCGGGAGCTAATTGCAGTGAAGCGAGAGATTCGCTTGCATCTGAATGACCAGCGGCAGGGTGAGCTGTTGCGGCACGGTGTGCGCACCGTCATCATTGGTGCACCCAATGTGGGCAAGAGCAGCTTGCTGAATCTGCTGTGCCAACGTGCCGTATCCATTGTGGCCGAGAAGGCGGGCACCACACGCGACATTATCGAGACGACGCATAACTTTGGCGGCTATCCGGTGGTGTTTGCGGACACCGCTGGTCTCCGCCGAGACACCACAGACACCATCGAAGTAGAGGGCATGGCGCGTGCCAAACAATGCTTAGCCCAATCCGACCTTGTGCTGCTGCTAGCAGACGCCAGATCGCTGCGTGATGTGGACAACAATAAGGCGCTCGCTGGTTACATCGAGAGCTATCTGCAGGAGCTGGACATTCCGGCGGAACTGTGCCATGGCAAGCGTTTGCAATTGGTGGCAAATAAGACGGACACGCTGTCCGCCGAGGAGACTCAGCGCATTGGCAAACTAGACATGCTGGCACTGTCCTGCCACAAGCAGGATAATCTGGCCGAATTCCTGGGTGCACTGGAGCAACTGTTGCAGCAGCTGTGCGGTACACCGCAGGCAGAGCATCCACGCATCACCCACATGCGCTACAGACAGCAACTGGAGCGTTGCATCGAGCACATTGACACATTTCAAAGAGATTACAAGCCCGACGTATACCCGGACATGGCCATAGCAGCGCAGCAGCTGCGCAAATCAGTTCGCTGCATCGAACGCATCACTGGACACGTCAGCTGCGAAGACATACTCGATGTGGTCTTTAAAGACTTCTGCATCGGCAAATAGTCCATAAACGATTTTTAGTTCCTAAGTTTGCAATGTACCCAACACACAGACTGTCAATAAATATGCCGAGAATGATATTATATGAACATAGGGGAGCAGACAGGAGCTGGGTTTTTGGGGAGGGGCTGGCAGCTGCTTCCCCTTTATCTGCCCTCTGCTTGCTGTCAGCGAGTTGAATACTCTTTGATTAATTTAATTTAACCTTGTTAGCTAATAAAAAGTATCTCGGATAGCTTTTCTTTACACTCAACCGTGTAGTACAAAAACCACAGTAGTTATTTATCGTATGAGTAGTAATAAAGTTATAAACAAATGGTTTTTGTGAATTGAATTTTCTGGATATCGGAATTTTAAATATATATAAAGATATATACACGATTACACTGTTGTCACATGTAGTGCAATTCTCAATTTTGAGTTATTTGTAACATTTACATTTCTTGATTTTAAAATTGTTTGCCCGCCAAAAGAAATTGTAAATATATCACAAATAAATATATTAAAAACCTAAATGAATATTATATTGAAATATGAATAAAAATTTCTGTTCTATTAAACTTATACAACTAGGTACTCTTATTACAAATTTTAATTTTTTTAAATGTAAGAAATATTTCTCCAAAGAACAACCGTTTTATTAAATACCACTGAGAACCACTATTTAAAAGCAACAAATGTGCAGCCCCCGAAGAGTATATTGCAACAATAAAGTTAAATATTTAAAATAAACGTTAATTCGCTTACTTGAACATCAATAAAATGCGTTAATACAGGGAGAATATCCATATTAACTCAAACTGTCACTGCTAAATAAATCGATAAATAAATATATCGATCAATCGATGACTCAATGCGCACATCACTAGAAACAATGAAAAACATTGCTTACAATAATAGAATATAACGTGCAAATTGGCTTAGTGGGCAGCAAGTTGGACGAATTGGAAGGAGCACGCATTGTGTGTGTGTGTGTGTGTGCTGGTTGTGAGAAGGCAAGATCCTCAAGGTTTGTGATTTTGCTGAGACAGTAGGCAACAAAATGCCAGGCAAGGTAGGCGTCAAGATAAAGGCTGCGCGCAATCTGCCAGTTATGGACAAGAGCAGCGAGACAACCGATGCCTTTGTGGAAATTAAGCTGGCCAACAAGGAGTACAAAACCGAGGTGTTCCGAAAAAGTCTAAATCCAACGTGGAACACCGATTGGTATGTAAAACACAACAAATTCGCAAGTTTGCAGTTGATATCTATGGCAAGTGCAGGTTTCGCTTTGAGGTCGATGACGCCGAGCTCCAGGACGAACCGCTGCAAATACGTCTGATGGACTATGACACGTATTCGGCAAACGATGCCATTGGCAAGGTAAACATCAGCCTGAACCCGCTATGCTTAGAGAGCCTTACTCAAGCGGCTCATGGCAAGGGCACCGTGCTGTCCGGCTGGATACCCGTCTTTGATACGATGCATGGAATTCGCGGCGAAATAAACGTCATTGTCAAAGTGGATCTGTTCTCCGATGTCAACAAGTTCCGACAGAGCTCCTGCGGCATACCCTTCTTTCACTGTTCGTTCACCTCTTAACTCTATCGTTAATCCCAAATAATAATTATTTTCGTGTTCCTTAGCGCCTTGTGTGCCGTTTGGCTATCGTGCACAGATCATTCACGGCTTTGTCGAGGAGCTGGTGGTCAACGATGATCCCGAGTATCAGTGGATCGACAAGATACGCACACCACGCGCCTCCAACGAGGCTCGGCAAGTTGTCTTCCTCAAGCTGTCGGGTCAGGTGCAGCGCAGGATGGGTCTGAAGGCCATCAATATGGGCGCCAACGCAGTCATCGGCTATACGCAATGCTTTGATTTGGAGGGCGATGTGGGCGTCGTCGCACGCGGTGTTGGCACAGCCGTAACACTAATCAAGGACTCCACCAGCAGCAGCAGTCAGCCAAACAGCGCGGATATTGTTCTCATTGAAGAGTGAGTATAGATGTGAGAGATTGAATCTGTGTTCAATAGGATTGACTTTTTCATGGATTTGTCACATGGATAAGGCAAGGTGGTTAATTGCAACTCCTAGTTATAGTTCAAGAAAGCCAACAAAGACAGCCATGCAAATCGATGACTTAGACTATAGAAGAAGATATACAAATCAAGAAATAATTATTATTGATGTCCCCAGCAGAACAGTAATCTGACCTTAGCTACACAAAGACGGGTTTCATATTGAATATTATATTGATTTGCAGTTTTTATAAAATATTTTTGTGGTGGAAAATAGTAGCATAATAGTTCTTGCAGACTGGATAAAGTCTCTGAAACCCAACGACATTCTGCAGACAACATGTTTATGGCAGTTATTTAATGCCAGACCTTTGCCAAGTTCCATGAAGAAAAGGTTTCAAAACTAAGTCAAAAACAAATAGAATAAATATTTTTCTGAAAATGCATACAAAATTCAGTAATTAAGAAAGGACCAAAGACATTTCCATGATAAAAAGATACATGCCTCAAGCATGTTTAAGACAACATCCGATTAGTAGTCTGCTTGCAATTCCGCGCGGATCGAACTAAATACATGTTCTAAAGCGTATTATTCTTTTCTCTTGAATGTTTTCCTTCCACGTTCACCCAACGTTCACAAATTCAAATTCAAAACGCTTTCGACGTTTAACGCTCATAACTGTATACAACTTCTACAAAAATCTTGTCGTATTCGTTTCGTTGTTGTAATGCACTCCAATATATTATTGACGTATATATTTGTAACACACGCCCACACACACAAATGCGCACACACAAACACACGTAAAACCCAATCTCGCATAGAGTCCAAAAGTATTTAGATTTTCTCAACTGCACCGGCGGCAGCAGCTCCAGTCTGCCGCTGTCCGGTCACTCACCCCAGCAGTACCGTCTCAGTATCTATAAGCAGCCCAGTGTTAGTCCCAGTTCGGCGGCAGCAGCAGCAGCGGCGGCAGCGACGTTGTTCTACTTGGAGAGCGGCAGTAGCGACACGGAGGATGCGGATGTCATGCAGAATCTGCTCAGGCAGGAAGATGATCGGGGCGAGCGGGTGCGCGAGAAGAAGCTGCGTCATCGCATGCAGCGCATGACTTTATCGTCGCGCAATGCTTTCAGCGAGAAATATGCCACATTGCTGCGACGCATGGAGCCCAAGATACCGGAGAACGCCACCCAATCGCTGAGCAATCTGCTTGGCATTGTCGCTGGCGGAACGGGTGGAAAACGTCGCCGTAAATCACGCAACACAGTCGGCAAGCGGTCAACGATGGCAATAACGCGTTCCATCAGCGACGATACGGGTCGCTCGGGAACAACAGCAAGGAGTCAGCTGAGTGTGCCTCGGCACTCGGAGTATGAGGAGAACACACGCTCCGCTCCGGATTTGGATGCCTTTGAGCGTAAGTCGACATACTCGACGGACTCATCGGAGTCGTTGTCAATAATCGAAACGATTGCCAATGCAGCCACATCGGCAACATCCAGCGACAGCGACGAAGATCAGCAACAACAGCTCCAGCTCGAGCAGGAGCAGGAGCAGGAAGAGCAGCTGCAGGATAACTGGATAAAGCCCGGCGAAACAAACAGCTATGGCAGCCAGCTGGATCTAGTACCCAAGCGTCATACGCTTCTCGAGGATCTCAAGAGTTTCTCGCGTCGCTTGCAGCAACTGATCCACATGGCTCCACGGCAGAAACTTGATATTGAGGCATTGCCCAAACACTCGCTGTTGTATGCCACGGCTGCACTGGCGCCATCATCCATGGAGCGCAAGTCATATTATAGCTCACAGCCAGAACTGGCCACGAGCAGCGCAATTGAATGGCCCAGTTTGGCTGCAGTTAGTCCAAATGCATTCGCATCCATGTTGCAGCTAAATCGCTTGCCAAGCTTTGGGAACAGTCTCGCTCTAGATGCCGATCATATCGAATCCTATGCACCACATCAACTTGAACCCGAACCACAACCGAAAACGCTGCTGCCCGTTGCTCCTGTGCTCTGCATTTGCCCATCGACTCCCACGCCCACCGAATCCGACAATAGCTCACAATTATCGCCCATACAGACGCGTGCTTTTGAATATTATGATCCGCCCGTTTTCAGATTAGACCATGTTGTAGATATCTCTAATACTAGTACTAACCATAGTAACAACAATAATGAATCATCGTTGCTTGCTCCATGCTATTCTGTTTCGTCATTTGCCATACAAAACCAACAACAACAACAACAACAATGCTTGACTAGGTCCAGCAGCGATCTTCAACAGCAGCAGCAACAACAACAACAGCCGCAGCAACAGCAGCAGCAACAACAACAACCACAACAACAACAACCACAACCACAACTGTTACCGGCTCAGGGCATCCTAATACCCACAACGATTGCCAACATTGAGAACAATGGGAATGCGAAGAAATTCACATCGCCTGCGGGCGGCAATCGTCTGAAGCTAACGCCCAGTCCATCGAAAAGTGGTATTTCGGGTGGGAATAATGCGGACAGTGCATCCACATCCACCACATCGACGGCCACCACAATGGTGCCGAGCAAGGAGGTGGGTGAGATCTGTCGTCGCTCCTCCGACTCCGATTTAAGTGTGACGCCAAAGGGTATGTAGTAACTTCATTACATATCTGTATATATATATATATATATATATATATTCATATATAGGATCTGTAACTAGGCTAAGTAAGCATATATATACCAATATTTATATATATAAATACATATAGAGAGAGCGTTTTTCTCCTGCGTATGTCTGTGTGTGTGTCTCTCTCTCTCTCTCGTGTCTCTCTCATGAGTTAACTCACAGAACTCTTCTAACATTCTCTCTTTGCGCCCGCTGCTCCATCAAAACGCCAACAGGCATTGCCTACAATTTGTTTCGCAAGCGTAAGTAGTTGTCGTCTCTTTCTCTCTCTCTCTCTCTCTGTCTCTCTCTTGTTTTCAATTTGCCTCTCTGTTTCACACATTATCGATGTCCATTATCGTTGTA
Organism: Drosophila picticornis; assembly: GCA_035043845.1. Lineage (NCBI taxonomy): Eukaryota > Metazoa > Arthropoda > Insecta > Diptera > Drosophilidae > Drosophila > Drosophila picticornis. Next base: position 11,251,562 of record JAWNMR010000362.1, on the reverse strand, counting down.
CTTTGTGTCAAACCCCCTGGGTGTGTGATTGACATTGATTAAAATCCTTGCGCTCTCTTTAACACATTTGTCGTCAAACATTCTCCAATCTTTCTCACTCTCTCTTTGTGTCTCTACCTCTGCCTGGCCATCTATAATGTTGACGTTACTCTCTCGGAATGCCAATAAGCTCGATTCATTATAAAAGTGAATAATATCATTTTCCTCTCTGTCTATTTACCCATGTATATATGTCTATCGATAATCCTAAAATAAATTATATCTTAAGTCTGTGGCTATATAAATATTTATTGGAGTCTATTAATTATCATATTTCTTCATCCAATTCTTTTTAAAACCCTATAAAGTCAAATTTGAGCATTTAACACTGTTCCAATTGTTGGACTTTCATATCTCAGTGTAGGTGTTTTAGAACTGTCTTGTGGGTATCCCAAGAATTACATTTTTCATTTCTCAACTCTTGATAATCCTAATGTAAATAGGTTCTACAGATACAAATACTTTTTCCAATTGTTTAGTTGCTTACTTTTATTTCTCCAGATTTAATTGTATATATATATATATATATATATATATATATAAAACCCTTGATCTGGAAAACATTTTAATATTTCTTCTTATCATATAAAAAATTTGGCTTCCCAAATTTGGATGAATTTAATTATTTATTACCAGAAAAAGGAGCAGGATGTTTTTTTTTTTAGGATAATATCACTTTTGACTCGGATATGTTAAAAATACCAGAAAATATTTATTTTCACACACAGAAAACATATTTATAATATGTCATCAGAACAGTGTAAAAAAGTACTTTGGAATATGCAATCAAACAAAACTCGATCGATCAAATAAGTTAGTATAATATTATTATTATATTTAATGCTGTTATTAATGTATTTTAGCTAATTTTAGCTAACACATGGAATCTAATGAGAAATAAGTAACTGCTTTTATTGATTATTGATATTGATATTGCAATCACACATGTTAAATGTCCATTCTGTGTGCCCGCCTGTGTTACCTAATCCTACGACTAAACGTTGTAAACATGTGGACCCTAATAATGACCTAATTAAAGGTGAAAGATTTCATTGAGATGCGATTTCCATTTGACAGGCAACTCAATCTGTGTGGCAAGCGAGCGTCTGGTAGCCGCCACGGCGATGATGCGCCTAACGACACCGACCGTGGGCAGCAAGGCAACCGACAATCTGGATATGCTGGAATATCCGTTCCTAACGATGACCAAGTATCCAACGGGCTTCATACTCCATTTGGGCGCCACTGTGGCGGCACGCTCGGTGAAACTGCTGGAACGTGTGCCTAATCCCGATGAGCCCGAGGTGCGTGATAGCTGGTGGACGGAGCTGCGCATGGAAATACGCTCTCATGCTCGATCCTTGGGCTGCAACGTAGTGCTGGGCTATGCAGAGTCCACGACGATATCGTGAGCTTAACGGATAACATTATTTATACATATTATTTAATTTTTTCTTTCTCTTCTTCAGAGACGATGTGTGCGTTTTGTCTGCCACTGGCACCGCAGCCGTTATCAACATGGTCTTCAACCGATCCGTCTCGCAAACGGATATCTTTGCCATGTCCAAGGCTAGCAACAATGTGTCTGCCATGTCCAATTCGCTGGAGGAGCGTGAGGCGAACGGCAGCGTTGGCGAGACTGCGACATCCAGCAAGGATGGCGGTTCGCAGGGCACAGCCAGCGGATCGGCGGGTAAGCGCTACGGTCTTCCAGCACCAAATGCTACACGCAACACCTGTGCCATCTGCCATGTGCCGTACAACCTCAGCTCGGTGCCGTTCAATGTAAAGATGAAGAAGTGCGCCATCTGCCGTAAGGGGCGGGTGCCGGACGTGCTGCTGGCCACGCTAGAGGTGCCAGAGTTTATGCAGGTGACGGGACGTGGCTGCTTTATGCAGGCACAGGTTGTTCGCGCCAAGAGAGATTTGCGTGCCGAACTCAATGCCAAAGAGATATCCGATGGTCTGCCTTTTTTGGAATACGAGCTGCATCGTGTGCTCATCAATAAGCTAAAGGCCAAGGGCATGAATGCCATATTCGGACTGCGTACTCAGGTGGCCATTGGGGAGCGAATGATAGCATTAATTGCCACGGGAACAGCGCTATTTCTGAGTGCGCTGCCGGTGCCGCAAGTGCCGAAAATCGTTGCGGGCAACTCGTGGACGGACAAGCAAAAGCTTAACGAACTGCAGAAGAAGCTGCAGGAGACATTTGAACGTAACCAAGAGATTTATCAGCTCAAGAGCATGGATCCCGATTTGGCCAGCATTTGTGGCGGGTCGGGCGACAAGCATTCGGATACCGATGATTCCGATGATGAGGAAATTAACGAAATCGATTTGAACTGCGGCAACAAAGAATTGTGTGTGTTGGAAGTCGATGATATTGAGGATTGGGAAATTATATCACTGCTCATGGAGCCATATCCGCCGGAGGGTTTCCACGTGGTCAACACACAACAGGTGCCTGGCATGCAGGAGCTAGATGCTGTCAAAAATCTTCAAATGTTTACGCAAGTATTTCGTGCTCGCCTCGAGGTAGGACAAAATGTAAATGGATTCCAAAAGCACTTCCAACGGTGAGTTCAAAACCAGACTCGATAAGATAAAAACAATTTGCGTGCTAAATAAATATTATTAATCATAAATTTGTATACTTGTTTTGTGTTTCAACTTTTTAAGAAACTATTGAAAAATGTTATCGTCAAATATCGATGTGGACTGAAAAACCTTATCTTATCTTGTTATTATGTTATTTTGTAAATTACACTAAGTATTTCCATGCACAGTTTCCTGCTAAAACAACAACAATCATTTATACTAAAGTAGCTTTTTAATATTTCAAGGAACAGAATAACCTTTTTACACAAATATTTAAGTCAAATTTTATAACAGCATAGAAATAATTTTTTTTATTCATTTTTTTGTTATTTCTTAAAGTTATTAACAATTTTACCCGATGTGTTTGAACATTGTTTTACTTGTGATGTGTATTCACTATGTTATGATTCTATTCGTTAATTTGCTTTCAAATGCAGCTTTAACATTTCTGAACTATTTCCACAGACTCCTGCAGACCATTTATTTCAAGCTGCGCACCATGATACCCTGTGCCATTTGTGATCTACGCTTTAGACTGGATTTGCCAGAAACCGTAAGTAAATGCAATAAAATTAATAGCTAAATTAAAATAACACTGATTGGTGCTTGTACAGGACCAAATCCAATTACTTGTAACTGGCATGGCTATGGGTCTGAGCGATGGCAGTAAAATAAAGTATCGTCGGCGCGGAGGGCCGACAACGCAGCAGAATGGCTTGAATGATGGAACAGGGCAGCAAGCGTCCGCTGTAAATGCAGCACAATCGCAGCCTGAGCTTAACGGCAAGCGAACCCTGCAGGAGGAGGATTACATTTTCCCGCTGGACGAGGATCAAATGGTCGATACGCCAACACCGACCAGTAATGCAATACCGCCGTTCGGCATGAGTTCTTTCAAAATACGCAAGACTTCACCGTCGCGACTGGGTAATTTGACGTCAACTTTGCCCTCAGTCAAGCCGCTCAACATAGCACCAGTGGCGCGTAGTCGTTCCGTAAGTTGAACACAGCTTTATTTTGTACACAACTAAACTATTTAGGTGTATCCATTAATAGTTTCCGCTGCGAGATCATTATGGTGTCGATTTAACACCGCTCAGCTTTATACCTGGTGGACGCATCGAAAAGTATTTGGGCAACCTGAACTTCTTCTTTATTAGAGAGAGCACCTCCATACGCGAAAATGGTGGTATTAGTGGCTTTGTGCATAGCTTCATCACCGAGTTGCTGGCAGTGGTGCGGGCTCATATTGTCGCACTGGGTGGCAATGCAATGGTCTCCTTCTACATAACTGAACTCATTTTGTTCGAAAATCAGCACAAGAATCAGGTAATATTAATAAATATAGCTCTTGATCCTGTTCATAAACTAATGCATTTAATTTTGCTTTTTGCGCAGGGTCAGTGCTTGATTAGCATCGGTGGCGATGCGGTCTACGTGAGCTACTACGCCGATGACTGATATACACGTTTGCGGGGCATATAGCGCTTATTTTATGCAAATCGTCCCAAAAGTCTCTACTACTGAAAACAAACCAACTCTCTTCTCTTCCATATGTATGCTCTCTTTTCTTTTCTCTTGATGCCAACCACTTTTCGGCTCTCTGGCCTGGCCTGACCTAAGCAGGACACGCTCATATTATACGAATGCTTATTATGTTGTACTTAAACATGTATTACATGTAATTGGCATCGGAATTTACAGCTGTATCTGGGCTATACAGTTGATATCAATATGCAATATTCAAACTGTGAATTGACGTTTTACATGTAGAATGAATTTATCTTTTCGTGTTATTTGTGTGCTTAATGTTTATTGCTTAGCTACTTACAATTTTCATGGTCGTAGTCTGTACATAGTTGAAGATGTTAATTGAATTTACAACTTGATAGATAATTTGTTTTCTTAATACTATGAGCAAATTGCTCTAAAAAATAATAAATATACACACTATGTGTAACTAATTTTGCCAACACAAAAGTCAACCATCAACTTATGTATGTAACACATACAATAATAAATAAAATGAAATCTTTGATATAGAATCCAAATTATAAAAACATTATTCGTTCTATTTAATTGGGTGATGTGGAGAACAGCACAAACATGACCCACAGATGCAACAACGCGACGTAAAGAATTATACCGATTCGCATCATTGGATAACGTCGCAGGAAGGCACCCATTCGCATGCCCACAGAGTCCGCCTGGCGCAGAGCACGCTTGAAGCGACGTGCAACACGGTTGTCAAACGGACTTGGATGCATCAGCAGCGGAAACTGTGCTTTGACTGTAAAAGAAAACGAAGTTTTGCTTAATCGCTTTAAATTGCAATCGCTGTGCAACAAGGAGTGGAAATGGAAATCTGCGAAAAGCGATTTTTTACCTCTGAAATATCTGCTTTATAAAAAAACAATCGAATTGATAAATGAGTTTGATATTTTGGTATCAAAGCTTCTTTTTCCTCGCCCCCTTATACAACTCTTGCTCTGCTTACCATCATCTGTGCTGTTGGAGAGCAGCTTGCCGCGCGAACTGGAGCTTCCACGTTGTTGACCCATCTCCAGAGTGTGCATGCTCTGCTGCAGCTGCGCCTGCATGTTCTCGTGCTGCAATCGCAGTGCATTGCGCTCCACGGTGACACGTTCCAGCAGACTCTGTCTCTCGACCAGCGATTGTGTGAGAGCTTTCAGACGGTTCTCGTAGTCATTTTTGGCACTTGTGAAACCCGTTTCGCTAACAAGCTGACGCTGCTGTTGCAATTGTTTCTCCTTTTCCTGCAAACGTGTTGCGGCGGCGGCCATTTGATTGCTCATCTGTTGACGCAGCGAGGCCAACTCCTGTGTGAGCATGCGCTGCTCCGATTCAATGGCCATGTTGTGCTCACGTTCAGAACGCAGCTCTTTGGTGAGACTTTGCTCACGTTGACGGGCGATGCCCAGTTCCAGCTCGTGTTGGCGCTCCTGAGCCATGTAGCCATCTAGCTGAATGCGCAGTTTTTGCTGCTCCTCACTGGCGTGATGCAGCTCCTGCTTCATGGCATCATATTCAATTTGCAGAAATCGTGTTTCACTGTCCTTGGATGCCAGGTCCTGCTCCGCGCCTTCTGCAATCGGGTTTTGTTTGAGTTCAGCAATGAGCGCATCTTTCGACTGCAGTGCCCGCTGCGCTTTGGCTCGATACTCTTGCAGCTCAAGACGCTGTTGATCGGTTTCATTGGTTTGCATTTGCAATTTATGCGCTGTGCTCACGTATTCCTGCTGCAGCTTAGCGAGATTCGTTTCTAGTTCTGAGATTGAGTGCACGTACGCCATGTGAGCCGTTTGCGCTTCTTTCAACTCATTCTTTGCCTTGTCGCTTTCATCGGATAGATTTTTAATGAGAGTTTCAAGCTCCTGGACCCGCTGCCTTAGGGCAAAATTCTCATTATCATGGTTAAGCTCATCCAGACGGAAGCGCAGCTCATCGCGTTCGCTTGTGATTTCGTTTAGGGCAATTTTAAATGCAGCCAATTCATGTGTGTCCATACCGTTCCCACTGTCTGGATTAACTGAGAAACTCGCCGAAGTGGGCAACTTGTGGCGCAGCTCTGTGGTCATCACTTGAGAGCCCTCGCTTTTGGCGCTCGAAGCGCTATTGCCGACCATGGACAAGGACATGGGAGTGCTACTGTTGCTGTTGGCTCGCTTCTCTGGAGAAAGAGTTGTTTTCAAGGATTGTGTGCTGCTTGTCAAACTGTTCTTCATAATGTCCAACGCTGGCCCGGCTTCTGTGTGCAAGGCTGTGGCTGCATTCTGATCAATTTTATTTAGTATATTTTCTGCTTTATCCGCCAGCCCGGTTATCCACGAAGACATTGTAAACAACCAAAGGAAAACACGTAAATAAAGGCAGGAAAAATTCCGAATACGTGGGAAATTCGTTTGTTTATGTCAGCGCCAGTGCTGTTTACTGTCACAAAGCAGCTGCATTGAACAGCACTGCAAGTATCGATAGACAAATTTTCTCTAACAATGCTATCGATAAGATCTAACGCAGCACTCACATAAAAATCAATAGTCGCCGCCATATTTTTTCACTTGTACTCGGACGCGTTTTTATGTTTAGGTAATTGCAAAAAAAAATTTATACACCGAAGTAAAAGTTGCTTAAAGTGAATGAAGAGCGACATAAAATACAATATAAACGTTGCAGCATTAGTTGAAATAAATCCCGCTAGAACCCAAATCGGCAAACGTGTGTGCGCGTCCGAGTAGCCGTGTGTGTGTGTATGTGTGTGTGTCTCTCAGTGTTGGGGGTTGTGTGAAATAACTTGGAAAAAAAGCATCGTTGCTATCGCTGTTGCCAGTAGACAAAGCCAAGCTAGAGTATGGAAGGAGCTACACAAGTGGCTTCCCCACCGGTAGGTGGACCTCGAGGCGGCGGCTACAGGGGCCGTGGTGGTGGTCCACCGATGCGCGGCGGCTTCGAGCGCGGTCGCGGCAGGGGTATGGGTCGCGGTCACTTTATGGGGGGCATGCGCGGCGGTGGTATGGGTGGCGGTGGACCCCCAATGCAAGGCATGATGCAGGGTCCGCCACGCGGCATGCGTCCCCGAGGCGGACTAGGCTATCAGGGACGGGGTGGTGGCGGCGGCTTCCAGCCACGGGGTGCTCCGATGGGCATGCGAGGCGGACGCCCGCCTCTGTATCAGCAGCGTAAGTAAAAAACAAAACATTTATCTTTGGTCTACCGAAGATGGAATACCCTTGCAGAGGAAAGATCCCAAAGATTTGATACTCTTCATTTGTTAAATATTAGTAGTAGCATATGATAATTACTAACCACTAAGAGACATTATCAGTCAGCTTCGATATACATAAGTTAAGTACTGTCACAAAATTATAAATCTATCTGCAAGGGTATAAAATAAACAGAATTTCGTTTGCAATTCACAACACAACTGACACACTCAATACAGCGCCCAAGCAACACACGGGCGCCGACAATAACAAGACGGTATCGCCAGTACCCACAGCGGCAGCAGCTGGTGAGCAGCAGACCGGGGAAGCAGCTGGCGATGACGGCACCGATGCAGCACAAGCAGCAGCCGGCGCAGCAACGACAACGGTTAACTCACATGTGGCCAGCGGCGGAGCACCGGGCAACAGCAGCAACAATAGTGGTGGAGGACCACCGCCGTACATAAGTCGGGGACGAGGACGTGGCGGTCCGTTTGGAGGTCGCGGACGTGGCGGCGGCGGCTACAATCCACACATGAACGGCAGCGGCGGCAACGGGATGTACCCGCACTCACATCATAGCAACTCGATGGGCGGACCGGGAGGCGAGCATGGAGGAATGCCGCGACGCGGCTCGATGCGCGGACGTGGCGGTGGCTACAATCAAGGTATGAGTCGGCCACCCATGCAACATCACCAACAGGCACATAATGTCAATACACAAATTGCACCGGTACCAGCTCTCAAACGTGGCGCACCCGGAGGTCCAGGTCCGAAGCGTGGACGCTATGAAGGCGGACCCTATGGCCAGCGGCCCATGACACCAAAGTATCATACGTCATCACAGCATATGTCGCAAACCACATATGGCTCGCCACCCAGCCATCATGCACCAGCATCAAGGTAAGGCCAATAACATTACGTGTTATGTATTATTATTTTGTAAATTACATGCAATTGCGAATGAGTCGAACATAATATTAATGCCAACGTTCACTGCAGCCATCATGGTGGCTATCAGACGCATGACCAGACGCAGCAGGTCGATCCCTACTCACAGAGCGGCTACAGTGCACCGGCGACCGCACAGCAAACATACAATGGCTATGGTCAGAGCAGCGGCTATGCAGCACAACACACAACACAGGCGAGTGCGCCGGCCAGCAGCAGCTATGCGTCGCACCATGGCACCGAATATGATCAAAGCCAATATCAGGGCTACAAGTAAGTTAAAGATAAATTTCAATGCGAGTTGATATATTTACACATATTTCTATTAACTAACAGCTCCACGGGATACACAACCCAACAGGATACACGCTATCAGTCGTATAGCCAAGATTATAGTCAGCAGTATGGCTCAACTGCCGTTGATTACAATGCAGCTGGGCAAGCGGACTACAGCCAGCAGAGCGCCAGTTACGATGAACGCGCCTATGCCGGCTATGGTAAGTGAATGTTGACCAGTAATTATTGTTTGTGCAAATATGCATCTTCGAGTTTTGCCATATCCTCCCACCTTTTAGATTCGCAGGCATATTCACAGAACTATTCGAATGCAGCTGCCTATTACTAGAGTACAGCCTGCCGCATCCATCATCCCTGGCGATACACATTTGTGAAGAACGCTGCGCGTGCTCCAACACGTATGCCAAATACCAAATCAAGGGATTAGGGTCTACCAAACATAACAAAAACAACAACAAAAAAAAAAAGAAAAATGATGTTTAATGCAGAAATTTGCTTGCTATATATAAATACATACACGTAGAACACATACCCAAACACACACACCCACATATACACTCAAACACACAATTAGTCTTAAGCATAAAGTTCTCTTTTCCTAGAGTTTAAGTTGAACCGTGTTGCTACGTCTTGACTTTCGCCTCTCCCTCTCTCTCTTCCCACCTTACAACTATCCGAAATCTTTATGTTTGTTTGTCTATGCTTTACCAATACCTGATCATGTGACTGGCGAGAAGATTAAATCGCCTGTTGTTATGTGTTTCGTTTAAGGACAAACGGAGCCTTGTAAAGGGCTCCAGCCTAAAAAAAAAACGGATATATATATATATCTTAATATTTTACAATAATTTTTCGATATATCTAGTTAATGAATGCGATCCAAATCTAAATCCATACTGTGAATCATGTCATATTGTAAACAATTGCAATGTATAAATTTTAGTTGTAGCAAGCAATGCTTAATTTTTCTAAACATTTCTCAATGAATGGAGCTTTTTATACATACATATTTTTTTCACATGAATATCTGAAATATTTACTGATTTCCCAACAATTATTTGTATCTTTAATCTATTGACGTGAAAAAGAACACAATTATTATTTCTTTTCCTAATAATAGCAACAATTTAAGCAACAAAAACGTAATTATGTAACTCTTATTAATTAAGCTGAGCAAAACAAAAAAAAAGAAAAATAATAAAAAAAAAACCAGAAAGAAATACACAAAAATTTATTAGCAAAACAAAGCTAAAATCATAAATTTATCAAAGTCAATAAAATAATGTTTAAAAATGTGTGTAATGCATTAAACTTATTTAAACGTAAAAATTATTATTTCAAATGTTTTGTTTAAACAAAAAAAAACCAAAGAGTACAAATGCAACTAATTAAGCGAATGAAAAAAAGTGCAACACAAATTATTTCCAAGAAAAAAACAACAGTTTTTTTTATGAAGAAGCATCATACTACATTCCCAATCAAATCAAGACAAATTCAAGCCACATTCAAAATGAAGTAACAGCCCAAAGAATAATGTGCAATGTACCAAAACGCAAAATAAAACCAAAACAAATCTAAAAAAAAAAAAAAAAGAAAAGACAAATTTAAGTGCACCAGAAGAACAACAAGAATCAGTCGCATTCAAAACGATTTTAAATGTTCATCGAAACAAATGTTTCAGTAGATATATATATTTAAATCTCCGAGTAGATAATATTCAAATTTAAACCGATGATTCAAGTATATACAAACTTAAGAATATGGCAGTCTTAACAACAAATTATTCCAAGCGAAGCGACTTAAAAAGGTTTAAATGCACAACAAAGAAAGAAAACAAAAACAATAATAAAAAATACAAAAATACATATTTGGTAAGTTAAGTTGCAAGCCGCTGAAAGGCTAAACACAAAAAGAAACATAATATATCTTAAATTATATGATAACTCAACACTCAGTCTTAAGATAACGACAAATCATTTAAAAATATCCTTTATTATTACTTCTTAAAGGTTAAAAAAAAAAGTCCATTGCGCATTTCGTTTTTGTCCGTTGTCTATCGTTTAGATACGTTTTGGGGTAAAGTACACACCTATCTATAAGAATATTGGAGTTGTTGAGTTATACTACATTAAATGCGGTCTCTTGCCGCATTTCTATCAAATTTCTGTAGCATTTAGTTTTCTTTTTACAGGAATGAGAAAACTAAATTAACAAAATGAAAGGCGTTTTAATACGTTTTTGAAGTGTGAAGGAATCAACTAAAAGGATTATGAAAAAGGTGATAATATCGAAACAAACACAACACAAAAACTTTGAAAAAAAAAACAATGATATTATATAACGAACTTTGATTTAATTATTGCACTTTTATGTTATTTACACTTTTGTTTATGTGAAAACAAATTTTATTTGTTTATATTTTATAAAGTAAAAAAAAAAATTATATGTGGCCTTAAAGGCTAAAAAGAATTCAATTCAACAAAGTGATAAATTTGAACTTGAAAAGACTGATCAAAGCTAAAAAAAAAGGACATTTTTAGCGAATATCTACAAAGAAATAAAAAAAAATATACAAAAATAAGAAACAAGCCATATTAAAAGTAAAAGATTAAACATAAAACTACCTTAAATTGAAAACAGATTTTTGAAGATACATTAAAATTTATCAAGATGTCAAAAATGAACAATTTTGCTCTTAGTAAAAGAATATTATTTCAGGTACTTATAACACTCTATTCGCTTCTCAAAATATACACATATATATAATAATTACCGAGAAAAACATTTAAAACGATTTCTAACGACTACGACTAAATTTATTGGTCCCTTTTATGCTATCTATGCAAATACGCATTCCATAAGTAAGCTGATATAACAAAACGAATCTTATCAGTAATGAAAACAGAATTTCAATGAAACCAAAGTACAAATACCAAAAAATAACAATTCAAGCAAGAGAATCTAAAATCATTTGTTATTATTTTTTTTTTTAACTTTAGCATATTATAAAAAAAGAACTTAAAAATACACCTGTTTCACATTTATTTAATGTGAAATGCTTTGTTTACGTTTTGCTCTATTATTTGTTTAATTTTTATTTATTTCAATAATTTTATTAATAAAAGCGTATAAAAATCGCAACTAAACACGAATTTATAAACCATGCTATAATATGCAGAATTTTTAATACATTTTTATTACAGCAATCAATTAAGAAAATCTGATATATCCATAATTGACCAACTGTCGTATAAAATCCAATGGAGCAATTTTACATACAATAATATACACAAATTATTGATCCGCGGAACCAGCACTAATCAATATATTAGTGAAATCTTACAATTTCTAATCGACCCACGTCAAAGACGACATATATATAATTGTACAAGTGATAAATATAAATTTAGAAAATGATGAATGATTTTGTGTAGTTGTGAATCTGACCATTCAATCTTCGAAAAGTAATTGTCGGTCTTATATTTTTTTTATATTTATATTTGATGTATTGAGAATACATGTATTCGTAAAAATGGAAAATCCAGTACCCAGTACCATTAAAATCAAAAAAGACTTCTCATCATTATGGTTAATAAAAATAGTCACTCAAAAGAAACTAAAGTTTTACTAAAACAACTAAAAGAAAATAATTCATGCCATCTTTCTTATAAAAAAAAAAAAAACATTTTCGTATAATCGTCTAAAGTGGTTGAGAACATCGCTAAGTGAACATTTATTTTCAGCTTCGATAATAACTAAGCCTGTACCATAAACAAAAAAAAAGCTTTTGCTTACATTTCGCATGAGTAAAAATAATTGAAAAGTTTGCCTTATTGGATATCAAATTAATTATCATTGCAGTCAAAAAGACATTCAACAAAAATGGTGGGATTAAAAAATAATATATTTAATTTTCGGTATTAAAGGCCTATAACTTTTGTATCTGTATCTGAAAAATTTAATAATAAAAAAATGTATCTGAATATTTTCATTCAGTGCCTGATTTTACGTAAGAAACAATTAAGAGGAGGTATAATTCTTAAAATTTTTTAATGTGTTCAAATAGTTACTTTAATCAATATACAAATTTCAATATTTCAACTTAAAATACACCTGTAACGTTCTTCAAATAAAAAACTCCGTAAAGTGATAAGTTCTGGGCAATCTTTGTTCAAACTGTTTTTGTATTATTATTGAAAATATGAACAAATTGAAATAGCATTTTTCATGCATTCAATTCGGAACAAATAGAGACTTTATTTAAAAAAACGCGTAGAACAATTTAATTACATATTATATTGGTTATTTTTGCAAGCGCTTCATGTAAGGGAAATTTAAACTGTTCATTATTATTGAATATTATGTGTTAGAAAATATGTTTTACAAAGTTTTTATTTGTATTTTACATTAATAAAGTACTTTAAAACAAGACCATAAACAAATTAAGAGATCAACATGTACATTACGTTTTTCGGGGGTCCTTGAATATGTACGAATATATACAAATATGAGATATTTACGAGTATATATTGTATACATTCATTTGTTTTATTATTAATTATTATTGAACTAGAGAGCTTCCAAGTTGATTATTCACATATTCAACGGCAATGTGTGCCGAGAATACAATATGCTTATTATTTGAAGACGCCATTTTGTTGTGCTTGAAACAAATATCTTTATTTGAACGATCATTAGTCAGGGTCGCATCGTGAAATTATTTAGAGTGCGGGGTTGCTTTGATCTTGTTCCTTAACGACGCTTGCCAAAACGCAGGAAAACGTGATCGACATCTGTCCGTTTGTTGTAGTTCTTCAGCAAATCATCCGAGTTCGCCACCAGAGCTGTAAATAATTGAATTACATATATCTAATGGGCTCCATGGATTATTAATGTAATTGATACTCACCCGATGCCTCATTGTTGATGTAGGACTTGAGGGCCGATGTCAATTGATCAGAGTTCTCCAGTGCCATGCAAACCTTTTTGATATGCTGCGGCATCTCCTCAACAATGCCGGGTTGACAGAGAGGAGCCTGTGGGGCTACCTGGGCACTATGCACACCCACAGCCAGGAGGGCAATGACGAAACAGCAAATTGCAGCGAACTGTACGTGAGACATCCTGCAAATAAAAATGAGTCAACAGGCAATGATGATGATACAAATGTGAAATAAACATTAAGCCAATTGCAGCAGCACATAAATCATGAAGAGCAATCTCCTTCAACTCATTTTTATTAACTGTAATAATCTGAGTATTACGTGTCTGATTATCGTTGCCAGGACAATACGTTATTATGCTTAAAAGACGTTATGCCTGCAGGATGCGGCAACTTTTCAATTTGCATTTCAATTTTTTAAGTCCAAGCCAACGTTGATGACAGCAGCGGGAAGATGGCTCTAATGTTCGCTACCGTGCTTACGCGTCAAACAATTTATTTCTATTAAGCTGCAGGCAAGGACAGGTTGCTTAATCCGACTTGATGAAGATGTATCTATAAGCCGAGCGCACTCATACGCCCCGTGTAAGAAACGATAGCTACCGTTTGGTAGTTGGTCATGCATTCGTCTATTTGTTGTTAGTTCAGGTATCTGTGTAGCTTCGCCAATCACTGTTGTGCTTCGACTGGCATGCATCAAATGTTATGTACGTGTTGGGCGTGCATCTGCTTAGCTTAGATGCGTATGCGATGCATTCGCTGCTGTTTACCAAAGGGTTATTGTGTTGGTCCTTAAGACTCACTGAATTCATCGTGTGTGTAAATATGAAATTACGCGAAAGTCCCCTAATGCAGTAGATGTACCAGGTCTCTATGTGTTATATGCTTAGTTGACTACTACAACTCTACGATGGACGAGTAAGGTGAAATTTAAATTTAAATATAATATCTAAGCATATGTCGTATATAATTTTCATAAATCAAAAGTCTACGACCATAATATAAAAAAAAAACAAAGAAATCATAATTACCTTATATATTTTTATTTATTTCTTGTTTGCTATCGCCAACAATTAATATGTATTTATTTATATATTTATATTTATATATATTAATAGATAACACTTTAAAACATGTCATCCTCAAAGAGTTTATGACTGCCACAATATTGGATACATTTCTTGATACAGTTTTTTTGTTCTATTATTTAATCATCAATCTCAACAGTTAAATGTTTTAATATGCTTGGTGATATTTCAGCAAATTTGACAAAAAATTAACAATTTGTAATAATGAACTGTATCCCAAGAAATTAAGAAGAAGTCATTAAAGTATTAGCATTTCAAAATTCAATTTTAAATAAATAGAACACAGCAGTTCTTTGCCCTCTTCAAGAGAAGCAACACAATTTTATTTTGTTTTGCTAAATCATTAAAACGCTATCAATTGCCGCAGAAGTTTAAAATACAAACTTTAACTTTAATTGCAGTTTTTAACTTTTGTATCTATATCTCAAAAACTCAAAAATATTGGATCTTCAAACGCGTTCAAATTAAGTGTAATGTGATGTTCTCTAATGCAAAAAACACTTTCACTTTCTTAGTGTATTTCTTTTGAAAATAAAATTACTGATCGCACTTGTAAAGTTTTATAGGAATGTTATAAGCAAAATAAAAATATTCAAATAAGTCTTAATCTCTATTTATAATGTTACAAACCTGTTTAAGTTTTTGTGAACTAGTTGGTCTAAATAGAGAGAAGTCACTTGCACGTGTAATAACTGCTGTTCCTTGAATTGAACTTGTTGAACGCAGGCACTCGAATGATGCTCTGCTGTGGCAGGACATCAGCTTTTATTTACTTCCGCTGAGAACGCGCACAGACATGGTGCAAGCATTCGATTGGCTGGCCCCACACATACAACCGCACATGTCAATGGACCACATGTTGAGCTTGAACAGGAGCTCGCCGGTTGGTGGGCGTGCTCAAATATTGCGTATACGTCACCGTCACCAAACACCAACAGAACCGTTGCTGGGTGGGCTTTAGCAACTTTTCGACAGAAACTCACATGGAGATACAAACAAGAGCGACGAGTTGTTCAATATGTTGATCTATTATGTAAGTTTTATCAGCTCTTAATTATGTTATAAAGCACATTTTTTTATGAGCCAGTCGCCGGCCAACGCACTTTTATAGGTAGTTAAGACCATTTATTTTGTACTTATGAGCCATCGAACTTTATAGTCATTTTTAAAGCATGCATCGCCTCACGCCTCAAGCCAAATGTTTGTATATATATTTATCTGTGTGTGGGTGAGTGTGTGTGCCTGTTTACCTTTTGTGCAGTTTACTTTTGAACTTAATTTTGTACGTCAGTAAGTAAAATAATCTTCAGTTTATGAGGTTGGGATTTGCAGTAGAAGCGCTGCAATTAATTTTCCATCGAGCGTGTTTGGCATGCAAAGTCGTTGACAAGATGACAAACTTCACTCAGACTTTTTAAAATAACGAACTAAGAACTGTGTCAGCGAAACGAAGTGTTCAATTTGGTTTTCCAATGCAAGTAGCAAATCAAATTTGTTGCACTTAATGCAATTACAAACGACATCACTTGACAAGATACGACTTAAAACAGACAGAAATGAAAAGAAATATATTCAAACATGGTTAAATTATTGCACAATATTGCTTTAATTCTTAAGCTCAATCATTCATTTCATCATTTATCATTCGACAGTTAATGATAAGTCCGCCAATATTTAGAATATCGATCACTTATTAGCAATAATTGAAAATAAAACAATAACATTTAAATGAGGGAATTGAAAAAAAAAACTTACGCATATTTAATTTGAACTTTGTAATCATTTTTGCTGCTAAACAAGCTTTCTGTTATTACTTACTCTTTCACACTAAAATGCAATTTCCCAAAAAAAATAAGCCACAGATAAAAACTGGTCCTCAAATATTTTTAAAGCATTACTTATTAACCAAGTGTCAAAAGAAAAATATGTCCAGTCCATCAAAAAATTTGGCAGCGTATTCACATTCGTCAGAAGTTAGTAGGACTCTAATTGGGTTACAGTTCAACACACATTTGAGGTCTTTGATGTTGAGTGCAGAAATCAGGCTAAATAGAATTGTCGCCACCATATGTGGGCATAATGCGGCACACGAAGAACGGAAATGGATGTGGGAAGTAAGTAGTGAGTAGTGCAAATGGAAATGTTACACGCGCTGTTGCCCTCGACCATCCATAGGAATGATAGACTACAATGCCGACGACGAAATTTGCACAAAATTTGAATAAGCTGATTGAGTTTTAGTTGAGCGTATGTTATACGAATAGTTCGAACGTTTGGAGGGCATAGCTCTCCAACGACGGCATTAATATTTAAATTATTTTCGCGATTGAACATACGTAGTATATATACATATATATATATGTGTGTGTGTAGAAAATTGTGCCGTACTTTGAACGGGAAAAAAATTTAATTTGCTAAATCCGATTGCCTGTAAATGGTTTTAATTATCTAGAATCTAGTTTAGCAATTCTCAAAAACATATATATTTATTTAATTTCCTGGATAACATTTAAAACTAAGTACATTGCATAGAACGCCAAGCAGAAGAGTTGACCACTGCCCACTCAGTTCAGCATCTTTGCACCAACGGGATCGGGCGCAGACATCGCATAGCCCAGATGCTGAAGAGCTCGCCGAATCTCACTGAAGACACTGGCATCGTCGATTGTTGATGGCAGGACAACAAGCTCGTTGCGGGCAAAGTCCGCCATTGCCTTTCGCATTGTCTTGCCGGATCGAGTGCGTGGCAAGTTTTTAACCGAGGTGATCAGGCGGAAGGCGGCAATGGGGCCAACTACATCGCGTATGAGCTTGATAATCTCCGCGGAGAGCTTGGCATCCGTTTTCTTGCAGTTCTCTACAGGGATGTACAGACAGAGCGGCACATGGCCCTTTGTTGCCTCCGGCACGCCAAAGACGGCCACGTCAACAACGTCTGGATGACGGAGCACTGCATCTTCAAGACTGGAGGTGGACAAACGATGGCCGGCCACGTTAATGACGTCATCATCGCGTGATGTTATAAAAATGTAGCCACGTTCATCCTTATAGCCAGCATCCATTGTGTCATAGTAGCCCTGCAAAAATAAATGGCATTTAAGATTTGCAATTGCAAATCAAAAACAAGCTTAGCTCACCGGAAACTTTTGGAAGTAGAGTTTGCGAAAGAGTTCATCGTTTTTATATAGAGTGGCCATATTACCAGGAGGCAGTGGCAACTTCAGCGCAATCCGGCCCATTTCCGAGGGCAGAGCCTCTGTGCCATCCTTTTTGAGTATCTTAACTGTTACGATGGCATGGTTATAAAATAACAAACACGATTTGATTATCACAATAGAATAAACTCACTATCATAGCCCACCAGTGGGAGACCAGTGGAGTACATGGGAGGATCGAGGCTCTGTTGGAAGCCCAGGCACGTTGCCGTTATAGCCGAGCCAGTCTCCGTCTGCCACCAGTGATTAAGAACCGGCACCTTGAACGTCTTCCCTATCCAGGCTTTCGTCTCGTAGTCACAGTGCTCGCCTGATACGAAGATAGCACGTAGGGATTTCATGCTGTACTGCCGCCCATAGCTGATCTCCGGATCAGCTCGACGTATGACCCGGAAGGAGGTCGGCACAGAGAAAATGGCGCATACCTTGTGCTGATCAATGAGTCTAGAAAAGATAATATTGGGCAAATTCTGAAACGGTACAATTTAATATTCAAATGCCCCAAAAGTCAGAACTCTGTTGAAAAAATTTGGTGCATTTTTTAAGAATGAGGAGTAATAGTCCGATGGTATCACACTAGTCAGAATAAGATGAAGTAGATGGACATACAAACTCTCAAGAAGGGGCACAATATATAATAATAATATTATTATTACATTATAATATATTCTATTAAATCAGATTAGAACAGAAGGCATATATTTTATGAATATACGTATGTTTTCAATCTAAATCAAATTTATTTTTGCAGACTGTAGTCATAATAAAGTTATTATATGAAATTCTACTTGCTTAGATGAATAGATAAATAATGCAAAATTAATCTTGCTAGCTGGATAAAATATTAAATTATAATGAAGCATAAATTTAATAATAATTAACTAAAAAAATCTTTCGGTACGTATCAAAATTATAGTTTATTTCAGATATATTGCCAAGAAAAAAATTATGGTAAATTAAATTTTTTATAATTTACAAGGATTTAAAAACTTGAGTTTTGTTTTATTAGGAATTTATTTTTATAGAAAAGTAAATTGAAAACCCATCAGCTAAAACTGTTTTTGTATTAATTATAATAATGCTACTCAAATCCTCTTCATTTTAACCATCTAACTACTCACCTAAAGTACTGTCCCGGGTCCGGGGTGCGATCCGGCTTGCCCTCGTACATGACGCTCGTGGCACCCAAGCAAAGCGGACCATAGCATATATAGGAGTGTCCTACGACCCAGCCCATATCGGAGGCAGCCCACCACGTATCGTCTGGCTGAATGCCATAAATCATTTTCAGGGTGTACATCAGTGCCACTAAGTGGCCTCCAATTGTGCGCAGCACCCCCTTCGGCTTGTCCGTGGTGCCAGAGGTGTAGAGTACGTAAAGCGGATCATTGGCTTCGACTGGCACACATGCCACTGGCTGATTGGCATCAGCCATGGCCAGCACCGTGGACCACAACACATCAGTTGTCTCATCCAGAATATCCGAAGAAACCTTTTCGCGCATAAAAATTATATTGCGCTGCGGTGGCCTCCAGCGCGACATATTGACGGCCGAGTGCAAGATGTCCAAATAGGGCACCACTTTGCCAGGCTCCAAGCCAGCATTAGCTGCAATAACAAGCTTCGGCTCCACGTGCTCAATGCGCGAGCAGAGCTCCCGTGCGGCGAAACCACCAAAGACCACCGAATGAATGGCGCCAAGGCGAACAATTGCCAACATTGCTACAATTGTCTCCGGTATCAATGGCATATAGATCACGACCCGATCTCCCTTGGTCACGCCAAGTTTGGCCAGTCCACCGGCGAGTAGCACGACCTCGTCGTATAGCTCCTGGTAAGTGACCTTGCGCACCGTCTCCGTCATCGGGCTATCGTGGATCAGCGCCACCTTGTCCCCCTTGCCCGCTAGAATGTGCCTGTCGATGGCATTGTAGCAGGCGTTCAAATACCCACCCACATACCATTTGGTAAATGGCGGATTGCTGTTGTCCAGCACCTGCTGCCATGGCCTGTCCCAATCCAGCAAGTGTCCCAACTCCTCCCAGAAGGCAACTGGATTTTGCACAGATTTGCGATACGCCTCCATATACAACGGACTGTGCGCCTCAACGGGCATGCCACATAAAGACGACGAAACACCTTCATATATAAAACGAATCAATCATTTATAGTTTTCGAGTTCATTGACCTGCCGAGACGGGATGCTTAGTGCCTCATTAAATGCTACAGAAATGTTGGCGCTGAATAGAACTTAAAATCGGTCAAAGCCAAAAACTAATTTGCACTTTTGCGACATGCGACTTGGTTAATTACATTTTATATATTCAATAGACTCTACTTCGCTTTCAATTGTCGCATTTATATATACATTCTTATGTATATCTATCGGCTCTGACCGATAGCTCAACAAAATAAGGGCTCCATGACATGATACTACAGTTTCTATAGACTCTAGCTCAATTCAATCTGAACTTTAAAATTTATGTACCCTAACACTTGGAATAAATAAGGTATTTTCTGCATGCGGTACAGATATCCAAGTTGGCAGAATCAGACCATTTTCCCATACAATTTTCAGTATATTTTTTGTTTACCAACTAGAATCGGTCAGGATTTTAATTTAGCAATCTCCAAGGGTATGGAAACGTTGGCGTGACTAGGCTGGTCTTTCTTGTTCCAGGCTTATATATGTGTATAATATATATATACATATATATATATATATATATATATATATGTGTGTGTAATTACATCACAAATTTATATTATTTTACAAATACATAATGTACTTATAAATACTCACTCCCTATGCACAACACATTTGGATATTTTTCAAAAATCGACTATAATTTTTCCTTTGTCATTTTTTTTTTTTTTAATTATTTTTTACATAATTAAACTGATTTCTTTGTGCTTATGTACTCGAGCCGTCATTTTGAACTTTCTGAGATCACTATAAATTGTCAAGATTAGTATTGAAAACTTACTGCCGTCGTTATTGGGTTTATTCACTGCGTCTTTAACCAGCTCCATTTTCGCAAGTATGTCACTTGATAATGATTTGTATTATGTACTCCAAATATATGTACATATATATATGTATATATGTAGATCCCTATGTCGGAAATTGTAGCTCAGCTTGGACACAACCGTTGCTTGGAAGGCGAAACGTTGCAATGAAATTTAAATGCTCGCAAAACAAATGAAAACCAGAACTCAAAAGCATTGGTTCAAAGGTGTATGAACACTCTCACTAAATGAGAATATTGAGACGTTTTTCAAAACCATTGATAGTCTCACCCCAAATAAAATCAAAGTTTTTATAATTAGCCCATTATAAACATTTGACTTTCACATCTAAATCCAAACTAACACTTAATTTATAACAAACAAAGGGTTATCGGTAGGTAGGAATCTATTTCCTCCATTAAGTAAAATATGTAGAATTGACGTAGTAAAAAAAGATTTACTAACTAAATATAATGTATAAATAAAAAGGGATCTATCAGTACAATCTGTTCAATACAATAAAAAAAAGTAGAATAATTAAAATTGGAAAAAAATTAATTATAATTAAAATCGTTCGATTGAATTAATTAGTTTGTAAATGTTTTTATAGTTAGCCAATAGGTATAAATTTTGTTGTATTAATAAAAGAGAATTCTGAAAATGTACTTGAAGAGAGCATTTTTTTTAAGTTTGTCTTTCTCCAAGCTCTTAAAGCTTTTTCAGTAAGATATATTCACATATGCTGATGGCGCAGCTAAAACTGTTCAATTGTCTGCCGACATGCAACCATATTTTATTCGTCACAAAAATCATGTTAACGGTATTATATATGAATGTAATTTAATGCTTTTTACTGTATTTGTATTAAGCCATGATGAAGTTATAAAAGTGTAGTACGTGTATATATTTAAAAAATAGTTGCGTGTCTATTTCTTCTTTTTATCCTTCTTGGATTTCTTTGTTGGCGGTTGTGCAGCAACCCCCTCTACTGCCTCCGA
This sequence comes from Drosophila picticornis, assembly GCA_035043845.1. Lineage (NCBI taxonomy): Eukaryota > Metazoa > Arthropoda > Insecta > Diptera > Drosophilidae > Drosophila > Drosophila picticornis. The sequence continues at coordinate 11,229,701 of JAWNMR010000362.1, read as the reverse complement.
TGATGTCTCCACACTGAAACCCTTGATGAATGGCTTGACCAATCTAAACACCAGTTTTTCGTGCTGCACATTCGTCGAGTCCAAACTAAGTCTCACTGTGACTGGATCAAAGGAATGGAAAACCACACTGCCACAGCGCTGCGTGTGATCCTCCTCATTGAATGTAAATATGATTTCGCTCTTACTGCGCTCCGTACCATCTTTGCCATCCTTGTCGCCCTTCAGGTAGAGTGTGCCCTCCAGGCCGTACTTGGGTATAAGTACTTGTAAGGCATTCTTGCGCACAAACAAAACATATCTGTAAAAAGTAATAAAGAAGTAAAAAAAAAACACAACAAAATAAAGAAAAAACTGTGTTGCTTTACCCCTTTTCATCCTCCTCTTTGCCGCGGAAGAACATATGTGTATTAAGTGCTACGGATGCGCGACCAGCGTATTGCGCCATTTTGTGACGATAATTTAGATTATTGCACAGCTCCTCGTTAGACTTGCGCTCCAGCAGCTGGGCATATGTACTGTCGGCTCCAATGGAGGCTGCCAGTAGGCGATGTACCATGATGTCCGAGTACCGACGAATTGGCGAGGTAAAGTGCGTATAAATATCTGCTGCCAGGCCATAATGGAAGAACTCCTCCTTTTGCAGGCTACCGCTGATGAAGTACACCGCTTGCATCATGCAGCGTGTGGTTAGAATTCGAATCATCGTATTGAAGTACGGATTATCCGCCTTGACACATTTATCAAGCGAATGCGCCAACTCGAGACCTGAATCCGTGACCACCTCAAATCCCTGATAGCGTGCCGCCTTCACAAGCGGATCAAAGTTGGTTGACGGTGGCTTTGGATGACGACGCAGCACAGCGCATTCAGTAAACTCGGCAGCAATGTGCTGCGCCACAGTTATATTGGCCAGCAACATGAACTCCTCCACCATTGAGTTGGTATCACGCATTTGCTTGGCCTCCACCTCGAGCGGCTCATGCGTCTCACTGTCTACCTGAAAGCGTATCTCTGGCGAGGCCAGCAGCAATGCTCTAAAGAGAATGCAAATTATTGCAGCATATTGAGAAGTCTTCTGGAATAAACTTACCCGTTGTCCATACGCCGCTTCTTGAGTATCTTGGCCAGACGATTCAGATGACGCAAAGATTTGGCGATCTCTCCAGTCTGTGTGGAATCATCGATAAGAGCCTGTGCCTCCTCATAAGTCATAGCGCGCTTGGACTTAATAACGCTCTTGTGAAAGCGTTTATCCAGAACATTCGCCTCCCTGTCCACTTCCCAAACGCAGGAGAAGGCAAAACGCTCGACGCCGCCAACCAACGAGCAGAGATTGGAACTGAGTAACTCCGGCACCATGTCAATGCGCTTGCCCACCAGATAAACAGTTGTGCCACGTGCGGCAGCCTCCTTATCCATTGCATTCCCAGGACGTATAAAATGGCTGACATCAGCAATGTGCACGCCCACTTCAAGATTCCCATTGGGCAATTCGCGGCAATGCAGCGCATCGTCAATGTCCGTGCATCCGGGTGGATCCACAGAGCAAATATATAAGTCCCGCAAGTCCACACGCTTGGCATAATCCTCTTCTGTAATGGACCACGGCATTTTCGGCAAGAAACTAAGCACTTCTTCGGAAAACTTGCAGTGCGGCACATCATGTTCCAGTAAGATCACTTCATTCTCAGTTGCCATGTTGCCCAAGGGACCCAACGAACGCACGAAGTGCCCATGCGGATAACGTGAGTTCCTCGGCCAACTGTCAATGGTCACAATGATGCGCTGATTCTGCAGCTTTGACGCCTGACGGGTCTCAATGCGTATGCGTGGGATCTTGCGATCAGCGGGCACAAAAATATGCCGAGTAGTGTCCTCTATCAGACTGGGCTGTAAGATGCCGCAATACTGACGCCACTTGCGACGCACAATGCCCACAATTCGACCAGTGGGTGTGCGCTCCGCGACTGGTGCAGTCTGCACCTGCTGCAGCATCTCTTTCTCTTCCTCCGCACGCTCCTCGCTGGGCACGTCATCGGCATAGACATTCTTCTCCTCAAGCACAATCTCACTGGGCGCCGACCATTCGCTTTCGGGCAACAACTCCACAGCCACAAGGTCGCCCTCGACGGCGCGGTTAAGCGACTCGCGTCCTTGTATTAAAATCTTCAAATTGTCATGGAATTAATAATGATTTTTATGTACTCTTTTTAAAGTTCATATTTTGTATGGCGAATTTCATTGTTTGATCAAATTTATATGAATAATCAAACGATCTTTGGCTATGGGATATTAAGATATTGAGTACACCGATATCTATTTGCCCTTAACCGGGATCACAATAAATTGCACTTACGTATGTGTAAGCATGGGGAATATTTTGTAAAAAACTTACACCAGTTTCATAGCCTTCCACACTAACACTGCCTTCGAGATAGTTCTCCCTGGATGCATGAAAGGAACCTTGCACCAATTTTTTTAGACGCAGACCTTCAAGCAGTTCCTTCATGCTTAGATGCGGCGGAAATTGGGGCAGTGCTTGCTTCTCATTCTCGAATGTCTTTAGCGACAACTTGTCTACCAGCAACGGAAAGTCTTCGAGCGATTTAACATACTCCGCTGCGCTGGCCACCAATATTTTCTCTGCCTCCGCCTTGGCGCGGTTGCCAGCATCGTCTGTAAGCAGCACAACACGGGTGACACTGCGTCCACTGCGCTGAAAGACCTTGGAGTCCTGCGAGGTTTGCAGATGGGAATCATACCATTTGGTGGCCAATCGAATAGCGCGATCATTGCGATCGTTGGCGGTCTCGTCGGGTTCTCGATCGGCGTAGGTGTCTCTGGTGAATTGAAAATTAATTTGAATGTTAGTTATTCAAAACTGAATCCAACTAAAACTTTACTTGTGGTGCTCATTGACAAACACATAAAAATTGCGCGTGCGATCGTGAATAAGTTCGTTGAGACGCTTGTAGATGGACGAGCTCTTGTGTTTCACTTCGTTCAGCACCGTGGTGAGCACGATTACATTGTGGAGTACGTCCTCTTCGAGTACATCGATTTGATCCAAGACCACATTGGTGTCCAAAACAATGTAGTGTGGAAATTTGAAGAGGCTGCTTTTGATGTCGTGCCCCGATGTCAATTCGTATACCTCGTTCTGGAAGCAATACTGACACAGATATGAGCCGCAGCCGATGTCATCGCGCAGATAATGCTCTCGCACTATCTTCAAGATGTTGCCGCGTTTTGTTTTACGCGTAAATTCGCGTAAAGTTTGCATATTTGTAACGAAATGAAATTAACACACAATTCACATGCGTGCCGGAAAAGGGGGTCCTTACACGTTCAGTCTAAGTTCCACACAGATGCACTGTACAAAAAATATTCGCTCATACTTGGGAATTATTTCACGAGCAAATACATCAATTTGAATTATACTTAGTAAAAATGTTTGTTGAATAAATAGCAATAGCAACTTAAAAAACATATCAAATCTGTGAACAAAACACACCATATTTATTAACACATTTTCGTCATGCAGACATGTTGCGCATTTAGTGTTTTGCAGCACTAGCCCCGTTGGCGTTAAGCAGCACTGCTTCTGCATTTGTATTCGAAGTCTTCAGCACGTGTACAACGCACGTTGCGGTGTTATTTAAATTATTTACAGCTTGCTAAAGATTGTATTTGGTATGGTTTCAAATGAAAAAAGCTTTCCGCGCGGCGGAATAGCAAACTTACAAGCAAATACCGAAATCAGCGCACCAAATGTGGTAAGTGAACAGGGACAAATTCCAACAGCTCAATTGATGACTGCCGGTTTTCTTGCAGATTTTTGGTGCCACCCAGAAAAAGATAAAGAAGGCGTCAAAGCCAAAGGATAAACAAACCGACAATGAAAACACAGAGCAACTGCAGGCATTCTCCGCGGAATCGCTAACGTTTGACACACTCCAGGAGCACATGCTGGTGATGGGCGTCGTGAAATCAGCGACCGCCACCTCGCTCCAAATTGCACTTCCCGGTCGAATGACGGCGCGCGCTCTCGTCGCCGATATATCAAATGCATACGCACGCGTCGCCCAGTCCTACATGGGCGGCGACGATAGCGAGTATCACGATCTGTCCGAGCTGTTCAAAGAGGGACGCATCGTCTATGGACGGGCAATGAAAATGGAGAGACAGGAAGGGAAAAGCTCGATGCTCTTGCTGACACTCAAGCCGGCCGATGTGAACAGCAGCTTGCGACACGGCAGCATCAAGAAGGGTTTCATCTTCTCGGGCGCCATCGAGGAGATACAGGAGCACGGCTGTGTAATTGAGACGGGCATTCAGGGGCTACAGGCTTTTATGCCCAATGAAGACGTAGCACAGCAGCATCATATCGGCGAGCTGATCTTTCTGAAGGTGAAGCAAATTCAGCACAACGCCGAGCGGAGTACGTGCCAGTGCATCCAGCTCGAACAGCACAAACTAAAGATCAAGAGTCAGAATGAGACAAATCTGGACTACATTCTACCAGGAAGCATTGTCAAGTTCAAGGTGTCCAAGCAGCTAAAAAACGGACTGGAGGGTAGCATTATGAACGAATCGTTTAGGGGCTACGTGAATGAGCATTATTTATCCGAGGCGCTGTACACGCCCCAGGACTATGAAGTGAATGAGGAGTATCTGGCACGTGTGCTCTATGTGATGCCACTGACCAAGCTGGTCTATTTAACCTTTAATTTGAATATCGGCGTCACAGCCGAGCAGGAAGCTGCCGAGGAAAAGGAATTGCCCAAAAAGGGCACTATTGTGGAAAAGGCACGTGTTCTGCGCCATGGCACCGGCGGCATCATACTCCTGCTGAATCGCAAACACAAGGGACTCATCTCGTACGGCTCCATCAAATCCAACTTCAAGGGTAACTACGATCAGGATGTGGTCCTCGCCAAGTACAGCACTAAGAGCAAGCACAAGGTGCGTGTGCTGGGCTATGATGTGATCGAGTCGCTCTTCTATTGCACCGACAATCCCAACGTGGTAAACGAGAAGCTATACATGCTGGACGATCTGCAAGCCGGCGACATTGTTTCGGCTCGCATTGTCAAGCCAGATTCAAAGATTGGCGGCTACTGTGTCAAAATAGGCAAAGTAAATGGCATCATTGAGCAGATGCAGCTGGCACCAAATGTCCGCTACGATGTTGGACAATCTCTGCGTTGCCGTGTCTTGGATATCTGCACTGAACGCAAGATTTGCTATCTGAGCAATCGCAGGGAATATTTGAGCAAGAGCGCAAGGCTCCTCACCACGCTGCAGTCTGCACATTCAGGCAATCTTTTCACCGGCACAGTGGTTAAATGCGAGCCCACCTATATACTGGTCAAGTTCTGTAACGGCCTCAAGGGTGTGCTGCACAAGCAGGAACTCAACAGTTTGATGGAGGCCACCTTCTTCGAGGGCCAAACGACCAAATTTCGAATTGCAGGACGAAATATGGAACAGATCTTGCTAACGCTGCCCGAGGATAAGTTCCAGCTGGGCGAAATCTGTCCCGTTGAGATCACAAACGCCTTGGACGCGGGTCTCGAAATTAAAATCACCATCGCTAGCGACGAACAGGACGAGTCGATGGCAGAGGATGGGGAGGAGCAGACTGAAGATTTTGTCGGTCTAATGCCAGTACGTCTGCTCTCTGATTACGTAGATTTGCAGGAGGCACAGAAACGCATTTATCCCGTCGGCTTGCACATCGAAGCCGCCTGCATTCAGCAGAACATTTTCAGTCTGCGCGATGTGCCCTATTTCAGTGAGAATGTGACCAAGGATTGGCGCACCGTCCAGGTGGGCGATGTGCTGCGAGCCCATGTGAAGCATGCCACCGATCAGGTGCTGGAGCTACTGCTGCCCGTGCGCAACTATAACAAACTGGTCAAACTGCACGTCAAGATGCTGTGCCCGAAAACCTATCGCGATGTCCCCATTGTGCTCGAGCCCGACCAACTGCTGTACGTCAAGGTGCTCAGCAAGGAGTCAGAGACCAAAACGCTCACCGTGTCCGCCAAACTGGCACATGTGTGGAGTGGCCAGCTTTCAGATACATCCAAGCTAGTGGAGAGGTAGGTGAATCAGAAATCCCATTTTGAAAAGTACTCATTCAAATTGAAAATACTTACAGCTATTTGGAAGAAGTACTGGAAATAAGGAAATCATTGAAAATATTGGATGCACCCATAGCCAATCACTCATTGGGCGATAAGATAAATGTAATCTTCAAGGGCGTCGATCCGGCGACCAACAATTGGGTATATAATTTGCATGGTTCCAATGCAATAACAGCGCTGTTGGTTGCCAGCATGGTGGGCACAGCGGCAACAGCACCTGAAGTGGGAAGCCAACAGCAAGCAGTCATCTTGTGGATTGACTATGCCAACGATATATTGCTCATTAGCAACAGGAAGGTTGATATCGAGCACATTAGCAACAGCAGGGAGTTGCCTCAAAATCTAATTTCCAAGTCGGGCATGAAAGCGAAGGTGCTGCTCAAGCTGGATAGCATTGTGGTCTGCTCGCTTAAGAAGGGTGCCAACAATCCCCTTGTGTTCTGCCCGTTGCGTCTGCACCCCAACGATGTGGAGAACTCCGCCAGTGCTTGTCTGCGACAGGGTGACTTTTGTAATCTGGCATTTATTCACGAGCAGCTGCCGATTGCTGTGCCAGAGACGGTGTGGAAGCTGTGGAAGGGCGTTAAGCGTGCTGCAACCGACGAGTGTGAGGAAACGCCCATCGTCAAGCCCAAGAAGGCCAAACTGGAATCAAAGCCAACGAAGCCAAAGGTACCAAGTAATAAAAAAGAGAAAACGGAGCCGCTGCAGAATGGCAAGCAAAAGAAGAATGGCCAGCTATTCTTCGAAGACAAAAAACCGACAACAAAGTCAGGTAACTTAAAATCCAATGTAACCGATTCCGCCGTAAAAATCAGACTGCCAGGCATTACCAGCTTTTGGGAAGCGGGCCTCAACACATTGAACGGCAAGCAGGAAGAAGTCAGCTCCGCAGACGAGGACGATGATGAGACGGGCGCAGCAGCAGAAGCTGAGGCCAGTTCCAGTAAAAAGAAACGGCTTAGCTCTAAGGCAAAGGCCAAGGCGGAAGTAAAGGAGGAGCAGCGATTACGTAAAATCGAAGAGCGCAATGCAGATCCCAGTCAGCAACCAGAAACCATCGATCAGTTTGAACGCCTAGTGATAGCCGAGCCCAACAGTAGCAAATCCTGGATACAGTACATGTCCTTCCTGTTGTCAAATACAGAGATCGATAAGGCTCGTGAAATTGCTCGACGCGCCATCAAAACAATTGCGTTCCGCGAGACCAAGGAGCTGCAAAACATTTGGATTGCCCTCATAAATTTGGAACTCAGCTTCAATTCATCCAATTTTGATGACGTGCTCAAGGAGGCACTTAGCCATAACGATCCGCTGGAGACATACCTAAACCTAGTCGATGTGCTCAAGTCGCACAATCTGAAGGAGCGTCTCATCAACACATTGAATATAATCATGCGCAAATTCCGAACAGAGTTGAGGGTTTGGAAAGTGTCTGCAGATGCTTACTTCTGGCTAGGATTGGTGGATCGTGTGCAGCCAACGTTGCAGCGAGCACTCAACGTTTTGCCCAAAAATCAACGTGAGCATTTAATTTATATTAACCAATTGATTATTAATTAAATTATGTTTCCATCCTATTTGCAGACATCAATTGCATTGTTGCTTTCGCGAAATTGTATGCCCAGCATGAGGATAATGCGATGGCGCAAACATTGCTGGATGATATTGTCACCTCATATCCAAAACGTATTGATATTTGGGTGCTGTACGTGGACATGCTGATCAAGAGTGGATTAATTGAATCCGCAAGGTGCGTACGACAAATTTAACTCAGTTAATTGGTGTATTGACTTTTATTTGATCACTTGCAGAAATGTACTTGAACGTGCTGTGCTGCAGAAGCTGCAACCGGACAAGATGCTTGTTATCTACAAAAAGTATCTGGACTTTGAGCAGAAGCACGGCACGGAGGGGAACGCGGCAAGGGTTAAGCAGCTGGCCGAGCAATACGTCCAGAGTCAAAATAAGGCGCTCAAATAGGTTATACAATTTTTTGAAGGGTACAAAAGCAAAAACGATCTACAACTTCAGGACAACTTATACACAACACATATATATATATATATATATATATGTATATGTATATATATATATATACATAAGTGGATATGGATATCAAGTTGTTGAAGCATCCCCACTCGCATCAGCAAAACAGATAGACAATTAAAGTTTTTGTTGATACTTTATTCTAACATCTATTTTAAATGAAGTGTGTGTGATTCTTGGACGCCTACTTTTGTTTTAAACATATGTATATTATATATATAAAAATACATACAAACTGTGTGCGGCCACTCCCAGAGCGCGCAGCTACATGTAAAAATGTAGCAGCGAAGTCTGGAGAGCGTGCCACATCGTAACTTACATTTTGAACAATGAAAATGAATTAATGGTTTGGGATTGGTGTTAAATAATGAATATGGTTTCTGAATAAGAACATAATTTTTTTAAGAATGGGTTTGGGGTGGGAGTGGGGGTGTGTGTGTTTTGTGGGCGTAGTATTGGACGCGGATGGCGATGCAGCACAGCGACGCCTGACGAATTACAATGACAATGAATGACTCTTACACATTAATCAATAATATGATGCAAATGATAGAAAATGTTATTTGCTCATTCGATTATAATTAATTTTTACATAAAACAGTCTTGAGCGCAGCGCTTCCAGGCGCCCAATTTCAATCCTTAAATATGCCTCGCGCCTTCGCTGATATCTTGCGCACACGTCCCCGACTGCTGACGCTGACCAGTTGCTCATCACTGTCCGCCTCGCTGCTTTCGCCATCCTCCACCGCGCGCGGCTGCTCCTCGCGCTCCTGTGAGCTGGTGTTACTGGTTGCCGCATGAACATCTCCGTTGCGCATACGCTTGCGCAGATTGTTCTCCTGCTGCTGATCTTCCTCATCGGATTGTTCATTGTAGCGAGGGCGCTTCTGATTACGTCCGCTGCGATGATTGCGACCGCTGCGATGATTGCTACGCAGGCGATTCGATCGATCGCGCGGAGCCTCATAATCGTCATCGTCGTCATCGTTCATCAAGGATTGATCAGATGGTGCACGACCGTGTCGCACTTGGCGCTGTTCGCGTCCCTGTCTGGCGCCGGTTGCTGCGGATGAGGATGATGTTTTGGTTTTACGGCGTGTACGTCCATTGTTGGGCGCTACGTAACTGGTTAGGGGCTGATTGTCTTCAGAGTCTGTGGCAGTTGCTTCCGCATCGTCATCGTCGCCGTCGCCGTTGCTGACCTGTGAACTGGATCCGCCATCAGTGCCCTCATCGGAGGCAGCGGCTTCCTCCTCATCCGGCGGTTCCAGTGCCTGCTCTTCTTCCTCCTCTTCCTCTTCCTCCTCCTCCTCCTCCTCCTCCTCACCCTGCGACTGCTCCTGGCTGTGGCGAGCACGCAATCTGCGAGTGGTAACATTATTGGTTGGGAGGATGGGGCGTCTGGAATTGGGATTCGACATAACAGATAGGAGGCGTGGGCTGTTCAGCGGATCGAGACTTGTGTCCAGCTCATCAGCATTGCGTTGGTGGCGCGACAACATTCGACGGGGAGCACGCGATGCCGCCGTCGACTCACTGCCCAGATAGTTATGATCATGGGCGGCCATAGCCGGCTCCTGGTGGCTAGAGCTGCTAGTTGTGGACGTGGCATGCGAGCGCGTCATATGCGTGCTACGCGGCACCGAGGGCAGGCGGCGTCGCAACGCCAACGGGTGAGGGGCTACTGTGCTGGACGATTTAGGAGGCACAGTTTCTGTGACACGAAACAAAAATAGGAAGAAAATTTAATTGTGAAATTGGAGAAGTAGCTAGTGATACTCACTTTGCTGGTTGTTGGCCAACGGTTCATTATCGCTGTCATCGTCATCGTCCTCGCTGTCAGCGGCAGCCGTCACAACCGTATTGCGATTTGTACGCAGCTGTCGGGATGAGACTGCAGCGCTGCTCGCTTGACTGAGAGCCGCTCGACTCGTCGATGGCATGTCATCCTTTGTGGGTGTGGGTAGAATCTAAAAGAGATATAAAATCAAAGTTAATGTTTTTGATATAGAAATATTCAAGCATAGAACTTACTTCTTCAGCCTCTTCGCTTTCCTCGTCGTCCTCCTCTTCGATATCACTGCCGTGTGCCCAATCGATGAGAGCGCGTTTGGCGCTTTGCCTGGTCGGTCGCCCAACTGGTCCATGCGAATCCGTATCAGACTCAACGATGCGACCATTGCGCACGGGCAGATGATAGCTGTGATCATTTTCGGCTGCATTGTGAGATCGTCCGCCATTGGCTCGTGTATTTCGGGAGGGACTCTCGAGGCTGGAGCCAGCTGATGCAGCAGCGGCACTAGTGCTTGGCCCATTGCCAATCGCCGTGGAGCTCTTAACTCTGGCTGGCCGACCTTTCTTTCGCGGGGTCTGACTGTCCTGGGTGCTATCATCCTGCTGGGAATGGGACGCTGCCACCATCAGATGCTCGTCCTCGGAACTGCCCAGCAAGCGGCGTGTGCGACGAGTAGGCGCCACAGCTGCACCACGGCTTCCACCCGGTTGAGCAGCTTGCTCGTTTCGATGTCTTTTATTGCCGTGTCCTTGCTGACTGTTGGCTTTGCGTTTATTGCCGGCAACTGCGGCACGTCCGCGTCGACGCTCGTTGGGATTGTAGCTCTCTTCGGAGTCTTCATCGCTGGCATTCTGGCGCGCTGTTCGACCACCACGCCGACGACGTGCCTGCTGCGGCGAACTGTCATGGGAGTGGGCCTCCTCATCCTCGTTCTCATCGCTGCTGCCATCCGATGTAGTGTCCTCCTCCTCCTCTTCATCACTCTCCGAATTACTGCTGATCTCATGACGTCGCTGCTGTGCATTTGACGATGAGGATGTCACCCGATTCGAGCTCGTGGTGGCACTAACGGCAACACCATTCCGACGTCTGCCTCCACGCTGAGTGGCACGTGACGCCTGCTGTTGCTGCGCCGACACATCGTCATCGTCATCATCGTCGTCGTCATCGTCCTCCTCCTCGCTAGTATGCACTGGCAATCTTCTGGCAGCGGCAGGCGGCTTCTGTGTACGTCGTGTGGCACGTTCCGTCGGCATTCGTTTGCTGGGACTGCTCGAGCCGCGTCCACTGCTGCCCGATTTGTTCTTATTGGCACGTCTGCGCGCCGCCTTCCAGTTGCTGATCACCGTCTTGATCTGTGACTCGAAGAGTGCACATAAGCGAAGCGTCATTGCATAGATCTGCAAGAGAATGCGATGCAAGAGTAATTAGTGAGAAGAGCTCCATGCCGAATATTGTTGATTTGTAAATAGTTATTGTAGTTGTTTTAGTATTAGCCAAAGAGCAAGCAAACCTTACCGCTAGGTTATCCTATTTAAGTTGATTGTCACGGATCGTCATTCATTTGGTTTAGTTCGAAATATGTGATGGGTTTTGATTGATTCGATTGATGGTTTATGAGTTGGGTGGTGGTTAATTTGAAGTTTGAAGGCATGTTAACAAAATGCAAAAGAAACGTTTAGAAGAGATGAGCTGGTGTGCAAGCTAGTGTTTGGTGTTAGCGGTGGGGGAAAACATTGGAAATGGGGTAGTGAGCATCTTCTATATACTGAACAAATTAACACAACATAAAAATTGCCAAAAGGTATTTAATTGTTTGTGTGCCGGCTAGTTAAAATAGTAATTCGATCTTTAACCCAATTGGCCATCCAAATTATTCAGTTAAAAACAAGAATTTATACAGTTCTCACTGAGTCAGGCTGTTTCTTAAAAAACAATTAAGACGATCAAATAAATATTAATAAATGAAACAATCCATAAAATTATAATTTTTTGGTTGTACAGAATAATAGACGATTTGCGAAACATAAGCCGCGTTCGAGGAGAAAAACCATTTTGATTCTACTTAAAATTCAAATATTTCTAAATACAACTTCGAAACAATATTGGAATTTTTTTGATTAAAATCTTCTGGTGCATTGTAAATAGCTTGTTTTTTTTTTTTAATTATCTTGGGATTTTCGTGCATGATCCGCTTAATTTTCGGAAATTCAAAATTAAATTCAGATAACGTTTTTTTCTTCTTTTTTTGTAGCAAAAACAATTCAATATAAACACGACCAGCAATGACAATGGCAAGGGATGCGCAGTTGGCATTGGTTTACAATAAATGACGATCTGCAGCAGTAGCCAGGTGTGGCTAGATGACTCACCCGAGAGCGTTTATTGGTATTGTAGTTCTTCGAATTGAGGAAAATGAGGCGCACATCCTTGGCAAAATCTAGTGGATCATCATAATTGCCACCGAGTAGATCCTCTTTGACTGTACGCAGGTCCATTGGTGTGGCAATTATTTCCAAGTAATCTGGGAAATCAATGGTATCGACTGGCTCACGAAATGGCAGCGAATCCGGCCGCTGCCACATCAGGTCCAACAGCTGTCGGCAGTCGGTGCGCCAGTCGCCATCTGATCGGGTGCGATTCGAGCTGCACAACAAATTTGCATTAATCAGTGATGATCTTAATAAGGTTTTTCTAGTGTTTAAGCTTACCGTCGAGTCGACGAAACACGCTGACGTGCAGCAGCTGCTGAGGTGGTTGGGCCGGTGCTAGTCGATGGAACAACATCCGAATCAGCTTCATTCTCCGTCGTCGACGAATGATAAACGTCGACCAGCTGATGATAAACGGCTGCCACATCTATCTCATCCGCTTCCCTGCTTTAAAGGCAAACTTGATAATTTTTGCTCCTCAAATATAATTAATATAGACCAGTTACCTAATTATACGCAAACATAGATCGGTAACAATCCGAGCATGCTTCACAATGCTGGTGTGCCGGCGATTGTACTGCTCTGCATTGGTGGCCAGATAGCGAACATCAAACTGGGCCGAGGTGATGCGGCGATAGAAATGATTCTCGAAGCGCGACTTGACCGTTGTTAAATCGATGGGATACTCAATTAGATAGGCGTAATCTGGATAAATATTAAGGTCGACTGGTGCCAGAAAATGTTCCGCTATTGACAAACGCATCACCTGAAGAATAAAAAATATGTTGTTATTCAAATCAAATTAGAGGCGAGTCAGGCAACAAGAGATTTGTTCAATCCAGAACATACCTGCTCAAGTCCAAGTATGATGCGACGGCAGGTTCCATCGCGATCGCCACGATGCCACTCCTCGGACTTTGGCTGATATAGTGTGGCGCGTATCTCTTCGGGCAATACGGGCACAGCGCCCCCGACTTCATCTGGTAGCCGCTGCTCATCGATGGGCTCCATATCCCAGGGACTCATGTACTCGTACTCGCCATTATCCCAGCGAACGCGGAAGCACATGAAAAACGAATCGGGAAAATCGGGGCTGAGTGCACGACGCGACTCAATTTGTCCCATCCACCAGCCGTCGTCGATCATACAGCGAAAGCGATCACCAATGCTCCAGTTGCGCTGTACCGCCAGATCGAAGGTCTGGCGCAGCACCAGAAAGTCAAGGACATCGGGCATGTCATGGTACTTGATCTTGAACGTGGTCCCCGTCATGTTTCCCTCGTCATCGATGATCGCCAGCTTGAGGCAGCATAGTCGTGGCGGACGTATCTCGTACTTGATGCCAATCACGCGCACGAGCTCATGATCGCGCAGTGTGCGGAAATTCCACGGCTCCGAGCTGTGCGACAGTTTGTAGACCTTTTTGAGGCGCACCGCCTCCAGATAGCGATGATGCCCTTGACGAAAGTATACAATCTCATCGCCCATTTGCGGATAGTAGGGCGCCTTGCGCGGCACCACCTCCGACAGCCATTCGGCTGGACGATAAATCTCTGGGATTTCGCCGTTGGGTGCAGTTGGGGGAATGAGCACACGCTTGCGTCCACGTTTTCTGCTGCTTGCCGCTGCCTGGCCTGGCACCGCGTCGTCACTGCTGTCATCGCTGATGGTGCGACGACGCGAAAGTGGCTTACGCTTGGAGCGTTTCGGTGGTTCGAGATTTGGTCCGGGTGTATCCGCCACCCAATCGGAGTAGTCGGAGCTATCCGTGTCCGATTCATCGCTGCTATCCTCTAGATTGTCTTCGACGTTCGAATAGCTGGTGTCGCCCGAACTATTGCTGCTATCATCTTCATCCTCCTCCGGAATGGGAGCAGCTGCATCATCGTAGTGCTCTTCCTGATCGCGCACTGCACGCGTCCGATACGCCGGCTGTTGTCCACCCGGCTGCTGTTGTTGTCCAGACTGTGCGCCACGTCGGCGTCCCGGTCGTCCACCACCATTGGAGCGTGTATTCCGTGGCCTGCCCACTCCCGCCAGCTGCGCCGATGCGGCACTTGCCGTATTTATCATTATGGGACGGCGGCGCATCTCACGCTTGTATTCCTGCGTCTCGTACTGGCCAGCCGAGTAGATGGTCTGCTTAAGGTTCTGCAGCTGGGCGTATCTCATGGGACGCACATAGGTGCGACGCACGAATTTTAATGGCAGTGCTTGTTGGGCTGGCAGCGCCTGGAGCGCTTGTTCTCCTTGGGCCTGCTGTTGACCCACATCTGGTGCTGCTGGCAGTGCAGCTGCCCAACCTTGACGTGGTGTGTTATCTGCCAGAGATCGACGTCCGCCCAGCACGTTGCCACGCTGTGGGGCATTGCGTGCGGAATTCGAATCGGGCAGCTGATCCTGGCCTTGGCGCATAATTAGGCGCTCGAACGACTGATTCGCATTGCTGGCATCGTTGGCATTGGAATTGTTGGCACTGTTGCCCCGACGATTGGCAAGTGCAGCAATCATGCGATCAATATGGGAATAATTGCCGCCTGCTCCTGCTGCAGCGGCTGCATCAGCTCCGCCTACGGCGCCAGCAGCACCGGCTCCAACTGGTGCAGCATTCGGTGGTGCGTTTATAGTGTTATCCTCGACCACAACGCCATCGATGCCCACCCTTAGATTGGGTATCAGCTGATCCGTGCTACAACTTTCGCGACCGGGTACAAAACGTTGATACCTGGTCGGATGCGGATTACCGTCGGCGTCGACTAGAAACGGCGGTGGCATTAAATGCGGCATTATCTGTGTCTGCTCATCAACAACATGCTGCTGAGCATCACGCAGAAGCGGTCGGAAGTCCGTGTGAAAGAACAGCTCCGTGGGCAGCTGCAAATATTGGACAACAATGTCAATGTGAGTAATGAAAATTCGAATGTTTTGTGTTTCACATACCAATTTGTACTTCTCGGTGCCAATGCCTAGGCCGAAGATTAGTATATGGCCGTGTGAATCGGTTGCTGCTATCATTGTGCCATCCGGCGACCACTTGGCATCGAACACACTGCCATGGCCTTGGCCATCGATGTCATTGAAAAACTGGGCAACAAACACGCCCTGTTCAATATCCCAGAGAAATACTTGGCCATCATGGCCGGCGGAGAGGAGCACATGCTCATCCCGTGGGTTCGATTCCAGCACGTACAGCTCATCTTTGTGGCCACGTAGCACGCGATGCAATTTGCCTGATTTCGAATCCCAAACTTTAATCTGTCACGCAACAAACAGAGGTTGTAAATAAAACAAATTCGATGATTAATTACTGCATTAACTCACAGTATAATCATTAACAGCCGTAAAGACGTAACGGTCCGAAGCATCCCAGGCTACCATGGTAACCTTTAATTTCTTACCCTCCTCCGGCTCCGGGCAACTACAAAAAATACAACATATATATTAGCTGGATTACCATAAGAAAATGTAAATGTGATTATTACCTTGGCTTTCGTTCAGTCATGCATAATTTAAGGCTTTTCCACTGCTGCGACTCAAAGGTCCAGATGTGTGCTGTGCCATCCTTGCTACCGGATATGAAACGCAGGCCGCGATGTGCCCACTGCACCGAATCTACGGCATCTGTGTAGGCCTCAGTTTCCAGTATGCGCTTGGGCCCATCCTCGGCCATCATGTAAACACGCACATGATGATCCACTGATCCGGCGGCGAGGAACATGCCGCCCGGCGAGAAAGTTGTGCACATCATTTGCGCCTGTCCTGGTCGAAGCTTCTCGTGATATTGCGTGGGCCTCGGAGCGAATGTTATCTTCTGGCCTCGTGGCGTCGAGTATTGCCAAAAGGCAATGGAGCCATCAGTGCTGGTCGTCACCAAGTATTTGAGATCGCTGCGCGGTGATGGGCAAAAATTTACAGAGGTTATCATGCCGGTGTGACCGGTAAGAACGGCAATTGGTGAAGTTGTCTGCATGTCCCATACGCGTAAAATGCGATCAACTGAGCCCGCGGCTAACATTGTGTTATCCAAATTGATGGCCATATCGGTTATCTCAGCGGAGGCACCGCGCAGCGTAGCCAACAGACGCCCATCCGCAGCGGACCAAATCTTGATCAGCAGGTCATCGGCACCGGTAATAATGTAGCGACCAGTGCGATCAAAAAGCACACAATACACCGATGACAAGTGGCCAACGGTGCGGCGCAGCAGATTCATCTTGCGGTAGAGCTCTGTGGGCACCAGCAACTTTCGACGCACCAACCCACCATGTTCCCGGCCGATGATTACCCGGGCTAAATGCATAAGTCATAATATTAGTTGCCATTATTGTTGGGTACTATTGGCAGCAACTTACTTAAATTGTGTGTGGGCTTGGTGAGCGTCGAGTCGGGCAGTGAGACGCCGTGCAAAGTTGTGCAGTAATCCCTCAGTGTACGATAGCGGTAGACCGTGTCCTTTGTGCGCAACAAATTTTGACGACCTGTGCCAAGGAGGGAATTGATGCCTTGCACGCTTGGCGCCAGCTCCTTGTCGACCAGCGGGCCCAGGCGACTGCATATTTCTAGCAGATGATGTGGTCCTATGTGCGCGTATTTTCGCTCCTACATTTAAAAAATTAAGTAAATAAAAATGAAGTCTGTTGAATATCGATAACACATCGCAAAATTAGTGCGCCATGCGCATTGCGCAGCTGGCCAGTTCATACAGTCGTCTCGCTCTAACGCACACATATGGTTACTTGCTCAAGGCATATGCTTTCCAATGCATATACACACACACAAACAAATACACGCGCGCTTCTGTGTATGTGTATGCATTGAAATCAAGATGTCGGCCGCCATAGGCAAATTGTTGTTTAATTTAATACGTAATTAAAATTAATTTAATTGTTTTCAAAATTTATCAATTTGAATTTTAGTTCTCCATATTTTCAGCAGTTTTGCACAACATTATAATAAATGCATTTTTTTGTACATTTTTTTATTTAATTAATTAGTTTGTTAATTAAATTCAATTAGTTTAATGTTGCACTTAACAAATTTTAATTAATTGCAAACAAATTGTACAACATACAAGTGTCTATTCAATCAATCGATGGCATTGTGACGTCACAAAAGCGCACACGCACGCACAAAGCAAACGCGAGCACAATCTGCACACACACAAATGTCAATTATGCAAGCAGAAATCACAACTTAACATATCAAATAATCATTGCACACAGGAGATCATAACAACAACTCACCAATTCTGCAAAGGTCTGGTCATGCTCATTTCCCAGCCAGTCGATGCGCCTCGGCAGTACCTGTGTGTGGGCGAGGGGAGAGACAAACAAAAATTTGTTATCACTTGCACTTGCGGGGCACCGAGAATAATGACATCGTAGGGAGCCTACATTTTTTTTATTTCATTTTACCTACTTTTATTAAGCAGACAGACGGTAGACGCTACGATACGGACAGACATACGGACTTCCATACTGCCGCACCACGCTATGCGATTCAGTTCAGTTTCAATTTCAGTATAGCTTTGAACTCGGAAATAAGCAGACGGTGTAGGCTGCTGCCGGTTGCGCTACAACAACAACAACGGCAGCAGCAATGACGAGAAAACCAAAACAAAATATATAAACAAACGCTGGCAAGTTTTGCATTAAAAATTGCAAACAAGAGGAAAGTCTTCACACGAAAAAAAAATGGAGTGTCTATTGCAATGCGTCACCCCACAATACACACGATACACAAACACATGGATGCTTACCTTCTTTTGCTCCAATTCTTGTATCAGTACCTGAAAATTTAATATTTGGGAATCGGTTAGTAAAATGTTTGTAAACAAAAGCGAAATTCAAACGATGAAATTGCGCTCTTTTTACAGGGCGGCGCTCAACTAAAAATGCCCGATCACCGACCTTTGCCGTCTCTTCCAGTGGTCCCGCAGTCAGAAATTTTGCTATTAGAAAGTACAATTCTGCAAAAGAAATAGAGCGGTGCACAATAAATGCAACAAGTTGCTTGTCAAATTCACATAATTATCATAAAATTGTATTTATTTCGGTTCGGCCATTCGCGCAGATTCTGCACTCACACGGGCCCAGGCCCAGGGCACTGAGGCTGAGGCCAGCCAGCCAGTCGGAGGTAGCGTACCTCTTTGGCTGTGGCAAAATGGACGCCATGTTTGTGTGGACCTATTTAATTTGGCTATATAACGCACCTGGCACTATCACATCATTTGAACTGGGCTTTCTGCTTTCCATTATTACACATTTTATTACGAAATTACAAAATTGTCGCACTGAAATTCGCCTGAAACACTTTTTTCAGCTTCTTCTTTTGTGTCACTACGACATGTCATTCAGAATGATGCGTTGCGAAAATCACTGTGAATTGTCGCTGTTACTGTAGTGTGCGGTCTGTTAACTCATTATTTGGCATTTTTCACATATCACATTTTGGTCACACTAGCGATTGCTGCAGTAAAAAAAATTATATTTTGTACGTTTAATTTGTTCTAAATGCTGTAATAATACTACAGAAAACCGCAAAACGCAACAATTTATGAGCACACTGCCTAAACAGCACCATGGATTGCAATCTAGGCAGCGAAATTGGCCAGAAAATGCGCGTAAGTATATCGCTCTTTTTTCTTTTCGCGAAAAATCAATGAACTCGTAATCAACTCTCATTTTTTTTTTGTTGCAAAATGTATTAATATTAATAATAGAGCGCCGTAAAGGCGAAACTGCTTGAATTGGGCACAGGCGGCTCTGCCGGCTTCATTGACGACGAGCTGCCCGACTATGTGATGGTCATGGTGGCCAACAAACGCACCAAACAGCAAATGAACGCCGAACTGAATCTGTTCCTGGGGGATCAAACGGATCTGTTTGTCACCTGGTTGCACGAGGTGCTTCAGAAGCTGCAGGAAGTCACCCTACCAGCCTCAGGGGGTGAGCTCTATTCTCTAATCTCGTATTTAGTTGATGTGCTGTTTTTATTGGTAATTTTTTTTATCCATTGCTCAGCTGGCAGTAAAAAACGCAAATCACGTCAAGCCGAGGCGCCCAAAGTTAAGGACAAAGACAAGGACAGAAAGAGCCGGGACAAAAAGGATAAGAGAACACATCGAAAATCCGGCGACAGCGAACAGTTCAACTTATCTACAGAACAGACAAGATCAGCAGAATCGATGCCGGTAATTAGCTCCATAACGGATGTCTTTGCCGAGGAGCTGCTGGAAAAAGCCAAAAAGACGCTCGATTTGGATGATGAGCTGTTGCTAAAAAAGAAGAAACGCAAGACAACCGAGGAGGATGAGCAACCACAACCGGTGACACAGGAAACCACAAAGGAATTAGACTTGCCAGTCACGTCAGAGATTAGCTCCACAACCAGTGGCAACCGGGAGAAGGATATTGCCGAATTGGCCGAAATTCAGCGCAAGATCTACGCGGCCAAGCAGCATCTGCGTCAGATTGGCGAACTGGACGACGAAAGTGATGAGGATGATCTGGACGACCAACAGCTTGACAACGATTTGCTAAATGTCAATGAGCAGCATGAAACCATTGCCAAGGATTGCACACCAGTGACAACAGCTGCAGCAGCGCCAGCAGCAGAAGCAAACTCCAGCGCAGGCACACGTAGAGCTAAGAGTCCCATTGTATTTAATAGGACGTCCGAACCGGTAGCAGCTAGAGAGAAACCAAACAAAACCCCAACTGAACCCGTAGTGCAGTTGCAAAAATCCAGTGACGAGCGCTCAGAGCGTCGTTCGGTGCACGAGCGTCTTGGCTGCAAGCCCATCAGCCAAAGCCAAGCAGCAGCCGTGCAGCCGCTGACGCCGCCAGATCGTTCGCAGCGCTCGCAGAAGGAGCTAGAGCTTTATGTGCCAGCACATAGACGTCGCAGCGAACAGCAACAGCCGCAGCCGAATGAGGACAGTAAGAAAGTTGAGCGCGGCCGGGAGCGAAGCCAACGCAACGAGAGTCAGCCAAGTCGCCGGCGGGAGCGGGAAACATTGCGCAGCCGCCGCACGCCGAGCCGAAGTCGCAGTCCGGAGGCCAACTACAAGCATCGCATTGGATCGCGCGTCATTGTGGCGGTTAACAAGCCCCCAGAGCCATCCGATGATGAGGATATTCTGGAGAAGCCAGTCAATTCTGTTATTAAAATCAAACCACGACCAACGGTTTCGCCACGTCGCCAGGCCTGCAAGAATCTGCTGCTGCGCGCCGTTGCGGATGCTCAGCGATCCACAATTCTGGCCAAGCCAACAGCGACGCCATCGACTGGAGTGGTGACTTCGAAGTCACAAGGCAATGGAGACGAGCCGGAGCTGATCAGCTCCACGATGGGCAAACGTCGCCTAAATGATTCCGTTGGTAGTGGCGCTGGCAAGGAGCTCTTCCGGCGCAGCCGTCGTGAACTGGTGGTCAATGTGCTACACCGGGAGAGCAAACGAATGCGTCACTCGATGGAGCCACAAACAGAACCGGTGGCCAAGGAAGTCGAGGAGGAGGAGGAGGAGGAGGAGTATGTACCCAGCTTAAGTGTGGGTGAATATGAGACATATGTGCCACAGTTAGTGGAGAACTTGGACATGGGCATGGACATTGATATGCATGTGGAGAAATCGGCCAGCAGCTTGGCCGCCTCCGCAGCCGGTCTAGCCAAGACACAGTTTGTCGTCACTCTGAATGGCGATCATTCGTTGAGCAAAGCTGCAGTTGCCGCCGCTGCTGCGTATCGCAAGCGTTCGCGGAAACGGACGCCATCGCCGCAAGTTTCCTCGACGAGTTCGACAAACGTTCAGCTGCTGAGCGCTGAGCCTACCTCAACGACCTGCGCTTCCTCAACTAATAGCAACAACAGCCGGGACAGGCGGACCAACAAGTCGAAGCGTGCTCGCAGCTCCTCCCGATCTTCGCCCTCCACTTCGAGCAACACGCCGCCGCAGAAGCCATCGCGTAGTCTTCGGCGCAGCGAGGTGTTGCGACAGGCGCAGGAAATCAAGAAGATCATCATCAAAAATGATGCGGATGACGATGAGGAGGAGGAGCATCATCAGCAGCAGCAGCAACTTCATGCATCGCCGCGAAAACGTACTCAAAAGAAACGTTTGACCAGCAACAGCACTAACATGGCCCTGGCTTCCGCTTTCTCAACCACTTCCAATGAACTCAAGGCTGACTCAAAGGCGCAGTTGGAGGAAAGTAATCGCTCGACAACGCCACCACTGCCACCAAAGCGGCCAGAGAAACGCGATATTAGTCACGAGAAATCATCAATATCGTCTGCAACTGCAGCGGCAGCTGCCACAACTCTGGAGGCACCTGCCAAAGCGAAGCACACGCCCATACGCTTCAAGCTCAAGCAGGAGGAGGAGCAGGCGCAAAAGAATCATCGCTCCGGCAGCAAGGATCGCGACTCCTCAACCGAGCGACGACGAATCTCTATACGCAATGCGGAGGATCGCAAATACGACAATCTGCCCGCACGTAAGTACAAGTTGTTATTTCGGATTTGCTATAGTTGCTAACAAATTAGCATCTTCTCTGTTGATGTAAGCCGCTTCCTCTAGACGAGGCAATGCCTTTTTCTTGACTTAAAACCATCCTATGCTCTAAGCCAACTGGCGTCAGACCAGAAAATTGAACTGTAGAACTAAGTATCTTAGCCTCAAATGTATTCTATGAAGAAATAATAATGTTAAATATGAGAGTAGACAGCCTGTGTGCAATTGAAGAATTTGTGAAGTTCGTTCAGGTATTTGAACTATTCATTTAGACATTTTTATTTATAAACAATCGCATATAATTGATGTCCTCGACTCGGCAATTATTAGTATAATATATTAAATGTAGAAATATCAAAATTGAAATGTACTCATTCGTTAATCTGTTTTTTTTTCATTATTTGCAGTAAGTGCCGTCAGTGTCGATTCAACAGTTTTGAAGGTGACAAAGCCGAAGGAGCGCTGCAAATACCATCCAAATTGCAGCAAACAATTCTGCGAATATTATCATCCATCGGCGCCGTGCAAATCGTTTCCCAACTGCAAATTCGCCGACAAGTGCATGTACTCGCACCCCAAGTGCAAATTTGATTTGGCCTGCATGAGCATCGATTGCAACTTTGCGCACAGTGGCACACGCGAACTCAGCCATGTGCAGCTAACTGCGCCTCCCCTTTGTAAGTGTGCTGCACCATAGAATTGTTCATTGTTGTTAATATTATTATGTTCCATCGTTGACAGCATCGCATGTGATACCTGTGCAGAACTACAAATCGATATCGGCACCGGCGACAGCGACTACAGCGACGACCATGTGCAAATACTATCCGAACTGCACCAAGGTGGGCTGCACCTTCTATCATCCGAAGCCGTGTCGTTATGGCAAGAATTGCATCAATAAGTTTGAGTGCATCTTTTATCATCCGGAAATGCAAAGCAAATTCAAATGGGTAGCGTCACTGGGCTAGGCTACGGAAAGCCGCACGAGCAGCACTCTTTCTTTAGCAGTTATTATTTAGCGAATTATTAATGACTATCCTCCTACTATTCACAAAAAAAAAAAAAAAACAAACAAACATAAAACAAACGTAAAACTACTGAAGAATATTCACAAATATGCGCAAGAATTCTAATTACTATGCGATTTTTTTTATTTATTTCATTTACATTCAGTTGTGAATTTTATTAGCCCACTAATTGCATATTTAATATTTTATACTCTAGGCATTAGCTCGTGAAAAGAACAACAAGAAAAGAAAAAAACAATTAAACAATTGAAACTGTTGAAAGATTTGTTGCATTATGTTAAAAGGCATATTCGTCTATATCTGAACTGTATCCGTCATTTATAAGTCGGTAAATAAAATTTAGCAATGTACTTGCTACAAATTGGATATTTAAAATTGTTTCATTTTATTCGCCCTGCATTTGATTAACATAGTAAATTTAGCTAAATTTCGTAGTAATTTACTTTCACTCGGCAGTAAAAATATTTGTATTATATTCGTATCGAAATTTTGAATGTATCCAAAATAATTGAGCTACATTTTATTGTATTTTAATGGAAAAAAGCATAATTGCCATTATATCTAGTAAATACTTTAAAAGAATAATACAAAATAAATTTCTTGCACATATTTCAACTTCTCCAATATGCATAGAAAACGAATTTATGTTCGTTTATTATCATTTATATTTATTATCTTTTTTGTTGAAAAAAGTCGAATCTTTTTATGAATTTATATATATAGTACAGTCTCTTAAGTTTACGCTTAAAAATTGTAGAGCAAAATATTTGATTTACTTAAACAACTAGGTACAATTAGTTCTCATGCTTTTTGTATAAGGCCGCAATAACTGATATACATATACATAGTTGCATATATAAATAAACGTATATATGTGTGTGTGTGTTAATATGTATTTAGGATTTTATTTAGCTCAGCTAATTTAGTTTTAAAAGGTCATGCAAATCTATTTACAAAAACATTACTTGTACATTAACGTATTTAAGGGCTTCAGCTTGGAATGTGTTGAATTGATTGATTTACTTTGCTTGCTATTTCTATTTTAATTTGCATTTCGTGTTTTTCGATTCGTGTTTCGTGTGTCTTCCTCGTCTCGCATTTCTGTTTTGTGTGCAGCACAACTTTGTTCGCAGCTTTAAGATAGACTCATTTATTCTGTTGAATGATGCCGAATACTGAAACTAATCTGTAACTCTGTAACGACTATAAAGTGATTGCCATACAAACTACTCGCTATAAATAAATAGAAAACGGCGTTATTAACTAACTAAAGCGTAGGCATCAAGTCCAAGCCTGTGTGGAGATTGGTGTAGAGTTGCTCTGTGGAAGCCTGGCTGTTGCTTTGCGAGCACCCTTAACTTAATAAGACGAACTTAGTACAACATGTACCTATATGGGCGGATTTTTAAAATATCTTTCTGTTTATGTTGAGGCGGGGCTTGGTTTAACTATATGAGTCGTTCCTCCGGCGGTGGCTTGAGCACATTGTCCATTTCCAGCCGAGGATTGCAGTACTCCTGCGCGCTTGGACTGTAGGTGCCTCGCGTGGCCCGCTTATTCCGAGCCATTACCAAAAATGTGCCCAGAAGAGCACCAGCGATCAGCAACAGCACGACAACAACTGGTATGACAATGATGGCAATGTCTGTTGTCGATGGACCATCATCCTTAGCCGTAATCTATAAGGAATACATAACAATTGTTTATTATGGGTATATCCGCCGTAGATATTCAGCCTACTATTGACTTACCGGCGCAGTGCAGTTCTTGCCCGCGAAACCCTCAGTGCAGTTGCATGTGTAATCCGGCACATCGCCACAATTCTCCACACACTGTCCGCCATTGGCGCAAATGTTGAGCGTATTGCAGGGGTCGGTAAAGTTGCAGAAGGCGCCGCAATACGGTTTCTGGCAGATGCACTTAAAGCTTCCCGGCATATTGAAACAACGTCCGAGTCCGCCACAATACTCCACACCCTGGATGCACTCGTCGATGTCATTTTCACAGTGGGCTCCCTCAAAGCCAGTTGACTGACAGTTGCACTGGTAGCCACCCACAAGATCGTGACATTGGCCCCCATTCTGGCAGGGATTGGATGCACACTCATCGATTTCCTCCTCACAAAACCGACCCGTGTAGCCCAAACTGCACTTGCACGTGGGTATCTGTGCGAGAAAGTGCTATAGAAATATGACAATTGTATGATTATCTGGTTGTGGTTGCTTACGGTATTGGTGGTCAGACAGAGCCCTCCATTAGCGCAGGGCGTCGACTCGCAGAAGGGCGTGTCACACAGCGGTCCTTCAAAGCCCACTGCGCAGGTGCAGGTAAAATTATTGCCGGTTTGAGCATCTATAAGCAAAAGGAGGCGATGAATGTTGTCAACATTATAATGAATATTCATATGAATAACACTCGTTAGTTAATGAACATAGGCACTTACTAAATCCATTCTCACAGGTGGAGCCATTGCGACAGGGTTCATTCTCGCAGGTCATCTGCTTGAGCGCTTCGCACTGGGCACCCGTATATTCATCGGGGCACTGGCAGTGGTAGGCAGCGATCAGATCGGTGCAGTTGCCACCATTGTGGCATGGATGATTGGCGCATTCGTCGATATTTAGCTCGCAGTGGCGACCCTCAAAGCCGGGCTGACACTCGCACAAGAAGTTCGCCACCTGGTTGATGCAGGTGCCGTTGTTCTGGCAGATTGTGTTGAGGCACTCGTCAATATCTGTGGCGCAGTCGTCGCCCTCGTATCCCGGCTGGCAGGTGCAAGCGTATTCCTCGTTGGGTGCATTGCAATAGCCGCCATTTTTACAGTCCGCCTGGAAGCATAGAATGCAGCCTTCTTCGGGCCGTGTCGAGTTCAGGCGGAATTGCGCCTGCAATTGCACGGACACGTTCTCGGTGTGTGGATAGAGTTCAGCATTGGAGAAGTAGGGCAATAGCAGCTCACCAACGCGTGCCTCGCCCAGGCAGCCCTTGAACTGGGAGCCCTGCTGCGAGGATTGTGTGGAGCCGCGCAGTTGACGCGTCTCTGGCATGCCGCCCAAATAGACCTGGGTGCTGCTGGAGAGCAGCTCCTGGAACGCTGCCTGATCGATGTCCGTGGAGAAGCCAGGCGTGGGATCCACCATGGATTCCCAACCCTTCCAGCCACCCTCCAATTTACCACCATGCGCACGCAAATAAATGTGACTCCATTCGCCATCGGTGTTTTCCTTCTCGAAGCGTCCGGACTCGCCAATGTGCAGCTGCGTTAGCTTCCAGGTGACCGTGACACGGCCACCATTTACGCCAATTTCAAAGAAGCTGTCGTGGTTGTCAATGAAAAGCAAAGTGCCGCCGGCTCGAGTGCGATAGGCAATCTCAATGATGGGTTTGAGTAGCGGTTGCTTTGTTACGCCAATCTCATCGGGCAGCTGCTGCTCCTTGAAGTAGGAGAACGCCAGCGGTGCGTGTTCCTGGCCAGTGAATGTGATATTGGTCAGGCACTCGTAGCCATCGTCCAGATTTTGGCAGACACTGCCGCCGGGACAGGTGACCAGCTGGCAAAACTCAATCTCCTGACAATCCTTGCCCTTGTAGCCATTTGGACATTTACAGCTGTAGTCGTTCCACGTGTTGCGGCACTCGGCATTGTGTTTGCAGGGATTCTTGCGGCACAGATCATCGGACACCTCACCGGGCAACACTGAGGCGCGATCAATGCTAACCGCTCCAAAGGGTTTGGCATTTACATTCACATCGGTCACATTCAGGGGATACATCTCGACGATCATAATAAGCGAACCGTTGCTCACTTTCACATCTTGTATGATGCCCTTGAAGTAGTCCTTACTATCGTCCGTCTCCTTGGTTGCCGTGCCGCCGCTGGCTATCACGCTACTCTCCTCCAGACCCGGCTCAGTGCTGGCGGGCAGCAGAGATTCCCGTGTTGGCGCCGGTCCGCCCAAGTAGAGCACCTGTGCATCCAGTAGACCCGTCGTCGACAGCGTCTTCCGGAAGTACTCGGTACCATTGAGCTTGACCTGCACCAATGTCTGATTGCGCACCACCTCGATCAGATGATTGTATCCATTGTCCAGCTTCTGTCCACCCACCGTATATGCCTCCGGGGTGCCATTGAATTGCATCTTAACTAGCAACTCGCCGCCATGCAGCTTAGCTGCCACATAAGAGTCTCCAACATCTGTAAAACAGTGCAGGCATTGGTTGGGTATTCGACTAGCCTCATCGATGTTGGGTTACTTACTCTTCGTGGGCATCTTGCGCGGATCGCTGCCCAAGTAGAAGACCTGACCAGTTGGCTCTCGCGTCCGTATAAACATGGATATATCTAAAATGGAGCGTATAGCACGTCTGGCCACGTCCGTCGTCTCCACAATCACAGCTGAGTGTGTGGTATTCTCATGTCCAAAGGTGGCAGCTGTCATATCTGCAAGAAGGTATACGATGTGATACGATCAATAAATAAATATATATATAATTAAGGACTACTTACTGTGCTGACAGGTATGTCCAAAGAAGGGCCTGGGACAATGGCAGGCGAATGTGTGCCACAGATCTGTGCATTCGCCATTGGAGTGGCAGGGATTCGGTTTGCATTGCTCGGTGCGTGGACAACCGCTCTGGACGTAGGACAGCTTTGTATTCTCATCCGTATCGTGCTCGCCGTGCTCATCGGGAAAGATCCATTTGCCGTTGACGACAACATCCTGCATGCAACCGACAAAACTCGATGGCTGATGCGTCAGATGGCGTAGATACGATTTCAAATTGGGTATGGTGCCGCCGAGATAGGTTAGCGGAAATGAGGGCTGGCTATTGTTGGCCGTCTCATAGGAGCCCACTGGGAAGATGGCCTGCTCGTCGTTGGCCGAGAGCACCAAATGTGACGTATTGATGGCCACAAACACTTTGTGCCAATTGCTGTCATTTAGCTTGGAGCCAATGAAAACGCCCTCCCATTTGTTTAGCAGCGACGAATGCAGATTCAAGCGTCCATTTATCAATTCCAGTATATAGCTAACGGGCTCGTTCTGGCCACCGGAGGTGCCAAAAGCCAGGACGCCATTTGGCAACGTTGTCTTGAATTGCAAATTGATGTCGTAGCCCTCATCCCGTTGCGTCTTAACCGTTATCAGGCTGCTCACAACCATGGAGAGAGTGGTGGTCTTCTCGCACTTGTCACCCTGGAAGCCATGCTCACAGGAGCAGTTGAACAGATGAATCGTCTCGTTGACTAAAAAGGGGCGACAGGTGCCGCCATTTAGGCAGGGTCCTGTCGTGCAGCCAATTAACGGCACCGAACAGTTCTTGCCACCAAAGTTGGCATCACAGTCGCAATCGTAGTCGTTAATCTGATCGATGCAGGTGCCATTATGGCAGGGATTATAGCGATCACACTCATCTATATTAATCTCACAATGTGTGCCCTCAAAGCCCGGGTCGCATTCACAGGTGTAGGTGCCAATCTATAAAAAATGGGTTAAATGTTGAGTGGATATTCTTTGTACAAGAATTGAGTTGCACTTACTCCATCGTTGCAGGTGCCATGCTTGGTGCAGGGATTACTCTCGCACTCATTGATATTAATCTCACAGTTCTTGCCAATAATGCCCGGCACACAAACGCATTCATAGCTAAAAAAAGGGAAAGAGTTGTGTTATGGAGTTGTTGAAGTCCCAACACTGATCTTAACTTACCCGCTGGCATTCTCGTAGCTGAAGGCCTGACTAAACACCTTGGGCAAGTCCATAACTCTGCTTAACTGATACAGTGTGGAATTGGAGCGCTCCAAGCAGGTGCTATTGTATTGACAGGGATTGCTCTCGCACTCATTGATATCCTGTTCGCAGTTCTTGCCCTTGTAGCCCACATGACAATCACAGTAATAGTCCTTAACCTGATCGATGCACATGGCTCCATTCGTGCAGGGATTCGAGATGCACTCATCAATATTGAGCTCACAGTTCTTGCCCTCATACCCAGTGCCACTGCAGTCGCAATGAAAGCCACCCAACTCGTCTATGCAGTGGCCACTGTTGAGGCAGGGTGCAGAGACGCAGTCATCGATATCGATGTCACAGATGCGACCCGTCATTCCGGGTATGCAGTTGCACGTGAAATTGTTAATCATGTCTATGCAGGTGGAGCCGTTCGAGCACGGATTACTGATGCACTCATCAATGTCGATCTCGCAGTTCTCTCCCTGATAACCCGGCTTGCAGTCGCACTCGTAAGCATTGATCTGATTTGGATACAGAATGGGTGATTTATTATTAACTGAGTGGATAAGATTGGAGTTAACTGAAAGCAACTCATCTACTATATGATGAAAGTATTGATGGTAACTATTAGCGGTACAATTCCCTATCAAAGTGTAAGCTGTAAATGCTAAGGAAATTGACAGAATTATGCCACAGAAGCATGTCTTACCAATATTTCTATAAGAAGCAAATTTACAGGGTGATAAAGGACCTTTATTATATGATCTCAGATCGAATTTAAGTGGAGAGATGCGCTCATTAAATACAAAAATATACCGGATGAAGGGGTGGAAATCATAAATACTACAAAATCTAGAGGAACATGTGAAAAATAGGAACTGACATCAACTACAGGTTCGATTTACATTCCTGAAAGAACAAAGTATTTTTTACACAATATTTCAAATAATAATTTATAATAATTTAAATAAAATAATTTGGTTTTTATTTTTTCACTCAAAGACGGTGGTAGGGGAATCAACAAACCCATTAGCTTAAAGGCGTATTGAACACAGAGCTTATACAATGAGCCTCAACTTGTCTCAAACTCACTTGTCTCAAAATCCGATGCTTTCCGTATTTAAAGAAAAACAGCTAATTACATTTTTAGTAGCTAGAGACTCTCGATTCAGATGCTTCACAGCCAAATAGAAACTTACCTTGTTGTGACAGGCGGCACCGTGCAGGCACGGATGACTGAGGCATTCATCCACGTCGGAGTCGCAATGGATGCCCGTGAATCCCGGCGTGCAGTAGCACTTGTAGGAGCCCTTCTCGTTCTTGCAGATGCCATTGCCGCAGATATTTGGCTGGAGGACGCATTCGTCCACATCATTGGCACAATTGCGACCCATCCAGCCCCGATGGCACTTGCACTCGTAATCTCCATTGGGCAGATCAATGCACTCGCCACCATTCTGGCAGGGCTGTGTGGCGCACTGATTGCACACTTTATTCTCCGGACATATGCACTGGTTCTGGGCACAGACCATCGGCTCCTGGCAGTTCAACGGCGAACAGTTTTCGGCCTTTTCACAGCGATCGCCAGAGTAGCCGACGGCACAGTAACAATGAGTACCATTCATGGAGCAGGTGCCTCCATTGAGGCACTTGCCATTCGTCGCATTGCAATTGATGGGCGTGAGGGCCAATGCGGTGGCGCCATCTCCCGTGCTCTGCTGGCAGTTGTAACCTGAATGTGAAATACAATTTGTGGTTAGCTTTGAATGCACTCAAGTAACGCCTGTTACCAACTGTATTTTAGACTATATAGTATAGAAATATATTTGCTAGGCATTTACCTTATAAGCTATTAGGTGTATTAAGTAATATATACTACAAGTCAACGTCTATTTACAGTTAATATAACGAGGGTTGCATTACAAGTGTGCACAGCAAATGCACGGGATTTTGGTTAAGTGGATTTTAAGTTAAAAATCTAAGTGAATATTTTCTTAGAATTATGATATTTATTAGCTATAAAGTGTTAATATTTAGTAGAATAGTAGTCGCTCCGAATTAAGAACATAAGCCAGTTAGAAATGCCTGCAAATTGGAATCATTTTTGGACGTGTGCATGCGACTTTTGAAGAAAAAAAACACAACTGAAAAATATTCGAATTTTAGAGCGACTAATGCACTTAAGTCTAATGCACTTTTGTCTGATCTCTGGCAGGGACTTGCAGTGCAACCCTTGGTTGGTTGGTAGTGTTGTTGCCAAACCTGTGTATCCACTAGCACAAATACAGGTATAATTGTTTCTATATCCTAGGCAGGTGCCACCGTTCAAGCAATTTTCTTGGGGACATGCATTCAGTGAAGCCGAGCGTTGGGTTGGTGCTTGTTGTTGTTGTTGTTGTTGTTGCTGTTTGTATTGTTTACTATCTGTTGCAGTTGTTGCTGTTCTTGTTGTTGTTGTGTTGGTTATTGGAGTATTTTGGGTGGTATTTGTAATTGCTGTTGTTGTTGTTGTAGCATTGCTTGTAGGAATAGCTGGGGTCGTGATAAGCATTGCTGCTGCTGTTGTTGTTGTTGTGGTTGCTTGTTCTGGTGTCGGTGTGGTTGTCGTTGGCAGACAATGACCAATGGGGCCTACATATACATATGCATATAATTCGCATATACAGAATAGTTACATTTCCCAGCCAGTATGGTGTGTGGATGTGTATATATACATACATGTTAAAAAGCATTATGGATTAGTTCTTGGCATTTTAATTATGGGTTACGTAAGTATTTTACAAGCTAAATGCATAATGCAACCAGCCGAATATTGTTTTACATTGCAAGCGATGCTGATTTTATTTGATATCCTTCAACTACTATCAACGACTATTTTTATCTATTTCTCTTTTCTTTTTATCGATGAGATACATAATAATGTATGTAAGTAGTTTGTGCTTGGATGTAAGCTTGTGAAATATGATTTAAAAGTTGTTAGCCAGTAGAATCCCAGCATCTGGGTTTGTGAGATTCTGCATATGTATGGGGAAGTATAATTGACATAATGCAACAATCCAATCAGTGTAAAATTAGATTATATATTAGATGAATTGAATTAATAAAATAAATAAAACACAATATTAAATGTGGCATAAAAATCAAAGCTTACAAATTCGTTACTGATCTTTACACTAGCAGTAGAAATTGAACACATTTTTGGAAGTTCCTCAAATTTAGATTTACTAAGCACAAATAAGAGCCAGAGCCTAAGCCATGATGACACTGTCCACCTACTCAATTTTAGCTCACATCGCTTGCGCTTGAGCCACTCGGGTGAAATGTAGCGTTTCTTCTTGCCACCAGCGCACAGTGTGCTCGCTTCTGTTTCCCCCTCGCCATCGCCCTCGACCGCCCCCTCGGCCATGCCCATGCCCGCCCCTTGTAAGACCATATCCATTTCAAGCGCAGTTGGCAGCTCCAAATCGGTAGCTTTTGTTAGATTAAGGCAGAGATATAGATAGATAGATGGCAACCATTAAAAGAACCTCGCATTAGCTAAGCCATATCGAAAGTAATACATGCGCCACACCAGATGAACCATGGAACCCGTATGGAGATTGGACATAGAGTCAGTTACTCACCCGATGTGCCTGGCTTACACATACACACGCCGCCAACACACTCCGAATCGATGGGACACTGTTGGGCACAACTGGGTCCCAGTTGGCACAGTTCGCCGCTGTATTCGGGTCCACAGATGCATTGGAATCCAATGGGTTTGTCCACACAGGTGCCACCATTGAGGCACTGCTGCGTCTGGCAGCTGATGGGCTTCTCACAGATCTCGCCATGCCAGCCATCCTGGCACTGACAGGTGTACCCGCCATAGGTATCGTAGCAGCGTCCGCCGTTCAGGCAGGGATTCTCCTCGCACTCATCGATGTTCGTCTGGCAGAAGGCGCCCATGTAGCCGGTGCCGCTGCAGTCGCAGCTGAAGCCATTGATGCTATCAATGCAGCTGCCATTATTCTGGCACGGCTGCGAGGCGCACTCATCCATATCGATTTCACAGCGGGAGCCGGTGTAACCTTTCGGGCACTCGCACGTGGGACTGGAGCTGCCGGCCAGCACAACGCAGGCGCCATTGTTCAGACAGGGATTCGCTTGGCACAGTGGATGAATATTGACCTCGGTCTCACAGTGTTCGCCACTGTGATTCGCATGGCAGACGCACTGATAGTCGCCACGTGAATTCTCGCGACAGGTGCCGCCATTCAGGCAGGGATTCTTTCCGCACGGCGATCCATTATCCTTCTGGCAATTCTTGCCCGAGTACCGTGCTGTGCAGCGGCACTCATAGCCATCGGCATTCGAGGTGCAGGTGCCATGCCCCATGCAGGGATCATTCAGGCAATAGTTGTCCTGCAGACGCGTAAACAGCTCGTGATCGCTGCACGGCCCGTAGGAGAGTGGACAGACCCCGAAGACAGCGTTCTGCTTGGATGCATTCACGAACTGCAGTCCGGGTCCATCCAGCAGGCAGCCCGAGAATGAGTTGCCCAAGATGAGAATCGCTAGTTCGTTTCCAATGTCCTGATTAGTCAGAAACTGGCTGTTGTAAGTCGAGTTTGCTGCAATTGTAAGTGGAAATATGCATGAATAACTTCAAAACGGTGACTTGCGTTTTATGATGGACATAAGGCTGGGCTGCAGAAACGTGGACATGCCACATTTCATTAAGTCACGTAAATCGGGCTCTAATAAAAATACATAAACATTCTCTCACATTCTCCTTTGCAGTTGTTAAAGTAACGCTAAACAAGTTTTGAAAGATTTATGTTTGTTTATCTGATCATTAAGAAAATTAATTAAAAAAGGGTAATGCAAATAAATTTATAAAATAACTTTGATGTAGACCAAATACAAAAGCAATGAATTTAATTCAAATTGAGAAAAAAAACTTGCTGGGAACTAAATTTAAAATTATATCTTGAAAAAACAATCATTTGTTCAACTGCATTATACGCTTTTAATCTGCATACAATGGATATGCCACACACTGATCGATGATCATCGAATGTTTGTAAAGCAGTTTTATGATAAAGTGATCCTAAATATTTTTAATGCGTTAAGCTAAAATGCGTATATAGCCAAAAAAAGCTACTCAAGATCTTAAAAATTCGAAATATTAGAGACGAATTTGCATGGAAACAGCTATTGATGTCGATCGATATATGTTCCTAATCAAGTTGAGCCAGTTCCAATAAGAGGTAGACTCAATCCAGATATTAAATATTTAGAAAACTTGCTAATATTAGTTTGTTCAAAAAATTAAAATAAGTTTTGCTTAACTAATTCAATATTCGCAATATTTGAAATCATTGTAATAGTCGTAAAATAATAAAATTGTCGAATCTATCATTCTCTAAACTACAGAATAAATGCTATACTCAGTAGAAATTACATCTCAAATTAAGTAATTAGACAAGTTAATCAAACATCGGATAATTATAAAATCAAACATACTTTTGTATATAGTACAAAATAAATACCATACACATTATAGATGATATCTCAATAGGCTAAATTAAGTTTCGCAAAACACGCAAAAGCCGCTAAAAAGACTTCGATTCAATAAAACGTGCGCCGAAAAAATGCTAAAGCTTGATTAAAGACGAAACTATTAAGTTTTAAAATACAATGTTAAGGCCTAATTAAAGATTAAAGACGAAACTATTTAGTTTAAATATAAAATGTTAAAAGCCTTATTAAAGACATCAAAGCCATTCCGCATGGAAGTGAAAAAGTTGTGGGTTATTTTGTTTTATTTAGTAATCCGTTTCCTGTGAAGCATAATATCCGGAATTTTTTCAAAACGTCTGATTTTATAATTTGAATTTGTTTCAAATTAATTTTGGAGGCATGGAAATGGATTAGAATTGAATTTTAAACAATTTTGCAGCAGATGTTTACATATTGAAATTTAATTGGTTATGCACAATTTTCAAAAGCTATTAATACCTTAATCCGTTGGTGCCTTACAGAATTATAGACTTTATGACCTTTATGGTAAACTTCTTGCTAGCGTATAAAATGACCTTTAGATGTCTCAATTAATCTTAATTTCTTTTCCATCTTCGTTGTTTTTGCAATTTGGCACGATTCATGTGAAATTGGTAGATGATTACTTACCGAATATAATTGCCTCACGATCCACATGCAAATAGAGATTACCATACTCGTATTTGAACTGCAGCGTATGCCAGCGATTGTCCAGCAGTTGGTAGGGCAATCTGACGTCCAGGCGATTGTTCAGCCCGATGACGGCCGGTCCGGCAAGGGAGACTTGCAGGAAATCGTTGAGCACTGAGATTACAATTGAGTTTTTGTTATATTGCTGGGCGAGTATTTCGCCGCCGCGGCACGAGCGGAAACTGATCGCCGAGTGGTCCCAGGTGGGCATTGGTGTCTGCAGGCGCAGATAAGCAGAGCCATTGAAATATGCCTCCTTCGTGTGCACCTCCACCGCGCCAACATCTGCAAGAGAAGGCGAGAGGTGAGTCAATTGTAACTTGGACAAGGCCAGCAGTCGGTAATCGCATTTGATTACAGGTCAACGAAAAACTGAAGAGCTAAATTAGCATTGTAATCGTAGATTTCCTCATTTGTCGCAACTATCGCATTTGTCTTATTGGGCACACACACACACACACACACCTAGCACAGTTGGCCTTTTTGCCAGGAAAGTGCTTAAGTGCGAAACAAGCATTGACCAAATTAGAAAAGTTGCCACCTAATGTTAATCAGTTGGTCTCAACATGGCACACAACTTTCATTTGCGCTGGCGGCGCAGAATCAATTCGCTTTTCCTTTCCCCTTTCCCCATGCCACACCAAGTGGCATACTACATACACACACCATAGATATGTGCGTGTTTGGGCACCAGAAGCGGCTTCACTCATTTCAAGTGTTTTCCTCAAGTTTTTGCTTTTTACAAACAGCAAGCACTTTTGGAGTGAATGCGCAGACCGTAAAAAATAAGCAAAAAATCAAAACATAAACGAGAAATATATTTTTCACTTCAGTTTGCAAAAGTTGAATTTGGCGAGAAAGAAAGTTGTACTTAGGAAACGATAATGCAAATTTGTAGAAACACGTTAATTTGCCGGTTAATTTCTTCCGAGTTTCAACAAAATCTGCTTCAAGGCACTTCTCATGCATTAAATACTTTTTTGCTGAATTTTTTCTTTCTTTTGTTAACATTCATTCTAAAAAAAATGGTTAAGAGTCAGTGAATTATAAATGTGAATATTATTTAATATGATGATATATTTTTAATTATAAATAATTATAAATCATTTTATTTAAATTGAAATGAAAACAGAAAAGGGTATTTTGTAGCCGTGAAAGATTCCAGAAATAAGTGATTTTTGTGTTCCTCATTGTTTACTATTTTTATATTTACTAAAGTTATGTAGTTTTTTTGTACCTATTATTTTTATCTATTCAATTTGATCTGTTTGCCTTATCCAGCCTTGCCACACAATTACGGTTTATCTCTTAATATAAATATATATGCATATACCGTATACACTGTGTATACCACATGAACTGTATGCTCAAATTTTAGCAGCAAGATTTTACGGAGATCTTAAAAGATCACAAGTGTTGGCAAACGAAGCTTTCTAGCTAAAAATGAGTACTTGCACACATATACAGACTGTCAATGTATGTGTGTTTCATCTACTGTATGTGTTTTCGAGCTGGTTTCAATGGCATTGGCTAAGTAGTGGTAGCTGTTTATTGACAGTAACAAAATTTTAAATAAGAAACGACAATAAAATTTGCAGTTTAGAATTTGTGTTAAGTGGCTGACAGCGCGATTTTGTCATAAATTTAAAATTGACGTGTGCCAACAAAAAGGTTTTTTTTGTTATAAATTTGTTCTTAAAACAAAGCAGCTTTCATAACAAAACTCTGACTTGCCACATGACTCTGAACCTTTTGCTGCGCTTTGGCCTGCCCTGGCCCTAACTGACTGACAGTTCAGTTGACTTAGAAACCGTGTATAACAAAAATGCAGGCAAAACGTTGACCAGACCTCGAACTGGCTCCCCAACTGTCCCCTCATCCACAATACTACTACTTAGACCGGCGCAGGTGAAAACATTATGAGGCCATCGATTTTGTTGCGCCGCTTTTAAAACAATTTTATTCGTATTCAAAGGCGATTTAGTTTGCCATGCATTTGGTAAATAGAGGGAGGGTTTTGCTCAGAGTTGAAAACGTTTTGCTGTCATTTGGTTTTGGTTTAGGCGTTTTTTTTTTTTAAATTTTTTTTTTTTATTTGTGTGTCAGCGCTTTGAAAGCTTCGTGCGCAGTCGTTGGTAAGTAAATGAGCCAGTAAGTAAGCTGTAGGTAAAGTAGCTCATAATTATATTATACTCACGTACGAAACTGTGCAGAAAAATACTCAAAAAGCAACAAAACGCATGAGAGAATGCTGTAGTCGCAACGATTTCACACCTCAGATACCCTTTATGCCAGACTGACAAATGCGAACACAGACTTGAATTCGATGACAAATCCAACGAACGTTTTGGTTCTCAGAAGTGTGTTGAGACTATCGAATTTTGAGACTTAACTTAATCCGTATAGATTATGATTTTGTGATCTATTTGGACGCATAGTTGACGGACCTTTTTCGTAGTTTTGTCTTTTCTTGGAATATTAAATTTGTTTGTCGT
Source organism: Drosophila picticornis (assembly GCA_035043845.1). NCBI lineage: Eukaryota > Metazoa > Arthropoda > Insecta > Diptera > Drosophilidae > Drosophila > Drosophila picticornis. Next base: position 11,192,267 of record JAWNMR010000362.1, on the reverse strand, counting down.
TTTTGAAATCATTGGTAATTTTTAAATCTAAAATAAATTAATTATTGAATTAAATATGCGTACTCGGAGGATTTCGGAAGACAATTTGCGACAAAATGTGTTTTCTTGTTTCATTTATTTGTAATCTTTAAATTCATTAATTTTATATATTTTAGATTACAAAAAAATATGAGCGATTTGGATTACTATTTCATTGGCGAAAACGCCCATTAATTACATATTAAAACACAGGAAATGAAAAAGTTTATCTGTTATACAAATTTTGTAGCATAACATTTATAAACATAACTTTAATTTGCCGCATCCGCAACTGGCATAAGTACATGAACCCTGCGGCTGCTCCTAAGTGTACAGGGTATTGAAATGGCATTTAAAAAATGAACGCGTCTGAGAAAGAATTACTTATTCTATATATGCTGTATGTGTCGACATGCGCTTTTGTATAACAGCTTTGGCCTTTTGTGTTTAGCCGTAAACAAACGGAACGGAAATTTCATAATCATAAACGTACGAATATGAAGTGAAACAGCAAAGAACAATTTTTGTTTTCGCATTCGCATTTTCGACAACTGTTTTCGTCTGTCTCGTCTTCTTCTGCTGCTGCTGCTGCCGTTGCGTCTCATGAATGAATCGACAACGTGACGACGCGTCGTTGACGTCGACGGCGACAGCAACTGAGACTGGAACGAAGACTTGAACGACTTTGACGATGGCAACTCGGAACGAGATAAATAGTTGAGTGCGAGCGAATCTTAAGTTTAGCGGTACCTCAAAAGAAACAGTTGTTAATAGCTTTTATTTTGTATTCTTCCGTGGGGAGCGTTAAGCTTTTGACTGGCAACTCTTCAAGTTTGCAGCTTAATGATGTCCAAGTCGCTTTGTGCTTTAAGTTGGGCGTGTCAAATAGTCGCCACAAACGAAATTTAAATACTCGCAACTTAATGAGCACATTGAATTGCTAACCAAATGGACAAACAAAACATTATGCTGAACAATTGTCACAATAGCTCGTTTAGACAGCTCGACTTTTGCTCATCAGAATTTATAATCACAAGTTATGCCAAGGAACTAAAAGGCTAACAACCCGTTGACAATTTGATATACCTTTCTTTAATATCTGTATATGCATAGTGAATTGGAGATTGGCCAAAATCGAATCAGAATTTAAAATGTTTGCTTGTTGTTTGAATTTGTAAGTAGTATCTTCCAACAGTTAACTTAAACAGAATTAAAACCGGCAAAAAAATAAAATCAAATTTAATTTATTGAGTTTCTTTTATTAAATAGATACCGAAACCGATTAGATTAAAAATTTTAGAGAGTGTACAGAATTTAGAGAGCAGTTTCAATGAAAAATATAAAAGTTCGGACATTCAACTCTTTTTCTAACTCAATTTATTGATTCAAGTGAATAGTCTCTTCAATCAATTCAGTTTAATTTAACCAAAAAAAAAAAAAAACGAAGAAAAAGTATTGCCTTATTTTTTGACTGATGAATTCAGAAATCGATTAGATTAAAAAGTGGAGAGATTTTTCAGTTTTAGTAAATTACTTTTCTGGTAATTGCTATATCTAAATTACTATAGCCAAGTACATTAACTACTTTCAATGCATTTTTTTAAGGCAATTATATACTTTCCCAGGCAGACATTGCATTTAAATAGATACTATCTATGCAGTTATATCATTATTCATTTCCCATTTCCCCTACTAAAGTTGATTTATGCAAATGTAATGTCGAAAGCTGTGCTAAATATTTGGTGTGTGTTTCAGCTGCCAGAGTAACAACAACATTGTGGCTCGGACTCCTCAGACACGCCCACTTTTTGTTGTTGTAAAGGCGTAAGACCCAGTTTCCAAACACTTACACACACACACAAACATATGCAAGTCTGCACGTGTGTGCAATGTATGCAAATTAGTTCAGCTTTGGGCCTCGTCATTTGCATTGCATTGCATTCTGCTGTATGACTAATCAGCACAACCAAAGTACGCTGTATAAATGTATATATATATATATATATATACACAAACACTAGCATATGTCGGCATTGCATGTTTGACGCGTTTTACTCGCTGTTTTTGTGTTGCTGCTTTTGCGATTTGTTAGCTGTTTTGGTTTGGCTTGTATTCATTTTTGCTGCTTTGGCGTTTTCATTTTGTTTTTGTGCTCTCCCAACTTTCTAAGCCACCTTAGATGACTTGCTGTTGCTGCAACTGCACACTCAAAGTAACTATCAACCACCCGATCCCTCCTCCCGCGGCTACAATTCACCCACCCACCCTCTGGCTAGCCAAATGGCCACAACAAAAAACCCAAACGCGTTGCTCAGCTGCGGCTCTGTGTCGTCTCTGCTTTTTGGGTCTGTGTTTTTGGTCATACTTCAATTGTTTTGCCATTGGTTGCCCCACAGACAACCCACACACAACACAACACATAAACATCCACACACACACACACACACACACAGACAGCCTCACTTCTATTGCTTTATTATTATTACAGCCGTTATTGTTATTGCTTTTAATTTTTGCTGTAAATACATTTTTGAGTTGTTGTTTTTTTTTCTTTGCTTTTTGGGTAACAAACGCCTACGAAAAAAATTTCATTTTTCAGTCGGTTTTACTGGTGCTTGTTTTTTTTTTTTCTTTTGCATTACTTGTCGGATGTTTCACAGTTGCATAAATTATTTCTGCCATATTTTCTCGGCTCTTACTTTTTAGCCATTTTAATTTGCTAACCGTAATACTAGAAACAGCATTATCGTTTGTTACTTTTCGAGAAATATTTAATTGCATTTTAATTGTTTGGCTTTCGGCTCAGTTTTCAGTTTTCGTTACTGTTGTTTAATTTGAATCCGTTCATGGAAAAGTGAAAACGTGTCGCGATTTTGGCGATAATGCGATTATAGATATGTTTAGACTTATGCTACAAATTTAGGGTCTAATGAGTTTTTTCCTTCAGAAAGAAATAGAAAGCGAGTTAAAGAGATAAACACGAATCGCTTTGAATACACTCAGTTGTTTTGGGCATTTAGCTATGAGAAAAGTTTGCCAATATGGCGAAATACTTAACCATTTTAAGATAATCTACAGAAAAATAGAATCTGCTAACGAGCGGCAAATTCCACCAAAGCAATTATAATTGTTAATATAATCGACCTTTCCAAATTAGTCATAAATAACCGAATTTGATAAATACATAAATTTACTGTTTTTAATTTATTAATGTAAAATATTGAAGTTTAAGAATTAAATTTTTAATTCCTGAAATTAAATGTGCAAACCTTCCGCAATTGGTAAGACAGAGTCACCAAATTTTAAAAGTATTTTACTGGTAACTCGACCAAGAGATCGATAAAATGTTGGATGGCCACGCCCACTCTGACTCAGTTAGTGTAAATCGATATATCTCACACAACTTTTAAGCTACAGTCACTAAATTTTAAATCTATATTGCTAGTAACACACTTCAAAAATCTGGAAAAAATGTTGGACCACGCCCACCACCGTCCCAGAAAGGATAAAAGCAGAAATCTCCCGCAATTTAATAGCTACAGAAAACTTGGAAGAAACGTTACTAGCTCATATCTACCGCAATTTGAAAGGCACATGGAGACCCTGTTCTTTGTTACTTGTTATCCGCTGCAATTGTCCGACTGCAACGTCCTCTCTTGCTAACAATAAGAATGTTAAATAAACCCACTAAACTAGTTTAGCAGGTGAAATCTTAATACTTTAACCATGTTCTTTATTTGACCCTTTATCTTTAGTATCTTTCATAGTTTACATACCGTTTCAGGTTGAACTTTTGTCAACAAGCTCTGGGTTTAGAAAACTGTGTAAACTTTGCCCTGAAAATGCGCAAGACCTGTAAAAACTGTTGCCATGATAATTGGAATTTCTCTACAATGTATCCAGGTGTATTTCTTATCGTTGGTCTTGTTGGAGTTGCGTATCAGACGAGTTCGGTTCAGTGCCTTGAAATGAATCTCTTGTTCAGGCAGTTTCAAACAAGTCTCGTTCCCATTCGATGGCTAGCACTTTGAGATCTTTCATGTCTGAGTGCGCTTTGTATAGCCGACCTGGTAATCATTTGTGCAGACACCTTTGAGAGCCAACACACAACGCAGCAACGAGCATAACAAAGTCCCCCAGCCGAATTAGTTCCCACACAAATTTCCGGCTGTGCTTCTAAGAATTCCAAGTATAGACGTTTTAAATATTTAAATAAATACGCCTGCTGGCTTATATTGTGGTGTTATACAATAGCGAGACGATTATAACAAAAACAATTCACACATGCGAAGCAAAGCTAATTAATTTTCATAAATAATCGCTTCACTTGAACACGAGAAAAGAAGCGTTTAAAACGCGCAGAAAACGCTTGGGAAACGCGCGTAAATTTGGAGGGGGCTGTGTCAACCTTTAGTCACCGAAACTGCTCCCTGATCTTGAGGTTTCTGGGAATAGTAACTCGCCCAAAATGCTTAGTATTGGGCACAATGTGGAGTCACTGGTGGCGCCGTCGCAGTCGCGTCGCTGCCTGGGAACCAGTTTTGAGCTTGTGGCAACAACAGTTGGGCGCAGACGCACCAACAGATACACATACAACAGCCCTTGACAAAAGACTCGTTCGGCAAAGTAGCACAAAGCAATGAACTGTTGAAAAAAAAAGAAAACAAAAAATGAATGTCTGAGAATGTTTTCCGGTGCCCGGAACAGTCTCAGCAAACACAGTCAGAAGAGAATAGTCAAAAACTGTCTAAACAACTGGCTTGCAGCATTGTGGGCGTTGCACCGTGGAAAGCTATAGCTGAATCATGCAACTCTCAAAAGTTGCATATTGTAACCAAATACAAACGTGTTGCAACTGATGCTTTGACGTTCCTTGGGGAAACCTGCATTCCACAACTCAAGTTCAAAATGTGAAATTTAATTCGACAGCAACCAAAAAAAATTGCATTAACAAGAATGCTGCCTGAGGCGTGGTAGACTTGAATATATCCTTTACTTAAAGAAGTGGCATTTATGTAAATATAAATTAAAATTTAAGGTAAACATTTGATTATTTTTTATATACGTTTTTTTTTAATTAATGAAAGTACAAATAAACCAAATATTAAACCCATTTGCATTGTTAAATAGTAGTTCCATTCGCGAATAATTTCAGTCAGCTTAGAATTCCGATCCATAAAGTCCTATGCATAATTTATTAATTGAATAAAATGATTAGAGAACCTTTAACGGAAATTTAAAGAACGCGATCAACAAAAAATCAAAGCCAAAATTTGTAAGGCATTTGATGCTGTTATAAAATCCAAAGTTGACTTTATTTAAAGTTTCAATTTTCAAAATGTTTTTGTATATTTCACGTTGAGCTGGATTTAAATTAAGATTTGTCAAGACGAAGCCAACATGCTTTTTTATGGCAATTAGTGTCAAGTAACATGTATCAAATATCATCTGTAAAGAATTCTCTTTTGAGTGCGATAAAAAATGCGGAAAAAACTTTTTAATGTTTATGATTAACGTGCTTTGTAATTTTTTTGACACACGTGCTTATTATCTTAGTTGAGAATATTATAATTTTGTTGTTAGGTTTGAAAGGAGTCCGCCTGTTCCAGTTCTAAGGCTGTCTTAATAAAACTTGGTGTATTTTTTTTGGCAGGCATATATCGGAGATAGACTTACTCAATATAAATAATATTATGCTCTTAAAAATTGCAAGAAAACGCTCAACATCAGACTACCATAGCACATAGTTTTCATAGAAACAATCAGTTGGTTTTTTCAATTGCTGGTGAAATTTAGATGTCGTGAATTTGATTCCGGTCTTAAAGAGCATGTAATCTTCGACATAATAACATAGCCGTTATTTCTTGTTTTTAAAGTTTTCAGCTTTAATTAAATGGAGCCTCTCAGCTTAAAATGATCCAACGCAATATACAGCCAATAAGAGAAATTGTATCCCTTGAACATATCTAGGAGCAATATGATTTAATATGTGATATCAGTTTATATGTGTTGGGTTTCTGTTCCACAGTGCGGATGTGATTGTTTCAACCTCATCTGCCATGAGTCAAACTCAATGTTAGCTGTTGTGGTCGCTTCGCTGCGTATGCAAATAGCGACAGATAAAACGCAGCTACGTGATGCCTCTGATAAAAACAATGACAACAACCACAATTGCAACAACAACAATTGAACGACGCCCACAATTTAAACATTTGTTTGTTACTAAAAGCGAAAGCAGCTGGGCTACGTATCCATTGTGTCCGAGTATATTGTATTATTTACGTTTTTTCATTTTTGTTTTTTACAGTTTTTACGGTTTGTGGTCTTCTCAAGGCGCTTGAAAATCGATGCACCCGCTAAAGACTAAACGTTGAGAACTGAAAACTGAAAACTGGCAACGCTGCACATGCTAAATGGCCCTTCATTTTACCTTAAACTCTTAACAGGGCTAAACAAGAAGGCTATTGTTTTAAAGTGGCTCACTAAGGTATACACTGCTTATAAAACTATATTATTGATTATAAACTGTAACAAGTAATGTTTGACAAGTAGACGTTGACAGAATTAATCACATAATGCATATTCTTCGTCATTTATCTGATCAAATTTTAATTCTCTTTTTGTTATAAAGTATAGTAACAGGGCTAAAACAAACAGAAGATGACATCTGCAATCCTATTTAATAATTAAATATTTTCATTGATCAAAACTTCGACTTCACTTATGCAATTGTCAACAAAATAAATAAAAAATGTATTTATATATTGGATGTAAATTAAAATATTAGTTATTTTAAAACTGCAAATTTGTAAAAATGAGAAACAAAACTTTTCATTAACAATCATTCAACTTAAAAAAAAAATTAATATTGTTTTTAGAAGCAATGTTTTTATACTACAATTAAAGTTTGCCATACAATTTGCATCATATAAAAAGCAAATCTTATCCCAACCAATCCTATAATTCAGACAAGTTTAATAAAGGTTCCATTGAGTAAATTTGGTACGGAATTGTTTCAAAATCGCACCCGCGGTAATAATGTCAATTTGCAAATTAATTCGAACACTCAACGAGCTGAAGGTCTAAGATTATAAGTAAACTTTATATAACCCAAAAAAGAGTAATATAAACTCGAGCTGGGGCCGGCCATTCACAGTTCCATTAAATAATGGTCGAGCGAGGGTTTGAGTTCAGTTCAGGGTCCAATACAGTTTTAGATCGTTTGTAGTTATATTTATATGTATGTAAGTGCATGAAATAAAATAAAGGAAGAATAAAAAAAGCTAACGACTTGCACTAATGGACAGCGTCATGCAATGGCAAACCAATGGGTGCGTAGGCTGCGGCTGCGGCTACGGCTCCAGCTCCAGCGGTTACGGCCGATTGCACTTTAACACTTGACCAGACCGGACCAGACCAGACCAGGGACAGTGTACAGTGGACAGTGGACAGGGGACGGGCGGACGGGTGTGTCACACCCGCCAATGTCCGCGGCGGTTGCGCGGGGTCACGTGTTGTTAACGTTCACAGCGCGCGCAGGTAGCACAGGTAATTTTCTGGTGTGCTATCTGTGTGTGTGTGTGTGTTGTGTTGTGTGTGCTTGTATTTTTACCTGCACTGCGATTTTTCTTTTGAAAATAATGTATATTTTCACTTTGGGATGCATTTCAATGGAAAAGCGACTTTGATGATCGACGAGACGACGTTCGCTGTTACTTTTATAATGAGGCTGAAAAACCAGTTGTGACTGTTTGTTGTATGAGTGTTGCTTTCCCTCCTCACCATCCTCCTCAACCACTCTTCATCACAGCAAGGGCTTTTCCCAAGTGCAACTGTTACAACAACAGCAGCAACAATAACAACAACAACTGAAATAGACAAAGTTTGGCCTCCAGCGTTAGGTGGTTTATCAAATTACCAAACGTCTCTGTTTGTGGTTGTTGCTGGTTGTTGTTGTTTGTTGTTGTTTGTTGTTGTTTTTGCTGACGTTGCCAGTTGCCGGCTAAGAGTACTTTACTTTCCGGGCCGATAAGATACAAATTATGTGTACATAAATATACATTTATACATTTATGTACATATTGTAAAAAATAAACGAATTTTTTTGAGGTCGCAATTTGCACAATCGACGACAACGATGAGCAAACAGTTAAGAAATGCAAACAGTTAGTTACACCAGCCAACTTTATATGTGGAGACTGGCTGAGCTGAGCAGCTCAGGCCGAGGCACTCCTAACGATAATGAACGGATCGAGGTGCCAGTGAGAAGGCCATTAAGGTATCCAGTTTGCAAGATGACAGCTGTCCGTTTCTTTGACAGATAAGCATTGGAATCCTCAAAGAAAATCTTTTCAATTATCAATGTGTCAGTTTCGAAGATTTATTGTCTTCAACTTCAGCTGCACTTCAAAGACCTGAGCGACTATTTGTCTATCCAATTTTTGAGTAAGCAACATTAAAACATCGGTTTATTGACTTTTCCATAGATTAGGTGTGAAGTATTACAAAAGCAATTGAAATAATCAATCAAGAATTGCTTAATAGATTAAAATTGTAATTTAATCCGTTCAGAAATGTAGAAAACAAGTATAAATAAATGTTGGAGTCTATTAGTCATGTTTTAGTTGCAAAGTGCCATAACATAAAATCTTAGCGCCAATTAAACAAATATCACCTGATTTTTTGAATGAAATCAAGTATGATTTACAGTCTAAAAGACTATACGATGAGAACAATTGTTTGCTGCACACAAACTCATTTTTATGGCCCTCAATGTGCAACTGTAAACACGATAAGAGTATTTGTATTAATAACTCTATTTAATCTATAAGAAAATGACTCTTTAATCGACAAATGCTGTTTGACTGTAGCACGCCAATTATTAATCAGTGATGAGGTATTTATTTTTCAAGTGAATCATCGAATTGTTGCCATTTAAATCCTTTCAGCGACCTCTTTTAACATGTCGCCACATGTCGGTTTGTAAACAAGCCGAAGCGAACAAAAAACAAATAATAAAACGCTCTCTTCAACTTCCAATGCACTCGAACAAAAAATGTAAGTGGCTCAGCAGAAAATTGGAGCCCACATTGGTGTCATATACATAAATCGTGTTTATGAGTGTTGTTGTCGCTCCAATTGAACAGCGACGCTTTCTTTGCAAAACACACATACTCTTTCTCTATCTCTCTCTCTCTCTCTCTCTCGCGTGTCCTGACTATTCCACTTGTCATATGAATTGGTTCAATTGAGCCACTCTCTTGTGTGAACTGTCACTCTCTTAGGACCTAAGCGTGTACAGGAGAGCATACACACGCATACACACTCACCTGTTGCTAAATAAATTAATATGAAGAGAAATATCCATTGGGGCGCTGAAATGGCGCGCTTGAGCAGCGGCGTCAGCGTCGACGTCATTTGAGCTGCGTTTTTCGTGCGCGCACGGCTAAGTCGTTGTTGCTGTCTCTGCTGATTTGTTGTTTGTTGTTGTTGTTGTTGCTGTTGTTGTTGCTGTTGCTGTTGTTGTGTGACGTGCGTTGCTGACGCATAGGCAGTGGCAGTCATAGCCATGATCGTTCTATTCGTATTGGAGTTTATTTTTATTATTATATTCTCTTTTTTCTCTGTATTTTAAGTGAGGTTCAGATAAATCGCAGTGCACACATTGAGCATTAGTTTTCTTTCGTTGTGTTTTTTGTTTATTGCCTTCTTCTGCTCTCTTTTGTATTTTGTATGCAGGTATAAGTAGATGTGTGTGTGTAACTTGCACTTGGCGTCTAGAACAGGTTTTAGTTTTCAGCGAAATAAAAAAAAATTATGCGGTTGCCGTTTCTGTTGCTGCTTTTATTTCAACACTTTCGCACGCGACACTTTCTAGCTTGAATTTGAATATTGAGCACACGGCAAATACTTGCAGCTAGTGTTGGCCATTATAATTTGATTTGTTTGCGTATATTCGCCAGAAGAACCACGCACACACTCTCTAATTTACACACACATAGGCAAACACACTCACGTACACATTGAGAGGTGAGCGAGTTGGCTTAAATGCTTGCTGGTTGGTTATTATTGTGTTTCTACTTTTGGTGCTGCTTCTCGGTGTCTGCCCTTTTGAACTGCAAGCAGCATTGTCTGCTCCACCACCAATACAGGGGCGCTGGCTTGCATTGGCTAACACTGACAGACACTAATACCTGTGCAGCCCTAGCACAGAATTACAAAACAAAAACAATTTCCGGCGTCCGCTGCAACAATCGAATGCGTCCAACACGGCCGAGAACAAAATGCGAACTGAATTGCGCGCTCGTCGTCATGTTGAAGGCAGACTTTCAGTCCGCCGTGCTCTCGAGCTCTCGCATTCAGAGCTAGATGTTAGTGTGTGTGAGAGAGACAAATGCTGTCATTAGCGGGCAGGTGGGGTTGGGTGTGTGAGCACAACAGGTAGCCATGAGAAATCTGATGTGATCGAATTATAATCCCAGAAAACAATCGAAAGCTATCGAAATGTTGGCTTTCAATGATCCATTTTTTACAAATATTATTTATATTATTTTGTTAGCATATTTTAAATTACAGTCAAGAAAATATTAATGTCCAATATTGGAACTATGCGCTTTACCATGATTTTATTTTTGACATTCGCATGGCGCCAAGAGAGATTGGTATCGATATTATTCGATATTAGCTTTTACATAAAAAATGTAATAAATATATAACAAGTTTAACACTAAATTTTGTATTTAATTATTAAACATGTTACAATTAAAATTAAACTTTACTCAACTGTTCAGATTTCAATAAATACCAATAAATTCCCCGAGCATTTTACAACACTTGCTGCGTTGATCAAAGCAAAGACCGAAAACCGTTACGTGAAAACGTAAAGCTTTAAATCGTAAATTTATCAATGCTTTGGCGATTTGATGTTGCATTTGACACAAATATGCACATTAACATAAAATGTGCTACACAAAATAGGCTCATAAATCACGGCACACTTGGATACGCAGTCCTACGAAATGCAAATGAATGCCGGCGATAAATTGCGCTTAAATAGCGTCACCTAAATAAATATGCTTATCAGCATAAAATAAAAACAAAACTGCCACCGGCAAGTCGGCAAAAATCATTTGAAGGTGTGGCTAAGAGGAGCGTGTTGTAAGTATATAAAGGCAATTACTCAATTATAACCAAAACATTCAGCGAAGACAGCAATATGGCAAAGTTTAAACAAATGTTGCCGTTTGGATTGCTCCTTCTTAGCATACGATTCCTGGAGGCGCAAGAGGCGGAGGAAGATGACCTGATTGATCTGTCTGAGATGGGCGACGCTATTTTTGGCTCACCGGACAATGAAACAACAGGAGCACTGGTGGACGCATACGACGCACAATCGGAGCAGAATCCCGAGGAGCTCGGCACTTACCACGAGGGAGACATTCTAATACCCCTCAATTATCGTGACGCTCGCACGGATGACACACGGAATGGCCTGCTGGCGCTGAGCACACGCTGGCCCGGTGGGGTGGTGCCCTACGATATCAAGGGAACATTCGCTAGCCAGGAGCTGGGTGTCATTCAGCATGCTTTCAATGAGTATCACCTAAAGACTTGCGTGCGTTTCAAGCCGCGCACCACCGAAAGGGATTACATATCGATTGTGAATGGCAAGTCGGGTTGCTGGAGCTCCATTGGACGTTTAGGTGGTCGCCAGGAGGTCAATCTACAGTCACCGAATTGCCTTCGCACCTATGGAACGCCAATACACGAACTGATGCATGCGCTGGGCTTCCTCCACGAGCAGAATCGTCACGAGCGGGATGGCTATGTCCAGGTACTCAGTGAGAATGTGAAGCCCACGATGATGGCCAACTTTGAGAAGGCCAGCCCCAAGACACATTGGGGCTTCGGTGTGGAGTATGACTACGGCAGTGTGATGCACTATTCGCCCACCAGTTTCACCCGGAACGGACAACCCACTCTCCGGGCATTGCGCAGCAGTTCCGACGCACGCCTGATGGGTCAGCGTCGCGGCTTCTCGGCGGGCGATCTGCGCAAGATCAATGCCATGTACAAATGCAAGGTGTAATTTCATTGATTTATTGACAAAAACAAAATACAATTCTATATAACAATCGCAATGCTGCGTTTTTAATTTTAATTCCTCTCAGTGATGCGGCAGATTCTTGTTCGTGTCGAAGAAGACGTTGCCCTTCATGTGCAGCTCCTTGCAGAGCGTCGAGAAACGACGGATGGCGTTGTAGGTGCCGTTGCCACTTGCCGCATCTTGTCATGCACGAGAACACACACACAGACACACACACAAAATCATGTTTTATATATATATAATATTTATCTGTATGTTTTATATTTATATGTCTAGCAGCATGCAGGATTAGTTGTATATTTTCTAGTATATTTTGTTTTGTTGCATATCTCTTGGGTTAAGTGTCAAGTGTTGCTCCCGCGCAGCAGCAGCTTTGATTTTTGTTAATGAGGCCGCGCTTTGCACAGTAGCTTCACCTTACCTGTGCCGGCGGCGGCGCCATCAGCATTGCTGCCGCACAGCTCCAGATTCATGTAGAGCGCCATGTTGCCCGTCGACCCGCTGTACGATCGATTGTTGAGAAAGTCCCGTATGTGCTGCACAATTAGGTCGATGGCCACTGCAAGAGCAAAACACACATCGATATACATCTCATTTATCGTCATCGAATTCATTGTGGGGCCTCTAGCGATATATCTGTTATTTCAAATGATATTCAACGTAGCAACTCAACAAATGAAGCGCTTAAAGTGTTTTTTTTTTTTTGCATTTCGCCCACTTACCTTTTGGCACAGTTGCTGCTGGAAACCTTTTCGAAACTAAACAGTACTCACTTGATATAACGAATGGGTTAATGCCACTTCCGACATTAAGGATAGCAACAGCTTGGAGCACTTCCTGTTGCTGCTGAAGCTTTGGGCGGCATTTGTTGATTTCACTTTGGTTATCTACCTTTGGTGTGTGTTGCTTGTGTGCACTCAGCAATGGGGATTATTATACTAGTATTACAGCTAAAATACATATAATTATTATATAATTATAATCTTACAGGTAAATCTATCTTTTATTGACTTAAGGGCAAACCCAACAGTTAAGTTAAAGAATTTAAATTCTAAAAATTGTAAATCCATTTGTAATTCTAATACTGTAGAGTCGAAGTCTTTAAATTAAGTGAAAAAGACTGTCAAATTAATTTCTAAATCATTGTTAATAAATACAGTAGTCGCTGTAGAACTTTCAAAAACCGTTTTAAATTTGTTTATAAAAACCATTAATATATATATAAAATATCAAAATCGTTAATGTAAATTTTATTTGAGGACTGTTTGATATTATTGTTTCTTACAAAGCATTAATTTTATAACTCCGAAAGAGTTTTAATTTCCGAGCGACTATTGTACGATATTGAAAAAATTTGTAATAAAAATAATCCGAGTTACTCGGTAATGTGTATTAGACTGTTATGAAGTTTAACATCTAGTGATATACAAACATAACAAGCACAACAATTGAAGCTTATCTATAGTGTTTAGTATAATTCACGTTAAAAACTGGTTTCAGCAAACAGTTTTTGATAATTTGTAATGGCTCTTGCCCACATACGTGGAGCTTGTTAAACAAATTAGAGGAACAGTTACAGTTTTTAACAATTCATTAATTGTTTTTGGCAAAAGCGTTTAATATAAATATTTACGCACATACAATTAGTTAGACGTGTGTGATTTTGTTAGGAATTTATTTGTGTCCGACCATTTAGTGCTTAAGACAATTGGAGATTTCTAGCATTGTAACTAATAAGAATATATCTCTATTTCATATTGCTGTTTCTTTTCATTCATAGCAACTCGTAAAATTAGGTTTGGTTAAATCGTGCCAAAGTTAGACGGGAAACGCGGCGATAAAGCGGATACTTTAGTTGGTAAGTAAGTTTAGTTTAATTATGAATAGAAACAAGCTTACAATATACACGCCAACATACATAGACATAGAAATATGTGTAAGTGCCACACTCAATTAACTAATTTTTCATCTTAAAGCTACGTTATTCGGTTAAATGTGTGCGAGGACCACAAACGTGAACGGACGCGCCTTCAAATCCAATTGCGACCTGCGCTTTTTACAGATACAGACACAGATACTGATACACTGTTTTTGTGATTAGTGCGAGCTTAACAATCGTAATTGGGTTAGAAACACCCAATTTTGGGACATTTAAATAGAGAAGTTTGTTTCTTGTTTTTATTTTGTCTTTCTTTTTTAGTGATCGCGCTTCATGCTGGAGGCCGCAGCTCTGATCGTGTTGTTGTGCTGTGCGATGTTGGTGGCCGCGAGTATTTCTCCGATATGGTGAACAATGAGATCAATGGCAACTGCAAGAAATACATTGTAACAACAGAAACGAAAACAACCAAAAACAAAACGAGAAAGAACGGGAAACAAAAGGGATAATGTGGAAAATAGATAATAACATCTCAAGCAGACTATCGTAGTAATTATGTAGACATTGGTTAATTAAACGGTAACAAAAGAGACCCAAAAGGAAAAGTAATCGTATGTTTTTTCATAACGTAAGCTATACAAACACGTATATACAGAGAATACTTGAGTTGAGTTGAAAACTAAACACTACAAACGCTAGCCAAGTGTGTGTGTGTGCGTGTGTTTGTGTGTTGTGTTCTTTGTATATATGCGTGTAGAAAGTAAATAAAATACGCAACTAAAGCAGAGCAAGTGTGTGTATGTGTGTGTATGTGTGCATCCCTCTCTCACCTGTATTATCTGCACCACGTGGTATAATGACGTCAGCAAATTTTTTGGTCTGGAAAAGCGGATAACGAAATTGATGAGCTGCATAGGATAAATGTACATATTTGACAGATTTACCGGCGAGCAAAATTCCTCGAAGGCGGGCTTTACAAAGGTCATGTACTGGGTGAGCACCGCATCCAAGTCCCTGCCACGCTCATTGATGTCGCGTGGCACTGAAGTATATACAGATAATATAAACATATATATAATATCCTGAAAACAGTGCCTAAACATTTTACAAAGCTTTTGAGTCGTACTACAATTGGCAAGCGTCTATGAAGTCCTTCTATCCTTAGTCTATTCTTTCCCATTTTTAAATCGCTTATAATTATAGCTGTCCAACATACATTTGTCTGGTTGGTTGTATATTATTTATACATATAATTGTGACTATTATATTTATTTACGCATTAATGTTTTTTATTTTAAAAAATATATACTTACCGCGTCGCGCCAGACGTGTATCCGAATCGGTGTCCACAAAGAGCTTCATGTGAAATAAATCGCGGATTTTTGGAAAATAAAACACAAGGATGCCCTCGAAGAGCACCACATCGGCTGGATAAATGACGAGCTTGTTTTCAAAGTCACTGGGAAAAATCGATGAATGTTGTCAAGCACGGACGGCGATCAAGCACAAACCCAACTGAAATGTTTACTTACAGCGAATTTGTGCGATAATCGTAGCTGGGTATTTCGACTTTGTCACCCTTAAGGATGCGCTGCAGAGTGTTGTACATCTCCTCCTCGTTGAATGCATCCGGGTGGTCAAAGTTGAACTTGCTCTTTTGGGCCTTCTGCTTCTCGGCCGGTGTCAGTTCGCGGTAGAAACTGTCCTGGCTTATGGACACCACCTGGCGCTGTGCGTGATCCATTTCGGCTTGTCCCAGTTGCTCCATGATTTTCTTACACACCGTCGATTTTCCGCTGGCTGTGCCGCCGGCAACACCAATAAGAAACGGTGATTTGACCTTACCATTAACAGCCGGATCGCCGTTATGCAAGCGAGTAGACTTTTTATTGCTGAAATCCGCCATTACCGCTCAAAATGCGCTATGCATATGATAAGCAAACAAAGACATTCAGTTAAGATCTTCGATAGTTCGTCACATTTTCGTTGAACAGCTGTGTTAACAGCAAATTTTTTAACATAATTGTAATTAACAGCAGCCAACAATAATGGCATTCCCACAAAATTTTATATTATTTGAGCATTTGAATTTCGGTTATATTCCCCTTTTTTGAGAAATTACTGAGTTTCATTCTTCACAAAACATATTTCTATTTCAATTTAACTTATTCAGTACATCTAAGTGTTAAATGCTTAATGTTGACGGAAGTTGAAGAAGGAGAGAGAATAATAATACAAGTAAGAGGAATAGTGTGGTGAAAACAAGGGATTAAAAAGAAACTTTAAATATAAGAAATCAATCTATTTAAACATAAACAAAATCTGATTTAGCTGCTGTTCACATTTGTTACCATGCAATGCAGACCTTTAGACAGATTGGATTTCTATATCCATTCGCAGAAATAGTGGCAACTGTTTTAATGGCAACATGGAAACCAGCTTTCAGCAGAACGATAATATAAATGTTTATAGTTTTCACTTGCATTATAAATAGTAAGGGGTCCATGGCTCTCAACACAATTCATAGCATTTGCTTGAACATTTAAGGCAACATGAAAGTCCTGATCCTATTGGCTGCTCTGGCAGGAATCGTTGTAGCTGTGGACTACTGTGCCCTGCCCACCTGTCTGGACAAGCACGTTGCCTGCAACAACAAGGGAGTAAGTAACAATGGCCCTTGAACCACCAGCTAAATAACAATGCGATTCGTTGCAGACCTTCAGCGAGGAGTGTCCCAAGGATGTGCGTGAGGTGAAGATCGAAATGCACCAGAAACTGATTCTATCCCTGTTCAATGAGCTGCGTAACAAAGTCGCTGGCGGCTCCATTGAGGGTCTGCCCAAGGCGGCACGCATGGCCAAGATGTCCTGGTGCGAGGAGCTCACCCACCTGGCCAAGTTCAATGTGAAGACCTGCCAATCGTTGCCGGACAAGTGTCGCAGCACGGAACGCTTTGCCTATGCCGGCCAGAACAATGCCATTTTCAGCTACAGCGGTGCCGTGTCCGAGTACACCGATGCAGAGATCATCAAGGAGCAAATCGAGAATTGGTTCAACGAACGCTCGAACGCCTCTCCCGATATGCTCGCCAGCTTCCCCGAGGAGTTGCCCAACAAGAATGTGGCCAAATTCATTATTGCCATCTCCGAGAAGAACACCCATTTGGGCTGCGCCGCTGTCCGCTTCTCCCGCGATTACTACAACCACTTTGTGTTCACCTGCAACTTTGCCACCACAAACGTTATCGGTCAGCCTGTCTACACTCCCGGCGAGAAGTCTGCCTCCGGCTGCAAGAATCGCTATGGCGCCGCCTTCGACTATCCCAATCTGTGCTACGCCAAGGAAATCTACGACAACGAGAAAATCGTCTCCGACATCAGACTGTTCTAAACTGTTCCTCTTGCCTACTGACCTTGGACAGACTGATACATCTGTACAGGAATACAAATAAATCCTTGACGATTTAAATGAGTTTTTTTCTTAGTCAACCATAGATTATAAATATTCAAACTTTTTATACTCTGGTTTGATAACACAGATGAGCTGGTGATACTCTATTCCATTTAAATAGGGTATACGCAGTCGTGCAAATAGGTAGTAAAAATTTCAGATCCTCTTAGGATATTTACATTATCTTGATCTGAACTGTTCCAAAAAAATAATAATTAATTAATAAGTAAAAAGTATGCAGTGTATTTGGCAGTCTGCCAAGTGCAAATATAGCAGCCTTGTTTGAATTTCACAATATTCAAACAAATTTCATCATTTCACACATTAACCGTGCCAATTTGGAGAATCAGCTGAAAATTTGCAAGACACGATCAAATAAAAATAACAGCGAGTTTTCAATTAAACTTAAATATTTGATTTTAATTGTATAACATTTATAAAGGAGGTATTCTCCTTTAACTATTAGACTGTACTGTTCGACAGCTTACATTTCATGGTTCGATTTTTTAGCAAACCCATATGCAATATCACAATCTTAGTCAGGTATACAAAACATTAGCTAAATAATGCTCGTCGAAGCGAAACATTTTACAATTTGTTGCAACTAATGTTTCCCATTCTTGGCTTATAGTACAGTGGTATATGCTATGTGTAATAAATATGTTGTAATAAAATTTGTTTACATTTTTGAGTGTCGCAAAGCCTCTGGCAATGTTATGTTTTTGGACAGTTGGTGTCAGGGGAATTGTGCAGGCCAAATCAATCAAATTGTTCTTGCATTAATTAGTCAATGACTTCACACTAAAATACAAAATGAATATGATTAAATAAAGTCAAACACAAAACAGAAGCCTTTCGTGTGATGTGTATGATTTGAACAGCAATTACAATAAAAGTACAAATATGGTTAATTCGAACTACATAAGTTAGTTACGAGTTGGCATTACTTTTCCTTCGGCTCCTTGTCGAACAGGTAATCCTTGGCCATTTGATAGCCCAGGCCCAGTGTCAGGCATCCCACAACGGTTCCCTGTGCGGCCACACGCAGTTGCATAAGGAACACACTGGTGCTCATCGTTCCGCGATTTCTGTACTTGTAGGCACCGATTAGACCCGCTGCTACGAAGCCAGCAATGCCTGTAATACGAAATAAACAGGTAAACATGATACAAAAATTGGTTAAAAGTGCATTTGCTTTCTCAATGCACTGCTGCACAGTGCATCAAGTTGATGCGAAAACTGATATAAGTCATAGTTCCCTTGTTTCCGGTCAAACTTGGTATTTAATAGCCTTTTGAGACTAGAATAGAAAATATTCTGCATTTTGAATACTCTTTCTAAAGAGTTTTACAAACAAAATTAGGAGTTAATCGACTAATATTTGTTATTTTATATAATCCAAATTGTATATCTTTGAAATTGCATATATTACGTATTGTTCCACTGTGCGTCGTTTGGTTGCTAGCTCGGCCGCTGATAATCACCAGACAGCGACGACAGCTGACGCACCAATACCAACGCAGTACACGCGCCACGGAATACGTCATAGATGTGCTAAGATACGTGAATATTCGATTTCGTGTTCAAGTAACTGTTCTAATGCTAAACGGGCACAGGGTTAGCAAGCCAAGTAATTATATCACAGCTTCTCGCACGTACACGTTGTCATTAACCCATCAATTTGTGATGAAATTATGTCACTTGACTGTATGAATATAATATATTCATATTTGTACTTAAATATCTATGTTCGTATATATGTGTATATATATGTACATCCATTAGAACATCTACCTTGGCTCTGAAATTCATTGCGAAGGTCAAAGCGGCACTCTCGTCCTTGCACATATACAAACTTAGATACATGCATGTGTGTGTGGGTAGGAAAGTTTTTCGTGACGTCAAATTGGCACACACGATATCCGCCGATTTTCGCCTATTCAGTTCACATTTAAATGTCTTAAAATACTCCAGTTACTTACCAACCAACATGAATGGCGATTCCTTGGCCTTCTTAGCGAATTTGTTAGCTTGCGCTGCATCTTCTTCGCTTGCAAAAAGAGATTTGGAACTCATGGTTTCGTTCGTTTGCAAAAATGCGCCCAATGCCAACAATGCGGAATTAGGTTGTTCGTCTGAGAGTGAACAATTGCTACTGAACCTGAACTGAATTTTATTTCGCGCAAGTTATCGATAACAAATTATACTAAAAAGACATGAAACAGATGCAGACGGCAGTCGGAAGAAAATGTGGGACGTCTTAATTATTAGCGCAAATTATTGATCAAGTAAATGTTTATTATATATTTTCTTAATCTAATTTTATTAAAGTATGCAACATCGAAAATAAAATGTTGATTTTGTAAGTTTTTGCTAATTAGAATATAAAACATAAATATTCACAGAAAAAAATAATTTGAATAAATGCTAATGTTTAATTTCATTCTCACAGATTTTATTCAATTAAATGAGCATAGCAATTTTCCAACACTAACAACAGTGTGACCGCAATATGCAAAAGGAAAATTACGCCAACAGCTGAACACTCTGCCATGACATAAGAAGCGAACGTTCGTCCAGAGGGGAGAAACGACGTCGAATGGCCGTAGCCCCAACACAATTTTAGATTAGTTCAAGATTTCTGACTCAAAGTGCTAACATATACACAACGAACGCAGCAGCAGCGAATAAGCGACACGACAACAAAGCAAAATGACGGGCATCATTTCGATATTAACAAGGCAGTTGCCGCGCAACATGCAAAATGCTGGCCGAAAAGCTGTCTTGGGCCATGAAGTAAGTTTAAGCAGGAGTCTGTTGTTCCTCTTTCAGTCTGCACCTACACCTACACGCACACATACAGAGAAACACACACACACACACACAAGCATACACATGGAGTCTCACGTGAATTTGGATTGCTTAAGCAGTCCGCAATGCGATTATGTAACAGAGAAAATGTTTGCAATGCATTCGCAACATGCGTGGCACTGCCAAGCCCCCTTTTACAAATCACGAAACGATTGAGCATATACCCGTTGTTGCCGCTCCGATTGTGCAATAATTAAGTTTCCCTAACAAATCCAAACTCTTCTGCATCTTCAGCTTCAGCTCAGCGCCCGTCAGTATTCCCAGCTGGCTGCTGTTGTCGCCGTTCAGCAGCAGCAACAGTTGCTGCGTCGTGAGACGAATCCTACTCTGCGCTGCCAAGATGCGATGCGGTAAGAATGTCATCGCCATCATTAGTAACCTGCATTGTAAAAAATCTACTTACACTTCTCCTTCAAACTGCAGGGCCTTGGGCTGGCAAAGCTTTCACACCACCAGCAGCATGTGGTCGGAGCAGGTGGTGAAGGTGCCTCCATTCGCTGACTCCATTACGGAGGGTGACATTAAGTATGTTAACACTACAATGAAATGGGTGCCACTTTGTGGGGGCCTGTTGTATATTTTGCTGATAGCGTATCGGGCAAAATCTCACTTTCCTTATCGCTATGAATTATACATTTTAGATTCACTTGCAAAGTGGGCGACTCGTTTGGTGCCGACGAAGCCGTCATGGAGATTGAAACGGACAAGACCACTATGCCAGTGCCGGCTCCCTTTGCAGGTTCAATCACGGAAATTCTAATCAAGGATGGTGATACGGTCAAGCCCGGCCAAGAGCTCTTCAAAATGAAGCCTGGTGCAGCTCCAGCCAAGTCAGCTAGTGCGCCGGCTGCAGAAGCACCCAAGGCTGCGGCCGCTCCGCCACCACCACCACCCAAGCCAGCAGCTGCCCCAGCGGGAGCACCTGCACCAGCTGCACCACAGGCACCACCACCACCGCCACCACCACCAGCAGCACGTCCGCCACCGGCGGCACCCCGTGCTGCTGCACCGTCGCCAGCTGCCATTAGGCCTGCTGTGGCCCAGGTAAAAGTGCCGCCAGCGGATGGCACCCGTCAGATTTTGGGCACACGCTCCGAGCAGCGTGTCAAGATGAACCGCATGCGTCAAAAGATCGCAGCACGCTTGAAGGATGCACAGAACACGACTGCTATGCTGACCACTTTCAATGAGATCGACATGAGGTTAGCTGGCATTATTTGCCTCTTAATAGTTGTTCACTCTGTTGCTAATGCTTTAAAACCTTTGTTACGACAGCTATGCGATGGATTTCCGAAAGGCGAACCTCGATGCCTTCGTCAAGAAATACGGCATCAAGCTGGGCTTTATGTCCATCTTCTCGAAAGCCAGTGCCTATGCGCTGCAGGATCAGCCCGTCGTGAATGCTGTCATCGATGGTCAGGTAACCCATTTCCCTTAGTCACTTGTGACGCTTCTGTTTATTACCTTATCGCACTATTTGTATTTTGTTTATGCAATTGGCCAACGCTTTTTTGGCCCATCTGATAATCAATTGATAAGACGAGTCGTCAGACCGGCGCAGAGAAATGATATGAAATTGTTTCCGTCGACACTCAGTTGATTAACTTAATTAAAATCAAACAATTCGAACTTAATTGATTCTTTAGAATTTATATGTTAATGTTTGTTGATCTCAACAATTATTTATAAAACAGTCCATTATGATCTGTCCAATTTGGATTGGCAATCCAGCCTGCGCTTCGATATCAATATTAAAAGGTTTAAGAGCCTTTCCTTAGAACATTTTTTTCAAAATTTGAACCAGTTTTAAGCTGTGTCTCAACTGCAGTCTAACTGATCCAGTTTTAATCAAACAAAGCAAAATTGTAACCAGTTTAACTTTGTTAATTTAAATATACTGCGTATCAACGACTTAGTCTTGATAACAATAACATTGATTATAATATTTCTTTAGTTTAAATATAAATTGTATTAACCTTTATGAATGATTGAAATCAGTGAAAAATCCTTGTAATTAATAGAAATAGTTTTAGATTTTATTTGATAATCGATTATACTCAGTTCAAATATATTTGGCAATTCAGCCTCCTTGTGGATATAAACTTGTAAAGGCTTTAGAAACTCTAGAAACAAACCTCTATAAATAAAATGTATCATAAATAATATAAATATTGTTATATAAATGTACTACATCTGGATAATCAGTTGTATGGAAAATATTGCTTGTTAAAACCCAACCAATTACTTATTTTCACATTTTGGGCTGCTTGAAACCATAATTTAAAAAACGAATTTTTTAACATGAAGATAAGTTGAAAGATGACATGTATTTCACGCTTAGCTTCTAAAACATCTGCCCTATCATTTAAATCTTTCTTTTTCTATGCAGGTCAATCAAATTTAATATATAATATTTAGTTAAACTGAATACAAATGTGTGCAGAAGATGGAAAAGAAATTCTTAAGGAAAATCATCAAACATTGCATAACTATAATTTCGTTTACTATAAGCACTAATTGAAATTTGTGTATTTTACAGGATATGGTGTACCGCGACTATGTGGATATCTCAGTGGCTGTTGCCACGCCCCGTGGCCTGGTTGTGCCGGTCATCCGCAATGTGGAGAGCATGAATTATGCGGATATTGAGATAGCGCTGGCCGGTCTCGCCGACAAGGCGAAGCGCGATGCCATTACCGTGGAGGATATGGATGGTGGCACCTTTACCATCAGCAACGGTGGCGTCTTTGGATCACTAATGGGCACGCCCATTATTAATCCACCACAGAGTGCTATTCTTGGCATGCACGGTATCTTTGAGCGACCCATTGCTGTCAAGGGCGAGGTAAGCGACTTGTTTACATCGTTTATTTTAAATGTACTTACTTAATTATATATGGACTGCAGGTCAAGATCCGCCCGATGATGTATGTGGCTCTGACATACGATCACCGGATCATCGATGGCCGTGAGGCGGTGATGTTCCTGCGTAAGGTGAAGGCTGCCGTTGAGAATCCAACCATCATTGTTGCTGGTCTGTAAGGACAGTCGAGATTGTTAGCGCTGCGTCCACGTTGTTCTACTGATATTATCGAATCGGCAACCTAAAACAGAGCACATCTAAATTATTTGTATAAACCAGAACTTTTCATTGTATGTATTTAGTATAAAAAATTTACGAGTGTCACAAATCAAATCGACTTAATTTTCATTTTGACTATACACATACACGACCCAAATAAATTTACAATACGACGTGGAATTGTTTTCAAAACGTACCCAAATCCAAATTATTTTCTGCACGTAAATCAACTTATGTAAGCAGCACCTGCTGTAAACCAATATCGTAAATAAATACGATATCATTATGAAAACCCGACTAACCTTCTGGTTGCTGTTTGCTCTGTGACTGGTTGCTGAGTGGGAGCTTTATGAAAACCACATTGTTTTGTTTGTAATTAGCATTTACAATATTTACTTAGCGAATATGATAAGTGTGTTCTCAAATATATTTGATAAACCCCTTGGTTGCCTGCAAATATACAGAAAGCGTATTTTGGACATGGGTGCGATGCATTCAGATGGAAATTGATAAGCGGAAAATGTGTCGCGAAAGTAATTGAATGAAATCAATTTTGGCTGGGCACATTCATCATTAACTACAAAGAATTAAGTTATTAGAATATATATGATGATTGATGTATGATGTATGCATATTTGATGGTTGAGTGTTGCAAGATTTTACATTTTGAATACTATGTTTAATGACATCGATAAACACATTTTGCAAAAATTCAAAAATTATGACAACTGATACTGGTAACATTCTGCTGGCAAAGCTTAAAACTAATGCTCAATGTTGTAATTAATTATTTAATTTATGCATGAATCCGCATCTGATTGCAGGGCAGTGTGTCTTCGTCTTCTAATTAATTATATAAGAAATGATAACTTTATAAAATTGTGATATTTGAGATATCTTTTTATTTTTATTTTTTACAACAGGTCCATTCATAGTAATAATTAAAATGTTCTGCTTTTTTAAAAATGGGACAACAATATTTTACTTCATGAAAGTAATCGGCTTAAATAATAATCTTTTTTTTTATATTAGCATATATTATGGGCATGTCAATGTGTATAAATGAATGTGTCAAATAAGTCATTGCTTTATTTAAAGTATTCATATCGCAGATTTAACGGAGTAGATTTTCTGTAAGTATTATTATAATTATTATTATTGCAGCTATTTTTGATTGACCAACCTTTCCACAAGGAGAACAACAATAAAATCAGCTTCAAGCAGAAATCGAGTTTGCTTAGCAAAATCTCTAGCATAAATAAAAGAAATTTTAAGATTTTCGGCACAAACTTATCTGCGTTAACAAGAAAGGATGTGTGTCTTTTTCCTTATAAGTAGACCTCTTCGGCGTTACGTGCAATATATTGACCCAAAAGTCTTACGGACTCGGAAAGTAAGTAAACATTGAAAATCAGGATTGGAGTTAGTAAAGTTGTTGGGAGTTAATAAAGTTGTTAGAATTTTTGGGCGGTATTCTGAACTTGTCTCTGTGGCTCGCTAGCCTGGAAACTCTTCATTTGCCCAATCATTAAGTTCCTTTACCTAATGCTAACTGCTCCGCTTGTGCTCTTCCTAAACTTCAACTTCAGATTCAGCTCAGCGCCCGTCAGTATTCCCAGCTGGCTGCTGTGATAGCCGTTAATCAGCAGCAACAGTTGCTGCGTTCGAGGGCAAATCCTAATCTGCACTGCCATAATGCGATGCGGTAAGAATGCTATTAACAGCTTGGATTAATAGTTGAATATTAACATACACTTCTTGTTCTCTTTGAAACTGCAGAGCCTTGGGCTGGCGAAGCTTTCACACCACCAGCAGCATGTGGTCGGAGCAGGTGGTGAAGGTACCTCCATTTCCTGAGTCCATTACGGAGGGGGACATTAAGTATGTGTCTCCTAAAACTGTTTCTTGTTGCATATAATTTCAGTGCTTGGCTATTCTCCAGATTCACTTGCAAAGTGGGCGACTCGTTTGCCGCCGATGAACCCGTCATGGAGATTGAAACGGATAAGACGACGATGCCAGTACAGGCACCCTTTGCTGGCTCGATAACAGCAATTCTAGTAAAGAATGGCGACCCTGTCAAAGCTGGCCAGGAGCTTTTCAAAATGAAGCCTGGCGCGGCGCCAGCCAAGGCAGCAGCTCCATCAGCTGCAGCGCCTGCACCAGCATCAGCACCAGCTCCAGCACCAGCTCCAGCACCAGTTCCAGCACCAGTTCCATCATCAGTTCCAGCACCAGTGCCGCCGCCAGCTGCGCCAACTGTGGCCGCACCAGCACCAGCACCAACCCCACCACCACCACCAGTAGCAGCACCCGTCGCGGGGCAGGTGCCTCCTATTGTGGGCACACGCACCGAGCAGAGAGTCAAGATGAGTCGCATGCGTCAAAAGATTGCGGCCCGTTTGAAGGAAGCGCAGAACACATGCGCCATGTTGACCACCTTCAATGAGATCGACATGAGGTTAGCTGGCATTATTCTGATAGCTTAGAAAATGGCATCATTTATCTTTCGAACTACTTTAATAGTTTTGCAATGGACTTCCGAAAGGCGAACCTGGACGCATTCATTAAAAAGCATGGTGTTAAGCTCGGTTTCATGTCCATTTTCTCAAAGGCCACCGCAATTGCTCTGCAGGATCAGCCAGTTGTTAATGCTGTTATCGTTGGACAGGTAAACTAAGACACAGTTCATCAATCGTATTGACTTTATTTATTTCTAGTGAAATTGAATCAGTTTTGGCCTTGCCAACGCGAGACAACCATAAAAGAATAAAAAGTTAAAGGTAGCTAATGATTCTTCCGGTGAATCAAGTTATTATTGTATAATTCTCTGAATTAGGCCGAGTAGGAGGAAAATGTATATAAACAGTTAGAATTATACTAGTATCTTTCTAAGTGTTCCAACCTTTACTTTAAATATGCAATACTATTGTTAATAGTTTGGAAACTTTTCGTAATTCAAATTGCTTTCAATATTATTATTTTTTAGTAATTAATTAAAATTTGTTAATTGTTGACTAAAATCTTTTATTAAGTATTTTTTTTTGTCAATTTTCAACAAATTTCAGCTGCACATAAAATAGTTTATATATGTTGACTTTAAATTTAATCAAACATTTTTAGAATTCATTATTAACTAACATTGTGAATATGCTGTACTGACTCAAATGCGTCGTTATAAGCGCGTTCCTCCTATTTTATTTAATAATTAAATTACTTTTCAGGAGATTGTGTACCGCGACTACATAGATATTTCAGTGGCTGTTGCCTCACCCCGTGGCCTCCTTGTGCCTGTGATACGTGGTGTGGAGGGTATGAAATATGCCGACTTTGAGATAGCCCTGGCTGATTTGGCTGCTCGGTCACAGCGCGATGCCATCACCGTTCAGGATATGGAGGGAGGCACTTTCACCATCAGCAACGGCGGTGTCTTTGGGTCTCTAATGGGCACTCCCATTATTAACCCACCACAGAGCGCCATACTCGGCATGCATGGCATCCTTGACCGTCCCATTGCTGTCAAGGGAGAGGTGGGAGTTTTAACTGTATGTCCTTGACCAATTCATGAACTTGCTATGTAAACTATAGGTCAAGATACGGCCCATGATGTATGTGGCCCTAACATACGATCACCGGATCATTGATGGACGTGAGGCGGTGATGTTTCTGCGAAAGATCAAGTCTGTCGTTGAGTCACCCGCTGAACTGGCTACTGGCCTCTAAAATGTTTATAGACTATTTATGTACGTGATGTTATGTGAATTACAATTCAAAGATCAAGTAAATCAGAACTAAATTCTTGGTATGAAGTGGACACAAAGCTGACACCTTATATCTGTTTTTACTATGTGTGGATATTTAATAGACGGTCGCCAAGGTGTGTGGATTTGTTGCTCATAAAATTATAAACGTATTCAGAAAATATCTGTAATTATTATAGAAAGTTGCACTAACTTTTATAGAAAGTGTCAGTAGTATTTAACATTAGTAAACAAAGCTAATTTACTGAAAAGCTTGAGACCAAAGGATGCATGTTGACTAATATTATAAAAATTTAAATAATTATTAATATATAATTATAAAATATGAATATAAGGAAAATGCTGCATATGGAATAAGACAGTATATGGATATAGACAAAGACTGCAATGTAGAAATGTTGTACTATTTTCAGTTACCTTTCTATTTAATTTGAGCAGCTGAAATCGTAATGCAAAATACTGCAAAAGTATTTGTTGTGAATAAAAATATCATGTTATAGTTTTGTTATTTGAGCAAATTGGCTTGTACAATTTTATTGATTTTGTTTTTGTGTTGCGATAATTAGATACCAACTATTTATAATGATTACAAAAAGAGCATGTGTTTACAAAAAGATATTTTTGAATAATATGATGTTTACATTAGAATTTATACGAAATTTTTGTGTTCGTTTTTGGATGAGATTTGGGTTAAATCTTGATTTTTTTTTGGCTTACTTATAGAGAAAGAATGTTTGTTTTTAGATCCATCAAAGAGATTGATTAACACAGTTTTTTTTCGTTATACTTTTGCTAACTTTTGCTTATCACATATGTGTGTATGTATAGATGTATGTATTTATAAATGTAAACCGAAAGAACTGAGAACATTTGACCTATTTGATTGTAAAATAATGTTGGGGGTAAGTCGAAAATAATATTAAAACCATTTATAGTATTTCATTAATAAATATGTTTGCTTGTATGTATATAAAAAATGCGACAATCCTTTCGTCTAAAACATTTTGCGCAAGATCGTGCAAAATTAGAAGAATTGTCATTTTAGACAAAAGGATTGGCATTATCTACATTTTAGTCCCATGGTGTTCTGTTTTTTGTGTTTTTTGTTTTTCCTTTTTTTTTTTTGTTTTTTAGCTTAACTAAGGGGATACAGAGTGTAGTTACATTATTTAATTTATAGTTAAACATAAGAGTATTTCTTCCAAAAAACTATGAAAGAGGCCTATGCTGTATGCTGTGCTTGTTTAAGCTTTTATTATTTTATTTTGTTCGTTTTTTATATTTGGTTTACTTTTGTGTTCTACTTCTGAACTAACTTGGCTAACACTATGTTACCCTGGTTTTCGGTCTTGCACTTGTCTTCCCGCAAGTACAACACTCTCAAGTCTAAGCAATTACACTAGGTATCCCCAACCTTGTGTCCGAAATGTTTTTTTTTTTACTGATTACTGATTTCTGATTTTCCTTCTTTTTTTTGTTGCTTTAGTTTGATTGCCGTTTGAATTTGTTTTGGTTTTTTTTTTTTTCTGTCTCTCTCTGTATAGATCCTATGCTATAATATTAATTTTTTTTTTTTAATGAGTTTCAATAGAAGTATTGTACAAGATTCCATTTGCTACAGTGGGTTGTTGTGCTTGCATCTCTCGATGATTTTGCAGATTTCCAAAATGCATGTAACGTTTCCTTTTTTGCTTGCCAATAACTAAACAGTTTTCAGGTGGTGTTGTTGTGTGTAAATAAGAATCATAACTAAGTTTTCAGTCAACATGTGAATGGTTTGAATTTGAATTTGTCAGCATAGCTGTCTGCCTTTTTCTTGCTTGAATTTTCATAGATGATTTTGCTTTTTACTGCTGCTGCTGCTGTTGATGCTTTTTTGGCTTCGGCTTCAATGTTGTCGTTGTACAAGTCGGAAATGTGTAATTTCATAAAGAAAGACGGTTTTTGCTTATGTTGTTGTTGTTGTGTTTGCTGTTGCTGCTGCTGTTGTTGTTGCTGTTGTAGTTGTTGCCAAGTCTCTGGGTGGTGAGTTGTTAGTCTGTTGATGGTTATGCTGCCGCTTGGCCAGGCAACTTTTGCAATGAATTTATAAATCAAAATTTTCTGTCTGGTGGTCGCTGGAGTTTGGATGTTGGATGTTGGGTGTTGGATGATGTTGGGTGAAATAGCTTCTGCTTGACTGCCACCCCACTGACAGCCATATTTTATTTATTGATAGCAATTATGTCTCGACCTCGTCTATTGCCAGTAGTTTATATAAATTTACAGTTTTGTTTGATGTGCTTTCAACTGCATGATAGTGACTGAATATGTTTTTTGTTGCTGTTGCTGTTGCTGTTCGAACTTTTGCAAAAGAAACCAAACCTAACCACAATTTGAAATGGGGTCTCTCTTTCTCTCTCTCTCTCTATTTCTCTGGAGTGAGTGTATTGATGTGTTGCCTGATTTGTGTGTTAAAGCTGTTGCTGCTGGTTGTGTTTTTCATGTTGTTGCTTTTGATTTTGTTGATGATTTGGATTTTGTATTAGATTTCGGTTAACTGGCTGAGTGTTTTTGTCTTCGCTTTTGTCAGGCGCAAGTAATACGCTCTGAGGTCTTTTAAAATCGCTTTTGTACTATTCAAAGTTTATACAATTTTGAGCTATCCAAAAATCTTTGGCTTTTGTGGCTTTCCTGTGTGTGTTTTATTTTTGGTGTATGTGTGAGGGTTTTGGCTTATGAATTTGGCTGCTGAACTTATTTTCAATTTCAACCCCTTCTATGCGAAAGTTTTTACTATAATCGTGTGCCTCTTGTTGTTTTTGTTCTGAATTGTTTTGTTCGCGTTGATTTATCTGCCTTGTCCTATTTTTGTGCCTGTGAGAAGGCCGCCATTTGTAAGATTTTGCCAGAAAGTTGCCAGGACAATTGCATCCTTGTCGTCTTGCCAGCGCTTGCTTTTTTGGTGCCCTTGTTTTATTATTATTATTACGAGTATTTTATTTTTTTTTTCTTTTTGCTCTTGACTTTTGTCGCATTAAAACTTCCGTTGCTTCTTGTAATTTATAATGGTGCTTTTTGGGAATTTCGTTGTAATTTGTCATCCTAATGTGTAATAATTATGCGCCAAAAGGCTTCCGAATGCTGCGACTTTTCAGTTAATTTGACTTGGTTTTTGGAATTTTGTATTATTTGCTGGCTGCTTTTGGCGATTATTGGTTTTTTTTTTGTAATATTTCTTTTGCTACACAGTTTCAAAATGCTAAGAATTTAGTTTAGGTATTTTGTGTCTCAAATGTTCTGATTTGGATTATCTTGAATGTGTTTCTGATTTTTAATTTCGATTGATTTCGAATTTAATTTAATTTAATGTGGATTTTGAAGGATCTAATTTATAATTTACCTACAGAAATGTAATATTTGAGTGCTAGAATTTGGAGGTTTGTGATTTTGAATTTTGTGGTCCGGTTTGCGGTGAAATTTTGTTGAATTTGGTTGAATTTGGTTGAATTTGGTTGCTTGCCAGAGTAGCCGAAAGTTGCAAATTTTGATTTCTTTTGACTTTTCGAGTTCTAAAATTAAATAATTTTTATAAAGTATAGTTATTAAATGTTTCTTATTTACATTTTTTATGGTTTTTACAAGGGTTGCGCAGTTATTTAAATTTGATGTAAATTCTTCGTGTTGTACTAAATATGATTTTTTTTTATGAATTAAAAAAAACAATTTTTTGAATTTGTCAGATTTCTTTTTTGGAATCACGATTGCTTTGTTTTTCTAATTCAAAAATGAGTAAATTTCTGAATAAATAACTTTCAAAGTTAAAAATTTAAAAAGTTTATGGTTATAACTAATTTTTGTACGATTTTGATATGCCACAAAGATTGGCCAAAGTTAAAAGTTAATTTTAAGCAATGTAAGCCAAGCATTAATTTAAAGGTTAAAAATATATTTACAATTTTGTTTTGTCAAATTTGTCAATTTAAATCCAAAAATTATTTTTTTGTGGAATATAATAGTTGAAAATATTAAAAATTTACATTTGTTACAAAACAATAAATCTTTAGATTGAAATTTCATAATTTGATTACCGTTTGTATTTAAAAATATTTTGTATGACTCAATGTAAATGAAAATTATTCGAATGAATTTCTTTGGTTTGTAAAAAGACACTAGTCAAAATGGAACTCGAAAGTTAAAAAACAGAAGCATATTTTGTAAAATTTAAATTTTTTCTGATGCTCAATGGTTGTATTTGTTGTTTACGAGTTATCCAATTTTTTCAATCAATCACTTTTAAAATGTTTGAAATTTGAGCAGATTTAGTAAAGTTTGGAAATAGTAAAAAAAAAATTAATTCGTTTGGAAGATGAATTTTTAAGAACCTTTTAAGCATTTTGAAAAAATTGAGAAGTTTGCAGAAATTTATAGAATTTTGAAATTAAAATTTAAGCTAAATTGCAATTTGAGGGATATTTTGTAATTTAAATCACTTTGTGGCTGATTTGGAACCAGATATGTTTTCGTTTTTGAGATGAACTGAAGGAACTGATTGTAGTTCTACGATTTGCGAAGCTATAATATTATCATTTTGACTTTAGTAATGAATTTAGAGTAGTTCATGAAAATGTTTTAAAATAAACGTTATCATATTGTTTTTGTGAATTTGGCATAGTTCAGAAAAAATTGTTGAAAAGGACTTTTATAATATTATGCTTGTGAATTTTAGTGTGTTAGAATATTATTTTTGAATTAGTTTAAATGTGACTTTTGATGGATTTTTTTTTCTAGTTTTAGCAGATTATGTTTTTTGAGAATTTAAGTATTTGTTTTACTGAATTTATATGCTGATTAAAATCAATGAATGAGAAAATATTGATAGCATTATTAATTTGTATGTCGATTGCCAATTTCTTAATTTGCTTTTGTTTGATATGATTGCTTAAAGATCGTAATTTGAATATCTGTCTAAAATGGATTTTGATTAAATAAAAACTTTTTACAAATTTAAAAATAATTTGTATTATTAATAAAAAGCTAGAAATTAACTTGGTTAGCTTCATGTGAAATTTAAATACTTGATTGCTTCGAAGATGTGTGGAATATTTTCTGCTTTAATCTAGAGATTTGATCTTAAATTTTGTTACGTGTAAAAAATGTTGATGATAATTTTCATCTTCGGCATGAGTATTATTGGCAGTTTTAATTTATAGAACTGATTTTGAATTGTGATTATAGATGTTAATTTTGTGAATATTTAGAATTTTTTGTATCTTATAGGTTTGCGTTATGTATAATATTTTCAATGTTTGATATTTTTAAGGCAGTTTGATAAATATCTGAAGTGTTTAGTTTTGATTTTGAATTTCGTAAATATTAGCCGTCCTACCTATAATTTTTTTAAAAGTTAAGTTCGTTTTGAATAAAGTATTTTGTCTTGTTACCAACAACCAGTAGGTAACTTTTTTTGTTAGACTTTTTGTTGATCTTGGCAACGATTTTCTGCTACCTACGAGTTTGTACACTTTTGTTTTCCAATGTGTGTTTGAAGCAATTTTGCGCATTGAATATTTTTTTTTAACTTTCAAAAATGTCGATTTAAAAAATACTGCAACGTCATTGCTGTTTCTAGCTTAATGAAAATGCGAAAAAAATATTAAAAGCGCGAAAAATGCCAAAAGTAATATTTGCGTTTTGAGATTCAAAAGGTTCTTAGCTAATTTTCAACCTAAATACTTCTTGGGGTCGGGCTATTTCTTTTCTTCTTGGGTATCGTAGAAGCAGCTTCCTTTGCAGCCATTTTATTATCAAAGTAGTGTGGGTTTGTGAGTGTGTAAGTATGTGTGAGTGTTTGTGTATTGGTGTGTAAGTGAGTGCCCCTGTGTGTGTGCTCTAAAGTATGTGTGTGGTGTGTTTGTGTGTGTAAGTTGTGTGCCAAATTGGTGGTTGGTTTATGCCTAAAGCTCTTCATATGCGAAACTTGCTTTTTTCTTGCTGGGTTTTGTTTAAAATTCTGGGTTTGTGAAAACTAAAAAATTCATAAAAACGAAACGCTATTTTTAAATTTGGTCATTATTCGATTTGCGTTTTGATACACAAAATGAAAAACTATTGCATTGTGTGTGTGGAATTTGTTTGTTAACAGGGGCCGGGTACGGGTTGGAAATGAAGGCTTCTGCGATGCCGTGGAAGAATAGTGTTTTTTTGTTTTTCTTGTTCTTGTTTCGCAGTACTATGATATTGGTTTTTATATAGCTTTTGAAATTTTCGTAATTGGCTGTGAATGGAAAATCGCTGCTAAAAAGTACATAGTTTAAAAAATAATGTCGTTATTTTTGTGGGGCTTTGTTTTATCTTTTTTTTCTCCTGTTTGCTGCTTGCAACACAAGCTCACCTTTCTTTTTTGCTGTTTTCTCTATTTTGTTTTTAGCTTTTATATATTTGATTTATATATTTTTGATATTTTTGTTTAGTTTGTTTTTGCTTATGTTTTGTTTTGATGATGGAGCCGAGCAGCGGGCCTCGAAATCGAAACGTTTAAAAAATGCAACTGAAAAACGTTAAGCTAAACAAAACATTTAAAACATACTTGCGAAAGTTGGTCTTCGTTGCCCGCTTTATTTTGGATGCCAAAGGTGCTCTTGTGTTGCGCTCTCTCGCTCGCTTGCTCTTTCGCTCTCTCTCTCTCTCTCTCTCTCTCTATGTTTTAGGCTTGCTCTCGCTCTCTGTGTTGCTCTGCTTGCGCTCTTGCTGGCTGGTAGATGTGTGTGCCTGTGTGTGTTTGGGTGTGTGTTTCTGTTTTGTGTTTGTGTCGAATTCGCCGCAGGAACTTTTCTTGGGTGGTGTGCGCTTGAGTGTGTGTGTGTGTGTGTGTGTGAGTGTGTGTGTGAGTGAGTGCTTGAAATGAAGTGCTTCCTGTCGAGGGGTTGCTGTTGCTGCTTTTGTGGGGCGGCCGCCCCTGCTTAGATATTCAGCCAAATATCTACGGCGGGGCGACTGTCACCCCTTTTAGCTGCTGCCTTAGATAACTGGCGACGTTGTCGTCGCTGCTGCTGCTGTTGCTGCCACTGCTGCTGCCTGCTCTCTTTCGCCGTCAAATGCTCGATCCTCTCTTTTGCATCATCATCAGCGTAGCTGCTGCACTTGTGCCGTCTATTCACGAATATTGCTTTTGTTGTTGCTAACTTGAATTTAGGTTTCCTTCCTTGCAGTTTCTGACGGAATTCTGTATGATTTGCTGGCCGGGTCTGCTGTTTGGGGCACAATGCGTTTCGGTTGGGCAACGGGCAGTTGCATTGCAGTTTCTTAAGGCGTTTCCAATTTAGCTTTTGTTGTTTTTGTTTTTGATTTTGTTGTTTGCTTTTGTTGCTTAATTTGCTGTGTTGATTGTCATTGCAGTAGAGAAAGATGAGCAATAAATATTTTAGAATCGGTTTGAGTTTCATAACAATTTTCTCGCAATTATTTGTGATTTCTTCTTGCTGACTGATCCATGCTCGTTCAGCTAGACGTCTGCTTAGCTTTGGGTAGAGTCCTGGAAGTGACACATTTAATTTTAAAATTAATATTTAGTATTTCACTAGTTCTTTGCCCTGTGGTCAACAATATTTCTTTAACTTTTGTGCTTACCTGTAAAATATAAAAAATAATATTATTATCTGTGTGATATTTCCTTTTTCGTCCTTTTTCGGTTTTGCTTTGAAAACTTTCCAATTGATGTCGAGCTGTGTGCACTTTTTAATAAATGTTTGAAATTTCGTAATTCGCGGATTTTTTGGATTGTTGAATTTGGTTTAATTTTTTACGGAATTTGTTTTTTTTCTTGTGCGTTGAATATAATATTTTTTTTGTAGCTTTTGCTGTGTTTAAACTATGTTGCAAAAATATTCCCAGATGGTGTCTTTTGGTTATTTTTACAAATTGTTCATGGGGGTTTTTTGGATTTATATTTTTAGATTGTGTTTTTAGTTTGTGTATAAGAATTAATCTGACTTTCGGTGTTGTAATTTTTGTTTGGTTTTTTGTTAGTTTTTATAACTTGGGTGAATTTGTTGAATTTCGTTGTAGATTTTTTTGGTTTGCGAGTTTTTCGGAACAGTTGAAAGTAAACTTGAAAATAATTTTTTGTTTGATGCCGCGTGCAACAGTCTCCTTAGCGCTGCCTGAGCATCGCGCTGCAGGATGGAGGATCTGTTTGCTGATCCGCAAAGTCCTTGACGGTTCCTTGTGCCGTTGCTGCTGCTGCTCCTGGCTGCTGTTGATCCTCAGCGATTGAAGATTGAAATGAAACTGATTGATTCTGCGCAGCAGCCTCGGCTTATATACCCAAGACAGATTCGCTCGCCAACGGGGGTTGACAGGATCAGGATCGGGAGGCTGCAAAGCTTTGTGCATTGTCTGGCCAGATATGGACAATAGGCGCGCCTGGACAACAATGCGTTCAATGAAACCCGTTAGTCAAGTTTATTATAGAAAAACCGTTGCTCGGTTGTGCCGCAAAAAATGCGTTTTGTATTAATGGTGGTGGGTCTGGATCTGGGTCTGGGTACGGATGCTCGCAGCATCATCAGAATCGGGATCATATCACACCTGGCTACAAAAGCTGCAACGGCTGCTGGACCGCGAAAACCAGTTTGCCTGCTTTGATATAGACTACTATAACGGATGTGTGTGTTCAACATCCTTGAATATCCTTGACCATTTGAACTGCAATTGTCTGGCTGGATTTGATGGGAAAAAACTCCAAAATTTTGTTACTGATTTTTTCGTTGATTTCTTTCAGCATTTTCAGGCAAGTTTTTCGGCAAGATAAGCATCAAAATCAGATCGTTTTGAAAACAGGTTTTCCAAATTGTGTACTTTAATTTGTCGCTGCTGGATTTATGGGTAGCACAGGTCCAGCGCGGGGCATCCAACTCAAAATTCTGAAATGCTGTACAAGTACAATCCCCCCAGAAACCGAAAAATACCTCAGCTTGCTTATGGGTCATGCAACCTTTTCTTGGTCGCCAAACGGTCATTTGCCCGGTCGGTGACTTCTTTTTCTATCGGCTTGCTTCTTTTCGCTAGTTTCACTTTGAGTTTTCATTTTGTTCCTCCGCTTCTCAGGGCAATTCAACAAGTTAAGGGTTGGCTTCGATGCAGCATTTATTTTTTCTTGTTGTTGCCACGCAGTTTTATTATTTAAATTGCCACTAACCCTCGTGTTTGGCCTGGGTTGGGCAATGGGTTAGAGGTTGGGTCACGACATTTGCATCCGTGTTCCTATTTGTGTGCGGTTGTGTCTGCCCTATTCCGAAATGGGACACTTTGTGACTGAATTGCCAGCAAAGCGCGAGGGAGACAGAGAGAGAGAGAGAGAGATAGCAAGACAGGGATCTAGCTATTGTGAATGCAGCCCTCATTAGAGTGTGACCAGAGAGTTTTTAAGTTGCACAGAAATGACAGTTGATTTGCTTTGATTAATTGGAATGTTTCTATCCAACCAAAGCAGTTTTTAGAGGTAGTCTAGTAATGCTCACCTAAATGTGAAATATGTAATACATCCTAATTTCAAGTATTCTTGGTGGATCCCTCGATAAAATAAATGTTCAGCATTGGTCAATCTCTGATTAAGCGTGACTGTGGTAAATTTATCATAATCCGCAGGTTCAAAAATTTGCTTGTCTTTTTATTATAGTAACTTTATATATTGTTTATCGAAAGAAATATAAGAAAATAAAGAAGTTATAAAAGTGTAAGCTATTTAAGTATGAGGCATGTCGCCCCATAATCAATTCCAATAAAAATTTACACATGTGCACAGATCTGACTATGTATAAATAAATATGTTTTATATACACAGATGAATACATCGATTACAAAGGCACTCACCTACGAGATGAATTCCAATGAATTGAATAACACGCATTTCTCATACGAATCCTCAACTTTTGACATTTTATTAACTGTGCATGTAATTAACCCATTTGGATGATTTACTTATGTCAATTCTATTTTTGCATGCACATATTTTTAAATTAAACCTCAATTTAGTCAAAGCTGACTCAATGTTATCTTCTATTAATTGTTATCTTGGGCTTTTTTGTTATCAACAGCCAAGTGTAAAGAGCAGGCACATTCATAAGTAATGCATACATATACAGAAAATTACTACTTTTCATTTTATAAATTAGTTCGATTCCGACATTAGCTTCAGATTTACTTGTTATGCATGTTAATTAAAGGACGCGCAAAGTCAGATCTGCAAGGCTTTTGCTTGCAGCTGTGGGCTCATTTGTGACAACAATTTCACTGTGCAACTTTAACGCTTTTCAAAAAAGATATTACATTACTCTCATTAGCTGCGGATATGGCCTTGTTCTATTTTGTAATTTTTGGAAATTATCCGTACACTGTACGTTTTTTTTATTGTAAAGAGCAGTTGGCAAATATTGATTTTCTTATCGAATGCTAAAAGAAAAGTACATTTTTAGAATATCTTTTCGATTTATATGACATATCCTTTCTGTTAAGACTGTTTTGCCAAGTTGTCCACAACTTATTTTAAAACTAACTCATTCAGTTGCGAGCTTCTCAATTAGCTAACGTAGCAATTTTCATAAATTCCAAATGACTGCAAACTTCAGACAGGATGCCCATTTGATTGTCTGCCCCATTTACAAATCCGTTGGGTGCCTATCTAGGAGAACAGCCTACGTGCAGATGGACCGTAGAGATATAGATGGTCTACATTGTTGCTGAAATGGATGCACAAATTCTGTCCAAGTCGCTTTTGGTGTAACAATTCTGATTGTGATAATGCTCTGTGTGTGTGTGTGTGTGTGGTACAGTTGTGCACGAAATGTGAGTTGCTCCTGAAGAGTTGAAGGCTTTCGGTTAGGCTCTTTGGCAGCCTTGTCATAATTTTGAATTCAACTGTGAACGTCGTGTCAGTGGCCTTAACGAAACGAGAATTTACATATTTCTGTTAATTTTACATTGAAGTTGGGTTCATAACGAAGAGGAAACACTTGAAATTTGCATATATTTGTTCCACACACACACACCTACACATATTTATATATATATATTTATATATATATATATATATATATATAGATACGCACGAACTCACACTCGCATAAGGCGACTTCTACATATGCAAATTGTGTGTTGCAAAGTTTTCATATAAAATACAAGTGAAAACAGACAGAGAGAAAATAGCTTTAGATAGGAGCAGAAGGGAGGCTGGAGCTGGCAAGGGTAAGTACAACAAGGACAAGGAGGACAACAAGCTATGGCTGTGGCGGCCATTGCCGGGCCAAAATCCCATAGCCCACACAACCCATCGACCCACCCGCACTCACACACAAAGGCACACACAAAGTGCCTACACAAAAGAGAGCCGCTTTTCAAGGAAACGGATTGTGCGTACCAATGTATCCAGATTTGTGTGTATCGCCTGTGTGTGGCTGTGTGTGGATGTGTGTGCTGTGTGTTTTGTGTAAAAGTCGGCAAAAGATACACACACTAAATAAAATTTCAACAAAAGGCTTCTTCCGAGCTATGTATATACAGATATATATATATATATATATATATATATATATATATATGCATATATCTATATATTTATATTTGGGGAGGCAAAGTTTTGGGGCTGTTCCTCGGTCGGAAAAGGCGCCTAAAAATACTCAAACAAGTTCCTATCTCTTTTCTAAGCCCAACCGACCCTCATTTTTGGTTGGCCAGACATTTTATGGTTGCTCTTCTGTTCAATGTGATTGTTGCTGTTTTCGTTGTTGTTGCTGTTTTCGTTGTTGTTGCTGTTGCTGTTGACGGTGTTGCTGATGCTAATGTGGCTGCTGCTGCCCACATTTATGTTACCATAATTTGACTTAAAGGAAAAAAAAAAATAAATAAGAAAAGAAAACTCTTTTCCAATATGCGAGAACTGTATACGCTTTAGTTATTGAAGTTTATAAAAAAAAATATATTATAACAATAATAGTTGGTTACTTCCCATTTGTGCAATACATTTATGTTACCATTATTTGACCTAAAGAACAAACCAAAAGTAAGAAAAATATAAGGGAGAAAAGATTTCTTAAAATATCCGAAAACTGCATACGTCCTAAGCATTTAACTTTATTTAATTTATATATAATAATTTGGAAATAATAATGGTATTATAAAATTAAAAAAAAGTTTAACGAATTGAAAAAATAAGAGAGAATGTTCAAAATAAATATATAAATCTTACAAGAATACTTGATTTGCTCTGAAATTAATATTAATTTAAGCTTGTGTGTTGAATTTCATCTTCTGTATAGATATAGATATAGATATAGATATAGATATCTATATAGATATAGATATAGATATAGATATAGATATAGATATAAATATAAATATAGATATAGATATAATAACTAACAGACTTACCAATAGTAGCTTAGATTAGTTAAGGTAAGACGGTCATCGACTACAAGGCTATTGTGTAAGCCTAATTTGAATGCTTCTCAATGCCTTGCCTACGACTGGAGGGAGACTAAAGTTGAAGTTGGCTTAGTCGTTAACTAATAATTAATTCAGTCGTCAATTAATTTCACTACTTCGATCTATTTTCGGTAACTGTGATAGGTTGGTTAGAAAGGGGCATAATCTGTTCCTGGCCAGTGCCGGGCAGTAGCAGAAAAGTACTCTGCAGATTCTTCTACTTCCGCTCTTTGCAGCTTCTGCAGAAGTCATTAAAGCGGAAAAAGAGTCTAATCAAAGGAGCTGGCGAGTTAATGCGCTGATTACGGCGGAGTAAGGGTAAGCCCTGAGTAAATTTGAGTTAGCATTGATCTTGTGAGGATGCTTTAAGTTTCAAGCATGGGCTTATAAATATTCACTCCTTTACCATAAAGACAAAAAAGCTTCATTTTGTTGAAGCACTTTCAAAACAATATTGGATGCAATTTCATATATGTATCAAATTGAACCATATAGTTCTTATACCACTGGAGAGTGTATAACAGCAAGGACATATAGCACACACTTGGACACACACACACACACACACACACACACACACACACACACACTCATACAAGGACTACACATATATGGAAAATTGGGAGCCGGCACTTGCTAACCGAATTTCCTGCTGTAGTTTTTCGGCTATGATGGGTTCATTTTTCAACACACACATATGCATGCACACACATACACACACTCACGCACACAGGCACACACACAATAAGACAAGAGGCGACCACTTATGAAGCGAAAGTTGGCAATGTGAGCGTCCACACAACTACAGAGACACACAGCTGCTAAATAATGTGTGTGTGTGTGTGTGTGTGTGTGTGTGTGTGTGTGTGGCGTTCTTTTGCGGATTTTGCAGTCAACTTGGAAGCCAACTGGGAAAACTATATGGCTAATGTGTGAGACCAAGTGGGCGTATGTGTGTGTGTGTGTGTGTGTGTGTTGAATCGTTGGCATGTGGGTGTGCATAATGTGTGATTGTGTGGAAATTTTTGGGCAGTTTCATTTCGGTCATATTTATTAGTTGCACGGACACTGACACAGATCAAAACAGGACAACAAGATGCCCCAGCAACAGCCGACAAACCTAACAACAACAACAGCTAAAGGAAACATCTTTTTTTACCCTCATCAGTGCAAGTTTAAATAATGTGTTGGTATTAGTGTGTGTATGCGTGGGTGTGGGTCTGGTTGTGGGTGTGGGTGTGGGTGTATAGAAACTATTCTGAGGCACATCGTGCTACATGTGTAGTTTAAGTTAACCCACACAACACAAAATACCAATTTGAATATATACTTATATATCTATATCTATATGTATTTATAGATATATAGTTTTTGGGCACATGCTCGTTCGAAGGAGCCTCAAGGATATGCGGCTCAGTGCAAGAAAATGTGCCTGTTAAAGCCAACTGAGCTGTGTATTGTATTGGTATTGGTAAATAAGGGTTTCCTTTATATATAGTGTGTATAAAGCCGGGCTCTGTTGTGGCAGAGTGCGGTGGTATTCGAGTGGGTGCAGAGCTTGTATATGTTCCGGCATACATTTCCTGCTAACAAGCAGTTAACAAGCAGTCCTCAACTATTTACAACTATAAACCCCTTTTGGTCCTCCAACGTCTTGTCGCAAATGTAATCAATTTTTATGCCATTATTGATGCCTCACTTGGCAATTTATTTGACATTTTGTGTGGAATGGGGATGGGGGAGTTGTTTTATTTACGTGCAAGTTTTGTGATGTGCAAATTAATTGGAAATTTTTGTTGTTGATTTACGAGCAGACGACATTTGGATTGGGTTCCG
The DNA here is from genome assembly GCA_035043845.1 of Drosophila picticornis. NCBI lineage: Eukaryota > Metazoa > Arthropoda > Insecta > Diptera > Drosophilidae > Drosophila > Drosophila picticornis. Next base: position 11,150,805 of record JAWNMR010000362.1, on the reverse strand, counting down.
GTCTGTGCTCGTCGAAGAAGATACAGCGAGGCAGAGGAGTGAGAGAAGGGTGAAGTCTGCCTTTAAATGGGGGCGTTTGTCGTTTGAGGTTAGGGGCGTCCTGGTTCCTGGCTCCTCTCAAAAACAAAAACGCTGCCAGGCGCAGAACCACAAACCCAACCAGTCATTGCCTACAGCGGTGGCTTTCAAGAAATCTGGTTGCGTATGTTCAAATTATCTGTGTGTATGCGTATCTGTGTGTCCTTTTTTCGTCCTTTGGCCAAGCCGTGCGTGCTGCTACAGTTAGTATTATATGTCACACATTTGTAATTTTTTTTTATCATTATATAAAAAGAAAAGTCCTTTTGTTTCAAGCTGTGCGCGTGTGCTATGAAAGTCCTGTCCAGCATATCCCTGTGTGCGTGCCACATTTGTTTCCTTTCATAATTATGTCAAACACAAGGATTCTTTTATGCTTCGCATACGCATTAAAAGAGTTTATCGTGGCCCTTGCGCTACTTAGCAGCAGACCACAGCCCAGCCTCATAAAGCGACAAGCTGCCCACAAGGATGCTTTCAGTAACATGTTGGGGATAAGCAGAAGGTTCATTGTGCTACATTCTGAGAAAAATAGAGAAAAATACTAAAGAAATAAACGCTATTCAATTTAATTATTTATCAAGGGTTGCATAAGTGAAAAGCAAGTAAATGTTAAAGAAAATCAGTAATTTAATATGAATTAAAATAAAACTAAATTTCAATCGAAAACTCAACAATCGAATTTTATTTGAAGAATGCATAAGTAGTAAACAACTTAAAGATACCCATTTTGCAACTATTTCCAAAGTATTATTTAGAAAAACTTTTAGCTTTTTGTTTGAAAGAAATTATGAGTGTAATTATTTTCTTAATAGTTTATCGCAAATTATATATTATATTATGACTTTATATTCTTAAAGTATTTTTGCTGTGTAGTTATTTTCCTGATATTCGTCGAAATTATATGTTATATTTTCAAATAATAGTTCATAGCTCGCATATGAAATCACCATTCGATAATTGTTCGCAGTTCGCAAAGTGTATGCAAGCTTCGATGTGTCAAAATAAGTAATCCTTTCTTTAATTTTGATGCTTAATATCATCGTATTCATTTTCGTCTCAGCATGTTAATTTTGGCGGCCATTAAAACGTTTCAGTGCCTACCGCCATCTGTAACAATTAATGCACACATATATATTTATTTATGTATAAGCTGGACGAGACCCGCAGTACTTTCTTATCAGATGCGACGTCTTTATGCCTAAATCCGCTGGGACGCACACAAACTCGCACCCGCTCACAAGCACATCCAGCTACCCACACACACACACACACACACACAAATACAAAACACACACACACACATAAATTCCATTAGCATAAAAATGTCATAAATAAGAAACATGCTTGCCCTGGTTGATATTGTACTCCTTCCGCTGCTGGGCAGGGGTTGCTCTCAAATTCAAAATGGCGTCAGTTTCTTATTAGAAACAGGCGGGTATACGACTAAGCGGACGTTACAGCACCAGCAGCAGCAGCAGCGGCTGTAGCAGTAGCATCGTCTTCACATGTATATTTCGGGGGTGAGTTTTCGCAACCGAAACAAAAACAAGTTTTGTGTTTTTGTGCCTGTGTGTGAGTGTGAGTGTGTGTGTTTTCAACCACGCCTTTTCTTATCGCCGCAAGGACTTCTCTCTCTGTGTGTGTGTGTTTGTGTATCCGTGTGTGAGTGTGTGAGTGTGCGTGAGTACTGTACCTTTCCTTTGTTTGGACGCATTTGCGAAGGCGTTCAAGATGATGTGCTCTAATTGATGTCGCCTAGCTCGACAAGATGAGTTGGGATCGTTGTGTGTGAGTTGTATGTGTGTGCGTGTGTGTGTGTGTGTGTGTGAATATTGATTTTTCCTTTGTTTTGGCTTTGCTTTTATTTTGAATATTCGCTGAGTGCGTGCATTAATTAAGTTGACTTTGATGAAGGGTCTGCACTCCAAGAGTCTGGAGTCGAAATCCTAAAAAGTTTCCATAAGTTTGCCTTAAGCTACTGCAGGCAAAATCTCTAATGTATTTATAGTTTTTGCCTTTCCTTTAATGTATTTATGTCGTTTTTCCCTTGGTTCAGCTCTTAACCAGGTCTGTTTGGTCCTGGGCCTGGTCTGTGTAATGTGTTGTAAATGGCATGTCAATAACACAAGAAGCCCTACAATGTCTATGGGGCTCCAGCTGTATTTATCAATATATTATGCGTGTGGTCAACATCAAAAGTAAAACATTAAAAGCATTCAGCCATAAAATATTTGTACCAACACATAAGCATTATGCAAATTTGTGTGTGGGTGTGTGCTGACATGCAGACAGCAAGCCCATTCCTGTTTATTTCATATTCCTGGCCAAACCTCTCTTTTTGTATAGTTTTCCACTTAAATGGCGACGACGACGACGCTTGGCTTGCTGCTGAGATCTTCTCGGAGCGCCTCTCGACTACTATAAATCATAAGCAAAAGGTACAAAAACGACATGTACATGAAAAGCATTTAGAAGCCATGTTCAGCACCCCTTCCTTCCCAACACTCAGATCTCTCATACTCTGGCAAAACTTCTTGAAATTTTCTGCCACTGCTGCAAATAGTTGAATGCTGCCTAGTCCTGCAGTCCTCGTTTCAGCACCCACCAACCCGTCACACACTCTGGCTGTGCGGCAAATTTATAAATGAAAATTCCGACAAGAACATTTTCTATTAAATTTCGACTCCGTTTTCTAGCCATCGCCCGTTTGTCCCAGCACGAGAAAGTTTTCTTTCCATTGCCCCACTGCCCACACTTGATCGTTGGGCTGCTCGGATGGGTGACAGGCTAACAATTTGCAAATACACTTGCCCCTCATACTCTGCAGAGAGTCTAGTTCAATTTCGTGTAGGCATTGTGCATGGATTCAACTAGCTTTTAATGAATTCTGGAGAAATTGTTGTTACCCATTGCATTAAATATATATTCAAAACTAGTTTAGCTCGCACTTATTGTCATAGATCCTTGATTTCGAAACAACGTTTATTGAATTGTGTTGCTTATGTAAACAATCTAGTTCAGAATTGCTATTCTGTATAAAAAAAAAACTAATTTCAAATTTAAATTTAATAGTTTTTAGTCTCAAGTTATTTTACTGTATCTTTTGAACATAGTATCTTTTATATGCATTTGAATATATTTTTAATTTATTAAATACTTTACAGTCACAGAGAATTGAGTTGGAATTTGATTGAATAGCAAGATAATAATTGTGTACGGATAAAAATTTGCTATTTGAGTTTATCAAACTCCGATAGTAAAAAGTGAATAGCAAAATTGTAATTGTGTTTATAAAGAAGATTCTTTAAACTTAACAATGTAAATGTGAAATACTGATAAATCTCATTTGAACTATCAGGAATATATCAGTTTATACATTGTGCCGACACTAATACCTATTTAATGTGAACCTCTTACTATTGTTAACTGGATCTATAAGAGTATGAGAACATCGTGGTGCTGAAGACTGGCTTACTTTCTTGTTTTATTTTACTATATACCCAGTAAACTTATACATATTTGTGTGCTTATTTTTTTTTTGCAGCCCAAACTTTTTGCTTTGCTAAAAGTTCGCTCGGTTGGCTGCCATTTTGTAGAACGAGGTCCTGTTACTTTTCAGATGCAAAGTAAAAGTTCTTAGCGTCAGCCTTCCACCCAACCCCACAAAAACCTCGGGCCTTCCCACGTACCCCACTGCCATCTATTCCCAACTGCCAACTACTTTTTCTCAAGTACCACTGCGGGACATTAAATCCTGTACGTACTGGGTCCTCGTCCTTGCCTGGGCATTGGATTGTCCGAGGTATTATGCCATGACCGAAAGTTTGAATAGTTCTTGTGCAGTAGCAAGAGATGCTGGGTCGGCAAGGGAGTCAAGAGGGGCAAGCGGATCTGAAATTGTTGCTGACCAAATTTGGCTCTTTTTGTTAGAAAAGTTGGGGAATCTGCTTCTATATGCGCCTGGCAAATTTTTGGCAATTTATTTCGTAGCTCTGAGCTTCAACTACAAGATAAGGTCTTACTCAGGATTGCTTGAGTGTGCTCCCATTATTTATGGCTTGTCTTGGCGGCCTGATTAATGTTAGTATTTAGATTTTGATTGTGGCTTACTTTTTTGCCTCCGTCTGTTTTGCACTTTCCCACACGAAGACAATTCCACAACTGGACAGTGTCTTTTCCCACAGCATCCCAAAAAGCCCACGGCATCGGGTTGTGGTCCAGCTTGCACAACCCGCTTGTCCAGTTGCTCGAAAAGAGTTGAAAAACTGCCCAAAAAAGTGTGAGAAAATCTTGACGAAACTGACCTCTGACCGAACAGCGTCCAGCACTGAAGATGTTTGGTCCTTGAAGGGGTTGAATATTTGTAGAAGATGCTCCAGGGCAGGAGTGTATATCCCAAACAATTTTCATTTTATTTTATTACAATATTTTAAGACAATCTCTGAGCTCTGTTATTTTTAAGATTGTGTAATTTTAAACATAATAGAAATCATTATGAACACATGCAAGTTTTTGATTGTGATGTATTATTAAATGTAAATCAAATTTAGGTAGTAAATTATAAGTTAAACTTGGCGCAAAGCGCCTTAAACTTGTATTTAAGCTACATTTAAAATACAAATATTTATGTACTATACACATATATTTATGATATTTAATTATCTTGTGTACCTTAAAGTTAAACTTAATAAATTACAAAATAAAAAACAAAATTGATAACTATTTGTATTTCTTTTTATCACTTTTTTATATCGAAAATAACTTAAGAATATAAAGCTCCTATTTATTTATTGATATTAGTTAGTTTAATAATCTGGCATGGACACAAATTTTACTGATGAAAACATGGTTAAAAAAAAAAACAAAAATATGGAAAACTGTTTAAAATACTGAATCGCAGGATAATAAATCATGTGCATAATGAGTGTTTAGATATTAAGAGAAATTTCTAATAGCTAAAATTTACAGTCCGGCTGGCACCATATGAAAAATTTAAATTTAGAACTCTTATGCCACTCATTAATGGCAAAAGCCACACAATGGACCATCATTAATATTCATAATGTAAAACGGCTCGCGTTGAGGCAGCACATGAATCAATGCGAATTAGTGGGACAAAAGTAACATTAGCCTGGTTGGGTTTTGGTGGCTCTGTTTTTGTTTGCACTAAACAGGCAGCATTGCATTAATTAGCGGCACATTCATCAATTTTAATAACATTTCAAATTTCAAACTCTTCGTCTGATGTCGGCTGAAAGGTAAATGTGATATATAAGTGTTAGTTATACTTTACACATGACCAAGTTGCTGGGGTTTTGTAGGCTTTGTAGAGGAGAGGGGACTGGAACTGAAACTGGGACTGGGACTTGAGCTGGGGCTGGGGAGTGGCTGAGTTATGATAACATTCATTTGCCTGTAAATTTCCCAAAAGGCATGTATCCAAACTTTGAGAGCTGCTAAAACTATGGTCAAAGGGGCCACCCACACACACACACACACACACTCACGTACACTTAAGCACACACCCGCTTGGTCACACATAAGATGTGTTCTTTGGTTGAGGTCTGGGGGCTGGGGGGAATTGGACTGGGTGTTATTTTTGTACAAAGGATTATTTCGTCTCGACCAAACATGCAATTAATTATAAGCTTAAGGCCTTGGGTCCCTTTACAGCTCGGCCATGTTGTTGTGCCTGGTTGCGTGTAAAGAGCAACATGGCAGAGACAACAGCAACAGCAACAGCAACGGCAATAGTAACAGCAACAACAACAATAGTAGCGGCATGATATACTAAAAGCGGCGAGCAAAACTTGAAAGATAATAACCTTAGCTTACAGGCAGACAACAACTGAAATAGACAAGAGACAAGCACACAAAGAGAGAGAGGGAGAGACACAAAGAGAAATGAGAATTGCTATGGTTGAAAAAAAAAAAACTACAACTATTATTTATTCCCAAAAGTTTAAGGCAACATCATTATCTTTTATGCACACCCAAAAACCCATCAGCCACAACCCCCAAGCAGCAAGTCTCTGACAATGTGTGTGCCTGTCTTTTGGACAGCGTTCCGTATTTTGGGCGCATGTTTCTTCAAGGCAACTCAGAAGCTGTGTACACACATTCAGTCTTTCATTAAAATACACTCACACACCCGCATGAGAGTTGTGCGGCCATATTCCCAGTTAGTCATCAACCCCCAGCTGAAATCGACCCTCTTCGGAGGGTGTGTGGGAGAGTTGTAGTTTTGTGTGTGTGCGTGTGTGTGTGTGTGTTTGTGTGTATAGTTTACACAAAAACTTTTCTACGCCATCAGCTCAAGACATAAAAACTTATCGCCGGCATAGATTTTGCACCCAACTCCTCAACATCAACACCCTTTCGTTGTGCCAACTCTGCTTGCCTTAAATCCACCCCCAATTTGATATTTGTAAGCGTAGTTCCGGGGGTTGAGCTGTAGCTTTTGGAGTTGTTCAATGCCTGTTGGATGGGGCTGTTGCTTGAGTAGTTTCGAGGCAGCCAGCGTGACGGGGATTGGGCTATTGGGAGAACTTGCAGAAATATTGAATTATCTGTACTGTGTGAAATATTTCAATATTTATATATGCATTGCATTTGGGACAGCCAAAAGTTTAAATAAATTGTGCATTACTTTTTAGTTAGGCTTATTCATGTTTTATTTGATTATGAATTGGTGTTGGCTGTAAGTTAGTGTAAGTCTTCTTTATTGCTCGTATTTTTAATAAGTTATTTACTTATTTCGCCTCAAAGACTTTATACTTTTTTATTTTTTAATTTAATGTTTTTATATTCTTAAAACCAATACTTGTCTAGGTGCTGCCGAATAATAATGTCTCTGGCCTTGTCATCAGCATAAAGTTCTTCACATTCATTCGATTAGAAATACCGGCAACAGAATTTATTCTTCCTTATCAGTAATTGCTGCATAAATCATGTATCTACTAATAATGTGGTAAGATTATACACTATATATATACTATACTTTTTATGTGATACCGGTAAACCAATTTGCGATTTTTAATCAGTAATTAACAGCATAAATCATTTCTCTAATACTATTTTTTTAACATATGATTCTATTTCTGTCTTTGACATTGATTTAACTATTGTACAAAATCGACGCCAACGATCATCTAATGTTTGGTTGATAACAGAAAGAATAATGATTATACAATTACTAATTATAATTTGACAATAATATAACAAAATTAACCATTTATTTTTTAGCGTAGGCATCATGCTTGATTTCTCATTTTTCTTAGCCAACAAGATGAAAGTTCTAATAAAGTCAATTTAATTTAAGATTTTATTGCAATTACTGAGCTACTTTCGGTCTCTATGCCCTTTTTACTTTTGCCAACCATGGCAATGAACTACTCCCAATTCTCACGCCTATTTCAATCTCTGCATGGAGTTTTGTTGAAGTAACTGGGCTTGCCTTACTCTATGACAACAGAATACCCAACGACAACAATGGCCAAATTTTAATTGAAAACTTTAATTTGGCAACATGACATTGCTGGTGACGGGCAGCCAGCGCTCAGTTGCCGCCTCAGACTCCTCCAGCTGCAGCTTCGTCTGCGTCTTGGTCGACATTGTCAATGCCCCTTGGCAACGGGCATTTTAGCGCATCTTCGGCAAGGAGTCGAGAATGGCCGGAGGCAGGGAAGGAATTTGCCCACAATAAAATGTCGAAATAAAACAAGAAATTTGGCAATAATTGTGTGTGTGTGTGTGTGTGTGTGTGTGTGTGTGTTAATGTGTGTGAGTGAGTGTGTCTATATGTATTTGCTTATGGCTAGACAGCATCACTCCTTCTAGCAGTGCTCAAAATGTTGTCCTTCGCACGCTTAGTCCTTTTTGCTGGCGCACATTGTACGAATACAGTTAATGTGTGTGTGTGTGTGCGAATGTGTGTTGCTTGGCTGCCTTTCTGCTCAGGCATTCGCAGGCATTTCTTGCTCTTAATATCTTGTTTCTTTTGGTTTTCGTATTGTTTAAACATGCACATGTACTTTGCCTGCCTCTGCCTCCGACTCTGTCCCTAGCGCTGCCTTTGCCTCTGACTGCCAAGTCCTTTGCATTTATTTCAACTGCTTTTATTTATTTATAAAGCTATGGCTCTCCAGGCTCGAAATGCTCTAAATGCTGCCATTCTGCCATGTTGCTGCCATGTCGCTTCCATTCAATTGTCTAGCGCTCTCGCAATTCGGATTGTCCTTGCTCCTTGCTCCTTATTCCTCTGTGTGCGCTTGTTGTTGTAACAGCATTTGTCTGTGTGCTATATGAAATTGATTTCTGAATTATTCACAAAATTTGCCATCGCATTTGCCTTTCTATCGCCTCAATTGGCAGCCTTGCTTGCATTAGCCAATAAGTTTGTTTGGGTTGCGCTGCTGACTGTGCCAGCCATAAGTCACATGATGAGACTACTCTTGCGCCCACTTTTCCTTTTACTAGTCAACTTGATCACCCTTTGCATCCTTTTGGCAGCAGCTTGCAGTTGATTGCTACACCCGCTCACTTGGGCTGCTCCTTGCCCGCTCCTTTGCCAGCAGTTCATCAACTCAAATTTTATGCATTTTAGATGAGTTTTCCTCACAGTTTGCTTTCGTCACTATTTATGTTGCTGCTTTTGTAGATGTGTAAAATTTTTTTGTTTTCGGTGTTATTTTTATGCAACTTGATGAACAATTTCAACATCAACATCAAGTTTGGCAAAATGTCAATGGGCTGCCTGCAAGCAATGGGTGGCATTTGCGAGGAGGTTACCAGGAGCGCTCCACAGAAGTCCTGCATATCTTGTTCGCATTAGTCGCCCCTTTGAGATTTGTCTGGTTGTCCGAAAATAAGCTATATATATTTTATATTATAAGCTTTAAATGAGTTTACTATCTCTGTACTACTTTTAAATTCAATCAATATATAAAAAATATCCCCATATCTACTTTAAAATATGTGCTTTAGTGAATTCTTTAGAAAGATTTGTGGCTCCTATGATGACTAAAAATAAAATAATTTTTACATTTAATTCAAAATCAAATAAAATTAAGTAAAACGATTTATGAGGAATCATTTTATGTTTGTTGTTAATCACAAAATGGGAAAGAATCATTTGTTAATCCGTTTTTCAAATAATTTCATTTGTATCATGATATTAAAGCAAATTCATTGTTTCTGGTAATTTGGATTATAGCGCCCCAAAAGCAGCGCCAAACTGTCCCTGTTGTCAGACCGCTCCTCGCTCTTTTTCAAATTCATCAACTTTTCTGCACTTTTACTAATTTCAGCTGTTAACTTCCTTTGGTTTTCATAGTTAACTTTTACCAGCATGGAAAAATGTTCTGCCTTGGCAACATTTGCAGTGCCTGGCAAATGGGGAAGTGCGGGAATTTTGGCCACACTAGCTACAAAATGTTCAACTCCCAAGTTCAATAAAAGTTATCCTCGACGTTGGCGTCGTTGCAACTTTATTTGCATGCAGGCGAAAATACAATTACCAGATATTTGTTGTTGACTTGGACTATGGCAAAGTAGTATATATAAAGTGGAGCAAAGGGCTGCCCAGCTACCATACTTTAGTCGTTTCTTAATTTATTTTGTGCACGAGTTCGGCGAATTATAATTACTAATAAACAAACAACAACAGCTACTCCTACGAGTGGCAGCAGCAGTTGCTGTTCAGTTTTTCTGCCTTGCGAACGTTCACAGGTTGCGGCAGCTCAATTTATTGGCTTTGCTGGGATATATTTAGTACTAGTTCGATATTAGTGGTCGCCTCTAAGCACAGCTCGGATTTAGTAGTGGGGGCAGATGGCCACACTTTGCGCATTTGCGTCGCCATAAATATTAAATATGATACTTTATGTGCAATAGCATCTACGCCTCAGCAATGGCTGCTGCTGAAGCTGCTCTAGTCTGCTGTTTTGGCCTGCAACTTATCAAATATTCCTCGTTGGCAATTGGCCATCCAGGCAACGGCAACGTCGTTGCCTTGGCCACATCCTTGCCGCATTTGGTTAACGTTGAATGAGCTTCATTTGCTTGCCAGCAACGCGCCGTATTTTGCATAATAAACTTTACTGACGCTGTCGGCCCTGATAGCATGACGATAACTAGTGGACACCATCAGGCAGGGCTGTGTGCCTGGGGGCTGTGGGGACTGTAGTAGATTGGAAATGCCACTAGGTAAAGGCTCCCAAAACTAATTAGTCGAGTCTCTCGGTCGCTCATTCGCCAAGACACGTGAGTTGAAAGCTGCTGTTACCTGATGGAAGCTTTGGTGAACCGTGTAACGTGTAACTCATATTAATATTAATGTCTAATTGCCAACAACTTGTCTTTGAGTCAGCATGCAAAATAGAATTTTGGCAAAATGGCGTCGAAAGTTTCTCAAACGAAATCCACTTGAACATTTATTTGATTTGACAATGGAATACAGACTACAGACAATGCGATTCCCCGTCTAGCCAGGAAGCAAGGCGTTCCACTCTCTCAGTCCAGTTAAAAAACTTTGTAGCTCATTAGAATAATTTCTGCAAAAGTCGAAAAACTTTTGAACGCTTGAATACAATGAGTGCAAGGAAGACAGCAAGTGTTGAGTTAGTGCGATGCAACCTTTATTTATAACGGCAAAATAAACAATACAAATATAAAAATAAAGTATTCTTTGTCGGAATCCCATTTAATTGGTCTGCAACTTGTTCCTGTCGACAGTCTCGGCATCTCGCAACTTTCCCAGGCTCATCTCGCAACTGGTTACTGATTGCGCTGAACGGGTCTTTCAGGCTGAAGCTGCTGCTGATGCTGTTGCTGGTGCTGGTGCTGGTCACTAACCTTTGAACCAAGTGCAAGTTGGGCTGAAAAACGAGTAAAATCAACTGAAGATGCTGCACAAAATTTCAACATTTTCTCATGATTTTCGCAGTCTGAACTAAAACTGGTCAACAGCATTGGGTCCAATCTTGGGTCAAGGGATTGCCGGCTTTGCATCTTGCCTACGTGTCTGAATTTACGAAAGGGGTTAAAAATCCGAAAGCATCAACGCAAACTCGTTTCCTTCGTCGGATGCTGCTTTTTGTGCGCTCTTAGGGGTGGCTCCTGCTTCGGATAAGTTGCAGTGCAGCAAGCAGTTTTGTATTTTGCTGCAGCCAACTGCACATAGATGGCGCTGTAAAGCTATTGCAAAAGCAGTGCACACGGATAATCAGCTAAGCAGTGCAAAATGCTCTCTTAATTTCGTTCCCAGCATAATTGCGCTTTTAAGTAATTTGTTCAAGCTAAGGGGTTAATTTGAGTTGCGTGTTTTGCGTACACAATTATTGACTATTATGGCAGACACTTGTAAGTGTGAAGGGAACGCTGGGCTCTCTCATTTCGCATACAGTTTATATGTTAAATCGATAAGTATAATAAGCAATTAATACCATTTATTACAAAGGCGAATAGGTTTATAACTTTGTTAACATAAATCAGTTTTGGATTTTTACTTTTATCTTGAGGTATAATACCAATAATTATTAAAAGAAAGGTTAAATTTGTTGATTAACAATAACAGGTTTATTATAAAAGAATGCCTTATTTTGATTAAAATACAACTTAGCAGAAGTTATTGTTAATGTTATTTGCTCTAAATTATGTATTGAGCTATAAAGCGAAAATTAGAGCAATACTGATGTTCGTGTTAAGTAATAAACAAATATTAAGAATTAATGAACTAATAAAAAAAGATAAGGAGTAGGCATTTAAAAAAAAAATCGTTGGTAGTATTTTAATATACTAAAAAGATTCATTCGTTTAACGACAGCTCAGCTTGCTTCATGACAATGTTAGTTGAGCATCTGTGTAAGCCATGTGCCCGTTTCTTGTAATACGTATTCCATTTTTCTAAATTGCTTGGCAACTTTCAATTAAAAGCCAACGTACATGGCCATTAGAGCAGCATGTCCTCCAGCTACAAACCCAAATCCCAATACGAATCCGAATTGCAGGCAGACAACTGCTGCTGCTGTCGCTTCGGCAATCTTATTGGCAGGAAGCTTGTTGAAGGAGCCTTGACGACGGCGACGACGAAAACTATGCGGTGCGCGACCTCAAGCCGGGCAGAAGTACTCGCAGCAATGGCGGCAGGATGCTGCTCCAGCTGTCGTGCAGGACAAGGAGGCAGCGATATAAAATAAATTAAAAGAAAGAGTAAACAGCAGAGTGAACAGAGCAAACGCTGGCCCAACGAAGCCTTGGCAAGGAGGCAAGGCAAAGCAAATGCTTTACATTTTTTTAAATAGAAAAGGGGCGGAGCACATTTAAATGCGGCGAGCAACCGTTTTTTTTTTTGTACGTCCTTTTTTATTTCTTGTAGTCCAATAAGACGAAGCGGCAAAAGGAAGTGCTGAGAGCGAGCGACAGAGACAGCTGTAGGAAACGAGAAACTAACCAGTGAGACGGTTGTTTGCGGCAGGGGGTGGGGTACTCGTGTAGGGTAAGGGTTAGGTCATAGCCTGGCTGGTATGTCCACTTAAAAGTATAAAAGGCAGCAAAGGAAAATTATCAAACGAAAACAAATATTAATGCTAAAAAAAGAAGGAAAACGAGCAGCGAAAAGAAGAAGAAAATGCAAATGACAGGCAAATGCAGTGGGAACAGCAAGTGAGCGCAGAGATGTTGATAAGAGGGGGTGGCGGGCAGGGTGGCCGTAATGGCAGCAGCAGTGACAAAATGGCACTTTGAGGGTATGTAACGATGGTTGAAAAGGATATGAAAGAATTTCTGCAAACGTTGTTAGTTTTGCTAACGGCAGGAGCAGCCATTGAGAGAAGGAGTGGAGCGAGTTTTGGACTGGACGGATATTTAACAGCCGCTTGTCTATCTCAAGCTCTGGCATACATCCAAGCATATTCATTTGTAAATATTGCAGTCTGCAGGACACGTTTGCAAATAACATTAAGAGCGTGGCATAGAAAAATGTAATTTCACTTGATTTGCTCAAAAATGCAAACAGTAAGAAGAGAGATAAAATCACACACACAAAGATAAGGAGCAGAGCATGGGTTAAATTTAAATGAAGATAAGATAGATTAAGGGAGAGGGGGATGAAAAGTAAGGCTGCCTCAACAGGATATGAAGCAAGGACTGCCGAAGCAGGCACTGGTAAGCGGAAAGGCATTCCGGGGCATTGAGATCAAGAGTGTACTTCAATATACACATATCAGGTGACATACTATAAAAGAGCGGCAGTAAGGTAAAATAATGAAAATGTAGAATGTAGTAGGGTGATTCAAGTTGACGTAGTGGAAAACATTATGTTTACCATTTTCCAAGAAAAGAGAAGAGAAGAGACAATGTAATTCCTTAATTCAGACTTAAGATAGAATACAAATTTTAAAAAGACAAATTAAAAAAGAAACTCATGAAAAGAATACTTGTTATTTTACATAAATATACAAAAAATGTATTTATATTTATTAATTTATTTATTAAGACTAAGTGCATTGTAATTTTCAGTGCAAAAGGTCGATGCTGAAGAAGAAAAGACTATGAACACTAAACAAATGTACTTTATTTCATGAACTATTGTGAAAATTAACATGGAATTAATAAATATTAATTATTAAGTGTTTCTAAAAATATTATATTTAACTAATCTTTTGATTTAATTAATAATATCTGCTTCCTATTATATTAAACGAGGAGCATGCGTCTTTTTTTGTGTACTGGGTGACCCTATTGGCAAGCATTTCGGGTTCTTTGCATAACTGGCAGACAGAGAGACAGACAGACAGACTTATGTTGCCTTGTTGCCGCCTGCGTTTCGTTCGGTTCGTCCGAGGTTGTCTGCCAAGGCAGGCAACTCAATCGTTGCTGCTGGGCGCTCAGCCGTGTGTCTTATAGCTGACAGCTATGAACACGAGGCAGACAAACATAACACACACACACATACACACACACACACACATACACACACACACACACATACACACATACGCTGGCAGGCAGGCTGGTTGGTTGGTGCTGAAGAAGGGGCATCCTTTGGCTTACATTTTAAGTGTCTGAGGCCTCAATTGCTTTACTGGCTTTTCGACTGGCATCGAGGCTGATGGCGACGATGACGATGGCGGCAGTTGTCGGCCGTTTTGGGGGCTGTTGTTTTGGGTGGTGGCGCACTTAACTGCTTGGGCCCAACGAGATTGCGAGTCAACATACTTGGCTCTGTCCGTGTGTCCAGTTGGTCCTTTTGTTGCACATTTTATCAGCGCTTTTACGTTCAATTCAATATAATGACTCCCCTATGCATAAAACGGCCGATGGCGGGACAAGAAACGGTCGGCTGGGTGGCTTTTGAATGGTTTCGGCCTGAACTGAACTCAACTGAACTGGATGTGGGTCTGAGCTGGACTGAACTGGATGTGGATCGTCTGGCTGACCGGGCTGGCTATTCTTTTTATGGCGCCATCGAGCAGCCCGGCAACTTAAGAGGACGATTTTAATTTGCATTCGTTTGCTTTCACTTCAGGTCCGTGTGGGCTTCAGGATTCGATTGCTGCTTATTGTTGTTGTTGTTGCTGCTTTCTGCTTGCTGCTCGCCTATATTTAATCGTTTTTGCAATTTTTCGAGATTTCTCCTGTACCTTTTGTTGGGTTTTTGTTTTGGGTCCAGGTCTGGACTTGGGTCTGGCGCCAGCAAAGTTCTGCAAATTGTTAAGTCGGCTATAAATTTGACTTGTACTCGGCTCGAGCTGCTTCCTTTTCGGGGTAACCAGTGAAGCTATTTGCATAATGGCTTATAGAAAAGACAAAGACTGACAGGCAGGCAGGCAGGCAGGCAGGCAGAATAATGGGACAACGTTGGTCATACATTTGTATTCTGTGGCCCAGAGCTTCGTGCCTCGTCACCATCTAACTCTTGACAACAAAAACATAGCTTTAAGGGCATTTTCTTTGCGTACTGCAAGTTAAAACCATCAACCACTTAAAATAAATTAAGGCGACGCCATTTTACTTTGGCCCAGCAGCAAACAACCCCTCAGTCAAGTAACGAGCCAACGAACAGGCAACAACACACACTCACACCCTCACATATACACACACACACACACACACACACACACACACACATACACACATGGACAGACAAGGACAAACCCTTTAGCTGGCCAAGAAGCTGCTTGCACCACACAGTTGGCCATTACTTTTTGCTCTTATTTTTAATACTTTTTTGTTGTGGTTTTTTTTATATACATATATATATATATATATATGTATGTAAAAAACCATTGCTCCCTTTTGCTATTAGTTAAGCAGAGCGTTGGCTGGTGCTTGTGTCCTGGGCTCTTGCTGTCAAGTACAGTTTCGTATTCTTCTGCTTAAGCATAACGAATGTCCTTTTTCCATTTGCCATTGCCTGGCAGCTTCAGCTGCCGTGCAATTCCCTTGGAAACGCTCGTGCTTCTGGCTGGCATTTGTTTTTTGTTTTTTTTTTTTTTAGCAGGCAAAAGTAATTTTTTACTGTTAGTTAAATAAATGCGAATGCCGGGTAGCTGCAGCTGCTGCCACCACTGAGCACTGGACGAGCACGAGGGCGTTAAAAGTTTTTGCCATTTTACTTGGCATCATTCACCTTCGTCGTAGTCCTCTTTCTATTCTACTGTACTATATACGAGTGTTAGTGTTAAGGTAGATTTGTGCATGGCTGTGGCGTTTCTTTGGGGACCAGCGAGTGCCACCACATCATACATACTAGATAAGCACATATATGCATAACTATATATAACTCCTTGTCCCGTTGCTTGAAAGACGCGCCGGGAAAAAGGGATGGCCGAGCACACTCTCCATTCCCCTAAGGTTGTCATCCTTGCACTGCTGCTGCTGCTGCTGCTGTGGCTGGCAAGATAAAAAATTAGTTTGGCAAACAAGATGAATGCCTTTTGCTGATTAAAACTGTGCACAAAAAGGAACACAAATAGATAACAGAAAACAGTGGCGAGTCTCCAGTTTCCTTTTTACCCTCTCAACCCTACTAATGAAATAACTTACGCCATTTTGTTAAAACTTTTTATGTATATTTTAAAAGATATGGTAGTATGTACGTATATATGTATTTCTTTTCGTTATTGAAACAGCACTTGAAGTTTATTTGCGCAATTGATTAAAAGTGCCGCCTCTCGAGAATGATGGTTGTTGGAATTTTCTGAAAAGAGGACGAAATTATATTGTTAAAAAGCAAGTAATAATTGTTCATTTTCAAGCATGTCGCAAATTAAAAATTGCGTTTTCCATCTGTTCATTGACAGCAAAGTAAGAATTCAACATTTTAAAATATTTTATCCTGGCGCATGCAGCAGTAGATATGAGAGCTATGCCGAGTATACGTAAATGCCATAAATTATTATGAACCGAATTGAGTTTTTTAAATCAGTAAATGTCAACAATAACAACAATAAATCAAAGAACAAAATTGTAATTGTGCTCAACCACTTTTATAAGTCAACCAAATTTATTTTTATATAAAACAATTCCTTGGCGTAATTAGGGTCAGGAGAATTTGCTTTTATAAGCTGTGAGTTGTTGGTAAAGAATATATTTCATTATCATATCTTTTACTTGGCACTTGGACTCCATAGGATGTCGGAAGGAGGAATATGTATTATATATATCTTAGCGGTTTTGTAATTACTTGTATAATGAATAAACACATATTTTTTGGTGGATATTAAAATAGATATGTTGTGTTTATTAAATTTATATATATTTATTATATTATATATTTAGGTAAGTTACACAGAACGGAAGTAGAATAGCTAATATTCTCCACCAAACCATTTTGTTTGATTTGTTAAATATAAATTGTAGGTAGAACTCGAATTAAAGTGGTGCAATCTCGAAATAAATTCAGATTCCCGTAATTGTAATGATAAGAAGAATGTTAATGAGGGTATTTATAAATAACATAAATATATTTCTAGGAGAACAGGACTCTATAGCAGTTAATAAATCAATGCATTCGTGCGAGCAACTCGTTTTTGTCTTGGAACTTTAACACTAAAAGGATGGAGAAAATATATATTTTAAGCAAATAACGAAATGCATTAAAGTGCATTTACAATCTATTTAATCTTTGTATCCAATCCAAGTCGGAACCACATTCAACACTTTTTAATCAGCTACTGCCACAATAAAAGATAAATGGTAGCTATGTTAAATACATAGACAGAATTAAATACGAAATCAGTGCATAACTGAATTATAAATTGTTAAAGTAGACTTCAGACTGTTGAGCGTGTGTGAACATTAATTTTCGGCAATTGCAAACAATAATTTATATATAAATAGAGGTGTGCATGTTTTTGAGCAGGCGACGCCACAAATTGGCCACTGGTTTATTTTCGCTTTTGTGGGCCATTGACATTAGCCATGAACAGGAGTTGGCAAAATCTGATTTGCCATAAATAACATTCAATTGACTTATTGATCAGGGAAGCCGCACAAGAGCAATTGTTGCTTTTGCACCAACAGCATCAAAAAGATCCAAGCGGCAGCCACAGTGCAACCTTGGCATGACCCCCATTGCCGCCCAATCCAAACAGAAGTCAACTTGTCGATGCAGCGGCTTGCATTTAAATATGAATTAAACCAATTTCGAGTCGATTAATGTCGACGACTTTTCAATTTCGTTTTCGGTCGTTCCATTCGGATTCATCGCCCTTTTTTACTTTTTGACTGCAATTATATTTATTTTTGGGTAGAGTGCGAAAATTTATTTTTTGTTTTCTTTATTCATTTTTTATTTTATTTTATTTTATTTTTTTTTGGCAATCGCCGCGCACTTTCACTCTCATCAGGATTGGCATCGGCATCAGGCCCGGACCCAGGCGTGGAGCCGGAATCGAAGTGGTCACCCGGCGCCCAGATGCCAGTTGCCCGATTGTACTGGGCGGCTTATTAATGCGTGCATTGATGAAATACGCACTTATACTTACACGTACACACGCACACACATACACACACTAACACACTCATTCACTCTCACACTGACACATGCGTAATGCGGAGGGTTCCTTTGTTTTGCTTGCCTTTTTTTCGGCACCCAAATGAAAATTGCATATTATGTAAAGACCGTTGCAAAAAAATACAAATAAAATAAAAACAACAAAAAAAAATGCACAAAAATAATTCTAGGTGAAGGACGAGGACATTGAGCGCTGTTGGGTGCATTTACCAACATGGCGTATGCGCGGAGTTTTATTTTTATATTTTTCATTGTATTTTAAGCGTGGCCTTTAGCTGCTGCAATGAGAGAATGGGACTTGGCAACTGGCGTTGTCATTGCGGCATCCACGTCCACATACATCATCACATCTGGCAGACGGTCCTGAGACAGGACAAACGACCCGTTAAAGCCACCCACCAACCCACCAGTCGGACCGCTGCTCTCATGTTTCATTAAGTGCAATAAACTGTGCATGTAAAAAATTAAATGAAGTTCCCACCAAGCTAGAGATGGTTAATATATCGCAGTGTACTAATGATTGTTTGTTACGATTTGTTCGCAATATTATCATTTTTTGAGAAGCGAAATAAAAACTCTTTCATTACTTAGTTAAAAGTTCAGACATGTACGTCCTTGCTATGAATAATTATTATAAGTGGCTATTGTAATATATTGTCTAACATAATATCTTTTCAAAACTAATCTGATTTCTTTATTTAAAAATCGTTGAATACTTCAAAATTTACAAAACCAATTAATTAATATGGTCTTAGGTAGAAGATGACCCATTATTTATTTATTTTTTTTTTCCTAATATTTTTCAGAAAGTAGTTGAATTAAAATTTGTTCATAAGTTAATTGTATAACTATTTATTAATTACTAAATTCTTAGCTTCTTAGCTTCTTCACCTGAACCCGAAAAATGTGTCTTATCCTAGAGAAACATGTTTTACACTCGAAGGAGATAGAAAACACCAACCAAACAACGATTTTCGCATACATGCAGGGTTTGGAGCATATGGAAGAGCTATAAGCACAAAATGAATATGAAACCCAGCCATTATAATATAATATACTATTCTATGTCAAGTGCCTTGTATATTTATATAAATGATGAAAATGATGTACAGGCTTCTTTCAAACTTTAGAAATATTAAAGAATTGATCTTTGTTCCATGATCGAAACACACTAATTAGAAAGGATGAAATCATTACCAAAAGTCACTTTTTTTTTTAATTATACTAAGAATATTAAATTTATTATTTAAATTTAATTATTGAGCAATTTTTATACCCTAAACCCATTAAAACTGGGTAAAAGGGTTATAATGTTTTCTTGCAAATGTATGTAACAGGCAGAAGGAAGCATCTTCGAACCCATAAAGTATATATATGCTTGATCAGGGGCAACAGCCCGTCTGTATGGACACGCAGATCGCAGAGACTATTAGAGTTAGAGACTTCAAATTTGATATATAGGTTCTGGTATACCGGGCGCAGATTAACTTTGCTTTATTTTATCGATAACTGCCTCCATTTATCGAATATCGATACATTTGAATTTCCGTTAGTAATAAATGCTATCGTTTTAAAAGCAGAATCTTCTAGTTTATGCAGAATGTACACATGCATATTATTGATCAACTTTCCAAATTTCATCAAGATCGGTTGAGAAACATCCAAGTTTGTAGGCGTTTGCACACCTGCTTACATTTTGGTGCAAAACTTTTTTGAGCGAAATTTTCCAATAAGACTAGAATATAATTATCAACTTTCTTCCGTGTATATCGTAGTCGAGCTCACTCGAATACAGCACTCTAACTTGTTTAAAATTTTATTTATTCCGCTTGCCGTGACTCATTCCCGTTTTGTGCCATAACTAAGTTAATGAGAGCTCATGCAGTTAAAATTGCATACTTTTCGGATAACGATGAATTTACTACGCTCGCGATATTTTTGTATTCATTTTTTATTTTTCGGAGGCGAAAGTGATTGTTTGCATGTGTTTGTGTGCTTGTCTGTTTGCGTAAGTGGGTGTGTGCAAGTTGGTTAATGCGGCTCATACACGTAATTGGCATTAAATAAAATGCCATGCCCGCTGCCTCATCTCAACGGCAACAAGCGCCAACGAGTGCGAAAAAGTGAGCTGGCCAGTGTCTGGGGGAAGCCCCGGAAACACTCGCATGCAGTCAGGCATTTTTTTTAGTTTATTCTTTTTTCGGCTGTCACACACTCATGTACATGTGAACATATGTGTATGTGCAAGTGTATGTGTGTGTATGTGTTTGTATATGGACTGCTGCTGCTTATGATAATTGCCGGTTGCAGTGCGTCCATGGCTCGTCTGCATGTTGCGGCACGTGGCAATCGCCTCGTTTTTGGCGGCCGATGGTTTTTGTTGCTCTCATTTACTCATTTATTTTAAATTTTTATTTTGTTTTTTTGTTGGTTTATTTGGCCGTTCATTGACATTGTCAATGTCATTGTTGCCATTGGAGTTGTCGTTTTTTATTTTGTTGATGCAGTTTATTTTTTATTTAATTGCAATTTGCTTTTGTTGGCGCGTGTCATTTTCACTGCTGTTTAAATGTTTTTTACGAATTTTTTTTACGTTGTTTTCGCTGATGTTTTGTTTTTTATTTTTCGGCATTTTTATGATGTTTACATTATGACGTCATTTGTATGAGTGTGTGTGTTTGTTGGGAGTGTTGTTGTCGTTTGTCATTGGTCGAATATCAGCTGTTTGGCCAATTTATTTCACAAATTGGATAATCGATGAATATTGCATACTTTTCAACAGCTGGAAATGTAGTCCACATGGATTTAAAATGATTTATTATGAGGTAAACGCTAAAAAAGTTAGAATGGGCATGACCTCAATATTCAAGAAGATAATTTTGCTTCATTTAAATATTTATTGTTTATTTTTGTTTATTTATCAAAAAGCGAGTGCCGCTTAGCTTAACTAAATGTGCTGATAGTTGTTAAGGATTAAGGATTTATTTCGGCATTTGGGAGATGGACGTTATGTTGTGTTATGCTAAATGGAAATATGAACAGCAATTTTATTTATTTTTCAATTTTACATTTACTTTGCATTTTAATGTATTGGGCTTCTTCTGTTCGTTTTTATTTAACGTAATTTTGGAAAAAGACAAATTGAATATCAAGCACAGAGCACTTTTTAATTTTACAGCTGAAATTTAAATTGGAAAATATTTTAGAAGCTTTAGCAGCTGAGTTTTAGTCACACCCACCACCAAAAAAAACAAAACACAAGCCCAACCTGCATTTTGGTAAATGGTAAAAACACCCAGGCTCTTTATATGTGAGTATTTGTGTAGAACGGCGAGGAGTGAGCGGGACAGCGTTGGCGTCAGGCGCATACATCAAGCGGAAAAATTATTTGACGTTCGGGGAAAATTGCGAAAATTTAACCAGCTGGCGGGGCAAAAGCCCCAAAATGTCTCCCGCACTTCAAAAATTGTTGAATTTCATTTTTCATTTTAATGAATTTTTGTTTTTGCTCGCTCGTGTTGATGTTGACGTTATTTGTTGTTGTTGTTTGTTGTCGTTCGTTGTTATTGTTGTTGTTGCTGTTGTTGTTGGCAGCCGTTGGCTGGTGTACACACAAATTACCTTATTTAGTGCACACTTGGCCGCATATAATATAATTTACTGTACATAGACCTTTTTATATGGCATCTATATGTGTGTGCGTGTGTTTGTGTGTAAGCCTGGGCTTTGTATTGCTGCCTTTGCGGCTGTTGGTGTATATAATTTACTCAACTGTTTTTGGTTTTTGTGGGCTGGCGCTTTTTTCCAATGCGGCTTTTAATTTCTCTTCCCAACGTGACCCATGGCACTAACCGGTAGTGTGTGTGTGCGTGTGTGTGTGAGTGAGTGTGTGAGTGTGCATGTATGTGTGTGGCACTTATTTTTTCGCGTTTCGGCTTGTGTGTGCATGTGTGTGTTTGTTAGGCTGCTTTGTACGTTGCGGGACTTGTGATTTGAACGTGCGCCCTACGCGAAAAAGAAAAGTCGAACTTATTTTCTCTGTGCGTGTATTAAATTATGTAAATCTAATTTCGATTGATGCAATGGACTATTCTCAAAACTGGAATAATTTTATTATAAAAATATTTTTTATTATTCTTAAAATAACCCACACTCAACCACTTCAGCAGAGTAGTAGACACTTTCAAAAACAACAAGAAATAGTCAAATAATTAATTTCGACCTTCACTAAATTAAATATATTAAATAAAAACAATTAATTTGAGTTAAATTTAGTATGACGAATAGTAAAGATAAAATAATTTCAGCGAGAAATTTGTGCTACTATATTAAAAACTGCAAAATTGTTTGATGAAATAATGCGAAAACCCCCTTGAAATGTTTGACCAAGCAAAACTTAAAATAATTTATTTGTTTTTATGCTGCATGCAACGAATATAAATACTTTACAGACCAAGACACAAATAGCTTTCATTTTATTCAAAAAATAATGTTAAATTATTGAATCTAGTCTTCTATTGTTATTTATGACTTTTGTGTTTGCTTGTAGCTCTTTTGTAATTCGTTCAGGCTTTTAGATTTTTTTTCCGTAATATTGGATTTCAGCTTAAACTAAAAATGGCAAACTTTTAAATTAACGACACGTTGGCGCATGCAAACCTGAAACACACACAAACACACACACACACACATCAGTCCACACTGTGCGTGTGTGGGCATTTTATGTAATGTTGTCTGTAATTTGAGGTTGGCGAACGCAATGTGCATTTAAAATGAATACACATATGTATATGCATAACTGTATATACTTATGTGTATGTACATTATAGGAGCGGGCAGCGGGCAGCGGGCTGCTGGACTAGATGGCATATGTATATTTTCATACACATCCGGTTCATGTACACACTTATATCTAACGGATTGCCGTCGCGCCATGTACACAATTTTATGGAGTATGTCGCTATTGAAGAGCTCTCATTATTCCATTTACCAAAGAGTAGCTGCTTAGCAATACCCTTCTACAAACCAGCTGGCACTTGAGCACAATTGTGCCTTTAAAACCGAGCGCTGCAGCAAGATCATTTAAGCAAGCAGCTGCTCCTGTGGCCTCATTAAAAAACCCACCCCAGCAGCGGGGATAAACGCACCCTTAATAAATACGTACACACAATGAGGGTAAGTTTTTGTTGTCGGCCATTTTGAATTTGTTAAATTATATTTCTGAGCTGTTGGCCGTCAAGCAAAACGCAAAGCGCAACTTTTTGTCCGTCATATTAAATTACTTTTTGCAGCAACATTTTTCGCTACTGTCAAGACTTAATCTATGGGTGAGTTTTGATCACAAAGAAAATCGCACGGCAAAGTTATAATAAGCCGTAAATTATGCATTAGATTTGGCATCCACAGTTGCTGCATTTCCAAGCAAAGCTCCCTGCGAAGAGTAAAATCGGTTTTAATTTTGCAAAGCTCGCAACCATCCAAAGAGGACCTCATGCTGAAAACCAATACACGGGTTCTAATGGCGCCCATGGCCAGAAAATGTTACGAGCCGCCTTTCGGAATTGTGGTTAAAGGTTTTACCATTTTCCCAACACCAGATTGAACTCTGGTCTAAGCAAAATTGATTGCGACTCTGCATGAGTATTTTTCGTTGTTTTGAAATTGTAAACTCAACTGCTTTGGTCACCTTTAGCTAAATCTGACGATTTTTGATTACAGAAGTCCAGCATTACTTTGGAAAGGAACTTTTAACATTAATCTTCATTGCGAAAAATTAAATAAATAATCAAAATAGTTAGTGATTAATAATTCTAAAAAAAAAAAAATACAATTTAAACGCACAGAAAATGCTAAATATATTTGTTGTTTAATTAAGTTTATATTTTTAGATTCACTCAAATGGAAAATGAATCAAATAAAAAATAGATACTTCCTTCTTGGGCGCATTGAAATTGTTAAATTGTTCCTGTTGTTGCTATTTAAACGCGTGTTTCCAAACGCATTAATTTCAATGATATAGTTTTGTGAAGCATTGCGTTATTGCTACGCATCTGTAAGATACTGAATAAGAAACGGAATAATGTTAATCCGTCGAAAATAAGAAAATCTTATTAATGTAAGTAATTAAATAAAAACAGTTGTAATTGAAAGACAGAAACCGTCTGCGTTGCCACAGAAAGCAGCTCGATGATGAGAGGACAATTAAAGAAGGATACGTGTCCCTCCCTTGTCTACAGACCGCAAGCTTCAAGCATCAGAAGCAACTGCAGTGACTTCCAGACAGAGATGCGCACACTTACACACAGACACGCACACGCACACGCACACAGAGAGACTGACTAACGGCTGACGACAGACAGGACAGCAGGGGTCTCGGAGTCTTCACACCAGGCGCACAGAGTTTAAATCATAAATCATGAGCTTTTCCTCCTCGGCATTCATCATGCTTTTGTTTCGCCCACCCGGCCAGAACGGCCCTTTTTGGGGCGATTGCTATTTTCTCTCTTTTTTGCGTTCGTTTTTCGCTCTTTTTTGTTTGCTGCTTTGCATTGCGTTTTATTTTTTCGCATTTTTCTTCCCTGGGCCGGCTGTCGTCGTCACTTCTGGGGCGCTTTTTAGTACGCACAAAAAGAGAAAATCAGCCGCCATTTTGTTTTTTATTTTTATTTTCTCATTTTCGCTCGTTTCGCATATAGAAAATAAAATGCCGCAACATACACAACAGCAGAAACAACAATGCGGCGACATTGCAGCATACAGAAAATGCGATGACGACGTCTCCCAGCTCATTTATTGTGCCCAGATAGGTGGGTTCGCCGCGTTCGTAAAGCATACTTCCCCTCCCTACCCACCGCCCCCTTGCCAACCATCCAACTTAAGCTCTATTGGGCATTAAGGGTTTTCTGGGATTTTTCGGTATTTCTCATTTTTATTTGGTTGCGTTGTTTTGGGTATTTGCCAAAGTTGTTGGTCCTTAAATTATTCACGCGTTGCCATTGAGAGTCGTTCCTTTCATGCCGCCCCCGACCACGCAGGCGAACCCAAAGCCTTTCTTTTATATATTCGCCAGCAGGGGTCTGACATGGAAAATTTCGTAATTCAAAATTAACATTTAAGGATGACTTGGAGTTGCCGCCACCGACACGTCGGCCTGCGAGTCGGTGTCGAGTGAAAAGGATGCGAGTGTGCGAATGTGTGTGCGTCAGTGTGTGTCAGTGTGTTTGTGTGTGTGTGTGTGTGTGTGCAAGTGTGTGTGTGTGCACAAAATTAACGAAAACCGAGAAAAACAGCAAAGCGAAGCAATACAATAAGTACAGTTACGACAAAATATAATATGCTTTACTTGGCGCTCGGTTCAACTCCAATTCACGTAGCATTTGGAGATTGTTTGCTCACTCGATGTGAGACGCAAACTTGATGCATATATTGCCTACATATGTATGTAAATGAATACGTGAGATTGAGCCGAGGTCAGGCACTGCAGGAAGAAAGCGCCGTAATTAAATGAGGCCTTTATGTTGATGGCAAACTAATTGGTAAATTATAAATGATGGGAGAGTAGAGTGAAAACGAAAAGGAAACAGCTTCGAGTAGAGTGTTTGCAATATGTAAGTTGATCAAGTGCGACTTCAAAAAATCGAAAAAAATAAACGATTTTAAATTATCGAGGCTTATTGGTGACAACTCTGCTCGAAAACGGAAAGCCGATAGGATCCGGAGAGGGGAAAATGCGACGATTTGTAGGTTTGGGAGTTCTTAACAATATATTGATTCAGACTTATTCATCCCAATAAGTTTAAAGCAAGAAGCCTGGCAATTAAGTAGACAGCAAGTTTTCATTCAATTACGTCAAGATTTGAACAAAAATAAGACATAAAAGTGAGGATTCATCCATTTTCATAATCTATGTCATAACTGGAAAAGTTTACGAAAAGAAAAAACAAATAAAACAAAAGTAGTAACAAGTTAATATCTGAAGGGGACTAATATGCTTAACTCGAGAAAACTGTAAGAATTAAATAGATTGTAGAGCGTGTTGATTTTATTAACATAAAATATCAATTACCTATGAGTTTTTATACATTGATTTCATTCTTTATTGAACCAAATAATTTATTTTAAATATTTACTGGACAGATTAAACAGCGTAGTCAATAACCAATTTCCAATAGAATGTGTACTGAAAACAAAATCAGTGCATTCATTATATAATTTCATATATTTTCCGAAAATAGTTCCCATTAAAAGGGTAAATTGGTAACTGAGCATTTACTCATAACCATTTTATTTTAAAAGCCACTTCCATTTCAATATTTTGCCTTCCTTTTGGGACTTTTTCTTTGCATTTTTCTTAAAGTGAGTTCCCAACAGAATATGTCGTGAATAATTTTTATCGATTGGAAATCCTTTCAATTCTTGGCCGAATCAATAGCCATATACACATCAATAACTTTGCTCTGTTCTTCATGCACTCTTTTTCGTTCTGTCTCTTTCCCTATCTCTATCTCTATCTCTATCTGCATCTTTCTCTCTTTGTCTATTTTATGTCGTTTTGTTGCCTTGGGGTCTATCTGTGGGTGTATTTTCGACCGCCACATGGCCAGGAAGCAAACAATTCACGCAATCTGCCAACGCAAAGAGTTTCTCTCTGTTCTGCCCAACTCGCACCAGAACAAACTAAACGCACAAAATCGACAGAGAGAACGAGCAACAGCAGCAGCAGAAGCAGCAGCAACAGCAACTGCAAAAAACTGGCAATAAAATAAAAACAAAGCGAAATCAAATAAAATGCGCGGCTCAAAAGCAAAACAAGAAAAACTTGTCGCTACTCGGAGTTCTGCTCAGCAGCCATAGCATCGGGGCAGGAGTTGGAGACGATAGCCATGGCGATGGCGATGGCGATGGCGATGGCGATGACGACGTTGCTCTCACTAACACCAACAAATAATACACACACGCACACACACAGGCGAGCAGAGATCCTAGCACTCGGCTCGTTTTTAGTATAGAAAAGCGTTGCAAAACGTTGAGCCACCCACCGAAACCCAGCTTGCAAATTTTATGTATATTTTTTGCTCGTTTTTTCCACAGTGAATTTCTGCATTTTTTGTCTTTTTTTTAAGCTCCACCTACTTGCTGGATTCGGATTGGTCGCTGCCTGTTGTCGGCATCGTTGCTCGTCGGCGTCGCAGCAGCCGAGTCAGCAACAACAACAACAACAACAACAACAGAAGCAACATCAAAAATAAGCTAAAAGGGGGAAAAAAGGCTAACTCGTCAACAAAAAAAAACTCACACATGCTGTAGACGTGAGTGTGTGTGTGTGTGTGTGTGAATGCAGTGTATGTGTATATATATTTTTTGATGTCTTTGATTTTGTGTTGTTTGCTTTTTCACATTTTATTTTTAACATTTATATTTTGTATGCGTGTTTCGTGACGTTCTTTGTATGCATACTCGCATTAAATTCAACCACACACACGCACGCACACACACACACACACAGCGAAACACACGTATTAAAGTTAACAGCATTATGAAAAATGAAAACGGTCGCTTTGTTAGCTCCTTTTCCAGTTCTACTTCACACCCTCCCCGCCGCCGTACAAACCCTATGTCTGCCCATCGACGCGTCTGCGGTTCTAGCCACACTCTGCTTTCTACTCTCTACTCTTCATCTAGTCCGATCTGGTTTTGGACTCTGTTGCCGCTTGTTTTGGTTGCCAGCCATTGCACTTTTTCTATATTTTGTTTTGTTTTCCTTGCTTCTTTTCCTTTTTTAGCCACCCGTTTGCTTTGGCCCCCAAACTTTTGTTGTTGTTGTCTGCCGCACTTGGTCACGTCGCATACTGCTGACTAGTTGCAACGCCACCCGCTCCAGCACAATAACAACAACAACAGCAACAGCTAGGCGACTCGTCGTGCCAGTTGTTGAGTGTTTAGTAAGTGGTTTAGTAAACACATTTAGTTATTTGCCTACCGCCGACCACAGACACAGCCGCACAGTCACGCACACACACTCCCAGAACCATGCACATTTAGATAGCTGAAAGAATCCTTTTGCTACGCATGGAGTGCCGTCGACTGTCTGTCGAGCCTCGTCTCCTTTAGCCGCGACTAGTCCTTTGTGTTGGCTTAAAGGCCAGCGGAGGACAGTCCCTGCATCAAAATCGGAGCACTTAATGACACTTAGTGATACTCAATTATCACAGCAGCTCTTTGCGTAATGAATTGATGTACTGCTCTTACACTCGGAGAAAATGCGATAACTATATAAACATATGTACGACGTGTGAGTAAGTTTAATGCCTGTTCTAAATACAATATTAATTACTTATTTTAGTAGTAATTGAAAATCAGTGTAACTGCAAAGGAATTTTCAAATATTTGATTATATATAATAAGTTGTAAATAGTAGGTAGATTGTACAGATATTAATCTACATTTATATTTATATAAATTTTAGCCGTAAGCTGATTTATACTCTTGATCTCATTTTCTTCGAGTGCACCTACAAATTAGCAAATTAAATATTACTAACTCTTTAGCAGCTTTCCTATCCCAAATTTCAGTGGTCTTCGAAATGTAATTTGGAAAGTTTTGCTTACCACAGCAAATACATTTGCTAGTTTATTTGGGTGGACACGAAATGGGCTGCCTAACCAAGAACTGTGTCTTCTCCCCACGGAACGCGATTTGGTTTGCGCCCGCTGACTGACACGCCCACTTTATGCGCTGGCTTGCAGTTTTTAGCCAACTTTTATTAGCTTTTCAGCTAATTGCTTCTAATTTAATTAAATTAAAAAAAACTTTTGCGTGTTTTTAGTTGAAATATATATGGAACCATGGGAGAACTAAAACCGAATACGACTCCTGGCGCTGAGTCGACACAAACTGGTGCTGTGTGTGCGAGTGTCGCATAATAGTTAAGCTATAAATTTTATACGTCTGCTTGCATTTTGCAGTAAAATATTTTATAATTAAATATTTGTTTAATTAGTCCGAGTGGCCGCATCGCCGACATCGTGCTACATATTGTGGTTCCTTGCTGCCAAAAATGCTCTATTTAATTAATATCCCACATTGAATATATCAGAAAATGGTAATAATTAAAGCAATTAGTGCCAGTAGCTCTGGAATTGTTCGAGAATTAAATGCAACAACTCGGCCCCTGCGGATATGCTTTGGAAATTTTACAGCATGTCGAATTCTTGCATTTGTTTCGTTGCATACCCAAAGGCGATGGTTTTTTTTTCACATAAGCTTGTCTCTTATCTGATTGGATTTTGTCGACGGCTTAAACATTTGAAAGAAATATTTGTGTTTGCTTGCGTCCTTGTGAAATCTCTCCAAATCTGAGAAATTAAAATCTACATGAATTAAATGACATTTTAATTTGCTTGCAGCTGTACACAACAATTCGACCTCTGCTAGAAAAGATTAGGCTTGAATATCAATTAACTAATCACACAATTTTCAAATCGGTTGTTCCATTGCATATCACAAATCAACTTGAGCCTTAGGATGTATAATGAAATGTCCTGAATGAAATAGTTTTGCCTAGATTGTCAACGTTAAAAACATTAAAAGCATTCAACTAGAATAATCGAAATTTAATTTTCTGTCTATTCGGTGCGTTTAAGCCTATTTGTTAATGCTGGTAATTGCATAGCATAAAGTCCAATGGCAACCCAAGTAAAATTAATGGGCGCCTACACCACCCCCTTTAATTTATTAGCTGTCTGAAGCTGGTCATAGATCACATTGACGAATACAAAGCGGATGTGGAAAATACGCTAGAATCCATTTTGGTCTTCAAAACAATTTGTTGCGCTGGAGGAATAGCAATAAGTAAAATTAATGAGCCAAAATGTAATTTTATTAATTGTAAAAAGCTTCCGGCACATTAATTATGAAAAGGCAGGGGGAAAAAAAATAAAAAAAATGAAAAATTTACTTTTGACATGAGGCACAAAAGGATGCAAAGCAGAAAAGTGAATGAATACCAGTGACAGGGGTGGGAGGACAGGGCCTAAGCAAAAAAAAAAAAAAAGAGGAGGAGGAAAACACAGCGAAAGTGAATCGCATGAAAGACAACAAAGGATGTGAAAAACAACTGAAAGCCATGAATGAAAGGAATGAAAGGCAAAACAAATTACGGCAGCCATTTTGCAAAAGGCAAAGCGCCAAACATAAACGACATGGTAGCAGACGGAAATAAGGGTGAAAGTGGAATTACTTCGTCGGCGTGTCACTGAGCCAGCCGAGCTCCAGTCCTGACGGCCTGCGGTCGCTGCTGCTGCTGTTCCTGCTGATGATGAGCCCAAAATCTGCAAGGAGAGGCACTTTGCATGCAGCCACTGATGCTACTCCACTCCACTCCATTCATATCAAACTAAACGAGCACAAGAGACACGCATCAGGCGTCTGCAAGCGGATTAATGTGCACGGTCACAGCCTCCACGTTATGTCCTCGCTGCGTCCTTGCTGTCAGTGGCAATCGCTCCCCCACCTTCCCCCCACAACAACAACAAGAACAACAACGACGATGGCGGCACCCTTGGCAGCGGCCATGATTTTCAAAATTAATTCAACTTGATTTTGCTTTCTTGCTTGTTATTTTTGTGCTTGTGCTTTGTGCTAAGGCAAGCGGGTGGTGTTGGCCGGTGGAAGGTTTGGTTTGGTTTGGTTTGGTTTGTTGGTTAGGTGTGTTTTTTGGCAGACAAGAAATTAAAATTCATTTCAGACCCGGGGGCACACAAAGCTCGACAGTCGCATTGTGTATTAGAATATTTAAGGCTCAAGCCTAAAAGTATGCAATGCCAAAATGTAGCCAACCCTTTGCTGGCCAAACAACCCTCTTGGCCAGCCAAGCAACCCTCGTACCCCAATGAATAGCTGCCACTAAAGCTGACTAGCTAGCTGAGTGGCTGTATGCCTTTTTTCGGTTTTCGAACTTTTCCAGAATGGCCGCCATCGTCGTTTGTCGTTTTCTCGCCTTCATTTGCCTTTTCTTTTGTTGCCAGTCAAAAGTTGTCTATTGTTTTTCAGCTGTCAGTTGAGTCAGTTCAACTGCTGCCTTTTGTTGTCGCATACTTTTGCCAACAAATTTGGTCACCCTTTCACCTCTGCGCCCCTAAACAGCACCTGGATGTACATATTTTATTCTGCTCGACATAATCGCTGCTTTGTTCTTGTTGTCGTGTCTGCCAGCTGTCGTCTTTATTGCTCATGTCCATTAATATGCGATGCTTCAGGTGCATTTCCCTTTGTTGGTTGTAACATTTGTTTTTTGTTTTATTTTTTGTTTTTTTTTGGTATTGCTTTCTATTGTTTGAGACGCTTTCGTGTAAACTTGTCCTGCCAGTTGGCTGCCTACAAAATTGAGCCGTTAAATCGCTGAGGCGAATCTGGGAAACTGTGTTACAAATCATGGACGTTGTCTACCCTAAAAGTAGCCAACCAAGCCTTTGCTATTGGCCCGTTCCACAGACTGTATTCTGCTCCTTCATTCGGCCTGCAAAAAAATGTTCCGTCATTTTATTTTATTTGAGTCTTCTTCCTCTTTATGCTCAAAAGTTTTTAACCCAGCCGAGTCATAAAATTAAAACCATCATGGACTCTTAGGGTGCGACTGGTGTCTGGGTCTCTATGCCTGTGCCTGTTCCTGTGCCTGTGTTTCTGCCTTTGAAAGCAGCCTCCCCCTTAGCCGTTCCCATGGGAATTCTTTGGTCCACATCCCCATCCGCAGGGCTCTGCACGGTCGTCTGCAAGTGAAATCTGAATGCAAGCCTAACGACCTGGCATTGTCGTTGATAAGGTCCAAAATGCCCGTCTACCTTTTTCGCTGTGGAGCTAAGTTTGTCTGTCTGTCGGGTTGCCTTTGCTTTGCGGTGGTTGAAAATGTTTGTTGTTTATGCAAAAGGTAGCACAAATATGGGAGCCATTACCACTTGCATTGCATCTTCTTTTTTTTTTTTGGTAAATAAATATTGCCGATTCTAAAGTGGCAAAATTTTAAACACTGAGCACATTTTATTTCTGCCGCTAGGGAAATAGTACTAAGACCGACTTAAATGCGTTATCGATATCTATCGATATCAATGGTATGATCACCAGCGTAAAGAGCAAGAACGCAATCGATTAGGGGTTTAACGAGGGAGGAGACGTGTAGATAATTTAGTTTGACTGCTACAGTATCTGTTGAATGGGCTGTTTACCAGTGATTCAATATAGTGTTATCATCGTATCTAAACTATTTAAAATAAAACCTAACCACTAAAATTAGAACAAGAAATGTACTAAAATTTGTCGGACGACGCAATTTGTAATTGATTGCTCATACGGTACGTTAAAAACAGTTATGTTGAATTTTCTGTGAATGCCAATATTAATACCCTTTGCAAGTCTAATTTTTATTTTTGTTTTTGATCATAAATTATTATATTCGCAAAAATATAAATTAATATAGCCTATCATCAAATGTTGACTTTATATTTAACATTTTTTCCTTCAAAACATAATAATAAAATATAATAAATATCTTTCGTTTATTTAACTTTCCAACTAGATTCTAAATGGCCTTCTGACATGCATTTACAAGTGACTTGCTTTCAAAAAGTTCAAAGCTCTATGGAGAGCTTTCTGATTTGAAATGTTAGAAAGCATTTGTCAGATGCCCGTTTTTTGGCAAGGGTTGTTTTGTGCTCAGTTCACCTAACTGCCGACAGATGGCGCTCGTTGCCAGCGGCTACAAGCCATCAGCACTATAAGCCCTCATGAGATTAAAAAAGAGGTAAGAAACTGCCCTTATGATAAGATGCATTACATGTTTGGAAACCAACCTTTGTATGCAGGATTTTCTCGTTACTTCCTTCGGTTCATCGTCCTGGGTTACAGATTTTTTTAGTGCAAAACAAATGGATTAGAGCATTGTAGTCATTTTTATTATTTTTTTAGCATAGTAATACAACAACAATAAGCATTTCTTAAGGCAACTACAAAAGCCAAACAGCTACAAATATTAACTGGGAATACAAATAAAAGCATTTCTTAATGGCTAGTTGGTTAGTGAGCGTCTATTTAAGCATATAAATTAAATGCTGCATTCATGTTGAGCTCCGGGGAAATCTGTAAAGAAAAAAGAACAAAAAAAAGAAACGAATTCAGTAAAGTTATAATTTTGTTTTGCTCACAACAATGAAGTCAGATAATGGGAAAAAGGCCATGGCAACTGCACAGGAGAACAACAAGTACATTCTCTGCCTTGCTTGTTTTCCTTTTGAATATAAAAGTTTACAACAAATTAAACTTGCTTGTGGGCATAGCCGAAACAACAACAGCAACGACAACAAATACGAGAGCTTTGGCAAAGTTTCCGTTTCACTGAAATACCCTGTAAGTGAAGAAAATATGAGTATGGAATGTCACTTTGGAAAAGTTGTTTGGACCAGAAGCAAAACAAAAATATTGCGAATGTTAATTAATTTAAATTTATATTAACAATAAAATTGTTATCGATTGATGAGAAATTTAAGTTAATTGCAAATATATTGAAAGAATTTAAGATAATATTTTATATTGAATTACTTTTAAGTCGCTTGAAGCTAATTTAAATAAATATTTTGGCATCTGTATTAATAGATACATGTAGTTACTCATAGTCCAATACTTAAAACTTTGTCAGATAACTTTCTTGTTGTAGTTGTTGCCTCTGGCTGTAAAAAGTTTTAATAGAAAATGTTAGTTAATAGTTTTTAACTTTAGCAGAGGCCGAGGCCGCTGCTGCGGTTGATTTGATAAGGGACTTGGGCACGCAGCACATGTAAAAGTTTAGTTTTTGGGCAAACGAGCAGCTCGTGGGGGAGAGGGAGTCACGCCGCTGAGCTGAGCTTAACTGAGAGGAGCTTTCGCGTAGTCCTGGCCAAGCCTGTCTAATTAATTAAAATCGCTTTTGTGACGTCGCCTCGCCCATACATCAAATTCAAGCTAAGCGCCAAGATAAGCAAAAAAAGTGCCTTTTTAATTTCCTGTTTGCTGATAAATAATGTGCCACACACACACTCGCGCACTGACACATACGTAGATAGCTGTAGAGATAAAGAGCAAGGGAGTGTATATATTAGAGAGCGAGTGAGAGTGGTAGATGCTTGCAACATGGTGTTATGTAACTTTAAAGCACCTAAAATATTAAAACCACCCATAACACTCAGACAGTAGCCCACCCACATAGGGAGCCAACTGGAGGAGCGGCCACAGATAAGGCAACGGTAGCATCACGTACCGGTCAGTATATGCGCAGGACACGTTGCCAAAGAGCTTAAAATGTGGCCCTAAAATAACTTTGTCTGCCCTTCCAGATCCTGCCAGAAGCCCTCCGCACACAAACATCCAAACAAACTCAAATACACACACAGCCAGCAAGAAAGACAGAGAGGGGGAGAGAGTGCGCACATGTGTGCACAAGAGAAAAAGAGAGAGAGAGAGAAAAAGATGGTGGAGGGAGAAAGCTGCTCCTAGGATTTGAAATCCGCTCGCCAGGCAACATTTTTAACTGCTTGGGGGCATACATCAAAACTTTGGCTTACGCTTAGGATTTATTTATTTTCATATTTACAGAGGCCACATGAACACCCACACCGACACACACACACGCCGTCGCTGGCGCCATAATGTTGAGTTGCACCGGGAGTGGGAGAGGCTGACAAGGATCTCAAGGATTTGCAGCATTTGGAAGGGGCCAGCAAAGCAGTCGGTAAATGCGTATATATGTATATAAGTATGTATATTTGTGTAGAACTCTGACCACCTACATCTAATTCATACTACAGCAGCCCGCACGGCTCCGGCGGTCATAAAATGGCGCACAGAAGGCAGAGGAGTCACATGTCCTTCGCGTGTGCTTACGTCTATACGTATGCATACTTCAACGAGGGTTGCTCCCACAGCAAATTAATAAAAATAAGGAAAAAAATCCGTCCGTCCTCTGTGACATTTGAGCTGTTAGAAAATTACAAATGTATCTACATTTCCTTCACAAACGCTTTCATATAAATATATAACAAATTGTTGGTAGCTACATACATGAATAAAATTAAAAATAAAAAGCATTAGGCAATGTATTATGTTAATGATAAAATGAGGAAACACCGATTGCAACGTTTGGCGAAAATAGTTAACAAGTTTTATCTATTATTCCAAATATTTATTATTTTTAGAAAATATGATAAATTAAGTCAATTAAATGTTTGAAAATGTTTAACCGTTTATAATTTAAGTAAATTGGAAACTTTTTCAGGTCAGTTATTATTTAAATTCGAATTGCAACCCTCGGTTGAGCGTGTGTGTATTTTAATGACTATGTGACCGTTCAGGCTGCATGCCACGTGCGCCGTGCTCAGCCTTGGCTTGGTCGGCTTACGCGGCGTATGAGCATTTTATCTGTCAGAGCACATCTTTTGCTCAGCAGCCATTCCGCGCCTTTGCCACTGTCACTGCCTCTCTGCCATCTCCCTAGCGCGATTTTATATTTGTAGCTATTAAGAAACGACATTAAAAAGGGAATAAAAACGCCAGGCCACTCCTGACATGGCAGGAAGGCCCGTTTCCGCGCTGTATTTAAATGCGCCATTTGCATATTTATTAGATGTCCTTGCTTCGTCTCGCTTTTGACTGTTTTGCCTTTTAGACCCTGCGCACCGTTCAAAATTATGAATACAGGTTTAAGACAGCGCGCTCCATAATTATGTGCCCCACAACCCCCAAAACATTTATGTAATGCAAACAAACGTTAATTTAGACCCTGCTTTCATTTTACAAGCAATTTACTTTTACACACACCAACACAACCATAAACATACTCACACACAGACCCATACTCACAATCACAACCATTTATTGTAGCTCTCGAAAATATTTACTTTTTTTTTCGTTTTCGTCAGGTTTTATTTTTTATTTTTGTTGCATACTTTTCATCCTTTTCACAAACAAATTCGCACTTCCACGCATTCATTAATTTGCTTATTATACAATAAAAAGGTCCTTCCATTGAGTTGTTCTTAAAGTTCCCAAGCCGAAAGACTTTAAAATACTCAATCTAACAAAATGGAAAAAAGAGAAAACGCAATGGAAAAACTTGTGCAAAGTGCCACAATAAATGCATATGACAGCATATCCTTTTCTCTGACAAGAAGAACTCTCCTGCTAAGCCATACTCCAGGCACAGCTCATGCATTATGCAGCCAGTTGTTGTTGTTCAAGCTTTAGTAATTGTTGTTGCTGCAGTTGCACAGTTTTCCTGTCAGTGCAGCGAAAGAAAATCGTCTATAGTTTGTGCATTCCTCAGAACACAATCAACTTTGTATTTATAAATTTGAGAACAAAGTTAGTTTAGAACCAAATATTTTTTTTTATATAGTTTATTTGTCGTATTTTTTAATTTCCGATTTAATTGTTTGAAGAGGAAGAGGAATTCTAATTTAATTCAAATCTATTTTTTTAAAGCGACTTTTCAAATAATTATTTCTCTAATATTTTTGTGTAGTTTTTAGAGTAAATGTTTCATTCAATTTGAATAGCTTTCACAATTAGAAACAAAATGATGTTTTATAAATTGATTCGAAACAATTTAAAATAAATATTGAATTTTTTCTACTATGCATATCTGGTCAGTTGTCTCTTCGCGAAATCTTGGCGAAATTCTAGAAAAAGCTATTATAGAAATAGTTCAATGTATGTGTGTAGTTGCTGTATAAAGATGTCTGTATAAACCTTTCTATGTAGAAGCTGATGGGCTAGTTCAAAAATAAAGCAGCAGCTAAACTTACGCAGTGGGGCAATCTAGTTTGAGATGGTGGGAAAGGCAAGAGGGGTAAGGAGGGGAGGTAAAGGCATGAGGGTTCAGCGCAAGGCCAGTCGCCGGGATGCAGCAATTACAAAAGCTTAGGAATGGTCTAAAAGTGGCCGTGGAGATGGGAAAAGTCTGGCCACATAGAAACTTGCGAATATAAAATTGCACAATTTAAAACACAGACTGTGGAATGAGAGGGGGAAAGTGAGTGGGGTTTGGGTGGGGGCGTGTGGCAGGAAGCCGGTTACGTGCAAGAGGCTGGTCGCCCAAGAGTAACGTGTGGCATGTCCTTTTGTGTATGTGGGTGAGTATGCAAGGGGTGAGTGTGTTGGGGACGAGTGTGTAAGGGGCGAATGTGTCCTGTGTGTGCGCCATTTACAATTCACATTTCTAGTTTTCAGTTCAGTTGAGTCATTATTTTATTGCCAAGATACGACGAACGAGAACTGCGTCGACTCACGATGACAATGTTGAAGGACACAAAGGCAAAAGAAGCAGAAATATTTAACACTGGAATGGAACCAACAACACTTTTGCTTTTCCATTTACTCGAAACGAGTGCAAATGCGACGGGCATGAGGCACACGGACATAAAGGACACAGAACACTGGACGTTGGACAGTAGACACTGGTCAGTGGATCTACACTCTGAGGCAAGAAACATCGCCACTTCTGTGGGTGGCGCCTTTCGTTTTCGTCCCTTTTTGCCATTGCAGTGGTCTTTGTCGTACTGCGTGTGTCTCCTTCTCTGTTAACGTATATATATACATAAATATATGTTTGTGTGTGTGTGTTATTAGATTGTTACAGCTGAAATGTTATTAGAAAATGTTGAATTCAAATTCAAATGACTTTATACTTGGCCATTGCCCACACCTCCATCACTCCACATTCAACCCACACTCTCAACACTCAGCCAGCACCCCTGTCTTTGGAGCACCCCATTGAGCAATGCACACTTCGTGCACTCCTTTGTGCATATATGGAAATTTGTCCGAGACTCTGTCTCTGACTGTCTCTGTATTTCAATGGATGCCTTCTCCTCCATTAAGCGTAAAATGCTTGGAGTGCAATTCATGCTGTGGCATGCTGGTGCATTACCCCAAACGGAAAGGGTATGCAATAGGCAATTAAAAAACAACATAAAACAAGAAAAAATCTGTTCTCTTTGGCACGCCGAAGAATACATACCCTGCACAATCTGCTTATATTTGAATTTGAGTCCTACGCTCTAATTATTATTATTTTCTTTTAAATTTAATTTTTTTTTAATTTCGTCTGACTGCCTGTGTAGCTATATTTTAGCAGACTACGACTATCTTGATACAGCAACTTATATTTCGACCGATTGTTTCTACGGCTGCAATATGGTAGTAGTTCGATCCGCGTAGGCGTCGAGTTTTCAATGAGCGAAGTAAAATGATGGATATATGTCAAATTTAATCAAGATTGCTTATAAATTTTATTTTTGTTTTGCATGTTTGGATTGTCTGGTATGGAAAAATCTGATCTGTAAAATATGACAACTCTTCATTGAATTCCTGATAAGTTGAGATTTTACAATGCGTGCATGCATTCTATATCCATTCTGATGGTATTATCTTGTTGAATTATATTTAAGAAGACACTTCTGAATCAATTATAAGTAAATTATCTAGAAAGCCATTCTCTAAATTACATTCATATATGTAAATAAAGTCTACTGGAAAATAATTCAATTATTAACGTTAACGCTGCACTGTTTTTACAGAAGGTCCTAAAAAGTTCTTATTTTGAGATTGTCGATTCTGTGGTTTGGTTGTTAATGGATTAAATTTAGTTTTAGGATAATTAAGATTTTTTTTAATTTTACAAAACTTCCAAGGCTGGAAAATAACATTTCCAAGTCTTTAAATGAATTTTGAAAGTACATTCAAAAATGGATTCGCTTCAATTAGACCAGCGTTACGTTACCGGAACAGATATAGTTAACTAGCTTCAACTGCATTTGGTCTAACCTCAGCTGCATCATACAATTCGGTTAGTCGACATTCAGCCCATGCCCACAAGACACCCGCCAACCCCAGCCTCTATCTGTGCAGGCAAAAAGGAGAATTCAAAATATTCCTTGCAACGGTCGTGGCAAACAAAAGTTTCAATAAAAACCAAGCATATAACCAAGCTAAGCACGAGCTGACCAAACTGCCCAACCATCCAACCAGCCCCAGCTCAAATTCAGTTTCAGGTTCAGGTTATTGCTAGTGCAGAAACACCCACAGCAACCGCATTCGTTACATGGAAAGAGGGTCAGCGGAGTGGGGGAGGGGTAGCGGCAGTTAGAGGGAACAACCTGCAACATTTTCCAACTATCTAAACTGAGTTTGAGTTCAGTTGAGGAACTGCGGTAAAGTTTCCAACGTAATCATACAAAACCTTGTTCTGGTTAGGCAGCAGTTGTGGGTGGTCGTCACAGGGTGTGAGATACTGCTCCCCAGTATGCATATGTATATCTGAGTTACTTCTCCCCAGTATGTATATGTATATCTGTGTGTGTGTATGTGTCCCTTGCCAGTGCAGACAAAAGACGACTTTGTGCAATTTCTGACATAAGATGGAGAATGTGCCAGGAATGGGTATTGTAGTGGTTAGTTGGGCATCGGGAGGGGCTTGGACTTGTGAGGAGGCAATTGTGTGAGGACTGCTAGGACGGCGACTGCTGGTTCGCTATTTTATATTCAAATAAAATGAAATTACATTGTTTTCAGCTGGCAAACAATTTGAATAGAATTTTAACTTTTTACTATTATTTTATTTCAATGCATACAATGGCAGTCCACATGCTGGACTCTGGACCACTAGATGTGTCCTGATTGTATGTGTGGGTGAATGTGAGACTGTATATGGTTTCCAAGGGTTAAAGCAGCTGCTGTTCTTTGCTATGTGCACACAGTTAAAAAGGAAGCCAGGGCAAATGGCGGTCAACAGAGCTTAGAAGGGAATATATTTCTTAATTAGAAAGATTCGAAAAATGTTAAGGGTTGCTCAACCGCCTCCTTGCCCAGCTCCTCCCCGTGCAAATTTTCTTAAACATCATTAATTTAACTTGCAACAATTTACCATTGCCTTGGGCTGTATTATTTGAATTTCGCAATACTTCTTCCCCGACTTCGGCACGCTTTGGGATCAGTTTTAATGTTGGCAAATTTTTGGAGACCTTTTTTTTTGACAATTTGTGTGCTTTTGGTGTGGGCGGATGCCCTGGGTGCGTGACAAAGCTGGAATCGGGTAATTTATTATATGCCGCAAATGTAAATTTCACAATTTTTAGTTTTATGAAATTGTTCCGGTCAATTAATTGTAGGACTTGTCACTTAACCCTTTTGGGGTTGACTGTCCTAATGAAATAATGGTCGATTGGTTGAGCCGTCTGCCTTGGATCCCTTGACAATTTCGGTCTAAATTTTGATGACTTGACGTAGCCTAAAGCTTTAAATTGCCATGTCTCGCATAGTCTCAATTGAGAGCCAACGCCCCTCCCAATTCTGTTGTTATGTCGCAGCTGCCAATCCACCTAACAGGGGCATGCATGCAGTCAAGACCAGAATGCATTTTCCGAAACGAAATTTTCAGGCTTTGAAACTGCAATGCACAAATTTTGCTATTCTCGTTTTTGAAGCGATGGCTAAAAAAAATTTGCATTTTCGCCACAGCAAACGGCAAACGAATGCACATGCATGCACATGCACATATAAGCAACTAAATATGAAGAGGACAGGACTCACTTATACCCTGTAGTAATTAACGTTAACAATGTGTCCATTGTTCTAATACTAATGTAATAATAATAATTATTATGATAATTATTACAACAGTTTTTGAGGCAAATGTAAAACCTATTTTGTCGAGTACTATTTGAAAATTATATTCTTGAGTTATTTTATTATAACATTTTCAGCTGATTTCCAATTAAATTGCGGGGAATCGATAATATGAATATTTTCGTTTGCTCAGCGATAATATGCATTACAGACTTAATTTCAGAAAAATTCATGATCTTTTGATTTCTGTTTCGAAAGGCAAATTTTGAGGACGATGGTAACAATTTATAATGCTCCACTCCAATAAGCAAGCTGGGTATATGTATATACACAAATAGATTCACACATGCACAAGAGCAAACACACACCCACACATATACGCACTCATATCGATTTGGATCGGACAAAGCGCTGCTGTGAATATATACGCCCAGCTCTTTGCCTTTGTTGCATTTTTGTCTAGATTGCAATTTTTTGCAGGCAAATGGAAAAAAACCAAGAGCCCTGGCACTACCACTAAAAATATTGTACATCAAATGTGGGCCTGCCAGTTTGGTGTCGGATTTGGGTACGGTTGCGGCCCCTGGATGTACAGCCAATGCATTTGCCAGTCACTGTCGTTGTTGCAGAGGAGCCGGTGCCTAAAATGCATTTT
The DNA here is from genome assembly GCA_035043845.1 of Drosophila picticornis. Taxonomy (NCBI): domain Eukaryota; kingdom Metazoa; phylum Arthropoda; class Insecta; order Diptera; family Drosophilidae; genus Drosophila; species Drosophila picticornis. The sequence continues at coordinate 11,109,406 of JAWNMR010000362.1, read as the reverse complement.
TTGGCATGCAACGGGATAGGGGGAGGAGGGGGCCTGAATGGGCAAACCAGGCAGTTTGAGTTGCAGAAGAAGTTGTGGAAAAAATTTTGAAATTGCATTTCAAATGAATAGGCGGTCGACGAGCGGTGCAGGACCCATGATCCATTGCCGAAGCCATGGCCAAACCCATGGCTGGAGTCAGAGTTGGAGCTGAAGCTGAAGCTCCATCATGGTAGGTTCGTTTGTGCTGGTCCAAAAAATCGCATTGAACAACGGATGTTGCGACGATATATGACGTTGCCAGGACAATCTCTGGAACTATATATATGTGTGTGTGTGTGTGTGTGTGTGTGTGTGTGTGTGTGTGTGTATATGTGGGAACATGCATGACTAGCAGTGCGAAACGAACACTCCATGGCACGCCTCCCATTTGCCAGACTGTCATTTTGATGCAAATGCATTTGAAAGTCATGTTGGGGGTTGGATGGCTGCCTCAAGATGAGCCAAACGGGCTGCTGTCTGACTAAATGCCATGCAAATTACTTGAATCTTGATTTTGGCCAAAACGAAAACCGAACATTTTTGCAAACGACTTTCACAAATTGAACCTATGAAGCCATCATAAAATGGTGCATTAGTCTTAAAGTGATAACAGCAGCAGCAACACCAACAGTAGCAATAAAACAAGCAGAGAAATACCCCTACATCCCGTATCATATGATCTTATGACGGGCCACCATATTTCACAGTGAACCATGAACACTGGCAAAAATCTTTGGCTGCATTCATTGCATGCCGGTTGGTGCAGTGCAAATTTTTGTTGTGGTTCGCATTGGTTTTGTTGTCTTTTGTGCTGTTTTTGTTTTTTTTCGGTTTGGTTTTGTTTGCTGTTGAGCTGCAACCAATTTCTAAACTGCATTGTCAGCTGCAGTTGCGACCAAACTGGACATTGGGCGATGCTAAAACCTGTATATGTACACACACACACACGTCCATACCCATGTATATACCCACCTATGTACATGTGTGTGTGTGTGTGTGTGTGTGTGTACATCTCTCTCGTTTGCAATACATCTTCACCTGTCACTGTATTTCGCTGTGTTTTATGGCCCTATCCTCTGATGGGTTGTTCTACAAAATTCTCTTCAAACTATTACGTATTATTTGCATTTTGTCTATTTCCATGCACTAATTAAAAAATGCATATCATTATAACATAACAGTACAATACACTTTGAATATTATGTGCATATACATATATATAAATATATGTTTTTATATATCTTTAGTATTTTTTTTTTTCAAAGCCTGCATTTTTTGCTGGTCTCTGGTATTTATTTTCCGACATTCTTATTTACTTAACGCTTTACAATGATTCGCCATTGCGGCGTTGCTGCTTTTTTCGCATTTATTTTCATTGCAACGCTGCCTAGGATTTCCATTCATTCATTTCTATTAGTTATTTGTTTTCTGTACGTTTTTGTAATTATTTGCACGCCTGCCGCATGCTAAATTGCCTATGCAAATATTTGACAATTTTGCATTTGGCCAAAGAGAATCCTCTCTCACAGCCCCTACCCACTGAGTACGCGCCTAATGACCAGGCCAGATCACACCAGACCAGACCAGGCAAGACCAGACTCGACCAGACCACCGCACTGCCTGTATAACTTCTAGTGGAGCCCATGCATTTTGCATTCACGTGTTTACTTTGCAGTTGGTTCGATTAACCGCACATTTAAGTTGCCCCAAATTAAAGTTTGACCCTTGCATCACCAATTACTTCCCTCTATTAAGTTCTGGAATTGTTTCAATTAACTAAAAAAAATATATGTTTACACGAGGTGAATGATTATGCGTGTGAGAAGAATTGTTGGGCATTTAGGTCCATAATAGGCAAATAATTAGCAGATGGTTTAGTTTATTTTTTCTTCTTTTAGAGATTGTAAAATAATGTCTCCACTAGTTTAGAAAAGTATGGCGAATGCAGAAAGGAGCCCCAAATTTACTGGAAAAGCGTTTAGGCAAAGATTTCAAAACCAATTTCCTTATTCATATAACTAATGGGTTGTTTTAATCATATTCAATTTTCATTAAAATCTTTTCTTTTAAAGCTAAGCTTTGAGCAACATTTTGTTTTTGTATGCCCAAATGAGAGTTAAATCATGAAATTATTTTGTGTTACGTAAACATAATGCGACAAGAGTCCATTTATTCTCGGCTTAATTTGATTTTTAAATTGATATTGCTGACTGGCTTAAGGAATGCGCATTTAATAACCAATTCAACAAAATTCAATTTGCATTTCTATTAAACGCTTTATCTAAGACTCACCAGCAAGGGATGGAGTAGTCCTGGGACTGCTCTGTAATATTAGTAAAAACCAATGCGCATATTCCATTAAAATAATTGAATAACTTGCAGTTGCATATGATAAAAGAGCTTAAGTAAATCCCTGGCAAGGGCCGAGTTGCACAGAACAAAGACAAAGCATGCAATAGAGAAAATACTGAAAGATAGACAAAGAGAGAGAGAGAGAGAGAAAGAGAGAGAGTGAGTGAGTGAGTGAAAGAGAAAAAAGAGCAGGCAAGGTAAAGTTTTGTGATATCTAAAACTCATATTTATATAAATTTGCGTGTGCGCTGGCATAACTTTTGTTTTGTTGCAGTTGCCGTGATTGAGTGAGCATAATGGCAATTTGCCATAGCTCTCCTGCCACCCTCTACCCATCTATGCAGCAGTTTAAACGTGTCTACCTCTGGAGAGTGCATCCAGTGCAGATTAGTCAGTTTGAGTCAGCTTAACAAAAGACATGCCGCATGCAACATCCCAAAGCACTCAAACTAAAGCGAATTGCCAATACTTAAAGCCGACTAAAAAAAAGCATGCACCGTTTTTTGCGATGCCTCAACTCACTACCCAAAAAATATGCAGCCTTTACTGTTGTTTCCACCACTCGACGTCTCAGCTGAGACTGTCGACTACATCAAAATGCATTTTTGGGCAAAAAATTGTTTTATGCCGCGTCGCTTTTATTTTTGGCTTCGCCTCCATCATCTCCAACTCTGCCTTTTCTTTTGCAATTTCTAACCAAGTCCCGCGGAAACCAATCTGAAACAAAGCAATGGCACAGCACTCGACAAAAATTGCAAATTTACAATGGACACTAGTCATAGAAGGCATCCTATCCGCATGACGATTTCGCGATTCCCCCAAAACCCACTCCCCCACCCTTCCCTTGCACATTCATAATTTGCATGCGAGGCATAGATGTCCCTCTGTCCTCTAGTCCGCCATATTTTTTGGTTGGGAGAATCAGTGCAACGGCCGTTGAAGCACCGCAACTCCTGTCCTGTTCTCTACTATCCAGTCCTGTCCTGCTATGTCCACGGCCAAATTACAATGAAGAAAAATTGCATTGCATTGGGGGTTTGGGGGCTTTGCAAAAGCTAGCTCGAAATTCCCCTCAAGGCAAAAGTCTGAACGTTGTGTTTTTGCATATTACAGGCTAGACATCGGCACGTTAGCGGCCAAGCAGACGTTGTCCTGGCCACGTCCTGCGAAATGTTCATCAAATCAACGTTGCAGCTGCTGCGTTTGCCCCATGCCCCCACTGCGTACTTCCTACTCCTGTTTCAGCATTGCGCCACTTTTGTTGCAACGTTTTATGCATTTTTTCAGCGTCTGCGATTGCGACTGCGAATGCGACGACGTCTGTTGTTTCAGTTTCAAGACAAATGCCACACAGTATTAAGCCTTGCCACGCCCCAAAAACAACCCACAATATACCGCACCGCTCCGTACCGCACCGCCAGACGTTGCAAAAAATTGCCAAGCTTAACATTTCGCGTGTTTTTTATCTGTACGTGACCAAGTCGCCTAGCCAGCAAATGCAGCCAATTCACATGCTCCTCCTCCTCCTCCATCTACTACTACTACTCCTGACACATCCTCCCATTCAGTATTCAACTGCAATAAATACAAAATGCAGAATTCTGTGCCGTGCACATCTTCAAGTTGCCCACTGGCCGCCCTCTTGTCGCAGTTTCTATTTGTATTTTGTTTTATTTTTGTTTTTCCTTTTTATTTGTATGGGTTTTTTCATTCGCGACTCTTTCCCGCATCCTTGACTGCCACTGGGCCTCCATAAGGCGTCTCGACGACGGCTCTGTTGATTTGGTGGCCCCCTTACCCCAGCACCAATGAACCCCAGCAGCATCGCTGCAACGTCCAATCCAATTCCACGGCCTGTGCCCTAACAATGTGCATCCGGCAGCTGGCAATGGAGCTCTTGCTGTACTGTACTGTAGAGTGTACACTGTGTTGCAACGTGGCCAGTGATTCGTCGTCCTTGGATACCACCTTTGACTCGTTCCGCCTGAATGCGAGATCCCCTTTGCAGTTCTCGTGTGTTTTGTGCGCTTTTGTTTTGCATTTGCGTTTTTTGTTGGTTTTTGTTTTGCGCAATTTTTACTGCAGCCTTTGGCTTGCATTTTTTCTTGCTGCCTTTCACTTGGAACTGAACGAAGTAGATGGCACCGCATCAGCAGCAGCATCAGCACATACTCACTCCATTTCCCAGTTGCCACCCCTTGCGCAACGCAGTTGCAGTTTTTGATTTCACTTTTTTTTTGCCAGCTGCCTTCGATGGCTGCACTGTTTTTCATTTAGCTGAGTGAAGAGAGTTTGGTCGAGTTGCAAGTGTACAGCTGGTGGAGAGAGGTTGGTGTGGCTTACACAGGGTTCACTTGCCTCTTGCCCCTTGCTCCCTTTGTGATGCTGCATACTTTTTGGCGCTGTGCAGCTGTAAGTAAATATTTTTGATTGCATTTCTCGTTTTCTATATTTACTTATGTCTTGGCAGAAATGCGCACTTTGACAAAAGTTGCCATTTTATACGTATTGCACTAGTCCAAACAATCGGAATTTTCCTCAACTCATTAACTAGAATAGACTAGAATAGTTAACCAGCATATGAAAGACTATGGAATACAATAAAAGGAAAAACTCATTGCTGATTGCATTTGGTTTGGTTTGCCCCCGAGCCTCCCTCAGTCAGAGTTCCAGTTAAATTTTGGCCCGCTCTATGTGCAACACACTTGTTGTTTACGTTGTTGTCCAGCCAGAACATCAACTATTTTATGGGTAGGGTGTAGGGAGTTTTACTCTTCAACCGTCTGTTCTGCTTTCTGCTCTCGTGTGCAGTCTTATGACGCTGACAGTTGTCGCCATTGCTGTGTTTGGTTCCACCCTAAAAAGAACTCCCATACACACATTTTCCGTTGCCCAGCCACTGCATCCACCCTGCCAGAATCGGTGGCAATGTTGGAGTTTTGCAAATGCATTGCTGGCAAAGCCGACGCAGGACATTTCATTTCTGAAGAATTGCTTTGTCGGTGTGCCGGCCTCGCATCCAAAATAAAAACAGCAACAGCAACAAATAGAGACTGCAGACATTGCCAGTTCCAATGCATTTGTCCCGGCAGGACTATACGGGTGGGAGTCGTGGCACACGTTGGGCGCCGGGCGCTGCACAAATGAAATTTTGCATTTTCAATTTTTTGAAATAGGCTTCTCCTATATCACACACATATATACACACGCTTACCCACTCCCACACCCACACCAACTGCAGCTTTGCCGTTATCCTTGTCGTGCCTGCTCGTCCTGTTCGTGTCGTGAAGTATGGAAAAAATTGGCGTTTTCTTCTTTTTTTTTGTGTAGCTTTTGTTGTGCATGAAATTTTATTTCTCGGCATTTGATTTTGTCGCTTTTACTGGGCGCTTAAGGAGGCGTATGCATATATCCTGTGCACAGTGCACAACTACAGTTAGTCGAGGGAGGATCAGCATGGATTGTGGGGAGGGGATTGCAAGGGGTTGCACTCTCATTGTTTTGTTACTGAGTAGGCTGCAGCAGGAAGCCGTGGGCTGCATTTTTTCTTGCAATGCACTCGCAATGCATTTTTCTACGGAATCCTCTACTACTTTCTTTTTGTTCGAAGGCTTGGCCTGACAAATGGATGGGAGCGGAGGTAGCGAACGGAGCGGCGTTAGGGGGCGAGGGTGCTGCTACTGGTGCTTTTCGGTCTGCGCACTTGTTATTCAAAATGGTTGCCATGCATTTTGATTTTTGCTTATTTTCAGCTTGTTGCCATGGCTGCCAGTGCTGTTTGCTCTTAGTTTGTTGTTTTGGAAGAATTGCAGCAGCGACAGCAGTGAGTGGAAAGAGTCACGGAATGTAGTCGTATACACACACACACAGACACACACACACACACATAACTGATGCCAAGTATTTGTAATGGCCAGGCGGTTGGGTGCTGAATGATAAACAAGTGCAGTTTGTTTTGCACTTCGACCATTTTCTTTTTTTTCTTTATGGAAACGGGGCTTGAGAAAGTTTCCTGTGGTGCAGAACATCTGAACAATTTAAACCACACTTAATGCTGACCACGGAGGCAATGTCAATAATAAATGAATTGTTCATTGTAGTTGTTTGATCGAAATATTTAATTAAAATTTCTTAATGAGATTGTATAATGTGTTGGACGATTTTTGAGAGGCCGCCTTTTTTTTATTGTTTTATTGCAATATTGTCAAAACAATACTAATGAATTGGAGTGTATAATATTTATGATCATTCCATCTATTCTGCAAAAAGTGCTTGTGCCAAAAAGAATGTGCATAATAATTATTATTATATTCAGCACAGCTATATATATATTTAAAGGCATAGTTTCTATTGTGGAACAGCATTTTTGTGCCAGTTTCATTTTTGGGATCTTCCTTTAAGTTCATGACTGAAAGTTCAGTTTCCGAAAGATAAAGAAGAAACACTTAAATCTCTTCGAAATTTTCTTTTACAATTTTCATATAACGAAAATATTTTTCAAAAAGCAGTGTTGAAGCACCTATACCTTTCCTGAATAATCTCTAATCCACCATAAAGATCAATTATAATGGACTCGAGTTCGCAGAACACAATCCGGTTCGTTAACAGAGTCAAAGCAATGGCTGATGGCAAAGCCGCAGTCAAAGACAAGCCCAAAGCCAATGTGATGACCACGCCCAGCACCAGGAGCTTTGCACAGCCCTCATCACTGCTGTCCGCTCTTATTAGCATTTCGCGGAAAAGTGCATCGGGTTGGCGGGCTTTGTGAAAAAATATTAGACTGCATCGGATGCTGCTTTGATGGCTCTGCATTCTTTTTGCCAGTATTTGCAGTTTATGCATCAACATGTTTCTGGTTGTTTTGCCGACGAAATTTGTTCACATTCTTTTTTTTTAATTCAAGTGAACTGTGACTGCGTTTTAGATTTAGTTATGTAAGGAACGTAAAGCATTTTCTGAAAATCAAATCTATCAAAAGTAAGTCAGGTTTAAAAATGGGTGTGAGCTTTTCAGCATAACTGAATTAGCTAATATTTACTTATTCCGATAAAATAGATGAAAATATGAAGTTTTCTAATATATGTGAATATATTTGATAGTTTTAGGATCATCCCATGCCTTTATCAAAAACACTGCAGTTCTTTAGCAGCTTGCATTAGGATGTCAAAAGAGCCTGCAGCTGCAAGGAAATTTATGAATTTTGGATCAATATAATCAATGAAGTGGAAGGCAAAAATTAGCTTAAATAAATAGAGTTATATACGCATAACTGTCAAATGGGTGAGGCCACAGGATGCCAATCAGAGCCGGAAATGCATTAATTAAATTTAAAGCCATCGCCCTTCACCATCAAGGATTGCCCGACTCCCTTTCTGTCTTTGCCTCCTCTCTCTCTCTCTCTCTTTTTCTCTCTCTGTTTCTGTCTCTGTCTATCTGGTCTGATTAGATAGATAAAAGTGCATTGCACTTCACACAGATAGATCCATGTACTGAATGCATTCACACATGAGGTGGAGCTGGAGCTACTGTTCTAGCTGGAATGGGGCACTTTGTATACAGGGCCTCCCGCATGCATGCACAATGTACATGGGCGGATGGCTTACGTGGCGTATGAAAATGCATTTTGGCAAAAACATGATTCTGTCCAGGACCTCGAACTCAATGTACGATGCACAATAAAACCAGAAGGGCAAACATTGCAGACGTCAGCCTCTCATGCCGCTGTCGACGTCTACGTCGACGTCGCTGGTCGACAATGCAAATAGAAAAGCTCGAAAAACGCAATGCACACACACACACACACGCGTAGATCCAAACCCACCCACACATATATGAGCATGAAATAAACAACAATGTGTAGAGCAATGAAGTATACCCGCTCTGAAGTTTTTGTACACTGATACATAAATTACTCATAAAAGGATTAATAAAATATTTCTCAATTATTTATTTCCTTCTGATAAGAAAAATACTCTAAGCGCATTTTAAAAACCTGAAATTTGCTTATATGGTAATTAAAGGTCAAAGAATGTAGCTTAACTAAAATAATCCAAGCAAGAGCCACAACAACTGGCTAGCAAAGATGCCAATGAATTGGCTGGTAAAAAATGTGAAATCAGGCGGACAACATTCTGAATTTGAGTGGGTGTTTTTTGGTCGTGTTTAGGTGCTGTCGGCTGTGGGCTGCAATGGATTTGAGCGCAGCGCAGATGACGTGCATAAATTGCATTTTAAAGGTGCAGCAGGCATGGAAGCCATTTCCAGGCAACCCTTGCAATCTATAGATGCATGCAGCTCGGCCTCCCCGCGCACAATATAGCTATAGTTATGATGCATAACCCAATGCTAAACTCTGCCCGATAGCTAAGGCCCGGCCAAATGGTTTTTGTTTGTTTGCACCTTGCCTCATACACAACACACATACACAGATGCACCCTGCTCCCTCCCCCCGCACTTCTGGTCCGCTTTTGATGAAAAATGATGCACTTGCCGGCGACGGTTGTTGGCCACCGAACTCCGCTCTCTAACTGCACTATGTCGCATTGTGTTGTTTTGCAGAAATTTTCAATTTGCTGGACGCCCAACGGAGACCAAATTGGAAAAACGCCATTGCCAGTCGAGAAACGGGAACAGCTGCCTCAATCCCCAATCCCCAATCCCAACCTCAATCGCTGAAACACTGGGAGCCGAGCACAGAGCACAGAGGCCAGAGAATATCCTATACCGAAACAGGCAGAATAATTTTAATGAAAATCAATACATAAATTTTCGCCATATTTAGATTGTTTCTCCTATGTGTTTATTTTGTATTATAGTTATGTTTATTATGAGATGGCCAGGCCGAATCCACCATGTGGATGATGTCGATGTGGCTGTTGCCAAAAACAATGCCAACCATAACAAGCAGCTTGTTCGCGTATATCTCTGTGTTTTTGTGTGTGTGTGTACTGATGTGTGTAACAGGGATAGTGTCCGTGTGTGTGTGCGATTATTAATCTGACCATATGAAATAGTCTTTAATTTATATGAAATTTAATTGAATGCCATGCATTTTTGCACATTTTGTGTAGAGTTGAGCTTGAAATTCGTTGGAAATGTTATATGATAAAATTCAACTGCCGCGAGTAAAGCAATAAATTAGTAAATCAATAAATTTACTTACTATTATTTATTCTTCTTTTCTACATAAGTGCGCACGTAACACCAGATTTATATCATTCACATCACTATATTTTTTTTTGGTTTACACACATCTGTTTTAAATAAAATGTACTTTTTAATATATCTTTTCAATGATATACGAATTATTATATACATAAACCAAGACTTTGGGGATATTTGACATTCAAAATTGTTTTTGTTTTTTATATAGCTATTCATTTTAGATGTTATTTCACAAAAATGATAAGACTTACACACAGCTTTATGGCACTTAAAACCTATACACTCTTGTAACATCTTAAAGGCCATCTTTCTGTGTCACTCGCAGCTCTATATTGATTCACTATATTTGATTTTAATTAATTCCCACATTTTTTTCAACGTAGTCTATTGAAAATGTTATTAAATATAAATCAAATCTTTTGTATTTCGAACGTTGGCATTAAAATGGTTTAATAATAAAACTTGTAATTCATTTAAGTGATTTAAGTGATTGAATTCCTGTAAATAAGAAACAAAAAAAAAAGTGCAATCAAATGCATAATGAAAAAAGTCTACTTCAATATTATCAAGGTGTTTTTGTTGCTTACAGTCGGCTTATGGCATTCAAGACTAGATTTGCTAGTGTGCTATATACATATGTCCTTATCATACTGCACTAATACAGACATAAATACATACGCACTCACACAGTTCCAGCTGCTTAAGATGTCCAACAACAAACCGCAAATGTACCCCGATACACACATACACAGATGCATTAGATGGAGGGGGACATATTAAATACAAGTGTTCATATATACGTACACACTTATATAAAATGCGAGCAAAAAAAGGAGAGCAACAACAATTCAGAACCTTTTGTTTAGCTAATGTGAAGTTCGAGTCTGAATCTCGTGGCTCGTTGTCCTCGCTCGTCATTATCGTCGCTGCCGTCGTGTACATAGAAAATACAGATGTGTAAAAAGGGTAACGCATCGCAACATGCTACGGAGAGCAAGCAAGAAGGAGAGACAGATTGAGAGAGGAAACCAGATGCTGGTAGCTTTTTGGCTTAAGAAATTATGGTGCGACATAAATCTATTGAGCAGCTCAAGAAATTACTGTCACGATCCACTGGATTGCTAAGACTTAAAGTACTTTTACAATCCAGAATGCTTCGCTTGCGTTACTCTTCGCCTTTTGCTCGTTCTCTCTCTCTCTCTCTGTTCGGCAGACGCGCTCTTAGCACGCCAAGTCCGTGGAACAGCTCAGCAGCTGCCCGCCCACGCCACCCTGCGACCAGCAACTACTTCTACACACTACGTCTATGTCCAGCCTGCCTGCCTGGCTGGCTGGCTGGCTGCCTGGCTGCGTGTTGTCGCCTTCTCGTCTGCTGCTCTCTTGCTCGCTCATCCTCTGTCACGCTCGCTCTTTCTATCGCCTCTCTCTCGACTGGACTAGTATATGCGCAACAATGGTGACTGCTCTCGCTCACCAATACACACACATAAAATGGGCCATGCGACGCTTTTCGTTTTCTAATGTCTGTTTCTCTTTCTCGCGCATTAGTTTTTAGCGTTTTGCATCTCGCTTTTTTGTTTCCTTTTTTGCCATTCACACACACACACACACACACACACACACACACACACACGCATACAGTGCGACTGTAGCTGCGCATGTAAAAGGCGCCTCGGCTTGTACATAAAACATGGGCGTGTTTGTGCTGTCAACGTCGCTGCTCGCTGCTTGCGTTGACGGCGCTGCTTGCGCACCAAAATTTTGTGTACTTTTTTAGGATATCAAATAGGGATACAAAACAGGCACACACACACATGCATATGCGATCCCAAAGGGGCAGGGCCCTATATACTGGACCAGGAAAAAAGGGAGTGAAAAATGCATTTGCGTTTGTTGCTATTTTTATTGTTGTTGTGTTGCTTGCACCAACTAAAAATAACTGCTACTCCTTCTCCGTTCTGCCCCACAGGCTACTGCAAATCTATGTGCACATATTTCTATTTGTATGGGAATGTGTCTGTGTCTGTGTGTGTGTGTGTGTATATGACTATGTATGTGTGTGTGTCTCTGTATCTGTGCTTGCAACTGCATTTGCATTTCCATACGCATTTCCACAACTACAGGCAAAGTTTCGAGCAGCCATTTTGGCTTGCAAGGCTTTGGGGCTCGAGCTAGGCTCTGGCTCAGAATCTAATGCATTGCGTTTCAGCCGTTGTCGACGTTGACGTTGGCGTCGCTGCTATGTGCATGCTGCTGCCACACCCTGAAAAAGTGCATTTTTCTACAAGCGCTTTTTGAATTTTTCGTTTTTGTTTTTTTGTTTTATATTTTGGTTTTTTTTTGCTTTTGTTTCTTTTTTCCTTTGCGCCTATGTACAACAAATATTCACTTACTACTCTTTTTACTACTCTGCGTTTTGAGTGTTGCATGTGTGTGTGCCTGCTTGCTTGTGTGTGTGTACATGCAACTGCATTCGGTTGGTGCTAAAAGTTGCACTCTATATGCACATTTTGTGTGCGTGGCAAAAGCCAATCGGGTGCCTGCTGCACAACTGTTTCTTTTTCCACAGTCCCAAACTCGGATTTGGCCAGCAGCTGCCTCAAACCGTGGCACCCCCCCACCATCAACCATCCGCTTGCATTGCTAAAAGGAAAAGTCTGCAGCCTTAGCCAGTTCAAGGATTTTTGTTTCTACATCAGATTATGCCATTCATTTAAGGTCTTACGTTGCACTTAATCCATTTATATTAAATAACTGAAAGTATGCCACAGCATTTGATATTTTAATGAGGCATACTTCTATATAATCTTCCTAATCGGTTTTATAGCATGCAGTTGTGCAAAAAATTCTTAACACAGAACATGACACACGAAAATTTAAATTATGAAAGTGGTAAATTGGATTCAATACTTTGGAAATTAAATCTGTTCTAAATTGACTAATATATTAATGATAAGTCTGCAATTTATTTAGTTTTTAGTATGATTTATGATGGCAATAATGATTTAATGAAATAATCAATAATCAATTGCAACTCATTTTTTGTCAAATGAATGCGCTTATTTTTGGGCACAAAACAATACAGATTTACTAATTATTTAATCCTAATAAAATATTTTCAATCTAAACGTTGATATGTTGGCTGATATTTTAGATGAGCAACTAGAGATGAATTTATTGGTATATTAATCGTACTTTTGCTGGAAGTATATCGTAATCAATAAGAGAAAAATCATGAGCAAAACAAAATCATGAGCAAAACAAGAATTACAAATAAGAAACTAATATTTTGTACCACTTGACCCAATTTAGTATCCATTGTAAATCGAAAAAGGCTTAGAACGCTATTTATGCCGAATTCAAAATGCGGCCGGAATTCGACGTCCATTTCTAATCAATCCCGATCGTGGGCGGAGGTCAAAGGCCAAGGGCGTATGAGTAAATTTGCCCCACCTACCAGTAAGCAACAAGCAAGCAACTCATTCACATTTAATATTTTTTTCTATAACATATAGAAAGCACCCACATACAACAACACAGACGCACACACACTGCTACACTCACACGGGTATATGATTTTTTCGAGTGACTTTGTGGGGTCTGGCTGGGATTTGATATATTTTTTTGCTGTTTGTTTGTTTGGGTTGTTAGAAAATTTATTTTTTGCGAAATTTGCAGTGTTGCATGGCTAAAAAAAAGCGGCAAGCGAAAAGGAAAAGCGGAAAAATATGTGAAATGTGTGCGCAAGTAAAAGAAAAGTGGCAACACTTTTTTTTTGTACTTTGTGAGTTTTCCATGCTGCGTTTTGTGTTTTGCTTTGGTCGTCCGTTGGCTTTTTTGTATTTTTTTTTTACCGTGCGCTGCTTTAGACGAAGGCGAAGGACGTTTGAATAACCTTGTAACCTTTTTTTATTTTCTCGTCGCTGTGTGTTTTTGTTTTTGGCGCTGCGGTTCGCCACAAGTGTGCCCTTTAAACTTGACCAGCATGCTGCATGCAGCAGCGAAGTTGACCCAAAACCAAAAAATTTAATATGGGATAGTTGCAAGTCTTACCGATCCGACAGCTTCTTGGTGTTTGGTGTTTCTCAGTTCAATATGCTGAACACATTCTAAAGTCGAGAATTTTGCGCGATTCCATTGCGATCACGACGCGTTCGCTGACAAAGTGAAACTGATCACAGACGAGCGAAAAGCTCACAGGCCGCCAGTCTGCTTTTTGGCCTGAACAACCAGTTTTTTTCTCTTAAAAACAGAATCGATTTTTCCAACTCTAAACTTCTTTTGTTCGGTGTGACAATTAATAAAGGAAGATCTTGGCAGCCTTTTGATGTCTTCAAACTTGTTTCTGACCATTAAAAACGCCTCACCTTTTTCACCCTTTTTCACAAGTTTTTTTCTTTTTTTTTTTTGGTCACAAAGGTTCACACAACATTTTCAAATAATAATTCGGACTGGGGTGCATAGGCATTAAGCATTAGGCATTAGATGAGGATCCTCAGCTGCTGCTGTTGCATGGGAACCGAAAACCTGTCAAACTAGTTTTAGCTAATGATAATGATGCTAACGAACTATGAGTAAACTAGAAAGCACTCTGCTAGAGTAAATAAACTAATCCTGAACTTAAATATATTTCAAATAGTATAGCGAATCAGATTAAATTTCTTAAGAACGCAGAGGGGTAACCCCTATTCTTTAGTTTATTGCAATTATTCAGCAAAAGTTCATCACGTTAATTGGGGTGGTTTCATTTGTGGTTGTCCCGTTTTGGGATGCGTGTTAGAAGTCAAGGGTTAATTGATCTAACCCATTTGGTCATAGGCATACTTCAAGCTCGAGCTCTTTGTTATCTGCTTCTGGGATATGTCAGGCAGTCAACCCTTAAGTGTGAGCAGCACGCGTGCGCCTTCCAACTCGAGGTTATTCCAAAATGGGACCTGTTTTCGAGGGCACAGGTTAAGCCACCTAGAACGGGGTAACTCAGTAATATTAAGCCCTAGTGTTGCATTTGCTGTTTGTTAACTATTATCATTATGCAAGCTCTTCAAGCATTTAGCTTAACAACACAATTTTGAAAACTCAGTGCACAAAAGCCTCCTGGCGAGCATTTGGCAAAATGCTTTTCTAATTTGTTGTTGCTGCTGCTAGTACTCCAAAGTGGTTTCTAAAATGCTGCAGCAACTTTGCAGATAAACTTCATGCACTCAGCTCAACTCAGGGCGGGGCTTAGTTTGGGGGGGGGGGGGGGGGGGGGGGGGCCTTTGTGCTGTGGGTATAGTCGAGAAAGGAGTAAAGTTAAGCGACTGAGAGTTGTGTCGTTTGGCTTGCCACAAAGGCAACTTTTAGTTTTTCGCTTACTAAAATAATAATTATGAATATGATTTTTAGAAATTAGAGGAGCTGAGTTGTTGCGGGCTGGCGCCCCAAGCGTTCATCCCAGTCATAAATAAACTGAGCTCACAGTTTCTCTTATTTTTCATGTTATCAAAATTATGAAATTATAATTTGAGTTGCTCGCTGCTTCTTGTCAGGCATGTCCTTCATGTCCTGGCCGTCGTTGCACTTCTGATGAAAGGTAATTTACTAGAAAATGTGCAATTAGTGCAATTAAAATATGTGTGCTCAAAAACTATCGTGCACTCTCCTACATCAAGTGCGGTGCATGGAAGCAAATTTGCATGGTTTAAAGAACCGATTGCTTTAGGAAGTAAATGTCTCAAATGTCAGTGGTGGCATCATCAAAAGGGTTAATTTTTAATACCGGCATGCACTTAACAAAGTTAAACAAAGGCCATTAATAAGAAATACGAAATACGCTTCCCCGTAACCCACCTAAATGAAATTGAAAATGAAAATGAAATGTAAATTTCTAGTTTGCACAGCAATTTGATCCAGCCAACGCGCCCCAAGGACTTTGCTTTCCCTTCGAGTGCTGCCGTCAGCTTCTTGATGTCATTAATTTTTTAAGCTTACTTGGAATTTTCCAGGCCAGGCCCAAATGAAATGGCCGAGTCCAACAAGCGGCAAAGGGCAAAGGGTTTTAATTGTTTTGGGTGTTCAGCTGCGTCTGGTCCTTGGTTTCTCTGTGCCTCTGTGCCTCTGTGTATGTGTTTGTGGTATTGGTATTTAGTTTCCAAATACACTTGAGCCTACCCATAATTAAAGGTCTCTCTCCATGGCTCCCTAGCTCCTGATGTGCCCCCATCTATCTCTTACTCTCAAGCCCTGATGATTTATTGTTTGACAGACAAAAGTTTATACTGCTCACGCACCACTCGTCGTTTTAGACCAAATTAGAAAGGGTTCTTCTGATGGCTGCAGAAGGTTTCGCTCTGTCTCTCCCTCCTTCTCTCTTACCAGAGATTGTGTTACCTAAGCTCAGATCCGTGCGTCTCTCGAACCATTTGCCGTCACGCTGTCTAGCTATTTACTTATATATGTTTAGTGTAATGTTTAATTTAGTAATGGATTAGTGAAGCGCCAGTTGCTCGCTCCATGCCCCATGCCCAAGTGGCGTTCATTATGTTAAGTCACGTAGCCAGGCTTAGGTTGGTTGCGCCCCCAAAGGGCTGAGGGTGTTTGTACAAAGTTGAAGATTTATTGTGACATTTTCTTGAAATACGCAAATGTTGCTGACAGCTCGTAGAATGGTAATACAATCGCCATTTTGAGACTCTCTCAAAGCTGTGTTCATTATGTTAATGCCAAGGATATCTCCAGCAGTGGCTTGGGTTGGACGGGGCCAAATGAAAACTGAAATTTAATGAAGCAACTACCATTGCCACAAACCATGCAGACAAGCTGGTCAGTGCTCCAAACGAGCCCTGTTTGGGTTATTCTGTCAGCCAGGCGAAAATTCAGTTGGTATCCTGTGTCACACGAAACCGAGTGCCACACAGGCGACTGCTGCATAGATTGGTTATTATCTTTTAGTTCAGTGCATAACTTTTTCACTATGCATGTAAATTTTGTGCAACGCTTTCGGCCCAGAGTTGACACCCTCTCCCGCAGCGCACCTTGCACTATTCGTTCTTTGCGAAGCGAAATTATTTTATAATGAATGTTCGTATTTAGCTAAAGTTTTATGAATGGCGTTCATTATGGGCTCCAGTCGCTCTCTGTGTGTGCGTGTGTAGGTGGGCTTGTTTGGTTGTACTTTTGGCCCTAAAAACTATATCTAGTGCTGGAGCACTGGAGAGAAGCTCTGCACTAAAGTGAACCACAAAAATATGAAAACCACATTTATATTGCACATCGGGCAGCTGTTTTCAAACTTTGTCTGTCTGTCCATCTGCCCCTCAGTCCGTTTGTTTAGTATATGTATGTGTGTGATTCCCTCATATGCTAGTTCGCGGTGTCGGTTGTGCCCGCCAGCTCTCTTTTTGGGGCCAGCATTCGAAAATGGAAAACCAGTCCAAAATGCGTGCACTGATGTTGGTTTAGAACTTTTTGGCAAGGCAACTGCACAAAACTTGCTGCGGGCTAACCCTACAAAATCACCAATGAAATTTACAAAAGCGCTTACAAATAACAAGAGATATGTTTAGGGATTGCATTTAATTAATACACATAAACATTTTTTTAACTGTTGTTTAACGCTATATTGCTAAGACCCTGGTGGAAAAAGTATAATTGTCTTGTGAAAGTTTTCTACAAATTCCTGTTGTTATTTTATAAGCTTTCAGTGCAGAAATAAATTTAAAACAAAAATCTGTAATAAATGAACAATTTAAACAAATTGAAACATACATAATTATTCACTTATTAACTTAAAAAACTAGGTTCCATATTATAATAAATTTGGACCAGCTTCCACAGACATTTCTGTATGTCTTTTTTTAATAATTGGTTTGCTAAGCTTACAAAAACTGCTTTTTTTTTTTTTTTTTTTTTGAGAATCAGTTCCACATTGCATATATGACTGATCTCCCCAGTTTTTCACGTATACCTGTGCTATCTATTTTGAAAAGTCAGATTGCTTAAAGCTTGAAAGGGCTTCCACAACGTAATTTACAAGCGAGTGCGTTGCTCACTTGACTCACTCTTTATCCTGGATAACTTCATGCCACTCCTTAATCTGCCCCTGACAACCCAACAACGCAGCGAAGCAAAAGCGTAGCGAAATTTGTAACACAAGCGAGCGGGCGATTGCGGAGACAGGCGGCCGCTGACAACCCTTTCAAAATTCAAACTTGACAATTAAGTAAAATAAATGAGAAGCTCTCTGCGCTGGCTACGTGACGTGACCAGCAGAAGATGCGAGCACCGAGACCAGCGAGAGATGCTGGAGATGCGAGAGCTCTGTGACCTGCAGAGAGTTGGCTGCCCCCAACATGGCCCGCAACTTTGACACCCCGAAGCACTGACTGGATGGGGCTGGTAGAAGTTACCTCAGTGGTTCAGTGGGTTGGGTGGATTCGATGGTTTGCTTGTTGTATTTGCGGCAGATTGTACCCCAAGGTACAAGCAAAGTGCCGTCTCCCATTCCGTTCCCCCTTGCTGCTGTTGCTGGCAGCCATTATGGCAAACTTATATTTGCGCTGGAGAAACACAACAAAGCATAACTCGTCCTCGACGACCTCTCTCACCTCCCTCACGACCGAACTTCCCCCACCACCCTGCCACACACACACACACACACACACACGTGATTACCCAATGTCCTCCCCTTCTAGCTCCAGTTCCAGCTACTGCCGCATGTTTTGTGCGCAGTTGCTGAGGTCACTAATGTCGTAAGATGAATCCTTTCGGCAAATGCCTTCAGGGTGCAAAAATAACACAAGCAGGAATGTTCTAATCGAGAGAACTCGATTCGTGGATACCCTGAACCCAAATCCCTATTGAAAGTCGTACAATTTCCTTGACATTTTCTAAGGCGATCTTAAATACTTACAGATATTCAAACGTGTATCTGTGGAAATTATCGATAGGAAAGAAAAAAGAATCTTCCTTCTGTCTGTTACATACTTTAGCACAACTTCATTATAGCGCTTTAACCATTTGAAATGAGTTCAGAGTATACAAGGAACGGCAGCTGTCGTACAACCCTCCCACGCAATCCACAATTGCCCCTCGTCCTGCTTCAAATGTAGATTAGTTGTTTGGGATCTGGCGTCGTCCAGGCACTCATAGTAGCAGCAGGAGTGGCAGTAACAGCAGCAACACTGGCAGTGGCAGTTCGCGCAAGAATATAATGAAAACAGCAACTTTCATAATGAAGGTCCTTGGTGCTGCGTTGCCGCTAGTGTGTCCGTATACCCGTTCCACTTCCTCTTCGGTGTCCCTTTGCTCGTCTCTTTTGAAATTATAATCTCCGCCATGGCGTCGTCGTCGTCGTTGTCGCTGTCGTCATCGTCAACATATTTGTGCTGCCTTACCCCAAAACGTTGACAACTTTGCATTACTTCTCATACTTCGCTTCAAGGACCCCCGCTCAGCTTACACGCTTAGCAGCAGTGGCTCTTGGTTCCCGGTTCGTGCGTCTGGTACTTTGTTATTTGTTGCCATGTTTTTGTATAAATAGGTTTCGGTTTTTGGCTTCTTCTTGGGGCGTTTCTCGGATCCAAAAAGAGTGAGCTTGAATTTATTCAACAAATGGCCTCAGTCGACTAATTTACATGCAGAAATCAAATAAGAAGCATGTACACATAATGAACATAAAAAGCGGCTCGCCAACTCGTCTAACAAAAGCTAGGCAGCAACGAGAGAAAGTCCTTCAGAATTTTTACTAATTACTTTTATGGACAAAGGCAGGAAAAATTTGAGTGACGCAAACAAAAGGATAAATATCAACAATAAACGAAAAACGAGAAAATTGAAATGATTTTTTTGTTGTATTTTCTATATGTCAAACATTTGTTGGGCTTGACTGGGGCAGTAGAAAAAGAACTCAATTCAAATGGAGAGAAAATTATTTGCCAACTAACAACTAAAACTATTCAATTTCCTGCACAGCATTCAGACATTCAACTGTCTACTAATTCAATTTACGCAAGCATACACACATACGAAGATAGCCTTAGAAAGAGAGAGCTGGATAAGTTTTGGGGGTTAGGACTTTAGAACCATGGCACGTCAGCCAAAGGAAATAAGTTTTATTCCACCCACACCAGAAACTGTGAGGGATGCGGTCCTAGTGCTACCCTTGTCCAGGGGCCTGCCATCCAGCACCATCCTCCCTTTTCACAAAAGCCAAGCCCACATTCTCATTCGTGCGCAGACAAAAGTCACAACTATCCCAAGTTGGCATGCGGGTTTCGTATTCGGGTGCAAATCTCGTTTGACCCACCCACCCAGCCATGCAACCCACGCCAGATGCTTGCGACTTTTTGGCCATGACTGCAAACTGAAGACGCCATGTTAGATTGGGGTTTGTGACGTGTGTGGAGCGGGCAGATGAATTTAATTTGCATTTTCATGCTAACTACAAATATTTGCACTGGCCCTGGATGCCAAATTATTGAATTAGTCAAGCGTCTGCATCAAGGGCGTGCAGTTTAAGTCTGTATTATTCTCATTTAAATACAAACTTTATACACTACGAGTTGTGTGCTTGGCTAAAATTTGGAATTTACAAGGGTCTAAGTCAACTTGAATTTAATTAAAGCAACCAGCCAAGAAAAAAGCATCCCAAAGGGTTTCAGTTTCCTTTTACGTCTTCTTGTGTACATTGGCCAACCCATTAAATTTACTTGGTTTTCCGTTCTCATCCCCCCGGACTTGACCTAATGTATGCGGCGTACAAATATTGTCTCAGACTCAGCTGAATGAACTCACAAGAAGAGGCAACAGCTAAGCCAGACAAACATATAGACATCTAGACGAAACTCTCCGACTAGACAGAGCACCAGGACGACAACAACACACTATTGAAAAGAAACTGTTGAAGATGAAAGAGGGTTGAGATAGTGTCTGGATTTTTTGTTGATATTTTTTTCCTCATTCGCTCTTTACACAAGGCTTTTTTAGATGCATGGCTACACACCCTCTTTTATGAAACCATGACTTTGTATTGCTTTGAGGTGTTCTTCCTATGAAATACACTTTGAAGCAAAATCTTAACCATTTTTTTTATAATTTAATATTATTTAATTCATAACTTTCTATAATATAAACAACATAAATTCAATTAACCTTTAAGAAACAGCTTTGTTTCAATTTAGTTACTATTGGTGACTTTATTAAACACTGTCAATAACTTATTGAATATGTTATAACTTTCTTAGTAAAATTATATTAAATTCAAATCTAACCAAAACACAATTTTCCTTTATCGGAGTGAGTTTTAGTTTAATTGGAAAAAAATGGTATCAAATAAATAGACATGAAATCTTGACATGAAAAAAAATTATAAGGGTATCTAAGCCTCGGGACATCATTAAGGTCTGCAATTTTTTCTGTCTTTCTTTTTGTTTCAACTCGATTGTGCCGTTTATGGCCTATCATCGGTATTGTCGTCTGGGTTTATTTTTTCCGTTTTTTTTTGTCGTCTCCGTTTTTTATGAGGTCCCATTTGAGAACGTTTAACGCGTGTTTGGCTTGTGGCAGAAATACGAACGAGATGACTGAAAATTGACGAGGTGTAACGACATCACCTATAAATCAAATCCGGTTTCTCATGGCACAATCGAAATTCAATAAATGCCACTAATCTGTGCTCTAAAACAAATCGGCAGCAATTTATAATTTAAATACGTAAATGAGGCGACACCAGGCAAACAAAAGTAAGCGCAGAATACACCAACAAAAGCACATGCAAATCCATTAATAATCCATAAAAATGATTAATTACTGCAAACCTGTGTGGGTGATGTACATTGTCTGCTGTCTATCAATGGCGAAGACCAAACCGACATGCATGCATATGTATTTGTCCCTATCGCCCACCTCATACCCCTTTGGACCAATCGAATGTTAGGCAATGTGTTTGTTGCATTGCAAATTTTCCAATTTATGCTTATAGCTGTGTCCACGACTATATAATCCAAGGGCCAGTGCATAAAGCTGCTCTGCCGTCGGTAACTCCTGCTGCCGACTTTGCTGCTTCTGCTGCTGATATTTGGCCAACGGACATGCGCAAACTAGCTACATATAGTCTATGTATATGAGTGTATGTCTGCATGTGTGTGTTTTTGTATGCTACAGCTAAACAATGAAAATCCAACACTGCGTCGGCCATTCCGCAGTCAGGCTTCCATTTTGCCTTCGTCGGCCATGGCGTTTAGTCGTCCGAAGCGCTGCTGCCCACGCCTAGTCCTGCCTGCCTTCTGCCTCATGCTCTGTGCGTTGGAATTGCAATGGGTTGGCAGCGCTGCCACAGTTCAGCGGGGTGGTCTCTTGGTCTCAGCCACCCCCTGGGTTGCATGCTAAGAGCTGCACTTGGCTTATTTCTGCGTAGTTTCTCTTAAATTATCCGCTACTGGAAACTACTTTACCGACCATTGTTCTAAGTCATCTAACTGCCAATAGATGGCGCTAGTAGAGTCATTTTCAGATTCCTGATAAGATTGGGCTGTACATTTCTGCTATGAGGGTTGACTTTGATACCACTTTGTACAAGGGTGCCTATTAATATATTCTGAAAATTCTAGCAGAGAAATAGTGTGGTAATATGTAGTGTAAGAAAATCAAGTATTTATTCAGAAATTTTAAGCTTTAGTTAAGGGGCAGTAAGATCACTGTGAGCTTAAATTTAATTAAAGCAATCAATTGACTGTCATTTTTAAATTCAAAGATTTTTAAATAAATACACATTTTTATATGTTAATGTGATTGACATTATTTATTATATCTTTGAAACTTTGCCAGACACTACAACAAGCTCTGAAATTGAATTAAACGCATATAAGTTTTAATTTAAATGGTCTAATTGAAGTAAATTTAAATCAAATTTAAGTTAGTTACTAACTTAACTAATATATTAAGTCAAAATGTTTAACTTAGGTATACCTATAGGTAGATTTTCTTTTGACTATACATATAATTTTGTATGTGTATATATTTATAGCATTATTGAGATAATAAGAATAATACGCTTCATTTTATCTTATCATATTCACTTTATTTCTTTTTGTTTTTTGTTACTCAACTTCTGTCGTGGGATACATTTTTCATGACGACCATTGACACTTAATTCTTCATTTCGCATCTGCTCATGAAATATTGAAAATCTATCTTCGATTCAACGAAGTTACAATACTCTTACTCAACTTAGAGTAAATATTATATTGTATATTTATTCAAGTATTCATTTTATCTTTTAAATGCAGAAATATTATTATAGTTTTATAATTTAAAAAATAATTATGAATTATTATCGTACTACTTTAAAATTTCAATTATTGCATTTAATCGTAATATATTATTTTCTAAAGAGTGAAATAACAAAGTAGACAACAAACATTTGCAATCCCAATAACAAAGTTTGGGTCCTCTAAGATCTAATAATTAAGCCAACGCAGCAAATTGTGACAAATCTTGGACCTCAATTAAACTGAGATTGGTGGCGGCACGAAGAGCTAATAAAATGTCAAATGTTCGTCATTAACTTGTAAGAAAACAAGGCGAAACAGATATGAACAAAAGTTAAATTGAGCAATTGTCCATCATCTTTGCTATAAAAAATGTGTGTTCTGAAATTGGTTTTCATGTTTATGTCGAGCACAAGTGGCGCCTTAAGCCCCCGACATGTTCAGAAGATGAACAATTTACAATTGAGAGACAATTAACTGATGGTCGCGGACAAGCCATAAATCTGAGGTGTTAAAAAATATGAGACAAGCCCGTTCAGAGTAGAAAAGCAGCATAAAATTGTAGCACATGTTTCGTAGACGTACGGCTCTTTCCTTTTTTCTTTTGGGTTTTTTGATTTTTTTTTTTTTGGTGGTTGGTTTCCGGCAGTCAGATGAATACAGGCACAGAGGGTGGAGTGGGATGGTGGAGTAGAGGGGTGTCAAACTTTTGTGGTCTGTGCGTGCCGCAAGTGTCGCGTTTTGAAATTGCTGGGGCATGTTGTGCAGGTCAGGACCGCTGAACTGTACACCAAATTTTGACAGAGTCCAACGGTGCCCCCCTCCCGTCGCGACACAGCGGGAGTGCTGTGCGTCAAACAATAAATGTGCCACATACGGTCCGAAATGCACCCATGAAAATCCGATTATTACATTTTTTATTGGAATAAACCAACGTTGCGGATGCCGCTGCTGATACTGATGACATCGTTCCAATCCTCTCTCCAATAATCAATTAATGCTGGCAATTTGTGCAGCCGAATGTAACCTCAATTATGTGCGCCAAAGTGGCTGCCATTGCCGAGGATTAATCTCAAAAAACAACAACAATTTGGCAGGCAGCAAAACCCATTAAAAAAAAACAATAACATCAACAAAAACATGAACAACAGCAATTTTCTCATGGAAGTCCAACTGGTTTGATATTAAGCGATCCAGACAACAACGATGTGAATTATAACAAAAACAAACATTTAGCAGGGGACGCGACCTAATCGAAAAAAATGTCGAAAGTCAAATATAAACACAATGACAATGTCAATAGTAAAGAGCGAAAAACGAAAATTACAAAAAAGTAGCTTAAAAAGTATTTTGAGTTTGTTGATTTAATCGTTGTTCCCAGAAAATACTGCGGGGAATAGGCTTAAGTTGGGGGCATCGAAATTTTTAAGTGTGACAAAGATTTCAAGTCAGGAAGTTTAAATGAACAATAATATATCGATCAAATATACATATATGCAATTATGACCATAGTCCTCTTAGTAGAAATGAATCCAGATAAATATAAGATAAAAACAGCTTTTTGAATATTCAAGATGCTATCTGTTATCAGTAAAAATTGGTACTGACTCTCGGCTTGCGATTAACCAAAGCTTGGAAATTCTGTTTCTTGCAGACAAGACATTTTAGAGATATTAACCATTTAAATTAGAGCCTTTGGTGCTTGTACTCCTCCTAAACTCTTAACTACGTACCACAACATGGGTGTATATTTTTAGGGCCATCGCTCATGCGTCACGGTGACGCTTTGACTGGTCGTTTTGGTGGCAACAACGAAACGCACATATTGCAAGTTGATTTTTTGCGCCAAATGTAGTTCGAATCTAAAAAAAAAGCTGGCAAAGCAAAAGCGAGGACGATTTCCTGGTGAAGGCGGAACGCATCCTCTTTGGCTAACATGTACTGTTGTTGTTCGGGGGTGTGAGTGCATTTTCAATCAAAATCGCTCAACAGCAGCAACTGCAGTGGCAGCAACAACAAGCACATCATGCTGCAAGGGGCAAAAACAACAAGCAGGCTTCACAAAAATTGCACTCGGCTGCATTTTGGCAAACTCGCAAAACTCGCGCATAAAACAAACAGTTAGCCAGTCTGCAATTGTATATGTGTGTGTGTGCGTGTGTGTGTGTGTGTGTGCGAGTGTGTAGCACTTGCTCTTTATCTTTTTGCATATAAACGTTGCTTGCACCACCCGCCTGCCCTTCCACTTCACTTGTTCCCGCCCCACTCTGATGCGATGCCCGCCTTGGGTGCCCAGTGCATTTTTGGTCAGTTGCAGCTCGCGACTGGCTTTTTTTCTCGTTGCACTTTAAGTGCAGTTTACCTCTTTGCCATATTTGGTTTGCCCTGTTACCACCCCCAACGAACCTCTCCATGTCTGCCGCTGCCCTGGGTTCTACTGGCTCTTTGGTGACTTTGAGTGTGTGGCGTTAGAAATTTTGAAAAAAAAAAGTTTCGCGTTGCAAATGAATTCTTACAAAGGACATGCACCCACCACTTCGCAGCAGTTGGTTGCATTTACATACTTACTTGTGTGTGTGAGGTATTGGGATCAGGGCTGGGGCAGGGGCTGAGTCTGGGTCGTTGCATTTGGGTGCGGACTTTGGTTCGTTGACGACCAAGTGCCAATTCGCTGGCATGTCGGATTGAAGCGCTGGAGTGGCGCTTAAGTGCCATGGCTCCAGCCTACTGGCCAGGTCCCATGGCCCTTGCACATCCAAATGCCTCGGACTCCCCTGTTGCGCATCTTTTTCATTTAATTAAAATTATTTGCCTTTACCAGCGAATTGCATCCTCCGCCCCACGCTCAGCCACTCGGAACTTAGCTGGATTTGGCCACCGCATTGCGTCTTCCATGTGTGTGTTGCCTAAAAAGCTGTTACAAGTGCGTGCGGCTTATTGTCAATTAGTGGTGTATCCAGCACCCCGATGACCGTCCCGATGCAGCTCCTCTATGTCCCCTACACACCTGTCAAATGCAGCGATGCATTCAGGCAGCAGCAATCAAAAATCCAACTCGTGCGTCAGTGCAATTATTTTTGTTTCATTTAAAATAAATAAAATAAATAAAATATAAGGTAGCGTTGAAATAAATGCTGATGCAAATGTTTTTTATGTAGCCAATTACAGCAGACGCACCGAAACAAAAAGCAAATTACAAAAATAACATATAAATAAATTCACGTTCCAATGAGATTCTAGTGTCCTGCACAGCGCAAACGAATGTGATAAAGTCGAATTGAGTGTGAGTGGGTGCGTTTTATTTTATTACATTTCTTTTGTGTATGGTATGTGCTTTGATCATGAATTTGATTATTTCGAAAACCTTAATCAAATAAAATACTGTAAGCGTTTTCTTGTTACTATTTTAAATCTTATTTTATTAGTTTAAAAAACAAATTAAGAAGTTGCAGTTGTTCCTTGAGTATACAAATGGAAAATGGAACTTTTTAAATCATATGTTTGAAGTAAATATAATCTACTCCGGAGCATTTTAAGAAGCATTTTGTTATTGAACTGTTTTATTTTAAAGAATTATTTTGTTCCGAAAAAGGTTTCAATGGAGTTAAGAAGGCTTTTGGTTCTATCTAAATTTATATTTTTATTTCTTTCCTAATTTCCATATCTTCCATAAAGACTTATAAAAAGAGATAAACGAATAATAAACAATCGTCTTTAAGGATAAATACAAAGGGGTACTCCAAAATTATAACTGTTTAATTTTCAACTTGGTTAGGATAAAAATTAATGATCCTGCGACTTAATAGACAATGAATGTTGCTTCAAATGAATTTATTATAACTAAAATCCATTTTCTGCTCTTTAATTATAATACAACAATATTTTTGTAATTTTTAACAGCTGTAATTAAATCTTTATTATAATAATTACTTAATTACTTATTATTATAATTACGTAGGCCTAGTTAGAAGCCCAGTAAAAGCCAAAACATTAGTTATATTCCCATTAGGATAAGCGAAATTTAAGTTGCTAAAACTTGTTAGTTTAAGTTGAATTACCATTATTTTAAAACTTAATCTATTTAAAAATAAAAAAATCGACAAAATATCAAGTAAATTACAAGAGAAATGGACTGTTGCATTAGCTGCAGAAAATGGGTCTAAATTACGTTCAAGTAAATTGACATATTTGACGATGTAATTAGAATATCACATAAAATAGTTTCATTTTAGTTGAGGCAATCATAATCAACGCATGAAAAATTGCAATTACTTGTGCATTTGCCTAATGAGCCGTCACGTATATATCTTCTACCTCCGGGACAGTAATGGGGAAGGACACAAGAGGGCAGAGCAGAGCAGGGCATAAGGATATGTGCCATGTGTGCTCCTATTAATAATTCCAAGATGCGTAATTATTGATTTTCCATTAACACTTTCAGGTTGCAGAAATTAAAACGTAAAAAAAAGAATGTACCCACGTGTTAGGTGTGTGTGTGTGTGGGTGTGTGTGCGTTGGGCACTTTGAACTTAGGCCTGGACCTCAACGAGGTCTCCTGTTCGTCGTCTCACGGCTGGAAAAACTCTTTGAGGCAACGCTAACGACTAACTGCGTCAATGATGCGACGGAGCCGACTCCCGTTTGTCACCATTCGCCTTTGTAGCAATTAGTAGGCGTGTGTGTTTATTTATTAATAAATATTTTACACTTCAACGCCCGGGCTTAATTGCACATACATATGTATGCCGAGGGTGTAGACCGAACTAAGCGAAGCGAACTGTTCTTAAAGTGCGCACAACTAAGGCCTGCATAAGATTACATACATATATACCCAAGTCATATATATATATATGTATTTAGCTGCTGCTGTCCATCATTATTTTGTAATTAAAAAGTGAGTGGTCTGTACTAGATGAGCAGAGTCTGTCTGTGCGACTGTCTTTGTTATTAAACTTGGCTGCAAATTAAAAGTCAAACTGTTTAAGACAATGTACAAACAGACTTTAAGCAGCCTCATTGACAAGGGTAACAACGAACCGGGCAAAGAGGTTGGTGGCAAGCAGGCAGCCATGCCGCACGCTGCGCTAAATTTGAATATCGCAGGAAAGGGTGCCCGTCTGTGCGAGTGGTCAGTGGCAACCCTTCTTGGACACTGCCCAGCTGAGCTCAGGCTCAGGCTCAACTCAACGCAACGCAACGCAACTCAATTCAACCATCCACACTCGCCACGGGCCGTTGCACGCAACGTGGCGCTAATTTCTTTGATTACAACATGTGCCCTGCGCGATGTCGACTCCGATTCTGAATGAGACGCCGGATTAATCCTTTGTGCCTTGTCTTTGGGCATGCACGTAAACAACCGGAAACGAGCTGCTTTCAACTGGTCAACTGAACTTCGAAACTTCGACTTGGCTGTTGACCAGCTGGCATCGAAGTTTGACAGTCAGCCACCCCGAGGCAAGAGATTTTTGATTCCTTTCCCTTAATTATTGAGCAGCGGGTGCTATTTTTATTTCGATGGCCCAGCTGAGGGCAGTGTGCATATAACTTTCTTGATCTGACTTCGATTAAATAACAACTTTATTTGTTTTTTGATTTCGTATACAGATTTTATACGAAATTATTCACTCAAACATTACAAATTTGATCAAACCTAATTATTGACTCGTGAACTGATAATTAATATTCCACACTCGTGTTTGCTTAAGAGTACCCATTGCGTAATGACATGGCTATAATTATGGACTAATAATAGCCCTTGGCGGAACGTTGGAATTGAATGGCCACAAAGGAAGCGCAAAGAATTCCGGGTGTCTGCCGTGTGCTGGCCAATAGAAATAGAAGTCGGATGTTGCAGGAGGAGGCGCACTGACCAACAGACGCTATTCAAAATCAAATGCAGTCCACGACGTCAAACATGATCGCTCGGGGGCCAGTTTCGAACGCATGCACGAGACAAGTATATCCATTTAAATCAGTGCTCTGCATTTGAATGTATGTGTGTGTGTGTGTGTGTTAAATTAGGAATCAAAACATTATACTGATTTCAATGTGTGGTACATACCCTGTTTACAGAAATCAGTTGGGGTTTGGTATGCAGCTGAAATTAATAAAAAGAATAAATATAAACTAATTATTTTAAATATTTATAGATACATATTTCAATCTTATGATCCAGACTGCTTTCAAAGTATTATCTTTAATTATTGTAATTATTATAAATTCATCAAAACATATTCTTGAATTATCATTAATGATCCACAGAATGCTTGGTAAGTGATTGTGAATTAAATTATTATGTTTCAATTGTGAAATGTTTTTTGTTCATAATAAGTGCGTATATTTAATGTAATGTAAGAAATGCACTTAATAGAATAGATCGTTAATAATTAAATAATTATTTAGTATGATTGCTTTACAGATCTACATTTATGTATTTTTTTATTTATTAAACATAAATAATCAGCTAATTGCGTGAAATTTAAGAAGTATTTGCCACATGGATATCTTAGAGCCTTATATGAAATTGTACAGCCCCGTTTGGTGCCTGTTCTGTATATATATTCATGTTCTTTATTCCCTCACACTCTTCCACTCTCCCACTCATTTCATTTTCTCCCGTCTAATATAAATATAGAAATTCTCGTTTAACATTTGGCATTCAATGCAAACGAACGAAGAAAAAGCGGAACAAAAAGGCAAGCAGTCAATGAGGACGGAATTGTGTAGACTGGACTGGAGCACTGCTAATGATTGATGCTGATGGCCTCTACTATAAGCATGCAAATTTCATAGCCATACATGTATGCACATATACATATACAAATGCATGTGCATTTGTGTTTGTAGCTGGCAAAAAGTG
The DNA here is from genome assembly GCA_035043845.1 of Drosophila picticornis. Classification (NCBI taxonomy): domain Eukaryota; kingdom Metazoa; phylum Arthropoda; class Insecta; order Diptera; family Drosophilidae; genus Drosophila; species Drosophila picticornis. The sequence goes on along the minus strand of JAWNMR010000362.1, from coordinate 11,079,760 downwards.
CTCACCAAAAAGGAACTTTGCACGCATGCACTTGTCGACTTTTGCATAATGCAGAATGAATGACTCGTCGACTGTTCAAACACGGGTGGAGTGGGATGGGTGGTGCAAGTAGCGGACAGGCCTCTGGTGCTGAGCTACTTTTCTCTCTTTGTGCGATTCGCTGGACTGGGCTGACCAGAACTGGACCGGGGACTGGGCCTGCCTGGAGCTGTGCACATACGTGGATATGGAAATGGGAATTCTTTGATTTGATTTTTATTTGGCTGTTTGTGCGATATGTAAAGCGCCACTAAAAAGTTAATTGCACGAAAAATAAGTTGATACTCCGCACCGGCACAGTGCCCCGCTCCGTAGTTTGCCGTCCGCCTCAGTCCGCTTCAGTCACTGTTTAATTTAATTAGTCGTTGCCCATTCCCAGGATGTCCGCCTTCCTGCCTGCCTGTCACATATATCCAGTATCGCGGTACAAATCCACTTCTCTATGGGATTTTTTTTTGCCAACTGTTTGCCAATCCGTTGACGTGAAGCTGAAGCTGCTTGTCGCAGCGGCGCTCAAGTCAATTAGCAAGTATTTTTAATTGCTTTAAATTTGCATAATTTCTGACAACAAGAAGCCCTGACGGAAAACTCCCTAGCTTGTCACTGATTTCAAGGGCCGTCGTTTTATTCGCATTGAGATTTTGCGCATTAGTTTCAATTAGCCATAACATTGTCTGGTCAGAGAGTGTCTGGACCAGGACTGGGGGCTACGGGCCAAAAGAAAGTCCTCTAATGCCTGACTAATCTAAATTTGAGTGCCCCAACTGCGGCGGGCATTTCAATTAACCCGACGCACCTCAAAAACGCACGGCAAACGCAGAGGCCATAAACTTGGGCAAGACAAATCCATGGCACACGCCAAGGAAGGAAAATATCCCTCGCATACAATTTGACCTCATTTCGCAGCTGGTGAAGACGCACAACTAATTAGACACATGCCAGCTTGGAGAATATATTTAACACAGGACATAGCAGGACAGGGCACAGATACAGATATGTGTGGTTATGAAAGTTCATTTGTATCTGTATCTGTATTCGTGGTTGAGACTGTGTGCGCTTGACCGTACGCAAATTACTTGTGTCATAAATTTACCCGACAACCAACAAACGAGAAGAAAAGTCAAGCGACCCAAAATGATACCCGAGGCTTACAAGTGGGTCGAAGAACACAACTAGTCAACCCGTCTGTCAGTCAGACACACTCAGAAAAAACATTGCCAGTGGCAGCTCACCTTGTTATTTAGAAAGTGAATTTTTAAAACAAAAGCTGTGGTCTTTCTAATATTCTTAGTTCAATTATTAAATTATTCTAAAATTGGGGAATAAGATTTATGCATTATAATGTTGGACGACATTACAAGACCCACTTTAAGTGGAATTTTTTTCTGAGTGTAGTTAGCACCATCGAATAAGAAGCGACAGAAGGACACACGCTTGGCCGCAATTCGAATGTGAGACACAGATTGCTTTTGGCATTTGGATTACTGGCAAAGGTAACTATCACGTATCTTTCAGATTTCACATTAAGCTTGCCACGTTTTATGATCATGCATGCATTCAATACACAAGGGCGACCTTCATAAAGATTGGTATCTTAACGATGACAGTGGAAAAGTTGCAACATTTTCAGTTACACACATTCTCGCCTCAAGATTCAGGCTGGCATTGTCTTTGGCTTAAGCGCCAGAAAAGTTGACTTAAAAGCCCCCAAAAACCTAACCCAAATGAATGTCGATAACTCGCTGCTACTCAGCTCGTTTGCTTATCGAAGCCCTTTCAATGCCCACGAAGGGTAGCGGTGCACAACACAAAAGGACGAGATGCAAGTGCGGCGATAAGCCTAAAATGCGTTTTCCTTAACAATTGCTCATTAGGTTAGGATGCCCGACGGGCAAGGATAACCGGTTGCCAACAGACACACACACACACACACACACACACAATAACACATATGAGCCAATAATTATACGGCTCAACTTCGAGCTGCCGAGCCGGGCACTAAATTCATAAACACTTTGCATAGTTTTTAATGGCCAACCCTTTGACGGCACTCTGAATGGCTAGTGTGACAAACAAAAGGACATGCGACCAGCGACAAGAGCCTCCACCTGAGCAGCTTTAGTCTGCCGGGCTATTTCTTAATTTCAGCTACGTGACACACTGCACACTGCAAACAGCACACAGCACACAGAAAAGCAATTGTGTCAGGGAAAGTTGCTCTATTGCCGGACAGGTTGCGGGGCTTCGCTTTTGTTCTTTAGAAAGTTGGCCGTCTGTGTGCGATTATTGTTTCTTGAAGATTAACATCTTGCTGGCTTGCCCTTGAGTTATGGCCAAAGTTGCGTCCAGTCAATGAACTAGCCAAAATTATACCTACCATTAAAGCACAGACCGAAACAAAAACAAAAACAAAAAAGAAATCAACAACAGTCCAATAAAATTGTAAACAAACAATGCGATGAAATCAGTTGGAAATCATGAATGAAATTGCGTAAAAGTTGGTTAACAAGTCGAAAAAAAAGAGCGTAGCGTAAAAAGCGAAAACGTGTAAAAAATAATATCATGTACAAAAATAAAAGGGCCGGAAAAACGAACGAATAATTTTCGCATATTGAGTAATCAATTAAAATTAACCGAAAAAACGAAATAAAATGAAATACTCTACGCATGTCAAACAAACTACTCACACATACACACAAGCACACACACACAAACACACACACACACAAACACACACACATATATATATATATACAGTAAACATATCCTTTGCGTACGCATCCTACAGGACAATGTTGTGGCACTGACCCGTTGCCGGAGCCAGATTCGTGTAAGCCCTGACCCCATTCCAATGGGGTGCGTACTGGTTGCTTCATTAACCGGCACTCGCACACACACACACACACACACACACACACACACACACAAAAACACACACATTCTTACACATAAACATGGGACCACGCTGAACGGTTCCAACTCATTCGCCGGACACGGAGTCGGCATTCTCGTTACTTTTTTTCGCTTACTCATACCATTACAATGCAATATATAATAACAACAATAACAACAACAACATCAGCAAGTGTGTCCCAATGCCGCTCAAGGTCAAACCATAATCGTTGATAATGAAAATTATTCCTCTCTCACAATCATTTTTTCTCCTTTTTTTTTGGCTGCCCGATTTTGGGGTCGCTCACATTTTAATGGCCTCGTTGTGCTCCTCATTTTTATTTTTGTCACTTGTTTTTCTTCTTTAATTTCCAGTTAATGCAATTTCGGCCAACGCCCCTCGCCCCCGCCCGCGACACTACTCCAAACTCATTGTGTGAATTATTGCCGAAAAACGAAGAGGAAAAGCGAAGCGTGCGCCCCAAAGTATGCAACATAATTAAAAATCAATGGCACACAAACTGATAAAGGCCGCGGGGGCGTGGCAACAACCAGATTTTCCACATTAAATGCCCGCGCAGCAGCACACGCTTAATTTTTGGTTTTTTTCGTTTCGTTTTGTTTTCAATTTTTTTTATTGTGAGTTGCAATATATTTTTGATTGTTTTTTAATTTATTTTTTATTCGTACAAAAAGCACAACAAAAATTATAAAAAATACGCGCGAAAGCGATACTCGCAGCAGAAATAAAAAAAAAAGGAAAAATGAAAAAATATACACAAAAAAGCCAAAAAAAAAAGCGCCGGTCAACAGTAGCAGACGAGTCCACGATTCCCATTGCCTGCTCTATAAGTGCATGAATAAGAGAGAGAGTGTGTGTGTGTGAGTGTACTGCGAGGTATTGGTGTGGCCGCCAATGAGCAGTAAAACTGTTGCTGGGGTGTTGCAGCATAAAAAATGAAATAAAAAATACAAAGTGTCGAAAATATAAAAAGGATATTGCAACAAGCAAACAGCAGCATCGACATCAACAGCAGCAGTTGCAGCAGCAGGGATTACCCAGCAATGTGTGGCCTTTACAAGGCATTTAAAGTTGACCTCACTGTGAAGTGAATGGATGCAAAAAGTCAGAGAAGAGTCAGGCTTTCACCAAAAATAGAATGCTCAGCATAATAATTTTATATTGCTGCAAATGAAATACAGTTTGAGTTAGAAAACTCTATTCTCGCCTGTCTCGATCGAAAATTTCAGCGATTCTTTCACAGGTTCCGTGCATGTTTGCTGTGGCTGTGAGCTGCAGCTGTTTGCTTGACTTGTCCGTTGCAATCAGCTTAAACGCCTCACGGCACCCACTCGGCAACCATATGTTGCTTCAGCACACAAGAAGGGGAAACACAAAAAATATATCTGCACTTGCCGCCAATTTTCGCGCTTATATTTCAATTTATTTGTGCTCATTTCCTTGGTGGTGTTTATTTTTTTGTTTTTTTTGTTTTTTATATTTTTTATTTTTGGGTGCTCGCCTGAGCCAGGCTCGTCCTGGTCGGTGTTCTGTGCGCGCTCTCACACTGCTGCCGAGCATTAAACGCGATTCTCACTCGGCCCGACTCTATTCGCTTCTACAACTCGCCTCGCCCCATCCTCAGCCCGTGCAGTTATTGCTCATCAGCCGTGCGATTTTTGTGTTGCGCCTTTTTTGCCGGCTTGTAAAACCCACGTGCAATTTTAAAAATTGCAAAATAATGCCGGTCAAACTCATTATATACAATATGTATATATAAATATATATATTTATATATGTATCTTTACAAATGGAGGATGCATTTACGACACCCGCTCTCGTTCATTCTCGTTCTCTCAAACCGCCTCTTTCGTTCTCATTCTGTGTTTGTGTGTGTGTGTGTGTATGCAGTGGCAACACGTCATGCAACAGCTGGCAGTTGCCACCACAACAATAAAAAGGAATACAATAATAAAAGAAGGCGTCACATAAAGTCCGATTATAGCTGTTGCAAGTGTTGTGGCAAAGGAAACTTTCCTAGACTGCCATTGAGCACGGCCAGCGATGGAATGCATCGCTCACTGGGTGCTCATAGCAAAAATTGTTTTCAAATTATACATGTATATGTTTGTAATTAAATTATTAAACTGTATTATTAATGTAAGTGGCCCATTCCATATATTTATATGTATAAATGTATATTTCCTCAATACATGAATATTCAGTTGCAATTATTTGTTCGTTTCGGCCAGGTAAGCAGCAAGAATGCTGCATTTATTACTTTATTAATTTAAAGTTGCCTTTGGCTGAATCTGAATTCTTATATATTATTCAATTTTCTTGAATGTGCGACAAAATTAATTTTCCATTGCTACTTTGCCATGTACAGTAATGCTTGAACCGATAGGAAAAATTATAGATATTTAATAAGAATATTTAATAATAAATAGACGACATATATTAAAAACAAAAGTATAAAAGACTTAAACAGTTAAATCTGATTGACGATTAACAGTTTAATTTAAGCTTTGAAAAAATTCGGAAATAAAAATGTACAGCCAAAACATCTTCAAAAACCCAGATATATTTTTGGAAATCTTAACAAATTAATTAATAATTTTTAAATAGTGAAAACACTTCTTTGTTTTTGATTCGCCCTTTCGAAGTTGTACAACTTAATTCATTTGATGCGCCAATAACTACGGGCGCAACTTTAATTCTTCAAAAATGATTCAACTTGCTTTTGGAATTTTAAGTTCGCTATTGAAAACCTTGACTTGCCTTACACATTCTGCTGCCCAGTTTGGAATTCTCCCTTGCTTCACAGCACATGAATAACCCTAATTGTTATCAGCAGGTTGTTAAGCTCAACTTCCAGCTATAAATCAACAAAATTACAACAAAGAATCGACGACGACGGCGATGTTGATGGTACTGGTGATGACGAGGTAGCCAGTCTGGGCATTGTTTGTCTGCCATCAATGGAAGTTTTTAATTTGGTGCCCTGCAATCAGTGCTCATCCTTTTTCCCCTCACTCTTCCCGTATCTGTTACCGTTGCTGTCGAACTGCAGTTTTGGCCTGCATAATATGCACTTTGGCCTGAATTCACCCCAGAGGGGACTGGATAAAGGTTTTGCAACTTGTTGTCTAGCAGACGCATGGCACAAAACGCAATTACCCGAAACGAAATCGCCGCCTTTGCCACCACGCCTATCTATCAGCAGTGCAGTCAACGTTCCTTAGTCCTTCGTCCTTGGTAGCTGCCACTTTTGAGCGAGTTCAGATCCTCCACATGTGTGTGCAATTGCATGCAATTTTTGGCTGCAAAGTTTCCTAAATTGCATTTTGACGTTGCGAGCAATGCAGCAAGAAAAGCGAAATTGCCTTTAAGATTAAATGGGAAGTACGCAATTAGTTTGGCGCCAGCTGAATTTAGAATTGTACCAGGGGCAGGCAAGGCTCTGTTCTGGCTGCATAATTGTTGTATCGCACAATCTAACAGTCGGCTGAATGAAGCCATTTCCTTGACCTCAAAAATTGCGCATATATGTAGAAGAGGCGCACCCATCTAAATTGTTGTTGATGACTTAAGGGTTTCTGCACACAGACACACACACACACTGACACACATAAGAACAAGCATGTGTGTGTGTGTGTGTATGTGTGACTTCACTTGCGACCAAATTGATACTAAAACGAAGGAAAATAGCGGTCAGTTGCCGCCGGGCAGCCCCCAAAGGAGTCAAAGACGGTGACGACGACAACTTTGGCCACACCTTTGCTTACCTACACGTGGCCACACACACACACACTGTGAAAGAGCGGGAAGCGTGTAAATAGTGTCAGGGCAAATATTTTCAGAGCCAAGGATTTCATTATCCTTATCACATGACAAGCGGAATTTTCGTTCAACACACAACAAAAGCGCAAAATGCGAAAGATGTCGTCGGTCGTCGGTCGTCCGCCTGGCGGTCGCCTCCAGTGAAGCAAACTTACGACTTAACAGTTGTTGTGTGTCCTTGTCCTCGCATGTCCTTTAAGCTGTTCTACTTTAATTATAATATGCCGTTGTTGTCGTCTGCTGCTGCCGCCGCTCTTGTTGTTACTTTTGTAGTTGTTGTGGTTTATGCGCTGTCTCCTGAGATATTTCATGCTGGCCACAGTCCCCCTGAGTGTGTGTGAGTGTGTGTGTAAGTGTGTACTTGTGTGTTTGTGTGTGAGTGAATAAGCGTTGTGTGTGGCACTCCTCAAGCGCGATTGCGCTTATCCTTAACGGCGGTTTAGCACTTAACTATTTTCATGTTTGTTTCGTGTTGTTGTCGTTGTCGCCTTGCTTAACTTTTATACCCTCACTAAGGATATTCAAATGAAGACGTTTACTTTGTAACGTAAGAAACTGTTCAATGCCTTTCAATCTGTACACTAATAAGAACAACATTATCCTGCATGTTGATCAACAAACAGCCTAAACGAAAAAAAAAAAGAATTTCAACCAGAAATCTTAACACATGCTTATAGTTAATACGTAATACGTACTACTTAATCAATATCTTTAATATATTTAATATGACTTCACAAAGGCATAATTTTACTTGAATTATATACTTTTATTATGATTTTTCTCATTTAAGTTTTGAGTCAAATATTTTAGGGTTCTCTCTTATTGTAATAATTTTTTTTGCCTGTAAATATAATTCATTAATTCAATTTCCGCTTAATGCTTTTACATACTCGTAGATCGTTTTTTAATTTTTTTTAAAAACAATGCTTTTTAAAAATCAAATAGGTCTTTTTAAGTTATTATAATTCGAAGAAATTATTGAAAAATGATTTGTTTTATGGCGTTAATTAGAACAACTTCTAAGGATGTTCAGGGACAAGTAACTTTTTATATATAAAAACTGCACTCCAAATATAAGATCGTATAATAAATCCATATTGGGTATTAAATATTTTGGGTACTTCCACTTATTATTCATATTTTTGAGTACTGTAATAAAATTGAAAGAGTATTTCAGTTTGATTGTGCTCTTGGTATTAAATATTAATGCTTTCTTTTGTTGAAGATGACGTCGTCCTGGTTGTCCTGTATTCTGCAGAGTTAATTACCGTGCTCGCTGACACGGCAACAAAAGACTCTTGTGTGTTTAATTGAAATTAACACATTTCTTTCCACTGTCGTTAACTAAATAATGTCTTCATTAAAGTGGCCGCTGAAAATTCGTTGGCTGCTCTAATAATTTAAATTTTTTATATTCTAAGATATATTTGTCAATCAGTTTTTTTTTTTCATTTTTTTCTTGTCCATCGACAGCTAAGCCTAATGCAATGTTTTTTCGGTCAAGCCGAAGGGCTTTTAGTCTGAGTGGGTTTGAGAATGAATAAAGTTGGCTCGAATATTGAGCGGAGCATGGGCAGTCGATAAAATCGACTGTCGCAACCTCATACAGAGTAGCATTGCAACTGCAGCAACTGCGACGACAACAACAAAGGAGCAATGCTAACAGACAACAAATTGATATATATGAACAAGTCCGCGGATTGACAAAGCAGCTGCAGCGTAAAAGTCCAACCATGTTGCCTATCCGTCTGTCCATCCGTTTGTCTATCTGCCCATTCGAATTCCCCAAACCCAAGTCGCTAAATATTGTGCAACGCCCGCAGCTTCCCTAACAAAATCCAGCGAACGGCAACAACAACAACGAGACATTTGATGTTTGCTGATATTGTTGTTGTTGTTGCCGCGAAAGTGCATTTTGCGTATGTTAACGGCGGCTCACCAGGCGGATGAGCAATGCACGCAGTCGCAGCCAGGGCAGCCCACAAGCACCGCACACTCAGATAAAAAGTTTTTCCAAAATTTAAAAAATCATAAATAAAAAATAAAAATTGAAACTTCTAAACAAAATTATTCAAAGATTTCACATATTGAAACATTTCTGATAGCTTATCAATTTAGATAAATTCTTCTGAGTACATTTCATAGAATTAAATAATATTTCAGAAAATCAGGGTTATGGGAAAAGTTTCTTGGTTTTTTTCTTTACTCAAATATTTGTCGAATCCGAGAATAATTATAATTTTTTATTTTCAACATAAAACACATTCTACACTAAGAAATTTATTTCGAATAAATTATTACTAAAATCCAGAAAAACTTTCTGTTATACGAAGCAATTTTCCTTTTCTCAGTGCAGTTGCAGTCATTTTCTGTCATTGCAACCATGGCGGACCGACTCAAACCAAACCCCCCTCCCTCCTGCATATCAACCTATCCGGCCCCCGCTATTAGCCCGCTGGTAGGCGGGGCATTTTTGTATTTTTTGTGTTGGTTTTCAAACGCAAGCGCGCATTTTAAATGCAACAACAACAAGCCAGCCATTGCAGAGGATGCTGCTGCCCTGCCACGCCCATATCATACCAAATAGGGAGCTTAGCAATTTGCTTTTATTTTTGCTCTTGCTGCCTGCCTGCCAGCATTGCCTATAGAATTACAGAGTTTACAAAAAAATATACCATATCGCAAGTTGAAAGTTCGGTTGTAGGGCATCCGTTTTGTCGGCATGTCCTTTGAGCGACTCTCGTTTCATTCGCTTGATTAATTAAAAGTGAAATATGTTTATGGCCAGAGCTATCTTCGGGGACAGCGCGCAACAAAAAAATGAGCCTAATGAATTATGCAGTGCCCCTGGGAGTTGGAGCAAAGCTGATGCTGATTTACACTCAAGTGCGGCCAACTCAGCCATATGTCGATAGAGTGACCTCCGCTTGACACTTGACCCTTCCCAAGCCCGTTGTAGCAGCCCCCAACGTCTTGCTGCCTGCAACAATCAGGAACCAAAAGCCCAAACTCAGTAAACTTCCCCCACTGCAGTTGCAGTTGCTGTTGTCTATTTTTGTTGTTTTTGTTTATGGAATGGATTGTTGCAACTGCAGCTGCTTTGGTGCAATGGGCAAAAGCTCGAATGGACTTTTGTTGTTGGCAATGTTGCAGCTGTCGCTGTTGTGACCCCATCCCAACGCCCATTGACCTCCCTTTGCGACTGTCGCATGTTTAGTTTTTCGCGCAATTTTCCGCGCTGTCTTTGTCATTTTTGTTGCTGCTGCTGCCTGCCGATATTTACGTTATGTGACATCTCCCCTTCCCACCCCCCCAAACCCACTTGCATGCATGAACACCATTTGCGCCGTGCTCCATGCTTTTAGGCAACGAATTGCAACTGCAACGCAGTACGCTTTAGGGACTATGCAAATCAGCCATCAGCCATCAGCCATCAGCAGCTGCAGTTTCAGCTGCGTAACAAAGACTGCATCAGCATCAGCCAAAACGCAACAGCAGTTGCATCAGCATCGACATCATTTCCATTCAGGCGTCCTATCTGCAGCGCACAAAATCAACATCATCAAACTAAAAATGATTTTGGCCTCGGGTCAGTTGGAGGCAGTCTCCACCCAATTTTCCGATTGCACTTGATTGATGCGTTTTTGGACTCGCCAAATAATTTTGTGATCATTTTTCCTTTTCAACCAACTAATGAGCCAATACTCTGATGCGAATTTAATGCAGATTAGAGGACATCGTTCAATTATGTTTCTTTAAGCTAGTTGGCACTAACATCCATCTAATATCTATATCTAAATTGCAAAAAGTAGATTTTCATATTTTAAAAAATTACTCAATTGTTCATAAAATTTTCGATTTTAAATTACTCTCGAAAACTTTTTATATATTATATATTTTGAAGAACATTTTATGGAATGCATTGCCTAAGATATTTGGTAAAAAAACAAAAATGTATAAGTTATATGATATACAGAAATATAGATATCACTTTTCAACCATGATCACGCGATTTTTAAGATGTATATTTATTCTTCATGTGTCGCTTTCTTATAAGTCTTGCACACCTTTCTGATGAAGGATAAAGCTATCTTGAATAATCATAATTTTCTCATAATGAAGAGATTTCGTTATCTCTCTCTCTCTCTCTCTCTCTCTCTCTCTCTCTCTCTCTCTCTCTCTCTCTCTCTCTCGTTCTCTCTCTTTCTGAATATCAACAGTAGATATGAAGAGTAGTTTATCCGTTTCTGTAGGTTGCAACAATTTCTTTCAGTTCGAAATTAATTTCTATTATTCATAAAATAAAATTTATTAAAATTAATCAAAGGAGTAGTAAATTCTCGAGCAGAACTCCAATTCATCAATTTTTATATTTCAAAAATACTTCAATATATTGTTCTTTTTTTAATAAAAAAAATATAAATAAAAAATATATATTTGACTTTAACATGTTTTATAAGTACTACACAACAAATGTTGAAATTAAACAATCGATTAAGTTATTTGTGCTAACACATAAATATTTTATTTAAATAAAAATATATTAAATATATATGCAGGAAATAAATTTAAAGAATTAAATGAAATCACTTTTTAATGTGACTGTACAAACATTATCGAGGGCCCTGAGTATTGTTGAATTTCTTCGCGGCTTACTCTTCTTTTTTTATTTACTTCCCCTCCCCATTTTTATTGTATTTCCAATGTAAATTTTCTATAGCATTTCAGCGCGATTTCACAATTTATGCGCCGCGCTCCCGTTTGCTCATTAAATAATAATCAACAAACGGCTGAACAAAAGAGGGAAATTGTGGTGGGCTGACCGGCCTAAGACCGCAGTACTCACAGGCAGTTGATAATCGCGGAGAGTACCTGTGTATGGATGGAACCGGACGGGAGTGGAGGGGGTGCGTATTTGTATTTGATGTACCTTTGGTATTTGTGCAGTGCAACTTATTAATCCATAAGGCAATCTGGTAATTCTTTTATATGCATGAAATGAGTAAAGGCCTGGCCCACACTATGCCTTTGCAGCTGCTAAACTCAAAACCTTTGCACGAAACGCAAAACCAAAATCAAAGTCAATAACCAATGCCATCGATAGTGCCATAAATGTCCATATACAGATATACATGTATGTATAGCTTATGGGGGCAGCAGCTGCCACCCCCTGCATATGTAAACATTTGTGTGTGTATGTGTGTGTAAGTGTGTGTGAGTTTGTATGAGGGCAGGCAGGCAGGCGTGGGCAAAGCAGGCCTAAGTTGACCAGCCGCCTCTGCGGCGTATGAGTAATATGCGGAATGCGTGCGGCTGTCTAGGATCAAATGCATTCTCTGTTTTAGTTTCCAGCACATATATATGTGTCTGCGTGTATGTAAGTGGGGTGTGTGGGTGTATGGGTGTATATGTACATGCCAGGAAGAGCTGCGTTTTGGGCCCAACAATTTTTCTCCGCTTTTTTGATGCGCTTACTCGCTTGTGTGTTTATTGTATATTTATATATAATATATATATATATATATATATCTAGATTTATATATATATATGGATATGTCTGCGTGAGTTTGGATTTCGTCAGGCTATTGTTGTTTTTCTTGCATTTATATTCGCTGTTGCTGCACTTTCTTGCTGCGATTTTTTACATGTTCCTGGCAACTCTGGTATATGCGTTTACCCATCCTAATGCCAAAGCGCAGGCAAAAGTCACGTAATTCTATACAAAAAAATGTTGCATATGCGCAGGGGCAAATCGCAAAAGTTTCGCCACTTTTGCAACGTTTTGCTTTGTGGCAAATGAGAACGAAAAAATTGTATTTGCTCTGCATGTGTCTGTAAGTGAGTAAACGTGTGTATGTGTGAAATAAGAAAGGAACAAAAGCACAGAATCAAAACAAAACTGCCACATGGCACAGACCCGTTTGAGGGGTTTGGAAATTGCAGATTGAGTTTGGTTAGTTGCGGGAAGAGGTAGGGTAGGGGTGCTCAGTAGCTGGCGGGGCAATCGAATCGGCAAGCACAGCGATGCGCAGCTAGGAGCAACAGCGCGCCACAAATACCACACCACACACAACTTGCAGGTCTCTCCCCATGTGTATGTGTGTGATGTGTGATTGTGTGCGGGTCTTAGGTACAATTTAGGCTGCATTTTGAGCTGCCTATACGCAACTGCGTTGTGGGCAGCGCTGTTCAGTCGAATGCACCCACGGTCAGAACCAAAATCCACGACTCGATGGGGTTGCATTTTGCGTTGCATACTTTTTGGCGTTGTTTGATTTTTAGGCGCAGCAAAATGCAAAATGCGTTTCGCCGCTTGATTGGGGATAGCTGGCTGTATGTGTGGGCTTGGTCAATGTGTGTGAGGTATGTGCATGGCTCTGCCTAGCAGTCTGTGTGTGTGTGTGTCTATGTATGTGTATGTATGTGTGTGTGTGTCTGTGTGTGTGTGTGTTCGCTGCCGCCATCGTAGTCGCTGCTTTCGTCGCGCTTTGTTTTGATTTCTGCGCGACTGAGCGCTCATTGCTGTCCATATCCCCGCCCTGTGCCCACCCCCTCCACCCCCTTAGTCGGTCCCTATGTGTTTCCGTGTGTTTTGGATTTATCCAGCAATGTGCATTTGTTCCTGTATGTGTGCGCTACTGCACATGTATGTACATTAGCAAAGCGACCATCGCCGCCGTCGCAGCAAAAATAAATTCTATATTTTTATTTCTTTTTGTTTTTGTGCCAAGCACAAACCAAAAACGACGAGGACAATTCGCTGCTGTTCGCTGCGAGCCGTTGAATTTTTTCTCGCTTTTCGCGCCCGCCACATCAACGCGCACGGCCAGCGGCCACTTTCATCAAGCCAAAAACTTTAGAGCGGGGACCATACTATACAATAAAATCGCGAATGCAGCGACGTCATCGAAGGCAGCGACAGCGACGCCAGCGACAACGACAACGACAACGACGGCCTGGGCCGTCATCGTTAACAATTTTTGCACAACATTGCAACAGAAAAGCGCTAAACGCGAAACAAGTTGCGGCGCATTTTTTTCTGCTCCTCGGGTCCTGCTGGCTTAGTACGCAGGCAGGCAGGCATGCTGGCTGGCCGACAGACAGACAGCAACAGTCAGGCAAATTATTAGGCAGTGCCCAGGCAGGCAGGCAGGCAGTCGGCAGGCAGGTCGACCGACAGTCCAGTAACGCAGTCTTCGCAGCGCATAAATCACAAGCCAAGCCGAGACTTTGCACAGACTCCAACTCAAAACTCCAAACTCGAACTCAACTCGCATCAAGAAAGTGGAACAGTGAAAGAAAAAAAAAAAAAGACGCACACACAAAAAGAAAACCCTTCAACGGTGCGAGTGTGCGGCGTGTGTGAGTGTTTGTGCTTTTGGACAAAAAGTGAAAGTGCACAGAAAATGACTTGAAGTGCAAGTGCGAAGCCACCTAATATACTTATACATAGAAAGCAGACCCAAGCCAACCCCCACATCCTCAACCGAAACAGTTTTTTGTCCATTGGGTGGCTTGCTGATATGTGCCTCGAAATGCCGTTGCCTCGAGCCGACGACGCTCAACAACCGACTGGGCCAAGGCGATTCGCTTTGTTGAAGGTGTTGCAGGCGCCGTTTCTGAGCGCCGCGACGCCATCTTGAATGGAAGTGAACGCCCCCCTCCGATCCACGCTGCCATCCATGCACAATCCACCAAAGACAATGTAAACGCCGGCGTTTAGCATGTAGGCAGTTTTTTCTTCATTTCCACAAAACAAACCAAACTACAAACCAAGCCAGCCAACAACAAATAATCAAATAGACAAAGCTCAATTTTTACCAATAAGATAAGCAGCAGCAACAGCCGCAGCAACAGCAACAACAACAACAACAACACGCATCGCATTTTGTTCGTCAACAACAACAACAGCAACAACTAAAACCAACAAGTCAACAAAAATAATTAGTATCATCTACTAATACACATAAACCAAATAATAAGCAGGCAGTCAGTCAGTCAGTCAGAAGTAACTTCCACCTTTAGTTCCGCACCGGTTCCGATTTGAAGCAAAATTTAAGCGTCTGAATTTGATCTTGTCTAGAGTTGAGTTTTCCAAGTTTCGGTCAAACAAATTTTGTCTCGGTCCAAACGTAACGGCAAATTTTGGTTTTCTACAAATTCAGACGTAACTCTTTAGTTGATTAACCTTTTCTATTGTGCATTTTGGCGTCGAACTTTTGGACAAAAAAAAAACCAAAAAAAAAAATCAAAAAAAAAACAACATAAAATTTGAAGAAAAATGTAAATCAAAACCTACGAAATTACCTGAAAATTTTTGAACCAACTGAAAAGTCTATGAACAGAAAAACGGAAAACGGAGCAGAAAATTAGAAGCAAAATTTTACAAGTGCGAAAATTTTATTATAATTATTTACAAAACAAAAAAACTCGACGGAAAAGTATAGAGAAAATTAAAAAACAAAAAACTTTACCCATAAAATTGCTTAGTAAAAATTTTAGGAACTCAAGAAATTTTAAAACCAAATTAATATCAAAAATTGTTGTGATGTGATATTTTTTCGATATATTTTTAATGTTCTGGTAAGTAAATATTGATCTTGATATTAAATATACAACATTTGAAAATAAATATTTCAATATTAAGTATAAAAACTAACTTTAAATTTAAAATACAAATTTTAATAAAATATATACAAATTTTAATAAAATATATATTTTAAATTTATATTATTATTGGGGGATCCATGCACTTCGATCTTCAATAGCTTTTGTGCCCTCTTTTTTATTTCTATAGTTAAATAATATGAGTATTTTAATTACTTATAAGTGTTGCTATCTATTTATAGCCATAACTTTTTAAAAAACTTAATTTTATTAAATTATATATGCTTGATTCGTCCCCAATTTTTGTTCAAAATATTTATTCAAATTTTAAAATGATCATTTCATTTGAAGAAGTTTGAAAATACGACTCATACTTTATGTAAACATGAAATATGCAATCGTTAGATAGTTTTGTGTACAGAAATGGTTTGAGATATTACTTGAACAAAATGAATATGATTGCTACCCGATATTTCTTTTTAAGTATCCATAAAATGAACCATTCAAAATACTTTCCATTAAATATTCCAAAATAAAACAAATATTAAATTTCATTCATATCACAAAATACAAAATACCCTCAGAAATATGATCGAGCATTTTCATATAGTCAGTTAGTCTTCAGTTGGCAATGATCATTGGTATCGACACCAGACAACTTCATCTTCTTCGTCTTGAATTCGTTGTCGTTCTCAGAAATTCGCCACTTCTGCATCGGCGATGGAGGCGCTCAGCTGCAGTAGCAACTTGCAGGCAGGCAAGCTGTGTGTATGTGTGAGAGTGTGCGTGTGTGTGTGTATATACAAGAGACTCCCGCCCGAGCAGCAGGTTTAGTTGTAGTAGTAGACTTTTTGCTTTTCTACATCCTCACACACACACACACAGAGCTATGCACATGCACACGGTTGCATGCTGGATGGCAAGTTTGGGGGCACAGGCACATAATGTAAACAAGGACATGCGCATTGCGGCACGGGCAGCAGCGCCATTTGCAGTTCCCCAACTGGAGAAATATGTTGCAATGCATGCAATTGCAATTTGCCTGCCAACTAGAAGATAGTGGCCAAAAAGGAGAGGGAGCGGGGTGGGTGGTGGTTGCTGTGCATTTACCAACTGCTGTCCTGGTACATGACAGCGCAGCTGGCGTCGCTGTTGACGTCAACTTGCCACAATTTAGATGACCAAAAGGAGCTGCAATAAAACCAACTTCATGTGTGAGTGAGTCTCCGCCGGCATCCAGAGAGTGCCAGCGACAGAGAGAGAGACAGAAAGAGAGAGAGCCACACACACACAGAGAAAGCAACACAGAGAGAGAGAGAGGGAGGGAAAGAGAGAGCGAGAGCGTGTGCGATAGAGAAAGAAATTGGCTGCGAGTGCAGCCCGCAGCTCTGCAACAGGGGCAATAAAAACAACAACAGAAAACCGTATGCAACATGCAATAATGCACTTGAAGTGCGAGGCAGGAGCAAGGAAGGATCCTGCATTGCAGGAGGAGGCAGACACAAAAGCACACAGAGAAGTAGTCGTTGCTTCTTTTTTTGTTTTGTTGTCTCTTTTCGGCTTATTTTTAGAAGTTATGCCTACAACTCCCCACCGCCTCACCCATAACTCACAAACGCTACCGTTTATTTACTTGATCAGACTCGTAACTTTTACATAGCAGGACCAGGAGCAGCAGCAGCAGCAGCAGCAGCAGCTGTTTGTGGAGCCTCAGCACGTGCAGCAAGCAACTAGCCATAAGGGAAGGCAGCTCAGCTCGGCTCACACCCAGCACATTGTGCGTTGCAATGCTGCCTGCATTCATGATAACCATGATGATGATGATGATGATGATGAGCACGATGAGGCTGTCTGGCCAGGCTGGTGGGCGGTTGGGGTTGGGCAGATAGGCTGCAGCTGCACTTCTTTATCAACATCGTCGGAGTCGTCGCCGATGTCGTTGTCGTTGTCGGTGTCGTGAACGTGGTGCGTTTGGTTGGTCAGCTGCACATGTCGGTGTGGGTGTTGGGGGTGTGTGTGAGTGTGAGCAGGAGTGGGAGTGGGTGGGCTGACCCCAACGGAAGTGTGGTCGCGTAGACATTGTGCGTAGAGTCCAAGCATCAAGTTTTTTCTATTTCTTGATGCGCCGCTTTTTTGACCACCCACCCACGCTCAATGTGCATTCAATGCAGTACATAGAATGCTTTTATATAGAGCGCTCCACTCTCCCAAAACTTGTGTGTGTTTCTCTATGAGTGTGTGGATGTGTGAAATTCGCGCGCGCGAACTTTGTGCAAGGAAAAAAACTTATCACAGATACTTTTACATAGGACTAGGCATGTAGGATGGTGGGGTTGGGTGGGCTTGAGCGCCTGAGAATCCGCAGCAGCCCCGCTGCATTTTGCGCGTCTGCTGTTCTCTTGCGTTTTTTTTTTTTTTTTGGCGGTCGTTCCTGTTGACGGAGGCGAACCCATGGAAGGGGTGGCGCAGTCCATGTACGCGTCGTGCTCGTCCGTGTTATGTTTTGTGTGCCGTGTGTTGTATCGTTGGTAACTGGTTAGCTGGTCGCTAGTTGATGGAACGCCGAACGCATTGCAACAGATCTATCGGCATCGGGCGTGCGGGTAGTTGGCATACGGCTTTTGGACGTCTTTTGAGTGCCACCATTGCCTTTTTTTCCTACACATATATTCTCTGTTCGACGCACCGAGCAAAAGGACACTAAACGCAGCAGCAACGGCAGCAGTTGCCGAGTGGCTAACGGTAAAACGGGCAACGTCAGCGCTCGAAACTTTCCGTGAGAAGTCCAGGCAGAGACAGAGCTGGTCCAAGTCGTCGACGGTTCGGTTCATTTTCGGACTTGCTTATTTTCTAAAAATACTTATACACACACTCGCATTCACACATAGCAAACCCCATATTATTATATATATAATATATATATATATATATATATATATATATAATATATATATATAATATATATATATGGATGCAAAGTGCGCGCGCGTTTAACGCCCCGAAGCCACCCTTGAATCGGGCATTGAGTTTTTAGTGCCATCAAATACTATTCATATACAATAAATGAAATAAAATATATATGAAATAAAATATATATATAAACATATAGATATATATATATATGTGTGTATTTATATAAATATATATGTGTATATACATATGTTTGAGTGGCCACGAATGTAGGCGAGTGTGAGTGAGTGTGAATTACAACAACAACGGCCTATTCTAATGCAATAACTTTGGAGTACAGCAATGCAAGCAATCAAAATAAATCAACTCTCATCGTCAAATTGATTTTTAATATTTAATAGCGACCAATAAAAAATAACAACAACAACAAACAACATCCCTGAAATCAAAAAAAATAAACAGCGACAAAAAAAGAAGTTAAAAACTTTAAATTTAAATATTTAAAGCCAAATCAATATAAATCGAATCAAGCATTTTGACAAATAATTTAGAACCAAAACTTTCGTAAATCACTTTCGAAGTCTGCGTCGTCGTCTGCTCACCGTTTAAGTTAACCCCCCCTTCAAAATGGCTGCCCCCACATTAAAAACTAAACCATTTCCAACTATCAAATACAAAGTTGAAGCAATTTGTTTGTTTTAGTTCAAAAACAACGATAACAACAAGAGAAACAAAGTCAAAGTCATATTTGAAATCGATTGCGTTCTCATGTACGCATACAAATTGAAACTGGTGCAATTCGACAGATACTTTGATACATTGCAATTGCCAGAGACACCAAGTTGGGATCGCACAGATCTTTCGGATTGTTCGAATCGCATTCTGTTAACGGCGACGGCGACGCAGACAAAAATGCCAAAACTGGCAACGCGTTGCGCACCGCAATCAACGAACTGCCGCTTCAGACTGCCAGCATTAGCTGTGGACCCGAGAGAGAACAACAATATTGCCATGGATAAATAACATCAGTAAATTGTCCTGTAGGTGAAAGTCTTAATTCATTTTATTTCAATTTTTGCATATTTTTGAGCTTTCTCAATAAAAACAAAAAAAAAAACAAGTCTTCTATCCCTAATAATAAAAGTCAATGGTTCATTGCTCAAAAATCCTCGAATTTTTGTTAAATATCATTCCAATTTTTTGAGCATTTAGGCTGAAGGTTTTTTCAGATTTTCTCACTATTTTTTAATTGAAAAAAGGAAATCGTGTTTTATTATGCAACATTTATTATCATTTTTAGCATTTAGTTTTCTTTTAATAATCTTTCTTCTTTATAATCTCGAACATATCATGTAATAGATTTGAGTATTCTTTAATTTTATTTACATATTTACTAAAATTAAATATTATAATTATGCCAATATTATAATTATTCCATTTCCGCAATGATTTCCTTGCAAATTCAAAAACTACTTGTTAGCTTCCTTTGCAAATCCCAACACGTGCTCGCCGCCTTTTTATGTACAGAAGTAGAACATAATAAGAAGAAAGGTTATGGTTATGCAACTACACACATATATATGTATTTACATACACCTTGAAATGAAATCCAGTTTATTTTTAAGCATAGAAAAAAGTTTAGCTTAAGTGTGAGGATTTCCCCAATGCAACTTTCGCCGCGACTTTCTCAGCAGCCGACGGCTAAAAGTCAAAGGCACACACACACTTACGCACTGCAGATAGTATCTACGAAATGTATCTAAACTAAATCAGCAGCATTAAAAGAGCATCGACTTGGTTTCATTTTGTTTCATCTTAAGAATTAAGGCAGCTGTCCATAAAAAAAAAACCATAACTGCTGCCTATCTGAAGGGGTTGCTTCACAACACACACACACAAATACAGTCAGACACACTCACACACACACACACACCGACAAAGACTCATTGCTCATACTCCATTTTGTTCTATTGCCCCAACGCGCAGTCGCTGTCGACGTCGCAGCTGACTGTGCAGCCGGCGTCGCTGCTGCTGCGACTGGCTGCCCCTCCATGTATTTGAAATGCGCACTAACTCTAGCTCAAAGAGAGAGTTTTTTTGTGTTCCCCCCTTCTGTGTACTTGTATGTGTGCACATCCTGTTTTTGCATTTATTTTATTGCCTGTGGGTGAGGGCAGCGCCGCCAACCATGTTATTTGTGTAAAAAAAACACCCAACAAGGGGTGTGTGGGGTGTTGGGGCTTTGTGTTTGCTGTTGCTGTTGCTGTTGCTGCTGGCTTTGCAAATCCACAGCTGCTACCCGATGTCCTGCCAATGTCCTGTGCTCGCGTATTTTTTCGCGGCTGCAGCGGGAAACACAATTTTTTTGCAATCGTTGTTGCTTTTGCTTTTGGTGTTGTTGGAGCTGCCTGCCAATACATGTATGCTCACTCACACACACATCCAGACACACACACGCACACACACACACACACAAACACACATATACAGACTGTGATATGCGACGCGGCAAACGGCGTCGTCCTCGGCCTATTCGCGGCGAAATAATTTTTCGCATTTTTAGTACAAAGCTTCACATCAACGTCGTCGTACAAACAAATTTTTATTTTCGGATTTTTCAATTACGTTTTCATTTATTTTTAAGTATTAATTTTGCGTGCACTCAAAAAACAACAAAATACAAGCAACAAAAAACAAAAAAAAAAAACCAAAAAAGAAACATAACAAAAAGAAACAAAATCATTCAAAAATTATTCATATATGTGTATATTGTACATGCATATCGAACTCTATCCTTGAACAAAATCAACAACAACAAAAGCCAAGAAACTTTTCAGAAAAGAAAATTGAAAAAGAAAACAAAGTAAATTGTTTGCAAGCATTTTGCCGGTTTTGAAAAAGCTAATAATAACAAATACGCAAAGTCCGAAAAATTTTAAAAGTGCAATTTCGATCAAGACATATATCTCTGAAACTCGATCTCGACAAGTTACCGGAAGAAACTCTCAAACTGTTCCCAAGTATATTTAGTTTCGACTATTTGCATTTACGTTGAACGCTCAAAAGAAGTAATCATAAACATTTTAGTTTGTAAAAAAAACAAAAAACAAAAAAACTAAACTAAACGAAAAAAAAAGAAACAAGAAACACAAAGTAAAAGAAAACTACAAAATACGAAATTCAAATGTTAAATCAAAAGTACAAAGCAAAAAGATAGTTGGCAACATTTTTATAAGTATACACGTATTATTATAATTTGTACATATGTATTTTTTATACGACAACATCGCGAACAACAACACGAAAAACAACAAGAACAACAACCACAACATTTTCTACAACAAAATGACACACGTGATGCTCTGAGACTCCACGAACTGGTAAGCAAATTGTGTGCGTCTGTGTGCGAAATCTCTGTGTGTGTTAGAATTTAATGAACATTAGGAGAAACCAGGCAGCAACAACAGCAACAACAATGCCACAAAATATACTCCCGCACTCAACAGTCGTTGGTTCTGCCGGCCAACTTCTCCTTTCAGTTGCAGACAACTCACTTCCCAACACAACGTTTACAAACCTCGCTCTCGCTTCGCTCTCTCCCTCGGCACGAAGACTGCACTGCCTTCGTGCCTAAAGGCAACAACAGTTTTCGGCTACTTCGTGCGCCGCTGCTTTCTAATTGCGTCCTCTCTCCAGCTGCCTACAGTCTCTGTACGTGTGTGTGTGTGTGTGTGTGTGTGTGTGTGTGTGAGAGTGCATTATATTAGCTTGCAATAGCAGCAGCACCAGCACCAGCAGCAGCAGCAGCAGCATCGGCGCTATCATCGTTATCGCCATCCTTCGGACATCGGCTTGTGCGGGTGTCTCTCTGTCTCTGCGTGTGTGTGTGTATGTGTGTGTAAGTGTGTGTGAGTGCGTCTCTCTTTAGCCGGCCTGCTGCTTGCTTGCTGCCTGCTTCTTCTAGTTCATCTTAAGCTACGCGCGCGTACGGTTCGCCTCGCCGTTCGTGCTCGTCGATTCACTTGTCGCCTCGTCTCGCCTCGCTTCGTGAGTGCGCTTCGTCAATCGGCTCTTTCTTTGCTGTATGTCTTCGTGTAGGTACGTGTGTGTATGTGTGTGTGTGTGTGTGCTGTGCGTGTGAGCAAGCGCACACTTACTTGCACTTACTGCCGTCTGCGTATAGGAAATTATCTGCTGCTGCTGCTGCTGCTTCGGTGCTGCTTTTGCAGCTGCTGTGCTGCTGCTGCTGCTGCTGCTGCTGCGACGACGTCGTCTAATACATATATAAATAATATATATTATTATATAGATATATGCATATATTTAAATGCGCTCTTCGTGTCTCTCCGTGTATATAGAAAAAACAAGCAAGCCAGCGTCGGCGTCGTTAGGTAGGAGCAAGCAAGCCAGCAAGTAAGCAACGACGATGATGACGACGTTGCTGCCTGCTTGCAAGAAAGTGTTGCATACTTATGTGGGCACAACGTTGACGTCGCAGCAGCAGCAGCAATAGCGGCAGCGCCTTGGTCTTTTAGGTTTTCGGCATTTTTGGCCAAGCCAAGCATTTTACTTTTATATTGTAGAATACAAAATTCAGTACGTTTCTAGTCACGCGCGCTGGCAGAAGTTTTGCTTTGGCGTTTCTGTCTTCATCTGACGACGTTGACGAACGCCGCCTCGACTTGTGTAAAAAATGCATACAATTTATTCAAATTAACTTATCAAAATAATCAACTGACAAGAAAATAAGACAACAATTTCAACTATTTAAACAGCATCACATAAAATTCAATGCAAGCAAATACAGTGCATAAGCAACTGTTAAATAAATTTAAATTTATCAAATAATAATCTAAACAACCAACTTAAACAATTATCAATTAACAGAATAATAAAAAAAAATACCTTCATAAAATAAAATAACTAATAAAATAATAAGAACGGAAGTAAATTATAATTTGCAAATGTTTCGCTGCTGATTGTGGTACGTGAGCGCTAATGTCGTTGTTTGAAATTGAAGTTTGAAGTCGAGATGAGTTTATTTGTTGCCTACTTCAAGGCGGTCGGCAGATAGGCGCTCGATTAGCCAACCAACGGAGCAACCACACACAAATAAATATAAACACACGCACTCCCGCACACACACACATACACACGCACACACACACAGACAGGCAATCTCAAACACTTGCGGCTGTTGCTGGCATTGGTGGTAGCCAACATTGCGCATACGACAAGTTGTCTCGCGGTTTCGCTTGCTGCGCATTGGCAGCAACTGCGTCTTGGCTTTGTTGGGGTAAAAACTTGGCCGGAAATTATCTAAACAGTACCCAGACAGACAAATCCAAAGTGTAGCAACTTTGATTCGCCGCAGCGCTGCTCAACTTTGTCAGCAACTGACTGTGGTTTGGATTTGCACAGAGTCCCACACACATACTTATATAGTTGAGATGCTCATACAAATACAAACACAAACACCAACACACTCTCACATAGATGGTTTATTTTATATAAATACTCTCCGACACACAAGCAGACACAAATTGGGTTCCACGAGACGAATATAAAAGCATTTGCCCTTCGTTTCTTGTGAGACATTCGATCGTCTTGGCTCGCAACGTCAGCGTCGTGGCCTCTCAGGCCAGAGCAACAGCAACATAGTCAGCAGCAAGCAGCCAGCAGCACCCAGTTAGACAGGCAGCCAGCCTTTGGTCAGTTGGTCAGTCAGGTAGTCAGTTGTAGTTCGGCTAACGCAGCATTCACTTCGTGGGTACGTCTGAGGATGTTGTCTAAGGACACTTGTCTCCTTGGCGTATTTTGTACGACATTTAATTTTCAGCTCAAAAAGGTTGATAGCAAGTCCTATGAATAATTGATAGCATTGTTTGTATAATCTTCTTAAATGATACTATTTAAATGACTGTGCTAAAGTGTCAAATACAAAACTGAAATAGTTTCGGGATATTAAAATTTTAGAATATTTAACAAAATACAATAATTCAAATAATGTGATTGAAATTGACTTGAACTCAAAAAAAAAAGTTTAGTCAGCTTAAGCAATATAATTCAAAAATATCCAAGCGAATGGAAGTTTTTCCATAAGCTCCCATAATCATAACAATGGCTCCATCCTAAAAATATAAAATGGTGCAATTTATATATTTTAAAGACTAAATAATTGAATAAAAAATATGTTAAGAATGTTCTCAATAAAATATTCAAAATTTGTAGTTACATTTCAGTTATTAAAATCATTTTTCCACTGTCATCAATAATATATTCTTTAATTGTCTTTAGAACTTCCCAACTTTCAAAGATAACAATTTAAAAGCAAGCATAAAAAAAATGAATCCACATTAAAATAAAACTCAAAAGCGCTGCGGCAACCAAAACAAATTTTCTGACAAAATTTGTACATATAAATCACGCTAAAAATGTAACTTAAACAAACAAAATTAATAAGTGACAAAAATATCAAACCTCACAAAATGAGTTCAACATTTTCAATATGATTTCAAATTTGAGCTTATAATAAAAGTGTAGTCCAACCTTTGGCAGTGTATGAAGTGAAAGCAAAAAGCAAACCGTTTAAAATGTAGCATTCAACGCGGCTGTGCCTTAAATATTGTTTTTTGTGTTGCCACTTAATCAAAAAAAAAAAAAAAAAAAAGTAAACGAAAAAAATATACAGCAAAACCCAAAGTGTTTAGTGAAGCCCACTCTTGACACCCACGTTGCCCGCAGCGCTCGTTTGACGTTTGTGTGTCTGTCCCCTGTCCTCTCAATGAAAATTTAATTGCAAATTTTGTGTTCTAACGAGACGGCTACAAAAATGAGCCACAAACTACGCCAGAAAGCAACGCCTCAACAGCAGGCACAGGCACAGGCAAAGGCACAAGCACGAGAAGTGCAACTGCAACTGCCAATGCCTATGCAACTGCCACTGAAATTGCCACAGCCAGTATCAGTGGCAATGCCGCTGGTCGGTGTCCAATCAATGGAGGCGCCACGGTGGCAACCAAGCAGCAGCCAACGCTGAACCGCATCGCAGTTTTCACTGCCCACGAAATCGCCAATGGCTATGTAAACTTAAATTAAGGGTAAAATATCGCAAATGGTATTGGTGCAAAAACAAAAAACAAAAACAAACAAACAAAACAAAAACTGAAAAATCCAAAATAAACATTTCTATAATATATAAACTAGTAAACCTTTGAACTATGGAATGATCTGAGATTTGTTTCGTTAGAGCTTCGAAGGCAGCCATTAATATTTAATTACTTAGAAGTTTGCAGTCGCAATACAAATTAACTTAATAGAAAAGCAGCAAGAATAATTTGAATTAAATTGATTTATTTCCTTATTTAAGAATAGTTACATATTAGTTAACCAGATTTAAGTTACAAGGCATTTGAAATTGTTAAATTATTACTTTAATATTTTGATGCAACAGTAGAAATAATTGAATGTCAGCATTAATCCTTAAATCTCACAAAAATCAAATTATTTATAATCATAATTCTTTAAAAAAAATCTATAATATAATTCTATAAATATAAAAAAATACAATTTCAGTTTTTAATTTGCACACTTGCAGCTTAAAATAATTGCAGCAATACTTAATGCCAAGTGGCATATAAATATTAATCCGATCAACACATAAATATATTGAAAAATTAAAAGAAATTGGAAAATGTTGTTTAGTCGCAAGTGTAGCTTCATCTCAAGTTCAAATCCCTTGCATAACACAATTTGTATTTGTTGCAGCTTAAAAAATGACCAAACGGAAGATCAAATTACTAATCACAAAATTCTTTTGCGCCACGTGCAATTGTTTGCTTTCTACTTGCAGGTTACACCATATCGAGAAGTTATCCAATGAGAAAGCCGCTTAAATTTTGGTAAGTACCCCATCCGTTCAAGGGAATCCCCCTATTATGCCCAGACTGACCAAAGACTTGAAAGTCTTGTCTACAATTCAAACGCTTTTGTGCCTGAGTGGACTTCATTTTTTAATTAGAAAGTCAACACACACAAAGTGTGGCATGAGCGATGAGGGATGCTTCAATCTCGCATATATGGTGCAGGGAGGCGCCTTTGAAAGCTCCCACTCCTGGCCCCTTTTTGTTTGGCTTTGTTTACTCTTATTTGTGTGCTACTTAAGATGAAATGGCAAAGAAAAGTGACGTTGATGCACCACACGGAATGGACGAGAGAATTGGTTGAGTTCACACATTGTGAATGGGGTGGGGCTGGAGGGTTTTCTATACATGCCCGGCTGGATGGATGGACTAGCCGGTGTCCGTTTTAATTTTAGGTACTCTTAACGCAACGTTGACTGCCATTTCTTTTCATTTATTCCTCTCTGTCTGTCTCGCTCTGTCTGTCTTTGCCTCTTCATCGTTTATATTGCAATATGTGTGGAATAGAAAAATTGAAGACGAGGCGATTGAGTGTGTGGGGCAGGCGCCGCCTCTTGAGGCAGACGCAGCAGCAGCAGCAGCAGCAACAGCAACGGAAGCGGAAATTGCTGAAGTTGCATCTGTATATGTGACTGTGTCTCAGTCTAGTGTGCCACTGTGTGTGTGTGTGTGTGTGTAATGATGCGCCATGTTATCCTTCTGCTGCCAAACAGACGCAGTTAGTTGTCGTTGCTGCTGCTCTGTTATTGCTGCCGCCGTGCAACATTTACAAGCAGTTGCAATTATTTTCAGCTTAAATGACAAAATACAAGGAAACAAGTCTTAAGCATTTGCACCACCTATCCAAAGCCAGCCCCCAACCAGGCCTCGTTATTATTATTATTATTCTCGTTCTCGTTGTTGTTGTTGTGTTGCGTTGTGTTGTGTTGTGTTGTTTGCCTATTCTTGTTGTTATTTTTGCTGCTGGCTGTCAGGTCCTCCACGCAAGTTGCCAACGTGTAAATGAGTTTTTTCCAGCATTTGATATACCCTGTATTACTTGAAAGCGAGTTAAATTGCGAGCGTACATAGATCAGTTGTAGACTCAAGCAATATGATCAAAATTTGTCTTTATTTTTGAAACACACTTAAAGCAATTCAACATTTACATTGAACAAACCCAAATTCAATAAATTCTCATTACTCGAAATCAAATATTTTAATTAGGTAAATAATTAATTTCATCCCAGTGGAACGAAATATAAATGGCTAAATTTTTAAATATGTTTTTAAAAAAAAAGTCATTGTTTATTTTTAATATTAAAAAAATCTCTTTTTCTTTTGGAGAAATTGATTTCTGTTTTTACCTGAGAATATTTTCATTGCGCACATTTGTTCGTCGGATATTTTATTGCATTTTACTTACTTCTAAATAAAATAATTTGATTTCTTAAATATATTTTAATTTTATAATAATATTGTCAGGTTTATATTCATATTTGTATATTTATATATATTCATAATTAGTCCTTCATTGTAAGAAAATATGTTTGTATCGTTGACAGCAACGAAATGCAACTTTTAAAAATTAAGTCGCTTTAACTTAAATCTGAATAACATTTCAATTTCTAGCAAAATATTATTTGTAGTATTTTCACTAAAATATGAATAAAATGTCAATTCCTAAATATTAGTGCAGCACACACAGCCTAATTGCACCAATGTGCAACTCATGTAATGGGTATCTTGTAGTCGTTCAATCTTTTCTATTGTTTTGCCATTTTCTTTATCATGAACTCTGCACGACTCTCCACTATTGTTGTTGTTGTGGGTGTTGTTGGTGTTATTGCTATGTGTGTGTTTTGTTTAATTTAAACAGCGTGCGCCCAACTTTGGCCCGGCTGCTTGAGTCATGAGGCCTGCTCCCGCTCCTGCTCCTGCTACTGTTGCTGTGGCTGTTGCTGTTACTGCCGAGCTTAGGCCTCTCATATGTGGGCCGGCACTTCTCGACCCCAGCCTGCGACTTTTTCTGCTGCTCTTGCTACTTTGCCAGTTTTCTTTTCATATTTGCCATGTGCAGCAACAGCAACAACAACTTCTCATTTAGATGCTGCCTCCTCAGCTGCTCTTATGTCGGCCTAAGTAAGTGCACCTAAGGCTACTTATGAAAAATGCAAATTAAAGTTGACTTTTAGGCGCACAATGGTCTAACACAGCCAGCCACAAGTCCTGCTTGCATTTTCTCCATCTCTTTTTTGCAAACTTGCAAAGTCTGTGAATGGTTTTAAGAAAGTTTTGCACATTGAATATTTAGAACGTTGACCATTGCTCTGCCCTGTCCATTTACTGATGTCCCCTCCATCTCCTCCACACCTCTGGAATACATGGCTCTTTTGTCATGTGGAAAGTTGGGACTGTTTCGCCATGCACTGACAACTCTGAAATAGCTGAGGCTGCCATGGCCGGAAATCGTTTTAAGAACGGAAGTGAAAATTCTGGCATTAACATCAGTCGCTGGCTCGGCAGCAGCAGCAGCAGCAGCAGCAGCAGCTGAGCGCAACCATCTAAATACACATCTAACATCGTCCATCTGGGGACCGCGTAATCTTCTATTGAAACTAAACAATAAAAAAAATACTGAGCGCGACTACAACGCAAATTCATTCAATTGCAAAAAGAAAATTACCCTAAAAAAACGCAGAGCAGCAACACAGACAGGCAGACGGGCAGACGGGCAGACAGACAGACAGAGGCATCTACTACTAAAGCTAAACTACAGCAACAAGTCGTTATGATTATCTAGAATTAAATAAAGCACACACACACACACACACACACACACTGACATAAGTCTGGGTCCAACTCAACACAAATAACCAATGGCAATCGTTCACTTGAGCGTTGGACCAAGTTGCACGCCTCGCTGAGCAGAAGCCGCGTCCCCGACCCGAACCACTCTGATCTCCCCAGCCCCTGCCCCCACACCCCCCTCTGTTCTTCTGCCCATCCCAAATTCAAATGCTCCCAAACGATCGCGAGCGCTATTCGCTTTGGAAATTAAGTCAGCAAATGACTTGTAGAATATCAACACATGCCCAGCCAGCTACTAGTTCTCTTGTCCATGTATCTGTGAGATTGTTTTGTGCTTTTTTTATTGTTGTTTTTTTGTCGTATTTCGGACATGAGCCGGCGACAGCAACAACAACAGCAGCAGCAGCAGCCAGCCGAGCAACAAGATAATCAAGTGTAATTTATTTCGTATTTGGTGCGCGCCATGCATGAGCAAAACGACTACGACTACGACTACGAGTAGAAGTATGAGTATAACTATAGCTATAACATCCATCTGACTATCTAGTATCTAGAAACCCAAATGCGAACTGAGATAAACACAGCTGCAGTCGCACACACACAAACACACAAGTCCCATGCAACTAGAGGCAAGACAGATTAGCTGAATGCCTTTGAGGCGATATTTTAATGCTCTACAATATTTTAATATATTATATATATTATTATTTTAAATTCATTTATCTATGCTTAACAAAAATGTATATTATATTTATAAACATTTCACATGACAGTGCTTAACAGGCTTTTATAATACATTGAAATCAGCGTAGTTTTGAAAGTATTTGCAAATTGTTAGAAATATTTTAATCCGTCTATTTTATGGAAATAAAACAATTAAACAGCAAACTTTAAAAGAAATAAGCAAGAGAAAATTCTTAATATTTTATTACAAATACAATATTTTTATCACCTCTAATTAATTATTATTATTATATTAATTTTAACACTTAGGCATAATATTATTTGTTTTTGTTTAATATCCCAACTGAAAACATTTAACCTTAATAATATCTAATTTCAATTGCATTTTACAATTAAATATGTGCAATTTAACACAATACGAACTGATTGTTATTTAAATGATTTTTAATAATTATTATTATTATTTAAAAAGATAAAACCATTTTTATTATTGTGACTGATAACGCCATTAATCATTTTTGTATGATTAAACATTTTAAAGAGTAACTGAACAAGTTGAAAAATTGCCTAGAATTTTATTGTATTTTTTTGCAGAAAACATTTCAATCATTAATAAAATTCCCCTAATTCCTGTAAAAGCATTTACATTGTAGTTTATAGAAATGAAATCTGCTAGATTTTAAACAAACAGTCATCCACAACAGTTGCCACAATGACAACTGGCCAGATCAAAAGTACAGTCGATATATTCACAGAAAACACACCCAACACATTTGTGAAAACACTCCCCACTCCGCCGACGATCTCGACCGGATCCCCGAACACTTGGCGTGCCGCATGTCGTCAGTCGTTTTCCGATTTCGAATTCGATTTCGATGTTGATTCTGTAGATCTCTAGGCCTGTGTCCGTGTCCAGTGGCCCTGTTCGCTTTTTTCAAGTGTCTCACATGGCAAAATCATTGAGGCATCGCATTACACTGACCCGTTCGGGGCACAGTTCTGCCTTTCTAGTATCCCATTGCACTTGTAATTGTTGCATAAGCAAGGCGGAAGCTTAATAGCTGTGAATGCTACTATAATCTACATACTACAGCTGACTGCAATAAGTCGCAGTGTTTCCCACGTGTGCAGCGGCACCAACAAGTGGCACACCCTTCGAGCTGGCATATTCATAATCACACCCTGCCACACACACACACACACACACACACACACACACACACACTGGCAACAGGCCAACAAGTCGCAAGAGCAACTTGCCATAAAGCACGCACCAAGCCCGAAATCGACAAACAAAAAGGGGGAACGCGACATAAATAAGTATATATTAAAAAAGACAAAAACCGAGAAAGCAACAACAGCAACAACGGCAACAACGGCAACAACAGCAACAAGGTAAAAGCAGCGCCCATGAAGCAAAGTTCCGACTGCTGCCGTTGCACGTTGCCACGATGGTGGTTGTCGATGCTGCTGCTGCTGCTGCTGCTGCTGCTGTTGGCCTAGAGTGGCAAAGTGGGAAAGTGGGAGACAAGAGCACGGGACAACAAGTGACGGCGAAGGTGGCCGAAATGGCCAGCGCAAATCTTTCAAGAGTAGTTCCGCTTTTTTGTTTCGGCCACATCCGCTTCGAGTTTCGAGCTGTCACGAAGAATTCTGTCCGCAGTTGCCCCTCCTCTGATTTCCAACTGTTGATTATCTTTGTCCGCTGATAATTACAATTAAAAGAACGCCGCTGGGCATGTCACTAGGCGTTAAATGTGCGGCACAGACCAACTTCCAGAGTTGGGGGCACCTGGTTGCTGCACCGGATGTGCGCGCCGCTTAAAAATCAAAATACTTTAAATAATTATAAATATACCTCGAAAATTAATACTTTTAAATGTTCTCAAGTTTATAAGAAAATAATTAAATATTTAATATTTATTTGCACAAACTTGTTTTAAATTTAAATATCTATTTTTTATTTCCACTACGTGACTGACTTACAGAATTCTGTCAGCATTCAGTGCACCTGTGATTTGCTGCTGTTTATTATCTTTGTACGTTTAATGAGCACAATTAGAGGTACGAGTGTGGGCGTGGGCGTGGCACCAGGCGTGAAATGTGCGGCACAGACCAACATCTAGAGCTGGGGAAAGGGGAAGCGCACCTGAGCATTTTGATCACTTGATCGCCACTCCGGAAATGGGCGCCATTTTGCGTACTCCGTTTGCAGCTGGTTGGGTTTCTCGGTTGGGTTTCTTGCTGCGCATTGGCCAGCAAAAGAGACACAGATTCAGATTCAGTTTATAATGATACAGCCAACAATTCGTAACGCTCAAAGTTGTTACGCTTGTTTTTTGCGTTACGCTTTATGAGCAACCTGTGACGGTGTTTTTGATTTTTTTTTTCTGCTTTACTTTTTTTTTGTTGGTTTTTTAGCTGTATTTCTGTTGTGGGTGTTTTTCTTTGCGCTTCCATAAGCAGCGCGCCTCAGCGAATCACTAGCGAAACGAGCTCAAAGTGGAATCCGTCACATGGGATACCCACACACACACACACACACACGCACACACACACACACACACTTACCCAGCCCCCTTATCACTTATTATTCTTTTGGGCACACAATTGATTTCGCCGCGTTTCGTATTTGCTGCTTGTCTGCCTCTTTGATTTAGTTATACTTGCCGCTCTCTCTCGCTCTCTCCCTCGCTCTCTCCCTCTCTCTCTCTCTCTGTCTCTCTCTCTCCCTCTGTCTCTGTTTGCTTTCTCTGTCTGTCAGTTATCTTTCATTAAGTACATTGGACGCCGTTCGCAGCGCTGATTAACTTGCAAGTCGGATCGTATTCTCATTGGCTACTCAGCTTCGAAGCCATCCCGAGGCACTTCCTTACTTTTAGGCAACTTAACTTTTCTGAAAGGCTGTGGTGGGGAGGGGGGGAGGGGTAAGCTAATCAATAAATCACTTCAAGGTTTTCTTAATTAAAAGTTTTTTGGCCAACAACAAAACCACAGACTCTCGCTACTCTAATAAACTTTTCTACATGGCATGCAAAAGGCCAGAAAAAAAGAACCTCGAAGAACGAAAAATTGATTAACTGCCAGAAGACCACAAAAAAAAAAATATGTAGCATCAACTTCAGCTGAGGACGCAGAAAAGTTTCAAACCCTTTCCAATAAGAAAAACTTTTGCAACTTGCGCAAGAAAACGGGGCAACCCTCCGAGGAGCATGTAAAACTATAATAGCAGGCAAAAACTGTAAACTGTAAACTGTAAACTGTGAAAACTGAAAACTATTAAACGCTTAAGTCAGGCGGAAAATGAGACAAAATAGTTGCAAACTAAGGCGGACCAAAGAAGCTCAAATATGCTCAGCCTTAATTAAGGGCAGCTTGAGGAAGGCAGCGCAGCTGAGAGAAGAAAAAAGCAGAAGTTCAAAACGAATTCGACTAATTGGCTGGTGTGAAAGAAAAAACAAAATCAGCACAATGCCAATGCGACCCGAAGGGGCAGGGCAAATGCTGGAAAAAAGTGTTGTTAAACGACCGCAAAACGACAGGCAAAAATCAAAAGAAATCAAAAGGAAACGCGGCATCAGCAACGTCATCGACCCCACTTGACATTAACCGTTAACCGCTTGAGCTGGCCACACTTATTTCAGCTTTCTTCGAGCATTTCTTGAAATATTTGCCCAAGCCAAACAATGGCAAGCGCCAAGACAAAAAAAAAATACAAAACAAAAGCTCCTGCGACAGTTGAGAGTTTGGACCAAAGACACTCACACACACATCTATACACATCTCTACACACACACACACACACACTACAAATTTAAACAGAAAGCAAAGTTTTGCTTTTGGGGGCTATTGACATAATTTTTGTGGGCGAGTCACACTCAAGGCGTTGGCCAGACACTTGAGGGCCAATTCTAAAGACAAATCCACCCTCAATTAGCTGCCCGAGTTTGCTGCCAGAAGACGTTGTCCTTTTTGGCCAAGTGCACCCACCTCCCCGTATAAGCCGCATGTTCTTTTGTTAATATTTGTTTTCTTTATTTCGACGACTGTTTGGGTTTCGGTTTCAGTTTATGAACCTGGTTCTGGTTCTGTTTCTGGTTCTGGTTTGGTTTCATTTACATGCTCGTTATGCGAGTTTTGCCGCAAATTAGCCTTTGTTTCTGCGCTGATTAGGCAGGCGCCTTCTTATTCACTTCCGCTAAAAGTTTCATGTAGCATATTTCTCAGGCAAAGGGGGCACGTGTATATATATATATATATATATATATATATATATATATCCATATATTGATAGTTTAAGTGTTGGTTTCATGCGACTGGAGGGAAGTGGTTTTTTAGCTTTATCTAATCGCATTGTGGGGCTGATTGTCAAATCTTGTACACACTTCAGATACTCCTTGATAAACAGCCTTATCAGTATTCCATATTCCATATTCCATATTCCATATCTAATCAATGCTGAAATATTAACTTGCTTTATTTGCATAGCCATAGCCGCATTTATTTGCTTATTCGCTTCAAGTATTATTTCGATTACGATTCACATTTTTTATCGCATTTATGATTGCGCCCTTTGCCATTGTTTGCACTTTGGGTTTCCGGAAAATCTTATCGGAAAATCGTTGCTCAAACTCAATATGCACTTCGAGCACATTTTTCTTTTGTATACTTTCCCTCTCTCTCTCTCTCTCTCAGTCTGACTGCCTAAAATGCATAATTTATGTGCGACCTGTTACCTGTTGTTGTTTGGTCAACGGCCAAAACACTTCCGCCAGCAACCAGCTAACTAACAAATTAAACGCTCTACTTCCGCTTTCAATGAGCGTCCAATAAGCTTAACGTCCTCAGTGCCACCCTTAGTCGCTTTTTAGGGTTTCTAGCAAGTTCCCACCGTAAAGTCGGCGCCCTTCTGCGGAATTTCCCGGATATTGTTATGTGCCCAACTATTCCAATACACACATATGTGTTTCTGTGTGTGTGTGAGTGTGTTGATGGCTATGTGAACGCCTTTTCCTTCCGCCGCTCGACGCCCACGCCCAAGTTGTTTTACCTCGTGTTCGAGTTGTTGTTGTTTTTGTTGTTACCAAATTTAAAAAAATATAAAAAAAGTGCAAAATGATTGCGGTTTCGTGTTTTGCCAGTTCTTGGTTAGTTAGCCCCTCAATCCAATGCGCACCCCTCCCTCCCGTCCATTTCCCTTGCAGCTTAATGGGAGGGCAACACGCGAGTTCAAATTGCTGTGCGAATAACAGTTGCAACAGCACTGCACAGTTTGTGAGCCTCCTCGCACTGTACTCCAATTAGACTTACCGTTGATTTCATGTTTAACACAGCGATTGTCAAACTGTTACTTGGACTCTGTTCGTTTGCAAAATGGATCCCCTTTTTGAACACAATGGGAAAGCTTTGGCAAAGTATAAAAGTATATAATTCATATGTATATATTCATGATCAACAAGAGCTGATTTAGCCATATTTATCAGCGAATTGGTTTCAGGGACTGAAGGAATATAACTGAAGAATTAAACTAAAAATAAAACTATGAAATTTTAAAAAGTACATTTTATTTCAAAAGCAAACAATATTCAAGTTAATTACTTATTTTCAGTTTGATTTTGCATGCAACCCCAAACTACTTTTCCTGTTAAATACTGTGTTTGCTGGCTGAACTTGATGACCCTCAAACTGTAATGCACCCAATTTGCGTACAGTTTGAGAAACACTCACAGCCTGAATTTTGGAAGCGTTTCACTCAAATGAATATTTATTGCAAAGTATTATTTTGTTGTTGTTTTTTTATGATTATGTGTGTATTTTTTGCATTTAAAAAAAATATAATATAATATCACTTATAGTTCTAAGTCTGTAAACAATTTTCACTCGAGTTGTTTATTTTTTACTTGGCTGTTGCTTTTCCATTCTTTGCTCGTTGACACATATCAGCATAAGGCAATTTCCATTTGGGTGGCTGGTGGATGATGTATGATGTAAACATTTGTACGTTTTGATGTAAATATGAACAGTGAACTTTAGTGTGCTACTTGGTGAGGTTCTTGCGCTGCTCGGCGACATCCTTCTCGTTCAGATGGATCACGCGGCGACCGAAGCGAGCCGTCAGCTTGGAGAAGAAACCCACTCGGGAGGCGGGCTTGGTGTCGTCCGCCGAGAGCGGCGGCGCCTGATAGCTGGCCTCCGCCTCCTCGCCGCTGTTTGCGGAGGCGCCTCGTCCATGCTTCCCCGTGCGACCCTGGCCAAAGTGAAACGTTGCACGTGCCGCATTGCTGCGCGTGAAGGGCTTGTTGTCCGAGGCTGAGGACGAGGCGGACGCGGATGTTGAGGTGGGCGTGGCAGCGTTGGCTTTGGAGCCAGTTGGTGAGTGCAGTCGTCCCTCCTTGGGTGACTTGGGCGCCAGCATTGCAGTTGTTGTTGTTGTTGGTGCTGCTGCTGCAGTTGCTGCTGCTGCTGTTGTTGTTGTGGGCGTGGTTGGATCCGCCTTCTCGTAGAGCGTTGCCGGTCGTCGCACGGAGCCCTGGTAGTGAAAGCGTTGCGGACTATTCACCTTCTTCTGCGCCTGGGCCAATTGCCGCTGGGCGCTGAGAAGCGTCGGCTTCACATCCGCTGACCGCTTGCCCTGCGGCGTCAGCGGAGAGCGATTGTGAATGGGTGTCGCCGCCGAG
The DNA here is from genome assembly GCA_035043845.1 of Drosophila picticornis. Classification (NCBI taxonomy): domain Eukaryota; kingdom Metazoa; phylum Arthropoda; class Insecta; order Diptera; family Drosophilidae; genus Drosophila; species Drosophila picticornis. The sequence goes on along the minus strand of JAWNMR010000362.1, from coordinate 11,043,395 downwards.
CTGGCGGTGGAGCTGCTGATTGTGGGTACTGTCTTGCGGGCTGGTGTGCGCCGCGTCGGTTTGGCTGGTGGCGCTGTGGGCGTGGCAAGGGCGTTGACAACACGCGGCGGCAGTGGACGATTCGTTGACGAGAGACTCTTCTCGAGAGGCAGCGTCACCTGGGCACTGCTAGCAACGGGTGCAGACGTGTTCTCCGTTGAGCTGGTCTGGGAACTGTGCGGCCGGGAGACACTGAGGAGCATGTAGGTGCAGTAGATGTCATCGAAGGCCTGATTCTTGAGAGATGCCTCCACATCGCGTCGCTTGTAGCCCATGCTGACCAGCCGATCGATACGCTGGGCATCCTGTAGCTCCATGGGCTTCTCGCGATATGGTCGCAATCGGTCCGCTTCGTCGTTGTAGCCCAAATTGATCCACTTGTCGCTCATCACAGCGTTGAGGGTTGTCCGCTTGGCCGGATTGAGGACTAGGAACTTACGCATCAGATTCTCACAGTCCATCGAGATGTAGTAGGGCACCCGGTACTTGCCGCGCAGCACACGCTCCCGCAGCTCCTTGAGTGTGCCGCCATCGAAGGGCAGCGAGCTGCTGACCAATGTGTAGAGAACAACGCCCAGTGACCAGGCATCCACCTCCGGTCCGGCATACTTGCGACCCATGAACAGCTCTGGCGCCGCATACGGCGGACTGCCGCAGAAGGTCTCCAGCTGGGCGTTCGGATCGAATGTGTTGCCAAAACCAAAGTCGGCAATCTTAATGTTCATATGGGCATCGAGCAACAGATTCTCCGCCTTCAGATCGCGATGGACAACGAATTTGCTATGACAATACTGAATGGCCGAGACCAGCTGCCGGAAGATGACGCGAGCATCGCGCTCGTACATCCGTCCGTTCTTCACCAGATGATCGAACAGTTCGCCACGACTGGCATACTCCATGATGAGATAGAGCGTGCGCTCCGATTCGATCACCTGGAAGAGGCGTACGATGTTCGGATGGTTCAGCAACTTCATGATCCGCACCTCGCGGTACAGCTTCTGGCGGGCACTCGTGTTCAGCTGCGTCTTGTCGATCACCTTGATGGCCACCTCACGACCGGTTGGGACGTGCAGGGCCAGCTTCACCTTGGCAAAGTTGCCTTTGCCCAGGGTCTTGATGATCTTGTAGACGCCGTTGCCATTGCCGTTCACATACGTCTGGAACTTGAGCTCCGTTCCGTCAGCGACATCCTGGCCGCCGTTGGTCTTACTGCTTATTCGCACCGTTGCGCTGCTGGGTGTGGCGGGTTCCGCCTTGGCTGTACCGGTTGCAATTGCTGTTGCAATTCCGCTCGGGGATTGACTGTTGCGATTCTCTTTTTCAGCTGTTTTAAATGTTTTCGGCGCCTTCTCGTCAACGGCGGCAGCTGTTGCTTTTATTTTTGGCGCACTCTCATCTGGCAAGCTAAATTCAACAATTTCTAAATGTTTATCGGTTGACATTTTAGACAACAAACAAACTCAATTTCCAAACATAAAAATAAAAACTAAACCGATCTCAGCACAACCAGCACAGTTGCACACTGAAGCAGTTCCTCCCTCCGCTCAGCTCGCCCAGTTAAACGCATGCCGGGCACGCGTCCCTCCAATCGGGAGTTGGGTTCTCTGTTCCCTCGCTTTAATTGTTGACTCGCCTCAGCTCAATAATAGGTTTTCCACATACGGCACATCTGCTCTTTTTTTCAGTCTTTTTTCTTTTTTTGCTGGCTGGCACCCTTCTGGGCCGCAAGCTTTAAGATAAGAACTGCGCTGGCGCGTGTTGTGCGTTGTTGTTGCTGTATTTTCTCAACCCTCAGGGTTCAGCGTTCAGCTGGCATTCATGGCTGATAAGCAGCGCGTCCTCGTCCTCGTCCTCGTCCACGTTCTCGTTCTCGTCCTCGTTCTTGTCGTCGACAGGATCGCTTTGTCTCGCCCCGTCGACCCACCGCATGAGCTGTATTTTCTTCTTTGTAAATTTAACAACCCCCTCGACAGACAGTCAGAGCCAGAGTCGGAGGCAATGCTTCATATGGCACGAGCGAGTAACTCAATGAGCCTTTTATTGTCCTCGTCCGTCCGGCTGTCTTTGATGACGCTGCTGATTTGATCGTGTGCGGCTCCTGCTCCTGCTCCTGCTGCTGCTGCTGCTGTTCTTGGTGTCACATTAACATCCACTTCGCTTGTTCAAAAGTGTCAGCAGCTGCCTGCAAGGAAAAACAGTATTTCAAAGTGTTTCATTACAGGTAACAGCGAAAGCGAATTCGATCAGCTTACAATCGAAGTGCTTGCAACATAAGCATAATAAATCAATTAAATACGGCTTATTTGGACGTGTTCCCAAAGAGTTTTGAAATGCATTTCCTAGAAGCGTAATATAAAAAAAAAAAAAGAGAAGATCAGCGGATCTCAGCAGACTTAGTCAGACAGTTAAATATATATATAAACTACAAAAAAAGATCACCAAACAATAAAAAATCGTATAGTATTCAAACACACGAAATCAAAACAAATGTTAAAATTTTGAATACAGGAATTATATTTATATAAGGAAACCAGATCGGATATAAGTAGAGATATACTAGAAGTTATGTATAGTATAAATTTCTAAGAGATAGGTACTTTTTCGACTATTGATAACTTTAAAAAATAAGCTATTGAAGATGAAGTCACAAAAAACCTGTTTCAAGTTGTTTCCGACAAATCTTCCCAACCAACGATCTTTTTGACTCTATTTGATTTTTATGCTCGCTAAATACTCTTGCAATGATCTTCTGCGAATACAAAAATTATTTTTATTACCTAAATATTTTCATCGTATTAATTCTAGATCATTTGATCATTTGCATTTTCGTTTACTTTTGCACCACTGTGCACAGCCGCTGTTCAGTTACCGCAATTACAAGTACAATTGCTCTCTCCCTCTCGCTCTCGCCCTCGCTCTCTATCTCGCTCAGTGCTCTCGCAATGCCACCGTTCTTTCACTTCTGTCTTGATTCCCTCTTGTTTTGCACTTACATTTCGCTTGCACATCCTGCGATCCGCAACTACCTAGCCGAACAACCCTCACAACTGCCTACCTACAAACAACAGTAAATGGAAAGAAAAAAAGAAATTAACTCATGCAACAACTACAAACTACATACAACAAAGGAATCGAAACTGGTCCTTAATCTGGCTTTTCTCTTCGCCTCAGCATTCGCTCGCCCCGTGCGACGTGTAACAATTTCTCGTACAGGCTTTGAGCTCTCGCACACACACACACACACACACACATAGACACGCACACACATAGACACGCACACACATATGTGACCAGGCCAGGCCAGGCCAGCCTGTGTCCTTGATCCTGCTTACTTGTTTTTTTTTCGGTTTTTGTTTTCGTTGTTGTTATTGCTGTGCTGCCTTTGCAACATTTTCTCAAATTTAGCCACCGTCATCCTCATTCCCTCATTCTCAGCCAGCCAACCAACCAACCAACCCCGACTGCCTTCCACTCTCCTCCAGCCTGCTCGCCTGCTCGGCTGCCTGCCTGCCTGACAGACTTGTCTGTTCGTTTTTGTCGTCTCCTTTTATTGCTGTTGTCGCTTCCTCTTCTTACTCTGCCCGGCTGTGTGCTCCTTTCTTTGACTGTGCGTGTGTGTGTGCGAGTATATGTATGTGTATGTGTGTGTGTTTGTGTTCCGTTTATTCGTAATTCAATTGCAGCTGCTTCTTTTGTACTTTTGCATTATTTTTGGCCTACGCACACGTTTCCTCTGCTGCTGCTGCGATTCGCAATGTCAGCTAAACAGAAACAAAAACAACAGCAACAAAATCAGCAAGAGACACTTGTTTGTTAATTCCCCGAATTGGCAATAGTTATGAGCAGTGTCGACATACATATTTGGTGGATTTAAATGCACACAGTCTGAGAACGATCGCCAACACTTGCCTCACTTGCAAGCAGCTCAGTTCAATGCACCACAAAAGACCCCCACATGGATACACATCTGTGCACTCATTTATGATCAGTCTATTTTTGACATTATTTACAACATTTTACTAAATGGCTGTTGGTCTTACCTGCATAGCTGCATCTACTAAGCTGGCTAATTAAAACTATTTTCATTTTATTCGATTTATATACACAAGTTAAAGTGACTTAATTAACTGTATTAATTGGTCGAACATGGCTGTGGCTTGTTCGTGGTTAGTCAGTTATTCAAATACTGGCAGAACTTGGCTTCCCCCCATATGCAGATGTCTTTTTTTCTCTTTTTTTTTTGCTTTGTGGAAGCTTGGGGAGCGTTCTGAGGGACAAAGCGTTAACATTCAAGTGTGTCGCCTTTGTGGCTTTGTTGATGCTTCTTCAGTTTTCACTGTTGCTGGCACTTTAGCGCCTTCTTCTCATTTCTTCTTTACGCCCCATTCTATTTTGATTCTCATTCTTGTGCGCCGATCTCAGCAGCAACAACAACAACAAAAACCCCCTTCTCCTTTAGTCGAACAAAAGACAACCAACTCTCTCGAAATGTTTGCCTGCGTTCCTCTCTCCTCTTCTTTGCTCTCCTTTGCTCTACGTCCTTTCTTGATGTTTATCGGGCGCTGCGTTAGGCAAAGACAAGAAGAAGACGACGACGACAAAACACAAGTCTTCCCACTGAGTCATCAGAGACCAGGAAACTGCCCACAGCTCGCCAACTGCCCAACGGCGTCTTCGTCTTTGTTTTTCCCCCACTTTATCTCTGTGTTCGCTCGCTCCCTCTCTCCCTCTCTCTCTCTCTCTCTCTCTCTCTCTGTGGTTCTCTGTTCTTCTTCTTATTGTGCGTCTGTGTCTTTAGCTTACTTTTCTAGTTTTCCCATCGATCTTTTGCCCTTGGTTAGGCACACACAGAACGAACACACACACACACATGCATACATATACACACACACACATTTGCATTCTTATGCTTCATTAACGGCCTGGCAACACTTAATTGTTTCAGTGTTTCTACTTTGACACTATTTCTGAGGAACGATTTTTGAGTTTTTATTTTCGTCAGCTCAGCGTTGAGCATTGTTTTGAGCACTTGAATCTCAATTCCCCCGTTGGGATTGATCGCAGAATCGCTTCGTTTATTAATAAAAATACAACAAAAAAAAACGCCTCTTTAATTGCAAAAGAAGAACGCCCACTTGCTGCAACACCACATGCAGCAGATGGCAAGCAGCGACACAAGACAGACCCAGACCCCAAAACTGACTGAGAGAAGCGAAACGGTAAGAAACGATAAGACAACAACTGATCATGGCAAGTCCCCATGGAGCAGCAAGCTTATCTTCTGTTACGACCGATATCGTAAGGCAGAAATCGGAAAAGAGACCAATGCGGCTCCAAAGATAATTGCACATTTTACTTACGTTCTGTTCCGTTCCCTCCCTGTTCGTTCCCCTGGGCAGCAATCAAAGACAAATTAAAGTTAATCCGAAATCCAAAAATGTATCGACGAGACTGCGCGACGAACTACAAGATACAAAGCGCGTCGTTCTACTGAACGCACAACTCAACTGAGGCCCAGTTCCAGATCTCACACACACACACACACACACACACACACTTACACACATACCGATGCACGCGTCTCAGACGAGCAGCGTCACAAAGAGAGTGAGAGAATCTTAAGGAACTGCACAAGAGAGCGGCGAGAATGCGGTGCGATGAGCACGTCAGAGAGTCACACTCACTTTACTTCACCTCTCTTCGTTGCTTTTGGCACATTACACGCTCATTCTGTTGCTGTTACTGTTGTTGTTGCTGCTGCTGTTGCCGTTGCGGCCCAAGCGTTGAAGGTCGTTGCGTTTCTTTGAGCGTTTCTTGAGGCGTGACGTCACAGGTAGACAACGATGACGACATCGTCTGTGGTGAGGGGAAATGTTCGTTGGCTGCCAGGCCACAACAATGCACAACGCACTTCGGCTTCGCCAGCGAGTTGGACTTCGTCTTCGTGTCTGCGGCGAATTTGTCGTCAATTTGCTTTTGTAGTGGTTCCAAATGGCTCTCGCCTCAACACATCTTCTCCTTAAACCTTAGTGGTGTGAGTTTTCTTAATGTAGTTTGCTATCGTCGCGGTGGTAGTTCGCCCCTATTGCCGACTCTTTCTAATTGCGCTGTGTGTGTGTGTGTGTTGCTTGAAGTTTTCTTATTCGCCGTTCGCTCGTGCATTGTATTTGTAACTGGTATCTTATCGTTCAATCAAGTGTATGTGTGGGTGTCTGGGCAGGGGACCAATAAGAATGCGGCACTCTTAAAGTGAGTTCCACTGGCAAACAACTGTTTCAAACACAATGCCAGCAAGCAGAAACGGCCAAAGCAGATTGATTAAAAACAAAAAAAAGAGGAAAAAACACAAGCAAAAGTTGCCGTACCGAATAAAAAATAAAATGCATTTGGTTTTACCCATTTTATTTTTCTCATTTAAATGAAAAGAAAAAATTATAATGACAAAGTAGGCGACAAGAGATTATGAGTGGCGCACAACGGGGTGCGGGGTGTCGACTACAGATGCAGATGCAGATGCAGATGCTGATGCTGATGCTGATGATTATAATAACAGTTTTTGTGATTTTTGCTTGATTCTTGGTCCATTTTGTCGTTTGACGGTTTTCTTTGGCCGCGGCGACTTTGAGGCGCTTGATTAAAAAGCTTTTGCACTTTCCATGCCCCACGCCAGTCCCTGCAACAGTTTTCCTTTTGATTAAAATTACTTTGAGTGAAACTTGTGCCTCCAACTTGCTCCCTCCTCGTTCCGTTCAATGTGAGCCCAATTTACATTACTCCAATTCAAATTGAGATCGTCGCATTTGCATACAACTGAAACACTTTGTGTCGGTGAGAAGAAGACACCGACTTGGCTCCGTATGTGGGCCAAAGTAACATGTTAATCATCAAGCGGGTACTTTAACATGCCAACAACAGTCAGCGAAAGACCGCCAAACACAAATACTAAAGGGAGTGGCGACTTAGAGATACCCTGTCAGCTGCTCGAAAACATCTAAAATAGACTAGACTAGTTAATAGAATATCTGCAACAGTTTGTGGCAATTATAGTATCTTTAGCAGGACAACATTTTCTCAATTCCTCACTTAAATTATCGTTGATTAAAACTAGTTTTTAGTGCAAATTGACTAAAATTGATGAGTCGCTTGCCAAATTATGTTCAAGTTTTTATATATTTTGTAATAAGTTTAATAAATGATTTTAATTTCATAAAAAAAATCAGATAATCTTATTCAATTGATTAATATTATCAGTTTTAGGTTGTCATATTTGACCAACTTTTCTAACAAGCTTTTTAAATACATTTTTATCTAATTACGTAAACAACTTCTTTTTTTTATTAAATTAATTAAAAGCATATTCAAATAATTATGTTTTATGTTAAATTCTAAATAAATTGATGTTGATTTGATAAGACAAAATCAAAATGTTGGCAAGAATGTCATAATTCAGTTAATAACGTGGAGCAAATACGGCTGACAGAATAAGCCTTGCTGGTAAAAAGGGTATGTTGAACAATACACATTTAATATAATGCTGAGCATATGCATTAAAGTGCAGCCAGATAAGCTAAACCGTGGCAAGAGAGACATCTTGTGTCTATAATTGGGTCAGGCACACGTGCCACATGGCGGCCACAGCTGACGCGCAAGAATCGGTCCTGAAGGACACACAATGGCGCAGTCGGCAAATCACAGTTGGCCACAAATAGACACGCGCTGAATGTGGAGGGGCGGGGGCGGCAATAGAAGTAGGAGTAGCAGCAGCAGCAGCAGCAGCAGCAGCAGGAGCAGGAAGAGCAGCACCTGATATCGATGCAAAGTCTGCCACTGCCACAACGAGTGTGCTGCATTTGGCAATGTTTAATCATGGAGGATGCGGAAAAACAGATTGCAGCACCAGATGACGAGGCGCAAACAAAAGGCCAAAAGGTTAAAAGGGACGAGAAGCGAGTCGGGGAAGCCGACTTCAGACTGCAGACTGCAGACTGCAGACGGCTGGCTGCTGGCGCATCTTTCATTTTGGCAAACAAAGGACTCGACTCGGCGAGGATATGCGATACATCCACTTTTGCACATTGCCATGAGTTATGGGCATCTTAGGGATGCGGGCGCATATCGATTACGTTTACGGTGAAGACTTGCGGTCTTCTTTGGGCTTGGTATGATTTGCGTTTTCCATTTGACTGCCAAAAAAGGTGCAAGCAAAACGTGCCACAAATTGTCTGCGGCGACTTAACGATTAATTGGATTTATGTTTCAATGCTGGCAGACGCACTGCATCAATATATTCGATAATGCAGCAGCAGCAGCAGCAGCCGCATGCTAATGTGTGGAGCCACCAGAGAAGATCAGCCTGAGCATGTCTTGACCGACCAGGTGAGCAAGAGCAGCAGCTGCCGGGCTCTGTTGGGCCCTGTTGGGCTCTGCTGGGAGTTGGGGGCGGAGCAATCAACCACCGGAACAAACCAGCTAAATACACAAATTAACCCATTCAAACAAAAAGGGCTGCTGGCATTCTTGAAATGTGTCAAACGTTGGCAGCGCTAAGAGCCAAACAACAATCGACTCCAAATGAGCTGAATGCATATCAATAAAATCAACAGCAGCAGCAGCAGCAGCAGGAGAAATCAGAGTTTTCAGCTGCCAAAAGGATTCACGCCGCAAGTAAAAGTAAAAGTCGGCTTTTGATCAAGAAATTGCCGGAAAACTGCATGCATATTTTCTCAAATTCTCAAATTCTCACACTCAAATGGGGTCTATTGTCAATCATTTGTCATTCGAGTGCGCCGCAGAAGGGAAACGCACTTGGGCCTTGGCCAAAAGGTTTCTTTTGTTGATCTGCCGGGCTTGTTTTGCATGTGCAACCAATGCGAATCCTTTGCGGGACGCAGCCATTCATTCAGCACCATTCAAGCAGTCAACCATTCAATTCCTTTTTTCTGCTACCTGCCATTGTCAAAGAGTTTTTCGCCCGTTTTTGTTACATTTTTGCATAGTTTGTGTCGCTTTTCATTTATTTCATTGTTTTCCTCGCTGGCTACTTAAATATGCCTCATGCAGCAAACAACAACTTTAACGCAATTTGCACTGCGGATGCGTTGAGGAATTAGCCGAAACATCATTTTTAAAAAATACACATATATTTCCACGATTTTCCACGAACCGAAATTTGCACACTCTGCGACTAATCTGAGGCTGAAGACTGTTCAGAAATTTAGCTGGAAATGTCAGCTGTAAATGCACTTTTCTAGCTGGAATTGTTCCTTTTTTTACCATCTAAAATCGACTATAAAATACAAATTTAATTTTTGCATAATAGTTTAATTTTAATTGTGCAACTGTAATTTTAAAAGCTGAAATTTGACTTATGTTCTCAATGAAGAAATGGCATTCTTCCGATCGAAGTCTATTTGTAATTTGTTGAAGAAAACACACATTTAACTTTTATTAATATTATGTGTGTGTGTGGGGGGGGGGGGGGGGGATTGCACCACGACCTACTCGATGTACTGTGTCCCCTGCTCAGCCAATAGCTCCTCCATCAGCTCCAGGCTCCGCACGAATGTGAGAATCTTTGTTGGGCTGAGGTCTTCTTGGTCTTCTCTGAAGTTCTGAACAAGCACCCCCAGGATGCTGCAGCTTCTTCTAGTTCAGGCGACACATTCTGCTAGGATGTGCATCCTGCTCTCTTTCTTCAACTTACATATTTTATTTATTTATTATGTAGTTCATTCTGTAGCCAAAGGAATTTACCCCTTTCTCCAGCAGCACCAAAAAGTTGGCTTAAAACTTATTCGCACAAATTGCCTACAAAATGTCCTCAAACTGGCCAAGTAAAGTGATGGACTCAATTGTTGTTAGGGCAGCGATCTTTTGGTGTTTTGTATATGAGCATTCTCCTGAGGAGGCAACAAAACTGCATCCTTTTTTCACAGCCACTCGTCAGCCGGCAAAGGGCTGCTTCGGCCGTATTTTGCCTATGCTGCAGTCTGCGTTGTGCTTGGCTGACACTTTCTGCTTTTGGGCCTCGATGGAGGAGATAATCGGGAAACTAATCCTTGTGCTAAGCAGACCAACGGCGGCTTGTCCTAATTGAAATGCGGCGTTCTAAGCATTTTGGCGTGAATTAAACCCGACAAATGCATTTTGGCAGAGCGAAGCAGAATGCCGAATGCTGAATGCTGATTTCTGTTGTATAATGCAAGTGCATTTTGCAACTAAGGGGCACGAGTTGTGGTGTGTTGCATGCCACCAGCTTATTAGCGAAGATTGTCTATGCAGCAGCAGCAGCAGCCGCACAACAACTGAAATTGATTACCAAATGCGACGGGCGTTTTTGAGTGCTGCAGATTTCTGTGTGTGTGAGGCAGCCTGCCAGTGGCAGGGCAGGGGGCCACATAGAGAGCAGCAATTCCTTTTAATTGAAAATCTCTCGGCTGGCTTGTTGTTGTTGCAACACCCCGCACCTCCTCGCTCCGCCCTCTTCAACAAGTGCAAAAGCATTACGACATTTTTTCGTTGTTTATTTCGTATTTTTTTTTCTATTTTTGCAATTTCTTTGCGGTTGCAGTTCTGTGCGTTTAGTTGGGCTTTGCGGGGCGTGGTTGGGTTTGGGGTTTGGGGTTTGGGGTTTGGGGATCTGTTTTCCAAATGCATTCGATATTGCATTTTTGCATTTTGCTCGTTGCCAGCCAAACATACAAGGATAATAAGTACTTTAGCCGTATAGTAAAGGATACGGTATGTGGGGGTATGGGAAGGGGTGGGGTGGGCGTCGCTTGGCTTTTGCAACTTTTTGGACTGATTGACTTGCGCGGCGGCGGTGGCCAAAAACCCAAGCCATCATATTCTTGCACATGGCAAAGTTGATTGCAGCAAGGACTTGCGTCTATATTGCGCCCCAAAAAAGTAGAAAACAAAAAAAAAACAAAATAATGGAAAAGAATATTGCATCGGATGCATTTGGCTTGGCAAACAAGTTGAGTTGAGTTGAGCTGGCGGCAGCCAACCAGCTCCAAACAACCGCCCACAGGCAACAGCCAAACAGTCATGAAAAAAGTTTCGTTCGACCCAAAACACCCCGCTCCCCGCCACCCCTACCCAAACCCTTTCTACGCCTGCACTTCACTGGCTGCATGTGCAATGCATATTAGCTGAGCTGAGCTGTGTCCTGTGCCATCCACATGTGTGTGTTGGTGTGTGTTGGTGTGTGTGTGTGTGGTCGGACTGTGCATTGTCCTTTTGGTCGAGCCTCAGTCATTCTTCTGCATTTTATGGCGCTGCTTTTTTTTCCCTCCTTCTCTCTTCGTGTTTTTTTTTTTGTTTTTCTGCTTTTGTTTTTTACTGCCTGCTGGCTTTTGTTTGATTTGTGAAATTGCAATATGCTTGCTGGTTGCTGGAGCCCACACCAGGCGGCAGTTGTCCGCCCTACGACTGCATTTGTACGCATTATTTGCTGCTTGCTGCAGTTAGACTGCAGTGGCCAAGTTAAGACCCAAATTCGAGTTGGCAACACGAAAAATGCTCGAGCAATCAGCCCTGTAGAATCTTCAGCCCTTTGGCAATAAGCCAACCCAGTCGAGTGTGAATGGATACTCGTTTCTTAATTATATAATTCATTGTTTATGAATTGATGGTTTCCCTATTAAGTCAAAATAATTCAATAACAATTTTTAACAGTTTATTTTATTTTCTGATTTGATTATTTGCATTTTCAATATCATTTTTGCATTGAATATTTTAATTTGCTGTTAATTTCGTTTTCAAGACTTTTGTGCCACTCCTCCCTACATCCCCCCCCCCCCACCCCTTACCTGTGCATACAACTCAAACGCACTGCAAATATTGGCATCGACGCAGGGTTGCTATTCGGCCAGCCCCTTCCCCTGCCACATGCGCGAGCTGCCCCTTGGCTTCGCAAAACGCACTTCATGCCACACAAAAGTTGGACTGAGTCCAGTGTGGCGATGCCCCATTCTTCATTCTTAAAGGCCGTCGCACCCAGGCCCCCCTTTCCCCCCTCGACTCTCAACGGTTTTTTAATTCGAGTGCGTTTTTCATCAACGACGGCGTTCCAAGCGCACCGCACACTTCCGTTTAGCTCGACAAGCCGCACACACACACACACACACACACACACACACACACACACACACACACACACACACAGAGCGCGAAAGTCTTGAGGCTACGCTGGAGACCCTTCAGTGACCAACAGGCAACTGCGCCAGAAACGCAATGCCAACATCCACGGTTTACCCCTCCCCCTCCCCCTCCCCCACCCACTATTCCACCAACTCCTACTCAGACGTCAAGTGAGGAGAGTGAAGCAAAAATCAAACAATCAACAAAATAAAATCGCCGCCTGCCGCGCTCAGCTTCGCCTGACCAGCCTGCCTGCACCCCCCACCCCCTCCTCGCCCAGCCATTTGCCGTGACTTTTTCTTGCCTTTGTTCTGCTGCTGCTGCTGCTGCTGATGCTGTTGCTGCTGCTGCTGCTGCTGGTCGTTTGCTGCTGCTTTTATGCGCACGCCCCCAAAAGTCCAGTTTTTGCAGTCATCAAGTTTTTGAGTCGCACCCCATCCAGGCACTTCCGTCCGCAGTCCGCCCATGCCATGCTTCTTTGCCATGTCTTCGCATCCGTTGCATTCACTTTGGCTGCCCCCTGCCCCCTCCCCCTCCACACCGCAAGCCCTAACCTTCACAGAGCTCGTCTTGCTCGCTGCTCCTTCGTCTGACTGCAGTGCCACCCTTTATTTATATATATATATAAATGTATACATATAAATATATATATATTTTTGTGTTTTTTTTTTATTTTTGGTATTCTGCAGGCGGCAGGCGCTCTCTATATTTTATTTTTAATTAATTAATGCGAATGCAAAGTACATTTTCTACAAGTAAAACTTGTTTTGCAACTGGCAGCGCAACCCTTTGGGCGCTGACTACCCCAACCCTTGGCGCCCCACAGAAAGCGGGAGCTGCGCACAGCAGCCAGTCAGCAAGCCAGCCAGCCAGCCAGTCAGTCAGCCAGCAAGCCAGCCAGCCAGCCAGCCAGCAAGCCAGCCAGCCAACAAGCCAGCCAGCCAGGTAGTTAAGCAATTTTTGCCATGTCGAGCCTCCAAATATGCGGCACGAGGTGCACCACTAAAGAAATGCAGTTAATTTACTCAGAAGTAGCGTTGCCAACGGGTTGGGTTTGGGGGTGCTGGTGTTGGTGCTGGTGTTGCTGCTGGTATTGGTCGGGGTGGGTGGCAGACTGAAGAAGCAGTGCGCGCCAGCAGCAAGAAAAATGTTTGCTGCAGAAAGTTGCCCCACAGTTTCTTTTGTTTTTGTGTGCACGCCGTAATGTATGCAACATAATTCTTTTTTTGCGCTCTTAGCTGCCGTCGCAGATGCGTGTGTATGTATTTGGCGAGTCCTTGTGCGCCTTGGTCGACAAATGCGTTGGGCTCGGGGCCCTGCAACTGGAGCCTAGTTCTCTATACGTGTGTGCAACGTATGCAGTTGCTTCTTTTCAGCTGTGCGAGTGTGTGTCTCTGTGTGTGTGTGTGTGAGGCAGTTGAAAACTTTGCACTTTTTGCTGGTGGTAGTCGCTAGTGGCTGCGGCTCCTACTGCTGCAGGTGCTGTTGCTCCACGACCCTTTGCAGCATTCGTTTGGCTGACTTCTCGTTTTCCTTTATTTATTATTATTTTTTTTTTTTTCCTTTTTTTTTGAGACCCCGGAAAATGTAGCAAAAGTTATTTCTTCACGGCTTAGCGCTGCACTTAGTGCAAGTCTGTGTGTGTGTGTGTGTGTGTGTGTGTAGTAGTTGCTGTGGCAAGCTAGTCTCCAGGTTGCCCAATCGGTGGCTCACTGTCAGATGGGGTTTCCTCGATGCGCTTCAAAATGTTTAATCAGCATAAACTAAATTCCTTCTTTTTAATATTTTAAGTTGCTTTTTTAAGATTATTTACTGAAAATGAAAAACAAATATCTTCTTTAATTAATTAGTTTAATTACAAATCATGGCAGTTTGCATCCCGCCTAAAAATATTGTTTTCCACATTTAAAACATCAGCCAGAAACAATAGCAATTCTGATCCAATATTTAACCCCTTTGAGTGGTGGTTGGTCTACAGCAAAAAGTGAATTCATAAAGAGCCAAGCAGCTAATCCTTAAGTTCGTAGATCTTAATTAAAGATACTCTGTGTGTGTGGTTGGGACTCCCTAAAACTGTGCATTGCCAGCTGCCGCAGCCAGTGTCCTGCAAGCGTCCTTCTGGCCCACGCTCTTGGGCAACAGTTCAGCGACACGCAGCTCAAAAGGATTCACGCACGTCTTTCAATTCAGTGTTGCCAACCCCCGCAACCCCCGCAACCCCATCGCCCCAACACCAAACCGCTGCAGCCCAGCAACGATGCTGTCCCATATGCAAATACTGCGCCCACAACTCGATGATGCACCTTGAGCAAAGTATATGTTGGATGATAAAAAGAAATTGCAGCAATGCTCCGCTGCAAAGGTGGAAGGAGGAATGGGGAATGGGGAATGGGGCTGGGGCTGGGACGACAGACACATTTTAATGATGCATGCAACAGTAAACTGCAATCAGATATGCGCACATCGTTAGTCTTCAGCATCAGCCGCCGTTTGTTGATTATCTTAGAATGGAGAGCATGGCAAGAAAGAAGATAACTCATACGCTCCGTTGCCGACGACAAATACACATATATAGAGAAATTTATTTGCTCAGCAAATAAACGGCAGTCGTGTGTAATGTGTGTGTGTGTGTGTGTGCTTGTGTGTGCTAGTGTGTGTGTGTGTGTGCAGGAAGGCTTCGTCGTTCTCTTAGGGCTTGCCGCTGCCTTGTGGAAGCCCTAACGGAGGCACTTTTTTATGCAACTTCTTCAGCACGAGTGCTTGCCCAAGTTGACGTTTCAAATGTCAATTGTGTGCTTAACTGCATTCTTTTGACGTCGACGTCGACGTCGTCGTCGCCGTTGACTTTTCTTATTTGGTTTCGCGTGTGTGTGTGTGTGTGTGTGTGTGTGTGTGTGTGTGTGTGACTATTAGTGAGTAGGGCAACTCGCCTTTGCAGCGTTCTCATTCTTCGCACGAGGTCCTTTCCTGCCTGATGCAAGCCTTTTGTCTCATTTTTTGGTTTCTTTTTGTAGCAAAATGCGACTTGAAATGCCACAAAAATGTTCTAATTTCACATTTAAATTAACACAGCTTTTTTCATGTCATAAATAAAATATTTAAATTTAACTTAAAATACAATTTTAATAAATTATAGAAATAAACAAATATTTATAATGGGGAAAAAGTAGTTATTATTTTTAAAATCGATTACCGTCTGATTTTCATTTGATAAAACTCTTTTAATGATTTCTTTTTTGTTTGTGTATTTCAAATTCGATGAACTGCTTAATTTACAATTCATTTTGCTCAGTGTACGTTGGATATAAATAATTTCTTTTCTTTGGCTTTCACTTTGTTTGAGCGACGCGACGTTGCAGTTACTTTTGCCAAGTCGTCAGGAAAATATGCCGCATTCACACACACAGGCACACACAGCCACACACAGACACAGTTACAACTGCACAGAGCAAGCCAGTCAGGGAGAGGGAAAGGGAGGGAAAGAGAAAGAAACCCGAGTCAGACTGCAATCTTGCCTTCAATTAAGCTTTGACAAGTGCATTGCACACAGAAGCTGAAACAGAAGCCGAACCAGAAGCAGAAGACGCCACCCAGCAAAACCCACAAAAGCCCATAAATATGAATGACGATGAGGAATGCAGCAGCAGCGGCAGCAGCAGTAGCAGCAGCAGCATCGTGAGACTGAGTTAAGCCTGACTGCTTGGTCGAAAGGATTTGCCGGCCAAAACGGGTGCAAATAAAAAACAAGAAACAAACCTAAAAAAAATAGTAGACAAAAACTGAAGAAGGAAACGCAAATAAATGAATTGCACTCTTTCTTTAGCGAATTTTCTTGTGCTGCTTCTTCTTCTGCTGCTGGCATTTCAATGAACTGCAAAACTCAATGGCAGCTGCCTGCCTGGCCGTAAATAGAAGCACAGAGAAAACTTTGCATATTGTGTTTATTCTATGCCCACAGATACGGCGTCCAGGTAAAATACACAAAACAAAAAATTTACGAATGATTATCTTTTGCACGCCGAAGATTGAAATGCCCTTTTTTTTGACCGGAGACAACCCCGCTGATATGACGACTTTCACTAGAAATTTGATATATATATGTAGATATAGTTGTCTGATGTTGATGATTTTTGATTCCAAGTTGAGTCAGAAAAGCTGTTCAAGCATAAACTTATTATTCGACCGATCGCTTCAATGGCAGCTTCATGATAAAGTTATCTGTTCTGGAGACATAATAATCGAACAAGCCAAGAAATAACACAAGAACTGATCTTTCGACAGACTGTTCCCATGGGATCCATATAATATACCAGTCTCATCTGGAATACTTTTTGTCTAATTGTTAAGCGCAAAGCATGCAGCACATTGCATAAGTACCAAGGTAAAGCAAAGAGTTCCTTATACAGGAATTCATTTGTCGACCAATTGTTCTTATGGCAGTTTTACAATATTGTTTTTTGATGTGGAACATGGCTATATCGACTCGACTAACAATGCTGATCAAAAACATATACATTTTACGTAGTCCGAGCTATTTAAACGCGTTACAAAGCAGATCACCAAATTATAATACCCTCCACAAAGGGGTGAGTTTAATGCCGTCCAGGCCCAAGTCGAGCAGCTGCGCCGCCTGGCTTTTAATTAAGCGGGCGCAAGTCGCAGGTCCATTATGCTTAGATAATGGCAAGGCCGTCGCTCGGCTTGCATGGCTGGCAAGTTGAATGCGAATGCAAATTATGCGGCGAATTGTGTGCTCATTAATTAAAATTGAACCAAATTGACAGTAGCAGCAGTCGTTGTGGGTGGCAGGGGCAACTCTTTACCAAAGAGCTGGGCAAAAAAAAAAAATAAATCAACAACAAAAAATTGCAGAAGAAGAACTTGACTTGCCGCTGGAGCAGCATCAAAGCGCTGCGCTCATCATTACGATGCTGCTCAGCTCAGCTCAGCTGCCCAGTTGTCCAGCAGCAGCAGCAGCAGCAGCAGCAGCAACACAAGCGAAATCTGAAGCCGAAGCTGTCACTAAGCCAGCAGCAACTGTGCCGTGCCACGCCCTTTAACGCCCACGCAAGTTCTCAATGTCCACGCCACTGCACTTTGAGGTGAACACTCAAAAGTTTGCCTGGGCGCAAAAGAAGGGGGTGCCGCTAAAAAAAGTTATACACATATATATATATATAAATATATACATATATTACTTTTAGGCGGGGGGTGGTGGTGTGTGGTGGGGGGTGTACTGGTCTGGTCTGAGGCAAAATGCAAATCTTGCAGATTTTTAATTTCTTTTCAACGAAAATTTTATTTTCTGTTTGCATTTCTTGTTGTTCGCTGTGCCAAAAATAAAAGAAAAACGGCCAGAAACAAGCCAACCCTTTTTTTTATATATGTATTTGCCAGCACTCTGAAGCAGACTGATGATGAGGCTCATCATAATTAAGATGATGATGATGATGATGATGATGACGATGTTGCTGTTAAGCTTTGTTATTATGTATTATAGATTCATATTATGCACTTTTTAATTTCTTTTGTCTCGAGCCAATGGCCTCAATCTTCCAGCAGAAATGTGCTTGTGGCACTCACATTAAAAAAATATATCGTTCTCATTTTGATATATTATTCTAAATATAAAAAAAAATTTAAATAAAAATCGAAACTCATTAATTAATTAATGTTTTTTGTTATATTTTTATTTCTATATATTCGTAAACAATTAAATTATTTTAATGTTTCTTCCAAAATGTTTATTTTCTGTCATTTATCTTAATACTCACGTGACCATCTCTAGTCACGACACGACTCGACACGAGGCAAAATCGCAGCTAAATATGTTGACGCTTTATGTAGAAGAAATGCGTTTTTACTTGCCCCTGCCGCTGATATTTGTAAAATTAAAAATTCGCTTGCTGCGAGGCTTCAAGTGGGCTGCAACCCGAATATCCTTGGCAGGCAGAGCCACCCTTTTTTTATGCGCCAGGCCGCTGGGCTGCTGGTGTGGGTTGTCTTCTGATGCCGTTGCATTGCCAGCAAGTTGCTACTTGAGCTGTTCGTGCAATTTTTTAAGACTTTTTTCCATCTTCTTGGCCTGACATATTTTTCGGGGTGTTTGGGCTCACCACTTTGGGGTTGCACATTGTCTACTTTTAGGCGCATACACGCTGCAAATCCAAAGTAATGAATTGTGCCCCAGGCTGCTGACAGGCTGCAAAGACGGCAAGGAACTTGCATTGCCACCAACCCACCCAACCAAAATATACAGAAATGTAGCAACGGCTCCTAGGGTAGCCGAGCGACTTAACTGAACCCTTTGTCGCGCCACTTCACGCTTTGCTTGCTCACCCAGGACCTTTCTTGGCCAGATGGTTGCAGAGAAACAAAAAGGAATAATGCCCGAATCATGTAAAGCTATTTGCGTGCTGACCCATAGTGCACCTTGGCCGACATGAAAAGCGCCTTGAAGCATAACCAACTAACCACCGTTAATAACTTGGCACAGCACTCTGAGAAAGGAAGTCGTTTCCCATTTGCATGCGGCGACTTGGTCTCGAGATCTTTTCACTTTGCTGCGAGGGTGCACTTTTCACACGGTGCAATATGCCCCCGACCTGCCTGCCCGGCAAGCCTAGCAGCCCCTAGGCCCTAGGGTCGGCAATAATTTTTAATAATTTCCTTTGTTTAAATGGTTTTTCCTTTGAGTTGATCGCAACAATTGCGCTTGCATATGCACAACAAATTCCCACAGAGTCCGCAATTGAAGTGTTAGATGCAAAGATACAATTGCCAGCAAGTGGTCAGGCAGTTGCCGTTGCAGTTGCAGTTGCAGTTGCACTTGTGCAGATACAAGATAACTTGATTGCACTAATTTGAATGCTGCAAACAACAACAAAAGCAACAACAACAGCAGTTGCAGCAGCCTTAGCACAAAGAGTTCCCATGCCCACTGCTATTTAGAGCGACAACTGACAACTGTTTGGAAGTGTGGCAGGGGGCAGGGGCATATCCAAACACCCAAAGTTCGTCTAGCCATGGTGGCTAATGCTGAAGATTAAGGAAAACTATCTGCTTAATAAGCAGGCTATTCACTGCCCTATAAAATATGAAAAGATACATTTAGCTGATCGTTGCATAAATGCGTTTTACAACATGGCAAAACAATGCGAAAATTATTTATAATCCATTTTTGAAAAGTGAATCATGTTGGATGAACCGGATATTTGAGGTTCACATGAAATATTTAAATTAATATTTAATATATCGAAAATCATAAGATATTAAGTATCTTTTAAATGAGAATATATACAAAGTATAAAAATATATTAATTTATTGGGCTATATTTTCTATATTAAGCATTTTCTCTATATACTTTATTAAAAATGTGATGTTGAAGCGTTGCTAAGTGGATGGAAAAGTAGTCTGGTCATGGGCGCAGTCAGTGTATATTGTAAGTAGTAAAAGTCTAGTTCCGCATGGGACAATTGCTGGTTCCTTCTTCAGCAATATCAGCTGCTGTTGCTGTTGTGGCTGCTGGATCAGCGACAGACGGACAAATGGACAGACACCCAAAACACTGAGGCTCAACTGGTCTGCTAGGGGCTACTTCAATCAATTTCTGACAAGAAGTGTTAAATCTGCACAGTGGCACACACAGTTTAGCTGCAATTGTGAGCTGCTGCTGTGGCCGCTGCTGCTGCAGCAGTTGCTTTATTAGAATATCCGGCAGCTTAGAGGAGGCAAAGCAGACAGCATGTCTGCAAATGGTTGCGACTCTGCTCCACATTGTCATAATTCATAAATCAACTAATTCTCTGAAGTCGTTGGTGCTGGCAGTAATACTAAAACAACAAATAGCTTCGAAGGCGCACCACTTAATTGACACCACGACCAAGCGTCGAAAATCGGCCAGTCAACTTGGGAAAATACAAATCAAAATGACAACAAACAAAGTTCAGTCAACTTAACGCGCAAAAGGTTCCCATCGGGCAGCAGCCCGCAAGGGTTTCGAGTTGCCTTAATGAACCGCAACCAGCAACCAGCAACCAGCAACCAGTAAACAAAAGGTCAACTCTAAGAAGTGAAAGACAAGTCGACTAAAGTAATGTTAAGCAAAGACAAAGCCTAGAATCGACCACCAAAAAACAAGCAAACAATAAAGCTGGGCAAAGGAAAGGAAACGTCACGGCGGTTGCCCCCGTTTCCTGCGAAGAAGAAGAAGTCGAACCAGAAGAAGGAGCAGCAGAAGAAGCAGCAGCAGCAGCAGCAGCACCTGAAGATGAAAAAGAATAAGTCTTGGTTTCAATTACGCGTCAAAGATTTTCGGACTCCGAAGCAGCGGATGACTATGATGTTGATGACTGTGGCACGCTGTAATTGAGCGTGAAGCGTTGCAATGGCCAGACACCTAGTGACAATAAGGGACTTGGGTATGACGAACCTGTCGATCGAACTGGACATGGACAAACCCCTAAAAATTGTCCAAGTGGAGGCTAATGAACATTAATGTTTGTGCATTGTGTAATGTCGCGACTTTAATGTAAAGTGCAATGAAGCAATGCAAAGCCAACAACTAAGGGGGAGCGGGTAGCTACACTCAGAAAAACCATTGTCCCTAATTGAAAGTCGTCCTCAAAACCGAATGTTGTTCTGAAATAAATTTCCTAAAATTGGCAACATTAAATTAAAAAAAAGTCTGTTAAATAAATAACTTCTTTTTTTTTAATTTTAGAAAAATACATCGCACTTAGAAAACTATAAAATATGTTTTTAAGTTAAGAAAAATCTTCCACAGAATTGGAAAACAAAAAATTAGCTTCCGTTTAAGAACTTGACTTTTTGGCAATGAATATGAGAAGCACTTGGTGCTAAATGTAAAGTAAAAATCTTTTACTTTTCTCTGAGTGTAGGGTGGGTAGTGTTTGGGTAGGATGCAC
The DNA here is from genome assembly GCA_035043845.1 of Drosophila picticornis. Taxonomy (NCBI): domain Eukaryota; kingdom Metazoa; phylum Arthropoda; class Insecta; order Diptera; family Drosophilidae; genus Drosophila; species Drosophila picticornis. Next base: position 11,022,284 of record JAWNMR010000362.1, on the reverse strand, counting down.
CGGATGCACTCATTAAGTGCAGCCTTTGAACTGGTACTGGAACTCGTTCTGTTGTATGAGTTATGATGCCAGCTGACGAGCTGTCAGAGTTGACTAAGTCAGTCAGGCAAGTGGTTGGTTGGGTTGTTAAAGTTAATTCATTGCTTTCAGAGCAATGAGTAGGAGACACAGAGACAGATAAATCTGCCCTCATATTGCACTCAGAGTCGTTTATAGCACGTGTTAAACTGTTGTATCTGCCTGGCCTGCCCCTCGTCAGCTGCTGCTGTCCACTGCTCAATGCTCAAAATGCAAAACCATTTTCCGACAAATTTAATTTCATTAATGTTCGCTCGAAGCTTTTCTTTACTCATTTTTTGTTTTCCTTTTTTGCTGGGGCTGCTCTTCAAAGTTCTTGAAATGTCAATGCATTCGCGAAACTCTCTCATCAACGTTGGGCGAGGCAACTAAATTATCATAATGAATCCGACTGGGCGACTTTGCTTGCTCTTTCAACTACTTGAGTTATGCATCCAAGCCCTGTCCCCCCATCCACTATCCGCATCCCCATCCCCGTCCACACTTCTTGTGGCCACAAGTTGGCGCTGCGATTATATTTACAGCTAAGCGTCCTTGTGCCTCTCATCTACTGCCCTGGCCTGTCCTCTCGCTTACCGTCCTATTTCCCACCAGCTGACAGTTTTTCCTTTTAATGAAAATGTCACTTATAGCCGCCGAGAGTTTTTCAAGCCGCAGGGCGAGCGCAAGTTTTGTTAATATCCCGGCTGCCTTGGCTTACCAAGTCCTGCCCTGCCTGGACACTCGACTGAAATGCCATTGATTTTCTGCAACAGCGCTGACCAGGACGCTTCCATTCTGAAGCAGCTCTTTCCATACTAATGCAGCGGACATAATGAAGCAGCAGCAGGCAGATTTAAATGCTTTGCTTATTGGCAAACTTTAAGCCTTTTCCAAGAATTCTGCACCAATGCATAAATCAACAAACGCCCAACTACACAAATAGCCCAGCTGACAGCGGAGCTGCCATTGTTTGACCAAGAAAATCTTTTCATTAAATGCAATCACAATGGCAAAGAAGGAAGATGAGACGGAGAAGTAGACGGAGACGGAGCTGAAGGAGGTGCTGGAGACGAGGGGTCGACTTCTGAAACTGAGGCTGAGAACAATTGAAATTGCAATTGAATTTTATGCTTTACCGGATTTTATTGCGACTTTTTGACTCTCTGGTAAAAGTGAATTTGTTATGAAAACGAGCTGAACTCATCTTTGCATCTCTGTCCCAGGCTTTATTAGTTGTCAATTGAGAATTTTATTCTCATTTTCAATTTAATTTCCAAGTCAAGCTGTCCGCACTTGAATTAAATTGAATTAAATGCAATCAATTTGCTTATACGCAGTTACATTTAAATAAATTTACATTTGGTTCACACACACACACACACACAAAGCACTCGACCACGTCTCACAATTTCACAATTCAATTGAACTTTGTTGCCGCCCGTAACCCCTACGCGCCCCCTCTGCCCCCTTAGCTCCGCCCGAGGCGATGAGTCAACGCTTTTTGCAGCACTTGCTGCCTGTTGATGGCCTTAGTCATTGCATTGGACTTAATGACACCAACGTGTGACACCAACGTGTGCACTTAAACACAAATGCATCCGAATAAAACGGAGAATTATGGCAAATGTAGCCTTTTTCCTTCTAATATATACTATTTATATATGTGTATCTCCACCGTCGCCTACAGAACCCATCGATCCGTGGCTAGGCTCTTTGCGTGGACATGCAATCGCCTGCAATTGCCTTTTGGCCCTTTTTGTATACGCAAATTGAACACTTTCGCATTGACAGAAAAGTATAAAGCTGATTTGTGCTAAACGATAAGCTAACGTAGCCGGGGAAGGGGAGAGGAGAAGGAGGAGGAGGAGGAGGAGGAAAGTGTACCCCTGCAACCTCTAATTATTTCAAGGCATGTCATGAAGTCATTCCTCTGTCACGGATATATCTATATGAATGGCTGCTCGCACAACGCGCACACATGAAATTGAAACTTAAAATATTTGTTCTGGCCAAGAGCCCAAGGACTTGGTTAGCTGTGGACACCCACACCTCGAACTCGACGTTTACCTGTCCAGACATTTGCCAGTTGTTGTAGGTAATTTCCTTAATAACCCGCAGCCTATCACATTAACATATCTCACATTTGTCATAAAAATAAGTCAAACCCACCCCATGCCACCCACCCACACACAATGCCCCATGGAGCAAGCATTGCTTACGCAACCCGCCAGGTGTACTCCCAGTTGTAGGTAACTTCCCCCTTTCCAACCACTCCCCACCCCGCCATTTGGAGGCGTTTTGTTAAGGAAATTCGTGGCCGGTCAGGGCAAGGAAATGTTTATGCATATTAAGCGCTGGTCATATGCGTTCGTAATTACACTAAATGAACACACAAACACACACACACACACAACATACTTATTACGGCCAACACACACGAAAATTGAATTATTAAGGCGCCTTCTTCCCAGAGGCGTTGCCTCCAAACTTAAGTTAACAAATGGAATTGCGTGAGCCACTTTCCAACAATTTTCTTGACCAAAACTTTACCAACTTTACTCCTTGCGATGTCGTCAACAAATTATTTTTAAAATACCCGTAGATATTATTCTCTTCTTTAGTTTAGTTAATTTAATTTTTTCTTATTAAAAATAAGCCAGAAAAGAATAAGCCAAAAAAATATTTTCTTGTGCGAAACAAAAGAGTTGGTTTTTTAAGTGTAAATTTATGATAAGAAACATAAATGTTTAAAACATTAATCAGTTCAATATAATATTTATAATAAGTCAGCAAAAGTTCAATATAACTTTGATTGTTTGTTGTTTTTTATTTTTGCATCGAGATTTGTTCACATCGTTCTGAATATTTATTGCTTTTCTCAATAAAAACTCAAACTAATTTTTGCTCTATTTTTGCTGTACTCATGCTGACATCAATGTTATAATTATTGCATTACGTAATCAGTTTTATATATTTAATTATAATGTGGCAGCTATTTGATGTAGTGGTCCGATCTGTTCATATCCAACTTATTTACTGTCTCCAGCAAAAGGTTGTATACCAAGTTTGGTCAAATATGCATTTAAACTAAGAAAGTCCTACGTCTACCAATTCAGACAGACAAAAATGGCTATATTGACTCGGCTTGTGATACTGATCAAGAATATATATAATTAATGGGTTCCCCAACTTCTGCACAAGTTCATAAAGAGAAGTAAAAAAGTCTGTCTACCAGAAAAACTTAGTTTATTGGAATTCTTGGCTTGGGTTATGTTTAAGTCAAGCACAAAGTACTCGTAATAACCTCAGCCAGCGTTTGAAAAAATACGTTACAAAAAGCGAGCATAAGGCATATTTTGTTGTATTTTTTATTTTTTGAAAAGGTGGCGATAAGTTACTGCAGCATTGGGTCTATGGTGGCATGGTATGGTTTGGTGGTGGTGTGTGCCTTACAGTTCCATTGAGTGCGCCTTGCAATGGGTTTTCCTTTACGCTTCGTGCTTAAGCGAATGGCTGTGTATGTTGCATATGCAGCACGTGGCAAAGGTAACGGCTGAAGTCGAAGTCGAAGTGGAAGTCGCTGTCGACGACAACGACAACGACAGTTGTTTTCCCAGAGCGTCTTGAAGACGTTTGCCGAGTGGGGTGACTTACTTACTTACTTACTGAAGCGGCATCTGGCAGCTGGCTGGTTGGAGGGTACGATAGGGTAGGGCTGTGTAGGGCTGTGTAGGGCTACCTTTGATTGTGAGTTAATTGAGGGAAGCGGCCGGGACAAAACTCAACTGCCACGCACCAAGGCGGTTGTTGAGGAAATCACTGAGTTGGTCAGACTGTACCTCGTTTTTATTGCCATATGAAATATGAGTGGAAAAGCTGCAAGTTAAACGTAACAAAGGCAAAGGCACCTAGATAAATGGGTGGGTGGGTGTGGGTGGTGTAGATGTATGAGTTGGAGTGCTTCTCTATCATTTGGTGTGCGCTTGAAATTGGCTTCGTGACGCTTATCGCGATCAATAAATAATATATGAGCAGCGAAAAAAAAAGCGAACAAACTACACACGACAGTAGAAAATAAAAAGTATCTGGCAGATACATTTGAGTAATTTGCGTCGTTAGCATTAGACAGAGAGGCAAATAATAATAATAAAAGAAAGTACGCTTGATTACAATGAAAATGTTTTTAATGCCACACACACACACACACACGCACACACACACACACACTTAGGCAAGCGGACAGAGAAAGATATCTGCATAGATAAAGGCAGCAACTACTGCTGCCCCCTCGCCCGAGTAGCATGGGAGGCCATGAGAGACTACTATATGATATAGAAAAACTCACGTTAGGCGTGCATTTTTTTTTCTTTTTTCATTTTTTGATATTAAAAGCGCGATAAGCAACAGACACGAAACGGCAGACAGGCGTTTGGACAGTGACGGACATCAGGTAATAGACAAAAGCCTCGCCACGGCGCCTGCCGCTATGCAACAAAACATTCAGGCAAGAAGCATTCAGCGCCAAAGTCGAACCAACTGACGGACTTTGCCGTCCCTTTGCAAACAAATACAATGCCCAACAACTTGGCCACATATGGCCATTTTTACAGGCGCACAGCATTGCGTGTGTGACTCAGTGTGTGTGTGTGTGTTGTGTGTGTGTGGCACAGCTATCTAATCAAGCACTGAAAGACAATAAAAGCGAACACACACAGAGACACACACAGCCACGGCAAACAGCGACCACAAAAAGTGCTCATGTCTAAAACAATAACAGGAACAACAGCAACTAGAAAAACCTCGTAGATATTGATACTCGTATGCAGAGTTGAGAAGGGTGGAGGGTTGGAGTTGGGAGCTGGTGCTGGGGTCTAAAACTGGAGCCAGCTACTTTTCGCTGGCTAAGTGCAATGGCTACACTGCGAGACAGTTTGCTCAAGCAATAAATGTTTTTTCAGTGACTTCTTTTCATAATTATGCAAATATTTGATGAGCATTAAAAGTGTTTGTAAGAGGGAAATACATTTATCTAAAACTTAATAAATATTTTTGACTATTATTAAATTAAAACACCGCTCTCAAATGATGCTTTCTTAAAATTATTATTAAAACATTAAGAAACTTTTTTAAGTGTTTTTAGTTTAATAATTGTATCTTTTATTTATCGTTTTTATTAGTGATCAACATACACAAAATACATCTTAAACATGTTAATTTTGAATTAATCTCATTTTTGTTTTTAATATGTATTATTTTTATATGATTTATAATATTCATAACACATCGATTTGAAGGTGCTTTGTGTGTTTTTAGCCTGTCGCATATGGACCAAAAAAATAGAATAAAATAAAATAAAATAATATTCATTCAAATAAAATGTGACAGATTTTCTGTTGTTTCTCTCAGTGCAATGGCAATGACTGTGACTGCCGGTGCTGCTCCACTTGAGAGCAGTTGGAAGTTATTGATATCTATAGAGCCGCCATATGGCGAACTAAATCGGTATCGCGTCTATAAAAGTATTTTCATGTAGGCAACGCTATCTCCACATATATATAGCAATATATATGTGAACCACATACAATCATATAACTTATCAGTCTTATCAATGAGCTTAGCTGCAAGTCAAGAATAACAAAATGGCATTGAGCCCTGGCAAACAGCTTGATTAGCAGATGCACACAAACAGGATATGAGTGTATCTAGCCACTTGCTAAAGTATCCTTTCTGAGCATCAGGTATGTGAGTGTGTTTAGTTACTTTCAGAACTATCCACTCTCAGCACACGTTATGTAAATGTATCTAGCTACTTGTAGAAGTATCCTTTCTGAGCACTCGTTAGACTCGCAGTAATAGTTGCATTTTATAGCAATTCCCATTCAGACCGGCAACCTTTTTTGCCTAATTTTGCGACAAACTTTTCACATAAACATTAAAATCTTTGGCGCTGTCTTCACACACACACAAACTTACACACAAACTAACACATACACAAGGTCGACCCGAGCAAAAAGGACATTTTCTTTTAGCATAATTTTCGCTTGAATTGTGCTCACAAAGTTGCTGCTGCTTCTGCCAATTCTCCTGGAAACAACTGCCAGGAAAGTTTTGTCCGCATTACAAATGTAATTCAAATGTGTTTTGCGTAGCCGGATTAACAATTGCAGCCAGACGGGCTTTTAGTGGACTTCTTTTGGGGTGGCGTCTACTTTTGTTTTCCAATTACTACAAAAAAAAAACAAGTTGAAAGGTGTTTTGTACCAACTTTTTGAGGATCGACAACTTCCGACACAAAACCAACAGAATTCCGTTCAGGTAACGCATCGAAAATCGGAACTGAATTCTCTCGCTCTCAGTTTATACCTCTTTGTGTCAACCACTAACGAACAGAAGCCAAAACCGCCCCTTTTGGGTTGCTGCTGGTCTCCCTGCCTCGCTGCTTCCTTCCTCCTCGATCATCGGCTTGTGCGCACGCGCATTCAGGCATTTAGTCCAAACCCGAGAGTGTCGAGTCGAGACCGAGTCGAGACCGAGTCGAGACCGAGTCGAGATCGAGTCGAGTCGAGATCGAGTAGAGTTCGAGTTCGAGTCTCAAAATGTGCCCAGGTGTGCGCACTGGGCTCGTGGCTGCAAGTTGTGGCACGTACTTTTTCATGATGTTGTTGTAGTTGTTGTTGCCTGTCATGCGATCGCGATTGCGATCATCATCATCATCCACAGCAGGCACACACCCATACGGGTCTCTGGGGGTTGAGAATGCGAGCACTCTCTCTCTCTCTCTCTCTCTCTCTCTCTCTCTCGCTCTGTGGTTCTCTCTGTGATTTCTGCCTGTGCATTTTGTGATTATTTTAGCAGTTGGCAATCTGCTCTCGCTCAGTATCCAAAATCGAATACAAGTCTCAAATAGTCGTAATGCCTAATTGCATTTGTGTCAATTAGACGAATTCGCTGTCATATTTTTATGTTGAGGCCATCAAATGCGATGAATTTTTTAACGGATTTCGAAAGCACTTGACCGTAACGCAATTGTGTCCAAGTGTCGCCAGCTAGCAGGCCAGTCAGCTAGCTAGTCTGGTAGCCAGCTAGCCACCCGGCCCAAGTTGAGTTAAAGCATATTTTAATGATGACACCCGGCCAAAAAATAACAGCAACAACACCAGCAAGAGACACCAAGGAGAGGTGTGGAAGGAGACCACATGGCTGTGCCACACTTTGTACGTTTGTAGGCAGCAGGCAGTAGCCAGCAGGCAGTAGCCAGTAGGCAGTAGGCAGTAGGCAGTAAATGCGATGGGTACATTACCGTGTGCCGCGATCTGTGAAGGCACATTCCAAAGCACACTTTCAGATACATTCGCCCTGTGCATACCACACATATATATCTGTGTGTGTGTGTGTGTGTGTGTGTGTGTCTGTGTGCATGCAAAGTATCTGCCTGCTTTATAGAACCCAAATGTGAATGGAACACAGCAAATTGTGTGTGGTGTGTGCTGATAACAGCTGCGACATAAGTACAATAAAACACATAGAAATTTGTGGTATTATTAAAGTAGTATTTAATTGATGAAATTTTAGAATTTAGAATTCGATTTTCATGTAAAATCGTTTTTATGGCAAAGTTATTTCTTTTCAATCAATTGATCTTTGTATTTATAGTATTTTTTGAATTTTTAATGGGATTTTGCTCTTTTCGGTAATTTTTTCATGGGAATATTATCGTTTAAGTCTTCCTATTACGTAAGAAATTTTTAATTTTAAGCTGTCTTTTTTAACATAGTTTGTTCTTTATTGCAATTTATTAATTTTTTATTAAAAAATCTTAAATTTAAGATAATATAATTAACTATTTTTTTATATACAATTAATTTACTTTTGAATCTAGATCTAAAAATATCCATGGAATTTTAGAATAAGAAATCTTATGCACAGTAAATTCAATTGTATTCATTAAGTTTTCATTACAATATTCAGTCAATGATTGATAAATGTAATCAGACTGAAGAAAAAGAAATAATATATGCGACTGGAAATATTGAGAAATTTTGAATAATTTTCAGTCTGAAGCAGACAATTGATTAGAATGTTCAAAGAAAACTGTGCATGTTGAAGAACCTCCTATTTGCTGCTCAGACACCCTGTCTAGAGAAATGCGTTAAGGTCGTAATTATGTGCGCTGCTGTCGCCTGATGTTTCCACTGTAGCACGTTTGTAGGTGGCAAGTTCATAGGGAGCCAACTTTCTTTGATCCCTGGTGCGCTATCAAAACTATGAAAAGGGCCATATGTTATTTTGGGCTCTCATGCCGAGGGTTGGTCGATAGCTGTTTGAGCAAGGCTCAAGAGAAGCCGTTGCTGTTGGTGCATTGAACTTTCCCATTTTTAAATGATGGAAATTGCTTGCCTCAATCTTGTTAACCAATATTTTCTTCTCTTGCAGGAGGATCTATGATGAACGACGGAGAAAAATAACGCTTTGTTTGTGGTAAATATTTTTTGGCAAAATTGTACCCATATTAAACGAGATCTGTGACTGCAGCGGCATTTCTGCAGTTCCCATCCCAAGCCCAAGTTTGATCCTTGATATGAATATATACACAAGTATGTGTGTGTGTATGTGTTTGTGTGTAAGTATGTATGTGTATAGGGGTGGCTCTAAACGCTGCCTTGCAAGCTGCACGCTTGCCAAGTACAGTCCTTTTGAGGGACCCGAACACAGGACACACATAGGGGTGGGGTATGGACGGAGTTTTGTTGACATTGACTTGGGCAACGGGCGGGTTGGTTGCCTCTGTGCGCCTCGAGAACTGCATTCCAATGCAATTAGATGGCAAATGCGACTTTGTTGTCATGGCAATGCTTTAAAATAATCGCCTCCCGTAGGGGAGGTTTCGGTTCTTGGAAAACTGCATATGTCATTTATACAGAGTTCCATGAATAAAATCCGCTTTCTCCAACTACTCCAACTACATCAGCTAAAAGATAAGTTGCGAGTTGACAGACAGACTCACCGTCGAGTTTGAATAGTAAACTTCATTTTTTAAGAGCTCAACAAACTAAATAAGTATGTAAATTCATTTCCTACAGTAATTGAGGGCGTATATGTTTTTTTTCTTTTCATTTAGATAGTTTTCTAAAAGTTTCTTATTTCCCTTAATTTACTCTAAGTTTTTTTTTTGTATTTTTTCTAGTGTTAGTAAATAATGTTACCAAACTAATTTGGAATATATTTACTTATTTATAGCTTAAATTTTCTCATAACAAATTCTCAAAAAACTATTTAAATAAATATCATTATCGATTTATTTATTTAACCTTTTCTCACCTCGATTATTGTTTAAGATGCTTAAGAGGAATTCTAAAATATTATTTTACTGATAAATAATGTTTTGGTTTTGAATGATTTTAAGATAACATTTCTGCCAAATTAATATAAATTCATACTTCTTAAAAATGCAGAGTAAATGAGATTTTTTTATTATCTAAATATGAGAAACGTTCGCTGATAGATACAAAAGTCGAAACTTGGCAGAAACGCCCCCCAAATTCAAAGTGACTTTGACGCATTATGTGCTGGCGGAAAGTTTCCGAGTTCCAAAGTTCTCTTATTGATTATTTTGAGTGCTTACGCATTCGGTTCGCTGGGCATATGCAAAAGTATCTGTGTTTTCACAAACAAGTAGCTGTGTAGCTGTGTAGCTGTGTATCTATGTAGCCGTGCCGAAAGTAAGTCAAACTTGCTTATCAGCCGAATATAACACATTCGTTATCTCCAGTTATTGTTCACGTATGTGGTATATGATATAGTCAAAAGGGGATGGCGAGGAGCACACACAAATGGGAAGAAGTTGCCAGCTAAATAAGCTCAAGTGGAGAAATTAGATAAAAACCTGTCGCATTCTAAAAAAGGGCAAAGGGTTGCCTTTAGCTGAATTAAGGACTAAAACACACACACACACACACACACACACATACACTTACACGTCGATTACAGCTTCCTTCCCTCTGCCTGGGCGGGGAGGGCGAGCAGAGGCAAAGGTCAGGCGAGAAGAGTCAACCCCCGAGCAGCAGCAACCGAGCACCAACCAATCAAGTGGCCACCCAAACCAAAAGCTTTTGGCTCGCCACTTTTACTTTCCATTTAAACACCCCCTGCTACCCACTACCCCCACTACCACCATTCCTATCCGCAACCATCCCTCTCAGCGCCGTCGCTGGCTGTTTGCAATTAAATTGCTCGCTTATATAAAATAATTCGGTATTTTTATTTAGTCAAAGTCTTGTTTGTGACTTCATCTTCTACTATATATTCACAGAAACACTTTTTGAACGCAAGCAAGGATTATTCAAGACAACAACAGAAACGAAAGCCAAAACAAAAAGAACAAAAAAAACAAAAACAAAAAAAAACAAAAATACAAAAATATATAACACGAAAACGAACAAATTTCAACGCAAGTTCTCGACAAAGAAGCCGAAAAAAAATACTTTTAGAGAATTACATATAAATATCAAAGCGAAACCTAACGACAAGCAAAATAAGTAAAAAGAAAAGGAGGAAGAAGAAGCAGAAGAAGAAGAAGAAGAAGAAGTGGAGGAAAAATTAAACGAAGACCATTAAAAGAAAGAGAAAACAAAATCAAAACAAATTGAAATAACATTAAATGCAAAGGACATTCGCATGTGTGTGGTGGTGGAAAGAAAATTCAAAACAAAATTCACAATTAGAAAACGCAGAAAAAAACGTAGAAAACGTAGACGCAAAATCGACAAGAACAACAACAACAACTGCAACAAACTGTCAACAACGACAACGCGAACAATTTTGAATTGTAACATTTCGACAAACAAGTTGAGCGAAAGCAAAATTTCAAAGTTTGGCGCAACTAAACGAAGACAGCGAGAGCGAGATAGCGAGAGTGGAAGAGCAAGAGGAAAAGGAAGAGAAAGAGAAAGAGAAAGAGAAGGAGATAGAGGCAGCCCAGCCCAAGGATAAAAAGAAGTCACAAGAAGAATCTGAAGTCTTGGGCCAGGCGGAACAAAAAGTTTTGAAGCAAAGCATAGAAGAACACACACACACACACATCGACAACTCGGACCTACAAAAACAACCAGCTAAAGGATAAAGATACTGTTTACTGATTACAGATTGCAGATTACAGATAGCAGATTACAGATTACAGATCGGGCAGAGCCCGAAGAGACTCAAACTTGAAATTACACATACGCCGCCTGAGCGCAACAGCGGCGAATTACAATACTCAGAGCAGAAAAAAAAGAGGGGAGCCAGGAGAACGCGGCTACGACAACGCCGACGACGACGACGACGACGGCGACTACGACGACGACGACGACGTCGAGTGACAGCCAATCACAAGCGAAGGCGAAACGCGCTCTCGCTCTCTCTCACACTCTCTGTCTGTCTCTTCTAATCGCAAGCAGGAGAAGTGGCCTGCATGTGTGTGCCTGATTGTGCTGTGAGAGAGCAACCGAAAGTGCAAGAGCAAGAGCAAGAGCAAGAGCAAGAGCAAGAACAAGAGAGCAACGCGGCAAGGGCAAGTGAGGAGAGGCAACGTGGAGAGGAGAGCGCGCGCTGCTGCTGCTGTTTGGCATCATCTTATGATGTCATCAGAGGAGTACGACGCGGACTGTTTTGGTTTGTACAGCGATGAGAACGATGTGCTGCTAAAGGCAACAACAATAGCAACAGCAACAGCAACAACAACAACAACAATAGCCACATCGGAGATAGAGGCAGAGTCTAAGCAGCAGCAGCAACCCCCACAACTGGCGAAGAGCGTCGCGATTGCGCTGCCACCACCAGCACCGCAGCCACTGCAGGCAAGCAACGGTAACGGCAGCGGTAACGTTCTGGCAACACCAGCACTAACACAAACAAACGGCAGCGACGACACGGCGAATTGCGGCGAAAACGTTAGCGAAGCGGAGAAGCATTGTAAGGGCAGAGGCAGCGACTCGGACGACGACGATAACGACAACGACAACGACGAGGGCGACTCTGACTCGGACGACGTCGTCGTAATCGAAGCAAGCAACAACAAGGCAACGACAACGACAACGACGACGACGACGACGGCAGCAGCAGCAGCACCGCCAACAGCCAACAGTAACTGTCGCAGTCGCAGTCGTAGCAATCGCCGTAACGCACACAAACGGCAAATCAGTCAGTCAACGGCCGTCGGCAAGACAACAACGAGCGCGGCTAAAAAACCAATTGCGACTCTTGCTGCAACCAAAGTTGCCAGCAATTGCAACTCGAACGCGAACTTGGTGAGAAATCGTCGCACGCGCACGCGATCCTTGAGCAAAGACTTGAGTAACAATAACAGTAATACTAACGGTAACAGTGTCAGTAATAGTGTTAACAATAACAGCTGCAGCAACGGCGGCGCAACGGCAACCGCTGCCTTCATGAGTAGCGCTGCTGCGGCTGCTGCGGGTGCCGCTGGTGGTGCACTTCACTACACTAACAACATTAACAACAACAACACTGGCAACATCACAAATTTAAGCCCAACAACAATTGCAACAACATCAGCGGCAACAGCAACAGGATCAACAGCAACTGCTCTATCCGGCTGCAGTTCGCCGGGTTCGGTAAATTCCGCCTCATCGCTGTTGACAGCTGCCTTTGGCAATCTCTTCGGTGGCACATCGGCGAAAATGTTAAACGAGCTGTTTGGGCGGCAAATGAAGCAGGCGCAGGATGCGACCAGTGGCCTGCCACAGAGTCTAGACAATGCGATGCTGGCCGCTGCCATGGAGACGGCAACCAGTGCGGAGCTTTTGAGTGCTGCTGGCTTGGTTAGCAGCCTTAATAACAGCAGTAGCAACAACAGCAAATTGCTCAACAATAACAACAACAACAATAACAATACGCCGCTCAGCAATGGCAATAAATCCAATAATAATAATAATGCCTCAATATCGCCAGGATCGGCGCATTCCTCATCCTCTCCCAAAGGCGGCAACAGTCGGCGTGTGTCCAATTGCAGCGATCGCTCACTGGACGCCGCAGCAGTTGCATCAGCAGATGTTGCTGGCGGTTCACCGCCGCGTGCGGCTTCAGTGAGTTCGTTAAATGGTGGCGCTAACAATGAGCAGCAGCATCAGCAACAATTGCAACACGATTTAGTTGCACATCACATGCTGCGCAACATATTGCAGGGGAAAAAGGAGCTAATGCAGCTGGATCAAGAGCTGCGCACAGCAATGCAACAGCAGCAGCAGCAACAGCAGCAGCAGCAGCAGCAACAACAGCAGCAACATCAGGAGAAACAGCAACAAGAGCTGCACTCAAAGCTCAACAACAATACGACCACCAACAACAACAACAATGTTGTCACCGAGAGCATCAATTTGATTGAGGATTGCGAAATGTCGGAGATAAAAATCAAAAGTGAGCCGGAACTGCTAATAGCAGCAACAGAAGCACCGCATTCGCCGCACGGTGGCAGCAGTCACAGTCACAGCAGCAGCAGTAGCAGCAGCAATAGCAACAGCAACAACAGCCACAACAGCAGCAGCAATAGCATTGTCAGCAATGACAGTCTGCGTCGCAAATCCTCTGACTCGCTGGACGAGGAACGAGCAACTCCAGCAGCAGCTGCAGTAGCGGCAGTGGCAATAGGAGCAACAGTTGCGGAGGCAAGTGAGCAGTTGCCCACCAAAAAAGAGGCTGTCGAAGATTTGCTGGACGAGGTGGAACTGTTGGGTTTGGCTGGACACTCGGGACACTCACGCAATTCGGATATGGAATCGCTGGCATCGCCCAGTCACTCGGACATGATGCTACTGGACAACAACAGCAAGGACGAGGTGCTGGACAACGACGACATCATCGAGGATGACGATGACGATGAGGAGGAAGATGATGATTGCATCGAAACGAAACGTGAGTCCAACAACAGCACCAACTGCCTAAAGAAACCAGGCATGGAGCTGAAACGCGCCCGTGTCGAGCACATTGTGTCCAGCATGCGATGCAGTCCCTCCTCCGTCCAGGCACATGCTGGCCAGCTCCAAGTGAACGGTTGCAAGAAGCGAAAGCTTTATCAGCCCCAACAGCATGCCATGGAACGGTATGTTGCTGCTGCAGCGGGTCTAAACTTCGGCCTGAATCTGCAGAGCATGATGCTCGACCAGGATGACAGCGAGTCCAATGAGCTGGAGTCCCCACAAATCCAACAGAAGCGCGTGGAAAAGAATGCGCTGAAGTCACAGCTGCGATCCATGCAGGAACAGCTCGCCGAGATGCAACAGAAATATGTGCAGCTGTGCTCACGGATGGAGCAAGAATCAGAATGCCAGGAGCTGGACAACGATCACGAACAGGACATGGACAGCATGGAGCAGGAACAGGAACAGGAGCACGAGCCAGAGCAGCAACAGAACGATGACATTGAGCTCTCCCATTCACCCAGCCTAAGCGAATCCACGCCCAAGGATGCAGTGGAGCGTGCCGGTTCCAGTTCTCCGCCACTGAAGCCACCCAGTAACAATAGCAACAAGAGTAGCAGTGAAACCACACCCAACATGCTCACGCAGATGATGAGCAAAATGATGTCCAGCAAACTGCAACAACAGCAGCAGCAGCAGCATAATCCTCTAGTGGGCGTGGCACATCCTGCCCTGCCCCAAGGATTTCCACCGCTACTTCAGCACATGGGCGATATGTCGCATGCGGCTGCCATGTATCAGCAATTCTTCTTCGAGCAGGAGGCGCGTATGGCCAAAGAGGCTGCCGAGCAGCAGCAGCAGCAGCAGCAACAACAACAGCAGCAGCAGCAGCAACAACAGCAGCAACAGCAGCAGCAGCAACAGGAGCAACAGCGTCGCTTCGAGCAGGAACAGGAGCAGCAGCGTCGCAAAGAGGAGCAACAGCAACAGTTGCAGCGACAGCAACAACACTTGCAACAACTGCAACAACAGCAGCAACTCGAGCAACATGTTGCCGCTGCAGTTGCGGTCCCACGCGCCCAACTCCATCCGCCCGCCCGACTACCCACAAGGATGGGTGGTGCTGCCGCACACAGTGCTCTAAAGTCCGAGCTCTCGGAGAAGTTTCAAATGCTGCGACAGCAGAACAGCAACAACAACAACAGCAACAACAGCAATAACAGCAACAACAACAACAGCTCAATGATGCGAATGTCTGGCACGGATCTGGAGGGTTTAGCCGATGTGCTCAAATCAGAGATAACGACATCATTGTCCGCATTGGTGGACACGATTGTCACCCGCTTCGTGCATCAGCGTCGTCTGTTCAGCAAGCAGGCGGATTCAGTGACCGCAGCAGCGGAGCAGCTCAACAAGGATCTGATGTTGGCCTCGCAGATACTCGATCGGAAGTCGCCGCGAACGAAGGTCGTCGCGGATCGGGGAACGGGCGCCCAAAATGGTCCGACGCCAGCAACACAATCAGGTAATAATGGTTCACTACTACTAGCTAATAGTCAAATGCCCGCACAGCAGCAGCAGCAGGCAAGTCAAAGTCAAAGTCAAAACAGCAACAGCAGCAGCAGCAACAGTAATGTTGTCAATGCACAGCAGCAACAGCAACAGCAGCAACTTGCACAACAGCAGCATAGCGCACAACAGCAACTTGCACAGCAACAACAACAGCAGCAGCAACAACAACAGCAGCAGCAGCAACAACAGCAGCAGCAGCAGCAACAACAGCCGCAACTAAACCAATCACAAGTCATGTCTGCAATGGCTGCTGCGCAGCAGCAGTTGCCCAATTGCCAGCAGCTAATTGCTGCACCACGTTTAAATGGCAATCAGCTGTCGTTTGCCTCACCCGCCGCAGCTGCTGCCGCCGCGATGGGTCTGCAAATGCATCATGCTGCCGCCGCGGCAGCAATGCAACAGCAGCAGCAGCAACACCAGCAGCAACAGCAGCAGCATGCTAGTGAGGCAGCTGTTGCTGGAGGCAATGCGTCCAATAATGTTAGCCAAACGAATGCCACTAACAATAGCTTAAGTTCACTTAATATACCACCACCTCACATACGTCCCTCGCCCACAGCGGCGGCCATGTTTCAGGCGCCCAAAACGCCACAGGGCATGAATCCCGTTGCAGCCGCAGCGCTCTACAACTCGATGACGAGTCCCTTCTGCCTGCCACCAGATCAACAACAGCAGCAGCAGCAGCAAGCCGCACAGCAGCAACAGCAACAGCAGCAGCAACAGCAGCAGCAGCAGCAGAGCGCACAGCAGACCCAACAGCAATTGGAGCAGAATGAGGCCTTGAGCCTGGTCGTAACACCCAAGAAGAAGCGTCATAAGGTCACCGATACGCGTATAACACCACGTACCGTTAGTCGCATATTAGCTCAGGATGGCGTTGTGCCGCCCAGTGGACAGGCAGCAGCAGCAGCGGCTGCAGTTGCTGCCGCACAGCAGCAACAGCAACAACAGCAACAGCAGCAGCAGCAGCAACAGCAGCAGCAGACCAACAATAACAATAACAGCAGCAATGCAACGCCAGCACAGAGCCCAACGGGTCGTGGCCAATCCACGGGCACATATCATCCGCCACCACCACCACCACCACCCATGATGCCGGTGTCCTTGCCTACCTCGGTGGCCATACCAAATCCATCGTTGCACGAGTCCAAGGTCTTCTCGCCGTACAGTCCATTCTTTAATCCTCATGCGGCGCCGGGTCCACACGGTCCGCCACATGGCGGGCAGCCAAGTGCTGCCCAGTTGCACCACCAGCACCACCATCCGATGCAGCTGTCGTCGAGTCCGCCGGGCAGTTTGGGCGCCCTAATGGATTCGCGTGACTCACCGCCACTGCCACATCCGCCAACGATGCTGCATCCCGCTCTCCTCGCAGCCGCTCATCATGGCGGCTCGCCGGATTACAAGACCTGTCTGCGTGCCGTCATGGATGCCCAGGATCGACAGTCCGAGTGCAACTCGGCCGATATGTCATTCGATGGCATGCAACCTACTATATCCTTTTTAAAACAACAACAACAACAATCCCTGCAATCCGGAGAGCATTCAATGCTAATGGTCAAGTGAGTTTTACCCAACATTATAGTCCATCTAGTGCCCCAGGGGGGGGTTTTGGTGCAGAGCAAATTAAGTACGTTTACGAGCTGGGGTCCGGGTCCGTTGCTTACAAAACGAAACCAATCAAGTGTCTTCTTCAGTTTATTTATTTTCCCATTTCAACTAAATTCTTTTATAAAATGTAATCAAAACCTTATTTATTGCAAACGCCCCGATACAACACCCACCACCCAACCACCTCAAGTCATCATCATCATCGTCGTCGTCGTCGTCGACATCGTCTCGGTCTCGACCGCCTCTTGGCTTGAGTTGCATTTGAAATCGCTGCAACAGCAAACCAGAAAAATCAATGCCCAATCGGCGCAGCCAATTGCAATGAGTTCCAAGTGTAACACACCCCCTCCAATCACCCAGGCCCTACACTGTCCCTAAGCAGCGCATACAACTGCCTGAAATCATTCTCAATATACCCTTTCATTATTGGGCATTTATGATTGAGTGTAAAGACGGTTTTAGTAACATTTATTAGAAAATTGCAGTATTAAATTATTCATTCTGATCTAAAATCAAAAGTCTTTCATAATAATAAATTATATATTCGAAAACCAGTTACCTTTCAATGCCTTACATTTGTCAGCTTGTTTTTAAATGTGCTTAAAATGCTTGCAGTTTTTTCAATTGAGAGTTTTGCCCAGAAAGTGTACACAAAGTTCGATGCAAGCACTGCTTGACACTTTTCTCATTCTCGCCGTTGTGTTTTCAATCAGCCAAAGCCAAGTGGCAAGCTCAGCACCCCACACCCCACAGCCGTCCCTTGCCCCAACCCTTACGCTACTCGGCGCCCTTAGACGTTCATTATTGGCATTTATTGCTGCCTTTGCAACACTCGAAAGTGCAACAGCAAACGTTAGACATGCCCCCATCTCGAAGTCGAAGCCTGGTCCCCTCGGTACCCCTTGGAGCACGAACATGGAAGTTTCTTTGGGCCTAAAACAGCATTGACTGTAATAATAACATTATACCCTATCTGTACGATATATATATGGATAAATATGTGAAAATGTAGCAATCATTGCGAATCCTTGACTCCTCTGCACTCTTCAACATTGACACCGATGCACCTGCGCAAGGCGAAACTGATGTTCTTCTGGGTCCGCTATCCAAGCTCAGCGGTGCTCAAGATGTACTTCCCGGACATCAAGTTCAACAAAAATAATACAGCACAATTGGTGAAATGGTTCTCGAATTTTCGGTAAGTTTTGCACACGCCTCTAAACACAAAATTCCGAATATATATTTTTGTAACGCTATTTTATGTAACTTCTTCAAGCAGCATTCATTTTTATGATTTCATTTATGTTTTTCTTTTCGGTTAGTATTATACAGCTGTATATGGCAATAGACAAAAATGACAATGACGACGAGCAGCATATCTGTCAGGCACACTTCAATAAAAAGTTCCAATTCAACTGTCGAAAACCCTTTTGACTTGCACTCCAAGAAATCCGCACATGCAATGCTAAAATCCCCACAAAACCCCCATCCCCAAAAATAAAAAAAATACATATTTAAATTATTTGGCAATTTGCATATGCCTGTCAGGCTGTGAGCAAGAGAGAAGTTGCCAAAAAAATACATATATGTATCAGAGAAATAAACGACAGCTGCCAAAGCGACAGCTCCTCGTGTTCGATGCGGGCTTCTGCAGTTCCTGCCTGCAGTTAAGAACTGCGCTTCGATTTTCGCGCCAAATGCGAGCCACATCTGCAACACTCTATCCACGCGACAATACAATAGTTCACCTGGATTTTGATTTGCAGCCCCTAACAAAACACACACACACACACACACAATACATACACTCATACATTGGCTTAGCAGCTGTCCCTTCTCGTGCTTAAGCAAGTAAACTACCCTGCCCTGCCCTGCCCTACCCTACCCAATCCTGCCCTGCTCTATCCGATTTGTCTCAAGACATGCGCAACGTCTTAAGACATTTGTTACCTGCGCACACAAATCGCAGCACGTTCCGGGTTTTTCCCTTCGCTCTTTGCCGGAATTTCCGAATTTGTTTTTGGTTCTTGCACCTTTTGTTTGCTGGTGCTGCTTCTTAGGGGTTGGCTCTGCCCGGCTCCACGAAAAAGGGGTTGTGTCGCATTTTTCTTATGAATGAAAAGCGACTTTTGCATGGGAATTTCTTTGGCGTATCTTTGAGCGACTTCAACTTTCGACTGCTGAGGTTAAAATGGGTGGGAATATTTTTGTTGATTTCTTTATGTTTTTTTGGTCCTCCTGTTTCACAGTCCCTAACGCTTAGGGGTTGTTTAATATGTAACGGTTATTTTTCAATTACTTCAAACGCAACTTGTTTGCAGTTTTTATCTCGTGCAATTTTGTTTCATTTTGAGTATATCTTTTTCATATTGCAACTCAAGGATTGCTTTCTAACTAGCGAAGTTTAGCATTATGAGTTTCACACACACACACACACACACGCACAGAGACCTTAGACTACTTACTACTAATAACATGTTGCATGCCGCTTGTAGTGGCCACTTAAGAAAATGCAAAAGGGGCAACCTCCAACTGAGTTGAGATGAGGGTTCCAAGGATGTTGGCCACTTTTCACATGCTTGAAGTGTGAAAGAAAGTTGCAACTGCTGTGGCTGGCTGCTTATTATTAAAAAAAAATATGAGAATATATGTGTAAAAAGTAGATGTGTTGCATAGCCATGTATGATGGACTGAATGGGCAGCATTCAAGCCATTTCTTGGCACTCTTTGGTCTTTGTGTTGGCTAATTAGCAAAAGTGCCTTTTGTGTTTGTATGGCACTTATATAATTGCATTATCTGCCTGTTACTCTTATGGCAAATGCAAATAATGAAAAGAAAGCATCCAAAGGACCCATGCATGTCCTGCACAAGCACCAACCAACACCAACACACATCCACAGACAAGTACAGTTAGGGGCAGGCTAATTAGTTTGTTTGACTGACTGCCAGTTAGGAGGAGCTCGTTTCTTTGGCTGCCACGTTTTGTTCGTGGGGCAAGCTACTTGAGAGTCGCGCCTGGAGAGATGCGCATAATGGCAGCACCACTCGCCCACCTCCTCACTATTCTCAACTGGCAAAAGGCGCTCAAGGATATGCAAGGCACTCCACACACACACACACACACACTTCCACCTATGCGCTGTGTTTTCTTTTTTTTTATTTTTTCTATTTTTTGTTTTATTTTTTTCATCAAGCATTTTTGAGGTTAAGTGTCCTTTTGGCGCTTAGGCACCCCCTCCACCGACCCTTTCACTCCCAGCCAGCCTGCCAGCCGCGTGAAAAGATCTTGCTGAATCTAAAAAAAAAAAATACAAATGGAAAATATCATGAAATATGAACAGCAACAACAACAGCACACAAAATACGTATATATGTAAAAAGAAAAAAATACATACACCCACACACAAACACACACACACATATTTCAGTATATATATATATAATATATATGTACATGTATATTAAGTGTTGCCAATTACTTCATTAATGTATGAGGTAGAGATGTCTGCATATGTGTGGGTGAGTATGTGTGAGCTTATTAATGTACTTATTCTCTATTCATATACCATAAGTGAATGGCACTTCTGAAGAAAGGCAAAGAAGTAGCAAAGAAGCAGACTTGACACACAACAACAACAACAACAACAACTACAGCAACAGCAACCTGAACTCGACACACACACACACACACACACAGAAACACAGACACTCACGCACGCTTGCCTGCTTTTAAATGGGCTGAAGAAGCAGCTGAAACGCCCCCCGCCCACGTCCAAAAAATGTGCATACAAATCTGAATTGTAAATAGGCTACGAAAAATATATAAAACTAATTAGTTATAGAAGCGACTGCACATCCGTTGACGAGTGTGTGTGTGTGTGTGTGTGTGTGTGTTTGTGTGTGTGTGAGGTGTGTGTTTTTAGTAGCTTATTA
The DNA here is from genome assembly GCA_035043845.1 of Drosophila picticornis. Taxonomy (NCBI): domain Eukaryota; kingdom Metazoa; phylum Arthropoda; class Insecta; order Diptera; family Drosophilidae; genus Drosophila; species Drosophila picticornis. The sequence goes on along the minus strand of JAWNMR010000362.1, from coordinate 11,001,194 downwards.
TCTAAATTAAGTGGCGCAGCGCTCACACACTTGTGGCAGGCAGTTAGCTAAACTTCCTTTTCCTGGCCCCACTTTTAACACTTGATGTGTGTGGCATTTGAATGCCTGCCTCAAGCTAAACAACAACAGCTAAAAATATATAAAAAAGAAAACCCAAAGCTAATTGCATCAAAAAAAAAAAGAAAAAAGTTTATTTATTGTGCTTTTCCAAGTAGGCAAATGTATTGTTGCCAAACGCCTAATAACTATAGACACACAGTGCCCCCTCCAGTTGCAACTGCAGATTCAGATATTGTTGCAAGCTCAAACAAAGCAACACTCACACACACACACATACACACTTACACATACACATACGCAAAACTGTCACAATTTGTACTGGCGCCTTTCTTGTGTGTTGTGCTCGACTCATTATTATGGCCACTGATGCCCATTGTAGGGACTCTGGCTCTGTTCAAGTGCGCGTGGCAGTTGCCTCCAGGGAACTCCTGCTCGCACCGAGCTTGACAGGCCTCGTTCTCGTTCTCGTTTCTCGTTTCTCGTTCTTCATGGCAAAGACTTAGCCGGCCGTGCTGGCAATCTGTTCTATTTGCGCAATTCGCGCTTATTGTTTGGAAAAATCAACACAAGAGCAAAAAAGAACTGCATTTGGCGGTCTACTGCTGGGAAATCTTGAAATTAGCGCGATTATCGGAGCGGATTGTCAAGTGGGCGGCAAGCAACAATTACAAACAAAATACACAGACTGCTACTCAGCACTCACTGCTCGCTGACAGTTGGGTGGAGGAGCGTTCATTAGAAAAAGACAAGCAATCACTTATACATCAGCCCGAACCGGCAACACCACAACCACATCCCTCGCCAACCAGCTGCTGGTGCAGACACAAATCACTTGACTAAACAAGGCGGCGACACAGCAGCCAACACGAGGAGCATAAACAGGCACCACAGTGGCACCACTGCACTTGCTAATTAAGTCCCCAACCACCAGGCAATCGGCAGGCAACAGTCAGCCATCAGGCAGGGGTGACGGATGGTTGGCGGTTGGCGGTGCAAACCGCATCCAGAAGACGCTGCCCGTTGACTTGCAATTGTTAAGCGCCAGGATATACGTGCAGAATGTGTATGTGCATATGCCTCATATACCCCTCAGCGCTGTCGTTGCACATTTGAGATTTATTAAAAATTCTTTACAACAAAGAAGCACAAGAATCACACACACCCACACACACACCCACACCCACACACACATACACCACCCACAAGCAGAGTCGAGGCTTTTCGAGGGTAGGACACAAAGGCGCCTAAGAGTATGCTGCTAAATTTATTAATAATGTCATATTGCAAAGTCGATCCAATATAATGCATTAAACCCATAGAGGCGAAAAGGCAGTCTAAGTAGGCTTAGCACTAGTTAGCAGAGACGTGAGACGAGCGAGTGTGAGTGCAAGAGAGATAGAGAGAGAGTGAGCATGAGCATGTGCGTGAGTGTGCGAGCGAGAGAGAAAGCAAGTCTCCTTTTGGGTGTATTGTATTGTGTATGAGAGATCTTTAAACTTTTGATTCGAATTCAGTTGTCTAATTTAGCTGTATATTTTTTATGTTCTTTGCATTTTCTTTTCTTTCATTTGTATCTTTCATGTATTGTTTTTGTGTACATTTTACTTTGATTTCGTAAATTTGAATGCTGTCCAAAAATACTCAAAAAAAACCAAAAAAAAAAAAAAAAAAACCAAAATCTAAAAACTCAACAACAAAAAACAAAAGCATAGCTATTTAGTATACTGACCAATCCAAACATATTCCTCATCTACGCATCTGCAGAGAATTCTACTACATACAAATGGAGAAATATGCACGACAAGCTGTCACTGAAGGCATCAAGACACCCGATGATCTGTTGATTGCTGGAGATAGTGAATTATATCGCGTGCTCAATTTGCACTACAATCGCAATAATCACATTGAGGTATGCAACATTCCCACTATCAACAAGAGATGTAAATACTTTCAATTACCGCCACTAAATAGAAACGAGCATTAGATCAATTCTCAACAACAATTACTTTCAATCATTGCTGCCACCCAAGTGCGACTTAAAACACACACTTGGGTAATTCGGTAATGATGCTATAAATTCCACTGAAATAGTTGCAATTGAGAATTGCTTGCGAATGGTAATTACGAGTAATTATAGATCTGTTAACAACAACATTAACAGAGTGTCGTGTGCTTGTGAGTGTAGAGAGAGTGGGATATGAACCATCGCTGACATTTATAGCTGATATTTAGAGCACACTCAAACACTCACACGTACACACACACAATCGAAAATACACTAACACACCCACACACCCACATACACACACACACTAACACTTTGAGTTTCGCTGCTGTGACCTTTTGCTAATTTTATCGTACGCCTTCGGCTTCGCCCACGTTCGCAGGTACCCCAAAATTTTCGCTTTGTGGTCGAACAGACACTGCGTGAATTTTTCCGTGCAATACAGGGTGGCAAAGACACCGAGCAATCGTGGAAGAAATCCATATACAAAATAATCTCACGCATGGACGATCCCGTGCCCGAGTACTTCAAGTCGCCGAATTTTTTAGAGCAGCTGGAATAAGTGGAGGAGTTGGCTTTGCCAACAATGCCACCGCCCCTGAATCATCCTACGAACCCTGCTACGACTACTACTACAACAACTGCAACAACAACAAGAGCAGCAACAACAACAATGCCGAAAGCGAAGCGAAAACAAAAGTCAAAAAGTTAAATCTACGTAAGAAATACAACTGGATATAATGCACAATAACATTGTATTATAGACACACGTCTTCAAGCAGAGGCAACACTTTCTTAAGTATTCGCAGATTTAGGCCTCTCGTCGAAAAACAGTAAAAAAAAAGAAAAACAACAACTAAAACATATTCAAATTCAATACAAAAATTCTGTAGAGCCGTAAAATATTTTTTCAAAAATTTCGAAAATGCCGTCGACGCTCTGCGGAGCGAGCTAAAAGCAACAAAATACAAATATAGCCGCATTTCGCATTAGGTTTGATGCAACAACAAACAGCAACAACAACAACAACAACAACACCAATTCATACAAACACATACCTGAACAACAAGCCTCAGCCACCAAATAATTGATCGCTGAAAAGTATGCATCGCTTTTGAACAAGAAATACTATAGTGCAAATTAAAAAAAAAAAACAAAAAATATATAAAAAAAAACACCTGAGCCGTTAAAAACAGAAAAACTCTCACACATACCAAAAATGTATCTATGCAGAGTGTAAACTGTACTCTGACCGTTGGTTTGCTAGTTGAAATTTTTTAAAAAATATTTTTACAATACGTATATATTTAAAATACATACATAGTTGAGCCGTCTAATAATCTACCGAAAGTTGACACACATTCACATTCACATTCACACAAACACACATTTCAAATACAAACACACCCACATCCACACTTATACACATCGGTACAGTTTTCGCAGAAATTTAAAGTGTGTTTTTAGCCGATTGAAAAGTGCTTTCCGGTTGGAGCAATCGCTTTGATTGATGGGCTCCAATTGCAGACCAACTTTTCAGTACGTATTTAGAGACAGTATTGCACAAGCTTTAAAAAAGTGTTGTGCAATTCTGTTGCTTAAATCAACAAAACTAATTAATTAAATAAGCCAAGTTCAGGTTGCTTCTTTCCTTTTAACATTAAGCATATATTCGATGTCTATTAAAAAACAAAAACCAAAAGTATAAAATTAAAAAAAAAAATTATCAAGAAAAAAAGTATAAAATCTTGCGCGTAGAATTTTAAAACGAACAATTAATAATAATTTGTATTAGCAGAGGGCGTTAGGGTAGCTAAATTTTATATAATGTTATGCAAACATACAACCAAAGTTAATTGTTAAAAAATCTAAATTTGAATGCGATTTATTTTTTAAACATGCCCCATAATAAAAGATTCATTTTTAAGTGCACCAAATTGTGCACGCATATTAATTTTTTAAATACCCCAAAACACACACACACATCCACACACACAAATACAAACACACACACACACACACACTAGTCTGTTATTTATGTACATATTTATACGTTTAGTTGAATAGCATTCGGCTTAAGTTTATGTTTAGTTTAAATTACTTGGCCTTAAGTTGCAACAAAATACAAACAAAATACAAAATATATACACAAAAAAAATCACAACACTGTAAAATCAAATGTTTGAGTTTCTTTTCTTATCAGTTGACATTCAAATCGAAGTAACATTATAATTATATACATATATAATTTGAAACATGTCGTGAAGCCGGCTGTGAAACTCCAAATGCACCTTCATTTCATACCAAACATGGAAAGTGGGCGGGTTAAGAGGGATATGTTTGCCTGCTCTGAGCCTCGTCAAAGGGTGGGCAAACCAATGCTGCACTCACCAACAGCAGCACACTAACATCAATATCAGTATCAACAAACACATAAATACATCGCTAAAATATTTATCAAAATATTATCATTTAAAAAAAAAAATCAAAAAGAAACAAATATTCCTCAACAACTTTGCGGCAAGCATTCGAAACACAGAAATTTCGGCCCATCATGTGCATTGAGCAGTTCACAAGTCGGCCTTCGTTTTCAGCTCCGACACGCCCCGCCCCTAACGCCCCCTAGCACTTTTTGGCTGGAAATTAATGATTAGAGTCGGAAGAACACCGCTTTATATAGGCGTACAGTATAAGCTGATTCTAAGCTGATATGTACAACAATACAATGCAAACCTTTTGGCAACCCAATGATTAAGCAAAATTTTAACAATAGTCGAATTTTAGCTAAAGCAAAATTGAAACGAACTAACAAAAAGTTTTGGGCCTGAACCACATAAGTATGGTCAACTAAACAAAATTTTATGCAATTCGGCGAAATTATGACAAAATTAAACAACTATAAACGGTGAGTTTCCTAATCTAATGCGAAGAACTTTGAAAATTTAAATTCGAAATCGAAATTTAAATAAAAATTGCAATTTCTTAAAAAATTAAATTTAAAATGTATAATTAGATTAACAAAGCGTACAAACATAAATTTATTATCTTGGCTAAATATGAAAAAAACAAAATTTTTATTTTGACTTTTATCCAGTTGATTTTATTTTAGGATTTTCGTTTCACTTCCTACTTGCAGCAGACAGAAATCGAAATTGAAAACTCAAAATTGAAAGCTCGTTGATTGTTAATGCCTTTACAAAATTTATTAAACGAAATTGAAACTAAAAAGTACTTTTGGCACTGAAGTCGACTTAAAAATTTATTTAAATACAATTGTAACTGATTTTGTGATAAAAACAAAAAAAAACCAAAAAGAAAAAAAAAACATATGAAACGTAAAAAACTACATTACTGTTTCGGTAAATACCAATATGGCGGCTCCGGTGGGCGGTGGTTACGCCCACTATCCACACGAGCAGCCATACGAAATTATTGATAACCAAAAAATAGTTAATTGAAAGCGAAAAAATTTAATCGAAATTGAAAAAATTTTTAAAAAACCCCCTTTAGGCAATTTAAGGCGTATTAACAATAAACAAATGCTACAAAACGTTTGGCTACGAAAAAAAACCTTAGGCAAAATTTTATAAATTAAGCAAGTCAAAATTCAGCATATATTTGATATACTCGTAAGAGATGAGAAAAGCCAAAAAAGAAGTCCGTCAAAATGAATAACAGCAAAAACGAAAGAGACAAATTTGCAAAATTAAAGTTCTGTTCTGTTTCAGTTTGTCAATTTATTTCCTTGTGTAGATTTAGTAAGAACACACCATTAAAAAAAAAAACTAAAAACAAAAAGCAAATGTCATAGCTCATTTATTGACGATATTTAAGATAATTGAGAAATTTAGAAGTTTGAAAATTTTAATCAGCACATTTACACTTGCGTACCAAGAAAATGAACAACAAAAATACAATACACAACTACATACATACAACTACATATACTATATAAATTGACATACATACGTACATATTTCATACATTTATACTTACATACATAATTATACTATAAGTGAACCAAACAAAACAAAACAAAAAAAGGCATATTAATAATTGGTTAATAAACAAAATTCAATGAGAAAAAAAAACACTACAAAAAAAAACAAACGCTGCTTGCTTTTTCTTTACAAAATTGCTCCCCACTTTGGCATTACTTTTTTCTCAAAATTTTCGGTTACTTTAATTTAATTATGCAAATTTTGAACGAGCGTCACAACTTTTGGCATTTATCAGAGACTATTGGATTGATTGGCCTTCACCAACACTACAACACCACAAATTCAAAACCAAATCACAACCAAGCACAACTAACGGTAAGCGAATATTTTTCATACCAACTATGTATAATCAAAGGTCAAAATGTGGTCCATAAAAGCAACGGCAATCCTTAAAGTATATTCACACTCTTTGGCAATTACTTTTGAGGCGCTCAAATTGCGTTTTGTTAACCACACACACAAATGTATGAACGAGATTTTGGTGTTGAGAAATTCCAAAATATAAAACGAATATTGAATATCGCCATAGCCTGCAGACCAGTTTAAATTATTTATTCAAATACTTGTCACTGCTTTTCTGGCCGCATTGCGCCATTCCACATCAATGTGGCCAAGTACAGTTTACATTCTGGTTAATGGACGAAAGCCAGGACATAGCATAAGCATAAGCATTGAATACTTGTATGGAAGCAAGCAAACCAGCCAGCCAAACCAGCAATCAGACCACAACAATAAACAAAAGCCAGATCAGAACGCAGTGACAGCAGCCAAGCAGTCGCATCCAAACAGCCAACCAGACAGGTAAAAAACAGGTAAACCAAATAGAAAAAGCCCCTTCACAAACAAATATGACGCACAGTATTGGTTAACGCACTGTGCGGCAGCTGCAGTGCTGCACAGCAGCAGCAATATGACAGACCGAAAACTTAAGCGAATTAATTTGATTTACCGATTAACTGATTGTGAGCATAGCCACAAGCAAATTATAAACAAAAAGAACTACACGTAATCTAAAAACAAAAAACCAAAAACGAAAAACAAAACCAAAAACCAAACTATATACTACACATAAACAAAATACGAAATATAAATGCAGATGCAGCCATATGCAATTTTAACTAGATTTTAATGCATTATTACCGCAAAATACCAAAATACCGATTACCGCATATACTGAATGAAAAGATTTAATGAGAACAATTGGTTAAATTTGTACATAAAATCACATTTAAATACAACTACATACACGTAATTAAATATTACTACAGTTTAAGCATAAGCAAACAAACCTAAAAGCTAAACCCAAACAGAATAATAAAACCCCTTAAATCCACACCAACCAAACAACCAACCAAACAACCCAAGCAAAACTCAGCCAAGGGCAAAGGCAATCTTTATACACAGAGCTTTAATGCATTGAAAATGCGCGCAAATGATATTTAAGTTTCTAGAACATGTGCCAAAACCAACATAAGATACAGATACATCAAGTTACAGATACAATTTGTATCTCATTGTAGACATAGTATATGTATATCAAATAAAACAAAGATTTTGGCAAAAGGCAGAATGAAATTTCAAATCATAATAATGATATGTACTTGCATTCTATTTAGGTAAGTTAGTTAAACATCCTGATTTTGGAAAACATCTGATCACAAAAAAATAACGAAGTATAACAAAAATGAGCACAAAAATTTGCAGTTTAGGTAAATACAAACCAAGAAAAAAGCGGAAAAAGAAAATACCGACAAAAAAAAAAACGAAAACGAAAACGAATACTTAAAATGATTGCGTTTTTTTAGTAGCGAACGCGATTCACAAAATTTCAACAACTTTTGAACCCAGATGACAAAAAAAAAAGTAACAAAATGTTTCGAGAAAAATGTAAATTTTTATCACTTATTTGGCGTAGAGTATCAGAGAATACCAACTTTTGGTCGCATCACAAGAGATGCGTCAACTTTTGATTTCACAACTGCAATAGAGCAGCACAGGCGTGCATACTTTTGGCGCACACTGTGCTGCAAACAAACGGATTAAGTTAAATATGAAATTTTTGAAATTACTGAACAATTTTTCAGTTAACAACAAGCAACAGTCTTAAGCATCCTCAGTTTTGAAGTTTATAAAAAGATGTTAAAATTTTTGGCTTATCATAAAACCAAGTTGAAAAATCCACAACTAATTGAAAATTCGAAATTCGATTGATATACTTATATATATATATATTACACTTACACATACACATACAAACACAGTCACCCACACACACACACACACACACACACACAACACACAATCTGCACATGTTTGTGAAGCAAGAAGAAAACGAATAATAATATAAAACAGTTGCATAACATTTATCGTAATAATAATTAAACAAACTATATAAATAACAACAAAGAAATTGATAACTGAGAATTCATGAATTTAGTTTTAACAGCCAACAATAGCCAGGGAAACATACACAACTCGTATGTGATATTTTTGAGTTTATCTCTCATTTATTTTTACTGAAACGCATATACAGCAATACAACAATGTAACAACAAGCCCAATTCAATGTGACAATATTAACAAACGAACAACAACAAGAACAACAACAACCAAATATTATAATAACTTCAAATACAACAACAAGAACAACAACAACAACAACAACAAACACACATCGCACTTCCAGCAACAACTTCTTTTGGGTTGTCTACACATATCAAAATAGAAAACCAACATAACAGTAAAGACCCAATAAGTACGACGTACGACAGGGACGTTAAAACGTGCTTTTCTGTTGACTCCTTAAGCCATCCTAAGTTCAAATTTTAAACGTCAATATGAATGATATATTTACTCGAAATATAACAATTAACATAACATAAAATATATAAATATTATAAGTGTTTATACATATAGTTGAATTTTCAATGACTTCATCGAAAGTGTAAAGAATTTTATGCCACAGTTTCATTTGCAATAGTCAAAACGTGCCAACCGCGCGAACCGGGATAATTTATAGTACAATGCAACAACAAACAAACAAACAAAAACCAAAACCAAAACCAAAACCAAACAAACAAACAAACAAAATACATACATAATAAATTTTTATAAAACTATTTATATTTTTATACAAACAAAAAAAATGAAAGATTGATTATGAATTAACCATAACAACAATAGCCAATTAGCCAAATAAGCCAAAACTTTTAGTTCACATTCACAACAACTTTATGTTCACAATTTAACAACAGCAACATTTATGTTTTAAGTTCAAAAGAAAAACAGAGCTGACTGCCAGCTGGTAAGGCATAATATGAACCGAGAGGTATTTGCACCATGCCACGCCTACGATTAGGGGAGCACACAAGCACATGCCACAAATGAAATTAACAATAGAAACCCAACAAGTATATGAAAGCTACATATATATGTCCAATATACATATATATGAAGAATCGAAGACTGAAAGACTGGATGACCCCCAAAGATGCCTGCCTGCTACAAAGAAACAAAATATATTCGCCCAGCCCATGTGATTGTGTCCAAGCTCTCCATTCAATTGTAGATCACGTGGTTGGAACTGTCTGCCTCCTGCCTAAGCCAGCGCCCTGAATAATAATATCAAGACTCAGCAGCACAAATAGACAACAAAAATAAGTGATAAAAAGAAAAACAAACAAACAAACCTTTTGTTTCACAATTCTCTTACGGAAAACTTAATCAATCAATTGATATGAACCACAAGCTTTGCGTGCGTTGAACTGGCGCAATTTCTGACAGGATCGCTACGGTCGCTACACAATGGTATATGCAACAGATTAGAAGATGACGATGAAAACTGCAAACTCTTTTGGTTTACTCTCACAAATAGAAATACACAAATGCAACAAGCAAACAATAAACAAGCGATAAATTGATCAATCAATTCGAATTGTGCGCCTCACGGAGCCACAGACAATAGCCCAGAAATATTATTCTTATTTTCCCAGGGCGCCTTCTTTGTAATTCCTCGAGGATTAAAGAGGCGCCAAAAACCGCCGTAAAACAGAAGTACAACCAAACAAAAAACAAAAACAATCGAACAACATTGGCACCACTAATCGATCAGATGATGATGTTAAACAATATTTATTCTGTTGCTCGCAATATGCCCAGGTCCGTCAAGTGTTTGGATCTATAGATGGAAGTCTATCTCAAAATGAGCGCCGCTTGTCAGAAATCGCATCAGACGTTTGTCAAAATTCTACACACATTTTTTGTAAAAACTGTAGGAGCAAACGAAAAACGCAATTTTATCAAATGATATTTAAATAAATATATATATATGTATAATATATAGCCTTTCAGTTTCCTAATTTGAGTTCATTCTCAGTTTTGTTGTTTTTTCGCTTTTACTTATGACAAAGGCGAAACCGACACAAGACGTAGTTGACACGCCCCCGTTGTGCGTGTGTAAAATATGTATAAAAGAAATACAAACGAAAAAAATCAAACGAATAAATAATAATATAACCAAAACAAAAATAAAAAAAAAAACAAAACAAAAAACCAAAAAAAATCCACAACAACAATTAAAGAAGCAACAACAATATTTATACAGAGACTGCAAACAAATGTGATCAGATATTTTATAATAATATAAGTTTACAAGCAACCGCTATAACAAGTAATAAGAAAGCCAAAACCAAAATCTCTAGTATTTATTGCAATAGCGAAACGAATCAAAATCGAATCGAGAACATCCACAAAACAACAATGAACAACAACCGCAACCTTGTAAGCAAAATGTAAGTCAATATTAAAACGTAAGCGAAACAAAACCAAAAATATGAAAGTTAAAAACAAAAAAAAAATATTTATAATAATATTTTTTACAATAGCATATACAAAACAATCTCTAAATATAGCAAACGACAAACAAACCGAGCGGGAGCCGCAGCCTTGCACAGAATCCCTTCCAGGAGCAGGTTCTGCAGCTTCTTGCGCAACAGTTGCCTTTCACAGAAACAATTTACCATTTAAGTTACAAATAGTGAAATAGACAAAGCCAAAATGGCGGCACTTCCCCTCACTCTCTCTCGAGCGAGGGTTGCCGCCACAGTTTTCAACCAGTTTTCAGTTAACAAACGCCTCAGTTCATTATACACAACACCAACAAGAACAGCACCTAAAAAGTGCTGCAATTTTAGTTCAAGGTTCATACAAAGATTATATTTAGTTTCAGTAGGAGTGGAGTAGAAGGAGAGCTCGGCAGGCGAGCGATAAAGCAGCAACGAAAAACAAAAATAAAACAGTTTTAGCCTAAAAATATGATAAATAAAAAATGAAGAAACATTTTAAAATACCTATTAAATGTATTCAATGATTTGAGTTATTTTCGCTGAGTACAGGAACATGTACATTATGTTTATACAACAACAAGAATTTTTGGCTACATTTTGCTATAGTTTTGCGCGTCTTAAAATTGAAACAACTTTTAGTTCTGAACAATAGTGCCGGTAATATTTATAATATAAGTAACTATATACATTCATATATATATACGTATATGTATATATATATATATACATATAAAATACATACTCTAGACGACGTAAACTGTATTTCAGCATAGCTAACTAATGTTTTAAATGTACACTGAAGAAGTCGACACCAAAAGCCAGTCAAATGGTATGCAACACAAAAAATAGAAAATGATCTCATTTGCGCTTGATTTTCTCTGTGTCAGGTGTGCGTTTAATGATTGCCTATCGCCCAAAAACTGTTCACCAAACCCAATGCCCCCGAACACCCCAACACACACACGTAACCCCCAAAATATATGCATCATGCCACACGCCCTATAAATATATATAACTTATTAACTATATAAGATGAAGTAAACACAAAAAAAAAACCATAAAAAAATAATAATAATGGTAGTTGCTATTTTAAATATATATTACAAAAAATAATGAAACAGACAAAAAAGCGATCATCAAATATGCAGCAGAAAATGCCATCAAACTAAAGAAGGAACCACAAACCAAGCAGACCCAAAGCAAGAAAGACAACAACAACAACAACAGCAACAGCAACAACAACATCAGCAGAAATAGCAACAACAGTCAAAAGTTAGATATGTTCCAATCCAGAAAACAAAACTTAATACGAAAATACGTTTGATATTTGTATGCTTTTTTACTTACACATATAAACGAGAAACGTATACAACAAATGGAAAAGCACTCGTCAAATTGAAGAGGTACCGCCTAAAGGTTTAATTTTGTGCATATACACAACACACACACGCCACACACACACACACACAGACTCACTCACATACACATACACACAGCAGTCAGAAAACAAAAGTCAATGTCAGTATAAGTATGAAAACTAAACGTACATAAAATAAATTACATACTTACAACATGCAAAAAACCAAAAAAAAAAAATAAAGAAAAAACCATAAGAATGAAATATATAAAAAAAAAACCAAACAAAATTTCAAACATAAATTTCTATTCATAGTTTAGCCGTCGTAATTGATTTATTTTATAATTAACTAAACAAATGGACACAAAACAAATCGCATATAGGAAATAATTTACATAGTTCGCAAAATCGACTAACTAACTAACTAACTCCATAAAAATAGATATTTTCGCCAGCCAACAACAACAACAACTACACAACAGCTAAATAGCAACAACAAAAACGAACAACCAAATGCCGTTCACCTAACAACAACAACAACAACAACAACAATATCAACAGCTAACAACTACAACTACTTAGACGCCAATAAATGATCAATTAGCCAACTTATTATTTCTCACTTACCCAACATTCTTGTACACCATACAACAACACCAAAGCCCAGCAATCAAAACAAAAGCAAGCAAATTTCTCAACAAAAACAACTTAAAAAAAACTACCTTAAAAATAAGAAACATTTTTAAAGCATACTTTTAACGGGTATACACGTCATATTTTAGAAACTACATACATATTTCAAGTCTTGTGCCGAATTCCAATTCTGCGGTAATTTCGATACATTTTGTACAGCATACTTTAAAACACATAGTTCAGAGAACACTCGAAAATAATTGAGGAAGGATGTTTGTGATCAAAATCTCAAGTGTCGGAATTGGATTTCCTGAACATGACAGCAAATCATTTCGATGGGAGGAACTTTCGGCAATATGCTCAAGTGGTATCGCATTAGATTAAACTCTTCTAGGAGACAGTTTCGAGCAAGAATATTTCGGCTTAGACAGTAAAAGAAGACAACAAAAACAAAAAAAAAATCGAATAAAGACGACTTTCGGCAGTAGTGCAAAATTGCAAGTTAAAAATAAATACATATATATGTATATAAATGATCCACACGATCAACACTCTCGGCAAAGACTTTGGCGTATATTTCGGAACAACAGAAGACGCAAACTACTCGAAGAAGACAATGACAAAATACGCGCTGCGAGTGTTTCGAGCGCCTGCCAAAAACCCAGTTTTCGAAGCCATAAAAAAGCAAAAAAAAGTGAAGTTTTAGGTATAAGTGTAAAATTAAATATAAACATATTTCGGTAATGTTCCTATATATACATACTTATATATGTATATATGCATATATATGTATATAAAAATGGTATATAAAAAATTACAATTTTGGACACACGAAAATTCAGCATTTAGCATTTTGGAATATCAAAATAAAAGTGACTAGTAAAGGAAAAATGCTTCATTAAGAAAACCAACATATTTGGCAAGCACTTGAAACACTGGCAATATAATGATCTAAATTATAAAAAGAAATATAAAATAATTTACAGGCAGCATTTTATAAAACAAATAAATCTTGTTAGTTTTCAATTATAATTTTGTTTGATGATTATTTAATAACTTGATCAAATTGAAAATTGTACTTTTCAATGACAACAACTATAAGAAATAACGCGTTAAAACCCCAAAAATGATGACAAAAACCAAAATGATGAAAACCAAAAGAAACGAACAAAATTGAAAACTCTCGGCCATGTTTGGATAATTCTCTCTCGGTGTAAAGTTCAGGACAACAAATTTACAAAAAAAAAAAACAAAAAATAAAAAAAAAAATAAATAAAAATTCGTTAGACTTTAGGCAATGGAAAAAAGAACTCAAAATCCAAAAATTTAATGCAAAATTACAAAATTTTGGAAAACAAAATTTCGTAAAAGTAAATTTAAATCGTAGATAAACTAGCAGACGGAGTCAAAAATGGGAAAACAAGATTCATACTCTGCTCAAGGCTAAAAACAACAACAAATTGATAAACAAAAAAAACAAAATTTTAAAAACGTGTTGGAAAAATATCAAGAAAAAAGTACAAGCTTATTTTAAGCACCTTCGCGCCTTATCTTTAAGAACATAAATAAAACGAAAAACAAATGCAACCTTAATGACATAAACTTACATTTAAATACATTAAACAAAAAAAGGAAACACAAAAAAAAGGTATAAATTTTATATAGCAAACAAAAAGAACTTTCGATAAACCTCCTGGTAGTTATTGCATGAATTAATTTAAGTCTAACATCAATAAAATTGCACAAAAGCAACTTCTAATTTCTGTTTCAAATCCATTTTAATTTCATGGAAAATCTGCCTTAAATTATATAAATAAACATGACAAGTCAACAAATTCTCAGGCAACGCACAAATTGAGCGTACACTGCTCAAAAATGTGTTTGCCCATGACTCGAACAGCAGCAAATCGAAAATTAAAATGCAAAACAGAAAACAAAGTAAAAAATTAAAGAAAACAGCAAAATTCAAAATCGTCGTCAAAAGGCGCTGCAGATTTCAAAATTCAAAAATTAATACAAAGGAAAAATTCAACAAAATTATGAATCGAAAAACTTGCGGTTTGAAGCTCAGAAGAAAAGCAACAAACAATTGCAGAATCAAAACCCAGAACCACAAAAATAGCAAAGGTTTTCTCTACTTTATTATGCCCAAATAAAAACGAAAAGGAAAAAAAATATTTATATATATAAAACGAAATTGTAAAATTCTAAAGATTTTGTGTTATCAAACCCTTTGTAAATGTTTAGATGTATAAAAAAAAACACATGGACAGTACTTAAGTTAGATGTTGGTGAGGCAAAAAAAAAATTAATAAGAAATTAAGAAGTGTATGTAAAAATTGTAGACAAGAAAACGAAAGAAATCGAATCTCGAAATTCAGTCCCTAATAATTAGTTCTAATAAAACACGTATGTATATCCCACTAGACATATGTAATATATGATGAATGAATATAAAGTAAACCCAATTCAGTTGATCAGCTTTGTGATAACCTAAGATTTGCGCTCCAAATGCTTCGTTCAATTTATTGATTTTTTTATCGAACCGGTTTTCAGTTGGTATAAACTTCTCATCGGCAATTTTCTTTGTTATTTCCGTTACAGGATGCCAATAACAGCTTAAGCAATGAATGATAATTTTAAATATTTTCTAAAGCACAAGAAATACAGATATAATAAACAGTTACGTACATAAATGATTTATTTGTGTGCCAGGCCAAAAGCGTTGACAGTTCTCAAGCCTGAAATAAAACCAAACTGCATGGCAGTAGCCCGAAGAGGAACCGATGGGTTGGGCTGCCTGCATATCTGGACATCCATGACCGTTTTGTACAATAGCACAGAAGGCAATACAAGAAATTCAAAAATACAAAAATGGTAAAGGGCAACAAAATCTATTCATATGGAGTAGATGCAGATGCAGAAGCAGAGCAAAAGACATGGGTAAAGTTAAAGTTTCGAATCAAAGATTTTTCGGTAACATTTCGAACGTATCTTTCGGCGAGTTTCGAACAACTTTGGATTACTTACGCTTTTGTTGTTAATTTGTTAATTTGCGACTACGTCTCCACGCACATGCGCCAAACATCAAATCAACAAGAACAGAAATCAAAGTGATAACGAGTTAAGCAAAAGTTAAAAACAATTTTTGAAATGGGGCCACAACGTCCGATCTAAAGTGCCTTCATGTAACAAAAAGAAAAAACCAAAAAAACTGTTAATTTGTTATGTAACTAAAAACAAACAAAAAACGAACAAACAAAAAAAAAACAAAATGAAATTATTAATAAAATTGTATAAAAAATTAAAAATTGTAAAAAGAAATAACAAATTTAAAAAAATAAGCAAAAAAAAAGAAATGAAAAAGGGCTCCAAATAGACCAGCATTCAAGCAAATACCAAAACTGCTCAACATTTGGTCTGGCCGTATTCTGTCTGTCTTTTGGGATCACGATCACCCACAGTAGAACCCTATGTTAAACAACAACCAAATTACGTATCCAATGTTAATGAACAAAGGAAACGAGCGCAAATCTTAAATATCACTTACCCGAATCCCACAATTAAAACAAAGTTGTCCTTGACTACCTTAATAAACGATATACATACATAACATATACGTGTATTTAGTTATAGTATGTAAACAACAACAAAAATGAACACACACACACACACCCACAAAAATCGTCGATTTAGAGAAACATTATGTATGAAATTAATGATTTAGAATTTAGGAACGAAAAGGTTTGGATATACATTGACTACTTACGAGGCATATACATACCTACCATATAGCGCTGAGTTGCTCATTAATAAATGTATTACTTTCTATCTCATACACACCCACACACACACACACACACACACACACACATACACACACACACATACATACACGACACATACAATACACTATATTTAGTTTAGATCTTAGGTGGAAATAAAATACATACATATTAAACTCGAAAGTTAAGCTAAACGATTGCATGAGAACTAAGAACGGCATACTTAAGAGGCGGCAATAAGCTATAATGCAACTAAATTTAAGCTAAACTCAACTACCGATACAAAAAACAAAAAAAAAAAACAAAAAGAAAATGAAAAAAATAAAATATGAAAATATAAAAAGTGAAAACATTTAATATTTGCATGTGCATACGAGGCATCTACTCAAATAGGAGATAGAGGCTATTTTCGTACATTGTGAATGGCAAGCAGTTCACAGTGACCGCAGGCGTATACAAAACTAAAAGACTAAAAGGAAACAAAGTAAATACGAGTGTCCCTTTTGTGCTTCTTTCCCCCTCACACACACACACACACACACACACACACACACACAAACACTGACACCATCAAACAGATAAAAACAAAAAAAAATGAAATGAACATATATTTGCATTATTCAGTTTAGAGGATTGAGTTGTGAGTTTTACACACTTCGAAACATTTTGAAGAAAAACAACTAGCGAAAATTAGCAAAATTTAAAATTTACAATTTACGAACATTAACATTAATTTATGAATATGCATTAATTTAAAAAGTGTTTAGATGCACACACTATGTATATAAGTATGTATGAATATTCATTTATCGATTACGAATTACGATTTCGGAGCTGAACATAAAGACAAAAACAAAACAAAAAAGCAACAAAAAAAACACACATCATCAAATTATTCTTTTCATCAATATGTGTACCGTGCATACATACATATATGGAACGGAAGCAGGAGCAGGAATAAATGTGCAAGGGTTTTGCTTAGAACCTTTTAAATGTATTAACCATTTCGGCAACATTACGACATTGAAATTTATAATCTTTTGGGCCAAGCATAAAAATCGCATCGTTTTCGACTGATTGATGCAAGAGTGAAAATTGTAAAAACTCCAGAGCCGAGTCAAACAAAATCAAGCTACGAAAATTATTTTGAGTTGATTTTACAAAAAACAAAAATAATAAATGAAAAACAAAACTAAACTAAAAATAATACTTTGAGTTATGCAGCAATAGACCGGAATTATTTCCAAGAAATAGTACAAACAACTTTAGAAATAACTTTTATAATGTAATTATAAAATAAGCGGCAAAAAGGGCGCTCGAAACAAATTAGCAAAAAACAAAATCATAAACGATCTGAGGGCTTCAAAAACTCACCCGATTTCGAATATAAAAAGAGATGACTTAGAGCGCCATTAAAAGATGTAATTAAAGTCCCTCAAATGCAAATACGATTTTATTATAATTTTAACTTAAACACACAATGATTTGTATATATTTTAATTACTAAGCGAAATTGAAGGCCAATAAAGCTACCGAGCCTGGCACTTATAATATTTTTTCGAAATTCCAACTTGACAGAATTTAAGACACAATGTTTGTAATCTTTGTTTTCTTCAATTCAGAACATCATTCCAAATGAATTCACTCACTCAAGAAATGAGAACAAAATTAACGTACATACATATGTAAAACTATACTTTGAACACTATATGGAAAGAAAGACATCAGTGTGAGAACTGAAAAAGATGGCATACAATTTAAATTATAAGTATATGTAATAACAATAGATGAGCATAACCCTTTACGAGACCCCCAAAAAGCAGAAATACACACATTACTATTTACCACAGTAAACATATAAAAATACTATATGAATGTAATACGCAAAATGCAAAATGCAAAATGCAAACATACACAGAAATCGAAAGTTTCACAATCCACGATGATTGCGTATAAGACATATACTAACTTTATATGATTAACTCATTTCAAAAGGAAAAAAAAAACCAAATCAGAAATAATAAGCCAACCAAACATACAAATGTATGTATTCACAGCAAAATAGACATACAAAACATATATACAAACATATTTGTACGTTTCGGTTTCGGTATCGGTTCCGTTTTATAATTACTTACTTTTTACATTTGGTGTACATTTTGGAATTTTCGAAAATGTTTGTCTGGACCGTATGACAACAAGAAACATACAAACTCGCACAAAATTTGTAATTTTCTCGTGAAACGAAATTCGATACATATGATTTGCATTTCGAGACATCTAAAGAAAACAAAATGAAAATAAAAATATAAAAAAAAAAATTACATTACACCATAGAACGTAACGCAGCATTAACAAAAAGTGTAAGAGAAAATTAAATATTTGGGATGTAAGCAAATATGATCACATAAATTTATATTTATGCAGCAACTGTAAGAAAAAATAAAAACAAATAAATGCGTGAAGGGAAAGAAATGGTAAAACAACAACAAAAACACTAAACTATAATATAACATTTTTAATCAAAAAAAAAACCTACTTATTTTATTGAAAATTATGTAAAATTTACTAAAACAACAAAAAAAAACACATAATAAAAGTATATTGTTTATTTTCATCTTTAAAAATAAAGTTTTAAAATCGTATAAAAATAGTAAAAATTAAAAATTGTTTTATTTGCAGTTGTCGTGAGAGGGAAAATAAAAAATTTTCTTTGAAAAATTTGGGAAAATTTATTGTTATTTTTAGGTAGGATTAATATATTACAAAGGTAATAATTTGTGTTCTGTAAGTATTATGTGTAGGGTAGTTTATGATAAATAAAGTAGGCAGACCAAATACACGTCTAGCAAATTTACCCACCGTTATTTTATCCATTTGAGTTCACCTGTGTGGCAACACTGCAGCGCTGCCATGTGCAACATCTCTGAACATATGTTTAGAAATCGATAGGCGAGTCAACACACTCGATAGCACCTACTACGGGAAGAAGCAGCACATTACGCAAACAGAAGTTCGGTTTTTACCTCAATTGTTTACTGAAAATGTCACTGCTCAACGCACTCTCCAGGTAATTGTTGCAGCACATTCCGCAATCGTAGACTTCTACCAAGTAGACAATAAAAAAACGGCTTTCATTCACCATTAGGTTGAGCCTACAGAGCAGCACTGTTGCCACACGATTCCTGCACATATCGCCAGTGCTGTGCGCTGAGCCGCTTAAGAAAAAAAAGAAACTTGACCCACAGGTCGTGAAACAGAGAGAGGACCGCAGGAAAAAGAAAATCGAGAAGCAGATACGCAGGCTAGAGAAGAATGCGCGCCAGTTGAAGCCGGTGGAGGAGCTGGAAGTGCCCTTGGACTTGATTGACAACAAGGCGTAAGTTTGCCGGGGTTGCTTTTGCCGCACATTTTGCAGATTTTTTTATGTTCAACTTTTGTGTAGGAAACGGGAACGAAAGCTTACACCTCTGGGAACTGCGGAGCTGGAGCAGCGTGCACTTCTTAAAAAAGAATGGGCGCGTTACAAGCACGATGAAAAGGTTGCGGATTTCCAAATCATTGATCGTTTGGTGCAGTCCCAAAATAAAGCACTCGAAGAGCTTCGTCGTGAGTCTGAAGAACTTTATCAGGCGGCCATAGAAGTGGACATGAAACTGCTGCCAGTATCGGTGAAAGGTCCAGTTGCAACGCCCCCTATCAAGAATTATGTGAGCCCAGATGGTGATTATGTACACCAAGCTATGAAATGGGAATAGGCGAAGGGTAAAGTAATTTGTTTGATTAGATGCTAAAATTTGTTACATTGTTTAAAATCAATTAAAAATAAATGTAAATTAATGACACTAACAAGTTTTGTTTTGCAACTGGATTGCAGATAACCTTGTCACGTGGATGGGGTAATTAGGTACAAAAAAAAAAAAAAAATAACTGATTGAAATTTACCCACTGTAATCAGCTAAGGTGATATTTAGCTGACTCAGTGAATCCTCAGCTTGCCCTTTTACGCACGCATATTTTATATTTATGCACTTAGTACTAAACAAACACTGGTCAGTGTTTTATATTAAATGCATCAATGCAGTTGAATAGTAGGGAATGTCCATATAGATAAATGATCGATTTCCTGAACTAATTATGAATCATCAACTTCAATTGTACCCAGTCAGAGTGGTTCTATTCTGTTCACTGATCCACCTGATATTTCAGCAGCAATGTGGTGCCATGTAAGTAATTAAACTTTCAGTTTAGACATCTAGACTAAGTGTCTTGTTGTAGCGACATTCCTCTCCCGCCTTGTCTTGGTTCAGAGACTGTGCCGGACAGATGCGTAAACAACTTCTACTCATCCATTTCCAGATGTGGTCATCGATACTTTTGCTATTCGAAAGCCGGCGAACATTGCGATAGCGCTGATCGGAAATGTGAGCCAAATCTTTCATGCAATTGCTATGGCATATGCCTAGAAAATGTAGGTCTTTGTCCAAGGCATCCTTGGCCTTCATACGTATTTACATAACGATTCATAAGGAGGAATATCTGAAAATCCCAAGTACTGCATTGTATGTATTTCATATTTATTATTATCGAGAACAAGAATAAAACAAGTAAAAAATGCAATTGGCGTCTTTTCGTTTTTTTTTTTGTGTTAATTTTAATTTTGAAAGCACTGCGAACTGTGTGTTATTGTTTTTAATGTGAATGTGTATCGTGTGTATCGGGCATCAGAATTAAAAAAAAGTATATGTTTGCTCTTCAAATAAATAATGTAAAAGGGACAAAACCCGATTTTCCTTGTGTGTACCAACGTACTGTTGTTCTTGCTTAGTTTTTAACTATGAAAAAGCTATCTAGGAGGGGGAACTACTGGCAACATTAGTTTTGGCAGCGGCCTGCCGCTTCTTAACGCCCCAATTGTAGACCCGCGCCATGTTCACCTCAGTTGTAGTTATCTGGTCTCTGTGGGAGTGGAGGTTATACATTAGAGATATTACCAAGGAGGGCAACAGAGTCCAATAAGCGCACCTGAGAAAGTCCTGATCATGCTCCACAGACTTCAGATTGCCCACAGCAGATGTTACGTTTTGCTTTAACAGCGCCTCTGCCTCGTCCAATGGATATTCCAGCATTACGCTGGCGCCCAGCCAAAGGTAAACGGTTTTCGTGGGTGGCACCAGCGTCTTGATGAACACCTGATCGCTGAGCAGAAATTGCGTTTCACGCTCCTCATCCTCCTTGCGCAGCACATTCACCATCTCCAGGGATCGCTCCAGATCGGGTATCTGAGATTTCAACTTGTGGCGGCGTGCCTCCAAATTGTAGGCCATGAACCGGTACTTGGCATGCTGCTCGTCCAGACGTTGCAACACCTTTTCACAGTTTTCGTTCTCTGGTTGTGTCATAAACGTATCAATTTCCTCCTGCAAACACAACACGAGCGATGATTAATATTGAATGTTTTCTACAGCTGATTTTTACTCTCTTTTTTGTCTGCAGCCCCGTCTAGGTTAGAATTGGACGCTTGCCATTTGATACTCACTAGAAATATTACTTCTGGTATGCCGGCGAAGGTTTTTTGATTTTCCGGCAATTTTGGCATGTCTACTGTGTCCATGATGCCCGTCATTGTGCTTTTATTTGCTATTTATTCTTATAAATTGTAATAAATTTACAGCAGGTCGACAGGGCGGCAGCAGCAGAACAAATGCGATGGAAATAAAAGCAGTGTTGAGCAGCGACTTGATGTATGTGCCATACTTATTTTGGCAAGTATTTTTTAGTTAGTTTCTTATTTGTTATGTTATTTATAATTTGCTACTTAAAAAAGCACTATATAATTCTGCGGAAAGCTTAAATAAAATTTACGTTAAATTAAGAATAATAGTTTAAATAAATGAGAACGTATTTCGAATTAAAAGTTGTTAATTATCACAGTTAATCACTGCACACAACAGTGTTGGTCAACAGCGATTAATAAGTTTGAACAGAACGCACAGCAATTCACATGTGCTACGCTCTGCTGCGGCAAAAATCTGACAAGTTTTTAATTTTATATATTTTTTTTATATATTTAATTTTTTGTATTTTGTCATGTCGAACGGAGAAAGTGGCGTCGGTGTCGTGCGCGGTGGTGGTGATTCCGTAAAGCAGGCAATCATCGAAGAGCTGCAAAATCTGCTCAGCTCGGACACAACCGTTTTGCAACAGGCGGAAAAGCGAAACAAGCAGCTGCAATACACAGAAGGTAGGGCGAAGTGCGGCAAATAGGCGGTCAATGCCGGGCGTTGTCAACTTGTAGTTAACAGCTCAGAATTTCAGGCTATGGCGTCTACTTGGCGGAGATTATAATGAATCAGTCGCACGAACTGCCACTGCGACAAATTGCCATAATTATGCTGACGCGGTATGTGGAGAACCACTGGACAGATGTCGATGAGACTGACAACAAGGCAAGTAGTGGGGGCATGGCCAGCGAACCGGCGAAACGAACGATACGTAACATATTGCCGAATGGACTATACGATCCCAATTCAAAGATACGCTCCTCGGTGGCGCACACCATCTCCACGATAGCAGCCACCGACTATCCGCAGTGCTGGTCGGAGTTGTTTGACATTATTGTCAAGTGTCTGGGCGGTAATGAGGATTCTATACATGGCGCTATGCAAGTACTACAAGATTTCACATACGATGTGGATCAGATCAAAGATCTGGGTCCGGTTGTCATACCCGAGGTGTATCGCATTTTCGACTCGGAGCAGAACTACTCAATTAAGACGCGTGTCTCCGCCATACGCACCCTGAAACAGCTATTCATGTCCATTTCGGCGCTGATCACAGATAAACAGGAGCAAAGCTCCATGATGAGTTCCATTCTCTCTAACTTTATGGACAAGCTGGTTCATTATCTGAGTATGAATTGCGGCGCTGGCTCCAGTTTTCTACTGCGCTCTGAAATAATAAAAGGTATATCATATATTAATTTATAAACATTGCAATAGTGTATTAGTTTCGTTTTAATTTGCAGTTTTCACTTATCTGGTTACCGAAATGCCAAAGTACATAAATCCCTTCATGGAACGAATATTGCCTATTATTTGGCAGCTGCTCACACAAATTGCCGAAACCTACGTCAAGGTATCGGTGAATCAGACCGAGCCAAATCCTTTGGCTAGTGGCGATAACGAAGAAGATGACGAGCAGACCAACTTCCAAACGCTCATCATACAGATTCTTGAGTTTATCAACTGCATTGTCACCTGCGGAAAGCTGCGCGGCAACATTAAGAATGTGCTCGCAGATTTGATCTACATCACCATTGTGTACATACAGCTTAGTGAGGAGCAGCTGGAGGACTGGCAAGACGATCCAGAGAAGTTCGTCGACGACGAAGACGATGGCGGCGTCGAGCTAACTGTTCGCATGTGTGGCCGTGATGTGCTACTGGTAAGTCGAAAGAATATTCAATTTCATAATATAAATTAATTAACATATTTTGAAATGCAGGCCATTAATGACGAGTTTAATGAGAAGGCCATTCAACCGCTGCAGGAGGCGCTGGGGCGGCACTTCAGCGTGGCGGAAGCCGAGAAGGCCGCAAACAATCCCAATTGGTGGAAGATTCATGAGGCTTGCATGGATGCTGTTCATGGGTTTCGCGACATCATACTCGAGGGTGATTCCAAATTTGACTTGCTCAACTACCTGACGATAGTGCGCAATCTGCTAGTGCATCAGGAATCGCCGCATCTAGTCGGCCGTGCACTGTGGACCCTAAGCACGTACTCCAAATCGGATTTGTACAATCCGCAGATGTTAGTCGAGATTCTGGATGTTACACTGTGCAGCCTGTCCCCGGACAAGTCGCACATCCTGCGCATCAGCGCCGTTCGCACCTTGCACGGCTTTCTGCAGGCCAACGAAAACGTGGAGGGTGAGAAGCGAACGCTGCTTGTGTCCAAGTTGCCCGGCTTTCTAGATGGCATAATGACGCTCGTTCCGGGCAGCAAGGCCACTGTGCTTGCATTACTAATGGAAGCGCTCACAATGATGGTCAAGTTCGATGCGGACTTTGCATACGCAGCCCACTCAAGGATCACGCCACTCACAATTGCCGCATTCCTTAAATACGCCGAGGATCCGTTTGTGCTGACGAACGTGCAGGATCTGATTAGGGCGCTGTGCCAGCGCAAACAGTGCCTTGGCCCGCTCCAAGAGAAATTCATACCCACCATTGTTAGCATACTTGCGTTGCAGGGTGAGCAATACGGTGAGAAGCAGGACATTGCTTTGGATGTGCTCAACACAATTGTCCGGTACACAGAGCCGCCACTACCGAGTGCCCTGCTGGAAACTGCATTTCCCGCAATGATCAACTGCGTCCTACACACGGACGATCATACCGTTATGGTCGCCGGTGGCGAGTGCCTTCGCAGCTTCATTAACGTATCGCCGGAGCAGATCTGTAACTATAAGAATGGCGAGGGGGTCAACTATGTAATGCAAGTGGCTACCGTGCTGTTAAATCCAATGAATGCCGAAATGACGGCCGGTGGACAAATTGGACATCTGGTCATCACCATTATCACCAAAATGGGCAGTATGCTGGGCCAATCGGTTGACATGCTGCTCAAAGCAGTAATTAGTAAAATGCAAAACCTCGAGTGCCTGAAGGTCATCATGAATTTGGTGCTGATATTTGCCCATCTGTTCCTCACCCAAATGGACGCGGTACTCAACTTTCTCTCTACGGTGCCCGGACCCAACGGCGAGCCTGCCTTGCAGTTTGTTTTGACCAATTGGCTGTCGCGTCACAACTCCTTTTTCGGTGCCTATGAGCGCAAAGTTAGTGTTTATTATGGTAAATCATACTAGTTACTCATAATTTAATGATTTTTTCTTATGACGCCCACTTAGGTCACAACGATGGCCCTTTGCAAGCTCTTCGAGTATGGCGTGGCCACGCAGGATAATCGCCTAACATCCATAACGTACAAGGAACTGGTAGAGGAGCCCAGCGGCGATCGCATTCGCACTCGCTCAGTGGCCGCCACATATCAGAAATGGGTGACAATTCCCGCACTTGTGAAAATCTTTAAAGTGCTGATTTCCGAATATCAGCACTTTCAGGAGAGTAAAACGGATGCGCCGCTTACGGACTCCGAAGAAGAGGTCACAGAGGAGGACGATACTGCAGGCACTGCGTCCAAGCCACACTTCGTTTCCGATTTGTGTTTTGATTACGATGAGTACAATGCTGAGGATGAGCAGGTACTTCAGGTGCTGCTAAAGGAGTCCAACTACTCGGGCGATATTGGCGAGAATCTTCAAAAGTTCCTTACCAACTTTACTCAAAACGAACACTTTGCAACGTTTTACGAACACCTTAATGAATCCGAGCGCCTTGTTCTGCTGTCCAAGGTGCAACAAAAGTAATAATTGCTGGCACAATCATCAATCACAGACTTCATTTAAAATCTCACAACCCCATTATATTGTGTTAATCGTATGTATTTAATTGTTATCAAGCATTTAATAAATGAAAACCTTTATAATATTTACAAAGAACTAAAATACTTGATAAGGTCTTATTACATACTATTGAAATATAGTATTTTATTTGAAGTATCTCCAGTCTAAAATATGCGTTGATTAAAAAATAGTTGTATTTCAGATTTAAATAGATCCTCTTCAAAATTTGTTATCAATTATTGTATAAGCCAAAATAATTACAATGTACAACTAACGGAGTCGGAAAAGCTTCTCAGCTTCTCAGAGTTATACTTTGATAACTTTTGGTATTTATTAAATTTGAAATAAAAGAAGGCTAAATACAGATTGAAAGCTGAATTATAAATTTGCGCCAGCTAACCAAAACACCAAAATTTAGGGTTTCGAGTGTCTGCACGGGGAGCCAGCGCTACACTTTTGGAGACAGCATAGCGGGCTTCTTTCGGTTTTTGTTCCAATTTAATGACTAAAATTAATTACTTACCTTAAAAAAACCACTATATTGAAAAGTCACTGGATTTCATTTGGAGCGGCCCTCTAACTTAATCAAATAATTAATTCCAACTTGTACATGTGCACATTTGAGCTACTTAGCAGACAACTTCTCAGATTCCATGTTAAAATAAATAAAACACTCCATTTTCCAAAGTAAATATTTTAGGTGTGCACATTACCAATTTATATATTCAATTAAAATTGCGACTAACTAAAGAGCCACCTCGTCCATGCGTAGCTTATGCTGCAGCGGAATGTCCACCTTATAAGCGTCCTAAGATATTTGGCAGACAACTGTAATGCAAATATAATGTTCTGGAAGAATTTAATACTTACCGTTGGCTTGTGAGATTCAAACCTGTAAAGCTTGCGAATGCAGGGTGTGAGCAGTCCTGGATCAATTCGGTTTGGATTGTTAGTGCCCAAGAAGAAAGCGCTGAGCAGTGCAACGATTATTGTAACCATTGCACCCAAGGCGGTGTACCACATGTAGGAGATGCGGTACAATGGAAATACATCCCTAAAAAAGACAACGCTTAATAGAAGGTCTCGTTACAAATTAGTAGGCGTCAGTGGCGAGGTTTTATTTAATGCAGAGTTAGGAGACGTAACGTTTAGTCTACCGGATGGACCCGTAAACGCCCATGAATTTTCCCAAGCATCTTTGAAGAATATTTTAAAATCCATCGGATCAAATCGCGCAAATTTCAATAAACTTTTTTTTATTAATATTTTGACTTCACAAATGTATTTATTTTTGTATGGCTTATAAAAAGTTAGTACCAGATGAGAACACTTAAATTGCATCCTAAAAATATTAACATCTTAGAAAACGAATTACGCACATCTGAGTTGAATAAGTTAGCTCAAAGGTTTACAGTCAGTACCACTCAGTAGGTCAGTCAATTAGAATTGTGTATATAAGATGAATTAGTTTATAAAGATTAAGTGGCTGTACTTACTTCGCCGATGGTCCACTTAGATGTGTGGCATTAATGGAACTGCTCACTAAAGCAGCTGCATCAAAAGTGTAGCTGCATTGCTCAACGTTTAATGGCTTAGTCTGGTAACGAATGGCGCCCGATGCAATTGCCCACTGTGCATTCAGACTAACCCAGAACATAACAATGGCGCTGACACAGCCGCCCAGCAATGCACTCTAGTAAATTCATAAAATGTAGTATTTTAATAATGTCCAAAGTTCCACTTACATTGCCATTTATCCAGGGCATGAATATTCCCAAAGTAAAGATGCCAAACAGCGGACCATTTGTTATTGCCTCCAGACTCATGGTCAGTTGGAGCACAGTGCCCATATGCTGAACCACATAGACTAAAGCCACACAAAGCATACCAATACCCAACACCACACTTCGCATGATCCAGGTTGTGGTGAAATTTGAAAGTGGTTGCTTCACGTATGGTTTCACAAAGTCCTCCAGTACGACAGCCGACATGGAGTTCAGGCAAGTGGACAGAGAGCTAAGAGCAGCACTAAACACGCCCGAAATAAACAGACCGGTCATGCCCGGTATCTCACCCAGCGTGTCCATGACGAAGAGCGGCAAAAGCTGATCCCGAGCCTTGGCCAGCTATGGATGCGCATAAATGGGTGCATTAAAGACATTGCAGAAACTACATTAACTTGCCTTAGTCGTAAGCGGATCACAGTTCTGATATGTGGCATAGATAAGTAGTCCGTTGTATCCGCTCAGGGCCATCAGGATTAGAACTCCTGCACAAAATATGAATAATGCTTTGCGAGCATCTGCCAAAGTGGGCAACGACAGATAGCGCTGTATCATGTTCTGGGAAACTGCATTGGTCTGAGTCCAATAGAAAATGCCACCAACGAACAAACACCAAAATGTATGACGTACTGTGGGGTCAATGCTGAGACTGTACAAAAATGAATCTTTTTTTAATTTGAAGTACAATTTGTTATTCAGGTTATCTTACTCGGGTGCCTCTATTCTATTTGAGTTCCAGGCACGCTCTATTACGACACTGGCGCCGCCTATATTCATGCTTCCTTTGATGGCAACCAGTGCGAGAGCACCCAACATGGATACCGCCTGCACCACATCCGTCCAAACGACGGCCTTGAGGCCACCCATGCTGGTGTAGAACACGCAAATTATGCACACAATGGGAGTGATGGTGTGGACTCCTACTCCGGTTACCTGATTGAAGGCAAGCGCCGGCACATAGATCACAATGGGCAGATAGGCTATCTGGGTAACAATGAGAATGAGGATTGGTTCGTTTAGAGGGGTTTTTCGATATCTCACATTCATTATGGAAAACATTACGGATCCAAACAGACGTAGACGACGATCAAAGCGTAGTTCCAAATACTGTGAGAAAATAGAACTTGTATTGTTTATTATTATTATTTTGTTTTGGTCTAATTTATTCAATAATTTTGATAAACATTTTAAAACAATAATAATGTTGTAACATTTTTATTTCCAATAATATATTTGTACATATATACAAAATATTTATTAAGGTATTGAAATTCTGATTCTAAAATTTACATTTTTCACGGGAGATGGTAGGCAATTTCTTCAATTGTCGAAATAAATTTAGGATACTTTTGTTCATTACCTAGAAACGTAGCTAGAGAATTGTAATGCCAAAAATTATCTATGATTTAAAAAAAAACACACAAATTTTAGAAAATACATTAATTATTTTGTGCTACGATCTGATAATTGTATAGTTTCTTCAATCGAAAACCAATTTATTTTGCTTACCTCATAAGTGGAAGTAATATTTAGATCATGAAACACTGGCAAATAAAAGACACCCATCACAAAGACCATGCCGAGGACTCCGAGGGCCACATACAGATACTGTATGCCATACGAGTACACTTCGGTGGGTAGACCCAGCAACGTGATGCCAGAAATGAAGCTGGCCACCAGTGAGAAGGCGATGGGCACTACCAACATTTTGCGGCCACCCAACATGTAATCATCCTCGGAGACAGATCGCTTCATGAATCCAAAGTAGATGCCAATGCCAATGCAGAGGAGAAACATGACCACAAACGCGACATAGTCGGGCCATGAAAAACGCTGCAGCTCTCGTAGAATCTGTTCAATATTATGCATTTTGCTAAAGCGATCTTCGTGATCCGACCCGAGCTTCGAGATCTCCCAGTGACGATGTGTACTAAGTCGCGTTGCGTTTACATCTGTGATTCACTGAATCAGTGGGTTCCATTTGTTATAGTGGGCGCTTGTCGGCAGACGCTGAGACTCAGTGATTCAATCCAATTTCGCTCAATTGTCAATTGTGGGGCAATTGAGGTTTCGGACAACACACCAAATCCACACACATGGGATTATTTTAGTTAATCTGCTGCCGTACTATGCTTAGAGAGAATTGCGACACTCAAGCGCTCAGTTGCAACATTTTCGTCGTTCTGACCTTAGATACAGTAATTTTGGGGCCCATCCATCTCCGCATATAAACTTTTGACCCCCAAACTATGAAGAAATTTGCATAATTTTTATTTCTCGTATAGCAGACAATGTCAACGTATTTGCTATATTTTTATTATGACTATTAAGTTACTGAAAAGTTTATTTAATGCTTGAAAAGTTAATGGGTGTGTGAAATAAAATGGATTGTCAATTCACGCCAAAACCGCTAAATGGCGAATACAAGTTTTGAAATTGTGATACTTTGTGATTTCAAGCACGATCGATATAAAAATACCTGCATTGCGATGAAATAAATTGATTTTGCTTATTTAAAAATATTATAAATTCATTTCAATTAGAAGTAACAATACTAGTACACTTCACCTAACAGAATTTCCTTCCCACTTAACGGAATTAATTTCCCAATTCCTACTGCATAAATGATCGACTAAATTATCGAAGGCCAACAATCGAAAATTTATTAACCAACCGCCACAAACACAAGAGAGCCGTAGCGTCCAATTAACAAATAGTTTGCTAGTTTCTTGTTTACAATATATTTGTTAAATAAAATTTCAATCAATTGTTAATAATGTTGGCAAATCCTGCAGCTGGTAGTGTGCCCGATAAGGCGTGGCAGCCCCATTTCGTAACGCTGGAAACAACGTGAGTATTTGTAAACAGCCGGTCAAATTATTAGTAAATTTGTTTTGTATTCAGCATGGGCGAAATAACAGTGGAATTGTATTGGAAACATGCACCAAACACAGTACGTACAGAAGATGGGTTCTCATTTGGTTGATATAATGTAGCTTGTCATGTTATTTCAGTGTTATAACTTTGCGGAGTTGTCCCGACGTGGTTACTACAACAACGTGGTATTCCATCGCATCATTCGCGACTTTATGATACAGGGTGGCGACCCAACCGGAACAGGACGTGGCGGTGATTCCGTTTATGGTGCCGAGTTTGCGGACGAGCTGCACAGCGATTTAAAACACACCGGCGCCGGTATTCTGTCCATGGCCAACTCGGGCCCAGACACAAACGGTTCTCAGTTCTTCATTACGCTTGCGCCCACGCAGTGGCTGGACAACAAACACACCATCTTTGGGCGGATATACACTGGCATGGAGGTTGTTAAGCGTATTGGCCTGGTGGAAACGGACAAGAATGATAGACCCGTAGATCCTTTGAGAATTATCAAAGCAAAAGTCGAGAAACTGTAACACAATACAGAATTTAAAATACATTTCATGTTAGGGCAATTTAGCAACAAATTTTTTTTTTTAACAGTAAACTAAACTAGACTATCTTGAAGCTCGCTCTTAAGTACAAATGAAGATGCACGTATAGCAATAGCTGTAATCGCAGTATTGGGATTACCGGAAATTGGCCGGGGCAACACGCTGGCGTCAACAACGCGCACATTCGAAATGCCTTTTAATCTGGAATGAAAAATTAATTAAACTAAAATTACAATGACACATATTTTAAATATTGTACCTAAGCTGCGAGTCGACAACGCTTCCAAGTGCACAACTGCCTCCTGGATGGTGCGAGCCCAGTCCGACGTAACGCATAACACACTCAAGATAATGATCAGAGGGCTGGTGTTCTGCGAAATCTCTGTCAAACGGTCCAAAATTGGCGCATTCGTGTAGCTTGGGCCAATGAATGCGCGGTTGCAATTTAGCAAAAGCGGAGGATCTGACCACCTACAAAAGGAAATGCCAGTTTTGAGTTAAGATCAAGCAATCTGTAAATATTGTTACCTTCACGGCATTTCTTATTGCCGCAATGGTGCAAGTGACATCCTGCTCGTTACTCAGATAGTTCGGATCAATTAGAGGCTTTCTGCGCATATTTTGTTTCAGCAACGTCACAGTGCCCCTAGACTTGGGTTGCAGACAGTTGGAAATAACAATAAAACCCTCCTGCGTGGCATTATGAAATAGTGGAAATAACGCACGAAATGCTGAACGCTTAAAGTTCGATATGGACATGAAGGCACTTTCATCGATGGCGCCAGCGCCAAAAAAAGTGATGCCAAACGGCAACGATTCTTCATGACCAGAAACCTGTCCTAGCACTCCGAAATTCCCAAAGGATCCAGTGCCGCTGCTCAAATAATTCAACAGGTTCATGGGACTCAGCAAAGTTCGCTGGTTAATAGTGGGTCCAATATTGCCAATAGAGACGAACAACGGCACATTAAAGTGATCGTGCAGCTCCTGACCCACTAGTGGCAAATGGTGTTGCACGGTTAGCTTCATCTGCGTAAGCATTGTGCTGTCACCAATGCCAGATGCTAGGAGCAGTTGTGGAGTTTGATAGGCACCGGCACAAAGCAGCAGCTCGCGTCGAACTTTAATATTGAACTCGACCTCTTTGTTTTGCTCATCCTTGATACCCACTAAAACGGAACTGGCTTTCAGAGTGGAGGTTGAGGAGAGCCTTATGCGTTTGACCAGCGCCTTTGGCAGCAGGTGGAGATTCACGCTGTTTAGCACTGGCAACAGAAATTGATGCAGTACCGAGTGTCGCAGCCCATTCTTAATGTTGTAGACAGAACGTCGAAACTGCCAGGATTGCTCGGCAAACTCTGTTTTTGATCCCTCAAGTGCCAGGGACAACATTGAGTAGTCTTGTGGTATTTCATAAAGATCAATTTTTTTAGGCGTGGCTGCCGCCATAAAAGGTCGCATATCTGTCCAGCTCCAGTCACTTAAATTGTGCAACTTATGCCAGGCATCAAAGTCGGGGCCGTATCCATCGAAATGCAGCATATAGTTTAGATTGGCTGATCCGCCCAGACCCTTGCCACGTGGCAGACACTGACGCTGCTCAATCAAACCCTTGGATGAGTGCTTCTGCGGTACCGATAGAAAGGACCAGTCATTAGGACCCATCTGCTGAAATGTGGACAACAGTGGAATCCGGCTCAGGTAGCCAAATGAGCCGCCAGCCTCGATGAGCAACACACTGCCATTGCTGTGCTTGGTCAGTAGAGATGTGAGCGTCGACCCAGCTGTTCCAGCACCAACTAAAATAATTCGAATACACTTAAAGTCTATCGGGTATAGGTCTGAACTAACAACTTACCAATAATATAATCAAACTCAAGTTCCTTATTGCTAAGTTTCAACACATTTGGTATGTTTTCCTGCAGCAGCTTGGACACCAAAATCAACAATGCCGCGATGCAACCAACGATAATGGCGCCAACACAGAGTATCTCTAAAGATATTATAAATTCAGATATATGCAATAAGATTTATTTGTTTATCAATCTACTTTGAACCCGAATTCCCATTTCGTGACGGTAGTCTAAGATGACGAAATACAACTACTTAGTTGACATAGCGCACATATAATACAGAAAGTAAGCCGCCATAGACCTAATCCAATTATAAGCCCACTTGCCGCCCCTGGTGAGAGAGGCCAACAATTTGAATTGAAGCGGGGAAGAAACACCTGTTATTAAAAGATATGTTATCGACATATCGGTTGGCGGATAAATTGATTTAAAGCAAAATCCTACTTTTATTAAATACTGAACTTATAAAAGCAAATAAAACATAGTGAAAACTGTCTTTCATTACATTTGAAATTTATAACTTATCGAATTATACCGATAAGTTACCGCGAATTTGAAAGTGATTTGACAACTTCGTTAACATAGACATTAATTAAATTAACTACATAGTTTTAAAGGGAGCCCGATGGAGAGTGAGGCTTAAATGCTTGACTGTGCCAGTGCAAGTAACAGCCTCTCTCCAACTTTCTCCTGCACAGCTGTGTAACGCTTGTGCACTTTTTTGAAATCCACCTACGAGTAAATTACAGCTGCTGCATTTTGTGTGAATGTCAACGTGTCGCCAAATTGTGTTAATTGCAGTCAACTTGACCGATGTTTTCATAATAGTATTTGTTGTCTATACAGATGTAATTATATTGAGCTGTTTATCGCGGCCATTGTTACTGAGCGCTCTAAGCAGCGCTTTATTGGATCCGCTCGACGCTGACTTCGGTAGTAATATGCAGGCGTCGCTTATCATTTGTTGTTGTTGTGGGACCAACGCTGAAAATCGACATCATAAAAGCAAAAACAACAAGTGGACAGCTGCTGCTGACAACAAAACAAAAGTGGATCGTCGAACAAAAGCCAGATACAATCAGCAAATTATTCGCTGCCAGACATTCTTAGAAGCTTAAAGTCAACAGTCGACACAGTTGCAGCCAATCTGTGCAATGAACTCCGCTTGAGACGAAACTCAAAAAATCAGAATAATCACAGAAATCGAAAAATATATGTATACCAATAGCAACTGGTGTCGGTAACGAATGTTCCACAATGGCAGCAATCCAGCAGCAGCAACAGGATTTGCAACAGCTGATCGAGTTGCTGCCCGTCGAAGAAAATCAATTTATACAGGTAATTTAAAGATCTTCGCTCAAAGAAGTGATTTTACTTTTATTATATTTTCTATTCAAAGAAAAAAGTTATGAAATTCAATTTGTCTTGAACGATTTCATATATTGTATTAAAGCCACAAGTTTTAATGAAAATATTATTCCATTGAAGTTTTCGAAGTGTCCTACCTCATTTTACTGATTTTTAATTTCCATTTTAGTCCCTTATTAAATGTCTTGATGGAATCGTCACTCCAACTTATTGGGAGAACCTGCAGGCGCTGATTATAGCCTCACCATATCCTACTCTGCAAATACTACAAATTCTATATAATCGGTCCAAATTCCACATTGGACGCATTGTAAATAACGCACTGAAGCAAATGCTGGACGATGATGACGCATTGAACTCCAGTTCGGGAACGTCACGTTTCCTCAGCGTGTTAGTCAACTTTCCACAACAAATATTGGAGGTGGCAACCGTGCAGAAAAAATTGATAGAACGCCTTGAAAGTGACTCATGGCTAAACAATGAGCATTTAATGCTAGCTCTATTAGCGCGTCAAGATTCACAATTGCTGAAAACGATACTGTGCAAGCAGCAGCAGCAGCAAGAAATCTTATGCAGCAATGCAGCTCCCACAAAGCAACTGGTACTCCAACTGGCACTCAGACAACGAGAGCACTTCGTGCCCCGCGTGTGTCAACAGCTGAAGAACTTTGAGTGCATTCACGATTGCACATTGCGCAACAATTTACTCATACTGCGACTGGCCAATGAATTTGCTATCGGCACACAAACGCTGGACGAGCTGGCACAACTGGACCAAGTACTGGCTGTCTTTGATATTGCCGCCGTGCCCGCCGATCTGCAACCCATGCAGCAATTCTTTTACGCTGATATTCAGCGTCTGGCCGTGCTGCTCAAGTTTCTGCAACAGCAGCAGGAGGGAAACGCCTGCAAGACCATCAAAGTGGATGCACTGCTGCGTGCACCAGGCATACTCTCCCTGATCTATGAGCATGGCATACAATGTGATAACGAGCAGGTGGTTCAACTGGTCGAGGACGCCTACAAGTGGCAGCAGCAGACACCAGCACTCAAATGTGTGCGCGCCGAGGAGCTGGAAACTTGGAGCTACTACACAGCTTTGTGCCATGTATACAATGTGATATTGGAACTGCATGACTCGAGTATTAGGGAGCAGCTTTTGTTGCTCTCTGCTCAATTGCGTCAACTGCGTGAACTGGGCACACTCTGCTCGCTCCTGCAGGATATTTTCCAGCTGGTGTTTCTACGCTGGGAGCAGCTGCAGAATACAAAGGAATGCGATGGCGATGACGATGACGATGAACAGTATGTGGACGATGATGCGACACCTCCGCGCCCAGCAAATGTCCCAAGTGCTCAGAAACGTCGCTATGGTTTCATCTGCCGTGCACCGGCCCTCTATGCTCTCTTTAGTTACCTGAAGAGCTTTGTCACCAAGAAGCTCCACACGCAGGACTTTAAATATGCACCAGAGGAGCAACAGCGTTGCTTTCAGCGCCTGGTGGATGCCATCAGTGAGGCGCTCTGGAAGTTCAGCGTTCTGCAGAAGATCGAGCAATCGCTGGCGAAGGCAACAGCTTCTGCGTCAGGCTGCAACCTGGAACCGGAACAGCTGCTGCAGCTCATCCAATTGCATAGTCATGCGCGAGAGAAGGCCTCCAGCGATGACGAGAGTCGTGAACGATCCTATCACGCCTCTAGTCTAACGCGCCGCAAATCGCGCAGACAGCGCCGAGCGGTCAGCTTCAGTGGAGCGGCTGCCAGTAAATCGGCTGATGCACCAACACTGGAACAGTGTCGCGCGAGAGCACAGCAGTTAGTGCTCCACGGCAGTCGACGCAACAGGGAGCCACAACTGGCTGTTGCCCAGCCGACAGATCGCTCCATCATACCCAAAATGCTGAGCACGCCGGAGCAGTTGGCCATCATGGCGCTGGCGCTAAAAAACTTCAATGATGTCAAGTATATCATAGAGGTAAGCTGATTGATCGTTGTGGTTGTGTGTGATTATCCTTGAGCCAAAGAGTCGACCCCAACAATATAGATGTAAATTAATTATTAAGCAAAATTACTTAATTAATTAATAAATATTAATCCTCACCTTCTTGCAGACCTTTCACCTCGAACAAAGCCAACTGAGTCGCGAGCTGCAGTTCATGGAGCATCAGCAGCACATCAAACAAAAGCTGGCCAACATCTATGCAAACTATGAGAAATTGACTGGCGAGGCGAATGCTACGAAGAGCAGCAGCACCACGACCACCACAGTGGAGCAAATCAAAAGCGTGGCCGCCAAGGGCTTTGAGTTATCCAAGATCATCAGCGTGGTCGACAATTTCGCTCAGTCACAGAAGCTGCAGCACAGCGCTGAGTTGAGGAGCCTATTGCAGCGACACAGCGCGAATGCCCAAAATGGTTTCCTGCAGCAGTTCCAGGAGCGAAATCTAAATGCCTTAATTGTCTGTGATTTAATTGTGAATCTCAGCTTCAATCGTGAGATTACCTGCAATTTGCTGCTGGTCATACGTCGCCAACAGCAGCAACAGCAGCAACAACAACAGCAATCCGCGGGCGATAGCTCAAATGATGGACGCCCTCGCGAAATTGGCGCCATGTACCTCATGGAGAATCTCTGCGAATGTATGCGCTTGCTTGAGCGCGCTGGCCGCCAGCCGGCGCTAAATGCGCTGCTCTGCCGGCACAGTTATGCTTTGAGGCCAGCTCCACTAGCCCTGCAGTTGCAGCGGGAGGCAGCCTTTACAACGCTTTACCAGAAGGCCTCGATGGATTATGCGCATTCACGGGAGCTACGTGTCCACGCGTCCCTTTTTCAACAGTTCAAATCGCGGCACAATTACTACACCCGATTCTGTGGCTATGTGCAACAGCTGGCGCGTCTGCTGCAGCTGCGGGATCCAAATTTGGAGTATCACAACACACAGCTGTTGCGTCACGATCCCTACCAGGTTATTGGTGAGCTAATCTACGATTGCGACATCACACCGCTGGAGATTGAGAGCAATGTGGCTGCACTGCATCTGAATCTGGTGCATGTCATAGCACTCAACATTTGTCCACAGCTCGCAGAAGGGACAGTAAAGCAAACTCCACGTTCGGTGCCGGTCCAGAAGCAGGAATCAATTCATAACTACATTGCGCAACACAATCAGCTGCTGGCTCAATTGCTACAGGCAATTCAACTGGGCGATCTTCCACCGACAGACGTTTCCGAGACCGGCTTGAACTTTAACTATCTGCGCCAACTGATGCAGCTGCCTGAAATGGCGACACTTGCGCTTATGTATGAGAAAAATACAGTAATGGCTGCACTGCATGCCTACAAACTGGACAGTGCGAACCTGGAGCGGTTGGATCTCAGCAAGGAACTGCAATTTCGTATTCTTATTCTGGGCATTGGTGGACAGGGAGGTAAGTGTTGAATGAGATACATTTTAAGCTTGTTATGCCAACTAGTGATATGTGTTTTAATTAAAAACCTTTTCTTTTTACAGAATCGACTACTCAACTAAAGACTCGAATCGATCGTTTGATTAGTGAGCTAATTGCAGAGGATCCGAAGCATATACAGCTGGCTTCCCATATGAACGATTTGGGCACTCGGGCGCAACTGTTGCAGCAGCACTTTACCAAAATATCCAGCAGTCAGTTGGCCAAAGAGCTCATAGAGCGAACACTGCAGCATCAAGGTGCGGAGATTGCCATTCCACAGCTGCTGCGTAGCCAATTGGAGCACACTCTCTCGGACATTACGATTTATGCGAGAGTCTCGGCGCTGTTGCAGTTTGAGAGCTGGCCACAGGCCTATGATTTTGGCCGGCAGACGCCGAATGTGATCTTCGAGAAGCTGCTGCAAGGTAGACACTATGAGCTGTGCCACGAATGGTGCCGCATGGTGCAGCTAACGGATTCGGCTGGGCAGCAACGTGTCTGCCTGCTTACCCTCTTGGATGCGCTGCTGGAGTTGCGCGACGAAGATGAATTGGATCCGCACTTGCTGCACATTGCCGAGCTATTTCCAGCTAAGGTGCTTGTCAATTTTCTGGACACGCACAAGGACAAGATGCGTTCGCTGGCGCTGCTACAATGGCTGGTTGACTATTTGGAGCGGCATGCACGCAATGCGCGACCCTATCTCAATTATCAACTGTCACTGGAGTTGCTGCGACAGCTGCCCAGCGCTGAGCGTGAACAATTCTGGGAACTCCTACACTATCCCTTACTGATTATAGAGCAGTTGGTGATGAATACGCGCTTTGAGCTGCTTACCAAGCTGCTGGAGCCGGCACGTGCCAAGTTACAGCAACGAATCCCGTTGGGTCCCTGTGGCTATTGTTTTGAGAAGCGTGGTCACGCCTATGATGTGCACAGCAGCAGCAGCACCGACAAAGGCACCGGCAAGCTGAAATTTCAATTGGGTCATAGCAGTGCGGAGGCATTTATTCTGCTGAACTTCAACTCGTACCAGCAGGATCATGTGATCAGCAATGATTGCCTGGATTTGCTGCTGCGCATCTATGCCAGCAAGGCGTTGGACTATCAAATAGCTAATGTACGCACTGGATTAGCTTCAGAGCCGGGTTCCTTGGGTACGGATGTGCAGAACTCATTGGATTCGCTGTGCGGCGCCTTTCAGATGCCCAAGCAGGCGCCATCGCGTGATCAGTGGACACCCGACGAGGCGGCCACCCACTGCATGTGCTGTCGTCGTTCTGCTTTTACAATGCTGATGCGTCGACATCATTGTCGCCGCTGTGGTCGCGTCGTTTGCTATGCCTGCTCCGCACAGCGCATGGTCATTCCAGAGCTCTATGGTGATGTGGAAGTACGCGTCTGCAATGATTGCTGCGTCCCGGTCGCTGCAGAGAAACCGTTGCATGTCAACGAAACAGCGGCAACTGTGGTACGTGCACCATCAAACCCTTCCGATTCCTACAAGTGGCGTCTGAGCGGCATCATTACCCACGACAAGTTGCTGCGCGAGGAGTTCTGCTACGAGCATGCGCCCAGCGTGGCGCTTAGTTTGTCCATATTGAGGCATCATCTGGATCAGCGTCAGTGCGTGGATCTATTACTATTCCACTGTCGCAAGCTGGAGAAGCTCTTAGTGCCCAATCCGGAGGTAGACTACGAGTTGGTTGCCAAAATGATGAACTGCCTTGCATTGGCAGCGAAGGTAATTTAAATCATATTCTTATTTACTCAATAAGATATATCAATTTGTATCTTTAAGGTTCGAGGAGCGCCCGGCGAGTTTGAGAACATACGAGAGCACTCGGAGATTATAATGGCCGTGGTGCAGCAGGGCTGCGAATCCTTGATACCAGCTGGATCATTAAACAATCACAGTATGCGCAAATTAGCCGATGCTTTAGTTGAGGCAGAGCACTGGAAACTGGCGCTGGAGGTGCACCTTAAATGGGGATTTGCTACCACTGGTGTAATGGCGGCCCATGGCTTGGCTTGTCTTCGTGCCGGATGCTATGATGCAGGTATGAATTGCTCTCAATATTTTAGTTGGTAGATGCAGCACTTATTTTTCATCTTTGTTCTTTCTCGCGCAGCGCGCGAAAAATTTGGGCACTGCATGGCGCGTTTGTCGACCGAGGAGCAGAACAGTCACATCTACAAGGAAATATTTGACAAGGACTTGCCGGTCTTAGTGTCACACACTGACACGCCCACAAGCCCGCAAAGGAAACGTCCACAACGTGGACCTGCCCTGCTTCAGGAAATACTCCAGCTAATTGCAGCAATGCCGCAGGCACAACCGCAGCCTGAGACGCTTCAGCGTGCCTCGCTAATCCGCAATTCGAATACGTCGTTGGCGTCCCTCTTCTCGCGACGCCGGGAACCGTACGTGGTGCAGACGCCACTACGAGAGCCGGCGCTTAATATAATCAATGCGCTAGCCAATTTGAAGCACATTGCCAAGGGACACTATGGGGAAGCGACAATGAAATATGGCACTGAGGAAAATCGTCAGTCGCGCTCTTTTGAGGAATCTTTGCATTATGTGCTGACCTATGGCAGCCATACGGACATTCTGCAGTTTCTCATGCAGCACGATGAGCTGCGTGCAGCACTGCGCTACTGGATGCATCAGCAGCTGGAGGCGGAGCTTTTTATCCTGCATATATTCCAGGTCTCACTAGCCGGTGGTCGCTTACCGGCGCTGATTGACGAACTGCAGCAATTGGATACCGACGCACAGTTGAGTTCGTGGCGAGTGCCGCTGTTGCAGACCTGCAGATTTCTGGAGCAGCAGCAGCAGCTTAATTCACTGTATCAACTACAGCTGTTACTCAAGGATCCAGTGCGAGCGAGCATGACTTGCGTCAAGTTTTATTCGCTGCACTGCGAAAACTTTCAGAAGCTGCATGCGAATGCTCAACATTTGGTTTCAGCTCACATGCACCTGCAGAGCGAGCTCGACCTGGCCCAGTGGGATCATTTGCAGCGGGAGCAAAAACAGGCGGGTTCCAGACGTGTCAGTGTTGCGAGTTTTAATGCGAGCACAACTTGTTTTGCCATGCAACTGGATGCACGTGCTCTGAATGGTCATATCAATACGATACGACGCCAAATGGAGTTGGCCAAGTTTCTGGCACAGTGCGAACGAGAACAGCCGTCGGTGAGTGGATTGCTTTACACGCTGCAAATTCTAAAACAGATACGATCAGAGGCGCCGCGCGGCACTTTGCCCACTTTATTTGATGGCGCTGCAGACAAGATTCAATTGTGTATTCTGGTGCTGCTCTGCGGAAAGAATATAGACGAAGGCTTTGGCCTGGCCTACGGGTATGTTTGACCACGTCGTCGTTTATCCAAACTATCTGACTGCATTCGTTGTTTACTCTTTTACAGCATTATGCAGGACTACAAGTTGGCTCCGATGAAAGTGTTTGGCGCCACTGCCAAATATTTGGCGAAAAACGAAAGGCTGATCGAGGTGGATCGTCTGCTTGACTGCATAGCCAGCAATAATGGCAGCAGCACCACTTCGGAGTCCGATGAGCTGCTTTCGATTGCCGTCAATGCTGCTGTTAATAGCAACGAGCCGGAGACTAAACAGACGTTGGATAAGTTGGTCAAGCGGATTGGAAACATCGAACTGCGCATATCGTCCTACATTTTTATTGGTCAACTTAAATCGGCATATTTGCTGGCCAACAAGAATGAGCGTTTGACGGACATACGGAAAATCTTGAGACAGGCGGAGATGACCAATCAAATTCATATTAAAAAACTGTGTGAGAAGAAATTGAACATAAATTCAAGTCCAATGTCGCCAACGCCACTGTGATAACGTATTCAATCAGGCAATTTATAAATTCTGATGATGGTAGCTTTATTTTAATAATCTTATTGTAGAACAATTGATTTTAAATCTTTCCAAAAACCAATGCGTTGGTAAAGTATTTCCAAATCTATTATACATTGCTCAAAAGACTTTCTCACAAAGTACCAAACTATACACGTATATTAATATTGTCAATTTATTGTGTTTAGCAACTTATTATGTACCTTTTATTGTTTATTAAATATCGTTATTCAAATTAATTAAACCCGTTTGTTGGTAATCGACCAGCTGAATGCGCGGTTATCGATAATTGCACAGCTGTGTGCAGGTGTTCATAGGTGATAAATCAAGAGTTTCCTTATCAGGAATATTATTTATATCAATATCCTTAATGCGTGCTGTGATTCAACGTGTTAGGGCCGCTAAAGTCACGGGTAAGCATTATATTTACTTTTCCTGAAATGACACAAAGGACACCTTTTATGATTCTTATGCAGTGGCTGATGAACTGGTGTCTTCTATTGGACCCGGCCTGTGCGTGCTGGTTGGCATTAAGACTAGTGATACGGCAACTGATGTAGAATATCTGTAGGTACATACCTCATTGAGTTACGTGCAGATCGGTTTTTTAATTGACACCTTAGCGTGCGCAAGATTCTCGCATTGCGTCTATTTGGGGGTGAGGGCAAACGTTGGCAAAAGTCTGTCAAAGACTTGCAACTGGATATACTCTGCGTGTCACAATTTACACTATACTATCGACTGAAGGGCAACAAGCCTGATTTCTCAGC
Source organism: Drosophila picticornis (assembly GCA_035043845.1). NCBI lineage: Eukaryota > Metazoa > Arthropoda > Insecta > Diptera > Drosophilidae > Drosophila > Drosophila picticornis. Next base: position 10,958,490 of record JAWNMR010000362.1, on the reverse strand, counting down.
GGCCATGAAAAGTGAAGAGGCTAACCAGCTATACAATCAATTCCTAGAGCGTCTGCGACAGTCATATGTCAGTAGCAAAATCAAAGGTAATCCGTTTAGTATATTTTTCCTACACCCATATACGAATTTATCGTTTCTTCATTTCCATCGGCAGATGGCAAGTTTGGTGCCTATATGCAGGTGCATATTGAAAACGACGGTCCGGTTACGATTGAGTTGGAATCTCCTCAGTCGAAACAGGCTGAGGAGTGTGCGGAAAAATAAGGTGGCATAAAGCGTATTTTTTTTTAATAAATTGATGTTTCAATAAGGGTGCCACGGGTTTTACTACATTTTTTTTCATCATCAGCAATCTTACAACTAAAATTAATTGGTGCACGAATTCTTAAGCTTCTAGCATCTCCATGTCCTCCACGCCCAGACCCTCTTCGAGTCTCTTTTCCAATTCGCGAGCATCGACGTATGTGATCTTCTCTTCGGACAGATCATCGTCCATAAGCGCCGCCTCTTCGGCCTCTTCCTTTGCGCGACGCTCCTTTAGACCAGCGGCAGGTGAACGTATAAGCGACATATTCCGTTGCACGTCCTTAACGTCCATTTGAATCTCAACCTCGCGGCCCTTGCGCAGACGCTCCATAACAAAGTGCCTCTCGCGGCGCTCCTTGATTTCAGTGACCTTCTTGATGGCCACAGCAGCCTTCTGCCAGGTCTCGCGACTGTATTTGATTGGCACATTGCGACGCATCTCAAACTCGAAACTGGGATCGATTGTCAGCTCCTTGCCAGCCCACTTGCGATGTGCCTTTGTCCATCCTACCTTGCGTGGGTTCTTCTTGCGCTTGAACGCCTTGTGACACTTCCCACGACAAAACTTGAAGATCTGCAAACAACAACATTTATGTGCATGTGTAAATAAAGGATGCTTTTTTACTCTATTGGACTTACTTTGCAATCATTGCGTACAAATTGTACTCCGTGGCCAGGATATATTTTGCTGGAGCAAAAGTAGCACGTTTCAATGCGCATTTTTACAAATTATTAAAATAACTTGTAAAAATAAAACGCAAAACAGTCAGCACATGTGCTGCTGAGGAAGAAGAGAAGTTAGCCGCAGAGCTGCAAACGGATCATCGATACTATCGATATTTTTAAAAACATTGCCTGACTACTATCGATCATAACTTCTCATTTTGCTTCGAAACGGCCTGTAATACTTTTTTTGTAATAATAAAAAAATATCCAAAATATAAGGCAGTTGTATTGGAAAATATAACTAGCTGCCCAGATTAATTAAAAAATCTTTGAAGAACAGTTAATAAGATATATGGCGCTTAAGCCTTTATTCGTAAACGCAAAAAACTATTAATAAAATTATATTTCAAATAAGATTTACTGCCACAGTTTTTTAGGCTTGAGTAATTTCGGACACAGATTCTTGGTCCTTTAGAGACTGTTTCGTGTTGGCCACATTGTTGAGCCTCGCAAGACGCTTCATTATCTCTAGTTCTTTAATAAACGTGGCCAGGGCTTCTTTGGTTGTCGAAATGTTTGAATCTTTAAGATCGGTCAGGCAGTCCTCATTCTCAAGTTCTGCAAGAAATAAAAACCACTCAATAGAATTGCAATCGTTATATATTAAATAAATAAAAAAACAACTTACCATCCATTTCAGCTTCAATGTCGTTAAGGCGATTCATCAATAATGATTGTTGTACCTTGACATGCTCAATTAAACGGTATTGACACTCCTCAGGATCGATGGCAGCCTCAGGTTGTGGCGCTTGCGGCCAATTGGTCTGTTCAACCTTTGGTCGCTTGACGGGCGAGGCAGAGGCATCCGTCTGATCCTCGTCCCACTTCTTGGCCCACAGATAAAGCTTGGGGTGGCAGCGATTCCGAGCTATATTAATCTTGACCTGCAGCGAGTGCATGAAACGCTTAGCATCCAGCAAATTGCCGGTTAGAGTGTGAGAGTGCTTTAAAAGCTCGAACTTCTTGAACGACTGCTGATTAGGTGTGTGATAGCCAGCCACTGGCAGTTTGCCTTCGAAAAGCCACTCCTGATCATGTTTAAAGCGCATTGATTCGCGCATGCGTTGCGGATTGCGGCAAATATAGCAGACATACTTCTCCGGCACTTCCGACTCCTTGAAAATACCATAACAGTGGCCGTGCTGCCAGCACAGGCATAGTTCACACTGTATCATCAGGCCATCCTCATCGCCATAGTAGCAAGTACAGTTAATGATTTCCTCCTGCCGCATGCGCACAATGCGGATTAATTCCCCGTTCTCCTTGATGTACTGCGGCGTCTTTGAAGCCAATGGTAGTGCAGGCGGCGGCGGCAAAGCTGCATTTATGTCAACCAGATCGTTGGATGATGGTCTCGACACCAACGCGATGTTGCCGGGAGAGCCAGCCGGTGTTCCCGAAGTAGCTATGCGTCGCCTCTTGGAATCGTTACGGGCATCCGAAATGGGTGTGTTATACGACAATTGAGTGGCATCGTGCTCAACCCCCGAGATCGGCAAGTTTTTCGAATTACCGACCGCAGCAGGAATTCTTCTTTGAGATGAATTCACTGGACGACGCTGTGTGCGTTGACGACTGCTCTTACGTGAGCCAGACTGACGTCTTCTAGACGACGGACGCGCACGTTTGACGGAACGATTGGACGAAGTCGTGGCGATTGGTGTTGCGGATTTGCTTGTTTCTAGTGAAGTTGGTGTCGTTACTTCACCGGCCACTGGTCCAACAGCTGCAGTTGCTGAAACAGATTCTGGTGTCGTTGGCGGTTCTAATTTTATTGATATTCCTGCACTGCTGGGCGAAATATTTGGAGATGTATCCCGAGCCGATGGCGATGTTTCTGTGCCCACTGGATGACGTCGAAAGGAACGCGATTGCTGTAAGTCCTGCTGGTGCAGCTTCGCAAAGAACTGCTGGTTGGGTATTTGATTTTTGGGGGTCTGATCATTCTGCTCAATTGATGAGGGATGCGTACGCTTAACGGCTAGCTCCTGCATCTTAGGACAGTGACTGACGTGCCTGTTAAATGAATTAAGTTTATAATTAATACAAATGAAATATACGAAAATCTAAATGAAGACATCTCCGACCATTGATGTTGTCTTATTTTTTTTTTTTTTTTACTTACTCGGCAAGTTCCTTGTGGTAATGACGAATGTGTATTTGGAGAAAATCTTCCTTTCGAAACGTTTTGCCGCAACCCTCGCGAGGGCAAACAAACAAGTTGTCGGTTATTTGAATTTTCAAACCGCCAATAAAGGCTGCAATACAATTTAAAAATAAGCTTAATTAATAAACGCAAAATTTGTATCAGACAGCTAACGCACCATAACCATCTTCCACAACAACGGCGCCATGCTCTTCCAGGCCAGGAGCAGAGCTGGATGCAGCTGCATCAGCTGTGGGAGGCAGCGCCTCAACTCCTTGGGCATGTGGCGAAGGCGACATCAGTTCCGCAGGTGGCACCAATGAGGCCACTGGTGTTTCCATGTACTGACTCTCCTCGGTTGCATTGCGTCGCGTACCCATTGCCGATATGGGCGTGACAGTCGACAATTTGCTGCTGTTTAAATCTTGCAATGTTGCAGTAGTGTCCAGGGAGACATCCAATGGTTTTGGCTTGACCGGTTGCTGCGGACTGTAGTCGTGTGTATATACATATGCATTGATGTCCTTGGCGCGTCGACGATGAATGCTAAAATCGTACACATCCGGATTGTATACCTCGCCCTGCGACTCCAGAAACACCTTGAGATCGGACTTGGAGCGAAATCGTTTGCCGCTGGGCGACACCAGGATAACATCCCACTTGCCCAGCACATTGGAGCGTTGATACATGTGCTTGATCCAACCATTCGGCAGCCGCCAGTCGTGTACAATTACCGTTGGCTTCTGATGCTCACCCACAATGAGAAAACCTTCGGTGCCAATGGGCTGATCATTTACCCAGTGGCAAGTCCATTCCCCATCGTGCGGTATGTCCGGCAGTCCCAAAGCAGCTGCAAGCAATGAAAAAAACTCAATTATAATATTATGTGCAGTATGCATAAACTCTAATGAGAATTACTGGGAAGCGAGCTTTCCATTCGTATGTTTTGCTGTTTATCGCCAGGGATGCAATTTATTGAGCGAATTTCAACTTGGTGCTTTTCTTCTTTTTGCACTGACAATCGAAATGCAACCGCACAAATGCAACAGGCTCGAATCAATAAGATAACAAATATTGGAAAACAACTTTTTCGAATAATATATTACAGATTTTTCTCAACTCAATTTGCAGAGTATTGTTGAAATATTTAAGATCTCCACAGATCAACAAAAACAAAAGCCAAATTGACACCCCTTAACAAATGAATATATATATCGACTAAGAACATAAATCAACTATTCTTTTGAATATAAGCAATTGCTGAGTAACATGTAATAGGTAATAAGCTACTCTGACTCCACATACCTTGCAGCGTATTAAATTATTATTATAATTGTTTGATAACTATGCCTTCTCCCTAAAATCGTTCAAATTTGATTACCGAGTGCAATATTTTGCAAGTATTTTAAGTCGATAAGTTTGCCATAATTCGCTAACTGTAGATCATTTAGATCGATAACAAACTGAAGTTGACAAATTAATCTTATGTATATCTGCGAACAGGGTATCTCTTAGGCGGGCAGTCCAAGCGTTCATATCCAATTTATAATTGTGTGTAAGCCAAGTTGTCAACTTTGTGAACATACCTAAATCCAAATTGGACATATCCAGTAATGGCCAGTCCTTGCGTTGTGGAGTCGTCTTGCTCTTCTTATTGGTGCTGGTAGGACCAGTGCTTGGTCTTTTCACTCCAACTCCAACTGCAAGTGGAACGTTGGCTGAGTCTGCGGTTAGGGATTCAGTGGCTGCCTCAGTTCCCGCCGCGGGCAACTGACGAGGCAACTTGGTCATGTGGACGGCGCGCACATTCTTTGTGTAGCCATCATCGAAGAGCACCTCGTAGGTGTCGTTGCCCAGCAGCTTCTTTATGGTGCCCGGAAATTTGCGAGGTCCGGACCAGCGTGCCATGCACTTCTCCTCCAGCTCAAAGACGGGCAGCACACGCGAGCTGATGCGCTGACGCAAACGATCCGATTTGAAACCCATCCATTCCTGATAGCTGCCGTTCGTTGAGGGCAACACTTTCAGTTTGCTGTTTCGCTCGAAGCGTATGAGAAGCGTTTCCTCCTTATCGTTGACTTCGACGATACGTGCGGTCAGCCATGCGCCATCAGCGCTTAACGCCTCGAGACGTGCGCCAATCGTCAGGTTTGTGGGAGGCCCATATTTGGGGGGTGTGGCAGACACGGGCGAATTGACACTGCTGGCATCTGGCAGCGTTTCGTTAGCGGACTCAGCTGTGCCAGCAGCGACAGCGTCTGCAGTTGCATCCATTTTACTCTCTGCACTGGCAGGCGAAGTCTCTGCTTCGATTTTAACTTCCTTAGCATCTTCTGCTTGCACTTCTGCTTCCAATTTGGCTGCTGCCTCGGCAGCAGCTGCCGCGGCTGCATTCCGCTCGGCAGTCTCGGCATGGATTTGGGCAACAATTTGGTCCACAGTTGCTCTGATCATGTCCTCGGTGGTAGCACTGTTTGCGGCACCGCTGACCCCAACGCCATCCACTGTCGCCTGTTGCAGTGCACGCTGATCCGCCTCGATCTCAGCGGGTTCCATTTTTCCCCACGGAAAGACGGTGGGAAAAACGCGCGGCTTCAGCAAATATTTTCCATTGCGCACGTTGTTAAAATCGAGCCGTCGAAAGTGACGCGAACACACAAGCACACTCTTTGTAATTGGTCGATCGAGACTTGTGCGCGAGTTTTTGATCCAAATGGCCCGTATGACGGGGTCCATTGGGAACGAGTGGTAAGTGACGCCGTGGTGCTCCAAAAGCCGCGACGTCGACGGACATTCAGAAACGCAGCAGCGGCGCCCCATTGTCTTTTCTTTATGATTGCACTTGTTAAATGGTTCACAAAATACTTGCAGTTGCTCTTACTCGAGTCAATTTCAGCAAAATGCTTAATATTTCTAAGTGTGCTTTACAACTTGCAACTATGAGTAGCTTCCTGTGATTATACCGGAATGACACCTACACTGCTTTGTTCAATTTGACTTTTGCAGCCTTAATTTAACTACTTTGACAATAGATTCAAATCATCCATTGTGTTTTTTTGTAAGCAACAACGTTTCACTTTAGCATAGCTGCAGTTCAGTTAATTGAATTATATTTTCACAATAAAATCATATATAGTCATCCAGAAAAAGTTATTTCACGAAAATAGCAAAGAACTATGGTTGGCAATCGATAGTTTGTGGCGGTCGACTGATTTCTCTAGGTATGTTAGTGGTGAAATTTATTCAAGTGGTGAAGTGTCAGAGCAGTCAGCTTTAGCAAGTCTCTCAATTTGTTGCTGTTTGAATTTAAATGGTATTAATGTTATTTAGAGATAAGTAAAACTTGGTTAAAAATACATAGTATTATTCACAGCACCTCTTGTGATTTATTAATGCTGCATTTTCTGAGAAGTGCAATTAATCGGCACTTGCATGCGTCGCAGCATACTGAAACTCTCATAAATTTATCCAACGCACAAAATATCACGTGCGCCAAGGCGCATTGTGCCGCCACAAGGCCAGCAACGGACACCTATTTGAAATGCAATTATAGTTCGAATTTGGACTGATACAAACGTCCATGTCCATGTCCGCAATGAGCGACACCTTTCAAAAAAAGCACAACTCGATTGCCGACTAAACCTATGAATATGAAGATGTTTCAAAATTTTTGAGCGTAAGAAGGCACTTCAATAGCCCTTGCTTAAAATATTTTTATTGGTGTTTATAAAAGCAATAGGCATTATTATGCATACCAAGCATACTACTACAACGTATGTATACAGATGTACAGTATTGTGCGTAAATATTTTTTGTGTCGGTGGCGCCCGCGGCTGGGATCTGGTCAGGTGCCAAAAAGTTCAGTAGCGTCGCTGCCACTGACATACACAAAAATGCAGCCTTGGCCTCCAAATCCAAATGAGTTAGCGGGTAAAACACTTCAAAGTATATAAATAAATAGAAAACAAAATAAAAAAAAATGTATATATGTACATAGTTTGAATACTTGTATTTTAATATATTTATTTTATTTAATGTAGACTATTTAAAGTGGTCAAACGGTTTAAAAAGTCGTGATAATCATTATCATTATCTCAAAATTATAATTATATTTTTTTATGCAATAAAATATTTCAAAAGTTAAAGTTCTATTAATTTACAATTACAAAAAGAATGAAATACTCAAAATTTAACTTCAAAAATGGTAATTTAACCAATATTTTGTTATCAATTTTATTCTTAATGTCGGAATATAAAGCATTCGAGTACCGTACGAGCTTAATTAATAAAATAATAATTTAAAACTGTTCTCGGAATTTAATTGCTTCTTCATCCGAATCGTTCTATTTAAAACAATCACAAAATCTTTAATACAAACTAATTTTTTACTTTTTTTGACTTAAGCTAACCAAAAAAACAAATATCACCAAAAATTTGAGTCTAATTTCAGGTATTTTTGTATTTTATATATCTAAGGTTATTAGTCACGTGCCAACCTACTTTGTGTGTGTTCCTAAAATCGAAATTATCATAAGCTCAATGATGTTTGTAGAAGAGCCAAAATAAATATTATAAGTTCCGATTAAACTATATAAATTAAATATATGTTTAAGGTTTAAAATTCCAAAGTCAGAAGCTCAATGATGTTTATAGAAGAGCCAGAATAAACATTATAAGTTCCGATTCAACTATATAAATATAAATATATATTTAAAATCCAATCACGGTGTGAACATAAAGCCAACTTTAATTATTATATCTATATAGGCATAAGTCGCTGACATAAATAATAAGTAATCGCTACTGCTATTGTTGTTATTGTTGTTTCCGTGCCCCATTCCGGACAGCAGTCAAATATGTGACATTGACGACCAAACATGAGTTGGTCAAACAGACAAGCCAATTGAGGGAACTCCAAGTTCCAAAGGGGTGTTCAATTTTACATAATAATTTCGCCTGTTATGAGAAATGTTAAACGCCCCAGCCCATTTCTTCAAATATTGACTCAATCTATTCACACCCATGGAAATAGGCCAGCTGCACCTGTCATACTCTCTTTTGTGCAAATACTTGGCAGCTCACACACACACACACACACACACACACACAGACACACACACACACGCATACACAGATATTCATAATTAAACAATATACGAGCTGTGCAAAAAATATTTTCAATATACGAAAAACTATAAACATAAATATAAAACAACGCAACGGCGTCACTTTCTCCCTCAATAAGTACATATTTACATTTACCCAACACATTGTTGGTAAATTTACCCGTGTGAGCGGCCGGACGACAGTCCGTGGGCACATTGCATAAATATGAGGTAATTTTTTAATAAGTAAACAGACGTGTCCCAGCCTCTCAATCTGATGTGAAGTATCATTGCCATTTGGTCTCAGTTCCTTATCACAATCTGACATGAAATACTCCCTGTTACAGCAAATTGAAAGCCATAAGGGTAAATGTTTTATGTCAAACCTACAATTTTTATGCATAGTAGATTTGTATCTTTTGGTAGTTACAAGACGTCAACAACAACTATTTGTCTGACCCAAGCGAGCAATTAAAAAAAGATCAAGTAATTAAGTTGATTGTGAGTAATCTTGAACCTTGCTGATCGGCCTAATGGCAAAAAACTACTAAAGACTGCACAAAAAGCTATTGAAAAAGGCATTGCAAATTATTAATACTCTTTAAGCTTAGTGTTTATATGCATATCAAATCTATATTTGCTGAGAGTGTTTTATAGCACTTATTCCAAGTTTCAATTCAGTTAAGGGTAAATATTTTAAGGAAAGTTCATAATAGCTTCGATTCGAAGATAATTCTTGAAACGAATTCGAAAAATCAATTGAACACAAACACTTCGTTAAAAATATTGAAAGTATATTGAAATAAAATAATGGTTTTTCTAGTTCTAACACAAAGGAGTGAGTAAATTAATCTTAGAGCATTCAGTTGTTTTGAATTATTGAATTACTCAAGCTAGGATATGACATGGATTATTTTTATACATAACAAAAATGTAATGTTTCTTAATAAATACAGATTCCATTGCATGAGCAAACAATTAATATTAAGTGTACTTTTGTATAAAATATGCAGATACTCTTAAGGGAACTTTGATTGTCTCAAATTTTATTAGATATTAAAACTGGCTTAGAATTTAATCATTAAGATTAATTAATTATCGACCATAATCACTTTTCTGTTACAAAATCTTTTAATAATCTTTAAATAAAATAGTTTGCATTATTTTATAAGATCGTTTTCTTAGATCGGGAAACTCTCTTTCTTTTTGCAATTCATTTTCTGTTACTTTCCCAAAAAATGCCATTTAACAAGATGTAAAAACAAAATTCAAATTTTATAACGAGATGTAAAAACAAAATTCGAGTTTTATGTTATGCTTATCTTTTGATGCTGTATACATTATAAAAATGGAACACTCGCATACATGCATAAAGTTGGGCGAGGCATTTGCAGCGGTATTATCCGTTAATGCCGAGATGGATGAGATGTATGACGAGCACCTGCCAGTTTTTGACAACGCTGACTGTATAACTGGGTTGCCAGATCTACAAAGCAGATACATGGGATCATCAGGTATATGTGCATGGCAAATAGGGGCGATCAAGCGACTGCATGCTTCACCGCACGTGATCACTAAACATGTTAAAATGGCCAAAAGCACAGAAGACGACAAAAAACTTATCTTTTTTTTTTTTGGTTGTGCTGAAATACGTGAATGCGTGCAGCAACAAAAACAATACGATAGTCTCAGCCGGGCAGGGTCTGAGTCTTAAATTTGGTTTTGGCTGGTGAAATTTCGCCATTGATGTACTCGCTGCTGTTGTTATTTTCTTTGCGCCACGCTGACCTTGATCTGCGGATGGCGACTGAGATGGGAAATGGAGACGCGACTGGGGCCAGTTATGAAGCCCGGCTTGAGGGGACTCTCAGCAGAATTGAGTTGCCTGCGTCATTTAATTTAATGCTTATGCAATATCACGTACACACATAAATATGTAAATCTTCTCGTTGTTTATGTGCGTTATGTAATGGGTTAAGCACTTGTTTGCCGTTAAGTTAAATCGAATGGGGGGCGTGTGTATTACCATCAGTCACTGCCCTGAAATCTTATCGATTTGTACCCGAGACAGTTATTGTTGAGAGTGCCAAAAATCAAAATATATAGTGGAAAGTGTCTTGCCTAACAATATAAATTGGCTTATGCATGTCTTCAAAATATTTGAAACTGTTTGGGATAAATTAATGTTGTCCAACTATTATTTTGTGGTATTTTTACTTTTCTGTATTTCATTTTTAGCTTCACATTTTCATATTACGCTTTGCACATCAACTCTTGTATTTCATTAACTACTGTAAACTATTATCAATAATTGCATGAATGAAGGCAGATTTTTTATTGCTTTGGAAGGGTGTTTAAGATTCGTTATATCTCATTAGTTTTAAGTCGATTCTATTAAGCCAAAATATGCAGTTATCTGAAACAAACGAATTAACTTTGACCTTCTTAACATACTTAAGTCTAATTTAAATACTAATTATATAAATCCGATTTTATTTTGGAGTTTTAAAATGTTCAATATTCATTATAAAATTCTTGATCTCTAATTTCAACAGATTTTCTCTTCGATGTTTACATCAATTGTAACCAACTGTTTATTAACACCAATTTCATAAAACAAATTTGTGATAAATATTTGAAATTATAACTAAAACGTCAAATTAAAAGTAATTTATTGTAATAATAAATTGCCTAACTAATTGAAAAATTAAAATTATTAATTGGGGATCCAAAAATAGGAAATTATTATTTTTATTTACAAGTTTACTATTATTATTTCCAAAATGTATTTCTACTTTCTTTTCATCTTCGCCACTCGAGTTGGATATTAATATAATGATTTACTTCAATCGATCTCTCTCTGCTGTAAACTTTACTACAACGCTCGCAGATGTCCATAAATAATACAACTATTTACCAGCCAACTTCCTAATTGAAAATGAAATTTTAAAGCTTGGCACTCGAGGTAAAGACTGCAAAATGTGTCACCTGTGACTCTCGGCCAAATAAATTTTAACAAAAATTTGGATTATGTAATGGTCAAAGCGGTAAGGCACAAAAAAAGAGTACACGAACCAGAGAAATGCATGCCTGCCACACCGATGTCAAATATTTGTTTGAAACAAATACAATTTGCGAACAGCAAATTTAAAGAGACTGAATCATATATATATGTATATAAATCTGTAGCTGTATACACGAAATTGTCATGCGTTTGATGATATTTGAGACGTGGTCATTGCTTGTTTGTATAGCTAATTATATAGCCTGATGGCCGGGGGCTTCGAGTAAATAACGTAAAATGGCCAAGGCGGGTATTCGCACTACTAAGTGGTGCAAAATGATAGGCGCCGAACGCATCTATTATGGATGGACCGAGTTAGTAAGTACTTACAATGCCCTACAAATACGAGTGAGTCCGAAAATGTTTGTCAATGCAATCGTCAGGTAACCAGTAACCAGTTAGCAGTAACCAGCAACCAGCAGACCCCAGACGGGCACTTAAAATTCAGCATCGCTAGTGAAGCAGCTCCAAAAATTTTCATGGTATATGAAAAACCCGCACAAAAACCGAGAGTCGAAGTCCAAGCCGAAGTACGAGCCGAAGTGCCAGTCGCTCATATATAAGACCGGGTGTTACCAAAAAATTTGTGTCATTGCAGTTGCCTATAGTTGATCGGTCGGTCGTTGGTTTTCTTGTCGCGAACAATTTCGATAAATTGTTGAAAGAAGAAAACAACTAAAAGAAACGAAAGTGTGTGGGTGCAAGTGCAAGAGAAATAGTTGAAAGACATCCAGAAAAATGAAAGCGTTCATTGTCGCCGGTGTTTGTTTGTTCGGTCTGCTCAGCCTGGGCACGGCGCAGTTCCAAAATGGACGTCTGGAGCCACCAAGCCCGCAGCTGTGCGCACAGCGCATAATTCACGAGAAGACACCCGATGGCAAAGGGTGAGTCAATCACTATGTTCAACACTAATAAATAGTCACTAAGTGCCCGTAAAGGTATTTAAGCAGAATTGGCAATAACAACATTTACATCCCGCTTAACCATTTAGCTACTTCTTCTCGTGGCGTGACCCACAATTGAAGGGCGTTGAGGAGGATTGGCTGAGTGCCAGAAATTATTGCCGCAGACGTTGCATGGACTCCGTTTCGTTGGAGACCAGTCTGGAGAATGAATGGATCAAGCAACGCGTCGTGGGCGAAAATGTAAGTTTTGCGCATTATAAAAATAGGGACTAAAGAATACAAAAGACTTAGGCAACAAACTTGACTGCTGCTTCACATGTTAATTTTTTTAACCATCAGCGTACCTGTTAAGCTTATTTGACTAGTCAAACAAATCACACAAATTCAATAAAATCAACAAAAAATATGTATGCATGCGGGTCATTGTTGTATCAATTGATATACATATGTATGCCACACTTCTCAAAATAAGCGGCGTATAAAAAGAAAAAAGATTTGGTCTCCTTATTGATAAGCAAAAGAGATTCCACAAAGATCACCACAACACAAGTCAAAGCAATTGGTAATAAATTATGATATTTGGCTTAAGCGTGTAAATTTAAATTAAAGCCCATTGTTAATATTATGTCATATCTGTTTTGACGAAGTGTGGGATAACAGCGGCAAAGCTGAAATAACTTTTTGTGTGAACTTATGACAACTCGAAATGCTGTCGAAAGTGTGCCAAAGATAATCGAATTATGAAGTGACCACGTTAATGGCCCCAATACGAATTGAATGGCTTATTGGTCAGATTTCAATATAGATGTGGGATATCACATTGATTTATATTCATTTTTTTCCAATACTCAAGTTCAATGTAAAGCCAAACAAAAACTTTCGCAGACTTCACATTTAAAACCGACTAAAATCGTTTTTTTTTTTTGCAATTTTGTTTTTGCTTTTGTTGCTGTTGCTGCGGCTGTTATTACATTTTGCGCGCACGATTCGTTGCTTATGCAACTGAAAGACAGACAAGTGTCAAGTTAAAGAGTTGTCTGCAACTGTCTGCTGACCAGTGGCCGGCAGCATCTAACGGTCTCCGTGTGAATTACGTGAGAAAAACTGATAATGGAAACGAAAGTTGGGTGTGAGGAAACACCAAAGGAAATAAAATATATGCACAAAAGTGAGAAAAACAATCAATAATGTATGTGTGTGTGTGTGTGTGTGTCTTCAGCTAACGATGCAAACTTGTCTACAGCAACGAGGAAGCGTTGTTGCGGCTCAAATATTTCCAGGCGAATCAGTGCCAATGCCAAACAAAAGACTTAGGCAACAAACTTTCTGCAATGAATATCATTGTACTTGCGGAATGATTGTTGGTTGAACGATAGTTAGTCTAAAGACGCACCATATTATTGTCATTAAATGGAAAGAGGTAGTCTGAAGCCTTATCAGGCGCTAGCTTTTGAAATCTCAATAAATGATGATCACAATACAATAGTTTTATTTATTTGAGAAAGTTCTTTAAACAAATTTCCATTCTCTCAATTGGAAACACCGTGTGGACTTTCATTTTAATGCTTTTCTTTTGAACCATTTTGACGACCTACCTACGTATGCGCCGATAAGCTTAAGAGCCTTAAGCTGTCTCATATCATGCGCATTTATCATGAGCGCTCCACTTTTACTTTATATCAGATCAAAGAGACAAACATTTCCCGTCAAACAAATACAGAAATAAGTGAAGCAAGTGCACCTGTTCACTTCCGCAATGCTGCAATTGATTGATTGAACCTTTAACAATTACAATGCTGGGCCGCAGCTAAACAAAAGAAAACAATGCCATGTCCATTCAGTTTTAACTTTCCGCTCATTGGAGTTATCCAAAGCACATTAAGCACTCGGCTGACGACAGGTATGCGGTACGTGTGTATACCGATATGTATATATACTATATAAACAGTTTTATGGCCACTCGGGTGAAAGTGACTGATGAGCAATGTGGTTGCTGTCACTGCCGCCGCCTCTGCCACCTCCCGTGGCTCTCTTGCAATGTAGACAGCCGCAACACGCACACATCGACGCTGGGACGGGTGCGGCCACAAAGGGCGCGACTTTGAATGAGTTCGCTTTCAATGATACCATAATAGTGGCTGCCCGACTGTCTGACTGGCTTTTGTTATTGGGCGTGTGCGGCCCAAACCTATAACCGGGAAATCACCAAATGCCAAAGCTAAAATTTCTAATAGCTGTAATCGGTGCCAACGCATTTTCATGCGTACAACAAACGAGCCAACGGAATTTTAAGCCAAACTGCAAGTGCAATGAACTTGAACTAGTAAAAATTTTGATAGATATAAATAAATATATCAGTATTTTTTAACGCATATATAGAAAAATATAAGATTTAAAAATAATTGCAAACTTACAAATGAAAAGCTTTAAAATATAAAAACGGATAATTGCAATTTAAACTTCAAATTAAATATATGTTATTCATTTATATTTCTTTATTATTTATTTTATTTACATATCATTTATTTGCAGGTGAAATACATCTGGACCAGTGGTCGTCTGTGCGACTTTAAGGGCTGTGAACGCCCCGATCTGCAGCCGACGAACATCAACGGCTGGTTCTGGACCGCCACACTGCAGAAGTTGGCACCCACCACAGAGCGCGGCCAGGGCGATTGGTCGCCCACCGGCGGCATCGGACTGCCCCAGCCCGATAACCGTGAATTCAAGCAGAACGGCGCACCCGAAAACTGCTTGGCTCTGTTAAACCAGTTCTACAACGATGGTGTCAACTGGCACGATGTTGCCTGCCACCACAAGAAGTCCTTCGTCTGTGAGGAGAACGATGCCCTGCTAAAATATGTGCGCTACACAAATCCCAATCTGCGCATCTAAATTGCTCAATTGGTAGCAGCTGGAATTAGGTGCGGAGTTGGAGTTGGAGCCCAGAGCAGCTACTCCAAATAAACCAAAAATGATATTTTATGTAGCTACTACATACATTGGTATATATGTATGTATGTGTGTAGATGTGTGTGCTTCTGTGCGAACATGCTCATGTACTTTTTGCTAGTTACTCTATGATTATCTTTTCAACTTCTGGCTATCCTATTTGTCTTACGTATGTATTTTTGTAACCCTTTCCCAGTCTCTGCGCTCTTCCTCATCAATTAGTTTAATTATTAATTTTGTATTAATTTATGATTTCTTAAATTATAATATAACATTCAAAAACGACATGTAAAACATATAAATTGATTTTATTTTGATGATCAAAGGGTTAAAAATGGTGTTCGGGGCGTTACTGAGCTGATATATATCCTGCATAAATATGTATACATATTTGATACATAATCATCATCTGTATATAACTGTTATATGTACCTAAACGCACTTATAAGGGCATATTCAAAATTTTGGACACCTATTTTTCTAGCGAAAATTGTGTTTATATTTCAAACTAAGTAGTGAAATATGTATCGATTTTAATTGACAATATAATCCGACAAGCAGCACAAGCTGAATATTGAATGTGAGCGCCTTTCTTACACTAATTTACGTGTTCTAGCATGTTATACATGGCTATTGGCTATATAGCTACAACACGAGAAGATCCCAGATCCCAAGTCAGCTGCTTGTTTGGATAAGAAAACAACTTTGCTTTTAAAGCATAAGTCCAAACCATAAAATACATTGTGTGGTCCTAGTATCGATAGACATCTTCGTGTGCGATATTTTTAAATAATGTGAGTATCGATACTTTATAGTATCGATGCGATTTGCACAACAAGCGTTGATGTTTATTGGATTTGCTGGTTGAATATGGATATTGGCGAACTGTTGGCGTTCAAGGCAAGTATGGTGCAATGGAAGCAAGCGTAACCCACTAACGAGTCCATCATACACATGAATAAAAACAGCCCGAGCAGACACCAAAGCGACCACATGAGGAGGACGATGATTTCGCGCTGCCGGAACCGGCGACCAGCGATATTGGAAAACGGGGCGGCGGCGGCGACGAAAAGGCCAAGCGAATGCGCCGCATTGCAGAAGCCAAAGAAACAGCCAACTACAGAAAACCGCATGTAGGCAGTTCGGGATCGGCTACAGGTTCGGGCAGCGGAAGCGCATTCGAGTTTGATCCGGAGTTAACGGAGGAGGAACGCCTCAATATACTGAAGTATGTGGAGAGCGAAGAAGCCGAAGGCGATGTGCTGGACGAACAGGGTCTTAAGAAGCTAATACTGGTGTTCGAGAAACGCAACCTGAAGAATCAGGAGATGCGAATCAAATTCTCCGACAACGCGGAGAAATTCATGGACTCGGAGTTGGATCTGCATACGGTGATTCAAGAGCTAAAAGCAGTTGCCACAGTGCCGGATCTTTACCCGCTGCTCGTGGAGCTGCACGGCCTACACAGTCTGCTCGAGCTGCTGGCACATCAGAACACAGACATTGCCGTTGCCGTCGTTGATCTGCTGCAAGAAGTCACCGATGTGGACATTCTGGGTGAAAGTAGCGAAGGCGCTGAGGCGTTAATAGAGGCATTACGCAAGGAGCAAATCTGTGCATTGCTCGTACAGAATCTGGAGCGTCTCAACGAGCAGGTGAAGGAGGAGGCAGACGGAGTTCACAATACGCTGGCCATTGTGGAGAACTTGACAGAGATTGATGGCGAATTTGTGCGCGAAGCGGCCACACAGGGTCTGCTCGCCTGGTTACTTAAGCGGCTGAAGGGCAAATCGCCCTTTGACCCAAACAAATTATACTGCAGCGAGATATTGTCGATACTGATACAGACAGAAAACGAGAATCGGCTGCTGCTGGGCACGTTGGACGGTGTGGATGTGCTGCTGCAACAGTTAGCTGTATACAAGCGGCACGATCCAGCCAGCAACGAGGAGCAGGAGTACATGTCCAATATGTTCAACTGCATGTGCTCGGCGCTGATGGCACGCGAGAATCGCGACCGTTTCCTCAACGGCGAGGGTCTGCAGCTGATGAATCTGATGCTGCGTGAGAAGAAAATGTCGCGCAACGGCTCACTCAAGGTGCTGGATCATGCCATGGCCGGCCAGGATGGACGGGAGAATTGCAACAAATTTGTTGAGATCCTTGGCCTACGCACCATTTTTCCGCTATTCATGAAGACGCCCAAGCGCAACAAGCAGCGCCTGCTCTCCATCGACGAGCACGAGGAGCACGTGTGCTCCGTGATTGCGTCCATGCTGCGCAACTGCAAGGGCACTCAGCGCCAGCGCATGCTGACCAAGTTCACTGAGAACGATCACGAGAAGGTTGATCGTCTGCTGGAGCTGCATCTCAAGTATTTGGCCAAAGTGGAAACCATCGACAGGGAAATCGACCAGCAGCCGAAGGTAAGCAAATTACTGGCACTTGCCAAGCAAATCAAGCGCAAATATCTGAGAAAAACTTTCCCAGATTGCTTTCAAAACTGCAACAAATTGTCAATGATTAACAAAATACAATTTTCTCGGAACAGGATGCAAGCATCGATGAAGACGAGGAGGCGGAGAACAATTACATAAAACGCTTAACTGGCGGCCTATTTACGCTGCAGCGCATCGACTATATCCTGCTGGAGGTCAGCTCCACATCGGATACAATCAAGCAGCGCGTCCTACAAATTCTGAACTTGCGCGGTGCCTCAATGAAGACAATCCGAAGCATAATGAGAGGTATGCTTTTGCTAATGTCCACTCCAAAGTGTAGTAAATTTGAATGGATGCTTCACTTTCAGAATACGCCGGCAATTTGGGAGATGGCGACACTGACTGGCGAGAGCAGGAGCAGACGCATATACTTTCCTTAGTCGATCGGTTTTGATTCCAGCTGAATATAAATAACTATATCAATTAAACGTCCTTTGGCGTTCACAATAACAATTTGATTTGCCTATATCTAGTAAATTTTGATTATTGTGGAATTTAGAAACTTCAAATTTGTTTGTTTGTGTTTTTTCAGTACAATTTTAGATCTACAATTTCGATCGGAGGTATTCGTCCAATTTCTACTTGCTTTTATATTCATTTGTTTGACAGCAGGGGAATTCTTGGTTCTCGTCTTTCTTTGGAAACTGTATATAAATATGTTATCCTCCGATATAATTTGGCTTTATTATTTTTAACGACGGGATGATAAATAAAGTTTCTATTCTAGTTTCTTATATTTTAACTTCTTTTTGCATTTTTAATTTTTCTTCTTTTCCGGTTTCTTTTCGCATTTATCCTTCCCCCTGCATAAATATGAATTAGTTGTTGGTTTTATCTTATGGAAACAAAAATCAAATTGAATAAGCGTAATAAAAATATTTTGAATTATACAAAATAAAGACAATTTGTTAAGTGAATCAGCAGTGGTATTTTGAACTCGCCATAGCAAAAAAGTGAGCATAAAATTGGTTGACAAAAAACAAATTATAAAACTAAATAAATTCGAGAAAGCATGTTTTGTAATAGTATTGAAATTTAATTAAAAGCAAACTAATTTTAATTGCTTATTACACGTCTAACTACTTTTTAAGCAGTGTGCTGTTCAATAAATTAAATGAGTTAAGCAAAAATCACGTTCGGCATTTAGTTTTCAGTTTCAGTTTCAGTTGTCCTTTTCCTATTAAATTAGTGTTCGTGCAAATAACAATATATTTTGGTTTTTACGTATACAATGTTTTACAGGTGCAAACAACTTTCAGGAGGATTATTCGAAATTATTTAATAGTTCAAATACACAACAATGACGAGTTTTGGGTCGAACCTCATCTTAAAAGTCATCAGATTATTATTTTATCTTCTCTTTTTTTGTAGAATTGTTGAATTCCTTTAATTCGATCAATCGAAAGCGAATATATATCTAACTACTAAGCGATGAATAGTAGTTTATGTGAATTGTATCTAATTTGTTGAGTAGTTGTGTGTGTGTCGTGTGTTGTTTATGTGACTGTCGTGTGTTGTTTATGTGACTGTCGCTAGTGTTGAACGTGGACATTATGGTTGACTTAGCCGTGAATTGGATTCGATCTACTTCTGTGCATCGGGAATCTCGAAGTTAACATCCATGTTCATTTCGCGCGCCAGCGAAACAATCTGTGCCAAATGCACGGCCATATCGGCAGCCTTGTCCAAATCATCGCGCGCCAAGATCTTCAAGCCCGATGAACGTATCAGCTCGCGGGCCTCCTTCACCTTGGTGCCCTGTTACCAAATACATAAAAAAGATGAGTACATTGGAAGGCACTCTGAAGCCACTGTAAAAGAAACCCACCTGTAAACGCACAACGATTGGCAAGTTCAGGTTCAAGTCCTTTGCCGCAGCAATGATGCCCTCGGCAATGACATCGCAGCGCATAATGCCACCGAAAATGTTGACCAACAAGCACATGACTTTCTTATCCGATGTAATAATCTTGAATGCAGCTTTGACGGCTTCAGCCGTGGCGCCACCGCCGACATCAAGGAAATTGGCTGGCTCACCGCCGTACAACTTGATAATATCCATGGTCGCCATGGCCAGACCAGCACCGTTAACCATGCAACCAATGGTACCATCCAGAGCAATGTAGTTCAAATTGTATTTTGCCGCCTCAACCTCCTTGGGATCTTCCTGAGTCCAGTCGCGCAGGGAAAACAGTTCCTTCTGCCGGAACTCGGCATTGTCATCAAAACGCAATTTGGCATCGAGGGCAAAGACTGCAATTGGCAATGGAATGCATTAGTTGTAATATTCAAAACAATTTTTAGTTACACTAATCATTTGATATATTTATAAAGACTCGCTACCAAGCATTTCGAATAATACTTACAGCCTTTGTGGGTTAACATCATTAGAGTTTTCACGCAAGATACAAATTCAATGAGTTTAAATATAGATGAGGAATGGGTTAGTTGTTAGCGGACATAACACACATGATATTAATTAAGAAAGAAGAACTTACAGCCGGTCATGGCATCTTCGGCATAGGGATTGATCTCAACGAGGAGCGCATCTTTCTTCACAAACAGTTTGTACAGGTTGAGCAGCATTTCGATATGCTCATCAGCACCGGCTCCACCCAGTCCGACCTTTTCAATCATTCTGGTTGCCTGCGCCTTGGTAAGACCCTCGGCAATGTCGATGGGCTCGTAAAGAATGGCATCGGGATTTTCCTTGGCAACTTCCTCAATGTCAACGCCGCCCTCCTTGGACGCAATCAGAACCGGACCCTAAGAGTAGGTTAATTATTCAATAAATAAGTATAATCAGTGAGTAATCAGGTGTTTCAGAACTTACGTTGAAAGCGCGCTCCATCATGACGGCAAAGTAGAACTCACGACGTGGGAATTTGCGCTCGGCAACCATTACCTTCTTACAGATGCGACCTGCGGCGCCAGTTTGCTTGGTCACCAACAACTGATCAATCATCTTGGACGCATACTGCTCAGCGCTGTCGGCACTGCGAGCGTTATAAAATTTAATATTAGTATTTTACGCAAAATATATATATAAAAGTGAATATGATTTACTCGAAAACGACGCGCACACCGCCCTTTAGGCCATTCTTGAATGTTCCCTTGCCGCGACCGCCAGCAAGAACTTGCGCCTTCAGCACCAGATTATCTGTTTTCAGGTTTTGGGCAATATCATGAGCCTCCTTGCCATTCTTGGCAACAGCAAATCTGTAATTAAAAAGTGAATCATCAGTATTTGGGTAATATTTGCAGATAGCCCGACTTGCATGACTTAGTTAGACCGAAATAAACCATAATTATTCAAAATTACGTCAACAGTTCTTATAAACACTTCAATATCTCTTTTTTTTTAAATATAACAAGCGTTGTCATTATAAACACTTTTGTATTACCTGAAGATTACTAAACTGGGAATTGTTTAATACTGAAATCAAATGACTTTCAATATTTCGTTTCTTTTATGAGTGTTCAAATGTAAAGAGTCTAAAATTTGGGATTTGAAGTTGACTTTTAAGTTAGACTATGATTTCCACAAATGTTCAATGTGGTTTTCTTACTTTTATTCTTGACTGCCTTTCGTTTTGATAAAAATTCGTTTTTTAATTGCAAAATTAAAGAATTTAACGTATTAATTTGAATACGCAGTAGTCACTTTAATAATATTATTCAACTATATCAACAGGTTTTGTTGTAAAATAAAAACTGAAAATTATTATTAAAAACTGAATCTTATCAGTGCTGCTTATCATCATCTCCTGAGCTGTCACTCTGTTAAGCAATACTTGCATTATTTGTTTTTATTAATAGTGAGCAAAGTGCACAAAGATGCGAAGTCGCCGCTTTCGTTGAACTTTGGACTGGCACTTGTTGTGTATGCAATAGATAAAGATACATATTTACTTACCGAGGCGTTGGGATGCTGCTTTCGTTGAGCAGGGTGTATGAGACGTGTTCCTGCACATTAAGATTTCTTACTTGCTGCAGCCCAATCGGCGAGTAATTCAGGATCTGCAAGCAGAGGGCACAAAAATGACAATATTTCCAATTAGCGAAAAGTCACGGGAATCAGGTTGGCAAAGTAAATACGATAAAACACAAACGAATTCAAGCAGTGACGCATCAGATAAGCAAATACGTCTGGCACAAACAAATACGGCAAATATAGAATCGCAGTCGCAGATATCAGCTAAGATCGTCACGATGGATAACGGTACATCATAATGCTAATCAAATCCAATTTGCATAGATTAAAAATTTTAATTAGTGGGCTCGGCTACGGCGGCAGCAACAGTTGACATTGTTCCCAATGATAACAAAAAGCGTATTTGCAGTTACTAGGTGGTCAAGGTCTTAACTTAATCTGCACAGACGAGCGTTGCGTCACACACACACACACACAGACACATATGCAAACAACAAATTGATCGAAAAGACCGCAAGTCAGGTGGCTGCTTTGAGCTTTTTGACGCTCACCACACACAGAGAGAGAGAGAGAGAGAGAGAGAGAGTGCGAACATAGCATAGTTTTAACCTTGTCATGTTGTTGTTGGATTTAGTTGCTCTATTGCAATTATGTAAAAGTAAGGTGAAAAATTGCACATTTGTCAGCGTTGCACGAGACTCACCTTTGCAACAGTCGCGGGTTTCACAGTTTCGATGAGGCAACCGCCTGCACGTGCCAAAAAAGAAGCCATTTTTGTCTAAAATACGTCAAATACTAATCTAAATTTGTTGGCAATTATTTCAACACAAAGTGCGACTCACTTCGCTCGCCTTCTGAATATATAAATTTAATAGTTGTTATCGTTGAAGTGTTTAGTATTTAAATACGGTCACACATTGAACAGCTGTTTTTTCAGCTTAGTCGATAACTGAAATCGATATTTCAACATTTAAACTCAGGCAAATGCGTTAATAGAAGTTTTGCTCAATAAAATATGCTGTACGTTCAGTTTAAATTGTGGTTTTGTATCTAAAGAGCTTAACATGCATTTCTATTACCTAAACCTTTGCTATTGCAATAGCGCCTGATATGAACGCATATCGATCAAATACGCGATTATTCAATTGATGGCGTAAAATCTCAACATAAATTATAACCGATAACACTTTTTGAATTATGAATTTTAGATGATTTGCTAATTTTTGCCAAATAAGTCAAAATAACGGAACTGTGTATTGTAATTTTCAGCTGATCACGAAATAGGCCACAGAATAGCAAACCTTAAGGAAGGTGCAAATAATAATGGATTATTATCAATACACTCGGTGGATGCAGAATCAACAAGTTGATTCTTACAATCAACTTTGTTTTAATTGGTTTCAAAATAAGAACAAGGCCGAGCAGCAACAAATAATCAAGCACATCTCCTGAAAACTGTTTCAGACTCTGAAAAACAATTGGAAAATGTTTTGCAGAAGTCGAGAATCTACTTGCAGAAAACGCCTTGCTTGAGGGCGACTCCAAAGAGCTGGCAATGTTAAAGCAACAATGCACAGAGGTAAAATGAATTTAATTCATTTTTAAAGCAATATTATTGAGTTGAACAATCATCAAGCTGAACGAGGAATGATGCCAACTGAAAATGGAGCCAGACAATCACATTGAGAATATCAACGCGTTGAATGCTGCCAACGAAATACTTTTTAAATGGAAACAAAAAACTCGATGAGACGATTGCAAAATATGAGAAACAGCTGCAAAAATACCTCAAATGAAGTTCCTCATGCGACAGTGTTCTTCCAACTCAAAGTGTGGCGTCCCAACAGCCAAAAAGGCGCCTTGGATGCAAGGCATTGCATGGACTCAGCGCACTTGCAGAACACTGCAGGTAAATTGACAGTTTTAAATTGGCAATTCACAATTGACAATCCAAATGTATTTGTTGTAGGCAGCAGTGATTCACCCATTAACATCTCTTCATGTGCCGAGTTTCGTCAACATTTGATGCAGGTGCACAAGGAGACCATTGATCCGGCCTTGTGCCAGCATTGTGGCTGGCGTTCCACCAGCGATCGCCAACTGCAGTTTCACATGTACAAAAATCACCAGATCGGTTCGTAGTTCTACACATTTCCAAAGTCAGCGATATTGGAAAAGGACAATGACCATGATTGGCAGTATTAATCTTGTCAAACGGATTGATCCCAAGATCCAAATCGACAGTCTTCGTTTCTGAAAACTTTTACATATTGACCAATTGGAATACTGAATTAATATTAATATTAAAGAAATATTTTGACTGGTTCAAAGTCTCGAAAGGAAAACGCTTTCGTAATACAAGTATTTACCAGTATTAATCCCAAGGAACAAGCAAGAGCAGAGTTTTAAGTTTATAATGCAAATGTCCGTTAAATAATTGAATATTTCATTATTTCACATGTATAATTGTATAATATGACAAAGCTGTTCTTAAGTTGATGCTCAGCAGACGCAAAGCAGTTGTTCATAAAAAAAAAAAGAGAAAATTCCAAAACTTTTTTGCGCTTCAAAAGAATATTCAAAGGATTTCAAAGTTTCCTCAATAGATGAGCTTGATGAGCCTTGACTTATTGAGTAATTACTTGTAACTACAGTCGAACTTCGCTATAGTAAACTGCTCAACAATAAGAACCAAATAAAATTCATTGCTTTCTAGCAAATTCATATAAAATAATTGTAATTTAAAAATTTCTACTGATTATAAATCGAGCTGATCGACTTATATACTTATTTTCTATATATCTAAGCAATAGTATTTAATCTTAATTCACAGAATTTGTATAAGCCTTGGCCAAAGGCGAAAGAATCCACTAATTAAATGCTATGCATTATAAAAATAACGAAATGTTTCAATTCACATAATATTAACGCAATTCGCATTCGATAAATGATATTAAAGCGACTTTTTATAGTTTTTCCCATTGTTTTTATTTTTTTACTTTTTTTTTTTTGATTTTACATTGCTTGTTATGGTTGGACATACAAAAAAAAAGGTGACATCAGCAAACAAGACGACATTAACATAGATACATGAAATAAATTAGTTTATAATTATGATAATTACGCAAATGAGCCTGCTTCTTTGTACAAATGGCAACGAATTCGAAATTCTCATACTGACAACGTACACTGTAAGAAAGCACGCACCTATTTGATTATTGGCGTGCTGAATATGCAGTGTACATTTCGATGTTGATATTGAAACGCTAAGACGAAAACACGAAAATTGCGCAAATGTTTCACTTAAATAAGGCTTAAGCACAATTTAAAGGAAATCAACCGCGGTATTGATTTTGTGCAAGCCAAGCGATAAGTGAAACAAATGCATTTTCATGGATGCAACTAGCCACATGACTCAGATGCATGTAGAAATCCTGCAGCACAGAGTAGAACAGATTCTAATGCATCAGCATGGGCTAAGTTGGCCAGAGGAACACAGATAAAGATATACAATTAATAACATTGCAATGTTCAAGCATTTTCCATTGAGCTCTGTGCGGAAATCCCAATGAAAAATGTTTGGGGAATTCAATTTAATAAATTGTTACTTGAAATCCAATTCGTTGTAAATGGAATTTTCGCCAAATGTTTTTGGGATAGCAGCAAAAACAATGCGCGAAAATTCCAAATGCAACAAATTCAAGATTTCAAATGATACATTCGATTTTTGACACAAAGAACACATAGAACACAAAAAAGAACATTTAACATTTAACATATATTTATCACATGTAATAACTAACTAAAGACTAACACAGAACGAGACGCACACATAAAACACATTAAAAACTAGAACATTCAAAATTTCATTTCGGTTTAAAAACAGCGTGCCGTCATTTTCCAAAAAATAAATAGAATTGTTAACTTGTACAAGCTCGTTTGGTGCCTGATGCCTGGTGCCAGACCGGTACTTCCCTCCCCATCCCCTCCCCAGCCTCCTCCCTAAGTGTTTTGCTCGTCTCTGGCACAGCTCAGCTCTGATAAAAATACTCCAAATTCTCCTCGATCATCTGCAGCACACGCTGCCGTCCGATTTTGTTCCAGAATACATGTGGCTCCGAGGAACCCGTCACACAACGTGGCGCGCTGCAAAAATCAATGCAAAATTAGATCAAATTAAAATAAGCCAAAAATGTATCGATTTAAAGTGAAACATTGCTCAACATGTTTAAATTGTTTCGCTACTTTTGCATTTTGCAACTGTTCATTTAAAATTGAACAACTCTGCCAGGTATAAAAAAATGGTCTTCACTTCGGCAAGAACACATAAAATATGTAAAAGAAAGAGTTTTACAGTCCGGCATAGCCGACTGCGGAATACTCTGAATACAGACGATAACAGGTGGCAAGAAATCTTCTTGCGGGAGTGGAGTTTGGACAGCAGTGAGTGGCGGTGCCACGATTATCAAATAATTATAAATATGCCTTTTGAACTTTGTGACTCCTTCTCTGGGAGATATAGATGGATGGATAGTAAGATATATAGAAAGATGGTTGGACAGATAGATGGATAGATAGATAGAAAGGTAGATACATAGATAGGTAGATAGATAGATAGATATATATATAGATAGATAGTTATATATATAGTTATATCGATAGACAGATAGATGAATAGATCGAAAAATAAATAGATAGATAGACAGATAGATAGATAGTTAGATATATAGATAGATGGATGGACAGATAGATATATAGATCGAAAAATAGATAGATAGATAGTCAGATAGATGATAGATAGATAGATATATGGATAGATAGATAGATGGATAGATGGATAGATAGATAGATAGATAGATAGATAGATAGATGGATAGATAGATAGATAGACAGATAGATGGATGGACCAATTTGCAAAAGGAATGTGATACCAGATATATATATATATATATACGTTTGCATATTTACTCACTTCTGGAAACAATCGAATCGCACGATGCCATTCTCGTTGACCAGGCACGCGTGTATATCAATGACTTTGAGGTGTCGCCCCTCGCTGCGTATGAACTTGTTGAAGCGCGACACCTTGTCGCACGTGTGCTTGTCGTGGCGATAGTTGGCCAGCGGTGCCAGCGTGGTCAGCACTGGGACAAATCTGCGATTGTGCATCTCCTTGATTAGCTGACGGAAATCGTGCTCGATCTGCACCAGCGGCCTGCCTCGCATTATATCCACCGAACCGATGTTAACAATGATTTGTGTCATCTCCGCCAGGTCGACGTGCCGCAGCCGTTGCCTTGCCGCGCTGATTGTCTGCCCCGAGATGCACAAACCAGACTGCAGCACCTTCTCATCTATGGATCGGGTTGGGGTAGAGTGGAATGACACACAAATTATGCTCAATACTCCGATCGACTCGCGTCGCTCTCTCTCTCTCTCTCTCTCTCTCTGTTCTCACTTACACTTCTTGAGACGGCACTTGAGCTCCATCCGCGCCAAATACAACAAGAAGTCATCGCCCAGCAATGGAAAATCCAACAGATATGCATCATAGTCCGAGTTGATGGTGAACATGGAGTCATGTTGCGATGGACATGACAACGTTGTTGGCGTGGGCGTAAATTCATGACGTCGCTGGTGTGTGTAATCCTCCAGCTGCTGTTGCTCTTCTTGTTGTTGTTGTTGCTGTTGCTGTGGATGATGATGAAATTGCTGATGTTGTTGTTGTTGTTTTTGTTGTTGTTGCTGCTGTTGTGGTTGTGGTTGTTGCTGTGACAGTGTTGCTGCCTGTAGCTGTGCAGGATTCAAGGCGTTGGAATAGTTGTTGTTTCTGCTGTTGCTGATGTTGTTGTTGTTGTTGTTGTTGTGGTTGCTCAGAGCTGCCAGCTGCGGTAGCTGATATTGATTGTTGCTGCAAAAATACAGTAATCGATTTGAGTTTAATCAAAGTTGCCAAATGCCAAACAAATGCAATTCCATCGCTAAATAATCAGCATGATTGCATTAAGTTTGGCAGTTGGCTTATTATTCATTTTACAGTGATTACTCGATTAGACGAAACTTTTTAAAATTCATTTACAATTTTTGTAAATGTTCATTTTCTATTTATAGTTTTGACTCAAAATTGATTGTTGAAATGGAAATTCAAGGCAAGAGAAGACTCATCTCCGAGAGGGATTTCCAACTGGAGCGGATATTAGATCGTGTGGCATGTGTTGCACTTACAGATGCTTCCAGTTGTCCTGATAGACACAGCTGGGCGCCAATGCAGCGTTGGCCAAGTGCTGCATTTGAGTCATCTTGACAACTGGCGGCTTCTCACTCATGTTCAGGTTGTAGTTGACGTTGCAGTTTGGCGGCACTCGCCGCTTGTATTGGGAGCGCCACAGACGTGGTGGCTGCGGCTCCTGCGCCGGTGCAACTGCATTGTTGCCACTGTCGCGCTGCCGCTGCTGCAGTATCATCTCGTGCAGATGCCGCGTCTCATCCGTGGGCTTGATGTTGAACAGACGCTTGCCACTCGCACAGCACTCGGCCGTCACTTGCGGTATGGTCAGCAGAAAATCAGTGATGTTGTCGTGCAGCGGGAATGCCGTGCCCGTCAATTGTCGATATTCCTCTGCAAGAGTTGCACATGCAACAAAAGTCGGTATTATGCATAAACAGTCATTTTTTATGATTTAAATAGCTCTATTGCAAAATTGAGCTGTGATACTTAAAAACCAAAACTGGTAATAAATGCAGCCAACAATTTTAAATTTTTAGTATTTTGAATGAATAGTGATAAAAGTAAAATATTTCTCTGTTAGAATAAATAAGATTAAATTAAACCAATAGATTTAACAGCTACTAAAAATTCTCAAGTTTTTTATACTTATCTCATCTAGATAAAAATTTTGAAGACTATATTTAACTTGTACTTAAAGCTTCGATAAATTTACAAATTGAGGCACCAGTTAAAAGTGATTATAAAATTTGTATATTTATCAGAAAAGATAAAACCGGAAATAAAAAACAATATTGGTTTTATCTGTACTTCCAAACTGCCCACGAGTTAGTATTATACTGTTATTCCAAGCATGATTATAAACACGTGTTAAGATTTTTCTTGCACGAAGCTTTTAGTGTCCATCAACATCAATCACAGCAGGCGAATTATTGCTTTCTTGAAGTGGTTTTTAAAAATGTTGAATGAAATTTCTGATTTCAAACTTTACGTAATTCTTTCTCATGCTCCAAGTAATACCACATTTATGTAAAAGTTATGTTTTCCCTCACAATGAATGAAGACTTTCACGTGTTTTGCACTTACTTTTGATGCTCGATATCGTGATCCCATTCTGGGCATTGGCCAGCAATATGGCGCGTATTTCAGTATCAATGTCGGGGTACTCGTCGCGCACCCCCAGATAGGTGTTCTCCATGATGGTCATGCTGGAGCTGTATTTCGATATTAAAGTCGACGAAAGAAGCGTGGCCACAACTTGCAGCTGCTCCTCCTCCTCCTTCTCCTGCTCCTGCTCCTGCTCCTTCTCCACCGGGCTGATGTGTCTGCTGAGCTCTCGCTGGGGCTGAGCTGCCGCTAAATGCTGGCGTGCTGTGAAAATCTTTTGAAATTTTCGCAAATACGTTGATTTATCGTTGTAGAATTGCTTAAAGCCACGTTGCTTCTGCTGTTGGTGTTGGTGTAATTTAAGCTGCTGGCGCCACTGCTGAAAACACGTGGTCAGCTTTTTTCTCAATGCCGTCAGGCGGTGGTTGTAAGTGTTCGGCACGCTGTTAAATTCACTTCTGAATGTCGCCATCGTTTTGTCGAAAATGAGTGCAGCTTTGTCTGTCCCATGTGCATTGTCTCACGTCCTCTTTTCTATCACGCTCTCTCTCTCTCCTCTTCCATTCATCTTTGTGTGTGCACCAATTTTGGAGAGTTTCTCGCTGTGCGTGTATTTGCATTGGTATTCGTATTGATCACTGCAATTTGGCAAGTGTGGGAGCTGTTAATTGCAGTCTATCAGCATGCGTGCTTTAACTGTTTATCCTCATCAGGTATAGTAGGGTGCCTCAATATTTGAAATGTCAAAAAAATATATTTATTAGCAGATGGTTTTTGTCGAACATTAGTTACTTTGCAGGCTATTGCAAGAAGTAATGGTGTTGGTATCGTTTACTTGGCCCATTTAATTCGATGTGACAGATATGAAAATAGTGCACATTAAAAATGGGTTTTCATTTTCATAGAGCGTTTAATGTATGCGATAAGTCAACGTAATGAAAAGCAATTGGCACCTTCGAGTCCAATAATGAGCGTATTAAAATTTACGAGTTTTCTCCACGCCTCACAGTTGTTTTCTTTTGTCATTTTTTGTTTTCTTATTCGCTGCAGATAAGCAACGCACGCGTAATAGGTAATTACGAAATAAAAACATTGTACGGTAACTCAGGCAGATCCAGCGAGGATTACCACGTGCAGCGGCAATCTCGAAATTGACTACCGGATAATAATAAGTTGCCTGCCTCGAACTCAACTCCCCAGATGATTATCGAATAATTTCCACCTGTGAGCACAAGACACAAGGCACTCTTGAGGATTGGTCGACAGACTGCATTGATGGATGGATGGTTGAATGGTTGACCAAGACACCCCTCTCTCTCTCTCTCTCTCTCTCTCTCTCTCTCTCTCTCTCCCTATCTCTCTCTATCTCTTACTAACTCACGAACCAGGAAAAAGGAAATGCAGCAGACAGACAGCAAGTGAGGTAGTGTAAGAGTAAGAGAGAGAGAGAGAGAGAGAGAGAGAGCTTTAAGCCCCCAAATTGACCAAATTTCTGTTAATTGCAGAGGAAGCTGCAGAGACGTGACAAGCAACACAAAACATGAACATCGAACATGTGAAACTTGTACCCCACCCAATGACTGCTCTTTGATTTTTACGATTTGTATTTGCAACTGTAATCTGTCTACACCTTTCTCTCGCTGTCGCTCTCTCTCCATTTCTCTCCCATTTCGAATAAACATTGTGAATGAGAATGGGAAAAGAGAAGACGATTCCATCGTGTTTATTATTTGTGATGACTCAATGAGAAATTCTACTATTTAACGATTAAAAATATTTATTTAAAGAAAATTGCAAGCTAATAATTTTAAATCTTAAGTTTTAAGCCCGTCTCGGCTTTAATTCGGTAATATTTCAATTTGCAAACATACATCACAAATGATAATATGTTGTCAAAAATATGCCAACATTCACAAGTGTTGCCAGTTATGCTTAAATATGTTCTTTTATTAATTCTGTAACAGTCCTTGTCTACAAATCTGAATATGTATATATACATATATGTATGCATGTGCTATAAATGCGATATTTTGATAAAAAAAAAAAAATCAGCTTATGCTCTGAGGCTGAATGTTATGCAAATGTGAAATTCCGAAAACTATCCGCAAGAACAACCATTTTGCTCTTAAGTTTGTGCTGCACTATTAATGAGAATCAAATTCACCGTTATTTGCATAACACTGGCGCACTCAGTTCCCGCTGCATATCATTTTGAATGCGATGCCAATTTGGCTTTTTTCCAGTCAAATGCAGCTGTCTTCAAAGTGTAGCCAAAAAAATAATTGTAGGGTAG
The DNA here is from genome assembly GCA_035043845.1 of Drosophila picticornis. Lineage (NCBI taxonomy): Eukaryota > Metazoa > Arthropoda > Insecta > Diptera > Drosophilidae > Drosophila > Drosophila picticornis. The sequence goes on along the minus strand of JAWNMR010000362.1, from coordinate 10,927,225 downwards.
CGGAAATTTAATGATAAAAATAATAATTGGCATTCAATTGTCTTGTTTTCGGAACTTTTACAAAATAAAGTAATAAAAATTCACTAGAAGCAAATCAATATATTTGATAAGTTTACCATAACTGAGTCAGGATATAAATTAAAAAAATGGACAAAAGGGAACAACAATATCAAAAACGGCTTATTTAATTTTCTCACATTTTCTTAAAAAAAATAATAACGATATAAATTAAATGCTAGACTAAAGTTTACATACATGCATTAAAAATTACTTTTTCGATTTGTGTTGTTTTCTACAAAAGATTTTAAATTTTTCGAGTCAAATCATGCTTCTTATTGCTACTGGAAGGTTGCCAACACTCATTTGAGCACTGAGTGCTCTGCTTAGCGGTTGAAGACTTTTGATATGAATATGAATATGAATACAACTTTGAGCATTGTTCGCTTGGCTTTTGACTGACAGATTTGCGAGAGTGCGTGGAAGTTGCAGCCATTTTCCGCCTCAAATTGTAATTAAGTGTCGATACTTTGGCTGCGAGGCCGCATTTTCGCATAAATTACGCAGCCAGAGAAACTAACTGCATATTTGCCACTGCTGCTATTTGTAATTTGTTATTGGCGTTTGTTGTGGGTGGCCAGCTGCTAATTTGCCGATTCTCGTTTTGATATTTTGATAGAGATTTGCATTGAAAAAATGCCAGGAATGCCGCAACTAAATTAACTGGTTTCTGTTTGAATATGCCGCTGCCGGCCGCCGTTGCCGCTGCCGCTGACAGGTAAACACAATTTTCCTATGTTTTCCAAATCACTTAATAAATACACGATAAGACGTCAAAAACGTGCCAAATTCGAAAAGTGAAACGAACGTGACAATTGCTTGTTACCAGTATCCAGCTATGGATACAATATAATATAATATAATAGGGTGTAGAATATATAGGTATACAAATGTATATATGTATGAATATACATAATTTTTTTAACCTAAATCTGAAATATAGATTATAAACATGCACATCATATTATTTTATTTAAGAAAAGGTGGCTAAAATGTAAACTCAACTGTTAAATTACCTTTATTAAATCGAATATTGGATTAGAATCTAAAATCTTATCTACATTAATCTTGATTTTGACTAATATTTTGTGGACAACTCTTTGTTCCAATTATTTTTGCGTTTATTAAATTATAGAAAATATATTTCATACAATGTTCCATAATCAATACAATCTTGTGGAATTTTTAGTTCTTATGCCAAAAATTAAAAAATTGATATTAATTAATTTAATTTACAATTTATACTACATAAAGACTTAATTTTAATAATTTATCTTATTTATAAAATTATTGATTGCTTGTGTTCGAACAAAATTGTCTTTTTTTTTGAACTGTAAATTAAGATTTTTTTTAACATTTTCCAAAACATATTATTATTATTTTGAATGCTACTGTTTATCACAAATTTAATTTTAAGGATTTTTCTTTTCGGACTCTTACATTTTTGCAAGCATTCCTTTAATTATCCTTATCCGTTTGCTTTGCGGCTGAGCCAACATCTGTTACAATTCAACCGTTTTACTAAGTCGTCCGAAAGAAACTAATCAGGCCGAAAACCGTACTCAATACTTGTAATTAGAGCCCCTTTTGGCTTGCCCCTCTCCCCCGCCATAACCCCTGAATGCTGAATAGCATTCTATGCATATGTATGCGTTGTATGTGTGTGTGTGTGTGGGTGCATGTGTGTTTATCAATTGATTTGTATGTGTGTGTTTTCCCTATAAGCTGCAAACGGCAAACAACTTGAGGTAAATATGTAGGTAAGCATGTGTTTACTTGTGTGTGTGTATGTAATTAACTGTTTGCTTCCGATTTACCACTATTATTGTTAGTTAAGTTTTGTTGATTAATCCAATTGATTTTAACAATATTCTTGTGTATTTACACGAAAATTGTTTGCCAGTTAATAAGTTTATATTTTAAATTTTACTAGTAATTTCTTTAATTGACAATTCAAATGTTATAATATAATAATTTATTTCCCACTGTCTTGTCAAATTTGTACAGCTACTTAATTACAATTTCCCCATGTAAACTGCATCATAGCAAGCTCGTATGTAATTTACGTTATTCAATTACGATATTTAAACGAAATGCAGCTTAACAGCGCAAAGGCAATTTCTTTGTTTTTTCGTAAACAGAGAGAGCGAGATAGAGTAAGTGAGAGAAGCAAGTCAAATGCAATTACATTTTGTTCTTTCACACTCACTCACGCACACACACACACATAAAAACACATCGCAGGCACAAACAACAATACACTGTTATCGCTTGCAATTGCAGCTGCAAGCAAATGCAGAGAAAATACAAGCGGTGAACAGTGGTTCAGTTCTTTATTTTACTTTGGAGGAAAGCAACAGAACCTCTACGTTTGGATTTCATATGTATAATGGATATCAAATTTTATAACATAATACTATCTTTCAACTTTCTTTTAGTAAAAATAATAATGCACATGGTAATTGTTTTATCTCTGTCAAAAATATTCCCTTCTTGATAATCACAATCAAGATCTCAAAACTTGACAGACTGCTGCTGTAAACGAAGTGATAAATTTAACAGCGAAATGTGTACGCGGCGAACCACTGTGCTCTCTGTGTAAGGCTCTCTGCTGTGTGCGGGCGGTGCTCTCTCTCACTCTCAGTTTTGTGTGAGACACTTCGTCGCTGTTTCAAGCCGAGCCGGTTTTTCAGTTACTGTCTGACTTTGTTAAGCGAACGTTGTACGAGCGGAGCAACGAAATAAAAACGGCGTAAGCGCCAATAAATGGCGCGCGTTTGTGTTTTTTGCGTTTCGATTAACAACAATCAATATACATAATACAAATCTATATGTAAATCTCAATAATAATAATACGAATATGCATATTGAATAACGACAACAACAAATACAACAACAAGTGTGTGTGTGTGTGAGTGTGTTTTTGCAAGTGCAACGAAAAAAAAGTGCAAAAGGTAAACAACAACAACAACAAATAACGGTAAACGTCAAAATGACGCGCGAAGAAGAGGAAGAGGTGCGCTTGTTGCTCTCGCGTCACCAGGAACGGATTATGCTCGATTTGGGCAGCACCGATCTGCTGGCAGTGCTTGTCAAAAACTCCGTGCTCAGCCAATCCGAAGAGGATCTTCTGCTGAAGCCAGCAGCTGCCGCGGCAGCAGTAACAACTGCAGCGCCCTCTAGCGCCGGTGCATTAACAAAACGCAAATTGAGCGCTGTCGCCAGCAGTGGCAGCGGCAGTGGGGGCAGCGCCAGCGTCAGCGTCAGCGTTGGTGGCGATTATAGCTCTAGTTTGGCAGGCTCGTCGCGCAGTGCAAGTGTTAACGGTGATCACGAGCACGCCCAGAGCGGCGACAATCGCTCCCTAACGCCCTCTGTCGGCGCACCCAGCGACGCCGAAATACTTCGGCTGCAGTGCGCCAATCTCATCGACATCATCGCCAAAAGTGGCTTCGAGAAATTCAAACAGTTCTGCTACGCCATCGAGTGCGAGTGTCCGCAGCTGATTGAGGATTTAATTAACGATCGTCTCAAAAGCGGTAAGTGAAAGACCAGCATTGCCAACAGTGAAACCTGTTCTTCTGTTCTCCACTAGCCTCTAAATTATGCACCGATCGATTCTTAATTTCCCCCATCTCCGCTAATGGGTTTTGTTTCTCTTTTTGCATATGTGGGCGGTTGGCATTTACGGAGGCGTGTTGCCATTAATTGATTTGCACGTTTATAAAAAGCCATTTTTTTATGAAGTGACACTGTTCACATTTGGCAGCATTCCATGAGGAATAGTAGCTAAAACTAATGAATTTTATGGTTAAATAATTACAAATTCAAAGCTGGAAATTGCTTTCTAACAGTGAAAAAGTTTTTGACTCAACTTGATAAGTTCTTTATTTTTGCATTTGTTCAATTTTAGAAGGATTAAAAAAAAAAAGATTTTTAATTTCTTAGTATTTTCAAGAATTTTCTGCTTTTATAAATATTCTCTATTTATATGTTTCAAATGTTCCTGAACCCAGTCACTGAAAAGTTACTTTCCTTTGGCTATTCGAGTCTTTCTAAATACATATTTACAAACGTTCGATCTTAAAAAATTAAGAAATGTACAATTTGCTGTCACAGTAAAAATTAATAAATAATTATTTTTCCAATATTTTACATATTTTTTCGGAATCTCACATTATTTCGAATATTAACTGAATACATTTATAATTTTAACACACTCAATAACTACAGGGATTAATTAAGATTAAGTACAATCAATTAATGGCATTTGTTATTTTTGGCTTTACATTCGCAGCTAGAAATGACTCTAAAGAAAGGGAGAAATTGTTAACGAATACAAACTGTTATCTGAAAATGTTTATTTGGGTAAACAAACAAAAATCAACTGAAATTAAGATAAGCCCGGAGAATTTTTTATTATTATTATTTTCTTGATAAGCAATGTTTGGCTTAAAACTGAAACAAATCCCGAAATGCTTACTGAGAAATGTTTAGATTGTTTAGAGAAAGAAAATCTTTTGTTGTAAGTATAAGCAAGAAGAAAGAAGAAGACAAAATTTAAAACTTATAAACTTATATGCTTGCTACAGATTATAAGAGTGATGGGATAGTTTTATAATTTTCAAAGCTCTATTCCATTTCTTAACAAATTTGAAGTGTGTTTCAAAAGTTTTACAATTGATTAATAGTTAATTTACTTTTCCAAAATTATCTCTTATCATCCTTTAAAAAAACACTCACTGACTTTTATCACACAGATTCGCACAGCTGTTCAACGAAGTTCCGCGCACTGAATCACTGATTCATTGATTCATTGACCCACAACTTATAGTTCAGCCAGAGAGAGAGAGAGCGAAAGAGAGTGAGAGAGAATGCAATAGAAGAGCAACAAAAAGCATTGCTTGTCGGGGTCTGCATGTAAATTTCCCTGTCCAGGCTTGTAAATTACCCCAACGTTGACAAGCAACAGCAGGCGGCAGGCGGGCGGGCGGAGAAAGGCACGAAAGAAACAGAATAATAAAAATTGAGACTGAATCGCGCAGCTACAAAAACAATAACAAAGACAACAGGCAAAATATAAACTATTGTTGTTATTCTCGTTGCAGTTGTTCTTGTTGTTGTTTTCTGTTGTTGTAGCTGTGCACATGTATTTCCCTAATGAAAAAACGGTTGGCTTAAACCAAAAACAAAATAATCAGACCAAAAACGACAGAAATAAGCCAAACAAGATCAAAAACGAACTAAAGCTCTTGCAAGCGAAAGTGAACGGCGTGTTAATACCCTACAAGAAGTCTATTATATATATATTAAATCTAATTTTCGAGTTTATTTTGTATTGTAATTGTTGTGAGATCCATAGTTTTATTTACTTTTAATCTACTTATTTTGCCTTGATTAATTGCTCCACAACTCTTTAAATAAATATACCTCATTTGTATCCCATTTTTGTACTGAGTAAATGGCAACAAAAACAACAACTAGTTGTAGTTGTAAAAAAGGCCCATGGCCAATGTGTATTGTACACAAGGCACTCGATCACGTTTTACGATTCTGGCCACGATTACAAGAAACGCGTTACGCGTGGTCCAATATCCATGGGGCCGACACGTATGTGTTAGTGTATGTGTATGTGTGTGTGTGCAACTCTTCGTTTGTACAACTGCCACAGGGCTGCTTTTTTTATACTTACCCACATATATATAAGTATATATATATCAAAATATATATAGCGTATTTTTTGTTGTATTTTACTGGCTGCCGGCCATTCATCATAATGATGATCGGCTAGTCGAGGCTAGCTTCATAATCATAATACTTACTCACTTATGCCCGGCGTTGACGTTTCGCTTTTACTTTGGGCCTCTGTCTGCGTCTTCTATTATTCTATGTACAGAGTTCTTCTTCTGCTTGCTAATTTCTTGTACGTGCTCTTCTTCTTGTTTGCTATTGCGCTGCCGTCTGTGATGCTTCTTCTGCTTGCTCTTCTCCTTCTACTTCTTGTTCTCATCTCTTTGCCCGCTCAGGTAGAAGATGATGGTGCAGAGCCAGTTGCCCCGTTCGTAAATTACAATTATTTACAGCGCGTAATCTTTGCTTCTCCTTCTCTCCCTCTCTCTCTCTCTCTCTCTTTATTGTGCGCTCAACTACGGCGCTCCCTTTTGGCACCGTCTTTTGCATTTAATAATTTATGCAGTATAATCTGCTCGATGACGTTTATCGTTTGCCATTCCCCTTTCTCTATGCTCTTTTTGTCTTTTTGTGACAACTGCTGCTGTTTAATGCTGCCGCTTTAGCTTTTTTATAGTAATTATTGGCTGTTTTGACAGGTTATGCTTAAGAAAGATACAAATTATAAGCGACAAAACAAACTGGTTATTCCTCTCTTAATAAAATATGTTGAGGACATTGCAAACTTACTTATTTTTGGTGTTGCATATAATATATGGTTTTTAACATTTTTCGAATTTTTCGAGCTCATTTTTGTATTTAGCTATTATTCCAGCTTGTTTTGGCTTTTAAATTATGCCAACACTGCCGCTGCTGTGAAACACCCACCCGCCGTCGTTTGCTTTGTACACCGTTCTTATCGCTCGCTCTCGCTCGTCACATCTTTGTGTGCGTGCCTCTGTGTGTGTGCTTGTGCTCTGAGAATCGTTTCCTTTTATGTTTATTTGTTGATTTCTTTGATTTCGCTTTTTTTCCTTTCTTATGAGTATTTATTCTACCTCCACTCAACGTCATTATGAAGTTCCCGCTCACCTTTCGGTTTTTGTTTTTACTGCGCAGGCGCATCCTGTTTTTGTGACCGCCTTCGTTATTGCTGTTGTCGTCTTTGTTTTTGTTGTTGTTGTCGCTGTCGAAATCCTACTTCTCCCTTTCTCTTATGAGCTTCATTCCGCTCAAGTAGGTTTTCATGACGCGTTTTCTGCGTCGCTTACTTTTTACTTTTTTTCTGTGAGCATCGATTGCATTTCCCGATCAACTCTTTCGTTCCAGTCACAAACTCAGGATGTGCCTGGCGCCATCAAAGTATTGCGTTTATTATTTCTTTTACTCTTCTGGCCAGACCAAATAGTAGGTCGTCGTGTTGACCACTTGTCTGTCGCTGTTGTTGTTGTCTTGAACTTCACTCGACATCTTCAGCTTAGCTTCTATCTTAACTAACAGTCGTCTGCTCGCCTGGCCATTCTGCAACAATGTCAATTGGTTGTCTCGTAAAAAACTCTGCAAAACTGGTTATGTGATATTTGTGGTTTTTTATTTTGTTTTTTTTTTTTATGGAAATGCGCTTGAGATGTTGCTGATTGCTTGAGTTTAATGGGACTGTTGCGATATGACAGTTTTATTTACTTTTGTCGTTCCTCTTCCACTTACGCAACAGAAATGGGTTAAAGCTGTTATGTTTCCAGATTAGAAGCAAAACGATAAAACAAAATAGGGCAAGCAACAAGTTACAAACCTGCTTACTTCTGGGCGGTAGGTAAGTAGATCGTTTTCAAATGCTTTTCAATAGCAACTCTTCTTTGATTGCAACTCAACTTCATTAGGCATTCAGTGTAAAGATCTTTATTAATTTCGGTAGCAGTCAAAGCTAAGATCTTTTCAGCCTATTCCTTTGACACATATTGTGGGCAGTAACTTGCAACTGCTTCTGACGATCTCTAAAGCCGCTTACCCACACAACTGTCACGCTGTCGGCGTTGCATCAGCTCTCCACGAAACTTGTTTGCGTCTCTTTTACCCATTGTTCGTTTCTACGCTCTTTTTCTTTACAACAAATCCACCCGAAAGGTGCGGTGACTCATGCAAACCGAACGATTCTCGGTTCTGTAGTTGTAGTTGTCGTTGTACAACCGTTCCCCAATAATACACACACAAACATACACGCACACACAGACACACCGATCACTTGATCTGCAGACTGGCGTCTGTTCTATGCAACTGTTCTTGTACCCTATGAACAGTTGTTGCTTGGGTGTATTGGGTTAGTTGCAATCATTTTATGGCATCTTTAAGGAGCAATTAGACTACTTGTAAAATGTTTTGCTAGATTCGTTTTTCTTTAGTATATGTGAAAACTTGCATATATATTTGTTGCAGGGTATTCATTCGGGCATCAGTTGGTGCCAAGAGACACAATTTCGACTTGTTAAATTGGTTGTTGGCTGCCTGCTGGTGCAGCTGATAAACTTGGCGCAGTCAGTCGTTAGCCTTTTGCCAGTTGGCTGAAGTTGCACACCCGTCAAATGCAGACTTCCAGCCGCTTTAACTGTATCCATTTCCACTGAATAACAGCAACAACAACAAATCCGTTGTGTTTACTGCATTTTGACCTGTGTGTAAAGAGAGAGAGAGAGAGAGAGAGAGAGACGAATGCAGAAAACAACAAAGCAAAACTAAAAAAAAATAACTCATCTGCGTGTAAATGCATCTGTTGTGTTTGTATCTGAGAAGATGGAGACTTATCTGTGGTTTCTTTTTATTTCTCTACGTGAATTTTCTGTTATTTTTACAAGTCATTAGCTTTAATTTACACACACACAGAGACACACAGATCGGGTTAGTGACTATTTTCATTCATAGTTTTAATGACGGCGTTCTGGCTCATAAAGTGCAGCTGGCAGAACGTAACGCAAAGAAAAAAAAAATACTTCTGATGCTTAATGCGAGTTTGCCTTAGGTTATTGATCGATCGATTGATCGCTTCCTATCCGCTCTTCGTTACGGCTGCCCAGCTCCACCGCTCTCTCCGCCAACCACTGCCGGTCCTTTTGAGCTTTTTTCCAGCTTGGTGGCATTTGCGAACAGCCTGTCTCTCTCTCTCTTTCTCTCTGTCTCTCTGTCTCTGTCTCTCTTTCGCTCTCTGTCTGTCTTGTTGAAAATGATGATTGATTGGTTTGATTAAACCCCAAATAAATGTGTATATTTCGTTTGAATGTTGGGCAAATGTTTGATTTAACGCTTCGTTGAATGCGGCGCGGGGAGAGAATACAACTAATGACGGTTTTCCAACTGTTTTCCGCAGGGTATGATATCATCCCACAACCTATTCACGTTTTAGGGAATACCAATTAATTGATTTCTTGATTTGTAGAACACAGTTTATTTAATAGTTCTGAATATTGGTGGACTAATCTAAAATGCCGTCAAATGCTTAATGTTGTGTTTCCTTTTAAAATTGTATAAATATTTTAAAAATTTATGCAGAAAGTACAAAACTTCTTAATTAATTATTGATAGCGAGTCTGAATACTTCTGCATCCAATGAGTATTTCAACTCTTATGTGATTCCTTGTCTGTTTTTCTCCCTTCAAAAATGCAGCCTTCATTTGCCCACATTTTAAATTATTTATTTGACGCGGAATAATTTGATTTTTGATTTTTTAATATGCAGGTTCAACATTTGCGTTGCCAATTTAATGAATTGAATGCTTGGGCGTTTAATTGGCTTAACCTTGGCTTTAGCGGATTATTCAAATTAATGATACCATATCTGGCCAACGGTAGCCGAGCTACACTTTTTATTTTGACCACTTCGCATGCATGTTGCTCTCCTCGGCTGCCCCGTCCCCTTCTCGGCCACACTCGATTTTCGCCACAGTTTTCGCCATTTAGTCATTATCAACTTGAGTCTTGGGCCACAAAGGCCAACAGTACAACCATGTTGGCATTACTATTTTGTTTTGTTTTTTTTCGGCTGTAATTGAAAAATAAAAAAGAAAGTTTGCCAAGAAAAATTAGATTTTGTTTCCAGCTGTTAGTTGCTGTTGTTGTTGTTGTGTTTGTTGTATGTATGTTGAACATTGCGCTCATTGTTTTGGGTTGCGAGTCCGAGTTGGAGTCTTTAAACTGCGTGTTTTACATGGTCAAACATGGCTAAGAAAATCCCCTTATAATGATCATCTGGCATGGGGGGAAAGTGCATGTAATTTGAAAATAATTGAAGTGCTTTCAGCTGGAAAATGGGCCAAATTGGATTCTTGCCCTTGCTGCCCAGGCATTTTGCAACAATGTCTTCTAATTGCATTGCTCTGAACCAGTATTTCCGAGAGTTAACAAAAGAATGTTATATCAAAGGATACACAAAAATATTGGAATTGGAAATTGTAGACGATTATACGTGGATGTAAACTTACACCAGTTTTTAAGTGAAGTTGAAGAATAAACTCAAATCAAAGATGCGCTTCATTTTATATGTTCTCGTTTTTGAGCCAACAAATAATTAAAATAAATTGAACAAGATCAGTTCAGTCTTCACACCAAATAATAATAATCTCTATGAAAGATAATGTAAACAAAAAAATGAAAAACAAAATGTTATCAGGCAAAGTAAACAATATGCTTTCTATAAGCAATTAAAGCCTTGAATGCCATAAAAATCTTCTCGAGCGAATGCCAAAAGCTATGTCCAGTAAAAAGTAATGCGATTTCGTTATCAAGAATTTATTTACTTTTAATGAAATCTCAGCACAAACTGAACATGAAATTTTTCTTTTTTTGTTTCTGCGCTTCTTGTGTTGTTAGGTTAGTTAGCCAAACAAAGGGCGCCAGGGGGCTACAATTTTGTTAGAGGAGGGGAGGGAAGCACAGTGAGCCATTGACCACACACACAGCAGCTGCCAATGTGTGTGTGTGTGTGTGTGTGTGTGTGTGCGTGTGTGGTCATTGTGATATTTGTGAATTTGAGTTGCTCTTTGATTTGGATTGACACGACAGCTGCCGCCCCAAGCTAGTTGTCAAAGAAGCCGTCTTATTGGATATGAGAAATAGTTTTCAATAGCTATAACAAGTAAGAGCCCGACTGGCAGATACCCTGCACTCAAACTGAACTCAACTTCGATATTATAAACATGACTAGGCGAATTTCTGTCCTTTTTCATAAATGATCTTGATGAAATTTTAAAAGATGACAGAATGTTTTTTCTTTACGAAAGCTACATTTAAAGAGTAATCGAACTGTTTAGGGATGTGAGAAGTGTATCTGTTATCGATAAATTGTTTCCCCAAGTATCGGTTGGTTTTAACATTTTGTACATAAAGTTTCGCAAACTTTATCGAAGATTAGATTTAAAATTTTGTTCCTGATAAAGAATTTTTGCTATCGGTAATCGGTTCTTATCGATGTTGGGTAGATATTGATCTATTGAACTTTTGCAAGTCTAATGAAGACTCTTTTGCCCATTTTTAATGGGTATTGGGTATGCGGCACAGTGGGACAACGCAATACATTTCTGACAGCGTCTTCGACAGCTACACATTAATATTTGCTTATCTTAACAGTTTTTCTTTTTTTTCGCGCATCTTGTGTAAATAAATAAACGGAATCGCAGAAGACCATGCAAAGAGTTGGCCAAATTTGAGAAATTTGCAAAATGATAGCGAGAAAAAAGCACCATTTGAAAGTTTTATTGAATTGATTGACCAAAAAAGATTAACATTGTCCGCAAAAACAATTCCCCTTAAAAAAAAGTCTTAAAATTTGTATTCTTTCACTTGATGATATAATAATCAAATACCAAATTGAATTGTGCGCTGTGGATTCTTGTAGTAATTTCACTGGATCTCTTATAACTGCCCAGCCATAAATCAGTTCGTATAAGCCATGATTATCAATCAATATTAATTGAATAAAGGTTGACCTTGTTGCAAAAAGAGCACTTCATTTTGCACTGATAATCTGAATCGACTATCTAAGAACATTTATCTTATTCTGAAGAAGGCGTTGTCTCAACAACTAGACTCATAAATTTCTTTAATATGCAGCGATTTAAAATTTATAGAAAATTCAAATTATTATGAACAACATATGGGGAGGGATAGCTGGAAAGGTGGATAGGTTGGTTGTGTAGAGGGCGCCAGTGTGCGCACAGCTTCCGGCAAATCGCTAGTCTGCTGCTCTGATGCTCTGCTCAACCACACACACACACACACACGTAAACGTTCACATACATAAATATTTTTATATGTATGTGCGACGTGTACTGTTTATCTCAATCATCGACAGCAATTCCAGCATGTCCATGGCAATCAGCAGACCACTGGACACTGTTGAATACTGGAAGACGACGGGCAAACTGGCAAACTGGAGGGGCTTGCCTCTGTCTGTATGCTTCGCTCTCTCTCTCTCTCTCTCTCTCTCTCCATCCGTCTCTCCTGGTTGCTTTTTTTTTTAATGAAATTTCTTAATTGAAGCTGCCGTTCAGTTTGCCAGCAGACGGTAAAAATATCAGCAGACATGTTTTATGCCTTTTTGTTCTGTTCGCTGTTGTTGTTCGTGTTCTTGTTGTTGTTGTTCTTGTTCTTGTTGCTGTTCTTGATTTGATCTATATTAATCAAAGCGTCTGGCGTCTCTCATGTACTTTGTGGAGAATTGGAATTGGCTTGTAGAAAGCCTCAGTCGTTTTGTCGCTTGTCTCTCCGTTGATGATGATGACGCTGATGATGATTAAATTACTGAGATTTAAGTTCGCTTTTGTTTTTGTTTGCTCATTGGTTATTTTTGAATACATTTGTGCATTGCGCTTTATATTTTGAACATGAGCTCAGCTTATGCAAATTTATTGTTGCTTTTTAATTTGTAACTAGCAGTGAGTTGATTGTTTAAATAAATATTTATCCCTGTTTGTTTTGTGCAAATATTTTCTGTTTATTTTGCACGCTGCCACAAGCATGAGTGAGAACAGCTGGAAGTTATGAAAACAAGACAGAGACAGGCCAAGGCATTAAAGTTTATTTACTTTTCTATTTTTTGATTTTCATAGAATTTTATACATAAATAAATAAAAATAAATTTTGAATGTTTTGAATATGTTGTGTGGGAAAAGCAGCAGAAAATACCATTATCGATTTATTCTATTTTATTATAAAATATATGTTATTTGCTATATGTTTTGCGACAATTTAGTTGATTTGTTTTTTTTTTATTGTCTAATTCAGTTAAAAATAGAATTTGTACAAATGTGTCTCTAAATTGCGAGCACGCGAAAACGCTGCTAGAATTGAGATTATTCACTATGTAGCTTCTAAATTGTCGCACAAACTTTCCACCTCCCCTTTCCCCACCCGCCGGCTCGCGTTCAAACTGGATTCGGCGCTTCGCGTTGCGTCAGTTACAATTATGTTCAATGGCTGCGCATGTTGGGTGTCTTGTTATTTGCGCACCTGTGCCAGCCACAAAGGTCAGCGAACAACAGCGCGCTGATTGGATGCCATTAGGCGGTGTGTGCGTGGCTGTGGGCTGTGTGTGCATATGCCAAATTATTTATGTATACATTGCTATAAATTGAGTTCAATTCGATTTAATTTGTATTCGATCGAAAACACAATACAATGCCAAATTAGATCTCTTATTGTCTCAGAGCTAGAGGTAAATGCAGAGGCGTGGCGTTGGCGTTCCCATTTGACGTCATAACCCACGACGAAGTCGCACCCAGCGACCTGATTGCAATTATCAACGTCATCAAATATGTACATAAATATATATGCAAGTGTGTGTCTGTTTTGTATGTATTTGTATTTGCTTATGTGGACTGCAGTCTGTCTTGCATTGCAGCCGTAATTCTTAGTTACTGGTGACCACCGTTTTTATACCCTGCACCCATTAAAAATGGCTAAAAAGGGTATACTGGTTTTGTGAAAATGTATGTGACAGGCAGAAGAAAGTATCTCCGACTCCATAAAATTTATATATATCTTCGCTCAGCCGAGTCGATATAACCATGTCCGTCTGTCACTCTGTCTGCCTGTATGAAAACGCTGATCTCAGAGACTATAAGAGCTATTTGGAATATAGATTCTCGTGTACACGGCGCAGCTCAAGATTGTTTTATTTTTATCGATAACTACCTCTGTTTCTCGAATACCGATACATTTACATTACCGATAGCAATAAAGTCTACAATTTTAAAGGCATATTCTTCTAAATACTACATAATACAAATATGCATATTATGGACCAACTGCCCAAATTTCATCAAGATCGAATAAGAAACATCCAAGTTATAGTCGCGTTTGTTGGCAGAGACTTGTTCACATTTTGGTGCAAAACTTTTAAAGTTAAATTTAAAAAAAAAACAAGAATATATATAAAATACATATATAACAGCTGGGTTCAGGGTAAATCGTAGTCGAGCTCACTTGACCACAGCAGTCGTAACTTGTCTTCTTTGTCATTTCTCTTTTTCATTTACTTCGTCAACGCGAGTCAGTCGCTCAACGCAATCCACACATTACCGTTGTAGTTCTAAGTTCACTCCAAGAAAGTAGTTCCGACGTTCAGTTATTGGTTCGTTCGTTTGTTTCTTCAATCGGACTAATTCTGATCGATTCGGCTCTATTCTCTCTATGCCGCTTAAGGCGGTCCAATACATAAAACAAAGTGCAAAACTAATAATATTCAATGCCCGCCAACATAAATAAGGGATGTGTGGAGGGGGGTGGGGTGATGAGGGCATGGGGTATAGGCGTCTGCCGGCCTGCCTGTGTGACTTCTGCGGCTGTGTAAATATTTTCGCTGCACGTGCCGGACATGCAGAAAATGCACCAAACACACACACACACTCACACACAGAGAGAGAGAGACACACACAGAGACACACACACACGGAGAGAGACACACACAAATACAGACGGTGGGCAAACTTCCTCTTCTCATCCGCTTGGTTTCGAAATGCATTTTGGGGCGGATGCCGCGTTGGCTTGGCAATTACTAATGTGCAATTTTATGCGAAGTGGCGTATGCAGGGAGGGATTAGGAGAGAAAGCGAGAGGAAGAGGGACAGGGACAGGGAGAGGGAGAGGGAGAGGGTAGCTCGCTCCTGTGGGAAAATGCAATTTCTCGCAATTCACACGCATAGCGTGTAACACATACATACATACACACATACATACATACATTGATAGGTATATACATATATAGACATGATTGTAATTTATTTATTGCCTGCTGCTCTGCAATTGATAATTTAATATCGCACAATTATTGTAAATTATTTTGTCTGCTTGTTGTTATTGCCAATTGACCACAGCTTGGAGCTCAGAGTCAGAGGTTGTCTGCATATGGTGGCGACAATTCATTGCTATTATATCTATCTGGTCGGTTTAAATGGTAAATAATGTAATAAATGACATTTGTTGACAAATACGCATTCACCTCCAATTGTCGGGTTATTTATGAATGCCATCCGCAAGCAGACTGACAACAATTTAATTGTTGAAGTTCAAGCTCAAAGTTCATGTTTTATGTGCAGCATAATTTAGTTAATTAACGAAAGTATTCATTCTGTATACATTCTATATATGTGTGGTATGAGACGACTCTTAAAAATATATAAATTTATATATTTACTTTTCTTTCATTTATAAATTTAATTTCTTAAATAAAAAATTGGAATCCTTTTCTATTAGTTTCTCTGTTTTGGACTCATGCCACTTAAGCCTATACAAAATGGTCTTTGTAAGATATGCCCTCATTAAAGATGCAAAATTGTAAGCTGCTCATGTTTGGAGACTCAGCTCTTTTGGCTCCATAAACTGTTTGAGGCCGCCCAATTATAACTAGCTTACACGTACAACAACAACAACAACTTCCGCCCACCAACCCGCTGAGCCATAAGTCAAGTGTTTCCTGTATAAAGCATGATCCACCAATTTGGCTAAGAGCAAAACTAAGACCTAAACGCCACACCGACAGACTGCGGCCAGTCAATGACCACTTTACACGTGAAAAGCGATACAAAAAGAGTCACATTTCACGCCTCCCACGTGAATGTCAGTTAAATGAAAAACTGAATATTAACTTTGCTTTTGGAGAAGTCGTCGTTTCGCCTACAAAACTGACCGAATTATGATTGGCAGTCGTAAAGAGGTTCATTAAAGCGCTAATAACCACGTATAGGCAACTAGTTCAAAGTAACTTGCATGCCCCACATAAAAAAAAAAACAAAAACAAAAACAAAAAATGCTATTGATTGTTGCGTGTGCCACAGGAAACACCCACGCGACCCAAACTGCTTGGCCAACAAGTTCACTTTGTAAAGTCATCAATGGTAGCAATTAGAGTAAGACAACAACCACAATATAAACATGTTAGAATGCTCTAGTCGAGGGAGCTCGACTGGCAGATACTCTGCACTCAGCTTGCCAAACTTTTCAATACCCAAATTTATATTCGAAATATGAAGTCTCTGAAATCTGGTTATTTACACAAACAAGTTCAAGAGATGCTTCATTCTGACTGTTGCAGACTTCTGCATAAGTTCATTATACGCTTTTCAGGGTAGGCAAGCGATGTGTAAATTGAACTGACTCCCATCGAACATAGTGAAATAAATAACATACTAAATATAACAGGGACGACGAGTGCTCAATAAATTGACTTGCCTCTCACCAAACAAATGTAGCGTAAAATCACAGTGCTAGAAAAGACAACAATAATAAATATAAACTCAAGTGTTGCATAAATTAATAAATTTTTATTTTACACAAGGGAATCAGCTAAAGAGTGTGTGTTGGAGACAGGGAGAGAGAGAGGGGGAGTGGGGGAGTGGGGGAGACAAATTTGCATATCAGCGGGCGTGGAATTCGAATTAACAGCAACAACAACAACAATGACATCAACAACGCCATTACAAAAATGCAGCCAAAGCAAAGAGGAAATTGCTATAAATTACATGCACCGCATTTTCATGGCTCAGTTGATTTTAAAAATACTCGCGGCACTAACAAAATTGATGAGCATGCGGGAAATTGACTGACTGACGCGAAGGGAGGCACTGGAATGGGCTGGATGCATTTAAAAATAAAAAAAAATATTGAACTCGATTTATAAGACTGATAAGAAGAAGAATTTAACTAGTAATTTTCAATTAATTTACTAACATTTTATTATAATATATGTTTATTATAATATATCATTGTAGCTGTGGAGTTGTTTATTAATTTATTATAATTGAATAAAAAATTCAGATATTTTTGCATTTTTAGCTTTTTTACTCTGAAATTGTTGACTCTTTAATTTTCTTCAATTGAAATTTTTTTTGATGACATAAATTGTGCTCCAAGTTTGTTTACTCTGCAACTTTTGTACACATTTTTTTTTTATATATTTAGCTTGTAGATATTTTTATTTCAGCTTGATTATTATAAGTTTTGTGATTTTTGCGCTTTCAATTTGATATTTGGCCTCAGCCCGAACTTGTCTCCTGCTTTTCAGTTTTTCTAGCATTGCTGACTAATGTATGCTTTTCAGAACCCATCTGGGCTATGGTACATATATATTTAGCCCCATGCAAATTACTATGGTAACACTGAGGAATGCCACAACGCCCTCATGTCACTGCTGTCTGCCAGGCTGTGAGGCTGCAAGCAACAGATGTTCAGCTGATTGAGCGTCATCTTTGTTTGTGGCTGTGGGGCACACTCTGTTGCTCTGTCGGCTTCATCAGCAATGTGGACAGACAGTGTGGCAGGAAGGGAGTAGCAGTTGTTATCGCCACAGAGCAGCAGCAGCAGCAGCAGGAGCTACTTGACTTGGCTTGGCTTGACTGCCACCTTCCGCTGTGTGGCACCTTCGTTGAACATAATTTGTGGCCGCAAGTCATGTTTTTACGACACCCGCTTTAAGTGGCAGGCACTCTGCTTTGATTTTCAATACGAAAGCGAGCGAGTGGTCAGCAAAACACTCCTTCCCCTTCCACTTCCAATTCCCCTTGCCCTCTTCCACTTCCTACACCTTCTCTGTCGCCTTTTGCTTTACAGCTCGTCAGGGTATCCATCCTTTCAGCGTCGGCTGTTTCTATTTAGATACACTGAGAAAAAAATCCAAAGAGAGAAGAAATTCAAAATGTTTTATTAGGACAGTAATTCTATCATAATTAATTATTTATTTTTATTTATTATTGCTTTATTTTTAACAGAGTGTGCAGAGTACAGAGTTCAGAGTGAAGCTCTGATTTTAATAAAATATTCATTACAAATGGATTTATTCGAATTCCAAATTCAATCTAATCTTTCAATTGCTTTCAATGCTCAATTTAAGAATTTCCTACTTTGTTTAGGTATTTTTAAAACTTATTTCTTGATTTGTGCTTGATTTTAAAACATTTAAGTAACAATAATAAAATTTTTACCTATTTTTTTTTAAATTATTTTAATAATTGCATACTTTTCACGAATCGTTTTCTATTTTGTTGTTGCTAGGATAACTAAACCAATGTTAACCAAGCCATATTTTTGTTGCTGTGTAGTTAACTTGAGTCCAATCAAACACATGTCAAATGTTGTTGTTACTGATGCTGATGCTGATGCTGTTGTTAGTTGTGATGTTGTTGCTGATGTTGCTGATGTTGCCTGTCGTCGTTGTCTGGAGCAGGCAGCGTTCACTTTCGCTGCGTCATGTAAATGCACTCACCGACCACGCGGCTGCCAAACGTACACACATACATACAAACCAAAACACACACACACACACATACTTACTTATATGATGTAGATTTGTATGGTTAACAACGTCAGCTGGCTGGGCCCAAAACAGACAGTGGCCATTTCCATGTATCCATATCGTTGCGTGTTTTATTTTGCCCGTGCAATGCCGTGTGGGCAGTCGAAACAGACCTAAAGACACACAAGCATAAGCACACACCAGCACACAAACACACACACACACAAACACACACGAACAAACATAAACACAAACACAAACACACACAGAGACACGCATCAAGGCAAGCCAACGCCAAAAGGCAAAACATTCATCCATTCTGCCAATCGACATCGTTTGCGTTGTCATCGTGGAAATACACATGTACTTTGGCACCCACACTCGCTGCGCATTTTCGATATCGATGTCGATGTCGATGTCGAAAAGCAACTGCCAAACTGCTAAAAAGAGTCAGGCAACAAGTAGAAGTAGGCACAGTGATTTGAGCATCGGCTGAATTAATATTAATGTAATGAATTACTGTACACATTTTAAACATTTTATTGTTTGCCATAAAATAATGATAAATGTGGCTTTAGCATAGTGCTGAAAACGTTTTCTTTGTTGTCTTTATCAACATCAAATTTAGATATTATAAATTATAAAGCTTACCGCATTTTTTATATATTTTTTATTGCAAGCTTAAAGATTAGTTTTTGTTGGTACAAAATGGACTTAAAATAAACTCGAATATATATTTTAAAGTATTTTTGTTTAAATCTTACTGATTAGCTATATGTCAATATATAAATCTGATATAAAAGCCAATTACAATTACAAATTAGCTACCAAAAAGCTGTGCATTTAAAAGTATGCATTTTAATGTTGCATTGCACTTAGTAAACATAAAAGGGAATTTATAAACTCATTTAATATTCATTCAGTCAACCAATTATTTTATTTAAATCACTGTCAATCATGTGTGCATAATTTTCAATTAGCTGCCTTATAAATTCAGAGCCATATTAAATGGAATAATTGAATTAAAAACAACTTTGACAGGCATTCCCTGGCCACGGTGCAGCCTGCGGCAGTAGACTTATTAAAAGACCATTTATTTTTGCAATATTGAAGTTAACTGACGGAAATTCAGTTATTAAAAGTTGAGCACAAATGATGGATGAGTTTGAAAACTCCATTTGTGCAGCAACTGGACGAAAGCTCAGTAAATGCTTAGGTTACAGATTCTCTATCACAGAGCTGACAGGCCACCAATCTTATGTTAACTGGCAGGTTTTAAGCTGCAGCAAGTTCAACAAAACGCTTTAGAGCGGAGAGCGGAAGCGGAAATGTGCCAACGCCTGCACCTTTTTTTTGGTTTTTTTTTTGTGGCCAACACATTTTGTTTAGTTGGCATTTGTGCTGGGTCTTCCTGCTCCTGACGCGCGGTTCGAGTCGAAGTTGCCGCGCACGTGAAAGATAAATATCCGGTTCATATGGCGCCGTGCCACAAAAGTCGACTAGGAAATGAATTAACATTTTGCATGTTGGCCCAAAAGTATGCTGATGCTCGTTGCCAGGATAAGCGCACAACGAGCCAACATCCTCCATTCTGCCCAAAATGTTTCTTTTTTTTTTTTTCGGCAACTCTTTTGTGTGTGTGTTGTTTAAGCAGCGGAAGAAGCAGCCGCCCAACCAGACTAGTACATAAAACATTTGCAGGCTGTGCTTCCGTAGACGCCACTCCACTCCAGTCCACTCCATCCGAGTCCACTCCGCCCCAGTCCACTCCACCCCAGTCCACTCCACCCCAGTCCACTCCACTCCACTCATTTTGGCAGCAGGGCTCAGCTGGGCGGGTTAACGCCTTTTTGGCTTTAATGGCCCAACTTGAGCGCTTAAGTGGTATAAATTGCAATGCACTGTAGTCCGCTCGCTTAGAGATGCATAGCGCTTCTTTTTTTGGGCAGTGTAGGGGCGGGGAGTGGATTGTAATTGCCGAGTGGATTTCGTTTTGCTTTCGCTTTAGTTTTTCACATGCTACTCTTGTTTCAGAATTTATTGCCAAAACGAAGGGCTTTCTGCATGTATAAAATTGGTTATACTTGCAACTTGTTGGGCAAGTGTAAAGTCTGGTGCCAGAACTAATATTTAAGTAAAATCTAACGGAATATTTTTGGCAATAAATCTTAATTTTTCAGTTATAGTAAAACCATAGATAAACTCCAGTTGCACGCTTGACTCCTTTGCATAATAAATCAAAAATTTTATGTTTAACATGTTAAAAGAGGATGACTTAAAAGCAGTGAAAACAATGGGAATTGTTAAACTTAAAATAAATTAAAATACAATTTGAATTGAATAAAAACCATTACATAAATGGCTTGAGCTCTGGCTTGACCGCGTGCATATTTCAATTCATTATTATTATTTTAGTTTAACTAGTTAATTTTGTTTCTTTTTTCAACATTTTTTTGGACGTGAGAAAGTTTAGGTTCGCAGCTCCCACAAGTTGATATGCCAGCCGCCAAGCTTGGCATTTCACATAAATCAAGCAAATGCAACAAAATCAATCAAAATTAACTTCAAAGTGCTTAAAAACTCCACACCCCAACAGGCCCAAAGACCGACCCGACAAAGAGGCAGACGGACTTAGTCTGATGTAACATTAGACACAAATTTGTGGAGTTTGCTGGATGCCATCACGAAACTGCAGAAAGCACAGACACAAATGGAGAGCGTAATTATTATTAATTTGTCAAGTATGTAAAACACATGCGCTATGCACCCATGGGTCGCGGGACAAGGCAGCGGGGGCGGGGGCGGTGCCGGGGGCCAGCTGCAGAGGCAGGGGCAGCTGGCCAGGCGAGAGGAAACAGTTGCACTTACATTTAGTCCAGATGCGGGCGCAGCGTGAAATGTTTCCCTCTTTTTATACCCACTACTCATCAAATGGGTAGCCAAGGTATACTGGACTTGTGCAACGGTATATATATATATATATATTGTCTATTTGATCCTTTTTAGAGGCCTCCAATTTGCAAATTTTGTATTTACCAATTATCATTTTTTTTATATATCATTTTTACAATTTTTAATCTATAAGTAAAAAGTTGACAGCTTTTCTTTGTGTGCTGGTTGCAGTTTTTTTTTTTTTTGTATTAACATTACGGGGTATCTCCCAGTGGAGCAAACTCCTTACTTGTGTTGTACTTTTGTTGGCCTGGAAATTGATGTTGTTGCAGCCACGCGCCAATTGGAAGGGGAGCCGCGACGAGCCGAGGGGCGCAGGGAACGTGGAAAGTGGAGAGCAGCACAGCAACCAGGCACACAGATTTCAATGCAAATCAAAAATCGGCTTTGGCAGGCTAGCAGCCTAGCAGGCGGGCGGGGGCAGAGAAGAGAAGGTAGACAGGGCCTCAGTGCATTCAGTGGCAGGGAGACAAGTGCAGACAACAATTCCCGACAGACCATGTACATATATAAATATAGTATTCGTCCGAACCAAATTTGTCGACGAGTGCCTTTGGCTCTGCATTTGCCGCTGTCTCCGTCTATTTTTATATCCATTAAATGCATTTGTGCACATTTCGAAATCGTGGCACATTTACAATTCTGCTTCGATCTCACTGCGGCTGTTTTTTATTTTTTATTTGTTTATTTGTTTATTTTTGGTTTTGGCTTCCAAGTCCAATCCAATTGTGTTTTGATTTCGTTTTGCCATTTGGCATGAGCAGACAGTTTTTGAATGGTAGCCAAAATAAAAAAAAAAAGAAAGAAAAACTGGATGAAAAGTTCGACTCGATTGAGCAAAAGTTCAGTTGCATCTGACAGCTTCTGCAGTGGGTAGCTATACATAAATACAAATGTATGTATATTTATATATATGTAGTGTGTAGTGTGTTTTTATGTGAATGCATTTTTATATATACACTGTGATTACTTAGAAGTTTTGGCAAACAACTGCGTGTGCTGCAAAGCTGGCATCAAATTGAGTCATTTGGGAAAGCTCTTCAGGTCGAGCAGGAAGCAGCTCATAATTCTACATCGATTTTTCTTTTTGTGTAATGAAAAGTATTTAATATTATATAAATCTTAAATGTTGATTCTTGAGTACAACGAAAAGTATTATTAATAAATCCATAAATATCAATGAATAATAAATAAGAAATTTTCTTATTACAAAAAGTTTTGAGTTGTGAATTTAATGATTAAAAAACATTTATATTTTATTATTTAAATACCTATTGAAAGTTGATATTTTATTATTATTATTAATTACATAACTCACTCAATATCTCGAACTCAGCATCTGCCAATTGATTTGATAACATTTGCGTTTAACATTAATTGGCCCAGCAAAGCTGCAGCTTGTTACCAATTACTACTGAAATGGCAACTTATCTGATTTGCTTGCTGTGCATATCTATGTGAATGCGATTAAATTCAGAGCTATTTTTAGGCTGAGCACATTTAAACCAATTGTGCTGCATCCTTGATGCATTTCAAGTGCAATTGGTGTCATCGTCCTTGTGCATTGTGCCGTGTCATTTGCCATTTGCCAAGTTGCCAACATTGTTGTTGGCCAAGAGCAAAGTAAGCCGCACACGTTGCTTTTGTTTCAAGCTCTTGCCATATATATACATTTTTAGCCCAAAGACTATATAAATTTGCATAGAGTTGACGCTGCTGTGTGGCAGTTATTGCCACGAAATGGGGAGCTGGCTGGCACTGGCTTTGAAGGATTACGGGGCTTGCAGCGACTGCTTAAGCCGGAGGCCAACAATGGTTGCACATAATCCTGTTAGTTGAACTGAATTTGCACAGCACAACACATCCCAGCAGCAATGAGCAATGTCAAGTGGGGACAAACAATATGGTAAACTGACAGGATAAACAATGGCAACAGATCCTAGACAATGCTTGCCTTCTCTTTCTTTCTCTTATCTTCCCTCTCTCTCTCTCTCTCTCTCTCGTTGCCAGCTGGAAATGGTAATGAAGATGAAGTCGTACGACTACACAAAATGTGGTTCTCCCTTTGAGGTGTCCAACTGTCTACATATGCACAAGTATGTGCACTGAGAGAAAATAGTTACACTAAAACTTAAACCATTATTTATTTATTGTATTTTTTTTTATGTTTCTATTGGGATTATTGAGTAAACTAAAGCCAATAATTGAGCAAAATAAATTTTGAAAAATCTGATAAATATTTCAATTATTTCTACTTCTCAGAAATACTCTCCTCTTTATAAGAAAATAAATAAATAATATAAATAATAAAAGAAAATAAATATAAAGCATTAATAAATAGTGAGTAACGAGAATTCTGAAAACTAGGTAAATTATTTTTTCAAGTTATAGGCAAGTGACTAGTCATCTTATTTTTGGGCACAAATGGGAAAACTCATTAAAAATGTAGACAATTTACACACAAGAACACACAACCAGATAAGCCACAATCATGCATTTTCAAATGCAAACAAAACGTCAGCAAAATATAAAAACGGCCAACATCCTTCCACTGGCACCATTAATCTTGGCCATTGTTCGACCAACGCTGGTGTCACAGTTATAAATTATGCATGATGCTTTTGAAGTTGCTGTCGCTGCTGCTGCTGCTGCTGCTGCTGCTGCTGTCGACCACTTTAAAATCGATGCGATGTACGAGTATATCGAGTGACCAGACAGCCACCACCACCACCAGCACCACTACCATCATCACCATCGTCAACTACTTAAGGAGAATGAGTGAGACGAGTGCAAAAATGCAACCAAGCGGAAAATCAAATAAAACGTCAACGTTGCCCGACGCTTTGCCGTCAAACTGAGTGTCACTGAGTGAAGGGCCAAAAAGGGCAGAGCCGCCAGTTTGCCAGTTTGCCAGTTGAACAGTTGAACAGTCGAGCCCACCCGGTGGTGCGTTGGTGGTTTGTCCGCCATTGCCATTGCCATTGCCATTGCCATTACAATTACTACGTTCGTTCAAGTGTCAATTGGTTTACTCGGTGGCCACTTTGTGGAGTGTGTACTGTTGCAGACCCTGGACTAGGCGGGCATTCTTCTATTTTTCTTGTGGAGTGCGCTCTTTAAAGTGGCTGCATTTATGCTATCCCTAAAAGCAGAGTGTGTGCTGCACACCACTCTGCATCGGGGCCAAGAACTTTGAACAGTCGCTTAATATGCATAATAATGCATCGAATTAAAATGACGACTTTTCCAACGTTGAGTTGAGGTTTTTGCGGCTGTTTGCGGCTCCTTTTTCTTGAATGCAG
Source organism: Drosophila picticornis (assembly GCA_035043845.1). Lineage (NCBI taxonomy): Eukaryota > Metazoa > Arthropoda > Insecta > Diptera > Drosophilidae > Drosophila > Drosophila picticornis. Next base: position 10,902,472 of record JAWNMR010000362.1, on the reverse strand, counting down.
TCAGTAATTTGATAAGTAGGAAACGTATTAAATGTTTAGACATACCAGAACTGAAGAGGCTTCAATTAAAATTAGAAAATATTTGATTGCAGAAAAATGCATAATTGAAAGATTCTGAAAAATTCTATTGGAAAATTCTTAAGCAGTTGCTAAAAATATATTTTTGAAATAATTATTGTTCCTTTCCTCAATTTCGAAGCGAATTAAAAGTTTCTGATCATAAACAAAAAAAAAATAAATAAATAAAATATGTACAAATATATACAAATATATATTCATATTAAATGCAATAAATACAGCGTATTCCAAAATGATCTCAACTTATTCACTCAAAGAAAAGGTATTTAAAATTTTTCCTTTTGATTTTTATTTTCCAAGCAGTTGGCCAACGAATTCCCAACAATTAACTGAATGCATTTTTTGTATTTTTGGATTCGGCTCATCCATCCACTTGCTGCATTCGTTTATTAAAGAAACTCAAGTGAATTGAAGTAGTTTATGGTATTTGGATGCACTTGGATTGCATTAGATTCCTCTTCATCGACTTCAGTTCGGTTGCCAAGTGCTGAAAATCCACTTAATCGACTGTGAAAACGTATGTTTTCGTTTGAATAGAACTGGGTCAATAGCCTTTGTGAGAGCCATTTTCAAGTATCGAAAAAGTTATGTTTATGTTTTCAAAGAAACCGAAGAAAATAATGGAAATCAAAGGTAAATTCCCAAACATAACACGCAAGATTCCGGTTCAGCTACCATCGACACTTCATTTTGTTGAGCATAGAATGCGTTAACCCAATTTTCCTTGCACATAAAAACAAACATTCAAATGCATTTTATATTTATGTTTTTCGTTTCGGTTTTTTTTTGTTTACTTTCAGGTATGTATTATTGCACCCTACTCGGTGCATTCTTTCGTTCTTTGGACTGGGTGTAAGTAAAAATGTTGCCATTCAATTAGCATAGTGGCAATCGCATAATGTCAACAGCTCTATCATTGAAAGCGATCAACACGACGACAAAGATGCAAGGCTCTTTAAGTTATGTGCCACTCTGCCGCAAATTGGCAGCAGCTCAAATCTGTCAACGGGCTGCGAGCCCAGCTATGCACTCGGACTTCACCTGTTGCCAGTCAGCCAGCCAACCAGGCAGCCAGCCAGCAAGCGCTTAACAAGTTTTCAATTTGTAATCGCGCGTGCTTTGAATACACACAGTCAAACAGACAAACAATTGAGAGACAATCCGCCCGGCTTCAAGTCGAGTTGATAAGTCCAAAGATCTTGCGTCGAGGCGACTCCAGGCCAAGCGAGGCACGCGCGCATGCGCATTTTGTACAAATATGGCAGGAGGCCACCAGTCAAACAGCAAGAGGAGACTGACGGACGGACGGACAGAAACATTTTTTCAGTACGCACAGCGATACTTATGATCCATGTCTGTGTCGGAGAGACCTGTTCCATCGGGCTCCAGTTCGAGTATTTAGTGGATACAGATACTCAATTATGCTGCGTCTGCTTGGACTGCCAATTCATTTACCATTTAAACGATTTCACATAATTTTTATGTCATTTTTTTTATCATTTGCATGAATTGTGCTTTATTCAATGATCGGCTTTATTTTCTTGGCCAGCGCATTCACAATGGCCACGTAATAAAAATGTGAATGTGCCATATAAATAACATTCAGAGACCTATTTGTAATTCCCCAGCGTCATCGCTAGTAAATCTTTAACGCACAGGGTCGCATTTTATGGTCACAGACATATATACACATCACGTTCACAACATTATCATACCAATTACACATTAGAAGGCGGACCTTGATGTTTTCCTATGGGAAAATTAATCGAAAAGCTTTTTATTCAATTTATTTCAAACAATTTCGAATGGATATTTATTAAAAAATGCATTCCTGGCTTAAACTTTTTCTTACTTTGACGACAGTCAATTGGCGAACACATTTTCCATAGTATTTAGTATATATTCTATGCCAAATATATCAAATTATGCTATTCCAGTTAAAAAGTGATTAGATATTAAATATGACTGTCCCAAATTCTTAGAACCTTAAAATTAGAAAGCTTATTTTGTAATATTTAATAGTAACTTATTTTGTGTTTTGATGTCGCGCGTCTTTGTTTGACGATAGGCCTATTTTTGTTTTACATATTTTATACATTTCTTACACGCCTTTCACTTTGAATCTCCAAGAGGATTATGCATATTCGATTTTCTGCCCTACTGTCTAAATTTGATCACATGTCTGTGTCAATGGTTACCAATTAACCAGTTGTTTCTTATTTTATGGGACTTTGTGGAGACCCGGATAGGTCTTGAACACGTTATTAAATCATAAAACTGTCAATTTATGCAACACTCATTTCGAATTCATATCGCAAAACAGACGTCAATTCAAATTCTTTACAAAATTTATTATTTGTGATAATTTATCTGTAAGTGTGTTCTGGCACCTATTGTAACTGGCAGCAGTCCGAGAATAAAAGTCTGAAGCCTCCAACAGTAACATTTTTCATACAATTTTGTTTGCCATTGTTATTATTGTTACGTATAATTTGCATAGTTTGTGGAGTGGAGTTGTGTTGATGTTGGAGCTGTTGCCATTTTTAATTCAACAATTTATTTACGACATGTTTATATTGTTATTTTTGTTGCCGTTGTACGGCTTCTATTATTTGATGATTATTATTATTGTTCTGGCTTTGTTTACTTCATTACGAGCTGCGTGTTTTTTCGCTGCACGTGTTTGGCTTGAATAAAATTCTTAAAAGCAAGTTAAATATTTTGAATTGTGGGCTGGCAAATGGCCAATTCGGCGCTGTTGCTTTGATGTCGACTGAGCCCATCATCATCAAAAAGCTCGGTTCAAAGCCCGGGACATATGTATGTACATGGCTATGTTTGTGTCTGTGTACCTATTTGGCTCTTCACGGACTTCCGCTCGATCAATGTAAGCAGCCCATATTTGTTCGCTGAATATAATAATTACTTAATTATTTAATTGCTTAATTACAATATTTTCCAGTCGAAAATGTAAATTGTATTCGTATTCGTTTTTATAACAATGGCATTCGTTGAACGTCGATCTTTAAGGCATGTACAAAAATGATAAAATAAAGTAAGAAATAAACAGCTCCTCATTGACCAAATCGGCAGATTCCCCTTCAGACTATCCTAATTTAGCTACACGACCTCTTCGTCTAAAATTTAGTGTCAAAAGACCGTTGAGTATTCTAAGTTTATTTTTCCCATATTTCTTGGCTTCTTTTAGGAGCTTCTCTAGGCCCAATCTAGCTTGCTTGGCCACCTCACCGCAAAGTCATCTTAGGGTTAGTCTATTGTTTGATCTATGTTGGTCTTGGTTGGATCGTTAATTATGTCCTGCTGAGGGCTGTTTAACTGCCTGATAGGATGTAGGCAAAAACTGTATCGATATGTTTGCCATGCAGTTGGAATATCAAAATATATATATGCAATTGTGGACGGGGTATAACATTACACGGATCGTTTACAAATTGTTAAATAACAAATTGCACTTGGCCATAGGCAGGGGACAAGTCGACATAAACAACTGAGCACGTTAATAAATCATTTTTGACCAAAATGAGCCACCCTTTTCTCCAATGAGCTGCGTGTCCGACCAATTTTGGGCAAAACCAATCGATCAATAGACCAACTAGGGGCTGCCAATTGGCAATTGGTCAAGTTACCAACTATCCGACTTAACTGCCAAATATGCCAAAATGCAGGTGGCAAAATTAGACACAAAACACAACGTCAAATCAAATGGGAAAAATCAACACAAAAATATTGTGAAAATTGCGCAAAATGCAATAACTGTTTTTTCAATTCAGCCATTTTTTATGGTAAGACACAGAAAAGACAACGTCAGCAATTTGTTTGCTGCGTATGCGACGCAATTTTTTCACAGTTATTTACACAGTACGCGAATTCACATTGTGTGCCAGATTTTGGTTTGCATTGTTGCCAAAATAATAATTGAAAAACCGGCGCCACAGAGTCTTGCCAAAAAATGTATTGAAAACAAATATTATGGTCAATATACGCTTGCAATGTTTGTCAGCCAAAAAAGAAAAAGAAATGAAAACCAATAAACAAAAGACACAAAATCTCATTTATTTATTAGGTTTTGCTGTTTTTATTTTCGTGTTTGTAAAACAAAAGCGAATAAACAAATCAAATTCGTCTTCATTATGCCTAACGACTTTACCCAATGACATCATCATTGCCTCTTTTTTATTGTATGTAGTTGCTAATGGCTTTAACTTGAAAAAAAAAAAAATTGGCGGTAAATGCAAAGCGCCGCAGTTTCCCTTCGCAAAACGCCTCGCCAGCGTGCCACATTTGACGCCTGTTGAAATGCAGCGATGCAAAGCATTCCATTTAGATGTTTGCCATAAGATTCCATTACATTCAAATATTATAAATTTATCACAGCTGCGCTGGCGTGTGATTCGAATAATTGCTTTACAATTCGTCGTGGCCGTAGCTGTTGAGATGTTAATAATTATATAAAAAACAGTCGAACATAGTCGACTGTGAAATACTCTGGTTTCAGGTGGCAAAATAGCTTTTTGGGAGTGCGGTGGCTGAATGGATGTGGATGGACTTCACTCCACCATTGAAGAACCTCATTAGTTTATCAGATTTAAATGAAATGTTCGTGTCTGTTAAATTTATACATTGATCTGTGAAGGGCTGGTTCTACACCTAAAATTGTGAAAGATATATATTTTCTTTAGTTTACACTTATCAATGTTATCGGTTTGCCACCTTTTCAACTTGAACACATTATTAAGCAAGTTTATAATACGCTCTTCTACCTTCGCCAACAGTGTATTGAAAATTAAAAAATATATTCGGTTTTATTATGCCTTTGGCATACAAATTGCTTGATGTATTACATTACACGCTCAAATGTCTGCAGATCAGTTTATGTTTTTTTTTTTTTTTTTGCTCAGATATCAGGTGTGGCTGCAAACGGTTTCGCTTTACATATCAATCCGCGGCTGAGTTATGGATATGGAAGGCCGGACCCAGAGGCACCAAGAACTAACATGACAGTATTATATATGAGTTGCTAAATAATATTTTTGCTTGCTATTTTTATGGTGTAATTCGCAGAGTATTTCACATTTCCAAACACGTACCATTTTTATCTTTACCCATGTATCTCTACAAATTTGCAAAACATGAGCCGGTAATTTTATATCCATAAGCGAAGAATAAAAATTAATTAGAAGTAAAGTGTTTTTGGCTTTAAACAGCTTCACACTTTGTATAAACAGAAAAATTAATAAATATAAGAATAAAACACTAAGTTACTCAAAGAACTATTCAGTTTCGTAGAACAAATGACTTTCACAAAACTTGGCAACACTTAAAACAAATTAACAGAATTTAAATAAAATTAAACACCTCATTTTATTGCACAAAAGTCTTATTTTAAACCTAATTGTATTTATAATATTCCTTTCACACACTCGCAATCCGCTTATTGGTTTAGCCAGTATTGTTTTTTTTAGAATTTAGCAATGTAAAACATACAATTTTTGTTGAACATTGCAGAAGGTAGATTCATTGTAAAATAACAAGTCATTTATCATGAACATTGGTTAGATGGGTAGAAATGATGAGAAAAATATGTTAAAACAGAAAAGAACGTTTATGATTTTGGATACCCTTGTAGATACCCTTGTTCCTAATAGATTTATATGGTAATTTGGTCTGATCTCAATGATTGTTTGCCCAAATCTTGCAGAAAGAAAGAACTCTTCTTTCGACCGATCGTTTCTACGTAAGCTTTATGATGTGGATGTATACCAAGCCTTATAAAGATTGCTTTTAAGCTGGGGCCCAGTTTAAGTAGAAGCTGGCAGATAGGACTATATCGCACCGGAAAATTGTCCTCATCCAGAGAATAAATATTCAATGGGGTCTGAACTGTGTCCGTTACAAACATCACGACTAAATTAAAATATCCTCTGCAAGACAATAAAAAATAAACAATCTCTGAAATAACTTATTTTACATTAGAAGGATCAATTAGGAATCGTTATTTAGCAACAACTTCAAATATATTATGTACACTTGTGCAGAATTATTATGAAAAATCTAATTGCAGGAAAGAAATATATTTTTGCTCTCATCTAAACACAATTATATTTGTGCAGTGTATGTTTGCTGACGCTCCTCAAATTACAAGTATGAAATCTCGACATTTGCTATGTGGTGGCTGAGTGAACAGTGGCTTCAAATTGCTAGCGCTTTGGAGGCGTCTCGAGCTCATCGTTAAATTTGAAAATAGATTGTAATTTTGTGAAGGGCATACAAAATTTGACACTTTCGCGTCAAATTAAACGATTTTTATGACTGTGTAAAGTCAAGCGAAATTGAAAACTTGTCAATCCTGTTCAAAAAAAGTTGTCGGTTCAGCAGAGCTTATGTGATTTCCTTAGAATTGGCAAAGCTGTACGCTTTAGCAGGGGAAAAGAGAGAAATCCGTTTGGAATACATCGATCATATAATTTGCTTAACTCGCCTTAATTAGCCGCCATTTGATTTTAGTATTTGTGCCAGAGACAAACATACAGACACACAAAATACGAGTATTATATATATATATATATATATATATATATATGTATTTGGGCACGCGCATCTCGCGCTCTGAGACTATAACTTGGTTTGTAAGTTTAAAAAATCTTAACACATAACAAAACACATCATAAATTTTATGACCCAAGCGAAGAACTTGGCTCTTGAAGCTGGAAGAGCCTCCACTCATTAGTGGCACAGCACACACACAGACAAACAAACAAACAAAAAAAAAAAAAAGCAGAACAAATTTAAGAATATAAACCAAACCCAAAAACCCCAGCCAAGCCTCTCAAATTCAACTCTACGAGTTTCACAGCCGCTTGGGCTTTGCGCTTGGCTTAACACCGTCTAATTTTGTTGTTATTTGGGCTCTGCTGTGATTTTATTTCTCTCCATATGTGACCATAAATGTGCGCATTTGTGTGTTCATAGTTCATCTACATATATATGTATTTATTTCAACTCTTGTGACATGCCATACAAACGTGCCAAGTCTCAGTCCCTGTTTCTATATGAAAGCAATATTTAAAAATCACTTTTGGTCTGCCTCAGACAACAGAAAAAATAAAAAATAAGAAATCTGAAACAAAAGTAACAGCAGTGGCCAACAGCAGTCTGGCATAGAACTTCACCCACATAAATAACTGCAGGTTTTCTTGACTTGATTCCCTTTGAAAACCAAAAGTAGTTTAGCATTGCAATAAAGTTGGTTGCCTTTGATAAATATATGAAATAATGTGTCTGTCTTGTTCCCTAAAAACCGTCAATGCTTTTTTATTATATTGTTCACAAATTAAGTTAAAGAAAATCAAAGATTGAACATTGTGAAGTAATATGTACACAAATGAAGTTGAGCTGGCATTACAATAACAATAAAAACAATTGAGTAAGCTGTGGTTTTAGGTAATATCTTTTTATGGTTTTGAGAGTAGTTATCCAAAAATCCATAACTAATCTGTCTGAAGGATTTTCCTCTTTGGCAATAAATGTGTTTTGAGTGTAGGTGTAAGATTACTCTTACTTTTACTACTGTTCGTACTTGTTTTTAATATTTTGTGTTTTTATATATTTTTCATAGTCAAATATAATTTGAAATTTATTGCATTCCATAAACAGCTGTAAAAACAACAACAATTTGCAACAAACTGCTAATGAAACTTGACTATAAATTTAAAATCTTTTTTAGTTTTTTATTAAAAAATGAAAAGTCTTTTTAAATTGAATTTTTTACACTATCCTTCAATGTTTAAAGAGTCAAGTTTATCAATAATATAATTTTTGGTTTTTGTTGTAGTTTTAAAAGAAACACGTAAATTGTAATTTTTTTTTTTTACTTTACCCATTTGGTAAAAATTTAGGATAATAGTAAAATATTTGGGTATTTATAATATAAAATTCAGAGCATAAATCCATCAAACCAGCAAATTACATTTCTCATTAAATATGACGTTGAAGTGAGATTCTCATGGCTGACTATGGGTGTACAAGTCCTCTATAAATATATGTTTGCAGTATTTGGCTTGATATTATTTGCACTGTTTTTGGCCATGTTGACGCAGTCATTTTTTTTTTTTTTTTGTTAGTTACGACTACAACTACGCGTCATACTTGAGCTGTTTACTCAAGCGCGCCTTTTGAACGGAGTTGTGTATAGTTTATAGATACAATGTGGACACGAATCTCTAGATACACTCGTGGCCATAAAAGTGTGTAAAAACAATCACTGCGCTGAACTCGGTAGCCGTATGTATTCTTGTGAGTGGGCAGCGAGTCGAGATTAAATATGTTTAAATATTTATCAAATGTGGGAGTGTGCGAGACAAGTTTGTGAGTCAGAACAGAAAAGAACAGCAGCGAATGTTGCCTTTGAATGGCTTGGGGGCAAACATGGCTTTGAGGGGGTGGCTCAGTTTTCAGTTCTCTCACACAACGCTCGCTTTTTCGAGTGTTAAATGAATACTAAATATTTACACTGATTTATTTGGTGCATTAGAACCGAGCGCACTAAGTGGTATATAAATATTGAGTATGAGGCTATAACTCATATGATTTTTTTTTTGTTTGCTTTTATTTTTGTGCGATTTTATTTTTATGTGGAATGACACAGTAGCTGCAACCAGATGGAGATGCATATCTCATTGAGTTTTCTCTGTTGTGCATGAGATTACCACAATAACCGCACCGGAAATGCGATATCCAACGATGATGCCAAAGAGCATTGTGTGTGAGGCTGAAACGCAGCTTTCTCAGGCCATGAGAGCGCACAAACTGTAAAGTGAGATCGACTACGTTGAATGTCAATCCAGTCAGTCAATCAGTCACTCAGCCAGTCAGTTATTCAGTTAGTCAGCCTGGCCAACAGCTCAGCACAACTCGTATGCAGCAATCAGCACACACACACGCACGCACAGTCATCGTATTGACAGGCATGCTTCCTTCTAGCCATGTCAGCTCTCTAATTGCAACTTGGTATTAATAGTAGTAGTTGTGACTATTAGCTACTAGCTGGTATGCTACACTTTTCCCAAACCCAGCTGTACAGGATGTGCACGCCAATCGTCGCTGGCAGCCAAGTGCTGCAAAGACACACACTTGGACGATACACCCAGTCCAGTCGTCATACTCCACAGCGTCAGCGGTGCTGACTGAGTGCCGACTGGAAAACCAGCTATCTTCTGTATTAAAGAAAGACTTGCTTTGCAATTTTATCTATCCTATTGAGCTGCAATGATTCCAAGTTACCAATATTTTCAATATTTGCCTAATATATACAATATTTGCAGTAGTTTATAAGTTGCTGGATCTTTTAATGTTGTTTCGTTATTTATTTCAATGTGCTTTTCGCAGATAAGTAAATCTTTTATTAATTTTACAGAACATTTTCATGTCAATAACATTTATATGGAATTTTGGTTTTAATTCAAATATTTTCACTTTTACAGAACATGTCGCAAAGGACTTATTTTTTATGTTCTAACTGAAGCTCATTCAATTCAGCTCTTTTTTATATTATATTCTGGTGAATTTATATATTTGATTTAACAAAACTCGCACTGTTCGCTTCCTTAGAATTTTCTCTGCAAACACAATTTCAAAACCGCTAGATTTTCCGGCAAAAAGGCGCAATTGGCAACACTGTTTGTCATAGAGCTGTCAAAGCTGCTGCTGTCTTTGGTCTCTTGTGGAACGCTTTTTGCTGTTTCCTTTTTTTTTAATTATTTGTGCTTAAGACACGTTAATGATTTTCCTTGGAATTGTGCAGATGCGGCTTGTGTCTGCCATTTCTGTCTCGTGGCTTCTGTTCTTTTAATGTTGTTTCAGCAGCTTCGGCTTTGAATTGAGACTACTTTGGGAAATGCTGGTTGCGCTGCTTGCCCCACACACAGGCACACACACAATCACACACTCAATTTTGCGCTATGATTTGCAATAATTGCATTGGCTTTATTGTTCACCATTCGCAGCAGTTGACGTTGACCTGTAAACCGTTTTGTCGACACTGCCAACTGTCAACTGTCAATTGCCAACTGACCCCGTTCAAATGAGGAAAAAACAAGTTCTTCTGTTTGCCAGTTGACGACGATGCGAACAAGTGTCGAGTGAAACTTGAGATTGTTATCGGTTTGATTGAATGGAATGTTGTTGCTGTTTGCTTGTCAGTGGAAAAAATACCAGTGTTTCAATTAAGTGTTGATTATGGCACAGTTAAGCCGATTATGATTAAGATTGGATTTCAAATGAAGATGTCGCAAGTGTCTTTTAAAATACATCAGAGTTTGCTTATTAAATTGACGTTTTTATCTAAATTTGAATCAAAGATTGAATAAGGCTTCCAACTCTATAAACTTCAATTATAAATTTGATTAATGAAATATTCATAAAATATAATGGATATAATGATTTTCAGTGTACCACATATTTTGTGGTATACTTCGGAAATTGAAAAACTACGTGCTTTTAATCCAATTTGTACACTTTTTCAAACAAGCAAGTAATTTTTCCAGTCTGAACAGTTTCCATTATGCTTTTAAATTTCAATTTCAAAGTATGCCAAGCCCAACAATTAAAATTTGTACATTAATAATACATTTTCAATTTTGTATCTCAAAAATTGCTATATTCAATTCGATTGCAACTGAATTTTAGTAGCTTAGTTTTCCAAAATAAGCTTTCAGTTTTTTAATATTCAATTAAATTATAACTGGGATGTATTATTATTATTAAATTAAATTATTATTAAAAACCGATTAATCAACTTGTTACTAATCTGTTTCAAACATTAAAAACGTTTGCATTATTAAAGCATAGTTTACTAAACACTTTAAAAGATCCAAGGTTCGAAAAGCCTTGAAATGAACTTTGAATTTTCCTAAAAGTGAGCTTAAAATGTAAACAAATTGTAGTTTAACACTAAACAATCTATTAAAATAAAACATTCTCCGATATTCTCAATAATTCTTTAGAAATTTGCCACTTTATTTAACTTTAACTGTAATCAGAAAAAAAGCCCTTAGTTTTTCAGAACTGATTACAATTAAACATTACGCAAACGAATGCAAATAAATGAAATTAATTGGACTGACTTAAACTACAATCACTTTTAATTGCCGTCGCTAATTGAACAATGAAATTCCTTTGAAAATTAGCGAAGTGCTCAACTCAACATTTGTGGCGCATAAAATCAATAATACTGAGAAATCGACTCAAACAACATGCCGATGCCATTGAAATTATAAAACCCCATGAATATTTACTGCAGGCATAAATCGGGTGTCCACAAACACATACATAAATACACTCGCATGCAGCTTGTTAATGCGCTTATGTAATGCATTCAATATTTGTTTGAATTTTTTTTGTTTTTGTTTTTTTTTTGTTTTTTTGCTGTTCATTCTCAACTTGCACTCAAACACGACTCATCATTTTGGACAGAATGACACACATGGGACACGAACAGATGTCAATTGTCGATATGGTTGCAGTAGTTGCCAGTTGTTAGGCAACCTTCATGGGCTGCAACTGGGTTGGTAGTAACGAGACGACACTTGGTCTTGGCATGACAACTGAAACGCAATTAACCGGCCAAGTGCAATTAAGTCGACAATTACCGCGTCAGCATCACCCTAGAGTCAAGTCTGAAACGTTCATAATTGCCTTTAAATGTTTTTGAGGTTTGTTGCGTTTTTTTTGTTGTTGTTGTTGGTTTTTTTTGTTTCTGTTTTTTGTTTTTTTGGTCACCACTAGCCAACAAAATTGGGCAACTCTTTCGGCGGCGGCTTTGTGTGCAACACTCCTCGCCTTACATGTTGATTTAATTACAATCAGAAGCGGGACAACGACTTGAACCCAAGTTCAATGGAGCTGTCAATGTGCCCGCCTCGACTATTGCATTCGCATTTGTATTTGTGTCTCTCCTTCTCGCTGTCGTTATTACAGTTATCTGTTCCAGTATGGATGGCATTTGTGCCCCGCACTGGAAAATTAGCCTAATGTCCCTATTTCCTCGTCAGCCGATTGAGGCGCTGTCGTCGCACGTTCCAGTTTGATGTCTGCATCGGCATCAGCATCTGCATCTGCTTCTGCTTCTCTCCTCATCATTTACTTTTCACTAGTTGATGTTCTTTTCTTTTTTTTCTCTAATGATTATTTTTTTTACAATTTTTTTTTCTTTTTTTGCGTATACATTTATTGTGCACTTAAAAGTAGATTAATATTCGTAATAATTGCTTTGCATATTTCAATTATCGCAATGAAATAATGCTAAGGTAAATGATGTTTTTCTAGCTCTTTATTCAAATGTTGGAATTTACTGCTCCAAAGCAGCAACAGTGATATAAATCGCTACTGCTACGATCATTAACCAGACCAATAGAAGGCAACGGAAATGAATGATCTTTGGCAGAATGAATTAGAGCAGAGCTAAAGCATAGCAGCCGAACTGGACGGCTTGTGCTACTGCTGTGCCAATCGCAACGTAATTGTTTTTTTTTTTTTCAATATATTTTTCCTACATAACCAAAAGATTTTGCAATTCGGTTCTTGCTTTAGAGAAATTTTATGTATTTTTTCTTGACAAAATTAATTTGTACATCAAGTTGTCGTAGTAAATTAAACCAAAACAATTACGTAAATGTGAATGTTATGTTTTTTTTATATCTCAGCACTATTTGTAAAGCACAATTTATGTTTTCTTTCAGTGGAGTCAATAAGCAAACGCCAGCACTCAATTATTGCAAACGCACAGTCAAATTGTTAATAAATAAAATAGTTTATGGCCATTCCGTCGAACAGAACAGAATTTCCAATAAAATGTCTGGCGGGTCACATTTGCTGCTGCCGCTGTCCAATTGCATTGGCAGCAAATTTAATGTCTTCCGGTTGCATTTCAATTGAAGTACAAAATGACATGTTTAACATGCTTTTGTATAAGCCTCTGTGTGTTTGTGCGAAAAATACGAACATGAGCCAGAAAATGGGCCAAAAGTCGAGCTGAATTTAATTTAAACAGAAGTGGAAACATTATTGCATCAGCGATTTATTTTGTATAATATTTTTGGCTCCGAGCTTTCGTCGTTGTCGTCGTCGTCGTCTTCGTCTTCGACATCCTTTGCCTTTGCTATTTATTTGGAATGAAATATGAATGAGGCAGCGACGGGAGATGGGGCCTTTACTGGGTAGCATGACCACGGTTGCATGGATGCAGTGAAGCGTGCGGGGGCAACAGCTGCAGCCGGCGAATTTCTGTCATAGAATATGAATAATTTTTCGATACGTTTTTTCATTTCTTATTTTTTTTTTCGGTGAAATTGCAAAATTTTCGCACTAAGCTGCACGAAAAAGGGATTATTGTTATTTCGCGTGTGTCGTTCGGGAAAGGACTTGCGGCATGGGTTGGTAAATGCAAAAGGGTTGTTCGACACACATGTGCCAGGGTGCCACCAGGGGCAGCGGCTGACTAAAAGAGGGTGTATCAAATTTCCTCTTCGAGCTGATTGCTGAACAGGAAGGAAGAGCAGTAAGGTGCATATGCGCATATCAGATATATATATATATATATATATATATTTGTACATATTATATAGATTTCAGGCACATGGCACATGTCATATGGCCCCGAGCACTGTCAGGGTTGAAACTCAAGCCGAGCAAAGCAATTACAAGTACAAACACTTGTTGTAATGTCAGCTGTCAATAGCACGAGTCTGTTGCAAATTGCTGGGGTTATCCTTGAGCCGATTGCATCAGATTTTGTCTGTCTCTGGCAAAAATGTTGCAGAGCAATACAAATACAAATATTTGTTACGCGGAAACGAGATCTGTCAAATTAAATGAGGTTAATTTCAGATTGAAATTTCATGTTGAAAATAAAATTCTTATATTTCATATAAATTATTTGCATGCGCAATTTATTTAACTTGTTGGGTTCTACAAAGCATTGGACAAAGCTAAATCGACTTGCCTGTTAATGCTGATAGACATATAAACCTAATGTTGTCGTAGATGCTTCCATTTGCCCTCGGCATAGTTTTAATATGTTCATATTAAAAATTATACTGATTAAATTGATTAAATAAATAAGTTTATTGAAAAAACGTTGAACAAATCTCAATACAAGTTTTTACTTTCATAAAATCGCACGTTTAACTTAAAACAATTGGGCGTTTCTGAGGAATGTTAAAGCTATTTCTTGATGTGTACCACACCCACATTTTTTAAAAATTTGCTTACCGAGAACTCAATGTAGAATCAAGTCAACTACTGAACAGGAAAACTTGATCACACTTAAGAAATTATAATTACAAAGGCAAGAAAACAATTAACCATTGCGCTGCAGTAGTTTGAAAAGCGTTAGTCATGTTGAACAACGTCTGACTTGAGTACACGTTTAGGAAATTTGTAACTAGTCAAGTCAAACAAAATATCAACAATCACTTCTATTTGTACAATTCTCAAAATCGCAGACAACTACAAATTGGATAGTGTTGCTTCAAAACTTAAAGATTTATGCATATACTCAATTTGTGAATAATTAATTATAGATTTTTGTCTTTATGTTGATTTCCTTTTCTTTCGAGCGCTTCCTCGTGAGCTCATAACAATAACAACAACAATAACAACATCATGTTGAGGCCCCTTTTAATTTATATGCCTACAAATGGAAGTGCCATCGAATTAATCGCCACTTTTCGTTTTCGTTTGTCTAACTGGCTGAGCTGCTCATCAAATCGGGGCCTATAATGGTTCTTAGGCCTACTGCCAACCTTCAAAAAGCGAATCGTAATTGTTGGCAGACAAACCAAAAAAAACCAACTTAAAATAGCAAGAAAGAAAAACCATTTGCAGAACAAATCAGCGTCGTCATTCATGGGAGACGCTGCTCTTTGAAACGTAGACGCTGCCAGCTCATTCATAATTTTTTTCTATCATCGCAGCTTTGATGAGTCGCCGCACTTCAGCGCACTTGAAAGCTGACTTTTGATGTTTGAAATTGTACTTGAAAAAGTGCTACAGCACTCGTGCCCCAACAGACAGTTGAAGGCGGAACACAACTCGAACGAAATGTATATAAAAATATACATTCAGATATATTCAGACAAAAAAGTGGTTTCAGAAACAAAGAGTATCTAATGCTAATAAACTTGATTAACGTGGCGCAGTTGCACAGATTGATGACTGTCAGGGCCACAGTCTGTCCGCTCGCTCATTTTAATACATATCAGCGATTATATCAGCAGTCGGTTTTGCCACGTTAATCCCTCCGCAGCTACTTTTTGGGGCGCGACAGCTGCCGTTGCGCCACTCAGATACTCTGACATTCCGACACTTGGCTGAGCTCCGTTTAATCTGTGTGACATTTTGTACGAGGCTGCATTGCGACAAATTTGTTGTTCATATTTATGCTTGTTTGTTTGTTGCATTTTGTTTCGGATTTTAAACTATTAATTTGACTGCACCGAAAGCCGCTCATTATGGCTGTGACAAATGGCTGAAGCGTGTGGCAGCCTGCATTTAATCCGTTCGCTCTCTTTTGTTGTAAGGCTTACAAATATTTCCACATTGCATTCATAATGAATAATCTGAAATTATCTGCACGCTTTTTTGACTTTGAACCCAACGCCTCGCCTATGGTGTAAAGCTAAATTAATTGTAAAGTATGCAGTTAATTAATTATGCGCACAGTTGGAAAGTCGACACATTATAAACTTAAATACTGCGTATTAGCCAAATTGCGTGCTTACAGGTTGTATAAGCATGCTGATTTAGGAAGTGTTTTTAATAGGTCATTATGCATATATAAATACAAATCTATGATTTGAAACAAAAACACGCAAATGGAACTTGTATGTTTATTCTTGTAAACCAATATCTCATTTAACCTTAAGACATATTTTATTTCCTTGCCAGCAAATGTCGTTAACACATTGTTGAGGGTCTTAAAGAATACAAATTTAAAACTAAAGTTACAAAATATAATTTTGGTATTACATTTAATTTAAAATTACTGGTTTCAGTTTTTATTAGTTTATATTAGCCACAGCGACTTGCTTATTTTCTAAACTGAAATTAAATTAGTTTTTTGTTTATATATAAATTGGTGTTTTTTTCTTAAATATTTTATTCAATGTTGCTTGCAAGTGTAATCATCTGCTCGCTGCCACATTCCAGTCACATTCCCAGCGAACTCTTTTGTCGATTCATAACGCATAACACACTTCAGCTCAAATATCATGGAGTTAATCTGTGAATGGTAAGTTTAACTTTGCTCATTCACCTTTTGTAAGTCGTCTCTTTCACTAAATTGCACAATTCTTCCCTAATTGAGAAAAAAATATATATGCGAGTATTTGCTATGAGTGGATTCGAGTACTTGCCACATCGGTTGGGGGTATTCATTTCTCTGGGGTATCTGGTGCTCTGTGTAAATCGCTTTAGCCTCTAAAAATTATGTCACTTGCGGCTTTTTTTTTCAGATAACATTGTTGTCGCGTAATTGTTGCAACAATTGCAAAGTAAATTTTTATTTTGTTTCGATTTTCTCTGCTTTTGTGTGTGTGTGTGTGTTACTGTTGCTGTCAACCGACGCCGGGTTCGGGGTAACTTGACACTCGAGTAAAGTTGGCGCGACATTATCTGTCTGTAGGTTCGACTGTCTGTCTGGCTGTCTGCCACTTACGAGTGGGTCGCTTGCTGGGGGCTGAACCCCCAGCTACTTTAAGTGGTCTCATATTTGGACTCTTGCATTGTCACACATATTTATTTTGTTGTCTTTTTTGGCGTTTTTATTTACACGTCGCATTTGTGTTTCAATTTGCGACTTACTTACAAGTCTGACAGTCTCTCTCTCTTTCTCTCTCTCTCTCTCTCCCTCTCTCTCTCTCTCTCTCTCTCTCTGTGTTTATTGAAGTGTTTGCAAAGTTAAATTTGTTAAATAAGATTTATGATAATTGTTATGATGTTGTCTCACTCACACACATTTTATTGCTTGTCTGTTGTCGATAATCATGTTTCAATTTTTTCATGCTTGAAATATTGTTCCCACGCTGATTAATTTTTCTCGTTGTTTCGCTTTCACAATTTTGCAACATTTCTGGAAGTAATTGTAAACTAAGCCCATGATTTGGTTGTGCAGCTGGGCGTGTTGCCTGCCGTTAGCTAAACCGCAAAGTGTTGCCAGCATTTTCCTCGAAAATCTCTTTGCATATATTTTATAAATCTCGGCTCGCAGTTGCTATGCCTGGGAAAAGTGCTGTTCTCTTCTTTTGCCTCTGTCATTTGAACATATGCGGCGCGTCTAGTTACATGTACAGCTCTCAATTACAGCATCATAAAACTGTTTATTCTCTAGCCTACTCCAGGGGCAATGGGCACTTTTTGGGATCACCAAACGATTATTAAAACCGCAAGTTGCCGTGACTTGGCTCAGATATTTCCGCTTCCGTTTGTCTGTGTGTGTGTGTGTGTGAGTCATTTGCACTGTGTCTTTGCTGTCTTTACAGCAAAGTTCTGCCGTAAAACGTTTTTTTTTGGCTGAAGCGTTTGTCTCCGCAGTAGATTAACTTGTGCTGTTTGTGGTTTTATTTGCATTCATCTCTTGATTGCCTTCAGGGCATTGGCATTCCATTGTCTTCGCCTGAGTTTTTCTGATACGACCACAATACGAATACGACTATTATTTGTGTGCCTGAAACAACAACAACAATAAATGTTTAGAGTACACATCCAATAGTTACCGGTAATACGCAGTAATTTGCTGGCCATTAAACATTTTTATGCTCAGTGTCAACAATTTAATAATCTTGTAAGATCGTTTCAGACCGAGCAGTAAAAAGTTTGAAATGATTACCATAAAATTAGCTATGAACTTTGTACATTATTTTGAAATTACCAAAAATGTAAACATTTTTGCAAAATGTTAAGTTTAACATTTAACGTTTTGAAAATGCTGATGATTATCAATATATTTCTAGTAATTAAAATTAAACAGTCTTTAAGAATGTTTTTAAGTGTGAAGCTTGCCAAAGTTTTACTCTCCAAATCTGTGTCGTCCACATATTTTATGAATTGGTTTTCCGCCATAAATATTCACATAAAATTACGAATTCGAGTAGCAACAACTTAATTACAAAATGATTATCTTGCATTGAAACTGTGTGACTCATTTCAATTTATTATGAACTTGCTGAAAGTCTAATTTGTTGGTTAAACTATAAGCGAATTGGCAAATATTATTTTTTTATTTGACTACTAAATTATACAGCTGACTTCGATTTGCCTAAAATAGTCATTAAATCAACGTAGATAGCTGCACTGAAGTTGATAAATTTGCATTTAAATCGCTGCTAATGGTTGATCAAAGTAAGTAGTTAAAATTCGAATGAAATTTGTAGTATAACTTTTACATACACATTATGAACAATTTGTTAGCTGCTTAGTTTTAAGTGCAAAATATTTAGCCGAAAGCACTTTAACTATATAATCAGATGAGCATAATTCGGGCGTGTTGAAATCGTTAAAACTAAAGAAAAGGAAAGAAACTTAAATTGTTGGCTTTGTGCAGAAGTGAGTGCAACAGCCTGAAAATGTGCTGACGACGCCTTCGGTTACATTTGGTGGCATGGATGAACATGCAAAGTTCTTTCGTTACATATTCCACAACAAAAACAGACCAACCAACACTGACGAGGTAACCCAACCTGGCCCAGCACTTAACTATATAACTATATATTCCTATGTATTGTGTGTAATTTAAGCATGTTATATGTATATACTTATGTGTGTTGTTTGTGTTTAAACATTGCGCCGTACAAGTTCAAAATCAGCATGCCTGCTGCCTACTGCCTGCTGCCTACTGCCTACTGCCAACTGCCAACTTGCAACTGGCAAGTGGCAATCCAAGCTGATACTAGCCCTGTGCCCCTGTCTGTCTTTCGACAAATGGCTGCAAGTTTGCTGGCGGCGCATAAATTTGTTGCATGTACGACAACAACGGGTGGGTTGCTGCCCATCTGTGGTCCCCTTTCTTCCCTACCCTTTCTCCCGGGTGCTCTGTTTGTGGTGAGATCCGTGAGAAATTCTATGTTGATATTCTCACGCATGTCTCTAGGATATGCACGAGTGCATTTCAGGCCAGACCACTCGGCGAGTGGAGGCCCAATAATTGGAGCAGTATTTTCCATGAGTTTATTTTAGTTTTAGTGATTTCTGCGCTACACTTCAAAACTCAATTAGCATGCAGCATGGGAACTGGGCACAAACAACACCAATTGGTAAGCGTAGTCCGTGCCCATTCTGTGGCTGCCACTTCAGGGCGCCGTTAACACTGGCAGCAGCACCAACAGCAACAACAGCAACAACAACAACAACAAGAACAACAACAAAATTGCAACAGGTTCAAAAACTAATTTGCATGCAGAAAATCGCAAAGTGAGCCGAGACACGACCGAGACACATCGAGGCCCCTGACAGTCACTTACCCGTAAAAGATAAAAAATAAAACCCGTCCGAAACTATACCAACTACCAAGATAGCAGCAAAGCTACCAACAGCTGAGTCCAGCCCCGTCACTCATCAGACATTACAAGCATATATATATATATATATATATATATATATATATATGTGTGTGTGTGTGTATGTATAACAATTGTCTGTCCGCATTTCTGGCCATGCGGTTGGTCTCTTCGTCTCCTGCTCTCCGTTGCTCATTTGATCTTTGGCCAGACAGCCGCTTTTCAATTGAACTTGAAGTGTTTGCCGCAGCTATAGCAGAACCGTATAACCCAGTCAATATATAATCAAACACACACACACACACACTCAACTTTTATTTGCTTGTACCACTTTGTTGCCAGTGTGTCTGTGTGGCAAGTTCTTAATGTGTCTGCTGTTTTCGTTTCAATTGTTGCTTTTGTTGTCGCTCCAATCCATATGTATTTTACTAACTGCTCTACATTCATGTTCACCCAGGCCAGGCATTAGTGCTATCTCATTGCTTTGGTTATGATTCTCTTGTAAAGTATTCAATTCCTGAAAGTAAAGTGCTGCAAAAATGTATTTACATTTGTAACCTAAATGTTTGTTTTATATTGTGAGTTTTATGTTCGTTTAATGGCTTCAAATTTAGTTAAGTAAAAATTGTATAAAATCCGAAAAAGTGCAAGTATTAAGAAAGTATTAAGAAACCACACGATATTTAATTAGTTCTGTGCATTATAATTATTGTCGAGTTTTTTTGGGATCTTAAAATAATTTTTTTGTTTTTTATCTGACAAAAAAAAAAAAACACTAAAAAATTTAAAAAAATAAATGCCTGTCAGTTATTTTTATGATCGAAACTGTCTTAAAATGTTTTATGCCGAAATAAATTCGAAAGAATGTAAATAAATCGTTAAAGCTGGCATTGCATAACTGTAATAATCATAAAAAATGTATTCTTTTTTCAAATATGCACATATTTGTAATACATATTCACATAGCAATAGTTAGTAGTAATTCGCAGCAGGAATGATTATTTAAAATTAAATATTCAATTCAACTAATTCAATTTGACTTTTATTGTTTACTTAAAAAACTAGCAAAGAAAACATAGTTCGTTTTTCTACTAGTGTATTTCAGCATTGGCTTCCTACCTGGTTTGTATTAAATGATTTCAATCAAGTGTCTCTTTTGGCCCTTGTTCTCGTTCGTATCGGCGCTGATTGACATTTATCGGCATATTGACTGATCCATTTAAATAGACACAGATTGATACACATATGTCTGTGTAAGAGTAGGAACAATTGCGTTGGTTGCTCGATTGACTCTTGTGTCATAAATCAAGTCAAATATAACGATTTATTTATATGCATACCTGTTTGTAAGGTTAAATATTACTGCGGCCCCAGACAATTTTTGTTATTGTCGTCCAATGGGTGCGTAAGTTTCAATTTTTGTATTTCATTTGCAATTCTAATTTACAAGTGTGTGTGTGTGAGTGTGCGTGTGTGTGTGTTTGCCTAGCTGTTCTACTAATTATGATTTATAAGCAAAGATACGGCTAATTTATGTAAGTCTTGGCTAAGTGGCTTGTGTGTTTACAATTCTGAAAAGCATTCGTGTAACTATAACGCTTTTATCATGTTTTGGTCACCAAGAACCATAGATAAGTAATAACATTTATAATTTGTAATATGCTAATGATAAAATGTACTACAACGCCCCATTCACTTGAGCAATGGTATTGTGAATGAGCTAATGTGTTTTGCTGCAGGAGCTTACTCTTATGTATCTTAGTTCTCTATATATGGATACCCTGTAATATTTGTTAACGTCTACAGCAGATACAATAAATCACATTTCTCATTTCAAGTATTTACTCTACGTCTTGCAGATGCCGCCAATCTCGAGAACAGCCCAAGTGAGGAAAAAATACAAAAGGAAATCGAAACGATCGATTACATTGACAAGTAAGTGCAAAGTGGAAAAATATACACAGTATTTGCTCGACTAAAGCAGAACCTGCAATTAAAAAGCCAACTACGGAACCCAGAAAAGGTGTCAATTTACAATTTAATTCGAATCAAATCCAAATCAATTCAATCGCAACTCTGACAGCCAATTTAATTTGCAGTCGAAAATTACCAACTGCCAATGAACGCTGTAATTTTTAATTGGACTTTTTAATTTTTTTTTTTGTTCTGTTTTCCGTTTTATGTATATTATTTTTGTAGCTCTTGTAAACACCCTTAAAAAACGACCACATAAATTATGTTAGACGGTCAGCAGAGTTGGCAGCAATTACAAGTGGAATTAACTTGTAGCAATTTCAAAACCATAATTGTTCACTAATCTTGGTCAGTTGCAGTTGCCATTTTGCCATTGGTGGAACAAATTGTGTATACGCCACGTTTGACCAATCCTTAAATTGACAACGCTGAGTGTTGGGTGTTGCTGCTTTGCTAGTTGTTGTTGTCATTGTTGTTGCTGAGTTGCTGGTCCATGAACTACAATTACAATTTGTTAGTAGTTCGATTTGGTTTGGTTTTTTCGCCACAACATTTCTCATACGGGCATAGGGCAAATGCCAGTCGTAAATTATGGGATACCATAATTTTGATTGCTTTGTCAAACAGTTTTGCAAGCTGCTGCTCTTTTTTAGTTGGCCCAAACCCCAGCCGCTATAGGAACCACAACCATAACTTAGGAAATCTTGATCACAGCTAACAAAATACTTTGATAAATGAGCAAAAGGAAGCTAGACACTGCAGGGAATAAACAAGACAAAGTATTACACACTGCTTATAAGCAATACAGTTCAAAAAAGGGATAATTTTGTAGCATCGCAGTTTTTCTAGCAGAGACATTCTCCAACTTTGCAGCAACAAGCACTCGATGTGGACTTCTGCTAGACTTAGGCAAGACTTATGCTGAGGGAACTAAGTTGAAAAACAAAAATTAAATATGGGTTTTCTAATTGACTTATTTAAGGATCAACTTAACTCTCTTTAAAAAAAGTAAAATATAAAACATATCAGTTCTCATTTTACTGATATTACAAGTTAATTATTAATATTATTATAAATGTTCTCAGGGTTGCCGAACTACCGCCTTGTGGCTAACAAATAAAAGTTCATTGTTATTTAGAAAATGGCAGCCCTTCTCTTTTCTGCTCTCCACCGGCCCTTAATCCACAAGGAACAAGTTGAAAGTGTTACCTCTTTCATGTTAGCCATGAAACCTGCTCGACTGTAGGTGTGAATTATGCTGCAATTTTTTCTCTTTGAAATTATTTTATTACTTGCGGTCATGAGCACATTTAAGCCATTTGTGGAAGCCAATTGGACAACAACGGCAACAGCAACAGCAACAACAAGTGACTCGATGATCGCCACAGTTGTTACCATTTATTTATATGGCCAATGAACACGGGCGGGTTTCAGCTCTCACACACACACTCGAAACACACACAGCATCAGATTGCGCAATATTTAATTCAGTTAAACAACCACAAAAATCGGCTGGTGTGGCAGATTTTGCAGTTTTTGCTGTCACCGGCAACTTGTTAACTTTTTTCCAACATTAAATGGTAATTTTTTCCGTCGTTGATTCGACTTTATTTTTTTTTTACGATCATGTTGCCCGTCGAATTGGTGATGTGTTTAATACATAATTTCCTTATCGTTGCGGTTATAATTTATATTTTTTGTAATCTTTTGAATTAAATTTTGTTACCTGTTCAACACATAAAGCTGACTAGCTTTTTTGATATGTGGTCGAGATTTGGCTTCTTAAAGTTGAATGACTTTAAATAATTATGACATTCAAGTTGTAGTTGCAGTTGCAGTGATTTTTTTTCTGCTCTTGTAGTTGTGTTCCATGAACTGCTGCTGATGTCGTTGCAAGTTGCAAGTATATATGTGTGTGCAACACTTTTTTGGTTTCTCACCAGCACTTGTTGTGTGTGTGTGTGTGTGTGTGTTGGAAACACGTTTTCAAACTGCAGACATCGATTCATACATAAAAATGATGGCAAGATTATAGGCAGGCAACAAGATTTAATTAACTTCCCATAAGATATTAATTACCCATGGGATAACGACTCAAATGCAAACGGATACCACGATAGAATTTCATGGGCACAGCATTTGCAGTGTACAATAAATTGATTAAACACTATGCTGAAGAGCCCACTAAACACATCAAGTCAATTATGCCATTAAGAAATTCTGATTTTTTTTTTTAAATATTTTTCTTTAAAAATATATGGAATGCATGGTAATCGATAGAGTTTCAAATAACTTTAATGATAGCTTACGCATTTTAATAAAATAGTTATGACTTAAGCGTAATTTGTTAAATATTTGATTGAAGTTTTTTTTTTTTTTTAACAAGTTAGTCTTCTTAAAATTACTTTGTTAATTAATGTAAACAAATCCACATTATAGTTTTAAATATGGATTTTTGTTATTAATTTTCAACAGAGTTTGAAATCCATCATAACAATTAAAATTTTTCCAAAAAGGACTGATATTTGATCACAGTTAAATGCTGAATATATTAGTGTATTCAGTAACTAACCCCAAATATAACAAAATATCATTTATTAAAGCTATAAATAGTTGCTTGATTCATTATATGGCACCCACTACTTGGCCAGTTGTGTTAATTAACAGTTGAAGACTAACAAACGCTAATTTTCATTCATATTTAGTTGCCAGATTTCTCTAATAAATTGACCCATCTGTTTCGCTGGCCTAATGAAGTGCATTGTGACCATAGAAAACTTTTAATGCCGGGCCTACATGTGTTGCAGCTTTTGAGCCAATGCGTGTCGTGTAAGCTTTTAATGCCATTCATTAGAAGTGAGACAACAACTTTATTTAGTATTATCCTATTAAATACGATGACAGCACTTCGCCCACAGTTGAGTGTGTGTGCAAAACGAGATTTGCATGCGAGCGCTGACAGGTTAAAAGTCGACCAACTGCTTAGCTGCTAATCCCAACAACTTGGCTATAAATAACGAACATCATTATTATCGCATGCGCATAATTAGAATATTATCGTCGAGTTTATCAATGCCATTCACTAAATGTACAAATTGAGAAAACCAATCCAAACTCCTACAACTTAATGAGGCAACTGAAACGCTTTCTTTTGGTCAGCATTAAGATTTCACTTTCGATCAAAATCAAGGCTTGTTTTTTGTGTTTGTAAGTTTTTTGTTTTTTACAAATATTTTTTTGTAGCGTCATCATTGTGGTAATCGGTAAAAAACTGGCTCAGAGAGCAGTTCGCGTATGCAAATGAAGCTGAAGAGTCAACAAACGCACGAATTGATGGCAATTTGTCGCATGGCTGAATGTTTTTTTATTTTATTTTTTTTTTTTCAGGCGTAACGGATAAAAATTAGCATATACATAAACACATACATATATTTTTTGCACAAATTCATTGCGAAATTTCCTACGCATTATCCAAGTGCGAATAACTTTCACTGAAGTGAGTTTTTAATTGCTGATAATTTTAAGATTTCACCGCACAGTCAGGATAACAGTTGCTGCTGCTGTGGGTTTTCACAAATCAACAGTTATTAGTTACTTGGCCCGGCTTGTATGTCTATAGCTTTTCAGTCTTTCAGTCGGCCAGCCAAACATCAAATGACTTGCAGATTATAAGTAGTTGGACAACAGCTAAAGTTGCAGTTGCAATTGCTGTTGTTGCTCAGCCTGCTGCAGTTGCATGCCTTTGCGTTTGATGAACTTTCTGGCGTAGGAAACATCATTGAACTATACGAAATGTTTTTTGTTTTTATTTTATTTTTTGGGCGCTGGTGGCATATCATTACACGATGTAACAGGGTTGAGCGCGAAGAAACAGGTGTAACCAGTGACGGTGATTACGTGACGTTCGACCTGCCTGCCGATTATAATAACAATAAAAAAAATAAGAAGACAGCCATTAAAATGTATAAAGAGGGGGCTTTATTTGTTTGATTTTGCTTCTTCTTCTTCTGTTGTTATTGTTTGCTGTGTATATATATTTATATATATTTTTTTTTACTTTGGTAACTGGCTGAAAAATATCAAACGATAGTCTGCTTAAGGTTTTAGCATAACAATAACAACAATACATGAGAAGCTATCAAATGACGAACCAATAAACACAGTTTATAAATAGCTTGCAGCCAAAACGGCTAAAGAGCAAAGTGGTTGTGTCTGCCGTAGCTAGATGAATAACTAGTCAAAAAGCCGATTTCCTATACGAAAACATAATGGGAAAATTGAACGGTAAGTGCACAAAGCGCAACTAAAAGAAGCTTTTACAAAAGTTAAATGTGTGTTTTATGTATTTGGACAGCTTCAATTTCTCAGTTAAATTCAATGTCGTAAATCGTATCGCAATAAATGAAACACAAATAAGCTTTATGCTTTACGCTTACACAATCTAATTAATTTTGACAATTAAATCCCTAAACAATATTTATCAATCATGAAACAAAGCAAAATCTGAAACGCTTTCAATGCAATCAAATTAAGTAAAAGCTTTTCTTTCATGACTTTTTCACAGAGTTACAATCAAATCAAAATCAAACAAAGAAACAAGTTTGTTGTCTAAGTCTTTTGTTTTGTGTTTTTTTATTTTAGTTTTTAAATTTTGTCAGCTGCGCGTTGACAAACTGTATGCCGAAAGACAAGGCAAAAAATACTGCACAATAATAAATAAACATGTAAAAAGGCAATAAAAATGTCTCTCGTTTTTTTTTTTTTTGATTTTGATTCTGCATTATGACTACTAAAAAATGCATTTAGTGCTCTAATTAAACGTTTATGCTTATCAGATTGGGGTTGCAACACCAAAACGCCCCAAAAACATAACGGGCATAAAACTAAGGAAAACACAAAAATTTCAGCGCGTTTTTAATGTGATCGAGCGACTTGCTCAACTTGTGGGCGTAACGCCAGTGCCCACTTTTATTTATTTGCGATTTTTTGTAGTTATCATTTTTATAATTTTGATTTTTTTTCGTGTTTTTTGGGTGGCCCACCTGCAATCATTACGAACCATTAATAAATGCATTTTTATGCCATTTTATTGGACCGAGTTCTCAACTCGGCTTTCACAACAACAAAGCCTAGCCTGCGGGGGCAGCGCCAAGGCACGAGCCAGACTAAGAGCCAGAGTCTAAGCCTTGGCCAACTTGAGTTTGAAATGCAAAATAGCCAAAAAAAAAAATTTTAGTTATATATAGATTTCTGGGCGTTGACTTTTTCGACTTTAGTCGGAAATTGGTAAGCTCACTTGACACATAATTTACCTTATTTCCATTACACTAATTGGGAGCAAAGCAAAAAAGGGGCGCTCAAAACCTCATTGACCCCAAAAAGAAACCAATATCACAAAATACCGCGACGACCATCGAAAAAGTGTTGAGCCCAGAATAAGCCAACTCGCTAAAAAGTAATAACGTAATATGGCAATGTCTTTAGTAATGTTACAAAGCATTTGGTTTGGGGCTCAAATTGTTAGTTAACATTCGGAAAGCGTTGTGTGCCATATGTGAAATTAGCATATGAGTAGGAAATGCACGTGAAGCATTGGAATGAAAAAAGCAGTCGTGAAATCTGACCAGGCATTTGCATATTCACCAGAGAGCCTCCACACACAACAACGAATACAGACCACTGTATGAAATCATAATAGATGGCGAGCGGACAATTTAACTGCTATAAAGCGCTGGCAGCTTCAATTTTTTTTTTTTTTTTTTGGGGGCTATGCATGGAAATTAGCCGACATGCAACACTGCGGCGTTAGGGAAAATTACAAAACTGCGCCCCTTGTGCAACACATGAAAGTAAGAAAGGGGCTCAGAGATAGAGACTAACTGGCACGACAGCTGTTGGCGCTGTCTGTCAAGCGAGGGGGAACAGACAGGACAGGACTCTTGCAACGGCAACGGGATAAAAACAGCGAATGAAACAGAAGCAGGTCTAGGGACGCAGACGCAGCCTGCCCGACAGCTGAAAAGACAGATAAACATATCTTGCTTGTGTGTGTGTGTGTGTGTGTGTGTGTGCTTATTTTTATATATTTCTGTATATATGCCAAAGACGTGCCAACTTTGAACCAGTTATAAACAAAGCAGCTTGGCCAGCCAAAGCCAAGTCGGGCAAACAAAGCTGTTGAGCACGCTCTGTGTGTCTGCTGTCTTTGAGTTATGGTGAAATTTGTATGCCTTCCACAAATAACAAATTGGATGGGAGGCTACTGAAAATTACATATTATTGACAATCTTTAGTAGATGTTTTGAGAGGGATAGAGACAGAGAGAGAGAGAGGGAGAAATAAGTAGTTCCAGTGTCGTCTTAGCTTATATGCAAATTTAAAAATATTAATGTGTGAAATATGTATTTAAATTTCGCGATATTCAAGCTTGATTAGACTTATGTACTTCTTACTTAAAAGGTTAAATAGCCTTTTGCTTTTTGAAATAAGAAATTTATGGAACAAACTTAAAGTTTCCGGTTGTTAATTTGTACACTGAATATTTTTCTGAAACTTTTGAAAATGTCTAGTGAATGACTTAGTTTAATATCATAAAAGATAAGAACAAGCTTCATACAGACAGTGATATGATCCCATCAGAAAAATACTCGAAGTACGAATTTAAGGTGGTTTGGATTATTGCAACGAGCATATCAAAAGTATTACATTAAAAGAAATGTTGTATAATCAATCGACATTTATCAATTGTTTGTTTATAGCAACATGAAAATTGACTATTTATGACATATGCTAACAGCTTAAAATTATTATTATAGATGTTTTCTTAAAAAATAATATGCCCTTGACTAAGTGGAAAATAAGTTGCAATATTTTGAACTAATAACTGCTGTTTTTGTCATTCAACTCCAATTTCTTTACCCATTCACTAGAAACTTACATGAATTATAAATAGCGAAAAATTTTTAGCTATTTAACACCATTTACATAGTGAAATTAAGTTATAAATTTTCAATGGGTCTATTAATAAAATTATGCATGCAGAAAGATTAATAACCTGCTATTTCTTTAGTTACTTCATTTGCAGCTCGTCGCATTAAATGACATTTCCCACATGATCACTTGCAATATTTTCTCATAAGACAGATCGTCCAAGAGTTATTCATATACCCCATCTACGCGAAAGCAGCGCATTGGGCCATTAGTCAAGCTGATGAAAAAAAAATAAAAAACAGGATTAACTCCATAAGGCAGTGAGTCAGAGTCAGAGCGGCAGCTGAACTACAAATCTGCAACCTGGCGGAGCCCTCGCTCAAGATAAATTGGCAACACGCGCCGACGATGCCATAGCGGCCGCTCTTCTCTTCCCGATCTCAATTCCAACGACCCCCGTCTCTACCCATTCTCCAGTTCTGTTTGGCTGGCAGCTGCTCTGGTTTTTGGCGTCTACAATCGCTTCTTGTCAGCGGTAGCTAATTGCAATTGGCCTCTCTCCAGTTGAAGGGGCATTCGGGTTCAAAATGTTGATTTTAATTGTCTTGCAATTGATTAAATCTGACAACTCTGAAAGAAAATTAAAAAACCAAATGAGAATCCAGAACCACACCCAGAGTAATGCACAAAATAGTCATCATAACACTGCACACAGCCGTAAGCTAATTAGTTGGCGAACACAAGAGGTAAGAGATAATTACGCGATCCATTCGTTGCGCACATTAAATTGCCACTGCTTTTGATTGTGTGCTCCAAAATGTGGTGGATTACTTCTAGCTGGCTAAAGCCAGCGGCGGCGTTTTTCTTTTTCAATTTCGTGATGGCCTAATCACAAAATATATGATTGGAGGAATCCAACTCGAGTCATAACTTTATGACTCAATCTATGCGCTGTGTGCTCTAATTTGTGCATTTCCTGCTAGCTGCCCCATAGCAGCAATTTTGCAAGTTGCGAGTTGTAAAGCGCTGCATTTTTAATGGCACAATTGGGGCCAATTTTGCCTGCAAGCTCTGTCAAATCTCTGGCATCGCTGCGCTGCAAAGTTTTGATTTAGTGCGGTTTGTGTCTTGGGTAATTTCTTGGAATTTTTTTTAACTGGATTTAACATTTCACGTTTGCTCGTAAAATACTCGATGTACGAATTAATAGTGGGTTTTGTTGTACAGCATATATAAAAAAAAGTATTATAGATCAAAGAGACTATTGAAAATGAAAAAATAAAACATAGATTAGAAAATGCAACTTACAATTATTCACTTTGGTGATCCTTTGGAAATCTTTGGTTTTACGTTCGTTTTTGTTTTGCAATTATGTCTTGTCATGTGTTTATATTTATTATTATTTATTGCCATGAAGCTTAATCAATGTCAGCTGACGTATTTCTACCCAACGTCAAAGTCATAGCAACCGTTGTCTCAAAAGTTCAAAAGCCGCCTCGTCAAAGACATTCACATTTTGTTGACATATTTCTGTAAACAAATATTTTTTGTGCAATTGAGGTTGACGCTTGCGTGTCAAACGCATCGCATTATTTTCGACACCTCAGATCTCCATGCTATTTCCATTTTAAATGCTATTTCAGGTGCAGTAACACGTTTTAGCAGCTTGGCTTATGCATGAATGCTGCTCATCAAAAATATGTTTAAATATGATGTGTGATAAGCAAATAAAAAACTTTTAATAAAAAACTAAAAATATGCATACAGTGTATAAACCAGTTAGGAACTTGTTAAAGTTGCAAAATTCCGTAAAATATCTTTTGATGCATCTGAAAAAAAACTAACCTTGAGTTTTAGTAGCAATTGAGGTGATTGTCTTTATGAATACTGCTATGACGGTTTGCCGGATGGTTATAATGTCTATATTAATCAAGTCTTGGGGTTTTTTTTTTGCAAAGTATGACATAATCGGGACTAGTCGCTAATCAACCCATTTATATAGTTGAGCTGAGTGAGCTGCTTTCAATCAATGCCAATCCGCATCGGTCTTTCAACCGTTGTAAAATGCTCCACTGTCTTAATGTGAGTCAATTGCATATTTCAAAGTATTTGCAGCCAGCATTCATAGCACTCACTTAAGTAATTTAAGGTCAATTATCGCACCTTATTTACTGATCTGAGATCTGAAAGACGCTGCAGGGCCTCTTACATGCCGCAAACCTTTCATCAAAAGCCTTTTCAAGTATGTAATTTCAGCGGCCTGGGCATTAAAGCCCTTGACTATTTTCTCATTATGTGAAATCAATACCAGCATTTATATATATTACAATCGCAGCTTTCATTCATCTGTTCGGAATAGCAATTGTTCAAAGATGATGGGAAATCCGATAACAAAGTAATCATTTCCCTTTGATACGTTTCTTTCGAGTCTTTAAGCGTGTGAGAAAAATACTCTGATTTATTTGTAATTACTTTTGATGCTTAACGATGAAAAAGCTTTGTATGACTTGGCTCTGACTCTGACTTTGGCTTGTGCTGCACAATTTTTGCGCTCTACATTTAACAATTATGAGAATAAATTCAAATTTATCATGACTTACTGCATATAAAAGAGCTCCCTGGGAAGTTCGGCAACTAATCTAATTTAAACTCAAAGCTAAGTCAAATCTTTATACAAGTTTTTCTATGATTTGCTTAAAAAGTATATAGTTTGTCAGCCAGAAATAACCAAACTGTTAAGTGAATTTTCTATATTCCCAAACTTGGTGTGCAGCCAAAATCACAACAGATACCAGATAACATTTAAGTATTTATATAAATAAATAAATATGCCTTAAACTTGCTTTCCAATTAAAAACTTATTCGCTTGAGTTGATTCACTCAGCTGATAATTAAATTAAACTCTTGGCCAAGGAATGCAAAATTATTAAAATACACGCTGTAAAATGAATTTAACCTCTTGACACAAATTTGCGACACAATCGCTAGAGACACACACAAGAGACAAAGGCGAGAGAAACTGAAAGACAGAGAGAAGCAGCTGCTGATGCATTTGCAGTTGCAATTTGCAGTTGACTTTTATGAGGCAATGAACGAAATGACACGGAACTGTGGCCTCCGACGATGCCAAGGGGTAAATATAATAAGAAATTATTCATAATTTAGTGAGCAGAGATGCAGATGCAATCGCTTTCCGTCAGTAGGCTTAGAGGCAGACAGAGACCAGAGAACCGCGAACCGTGAGCCGAAGATCCCCGAGATTGTAGAACAGTTCATTTAGTTTGACGACAACAGTTGATACTTCGGTGGCACGTGGCCTAATTGACACATGCAACAGTGGTCATAATTTGCTGCGTAAACGCATGATATAATTGTGATTAATGAAGCAAAGTGCTCTCGTGTTTATTGGCACACTTAAGATATTCTCTGATGAATCGAGTACACATGTTATAGAACATGTTTACGACGGATTTATACATCTGAATATGAATGCACGATTTATCCATCGCTTAATTTTAAATGATTTTCACCTTTACTGTAAAATCTTTGTAGCATTCGTTGGGAAATACGAAAATACTTGGCCAACTTTTCTGCTTTGTAGGTCTACACACATAAATAATAAATTCTTCCCAATATTCTTTTGTTGAACCATGGGAAATTTATAGAAAATTCATTTCACATTTTGTTAATGCATATACAAATTTGGGGTCACACACTCAACCATTTCCCTAACGTAACTCGGGCCTAGAGCGGCGATAAATCAAGTGGGAACAACACTTATGAAACTAAAATGTTCCAAAAAGAAAAGCACAAAAATATATATTTATATATTTTGGAAATCTGTTTAAATAATGCTGCCAATGCTTGTGTTGTCAGTTCTGAGTAGCATCACTAAAAGTTTCTGGCCATTAAATTATCTCAGGCAGCCAAATCATTGTGTAGGTATTTGTTGGGGACCGGGTTTTTTTTTTCTACCCCCTAGAAACACATTGCCCTCCATCTGTCGCCATAAATAACAACAACGACCAAAATTAATAAACGTAAAATGAATGAGAACAACAACAAAATCACCTAAGTACTGCACTTTATTATTACCAACCCTTTAAGAGCTGC
This sequence comes from Drosophila picticornis, assembly GCA_035043845.1. Classification (NCBI taxonomy): domain Eukaryota; kingdom Metazoa; phylum Arthropoda; class Insecta; order Diptera; family Drosophilidae; genus Drosophila; species Drosophila picticornis. Next base: position 10,869,809 of record JAWNMR010000362.1, on the reverse strand, counting down.
CAAAACGAGCAGCTGACTGAGAAAATTGTCGTAAATTAATAAACAAGCAAAGTGGAAAATCCACCAGCAGACAATGACACACAGCAGTTGAGCTGTGGCTATAATTATGCTGACAAGCTGCTGCTGCTAGTGTCATAAAAAAAACAACAACAAAACAACAACTTTTGCGTCTTGCGGCCAAATGTAATACAGCCACTTGTCTCTTAGCGCTACTTGATAGTTTTTTGTAGACACGAGTCTAGGCCAAACTGACGTTTTTTTTTTTAACTCTTTACTCTTTTGATATGCCGTTTAATTACGGCTTGGATACAATAAATCACTGCATGCGAAATTACCTGAAAATGCAGAAGTCTGCAATTGCGAAATAACTATCGAATCAGCGATGACAGGCAATTGGTATGAAAAAGATATAGCTACTTAAAAAGATTAAAAGTCAGTTAAAATTTAATTAAACTATAATTAAGATGGAGTGGTTTACAGAGAGTAAACAGGTGCAAGTCTTAAAAACACATTTTATCTGTCGTTAGGAAAACAAATATTAATATAATTTAGTATAATAATAGATTATAAAAATAAGACAACATAAAAATATATATATATATTTATTATATACATATATATTTACTCTGCATAACAATCTCATTAAGTATAACGCCCACTAATCAAGCTGATTACAGGGTATCAAGTTATCGTGCAAGCGCATCTATGGCGTGTTTACTTGTTCTCTACGCTACTCTACTGCTACCAAGTCGCCGTATGCACATGTGTACATATGTTTATATGCCTATATATAAGTATATACATACCTACCACTTCGTGGCATAATCTTCAAGATCTCTTCGCATTGCTTCAATTAATTTTTATGGTATTCGCAACCCATATAAGAACCACGCCTTCCAGCCAGCCATAGAGACAGACGCCAGCCAGCTAACCAGGCAGCCTGTCAGCCAGCCAGCCAGCATGGGCTAATAAAAAGACCAGCAACAGAAATTGGCTTCAGTGAACGCCCGTTTAGAACTGATTTAATTGCAATTGTGCGCCAGCATTGCCAACATGCAATTGTTATCAAATACATATCGTCACCCTCCCGGCAATTGTGGGCAAAATGGATATTGGGGAATGGGAATGGAAATGGAATGGACTTTGGGTAGAGGGTTGAGATGCGGGTTAATCCATACCCATGACGTGTCGAACCGAGCCGTTAATTAACAAGTGTAATTGATAATGCAACTGCAACAGCAAAGACATTAAGAGAGAGAGTGTGAGAGAGAGAGAGAGAGGGAGACAGAGACAGAGACAGAGTGGTACCCTTAAATAGCTTTGGTTGCACTTGTGATTAATTACACCAATTGCCAACTGGCTGCAGGCAAACAGATGTCAATAAACCATGGCACACATTCGCGGTTAGCAACACTTTATCGTTTCGGAGGGTGGGGGAGGAGCATCAGTGTGTGGTGACAAGTGGAAATTGTTGAGTGCTCTGGAGAAGTGAGAAAATGTATTTTTAAACTCGGAAAAAGCATATTTTTAAAGAGTCACGATAATTTCGAGAGAAAGAGAGAAGTGAGGAACTTAAACATTCGACATTTATTTCGCATGACATTTCACACACGCACACACACAAACACACAAACACACACACGCTCACACTTTGTAAATAAAAGACACTCATGCGCCTAGTTATCCAGCAGAATTGTCTAAAATGCCTTTATTTCTTGCTTTTATTTTTGACCGAAAACTTTAAGCAATTTCGACAAAAATGTCTGTTCTTATTTAGGTGCACTTCCCCCCCCCCCCCCCCCCCCTTTGCCCTCATCGCTCGATTAGCCCGTGGCAGGCAGACATGAGTCTGTTGCGCATGTCGTCTCCGGGGGTTGTGTCGCAGTCGCTGTCGCCGCAGCCGCAGCCGCCGCCTCTCCCGCTCCGTTCCGTTGTATCCGCTCTCATCTCCCCGGCTGCAAACATTTCAGTCGCACTGCTCGAAATCAGTTTGAAAATTGCCGGCGGTCAGCGCATTTACTCGGCCGCTAAAACCGCTGAAAAGCCAAAATAACGCGAATTACACATTTGAAAAATTTCGTTTCGCCTTTTATTTTTTCCGCCTATTTTTGTAATTCAATTTAATGAACGCACAGTTCGTGAAAAATGTGACTGCCTATGGCAAAAAAGAAAATACATACAAACAAATATAGGAATTCAAATGCGTATATGCAATTATATATAATGAAAATGATTGCAATTAAATTATTAGCGAGCGATTGCTTAATGTAAAATTATGTCAATTATATTTTGAATATTCATAAAGTGAAAAACAAATGAAAAGTGTGTGATTTGTTGACAAACGCGATTTGTTAGCCAACCATGGGAAGAGCAAATTTTGGCACACAGCAATAATGTGTAGAAAATTTGTATAAGCACATCGAGAGAAATGATTATTCATCGAATGAATTTTATTAACCAACAAATTATTCATGCTAGGGGGGAAAGCTGTGTGGCATTTGTTTATGTGAAATTGCGTTGGATTCGAGAAAATCAGTGTGAGGTGAAGATGCTATTCGGTTAGTCAGTGTACAATTTTCAATTATATCGATTATTATCGATGATCAATTATTATCGATTTATTAAAGTCCCAACACTTAATTAATAATGATAGTTTCTATTTACTGGACATGTTTTACAGTCTAAGAAGAGTGTTCATAAAATGTGTCCACATCAAAAGAACTCGTTGTGTTCCCTTTGTTTTTGCCCATAGCTTGAGGTTATTACACTCTTCTAGGGTTCATTACTCATTGTTTATAAAAGCATAACTGTAGTGAGAGTGCCTCCGGTGTTTCTTAGGCTTCCTTTCACAATACGATTTATATGATGGACCAATGGCATCTAACTACCAAGTTGACTTAACAGCTTAACTGCGTCTTTAATGCGGTCTCATCGTTCAACTCTTTTCCAGCCTTTGCGAGTGTTTCCCATTTTCTTTTTTATATGCATTAATCAAGCCCATTCATTTGCTAATATGCAGTTCTATTCATTTGCGCAAATTTTAAAATAATTGCGACAATAAAATCACCATAAGCCCACAACTCGGCTACACCAAACCCTTGTAATCATGCCATATCCGGCTTGCTGCGTGTCCACAACCATGTCGGTTGTCTACCAACACCATCTGTCTGCGCCTCCATCTCTTCCCCACCATCGCTCCTCTGTGGAGAGCAGTGGACTCATCTCCATTCTGAACTCTTTTGCATTCTGGCTGTCACTGACGCCGAGTGCTGCTCGTATTATTATTTTTTTATTTATTTATTTTTCTTTCTTTTTGCGTTATTATAATGAAAAACTCGTTGCACTCTTCACTCCTAATTGTTGTGCTGCGCTGGAGCTGGTGAATGTGTGTGTGCCTGGGCCGTGTTCCTTGTGTTTCTTTTCCATTTGACATCTTAATTGCTTTGATGATGAATTTCACTGTTGACACTTTTGCGTTCGCATAAATTCTTAATGCACCATTTTTCAGTTCAAATGCGTTTCCCAGTTTACATTATTTTGCCAAACTCAGCTTTAAGTGCCTACTGTTTACTGTTTGAAGCAACTGTTTATCTTTTGTTGTCTTTCTACCAACTTTTTACTTAATCAAGTTGTGACTTACAAAAAAAAAAACTCAATTGAAAGAGAATTGCAAATAATGAAGTTCGTGGTAAATAAGTTTTCGGCCGGTCTTTCTCAAGTTTCGCAGAAGTACTTGAAAAATATATGCATGGAATAAAATTTTTGAAAACAGAAATATAAAAGAATTAATGAAGTTTGTTGTAGATAAGTGTGAACTTTAATATTTTTAGTTAGTTAATGGCTTAGTTTGGGAGCTTAGAAGTTGAGAATGGTTAAATCATTGATATAATTGGTAGATAAATAAACCAAAAACCAACCTCAAATATTTTTCATGCACTTAAAGAACATTTTCAGTCATTTTACTCAGATGCATATCTTTATAGAGATATAAAGTTAAACATGTGCTGAGCAATTAGCTGCGTCTATCTAAAAGTTGCCTTTCAAATCTAAAATTGAGCTAATTTTCCGCTCCATCTAAGGAGGAAGGGGATAACACACTACTTGACTAAGAAAAAAGTTAAATATCTCAACTAGAGTAGACAAATGCTGTCGTCTTCCGCTCGGCACCTCATTAAGCCAACTTTTCGAGCACAAAACGACTTTTAATTGCACCCACTGGACACAAGCGGTCCGAGTGCTGTTTCTGGGGGGAGGCTGGCTTGACACATGATAAATGCGTGTGTTCTCCATTTTTTATTTTTTATTTTTTATTTTTGAGATGTTTAAAGTCAGTGGAGCACAAAATGTGTCAGAATAGAACTTGTAGTGTAATTGTATGTGTAGCAAAAACCACTTAAAACACTCTGTTAACATTTCTCAAAGACAGCTCAAAGTGAAAGAACAAATACCAACCAAGCCAAAGCATACAACGACAACAACAACAACAAAAATAATGCCAAATAAGTCGTGCACTAATTAAACATCTTGAAAAGCAAACGAAATAAAAAGTGGCGTGAGAAACGGGCGATGACAGTGAAGAAACGTGCGATAAAATTGCCAAAGAAAAAAGTAACAAAACAAACAAAAAAAAAACAAAGATACTATTTTAAAACAATATAAGAATAATGTCACAGATCGATTATACCTGTTACACGGTGCCCGAGTGCTCCAGCGATGATGATGACGATGACGATGACGACGATGATGAGGATGATGACGATGATGCTGTGCATCGACATCGTAATGGTAATTGTGCTGGTAATGGTTATGGCCAAGATGACTCCAGCGATGGCACGCTCGAGAATGTGCTGCACTCCGATTGCACACTGGATTCGGATGCCACGACAACATCCTCCATTGAGCATCACCATCACATTTATCGCAAGCACCACCACCACCACCACCAGCAACAGCTAAGGAATAAACGCTATGCACCACAGCGCATTTCGTTGCCCATTTTGCGTGCCGGCAGCCACACCAGGGAGCTGACACCGCAGCTGGGCGTCTATCATGATGTGAGGTCAGAGGCAGCAGCAGCAGCAGCAGCGGCAGCAGCAGGAGGAACAGCATCAGCACCACCACCACCACCACCACAGTGGGGCTATTTTGTGCCATTGGCGCCCAACTGTTTCTTCAGTCCGCCCATGCAACGGCGACGCTATAGGTGGGCCGTGTCCTCAATACGAGAGCTAAAACAAAAAACTTAACATTCTCCCACACTCGAAACAAAAATCGCTCAGAAATGTAGAAAATTGCCTTTCTTTCGCTTAACTTACCTTTTAGAAAGTGAATTTATAGAAAGGAATGTTGCATCTTTCATAAAGCAGGGTTTTAATTTCTTAATTCATTAAAAAAATGTTCAAATCTTTAATGTTTTTTTGTTCACACAAATTCTAAAAATTTGTGATTTTTTTGTCTAATTTTTTAACGATTTAAAATATTATTTATTATTTGATTACGTGCACATTTGCTGTGACTTTGGAACTTGGAACCACTTTATATATATTTTTATATGTATTTGTATATTACATAAATATGGAAAATATTTTGTACACTCAGAGAAATATTGCACTTTTGGAATTAACGATTCAGAGCATTGCTAATTTCAATAAATTTAATTCTAGAAAGCAGCTAAACTTTCTGATTTTGAAGGCGACTTTTTTTCTTAGTGCATTCAATCTGAGAACTAAACTGTTTTTCTTTTTGCCGCTTTTTCTTTTGCAGAGAAAAGGAAAACGATCGCAACCGTCGCGCTGTTAGCTACGGCGGTGGAACCTCCCCGACCCACTGCGCGACCATTCCGCGTGCCGCGCCGCGTCGTGTGGCGCTCATGAAGGAGCCACCGCCGCCGCCGCCGCCGAAGCCGCAACTGACATCGAAGGCATCACTGCAGTCCACAGACTCCTCGCTTGCGTCCAGCATCAGCAAGTATCCGCAGTCTGAGTACAATCTCATACAGAAGATCGACTCGAATAGCACGCTGACTGCACCAGCGCAGTACCAGCCGCAGAATTTCTATGCCAACACTGGCACAATATCCTCCACCAATGGCGGCTACTCGTCCCTGCTGTGCCACGCCAGCTCCACGGCCAGTCCGCTGGCAGTGCGCAAGAGGGACAAGCTGCTGCATCGGTTCAGCGATGCGGCCACTTTGGGACGCAAGCTCAAGAAAAAGAAGAACACGAATCGCACCTGCCGCTCCATGACCGAAGCCATTGAGATGCTCGCCGATCCGGTCATCGAGGATGAGTTTTTTGTAAGTACATAATGCAACAGATGCAACAATTTCTTATCAGCTTTTAGATCTACGAAGGCACACAAACATATGCAACATATAAATACACACATAAATAGTTAGTTAGTTGTGATCCATGTGAATGCCTTATTTATTCCAGCTTTAATTAAATGGAAATGCCATTTGCTCTCTTGATTATCATCGGCCCGGTTTCGAATAGGTGTAAATTGAACGCATGGCAAATTATTTTTGCTTTTGATATGATTGTGTATTGAATTTTAATCACACTTTGGCACATAAATAATGTATTCATAACTTGTATAAGCCAAGATATTTTATAGCTTCGTTTAATTTTGGCAAATGAAACTCAACGTTGCAATCAAATTTGTCTGCTGCGGTTCTGATTGAGGTTCGAAACAATGAAATTTATTTGAGAAAAACAAGTGTTTTTGAAACTATTTACAACTTCAACTTTTCAAAGAACAATGGCCATTAAAGAACAATGGCTTAAAGTAATTAATTGTTTATTGTTTGGTGATTTTCTTTTATTATTTCAATGTGTCTTGGGTATTTTCAAATAATTCTATGATGTTGTAATAGTTCTGTGACTTCGGATTGTATAAAATTAACCAACATTTTATTATTACTAATGTTCATTGATCTCACAATTTCTCACCGCATTTCCGTTTTGATATCGCAAAAGCTTTCAATCACACCCATGTGCATTGTCCCTTGAAAAGCTTTTTGGCTTTTTTCAATCTATTCTCAACTCTTTCCACTCTTTCATTCGGTTTCAATAAAAAAAAGGGGGTGTATTTACAAGCGCACGTTCTTTACAAGAACAAAACTTTTATCGCAATTCGTTTTGTTCTTTTCGTGGCTTTTGTGGCTGGAAATTATCTGTGGTGCCAGTTGGCTTATCTTTGGCTACATAATGAATGACCATTGGATGTTCATTTGCCCGTAGATTGCTCTTCAAATTAATGCATTTTGGTTCAGTACAAATTTGTGGCTCGTCGAACCCCGAACAAATATTCTCTTTGACATTTCCTTATTTTGTTGCGTGAGCGGAAGTAAAACGCTGACTAATTTACATTTGTATTTGATAAGCGAAGTGAAGTGAAGTGAAAGAAAAACGAAATCCAGTCGAAAAGAACTGAACCCAAGAGGTCAAAAGATTGTTCGATAAGAGTGGATTCAAACGCTTCATTTGACATAGTTTAATTGTGAAAAAAAAAAATGTTGAAAGCGAAATACGAAATTCAATTTGTTTGCTATTGTAATACTTGACTAACCTTGAAAGTGAGCTACAAAAACCGCAAATCCGAATTGAACCCAACGATGTCTAAGTATCAAAATACGTCCAAAAAGGGGCGTCAATTGAATTACGTGTTTTTTTGGTTCTGTTACTGTTACAAGCATTTTATCGCCTAATCGGCGGGTCTTTCAAATTTGAATTGGGGCCACTGACACTAAGCCAATAATTATTGCAAATCTAGCTTAATTAGCCAACTCAAGTTGACAGATTAGCATAGATTTTGGCTGGGCTCAGCTCTTAGCATGTAGTATGCACCTACTATATACATACATATATCCCTCTCATATAATGCATGTATTCAGGAAGACGAATCGTACGAACAAAACAACTGATGCAAACGGTGTCAATACTTTAGTCAGTTACCTTGCTTGAACCGACAGCTAAAAGATAGACAATAGTAAAGGTAGAGTGGGGGAAGGGGGAGAGGGGGCTCGGGTTCAGGTGTGTGCGCTAATTGGATTAGCTGCATACCTTTCCAGCAAATAGTAGAAAAAGTTGTTGCAATAAAATCCAAACAATTGCAGTAAAAAATCGAACGTGCAAAGTGTTGAACGTCTCGTGCGCGTCGCTCGGCCAAAACTCAAAGTGAAAAATTGCAATAAAAAATAAATAAACAAATCAGCACAGTTTCACTTTGCTGCTAAGGGTAATTTGACGTTACTCAAGTATTAAATACTTGCGATTTTAAAAGTGCAACTTGCTAAATTCAAATGTTCCTTAATAATGGTTGGACCTGTGATTTTTTACTCAGGAAACAAAAAGAAACGATAAATGATTATTCGATTTTCCCTAGATATATTCATAATGCAAGCGCAAATTCAATTTTAAATGTGACTGCATAAAAATTGCATATTCCCTCAATGAAAATTTTCGTTTGAGATTTCGTTTACATGTGCCGCATAAAAGTATGCAATGATTTAAGTGCAGCCTGCTTCCAATTGAAAATACAAAAGTATTGCCGCTTTTGGGCGCGCACGCTGCGATTAGCATTGCATACTTTTGGGCGCGGTTGATTTTTAAAACCCGCTTGGACATTTTTCTTTGGTGCCAGCCGACAAAATGAAGCCGTCAACGCGACGTCGCAGTTTTAAAACGAAACAACCGCAACCAAAACCAAATTTCTACAATCCCCTCGTACGACACCGACCCACCGCCTATGTACGCAATGGCATCATTGGCGGCGGCAACGGCCCGGGCGCCGATGGCCTCTATCAGATCGACGATCGCGTTTATACCACCAGCAAAATGTTTTTACGCGATGGCTATATGTATCCGCGTCAGCCTGGCCAGCCAATGGATCCGCGTTTTCCACTCGAACTGCACGAGTTCCCCCAGCAGCTGGGCGCCACCGGGCTGCAGTTGGTCAGCACACCCAAGGTGCATATTGCCGGCGAGTATTTGGCCAGCGAGCAGGCGCCGACACAGGAGCAGGCGCAGGAGCAGCAGGCAGCCGCTGATCGTCGTGGCGTTCGTCAAGCTGCTGCCGCTGACATTAATCTGGCCAATCAGGTCTATTGGCTGGGCAAGCAGCGTTCACGTTCCCGTTCCCGCTCGCGCAGCAATAGTCTTGGCAGCAAGAGCATCACCAGTTGCATTGGCGGCGGCACACTGAATGCCAGGGAGCAGGAGCGGGACCGAGATCGTCCCTATATACGTAATGTGGATGATCTGCTGCATGCGTTGGGCAGACGCGATGCCAGCGCTGATAATCAACACGAAACGGCCTCGATACAATCCTCCACACAACGGCGGCGCTTTAAAAAGGTGAGTTTCGGCCGGGTGATCAATCAAGCATCCAATGGAATTTGTCAAGCAACATTGTAACATTTCCATTTACCTTAATTGCGTTGCAAGTCGAGACATTGTTGACACGTCTGCAGTCATGCCGAATTTCCAATTCCTGTCCTCATCACTCATGCCACACACACACTCCAAAGTCCAGAACGCAGCGAAGCTTGCATAGCTTCTACCCTCCTTCATTTGTTTTTGTTTTTGTGGTGGGTCCCACGGGGCGCGTCTGCGCAAAAAATTAAAATTAATGATGTTCAAAATTGTTGCTTGAGGCTCAAAAACAGCAAATGAAAGCAAATAAAAATGCTCTAGCCGGGAGAGCTCGACTAGCTGATACCCAAGTCTATACGTCTCATAAGTCGTAAGTGTCCTAAAAGTTATCGTACTCTCAGTGTATGGATTCATGTAAGTGCATTTGGCATTGTTGTGGCCATTTGCGATATCGGTAATCGATTTTAATCGATATTGGGGCTAACGGCGCAGATTAGCGATCACATGAAGTACATATTGTCTGCGTATGAAACACAAGAACTTATTTATAAATCTGACCATACAGCAGACGAAAGTTGATACAGATCAAGAATATATATTGCCTTATGAGATCGGCGATGCTTTCTCATATTTGTCACATACTTTTGCACATCTTCATTATACCCTTTTTCCCAAGTTCAGTGGGTTCAGGGTTTAAAAAGCAGCCGCAGGGCAGACACAGTAGCAGCTAATTTTCCGTTGACTGCGGCAAACACACACACACACACACACACACACACACACACACACACACACATACATCTGCATGCACACCTGCCAGTTGCACTCGTTTGCAAATCAATCTGGCAGCCTATCTGTTTGCTGTGGTTCCTTTGTGGCGACTCCACGGCTTCCATTGCGGTTTCATCCATCAGCAACCAAAAATCATTGCCATCCTTTTTTTATTTTTGGGTATTTATTTATGCAGTCATTTTTGGCGCAGAACAAGCTTTGCTTCATTCATTCATTCATCCATCCATTTGGTCAGTGACTTTGAAGTATTCTTGCTCGTTTTGGTCTACTCTCAGCATCATTAGTGAACCTAAAAACAGTTTTTAGTTTTATTTTGCACCATTTTTATACGCTGTGGGCAGAATTTATGCGCTTCTGTTTCAGATTCTAAAGAGCATTTAAATTTGAGAAATTGGTTTTCTTAATTGTTTTTTTTTTAATTTACAGTGGGCCAAGTTTGACTTGCAAATTGTAAAAGTTATCAAATCAAGGTTGAATTAATAATGAAACTAGTCAATTTCTTTGGAAATTAAAATAAAAGCCATACAAAATTTAAATATAAATGTAATTAATTTAATAATTTAATTTTAGGTGACACAAAAATGCAATAAATATTTATTTGACATAATTATTTTAACCTGTTTAGATTGTAGTAATAAAACCAACTTAAATAATATTAATAATATAAAAAGGATCATTTATCTTCCTTAATAACAAATATTATTGAGTTTGACAATTTGTTATAATTTTCTGAATTAATTAAATTATTTGCAAGTGCATAAATTTTAACTGTGAATTCCATAAAATGCAAGCAAATTATTCAAATAGAAAAAATACCACTGTGCAAAATGACTCAACTTCCGCTGTGTAAAATTCCATTTTGAAGTTATGCTCGAATCAACTCGGAATCAAATAAATGAAAACGAATGAAGAAAACATGCTTTCTCATTCAATTCTAACCAGCAGGCAGCTGGTTCCTTAAGTCCACAGAGTTGAGTCGCTCGTTCCCTGAACCCTTGAAATACGAGCAATGTGTTGGAATTTAAGCCAACATGTGAAATGAATTTCTTGGCAGCACGCAAAACTCAGCATAGATAAAATGTCTACTTAGTTGCGACGAAGAAGCAGAAGGTGACAAGTTAACAGTGACGGCGGGGGCAAACTGTGGACAGACACAACGACACTATACCCACCATATGCAAAACTGACAACTGCAGTTTCAGTTTGTGTATTTATTTCTATGTCCAGCTGTGGGTCTCTGAGCGGGCGGAGTGCTTGCCAAGAGGTGCCCGGCTCGCTGCAGTTGGCCGTAAATTGAATAAGCACGCAGCTCCTACTCGCTGGCATGTGTTATGGCATTTTGTTAGGGTTTCGCTTGATGACGCCTGGCGAAAGAAGAAAGTTGTTAACAAAAGTGCACAGCGATTTTTCTTCTACTCGATTTTCTTTTTTCTTTTTTTTTTTGCTCTTTCACTGTTGGTTGTATCACGCGCCAACACAAAATCTGCAGCGCTCCACATCTTGAGATATGAAAAAATACGTTTATTTTTTAGCTTTGCAGCAGCTCATTGTGAATTCAGCGCAGGAATCTCTGCATTTGTAATCAATCAACGAAATCAAATACGCTGCAACAGAATTGGAATACTGAATTCTAAACTTACACTTTTTTCACAGCTTTTTTGTTGCTTATAATTCAATCAGACAGATATGTAAGATTCCTTATAAATCTATCTAAGTTAATTTGAACAATACCAGTGAGCAAACAAAATATTGTTTTTATATTAAATGAAATAATATTAAGAAATACATTTCTACAGAGTAAATATGTCGCGAACTTAGGGAAGATTAATCGTCTCTTAAAAGAAGAGATGAAAATGGGTAGTTAAAAGAGGTTAACTTGGACCAACTTCAGTTGACTTACTGGACAAAATCATAAATCATTCATAAAGTCGGGGCACAATAACTGCAAGTGGTCACAGTGCACTGGCAGTAACAAAAATAATAATGACTTTTGTAAGCATGCCATTTGTGATTTCCAGGTGGTTGTTAAATCAAATCCTACGTCTGCATATATCAACTCAATGCTGCATATTTGCTGTGCTCGGCTATTGACTACCAAAAATCAAACTGGCCACTGGCCACTGGCCACTGGCACAACAATTAAGCTCATATAATTTTATGCCTGCAATGTTTGTGTACAAATCAAATTACCCAACGGACCGCAAAGACTCGAAACTTTTGTGCTAATGACCAGCAGCCAGCCAGCCAGTCAGCCAGTAAGCCAGCTGGGTTTGTCTGTGTCATATCGTAAAACCCCCTCCATCTTCGCCTACCCCCCTAAAGTAATAATTGTGTCAAAAACGAATTGCCGCCAGTTTGAAATGCTGCACGTGCTCAGCGCAGTTGTTGTTGATGCAGGCAATCGTAAACAACACCAAAGATAAAACAATTGTTGTTCGTACAAAAAAAGTGCATTAGGCCTTTAAAGCTGACAAAGCATTGGTCGCCAAAGAAACTGAAATATAAGAATCGTATTGCTCAGCTCTTTGACTTGTGGTATGAGCCAAGTTCAATGTGTAGTTTATAAAATTAAAAACCAAGTCATTCCAAGTGGGCTAATACGATAAACATTGACCACCACCCCAACTTGAGGCAGCAACTGCTTTGGAAAATATTTTGTGCTCTCGTTTTCTGTCTACTCATGCACTTGAGCAGACCGGCTATAAGCATTCGCTTGAAATGTCTTAACAATCATGCAGACGGCTGATATTGGGCTAGGCCAAGTCTGTGCACAAGGCGACTAAATAGTTTGTTCACTCGACTTTGCTCAAAAGTTTTACAAGCTTTGAATTGTTTGGCTGGGCAAAATGAGCGATTCACATTGAGCGGTTTAAGAGAGGCTTAAAGTTTCGTATTATTAAAATATTCAGCAATTCTACACAAATTTACTTTGTAAAATACTGATTAAATAATGGATCTTTTTATCGCCTTAATCTAACGTTAAAAATCAGTCACGTTAAGTTAGTTAAATAAACATTTTACTTGCCTTAAAGTTTATATTTGAAATAAGTTTTTGTTGTCTTTTAAAACTTACCTGAATTTATTGACTTTATGCGTGCTTCAGGAAATTGTGAATTATTTAGGAATGAAAAACGACAAACAAAAGTTGATCTTATATTTTTGTGTGATATATTTGAAAGCTGACATTATCTGGTTGATGGGGAGTAGTCTGCGCAGACTTAATTTCTTAGATATTTATGTTCTAAGTAGTATTCAATATTTAAATAATAAAAAGTAGCCAATTTAGACGTAAACCAAGTAGAAAGTCAATTGAAATAAATTTGCTAAGACTGCTCATATCAAAAGTATTTAAAGGGTGCAAAGTGTAGTTTGGTGGAGCACAGGAAATTCAATTGCGATGGGTTATGTGACAGGGCCAACGCAATCGTTGTCCATTTAACGCCCCTGTGACCACTTGACTCATGGCAAGCCATCAAGCAGTAGTCGTGGCATGCCACAGTACATACGTATTGGCAGCGTTGCTCAGCAAGCAGTTAGCAGTTAGCAGTTAGCAGTTAGCTCATTGGAAATGCATAGCAGCAGGCAACAAAGGGAGCCAGCCACATTCCTATAAATACCACTTCACACTGCCTGGCTGCAAGTTTTTCTTATTTCTTTTATCTTTGATTGCAAACTTGAACACGCTACAGAAACGCACACACACAAAAATCCGCACACACACCACACACACAAGCGCTCCTTTAACTCCTGCCTGAAGGAGCCACGGAGTCAAAGTTACAACAACAACAACAACAACAACAGCAACAAAAGTAATAATAAAAAATGATTAAATAAAAATCACAAACCCGTTGCCAGTGCTGCCCATTTTGTTGCCTTTGTGGCTTTGTAGCTTTGTAGCTTGGTCGCTTTGTCGCTCAACTCAACTCTACAAAAGAAATATTTATATATATACATGCTGTACACACACACACACACACACATACCTGAGGATATTTATGCATGTGTATGCATACATACATACATACATACATACACATAAATACATACATACACGTAGAGTCAAGCGCCAAAACGGGTCTCTGTCGTTCCATGTTTCAAAAAGTTGCCCGGCAACATTTTTGCCAGCAGCGCGCGCATGTTGCCAGCAACAAGTTTTGTCGTCTACCTGACACATGTATCAGGCCTCTGCCTCAGTCTTTGTCTCTGTCTATGTGTGTGTGTTTGTGTGTGTTCTTGGTTGTGTGTCTGTGTGAAAGGTGCGCGCTGCTTACCTGCCTCTGTAGCTCTGTGTGTGTGTGTGTGTGTGTGTGTTGGGCATTTCTGAGCATATTTTACGTTTTCCACGTACGTCGGCGGCTTTTGCTTTCTTGAGCGCTCGGCGTCCATTTCAAAAGTCGACAACGTTTGCTGGCGAATGGACGCGATTAACGGATGAATTTCGCCGCCGTCCGTTTCATTTCGGTTCGTTTCGTTTCGTTTCGATATTTCTGTTGTGGTTGTTGTTGTTGTTGTTGCCGTTGTCGTTGTCTTTATTGTTGTTTTTGTTCTCGAACTTAGATCTAGTCGTGCGCTTTGATTTTTCGCTGCACTTCGGCGGCGCCTGTACTTTTTTTTTTGTTTTTGGGAGGGGGGGTTCGAACTTCGTTTGCTGTGGGCCAATTTTGTACGAACGTGCCCCGTTTGCAGTTTGTTTGTCGCGTTTGTCGCGTTTGTTGGCGTTTGTTGGCTGTGTTGTTGTTTTCGTGCTCAAATTGTTTGTCACGCGCGTGTCTCGCGACTTTTCTGTGCTCTCCCCAAAAAGCGACGCAAGCCCATTTTCGGTGCAAACGAAAAATTCGAATTCAAAAGTGTAGTGAAAACCAAAATCATTCATACAAAAAGTGCACAAATTGTTCAACTAATTAACCAAAAAATACTGCAGAAAGAAAAAAAGAAAGAATATAGAAAATACAACAAAATTTGTGACACACACGCACACAAATAATTGCAAAATTGAACGGCACATGCGCAACGCCTGCATTTAGTTTGTGCAACATGTTGTTGCAACAGCCACAGTCACAGCAACAGCAACAGCCACAGTCACAGCCACAGCAACAGCCACAGTCCGCAAATCTGCTGTCGCACTGAGCAAGCAACAGTGAAGGAATAAAAAAAGACCGTCAGCCAGACAACCTCTCACATATTATTTTCGGCTGTGGTTGTTGCTGCTGTTAACATGGATATCGTCGGAGCAGCAACGGGCAATCAGCACGTTCTACCAAACAATCATTATCGCCATGAATCATTGCTGCAACAGGTAAATACGATGATTGTTGTAAAGAGAGTGTCGATTGCCGGCCATAGAAAGCTGTGCTTGTAAATTGAATGCGATGCACCCGAGTCAAGCAATTACCTCAATCGAATTATGAAATTCATATTTGGTGTTCATAATTTAAGCTAAATGCTACATTTTTGTTTGCCAGGCGACCTCAATTCAGTTTCAAAAGGTCAAAAGACTCGGATGAGCTATTATTAAATGATTATAATAAAGATCTGTTTGCGATTTGGTAACAACAACAATCAAAATCGAAACATTAAATTTGTGTTTATTTTTTTGCAATTTGATTTACATATTCCTCTGCTTCATTAGCATTGTGGCGAATTGCTGCAGGGCTTTTGCTTTTGACTCGTCTCATTATCAATTAAATTCTTCATTCTGCTTAAACTGTGAAACTATTCTTAGCCACGCCGCTAGATTATTTAATTATATACACAACAATTAATGAACTCTAAGTTCTCGGCTCAAGTAATTTTGGCTAACCTTCATTGTCAATTGATTAGTCGAAGTTAATCGAAAATCATTGAAATCATTTATTACTTTATTTATGTGGCATTGTCTTATTGAAATCTGCGCCCTGAAATGGTTCTATAAAGGGAAAAGAGCAATATACAATCAGGAAAGGCAAGCAATTCCATATTTATACAACTATGATTTAATCATATTGTAAATAATCAGAAAATACACAAAAAGCACAACTTTTTCACATCTGCAGCTTATAAAATATTTACATTCTCTATTGAAAACAATTGCAAAACTCTCACCTCTTCAGCAAATGTTGAGCATTAGGAGGGGCTTATATGGCACTGAAAAACAAATCAACAACTGCGAAAAACTAAAAACACAAACAACATCGATTCGCGTTGCATTGCAAAAATGTCAAGTTGTGTTTTAACAGCGGTTTTCATTCAAGTGAAACGCTCAAAGGCTTTTATGGCTACTGCAAAAAGCCAAAAGACAACAACAACAACGACGACAACAAATCAACGTGTGGCAACTAATTGAATTTAATGCGACAAATTGTTGAGTCCGGCTAGACAAATGGTAGAGGAGCGCTCAAAGATTTGACATTAACCAGTGATTAGCTGAAGCTATTAATCAAGCAAGATTTCAAAGCAACGATGCCAAAAGTTTGATAATTCCCCTCCCAAAACAAATGATGCACTCTTTTTGGTTGCATGGCCAAGTTTTCTTTTTGCTTTATTGTTTTGTTTTGCTTTTTTCAAGCATCAATCACATTTCACTGATAATATCGTAAACAAGCACGAAACTCCATAAAAACAAAAGCAGCAACAACAACAACAACAGCAGCAGCGAAAAGATGAAAAACCAGCCACTTTGCTTCGCTGCCAATTAACATAAAGTGTATAATTCAACAAATATGCCCAGCACATGCACCATGCTGGGTATAAAGAAATCAAAAAAAAAAAAAAGAAAAAAAAACCAAAACAAGCAACTAAATTATATAAAAAAGGCATTGCAACTAGGCGCATGTGCAGCTGGACTGTCATTAAAAATTTGGCGTTACGGCTTGAGGAGTACGCGGAGCTGCCACGGCTACTGGAGGCGTGCCCCTTGCCAATTGCCCCCTCCCAATCAAAAAACAAAAAAACTTGTACACATAAAATTAATGAAGTTTTGAAAGTGAAACTTTTTGGCGTTGACGTTCCCCAAATTAATGGCTTTTGATAACAATTGTGCTCCTCCGATTAAGTTAGTGCATCACAAAGAAATCACTTTCATGTCGACCAATCACAAAGAGTTTTGTTCACATGTCTGCAAAAATGTTTGATTTGATTTCGATAGCAATCAATGGAAATGATTTATGAAAGCAAAAACCTTTAAAGAATAACAGGAAAACTAATGGCATTTTATTAAAATATATATTGCAAAGCAAAGTGGGGTTTTTTGCTTGTTAAACAAGTATTTTAAAACACATAAAAACTGATTTAAGTCAGTTGATTTAGTTGGTTCACCTTCAGCTCAGCAAATGTTGTTATATTATATCGAAGTATTTACTTAAATAACCTAAAAGACATATAAATTTGAGTTATAAAATAAAAATGGATGATCATCTCAGACACGCCAAAGATTACGCAGTCTTGCAGAGCACCATAAATTTAGAATACAGACTGATGTTTCTAGCTTTATAATGTGGAAATCTGATGTTGATGGTTGATTATGACTAATCGTTAAACAGTTCTTCCAAGCGAGTGTTCTACAGCAGTTATATGATAAATTGGTCCGAGTCTATTTCAAATTTCATCAAGATCTGATCAATATATATATTTATATATATATAGATACGCAAAGCGTAGTAAACTTCCCAGCAGATGTAAGCAGAAACCATGAATTCGATACATTTAATTGTGTACAAAGGAATTAATTGGTATCTAATGAAAGAGCAATACTCTGCTGTGGTCAATTGCTCACGCCTTCGCGCACATAGAAACAGCACAGTAGGGGGAAAATGTGGTTGATTGAGTTTTGGAGTACGTATTACCCCTGGGCCCCTCTGCTGAGACTATTAACTAGAGAAACTTGACATTGCTTGACCAAACTGGGCGCTGCTCGATCGAGCTGGCATTCACTTTTTATCGAGCGCCAATCAATCGACGAAAACAATATTTATATTAAGTAATTCATATGGATAAAAATAATAATATGCCGATCATCAAATTACACTCTTAGCACATTTTGCATTGGGTTTCAACAAAAAATATTCGTCACGAATGATGCTGAATGTATTTGAGCAATTAGTTTGTATGAATAAATGTAGCTATTAAGTTGCAATAATTATAATGAGAATTCTTAGTTTGTTAATAAGACTTTGTCTGAAATACTTTCTGGGAAATATTCTTTGTTCTATTTTACCTATTTTATGATTGTGTCTTTCTCAACATTCGTTTTTTTGCCAAATTTATGAAGACATTTTGGAACACCTTCGCCGCAATTTATGTGCACAAATACGCCACACAAATCCTTTAAACCGATCTCTGAAAGCAAAGAAAAAAGACACACAAAAAACCCGAACTTAAAGCAAAGACAAGCGGAAAGTCACAATAAAAAATCTCTACACATAAAGAAACTGGTTTCACATGCTGCAAGCCATGAAAAAAAAGGTTCGATCTGCTCGAGGAGCAACAAGAATATAACACACAAACACGAATTGTGTGTCTTAATGTCGCCCTAAAAAAATATATATATATATAGATATATAGATATATATATATATATATAAATAAAAAACACATGCCTGCTGCTGAGTAGACTCTCTTCCACTCAAAGATAGACGATTTAAGAGCGCGCACAAAAAGAAACCAACTCATTTTGAAAGAAAGAAAAAGTCTTCAGAATCAAGACAAGTTGTTCAACTGGTTTTTCAATGCGGATCAGATCCAAGAGTGCAGAAGATTTGTAAACCGGCCCCAGGCTCGGCTCGCCCTTTCCTTTCAAACCTCTTCTGCGCCCCCAACATGCCCCACTCCCTTTGGAGACTTGCTACCGCCCGTGAATTGAGCATGTTTCGAGCCAGTCTGTCAGATGCGGGTGTTGGGCACAACAAAAAGTATTCTTGTCTGTCTGCGTGTCTGTCTGTCTGTGTGTTCTGTGTGTGTGTGTTGCCATTCTGCGGCTCACAAGTTCGTTTAACACATTGATTTATATTGGTAATTTAACGCCATTATATTCTGCAGCTGGGTCTGCCGGACTCTCGGATCCGAAAGTTATCTAACAGGCCGTGAACTGCAGCGATCAAACAACAATTGAATGCTGCCTCAGTATCGATTTGGAATCGTTGAGGCAGCCATGCAATGTGCCTTGCTTGCCGCATGAATATATGGCTACGGGGCACATTGGGGTGCATGGAACCCAGCACTGGCAATCATGCTGGGCACGGCCATGAAAGGGAGCTCGACCCGCCGCTCGAGCTGCCGTTCCACGCGCTGGTTGCCATGTTAATCTTCATAATTGTTTGGCATGAAGCATTGATGAAGCCCTTTTGCCCAGAAGCGAGCAGTGCACAAAATGCTTAGCATGACTTGTTCAGTGGCCCATTTGGGGGCGCAATGCCCGATTGAGCTGTAAAATTGTTAATTTAGCTACTGAATTGTGTTCGTCACGTGAGCTTAAATTGCTTCTACTTGTTTTACCCCTTTGTTGGTGGCTTTTTCCTCTCTATTTGTAATTTCCACGGCATGCAATTAACTCGCTGATTGTTTACCCATTTTTTTTCTCTATGCGCTTTTACTTGAATTTGCTTGTTAGTAAAACTGTGATTAACTTTATGATGTGGTTCGTTGTTCATATAAAAAACAAAACACTTTGATTTCTTTATTGCTCACAAAATATCAAAAATCTGTAAAAGCTCTAATTATGAAGAAAATACAATTTAAAAAATATATAATTAAAAGAAGAAAAAAGAACATAAAGATTATCAATAAAGCAATAAAAAGTAAAGCAAAAAATTTATTACGAATTTGTCATTTCTTAAGAAGCTTTTAAACTGAAGCCAACGGAATTAATAGTAAACATTAAATTCATAAACATTTTAAATACCATGAGTTATGAGAAAGCAAACAAGTTTGAGTGTTACAGTTGAGAGAGCAGCACGACTAGCAGATACCCTAGAAGTCTTTAAGTGTGGAATCGGCTGGCTGATATTGGTTTGTTTAGTATTAATTAGAAGGCTATATTTTTACAATTGTATCTTGATTGTTGTCGCAGAGCCCAGCACCATAATTATGAGTATCAAGTGTCAAAGCAAGACTTTTATAAATCGAATAAATGGAATCTACTTGCTTATGTGTATAATGGGAGTTTTCTAACAAATACAGTGACAATAAGATCATTAGTGGCTCAGAGCACCTGCAACATAAACTGAAGTTTTCACCTTCAAATAGCGGTAAGGAAAAAATGTCGTTCGACTTGTGCCACTTCTCAGGTCTAAAGATATTAAACAGCTTTTGCTGCCGCCATTCACAAAATTCACACAATAAGTATTTTTACTGAAACGGGCTTATTAGCAGCGATTTATTAGCATTTTGAAATGGAAATGGAAATCGAAATCTAAAGCGACAATCTTGATTAACTGGAACTGAAGCTGAAGCTGAAACTGAAGCTGAAACTGAAACTGTAATTGAAACTCAAATAGAAACCAGGTCTTGTTAAACAGCTAAAACAAAAGCCAAGCTGTGCGAGCCAGTTTTCAACTGCTGCTGCATAGCTGAATTTAGCTAAATTTACAAGATACAAGATAAAAGATTCGAATACGTGTAAAATGCGTCCAAGCTGCATTTGCTTGCCATTTATTATTATTATTATTTTTTCTTGCTTTTTTTTCCCGCTTTTTGCTGCTGTCCGTCCGACAAAAATGTGGTCGCTGAATGTGACGGCATTTTTCATGTGGCTCCTGAGAGCCACTCAAAAGCCCAGACTTGTTTGCTTACGAAACCGATGACAGGCCACCGGACAAACTACCGGACAGAAACCGAGTCACTGGCACAACAGACACATAAGCCGATGGACAGACAGACGGACAGACAACAACAACAACAACCACCACAATCAATGCGCTTTTA
Organism: Drosophila picticornis; assembly: GCA_035043845.1. Lineage (NCBI taxonomy): Eukaryota > Metazoa > Arthropoda > Insecta > Diptera > Drosophilidae > Drosophila > Drosophila picticornis. The sequence continues at coordinate 10,848,747 of JAWNMR010000362.1, read as the reverse complement.
AGTAGCAGACAAAAGCAGCAAGATTTACAAATTTTCAATGCAATTGATTAGGAAATGAGCTGCAGTCATGCGTTGGATACATTCATGAATAGCTTATTGAATATATATTTATATATATATATATATATATATATAGATACTCGAGCTGTACTTCAATATGCTGTGCTTGTCGAAAGGCATACCGCACCCAGTTAATAAGACACAAATTCCACACAATTGATTCATAAACAAAAAAATGAAGAAAAAAATGAAGAAAAAACAGGTTCTGCGTACCTTCAACAAATATTTGCATAACAGTTTAATATTCTTACTCTTTGCAATATCAATTCGTGTTGCTCGTCGTTCGCATCAAATCAAGCAGAACCAACTGCTGCACATTCCAAAGTTTTACGCCTTTTTATTTTTATTTACTTTTCTTTATATTTTTTTTTTTTATGGTTTACTTTTATTGCCACATTAGACACCTGCCCAATGGCTTTAACTGACAGTTGCTTCAGTCTGTGGTTCACTGCTCATTGCGGTGTTTTTTCTTTCATTTCAAAGAGCCATTTGTTTTTGGCCAGCATTCATTATGGCCATGCTGCTTTGACTCTCGGCCATGATTCATTTTGGCCAATCAGTTGAAGTTGCATTTTGCATTTTCTCAATTTGTATTTACTCATTTTGCATGCTTTGTTTGTTGAAGGCTTTTGTTTAATTTAAATTTCATCCTCGCTCTTTGATTTTGCTACATTTATTTTGCTGTGTTCCCTCAATCAAAAAAAATTCAATTATTTAATTTAATTTCAACTGCAAAAAACTATAGAATTACAACTAGAAGATACAACTATTCCGAGAAGTGTCTGACTCACAAAGAGGCTTAACAATTAAAGTACATCAAAGAAGTTTACTAATGGAGTCAAAGCTTAAAGCTTGGCTTACAGCTCTAAACTGACATTGTCAAAGCTTTTTATGGAAAAGCTCACCAATACCAAATACAAATACAAATGGCTCAGATACAAAGATAGATCTAATATTGCTTGTATTTAAAAAGTATTTAAGATATTTATTTTGGATTTTGACCAAACTTATTTCATCTGAGTGATGTAAAATATATTTATAAACATCTATTTCCTTTGTGCTTTTGAAACAATGAAGACTTTGTTTTTTCTATCGCTTCATTGGGCAATGCCAGTGTTCACACCTTTGAATTATTTTGAAAATCTTTTTTATGTGGTTTTGCGTGGGTCGCTTGCCGCCTTCGTTAATTTTTGTGACACACTTTTCCACTCAAATGTCATAGTTTAATTTGTGGCTTTTTCATGCCTTTGCCAAGCCACATTAAAAAGTAAAAACGAACATTTATCTACGCTTAAGCGTATTGAATGCATTTTATGTGACTTTGCTATATATGAAATCGAAATCAGAAGTCAATTTGCAGTTTTTAGGTTAACATTTTCTCAGTGTGACAACCTTTCACTCTCTTCGCCGGTTAAGCGCATGTGAAAGTTTCTTTTTGAGGGGGGAACCCATTTTATTCTTAAATCCAAAACAAAACAATAACAAAATAAAAAAAAAGAAAAAAAAAGCTAACAAGCAATTTGATATGCAAATCATGCCAGGTCTGAATAAAACATTAGCCAGTCATCTGCCAGAAGAACGCAGACCTTTAACGCAATTTAGCCCAAAACTGAACTGCGAACTCAAATTGATGTTCCCTTATTTATTTGGCTCGTTTTCGCATACTAATTGCGACTGCGACTGCGACTCCTCTGAATTCCACTTTACATTTTACATACATTTGAGCTTATGCTGATTTCTTGCTGGCTGTGACCCTCTTGCGGAGCAACATTTGAATACAATGATTGAATGCCAGCGTTGTTTATGATTCATCGGCTAAACTACAAAAAAATAACAATGTGCTCGAGTTGAGTTTCGAGTCGAAAATACCAACACGAATAATGCCTGAATAGAAAACGCTAAAAGCTGTTGTTTTTTTTTGCTTGTTTTTTTTATTTTATAAGAATTAATTAGCTTTTGATATGGCATACCGCGACCGGATTCTTTAGCTTTTATGTGTTTTCTGTATACTCCTTGACTGTGAAGTTTGTGTTTAATCTTTATTATGATTACTTGAAATGTTTACCATAATAATGTAATTATTTAATTTCGCTTCTGTTTCTTTGCAGGTAAGTTAAGCGTTCCCTTTAACCAAATCGCATGCCCCCGGGGCATATTCGTGAGTATGAAATCTTGAATCGAGCGACGCGATGCCTAATTGGCCTGGCTGTAAGTGCTGGCCATCAATTGGACATGTGCCCCATCAAGGGCCATAATAAGCAAAACTCAATTTTGCGACCAGCTCCACTACGGCTTCACATATGAGCACAAAACAAAAATAGAGCCCACAGTCTGCTCGCTCGGTTAATGGTAGTTTTTCATTTTCCAGTCGAATGGATGGCAACTTTTATGTAACATGGCACTTAATTGCATATCTACTAGATGTATATATGTGAAAGGAATCGCTGAAGCGTCGCTTAACAACAACTTGTCATTTTTTTTTCCGTCTCCCCATCCAATCACATAATGGCTGTCATATTGCCATCAACATGTTATTACACTTTGACAGCAAAGGCACAGGAGAGTATTGCTTGTATCCTTCAATGACTCTATTTCGAAGTCGAATCTTAAAGTTCAGTGCCGCTGGCCTAATGGATAACCTAAGCAAACCGGCAACTTGGATAAACGAAGTCAGTTATGTGTTTAGCCATGCTAATTGCGACCAAATCGTTGTGTGGGCATTTAATGGAGCTGGCGTTGATGTTGTCACATAGTTTACATCAATTACAATGCAGCAGCAAATAATACCATCAATTTTTATGCATATTTGAAGCACTCAGTTTTGCCATTGGTTTTGATCGAGTGCAACAAAGATAATCGCAGTTTAAGCGTGGGTTTCTCTAATGCACCTAAACACTTAGTTTCAAATAGTTGTCTCTCGCCAGTTAAATGCTTGATTAATGGAAAATCGTCAAAGTCGTTTAAATAAATTACTCATGCAAATATCGGCATTAAATTAATTGCCAGTAATAACCCAGATAAAAACTTGTTCGTACAAATTGTTTGATGACTAAAGGCCAAGGGCGAAATGTTGTTTGTATACAGCAGATATGCAATGTTTGCACGGATATTATCCTTACAGCATATTATCCTTCAGCTTACAGCTCCTTTCGTGATCCCCCGAAACAATATTCAACCACTTTTAGTAGCATACTTTTAAGCCCATCTCAAATATATATTTGAAGCCATTTGCATTTACATTGAAGGACAACACTGTTGTTAACTTTTATTATCGACACACGTACGATTTACAAAAAAATCTTTTTATATTTATTTATATATTTACTTTAAATAACTGATTGATTGATAAGCAGCATTGCTGCAAAAACGACTTAATTTTGTGTCACTTTCCAACAAAAAAAAGAAGCAAAATCAAGCGCTGCAATTTGAGTGTTTTGAATAAAAATCTGATTTTGATTTGATTTTGATACTCGCACGTTGGCCAGGACTTGGCATGTTTCTGTGCACTTCACATGTCTGCTTGTCATGTTGCCAGTTTGCTCCCCTTTCCTGCTGCTGTTTGCCATAGAAAATCACACACTCATTTCAAAATGTTTACCTTTGCATAAGAAAACGCGCGCTCGAAAAGTGTTCCGTATCCCGGAGCCTTCATTCCGTTTCCTGTTTACACAAAGCCGTGTTGCCTTCTCGAGCAGGACCCATCATAAAATGGTAGTGCGAGTTGTTTGCTCAGGGCAATGGGAGCATTGTGTGTGTGTTGCTGTGACAAGTGAAAGGATCTCTGTGTGTGTTTGTGTGTTTGTGTGTGCTTGTGGAAACTTGTGAGTTTTTCATTTTGCCAGCCAACTTGCACGACTGCAACTCAACTGGCTTCTAAGGGCAATGGCTGTGAAAGTTATTGACACAGCTTTAAAGTTGCACAAGAGTGTTGCAATAATGTGTTAATACAAACACCACAGAAACAAAGTAGCCACATTAAATCTATAAGCAGATCTACTTATAATTAGCTTGTGTAAAATTCAATTTAAATCCACTTTGAAATCTGCATAAAATCAAAAACATTTTATTAATTATAAAAATAAAAAAAGATTCAAAAAATGTAAACACAAAATTTGAATTAAATTTCAAATTAAAAAGGAGCAATTAAATTGCCACATAGAGTTTTATATGCACATAAAAAATAGAATGTTCCATTCGTATTATATAATTAAAACCAAAACGAATTAAATAGGAAAATATAATAGAAAATAGAAACTGAATTCTCTTTGAATTGAAATCATCTTCAATCTGTTTGAGCTACAATGTCTGCTGCTCTGCCCACTTCAACTGCTTGATTATGGAGCGGGCAACACGATCTGTGGCAGCCCTGCGTCTGTAATCCTAATGGCTTAACTACTGCCACATTGACCTTTAAGAATGATGAGTTGAAAAACGTTACCTACTCGCCTACTTCAGGCCAAACCCATTGTCGCACTTTGTGCCCATGAAATGGAACGGGGAATGCAACATACAAGATGCACATAGATACAAACATGCAGGGCTGTTGTACAGATACAGATACAGATAAGTACTTGAGGGACTTTCCCCTTGCCACTGCACGCATGCGCAGCATAACTCAAACACATGAAACCAAAAATCGACTTTGGGCTTTTTAATTTTCACTCGACTGCACTTGGAAATGTGACCCAACAGCGTCGCCGTCGACGCATGCCTCAGTGCCTCAGTGTGATATGTTTTTTGTTTTTTTTCCTATCTTTACTATTTTTTTTCATGAGTGTGTGTTCTCTTCCCCGTTGCCCAATTTATGAAATCTAGAAATCTAGAGTTTTGTAGTTGAAGCACGTACCACGCACGTCTTCGAAACGGAGAAGAAACAAATGGTCTGAAAAAGGAGAAAGAAAAAAAAACACTCGACACACACTAAAATGGGCATAGACAACCCATTTGAATGCCAACAAATGACCAAAGAGTTATCGACCTACTCCAACTGCCACACACAATCTGATGCTCAGTTCATTTGACTATTGGGTGGCGACACCGATTTATGCAAGGACATTTTGCAGGCATGGCCTTAAACATTAACACGTCGCGCCGGCATAAAACTTGCTAAGATGCTTACCAAATGGGAACTGCAGCAGCCACTCAGACGCCTCATTTGGCGGCAGCATGGCAACATGCAACATTGTGACACATGCCAAGGGACGTGCCCATCGGCGACAATATGCAAATATGCAAATGGAATTATTGAAATTCCCTGCCAAATAGCCTCGTCGCCTCGTCAACGCTATTCCCCAAATAGCAGTTTAGCTCCATGTTTGCTGCATCCTTTTGGCGACTCGTCGCATGTCAAACGTGAGCGACAGGACAACGAAAGCTTATCCTTATTCTGCTTGCCACCATTGCCACACTGGCTGCAATCCCAGTGGTGTCCTTGTGCCATCAAAATAACAGTCTCACGTGCACATTAAGTGCTCCAAATCTGACGGAAGCAAAAAGATTATCTTTGCTGGAATTTGAAACAATTTCAAAACAATCAAATTGTTGGTCATTTAAATGCAATATAAATTGGAGTCAGCACAACCAAAAAATAAAATAAAATTCACTGATAAATAAACTTGAAAAAACTTTATCTACTTTTAAATTAATAAATAAACTTGAAAATAAATATAATACTTGAAAACACCTCATCAACTTTGAAATTAAAATCTTAAATATCAGTTAACAAACTGAGGTGCTGCATGCTTGTTCATAATCACATCTAAGTACAACAGTTTCATGTGAAAGTACATTAGTACTAATAAAAAAATAAACATTTTATTGCAGCATAATAAACAATTAGGCATAGTTAAAAGTCATCAACTTTCGCAGAGCGAATAAATAAATACGAGTGAGAAGTGTTGGCGCTGAGGCAACACTTGCAATTGGGATTGATGCCTGTTGTAATTAATTATACACTAAAATTAACGTTAAATAGAGTTTTGCTTATTTATCGGAAAAATGTTTAACTCTGCCTTGCATACAAATCTGAATCAGTTTAAAGATATTTCCTCAAGTGTGTTTACAAAAATAAATTTCATTTATTTTCCCCCCATTTTCCTCGCAGTGTATATCATAGTCGAAAACTTGTGAATTCGACTATGGAAAGAAGACTTGTTATTTTCTACAGTTTGATAGATGGGAGGGAAAAAACATTCGCACACAAATGTTAACGCTTGATTGCATTTTGGTGTTGCATGCAGCAAAGTCAATTGTTTAGCGATTTGGTCTGCATGGCAACAGTCGCAGCCCCAGTGGTGTGTGGAACGTGTTGCACAGATTGTAATCCACGTCTGTGCCTGTCTAGACATGCTCATGTCTATGCCTGCTACCTGCACTGGCAGAGGCCAGGGTTGCCCCTAGGCTGAAAGACCTTCTTTTTTTTTGTTGTTGTGGAATTGCTGTCACTGCCATTACCTGAGGCGTCTCCTTGAAAATGCCTGGGAAATGCGTACAGCACCCAGAAACGAAATAGATTAAAAAATCATTAGAATGTTGATAAATTGCATTGCATCCAAACACAGACGCAGACCAAATTGGGTAAAGCACTGCAGGAGGTGTTTAGCAAATTAAACAGATCACTTAAGGCACTCCTATCTCGAATGCGGTCTTCATTTGATTAGGAATTCGATTTGGGGACTCACCTCACACATTTTAGACATGGTTAGATGAACTGGCTAAGTGTGTATGGCCCTTAAAAAATAAACTAAACTTGGTAATATGCACACAGCCCAATAATTACGAGTCTTACGAGTCCCTGCAGCTCATTAATAAAATGCAATGATAATCAAGTCTGATATGTCTGATATGGAATTTTGAGAGTTTTTACAGAAATATATTTTATATTCTTATAACCCTCAACGCCAATTCCTGCATCCATAATTTCTGTTAAAAAAACATTCCAATTTTTATTGATGTATTCTGTTTGCCGAAAGAATTTTGTAGTTGTTCGTTCGACCAGTAAATTGAATATCCATTAATGCAATTCAATATCCAAAATTTCCAGCATATTTGCCCTTTGTCTTGTTGTGTGTGTGTTGGGTGTGTGTTTGTATCTGGGCATTGTTATTATATTTGGCACGAAAACAAACGTTTTGGCAAACCCTCATTTCACACCCGAATAGAACAACTAAAATGACAACGACAACAACAACAACGACAACAACAACATCAACAACAACTGTGTACATACAAGAATAAAATGAATTTCTAGTTTATAGCAATTCCAGACAGTCTCGGTATAGTTCGGCATTGTTAGCATAATAGTTGGAATTGGTATAGGAAATGGCATCGACAACGGAGTCGTTTACATTTTAAATAAAAAAAAAAAGAAAAAAAGAAAAACAGCTTCGACATTGTTGATGGAGTAGCTCCATTTGGGAGTGGCAACTGCCTTCACGATTTGCTTTTCACATTTTGCATAAATATGCGCGCTTTTGTCAGTTGCAGTCGCAGTCGACTTCGCAGTCGCAGTTGCTGTCAACGATAACTGCACTGATGACAACGGTGGTGATGCGTTGACGGCAACACAGCCCAAGCTATGTAAATGAATATCTGTGCATGAAATATGTATAAGTAAATACACACATACATACATACTTACATACATACATACTTACATACACCGTGACACTCTTCAAGCATTGTCTTCAATTCATGAAAGTTTCTGCATATTAAGCATATTTTCATTTGGCGTTTAGAATTTAATTCATGGAATATTTCGCAGCTCACTTCACAGCACAACAACAACAACTTCAAATATACACACATTCACACACACACACACACACACACACACACACACACACACTGCAAGTGCAATTGCTGTTGGTGTTCTCTTATTCTGTAATGGAGATCTTCGCCTGTTTGTCACTTAAAGCGTTTAATAAGCACTTGATTGAATTAATATGTCAAGTCGCTGCCATTGTGCGACTGCTGCTTGATCCGGGTTGGCAGCGTTTAATTGAATTGAAGTTGCCATTTGATGCTCCTCAAGCTGTGAACTTTTCAACTTTTGCTGCGTCAAGTGCAGGCATGTAAGCAATGCAATCACTGATATTATCCGTCTTTCCTAGATGCAGTCTCATAAGTAGTTTAATGCCACAGTACATTTACATCCACATTCTCATTCATATTTACATAGATAAATGCAATCCACGATTCATAAATTTAAAATCTGCATTTCAATCACGTTGCATTCAAGTTTAAATTGCATCTTCAATGCATAAATCCATTGATCTTTATTACACTTTATGATGAAATTCTTTATTCCATATCCAAAGAGGAAGCACAAAAAATGTCTGCCTATTTCAAATTCACAAGGAACTCTGCATACCCACATACACACAAACATATACAGCTAATGCCCTGTGAATTTGAAACTCGTAAATACGTTCCACGGCGATAGGTTCCACGGCCGTGTTATGCAGACAATCTGTAAATCTCTTTCGTGCACACTTTTATCAAATATTGCTATTTACTTTTGACGGTTTGTTTACATTTTTGTCTTCGCTGCCGCTTTCCGGCCTCAATGAGCCGACAGCGAGTCCAACAAATTCACACATACACACCCAATACCTTCCACAATCGCACACACACACACACACAGCCACAACTGCAACTACAACTACAGATAGGGCACTAACAACTTCACACATACGTGTCGAGCTGCTACTGCACACCGCTTGCTCGTTCGCTCGCTTGCTTTGTCTGCCTACTTGCTTGGCTGCCTGCCTACTTCTGTGTGTGTGTGTCTTTATTCGCTTGTTTGTTTTGTGCTGTGCCTTCATCATCTGCGTCGTTGTCGTCGTTTGCTTCGGTTCTCTCTCCGGTTTTTGTTGGATCTTGTGACTGGTGTGGACGGCGTGGAACTGCCATCCACAATTGTAAAATAGTTTCGAAGCGTGTTTCAAGCCGTCAACGTCAACGGTTGTGGCGAGCGGACTGCGACGGCGCAAGCGACCACAACGACGGCGAAGTGTCTTTTGCGATACTCGCACGAATATTGCTGACTACAGACACAACTACAGCAACCTCTGTGCAAATGTAAAATGTTAATTAATTGGCCAGCTGCCCAAATAGCACTCCCAGCAATTTCAATGAAATACAACACAACAATTCAAACACTAATCGAAAGCTAAAGCTCAACTGATTAGTCAGTGCAGCGTGGCAGCGTTGCAGCGTTGCATCAAATAATCGGTGTCCAGTGAAGCGTGCAGCTGCCAGGCGCGAGCATTTCACTTTCGGTGCATCCAACAGATATATTTGCGCTCCAAATCTGCAGCTGTTCGGTCATTGGCTTTTTTCGCGCTCTGCTCTGCTCAGCTCTGCTTTGCTCTGCTCAGCTCTGCTCTGCTCTGCTCTGCTATTGTAGTAGCATCATACCTTTGTGGACAATGCAATTGCATTCATCAATTCAGTTGAAGTTGTGCCAAATGCGATCAGCTTGTGAAGTCTCTTAAAGTGCGTGCGTTAAGCAATTAGCATGTTAATTCGTGCGTGTGTTCGTGTTTGTGTTAGTGTGTTAATTAAAGCCACATTGGCTGGCTGGTCACAGTCAAAACAACACCCCTTAATACCAAATACCAAAACCATTACTATATGTTAAACAGCTAACAAAAAAAAAAAAAAAAATAATAAAAATATATATAAATAAAAATCCCAAACAAACAATAACAACAAACACGTTTTGTATCCGTGCGCTACCGGATGACGCGTATTGAGATATTTGCCATACAAATAAATACAAATATAATATGCAAATCCACATCGCCGGTCGCCATATGTTGCTCAAAATTCCTCAACAAATTTGTTGTTTGATTGGAACTAGCTGCAGCGCTAGTCTCAAGTTTATTTATAAATCATTAGCTCAGCACCAAAGTGCAGGCAATTATACAACACTGATTTTTGCTCTTTGCTTCCTTACCTGTCCCAGTACTTCATGTAAATAACAATTGAAAGTGACATCAGCTCCAGCTCCAGCTCCAGCTTCAATTTCAATTCGAATTGATATTTTTTCTTCATTTTTTTTTTTTTTTGTATTTACTTTTATCTTGCTACCACAATTTGTTCATTATTTATGCATACAATATTTTTTTTGCTTTGGTTTCTCGTATCTTCAAGTGCCTAATTGCGTGTATTCATAGCTGGGCTGGTATTGTTGGGCAAACAAGTGAAAATCCAAACAAATATGTCATACAGTTGAATTTAATGCCAAACTTAATTGCTTTGACTGGCTCAAAGTGCGTATGAGAAACATTTTCATTATAAAAAAGAAACAGAAAAAACATCATCACACGACGACAATGAAATTTCCGGATTATGTGCCAAACAACATGTTGGTAAGCAGCAACAACAACAAGTGTTTACACCGAATATTTTTAAGCAAACCGACTGCCGACTGCTTTTCTGGGGATTTTCCTTATAATTGTGGTCGTTAGGCAGCGTCAAATGCTCCATAAATCAAGGTGTTGCCACTTAAATTATGAACACAAATCCAAGCAATGCCCCCAAATCAACCATTTGAGTTCTGCTTGCGAAGGTTGAGTTACATAAAAGTGCTTGAAACTGGTCGAAGCCCCCTTTAAAATTACGACAAAAATTTGAAATGAAGCTAAAAGTGGTTTTAATTTATTTACTAAGCTGCCGACTAATGTGAACTTGAGATAATGATTCTTATCTCTGATTAAACATTAGCTCATTATGCAATGCAATAAAGCAGATATTATTATGATTATTATGAATGGTTTTTGCTTGCTTTGTTCTGCTAGAAATCTATTTTTCTGGGCTTGAATTAATCTGAAAAAAAAAACAAAGCTTAAATTATAAAGAGATTTGGGGCAGCTTATTGTTTAAGCTGTCTTCTTTTCTCGTATTAAATTCATGAGAAAGACTGAGATTTAGAGTTGGAAAGAGACAGTTTGCTCTCATCTCTAACTAAACAAATTCAGATCACTTTGATTAGATTTTCAACAGCAGTTCAGATCTGAACACATTACACATTTGAAATGTAGTTCGACTATCTTTCTATATTCTGGATATCCTATTTAAGATTTAATTGTTACACAATTGAGTGTTTGTCGGTGAGTTTGGCAACTCAACAAAATGCCAGCTTTCCATTCTGGAAACATTCTCTTAAGAATAGTTTCCCGAGACTTACCTTTTCCAGTCGCTGCACACTTTTTTGTGTCTTTAGCAATTTTATGCATACGCGGATAAGTCATAAATTGTGGACGTCTCATTAGAGCTGTGTTTTCACTCGACACGCATGCCATATATGAATAATAAATTACATTCAAAATACCCATACTCATGCCCCCCCTAAGGGAGATGCGAGCATGAACAGAACTACAAAGAAAGTATGATTTCCAACTCCAGCTCCAACTCCACTCCCCCGTTGCGATTTCCGCACGCATTCATTTTGGAGCACATCATTAAACTTCAGACTAATTTCAGTTGCAATTAAGTTAATTATAATTTTATCGCCTAGCCCCGCTTGCAACGGATCTCGGTGCGAGTACCTGCCACAAAATTCATACAGTAAATCTTTTAATATTTTTTTTGATGTTGTTGTTGGTTATCAGAGAAGCGAAGCATAAACTTTTAATGCAAAGACAGAGGAACATTTTAGAGACTAACTAAAAACAAAACAAATGTCTTATGCTAATTTTAGGATGTGTGACCCCGTTCGAGTAGAGTTGAGCATTGGGAGATTGCAACCAATTTCTACACCTGCAACAAAATTCATATATGTATATATATATATATATATAAATAAACATAAATATTTATAACTTTTAATGACGCCCACGCGCAAGCGCCTGACTGAGCCCATCTAATTCTTTTGTGTTTGTTGTTAATTTGGCTTATGGCCTAAAGTTGCTTAGTCTTATTTATATTTTCATTTAGCCACACGTCTCGCACACAGCCCACGTGAAATTATAATATTTATATATATATATATATATATATTTGTAGTCTGTGCTTTTCTGTTGATTTCGAAATTGGATGCGTCTCGACTGCTCGAAAAGCTATTTATTTCTCCATGTGTATTTCTGGCGCCCACCTCAAAGTCTTGCTGGATTGGGGATTGGCACTCAGACGTGGAAATTGAGTGCAGCGATTGCTGCATGGGGCAACAACTACAGCAGCGGATTTTGTTTTAATTGATTTATTATCGTAATATTGGATTGAGATCTAATTGGGCACAAAGTTCCACACTCACTGCTGGACTCGAGGGTTCAGCTTCGCATATCGAATCAAACTAAAAAATATATAAATAAAATAGGATGCCACCCGCTGTGAGTGTAAATGGAATAAACAATTTCGAGTTGTGTAGCTAAAATCAATTAATTCCTAATGACCGTTGGCTGTAATATGTTTTAACGAAATACTTACATGCCAAATGAGTGTTGAACTGAGTGTGTTACATGAGTGTTTCAGTGCATTTGTTAATACTCACAGACAATTTCAAGCCGAGGGAAAGTCAAGAACTATTTGTATTAGTATATAATAATTGTAATTGCTATTAATGATACGGTAATTATTATGTCTAGCTATAATCAATGTATTCCGGCAAATCATGTGAACAACTTTTGCTGCAAGACAAAGCGAGAGTTGAATGAAAAAAATAAATAAATAGTCAACTGGTTATAGGAATTTTTTAGGAAAGAGAATAGATTTCTGTTTGACAACCTGTAAAATACTCTATTCTATTCGCTTTTTGCCTCACTCACGAATCATATCATAAAGCAGCCTTTTTAGCCATTTTTTTATTACCCATAAAAACTGCAGGGCATAAAATTGAGTAGTTTATGTTGGCGTTCATTTGTTCAAGTTCGAGCTGCAGTTGAGCAAGTGTATGTAAATTGTAAAACGGAAGTCACATTTGTGCACTTCCGCCTCGTAAACATATTTTGGTCGCATCGCTGGGCGGCCATCCTTAAACAATTTCAATTAAAATATATTGAAATAAATTGAAGAAAAAAACGGAGAGAGAGAGGGAGAGAGGAATAGAGTTGTGTTCCTCATTTCTCGTTTGCATGCATGAAAAATATATATTTTTTTTTGTATTTTTATTATTATTATTACAATACCTTTACAATGGCCTATGTCTAATTTTGTTGTTTCTGTTTGCCGCGCTTGCAGGGCGACCGCACCACATGGGAGTATCACACAGTTTCGGTGACTCGGGTGCCCGGCTACGGGTTTGGCATTGCCGTTTCCGGTGGACGTGATAATCCCCACTTTGCCAACGGAGATCCCTCGATAGCAGTCAGCGATGTGCTCAAAGGTGGACCAGCCGAGGATCGTTTGCAGTAAGTACAAACACTATCTAGATACACACCCAAAACCCAAACTACTAGCGACCCTCAACAATCGACTAAATAATACTTGAGGAGGTCCATCAGCTGGCGATAATTGTATGCATGATTCTGTTGTGTTGTCAGCTGTTGTCGCTGTTGTCTGACACTGGCAGAGCAGGAAATTAATTGTTGTGTTTGAAAACCGTTCAACAAGCTGTTTTCTTCGCTTCAAATGTGCCCCCATTTGTTGCACTCTCGTTTGCTCTTGATCCATTGTTTTGCATAAGCAAATAAACGCAAACTTTGCATTTCACATTCGTAAAGTGCTTATTTTAATTTGTAAATCGAAAGCAGCTCAAGCTTATGTTTTTCCTCTTAAGATTAAAGTACTTTTTTTTCTTCTCATATTTGTTATTCGAATTTACATCATTTTGGTGGTGTACTTCAAAATTGCTTTCAAATATAAATTTAAATAGTTTAATTTTGATTTGGATTTAAATCTGCGATTTTTTAGATTGATGACTACACCTTAAGTCTGAGATCATTTAAAATTATTAATCAACATTGTACAGCTGTAAATAATTTAATTTTTAATTGCTTTGCAAATCTTTGTTGAAAGTATAATTAAACGCTAACAGAAAATCTTTCGAAATCAACTTTTTCATAGGTACAACATTTATGATGGGACTTAATATTGGAAAAGTTACGAACGAATTAAAAACAATTTTGAGTACCTTTTATTTTTTTGTATAGTTTTTCGTATAAAATAAGCAGATTATGGTTTTAATGGTATCAATATAATATCGTAAATTGATTTATAGTCCTAAAATAAGCTTTCCTTAGCTTTTTTCCCATGAATGATCGCCGAATCTTTACACACACTCTCTCTCTCTCTCTCTGTCTTTCTCTTTCTTTCTCTTTCTCATATGATATGCTTAGCATGCTGTGGCAAGCTTGAGTTCATAAGTCCCACAATTGACAGCAATTCTGACATCGTTAATCTTGTGCTGAGTACTTTAAATAACACCCGAAGAAATTACAAAACAAAAATCAATTGTAAACGCTTCAAAAATTTTCAGATCACGTATTGGAGCCTTCGAATAATTAAACCAACGCCTTCCGACTACATTTTGGCGGCTGGGATGGGGTTTGCCTATAGTTGCTGCGCTGTGTAGCTGTGTACCTTGTCCTATGTGTGTGTTAGTGTGTGTGTGTTAGTATGTGTGTGTGTCGATAATAAAAATTCCAAAGCGTTTTTCAAAAGACGACGCGACGCAGGCAGACACAGGGCAAACAGGGCAGAGCAGAGCGGCGCATTGGCATCTCCTCTATATTCGTGCTTGTGTGATTAAAAACTTGTCATAATCTTTTTTCTTCAGAAACTATTTACACAGCAGCAGCAGCGGCAGCGGCAGCGGCATCGGCTGCAGCAGACGCCGACAATAATTTAAGTTTGTCTACCTGCACCAGCTGCAATTGCTGCAATTTCAAAGCAGAAGAAAAAAACACAAATCCCGAGAATAGAGCTGAGGAAACATATTTGTGTGCGGCGGCGACAAGTGTAAATTAGCAGCGTATAAAAGGCCGCAGCAGACTTTGCCGGCCGGCTGTGAAAAAGAAGAAGAAGAAGAAAAAAACACACACACACAAAAAAATATATGATGAAAGCTAGAGCCGAAGTTTCACTGTTATTCCAGCTGGAATGTTTGCCCAGCACATAGCACTGCTTACAACTTCTTCTTCTTCGTCTTCGTCATCTTCTTCTTCTGTATTCCACATTGCTTGCCGCATTTTTGACCAGCTTAATTGCTAAGCCGCTGCATTCTTGTCAACGGAAAGTAAAACGTGGCACAGATCCTCCAGCAGCTCCTCAGTGCCTCCCTCTTCATGCGCACTTGGACATGTTAATAATGCCGACGCAGACATGCAATTTTCATCATTATCAATATCAGTTGTCTGCACACAGATACACACACACACACACATACATAGATAGACATAGCCATAGACATAATTCGTCATGTGCTATTTCATTTGTAGTTTATTTTTACTTTTCTACGCGTCATCCTCTTACGTTCCGGTCCGTTCCAAGAACAGTTTGCAACTTTGTTGGCACTTGTATTGTGCTGGGCACACAATGGAAGTAACGAACATCTAAATATATATTTATATATCTTTAGATGTGTGTTTGTTGTTGCAGGCTCAGGTATGCGCAGTTATTGTTCCGCAGAAGCTGCTTAGATGCCCAACTCTCTCCCTCTCTCCCCCTCTCTCTCTCTCTCTTGTTGATCTCTCCACGGATCATTTGTCGTCTTATTCTAGACAAAGCCGTGTCTAGTCCATATTAGGCACAGAGAACTGTCTGTTTATTAGAGTCTGACTTCGATCCGATCGTAACCTGATTTCTCTATATATTCTACACTTGGCCACTTGGCCACTTGCAGCTCAATCTCTGCCGTGTCTTAATTATAGCTGCTGTCGATGATTGGTTTAATGACCCATTCCGATTGGTTGCTGCCTCGACAAGGCCGCCTTCTAATGACCTGCATAAGTACAGATTTATCAATATCGAAAGCCAGTCTCGACTTCAACTAAGTCCAAAGACTCTAAATGGATTTAGTTCAGGCGCCTGCAGCAAATGCAAATATTTATTTAGAATTGTGCATTATTTTATATCTTAAATTATAAGTTGAGTAAGCAATCAATTTATCCATTAAATTTGACAACATTATTTATTATTATTACGTAGATTAATGGATATACATTTATCTCTAATTTAAAAGTGAATAATTAAATGTTCTCTGTTTTGCTTTACAAGTTGAAAATTACTATCAAAGTGCGAATAAATAAATGCGCTAATTCAAATTAATTAAATTAAATCCTAAATTCAAATTATATTTTATTTTTAGGTGTTAATTAAGAGTTTAATTTTCTAAGATAATAATTATTGTGTTAATGATCTAGTTTAAACTATTTTGATTGTTTTGACTTGTTTTATTGTTATTTAAACTGATAAATGCGTTTTAGTGATTTCACAAATTGTATTATTTAAAAAATATACTTTTACTTAGCTGAAATTGAAACCAGAAACCATCATCAGCCAACACTTTCAGCATTTAATTTACAAACATTTATTTAAACTTAATGTTTATGAATGTTAGTGTTGAAGATGTCAAAAGAATGTTTTAGATTAACGAAACGTGCTTAAAGTTTGAAGAACGACTTGCCGTGGTTTATTGTGAATATTTTTTTTTTATTCATTTAAATGCATTTACCTTGCTCGATTCTAACTGCTTTCCTTCTCTGTGTGTTTTGCAACTTGCAGTGTAAATGATCGCATCATCACAGTGAATGGCGTCTCGCTGGAGAACGTGGAGTATGCGACTGCTGTGCAGGTGTTGCGCGACAGCGGCAATACGGTCACACTGGTGGTGAAGCGACGCGTGCCACTGAATGTGGCAACAGCAGCAGCAGCAGCAGCAGCAGCGGCAGCAGCAGCCGCAACAAATCCCGCACAGCACCAGCACTCGCATTCGCACAGCATGAGCTCGATGGGATTGGGATTGAGCAATGGCAATGTTGGCGTGGCCAACAGCCAGGCGCCCAGCGCCGCCATGTCCAGCATGAGTCAGCCCAATTCGTTGAACTCCTCGCTGGTGCAGACGACGTCGGGTGTGGCGGGTGGTGGTGTGGTTGGCGGCGTTGCACAGCCGATTAAGGTAACCCTGACCAAGGGCAGCAAGAAGGATGACTATGGCATTGTGCTGGGCTGTCGCCTGTTCGTCAAGGAGATCTCGACGAAGGCACGGGATCAGCTGACCGCCAATGGATATTCGCTGCAGGAGGGCGACATCATAACCCGCATCCACAACACCAACTGTGCGGACACGATGAGCCTCAAGGAGGCCAAGAAGATCATCGATGGCTGCAAGGAGCGTTTGAATCTTGTCGTGCTACGCGACATCACCAATCAGGCCGCATCGACGCTCAGTCAACTGAACAATTCCGGACATCATCATCATCTGCAGCAGCAGCAGCAGGCGGCCAATTCGAATCTGTATGCGACGCATCAGGCGCAGGTCTCCAGTTGCAGCAACAATCTGGACGATGCCTATCTGCCCGGTGGTGCAGCCTACTCCTCCCAGAATCTCTATGTGCAGCCGCCGACGCGCACCTCGAACGGACCCAGCAGCGTCAGTGGGCTGAATGGCCTCAGCGAGGAGAAGAGTAATCTGACGCCCCGGGGACGTTCTCGTGGTCCGCTCATGGATGGTGTCTCGCTGCAGCAGCTCGATCGCCCCGTTACGCCCACAACAAATGGGGGCGGGGGACGTGGGCGGATCGATGAGCCACCGAGGCCACCGCCACCCCGTGCCGCCCAGGAGGATTTTTACAGCTCACGACGGCAGCTGTACGAGGAGCGTCAGAGTGCCGAGCCCCGTTTCATCTCATTCCAAAAGGAGGGCAGTGTTGGCATCCGGCTGACCGGTGGCAACGAGGCAGGCATCTTTGTGACGGCGGTGCAGCCGGGTTCGCCGGCATCGCTGCAGGGCCTGATGCCCGGCGATAAGATACTCAAGGTCAACGACATGGATATGCATGGCGTGACACGGGAGGAGGCGGTGCTGTTTCTGCTCAGTCTACAGGATCGCATCGATCTGATTGTGCAGTACTGCAAGGAGGAGTACGACGAGGTGGTGACCAATCAGCGCGGCGACTCCTTCCACATCAAGACGCACTTCCACTGCGACAATCCGTCCAAGGGCGAGATGGCCTTCAAGGCCGGCGATGTTTTCCGTGTGATCGATACGCTGCACAATGGCGTCGTTGGCTCCTGGCAGGTGCTAAAGATCGGACGTGGCCACCAGGAAATGCAGCGCGGCGTCATCCCAAACAAATCACGTGCCGAGGAACTGGCCACGGCTCAGTTCAATGCCACCAAAAAGGAAATGAATGCCAACGAATCACGCGGCAATTTCTTCAGACGTCGACGGTAAGTCCTCAAATGATCAACAAACTAAATTGTTTGGAAAACTACGATATCTGTTTATACTATATGCCATATATCTGATTAATTAATTTACTAAAAATAGAAAGCCAAGTTTCTTAAAGTTACAAAATTTTGTAATTTATTTTGAAACGGATAATCTCTATTAGGAAATGGTAATGCCCTCTGCGAAGATATCAGCCAAAAGACTTTTCCAACCCTGAACTCTAATAAAGAACTAGAAAATATAACATTATGAAGATTTATCATAAAACGTGACTTCAGCTCTTCAGTAGACGCTTCATTAGCTGTGATTTCTTAAAGACCTTGAAGCAAAAAAAAAAAGAGCACAAGAAATGACATTCAGACGGACATGACTAAACAGCTTTAGCACATCGTCTATATAGCATTTTTTCAATTATTTACCGGAACAGTGATAAACTCTACTAGAAACATTTTAATACCCTGTACAAGTCTAGTCAATTGACTCTTTCAACTAGAAGCTAACGTTTCTCTTCCCTGTCTCTGTGAACAGATCGACGCATCGTCGCTCGAAGAGCCTCTCGCGTGAAAACTGGGATGATGTCGTCTTCTCGGACAGCATATCAAAGTTTCCGGCGTACGAGCGAGTTGTGCTGCGTCATCCCGGCTTTGTGCGTCCTTTGGTGCTGTTTGGACCCGTCTCTGATCTGGCGCGAGAGAAACTGGCCAAAGACTATCCGGACAAGTTTTGCACGCCGCTGCAGGACGATGACAAGACTAGCAATGGGAATGTGAGCAGCACAGCCAGCGCCACAGCCACAGGCGGTGCTGCTGCTGGTGGTGCAGGTGGCAAATGCCGCATTGTGCGACTCTCCCACATACGCGACATAATGGATCGGGGCAAGCATGCGCTGCTGGATATAACGCCCAATGCGGTGGATAGGCTCAACTATGCACAATTCTATCCCATTGTCATATTCCTGAAGACGGACAGCAAGCACGTGATTAAGCAGCTGCGACACGGTCTGCCCAAGTCAGCGCACAAGAGCTCCAAGAAGCTGCTGGAGCAGTGCCAGAAACTGGATCGCGTCTGGTCGCACATCTTCAGCACACAGATTGTGCTCAACGACGAGGAGTCCTGGTATCGCAAACTGCGCGACTCCATCGATCTGCAGCAGAGCGGCGCCGTCTGGATGTCCGAATCCAAGGTGAGTCCGATGTGCACCACTTCTCTGCCACACTTTTTATATATCTATCAATACTCAAGACAGGCACACAACTTGCCGTTGTCGTCGTCTTCTGTTTCGTAGCTAGTCTTTAAGTCTGTGCAAACATTTTCAGTAGCATTCATAGTATCGATGTCAATGTCGATGTTGTCGTTGTCGTGAGTCTCTCTAATAATAATAATAATAATAATAATAATAATAATAATAATAACGTGTGTTAACTTGTCGACGATGCGTTCTTGGTGATGGGCCTGATCAAATCAAATTAAACATTGCTTTTTTTACCTCAATCATTGTTCATCTGATTGACTGACTCAACTGTTGATAAAGTTCATAATTTTATGTTTAGATAAGCAGTAAAAAAGAAAAAAGTGCTTACTTTAATTACTACAAATATTCAACTTAAACAAAATAAATATTTTTTGCAATCTGATAAAAAAAAAGCTAAGATTTGGAACCGAACTTAGATCATATGGAATTTAAAATGAACAAGTCTTAAAATTATCAAAAAAATCAATTTGAGAATAAATAAATTAGAGAAATACGACAAGGTGCCAGGTGCCACACAAAGTTTATAATTTCCGAGTAAATCCTGTACGCCTCCACTTTAAACCTGAATCCAAATTGAACTTGAACTCTACATTCACTAATTAATTTCGTTTAATTTAAAAGTAACTCTTTAATTCTTAGTCTACAAAACTGGTTATGGTCAATATTCTAATTTTATTTTCTAACCTTTTTTTTCCCTCTTGAAACACACACACACACTTACATACACACACATACATACATACACATTTACCCAACCGAAACATAAAACTAAATTCTTAACTCATTTTAAATGGGAAGCAGCTTCCCGAATCCCCAACCGAAATGCTATTCCCACCTTATATTGCACAACCCTGCAAGTTGTCATGCTGCCGTCCCACATCGGTCTCCGTGCCGCGCTACAATGCGACGCGTCTGCGACGCAATTCCTTTTCGTTAATGCCCCTTAATGATAGCACGCTAACACCGCCGCCACGCCCACCGCCCATACAGTATGAGCCAAGCGTCCCCTATAAGCGGGAGCAACAGCAACAGCAACAGCAGCAGCAGCAGCAATTGCAACTGCAAATGCAATCGCGCAGTCGGCAATCATTCAACATGGTGCCCATACTGAAGCCCGCCTCCTCCATGCCGGGCAGCAATAATCATCTGCTCGACGGCGGCTGTGGCATCGATAGCGTTGCTTGCGACGAGGATGCCACCTCGCAGTACCACAGCTCGCAGCCCAATCTGTTGAGCAACAACAGCAACAGCTATCTGTATCTGCACAGCAATGTGCCACCGTCTGCGAATGGGTTGCACACGGAGCGTGGCTATCGCACTCCGGCTGCAACATCGGGTCGTCGAGCCGTCTCCATTGAGCGACGAACGACGCCGTACTACTACCACGAGCTGTTGCAGAAGAACGTCTTCGATTCGAGTCTGAATCTGCTGCAGGACAAGGAGAAGAACAGCAATGTTAAGCTGGTGGAGGCGGCCGGCGGCACCAAACAGCTGCCATCTGCCGCTGCGGCTGGTGGCAAGCAGGGCACCACGACACCCATTGCCAAGCCACAGCAGCGATTGCTGGGTGCAAAATTGGGCAATGCCTATGGCAGTTATGCCTCGACCAGCGATTTGCTGAGCAATGGCAGCAACAACAACAACAGCAGCAGTGCCGGCACCTTGATCGATGATGGGTCGGGGGATGAGGGGGGCTTCAGGGGTACTGCGACAGCGGCAAATAGATCTTTCAACTTGGCCTTCAATAATCTATCCAATCAGATTGCCAATTTGAATAACCTGACCAATGGCAGCAGCAGCAACAACAATAGCAGCATCCACAACAACAGCAACAACAATAATAACAATAACAATGCTGATTCCAACAACAATGTGGGCCGCAACAGCAGCGAGTGCATTGCATGAGAATCGTTGTTAATTTAGTTGCAAGTCCAAAAATTGCATGTAGTCGTTGCTCCTATCGTAAATCGAAAATAATAACAATAATGCTGATTTGCTGTGTGTTTTTTATGTACATATTTATGTTATTATTGTGTGTGTAGTTAACAAGCATGTAGAACTCGAAATCAATTCATTCACCACTCGTCGAGCTGTTACTCGTTACTCTCAAGCCGAAGGCAAAAGCAACGAGTGCTGCTCCCGTAACCCACTCACAAGAATATCTACACATTACATAGTTAATATTAATACATATCTCATATCTACTCGTATCTAGTTGTAAGTCTACAATGCAAAAAGATTTCCTCACTTTCGCAGCTAGAGTGAAGTATTTGTTTTTGCTATACAAAAAAAAAAAAAAAAAAAATACAATTTGATATCAAGTTGCTAACTAAATGTTTATCGTTTTCATTTGTTTCTTTTATTTACATACAACAAAATATATACAAAAAAAAAAAAAATTATACAAAAAACCATACATCATCATGGTCATTTCCTGCTTAATCATCCCGTTAAAACACGATGCATATTAATCAACAATTATCAAACAATTACCCAAAATCCTCAAAAAACACAACACGCCATAATTATCAAAAACCAAATAACGAAATACTCAAACAAATTGTCCTCGTCCAAAACTAAAAATTATATCTAAACAAACCAAAAAAAAAAACTATATTGTGTTCGTCCAAAACAAAAAACATTATTATGTATTCAATATGCTTGGCATTCGAACGAATTTCAATCGAACCTATCAATCATATTACTTGTGATGTTTCACTTACGTTTCTTGTTGCTGTTTTACAATCAAAAAAAAAAAAAAAACAAAAAAACAAAAAAAAAAACACGTTGGTTGCTCTTTCCCGATAACCGATAACCGATTACAATTTAAAATTTTGCTCCCGCGCTAAATTCGAATATCGCTAATAACAAACGCAAACGCAAACCAAATAAATTCAATTAACTTGCCTCTGCTGCTAACGAACAAATGACAAACGCAATCAATTAAAACAAAAACAAACCCCAGCCCGTCGAATCCCTCTCCGATGATTTCCTATTTCCCATGACCACATCCCGTTTATCGTATGCATCAAGTCCCGAGTCTGACTTGGAGCTAAGTCCCGGGCCATCCGCATCATTGTCGCTTGGCAATTTGCCGCAATTGGTTAAAGCGAGCTCAGATCCATCGATTGCCACTAACCAGGATAACTTGGATAGGGATAGAGACATAATTGGTGAAGGACTACCACCTCCATATACGGTAAGAGGTCACAATCAGATCACAATCAAACCACTACTCAATGAGCATGCTGCCAGAAAACTAAACCAACATCAACCAAGCCAACACAGACAATCCATCAGTTTTGCGTTTCCATCCATGTTAATCACAATGTGTGCTAATCTATTTCGCTACCCTTTCACATCACACCCGCTATGTGTTGCACCCCAAACAGGTACCCTATGATCATGGTGTGCAGCCGCCACCGAATCGCCGCCAGACCCTCGACTCCAGCAAGTATAGCATCTACGGCACCAATGTGCCACAGCAGCAGCAGCAGCAGCAACAGCAGCAACAATCTGGTGATCCTTCAGCAATTGCGACACGACCCCAATCGCTGTACGGCATCAATGCACCGGATTTGCCGCCACGCATCGATCGTCAATCGAAGCCGGGTGATCTGCCACTCAACACATCGGGCAGCTCATCGCGCAACGGCAGCTCGGGCGGCACGCTGGGCCGCAGCGCTCAGGAGCGTCTCTTTGGCAAGGCTGTGCTCCAGGACGATGTCCAGGCCGAGTATGTGACGCGCAATGCCTTGGTCGGTGCCGGTGGCGACACCATCGAGCGTCAGCAGCAGCAGCAGTTGCAACAGCAGCAGGCCTCGCTGGACCGCCAGGCACGCATGAATGCGGCCATGGGCAGCCCGGCGCAGCACAAGACTAATGGTAATGGAAATGGTAATGCCAATGCCAATGGAGCTGCTGCCTCCACCTACGACAGCGTCTCCAGCTACGACTCGTACAACAACACACAGCTGGCCATGCAGAATCTAGGCCGACTGGGTCCCAATGCGCCCGATGATCTCAAATCAGTGCCAAATGCCAGGTGAGTTTTACATTTTCAAATTGTATCATGCAAAAAGTCTTCAATATTTTCTATTTATTTATATACAAAAATATTATTGCAAAGAGTACAAAATAAACAAAATGAAATATAAAATGTAACTTAAAAAAAATAAAAAAAAACTTTAATATAAAATATAAATATTTAATATAATATAAAATAAACATTTAGTTAATAAAGCAAAATATCTAAGATATCTCCAATTCTATAGTTTCTGTTAATGCATACTCAGTCCAATAAAAAGAGCACTTAAAGAATAGAATCGTTTTCTGAAATTAAAAATCTGTTTCTGTTTCTTTTGTTTATTTTTAATATCTTAAATAAATTCCGCAAATATTCGATTTATGAATTATTAGTTGGCTTGTATATAATATATAATTGTGCCTAAAAGTTAGCTTTGTTGTAATTTTATAATTCTGTTGCCATGCAATGATTTCCAATTAATTTGTTCATCATTTTCCCAGTGGTCGTCCTTTGCCGCCTGTTGGTCAGCCCCATGACTATGGTCGATCCGTGCCGCACGAGCATCGCGCCTTTGCAGCGGCCAACGATCTGAATCGCCAAAGCAGTCCCGGCAGGCCACTCTACAACGAGATGAATGCGTCCCGTAATATTGGTAAGTCTGCCAGCTGTTTACATCCTGCAAGTATTAACTATTTATGATTACTTTCCAGATCCACGCAATGGCACGCCTCAGCGGCCCTCGAATCTGGGCTTGGATAGCAGCCCACGCAAGCCATTAGTGGAAACCAAAACCGATTACGGCAAATATAGGTAATTTGAACTCACTGAACGAGTTTGTTTTTTTGGTTATGTTTTGATTCCTTTGCAAGAAGTGTGTGGAAACCATAAAAAACTGTTTAACTCTCTTTTTCTCCTATGTTTCGACCATTTCGCATGCATTTTCAAAACGTTTCGTAACTATACAATTCAAAATCGATTGTAACTTTTCAATTTGTCGCTTCTACCTTGTCGTTGTCGTTGTCGTCCATGTAGACGCTACCATTTGCATAATCCCCATGCTCAACACTTGCATTTAAAATTCCCAACGCATCGCACACAGTTGCCCACAGTGCTGCAGCTGAATGGTCTGCCCGGGCGACTGGGCAACCAGAATGCAACTGCATCTGGTTTGGGCTACTGGAGTCGCAGGCCCATTGCTGCGCCACGCCTCCACATGTCGCCCATGTTGCCGGCAACTGTGTCGGCCTACGATACGCTCGTCTAAATTTGGACACTCAACGAAAACCTGAACGATCTTTTAATATTCATTTACGATACTGCACCAATGTCAGCAAATGTAAACCCAATAAGAACCCATTTATCATATTCCTATAATTGCAGAAGATTGTGCGTTTTACATGTTGTCAACTGCCTGTTTTATTGTCACTTTGTCAATATTCCTCAATATTTTTCTTTTCAATATTTGCGAGTCACATTTTTCAGCATTCGAATTTCCTGCGAAGCATTTACCATTAATTATAATAAAATGCGTTAAAAATGTTAAAAAAAAGAAGCTTTTTTATTTTGTTTTTTTTTTATACTGCATCCTTGCATACCTTGCATCCTCATAGCCAATCGGGTATATAAACACAACTAGAGCAAAAAGTCCCCTTGTTGTCTACTGTGCAATAAACGAGTTTATTAAAATGTATTCAAAGTATCAACTTGTGTTGTGTTCTTGTCAGTTGCGTCATTAAAGATATTGTAGTATATATATATTTATCAGATCTAATCATAAGTACATAGTTTATTATCACACACACACACACATGTCCTATAATTATGTCCAATTTTTATCTCTTTCTCGCTTATGTTTTGTGCCCATCAACAACAACAACAACAACACGATTCATAAACTCTTTTTTATACGCTATCAATTAAAACACGAACTCGAACACGCATCACAACACCTGTATGTGCCACCACAACCACAACCACCAACACCACCCACCTATCACGCCCCGCAAAACCACAACCATCTCACCAACAAATCGCAGCCGCAACAACTCCGTGTCGCAGGCGGACTACAGCAAATTGCCGAAGAATCCGCACGGCCAGCCGCCAAATGGCGGGCCAACGAATGGCAGTGCCACGCCCAGCAGCAATGGCAGCGGTCCGTTCAAGCCGGTGCCGCCGCCCAAGCCCAAAAACTATCGACCCCCCGTGCAGAGCGGCGGCAGCAGCGGCAGTGGTGGCACCACACCCTGGGAGAATGGCGTAAGTAGATTAACTAAACGAATTACCTCGGACCCTTTCCACTCATTAGCTGGCATTGCTATTGCAGGACTCGGGCTCGCCGCGTTCACCCAATGGCTTCTACTATCCGCCAACGCCTTCGCATCATCATTATGGCCAACAGACGCCGGCGCCCGGCTCACCGCATCAGGGCCAGGCCAGCAATGGACACATGCAGCAGCCCACCTACGTTGCCAGCAATGGCAACTATGGCCAGGCTCCGTCCCAGCAGCAACAACAGCAGCAGCAACAGCAACAGCAGTATCCACAAGCTAATGGCTACAGTGGCAACAGTCACCACTATAATGGTGGAAGTGGCACTGGACCCTACATAGCACCGCATCGGGGCATGCCACCGCCAATAGGTAAGTTGTGGAATTGGGATCAATGAACCGTAAAGAAGCTAAAATTATATGCACATTCAACCCAATCCACCAAAGAAGCAATGCTCAAAATCTTTAATTTTTACAACTTGTCAAATTGTTCATTATAAAATAAATAAACAATTTATTTAAGTTGAATTTTGAAATGAATGAGTTGAAGAAATTAAATAGTATAAATGTCTATTGAATGTCTATTTTATTTTATTTTTAATATTTGTTGCGATTTCGAATTTAAAATTCTATTTCTGTACTAATCAAGGCCCATTGTGCGTTCATCCCGCAGGTAATCTACCACCCCACACACCCGAGCGACATGCACTCGATCTGGCTGGCAGTCGGGAGCAGCGCGGCTCTGCCTTTGAGTTGTACCGTAAGCCGCAAATCGGCGCCGCTGTGGGGCACCATCACAACATGAGGTAAGTGCACATCCACTATTGACCCACTTGCATACACTCAATGTTTCCATTCCCCAACCTACCCGCCCCCCACTCCCCAAAAAAAGTGAAACATATCCACAAATGTATTGAGAATTTCAACAGTTTAGCCAGCTGTGAGTGAGTGTGTCTACAAGTGTGTGTGAGTGTGTGTGTGTGTGTGTGTGATTGGTTGTGTGTCTGAAAGAGAACCTTTTGAGACTTGAGCTAAAACACACATCTCTACACACAACTCCGAACACAACTCCATACTCCATTCTCCATATTCTGTACTCTGTCCAAGCTCCACATTTCTGTTAACGAAAAATGTTTTTATTTTTGTTATATGCCATTTTGTGTGATTTTAAATTTGACAAGAGCAAGC
The DNA here is from genome assembly GCA_035043845.1 of Drosophila picticornis. Lineage (NCBI taxonomy): Eukaryota > Metazoa > Arthropoda > Insecta > Diptera > Drosophilidae > Drosophila > Drosophila picticornis. The sequence goes on along the minus strand of JAWNMR010000362.1, from coordinate 10,821,619 downwards.
AATCGGTCAATCAGTCAATCAGTCAATCAGTTTAATCAGTCAGTCATTCAATCGAAGCTCACATTCTGCCACGTAGATATTCATGTTCATGCGGTTGCTGGTCATTATAATGTTTAAATACAATTGGAAATTTTGTCGCAACCTTTTCACAAAACGCACAAAAAAAAAAAACTAAATCGAAAGATGCAAGATTTTTTGATTTAAATTAGAGACGCATAAATAATTATTGTATTTTGCAATAACCAAAATTATTAACCAAAATGCTTAACATATTTGCAAGCTGAAAACAAAAAAAAAAAACAAAAAAATCATTTGAAACGCTTCGCGCTGATAAAAAAAAATATCAATAAAAAATAACGAAAATAAAACATTTTTCGGGTTAACTTTTTGCCATAAACAGTTCTACATTAGCATCTTTATTATTCTAGAATTTCTACATACACTTTACATAATCTTTGCTTCGAGCATTTTTCCATTTCTGAACTATTTCCTTCAATTAGTGTTCAATACTTTTGTGTATTTGAATCGATGGTTTTGGGTAAAAAAAATAAAAAAAAAAATACAAAAAAAAAAACAATACAATTATGATTACGCTTAAAACTAACAACCAACAAACAAACAACTAATTGACATCTAGTATTCTCATAAATGTTGCTTCAATTAAATACTTAAACTTATAAATGGTAAATGGTATTTTTTTGTTGTTGTTTAATTACAATTTACTCTGCAATTTGGTTATTTTGCAAAATCAAATAAGTATTTATTTGACTTATTCATACAAAAAATTTTGTTATGCGCTTGTGTGTTTTTGCGAAAGATTTGCAGAAATTCGCGAAACAGTTAATAAAAAAAAGAGACTTGCAAAAGTTTGCGGTTCAGGCTGGAAATTCTTTTCATTTCAATTTTTTTGCTCAATTTAAATTATGCTTAAATATGTTTTCTAAAGATTGGAACCAAAATGGCAACAATTTTCTGAAAACTAAAAACACATTTCACTGAATCAAATATTCAATTCGATTAAGCACGATTCTATTAATTAAATTCCGAATAACTAAGATCTTAAAAAAAAACATTGATATTGAATCGAACTTAACCAAACATAAAAATAATATCATTTTGATTATTATGCAATCATTTTTGAATATAATTTTGTTTCAAACAAATCGCCAAACGGAATTCACAGAAATTCCTAATTTCCAAAACGAAACGAAAGAAGAAATTTCATCTTGGGCCGCATTCGTTAGGGTTCTTATCCAGTTCCAATTTGTAGTGTTGTTTCCCCAAAGCGTTTTAGCACCACAACAAAAACTTTCTGCTAACCTCCAAAAAATACACTCAAAAACAAAAAAAACATAAAATTCAAAAACTCTAGCGAAATGGAGCCATACGATGCGCGCTGCTACGATGATTATTATGCCATGCCACCACCAGTAGCACCGCCCGGTCATCATCAGCCACAGCAACAGCAACAACACCCACATCCCTATCAGCACCAATCTCCCCGTCCCCATCCCCATCAAATGCAACGTTCGCGTTCAGCGCCACGTTATCCAAATGAGCGTCCGCCGCATGTGCAGGATCCCAACTACTACAGCCACTATGGTACTGGCAGTCGTGGCTATAGACGCCACGAGCAGCACGACCAGCAGCTGCAGCAGCAGCAGCAGCAGCAGCAGTTGCATCCGCAGGAGCTGTACTATGATGAGCATGGCATGGAGATGCCACCACTGCCGCCACCGCTGCCCCCACACAAGACGAAAAAGAAATCGGTGCTAAAGAGCCCACTGGCAGCCCTGAAGAATGCCCTAATGAAAACCACACGTCCACTGCGCCGCATGAACAGCATGGTGGAGCCGGAGCGGAAACCGAAGGGTGTGCGTCGCCAGCAATCGATGCTGGAGCGTGGCGTCCAACGACCCTATTACCCGGACGAGTATCCCACCTATCCGGCTGGCTTTGACGAACGTCCGCCATTGCCACCACCTGGTGACGGCTACTATCGCACCCCTTATCCACAGCAGCAACAGCAGCAGCAGCAGCAGGAGATGATGATGATGAACAGCACGTATCAGAATCTGGAGAGTGAGGACATCTATGGCAATATCGGCGGCACACAGCCGCGGCCGCAGAACAACGGCTATGCCGGCTATGATCAATACGATCTCTATGCGAATCGGGCCTGCATCGATCTGGAACGTCGCCAGGCCGAGGCAGAGGCGGCAGCGAACAGCGGACACAATGGTGGGCGACGCATTGTGCGACGCCACAGCACCACAACAGCTGATCGTGGTGCAGCCGCTCCTGGCAGACGACAGATGCCGATGCAGCAGCAGCATTCGTCGCAACAACAGGAGATTTATCAGACTCGCCACGAAGCCTATATGGAGCAGAAGCGGCGAGCGCCCAACTCGGAGGTGATGACCCGCCGGCGCTTCTACCCCGGCGCTGCCAACGAGCAGGGTGGCGAGGAGCCGCCGATGGAGCCGATGTATCAGTCACGGCGCGAAATGCAACGCGAGATGCAACGGAATCATTTGTATCAGTCCAAGCGCGAGATGCAGGAGCGCATCATACAGGGCAAGCGGGACATGGAACGGGAGCTCAGTGCGCAGAGCAGTAGTCAATCCGATGATCGCTCCGAGGACCGCTCCGAACGATCCGATGGCGGCAACTATCCGACGCGACGGGAGGCGACGCGCACCCAGCTCCGTGATCAAATCTATCAGACGCGACGCGAGGCACTCGACAGCATGGCGGAGCCGATATATGTCTCCAAGCGGGACATGGGTCGTCCGGCGCCCATCTATGAGACGCGCGAGGAGAGCATTCTGCAGTCGCGCGAAAACGAGACGGACGAGAAGAAGGAGAAGGTGTGCAAGACCGAGCAGGTGCAGGTGGAGATCAATAATGTGCAGCCGGAGGATGCGTTGGACAGCACGCTGAGTCGCTCGGATCTGCAGAAGTCCTCGGATACGATCATCGAGAATACGACACTGATGCACGCCAAGCCAGGCCAAGCGCCACTGGTGCAGGCTGAAATCGATGACGATGCCGATGCCGATGCCCAGCAGCAGGCGGAACCGGAAGAGGATCAGGAGGCAGATAGCTCTGCGGAGCCAGCAGAGCAACCGACCACAATTGAGAATCGTCAGCAGCACAATGAGGCCATGTTGGTTAGCGAGACGCAAAACATTTCCGACGACGTTTTCGAGGCCACCGATCAGATTAGCCCATTGCCGTGTGCAGAGCCAGCTACTCCGGCCAGCTGCTCCTCGGCGACCGCCTCGCCACGTGCTCTACGTGCACCCTTTCACATTTCCAACATACTGAAGCGGACGGGTCCGCCGGCGACGGCACCCATCGGCGACAGTTGCACCTCCATTGAGACGCAGTACACCTCGCAGGCCAGTTTGCCGGTGGGTCCGCCCAATGCCACCAGCACCCCATTTAGCAGCAACATGTCGCTGCCCATTGCGGGTCCAGTTAGTAGTCCGCCTGCAGCTGCTCCTTCGGCTACTGCTGCAGCTGCTGCTGCTGCTACTGCTACAGGTCCATTTCCCAGCTTGCCACGTGAGCCGAGCACGACGCGTGGCTTCTTTGATTCCGGCGGTGGCACTCTGGCCGACAAGCTGTGGCACGTCTCGCTGCAGATACCGCCGGGTGCGATTCCATCGGGAGTGCGCCAGGAGATCTACTTTACGGTCAGCGATCCGCGCATGGGACAAGCAGTTGGTGGACCACCGCTCGACATGGAAAATGGTTGGTCTAACTAACTCTAGTCTACTCACTACTCCCGTATTTGCTCGTAATGCTCGTATTGTGTTGTTTGTACTTTCCACCCACCTTCACCACCTCTCTTGCAAACTGCGGCAGCAACAACAACAACTGCAACAGCAACAACAACAACAGCAAATATGATATATAAAAAAAACAAAGCAAATACTTTTACTAAAGCAAATTCACACGTTCCTAAATATTTATATTATTTTTATTGTTGCTTGCGATGTATAAACATATTTACATTTTTTGGATTCTTATGGATATATTTTGTTTATAATTGTATATTCTTCTTTGACTCTTTTTGAAAATTAATCTAGAACTGGGTTTCTGTATCTGTATTGTATTATTAATGTTAATCTAACTCTTTTGCTCGTGCTTATTTTGGAATTAGTCCTGCATGTCTCTAATCTCGCTTGATTTGTAGTTAGTAGTTGGTGAAGGAAGTAATTGAATAACTCACATTTCCTCAACTGCACTTGCCTATAAACTTCACACACATTTTCCCTATATCTCAACCAAATTCAGAACGCCTCACATAGTTGCCACATATAGTTTTATGAGAAACACATATGAAGATGAAACAAGCAAAGGGTTCCATCACTAAGCATACAATAAACAATAGAACAAACAATTTATTGTATGCAATCATAAATAAGTCAAAATATATTATTTTAATATTCTAATTTTGTTTTTGCCTAAATAAGAAAGTAGTTTGAATAATAAAAGTTTCTAAATAAGAAACAATTACATAAATATTCATTTTAAAACAATTATCTTCCCCTAAATAAAACAGTTTATAATTTTAAAGTCCTTAAATTTAAAATAGAAAAAGAGCCTCAGAATTCGGAAACAGTCTCATTTCTGAAAATTTAATGCTGGAATTAATATTTAAGTTTAAAATCAGAAGTTGGTAACTTACCTATCTTCACTTGGAAACGGTAATATTATTTCCATTCCTTAGGCAACAGTATGTCTTTTTCTATTATTATTATAACCATCTACTACACGTATCTGTTTTACTACAACTATCTACCACAACTATCTATTTGAATGCTGAATTGTTATGCTATTTACACTCTATATATTATCCACACATACTTCTTCACTGCCAGTAACACTTAAAATCTTACTATTTTGCTATTCTAAAGAAATGAAATACACACACCACCAACACTCGCATATCTATTTGCAATCAGATCTTCTTACAAGTGGCAAGAAACGAGTTCTAATCAATGTCAAATGATTTCCGTCACAGGTGAAACGATGTTATCGCCACTCGTCATGTGCGGGCCGCAGGGCCTTGAGTTTCTGGTGCCGGTTACACTCAATATACCGCACTGTGCCGGACGCACCGCATCGCTGGGTCTGGCGCTGAAGGCCACCGACAGTGAGAAGAACCTGCACACCGAATGGGACAACATTGATCTGCCCAGCAATGCGGCTGCCCACACAGTGTCCGTCAAGGTGGACCACTTCTAGGCCGAATTGCACTACAGTTAAATATTTATAGAGCGCTTGTAGCTCATCATAAAACACACAAAAGCACACACACATGGAGGGAACCGAATAATAAACATTTAATCGATTGTAAATAATTTCATTAAATTACACATTAAGCCAGAATTCCACGACGAGAGCGCAACAAATAATAGCAACTTAGGCATTGCTTGTAATAAAACTAATTTAACTTAATATTGTTTGTTAATTGTGCCTTTAAGTGATCGATTTGCTTCAGAACCAAGTGTCGTATAAAAAAGAAAACAAAAACAATACTTTAAGCGAACGAGTTAAAATTTTACTAAGCAAATGCAACAAAAAATCTGTATAAAATTTTTAGCATATAGTTTGATAACAAACAAATTGTATATTTTAAAGAAATTTATTTACATTTATTACTATGTATGTATTTTAAAAGTTTACATTATTGTACTCAAATCGAAAATATTTCATTCTAAGCGACTTGCAAACTGTTTTTTTACTTGTGACCCATTTTATTGCATTGCAAATTTGAATAGTGTGCACATTTTTTGTACACAAAAGTTATACATATAAAATACCTTTATATTAACTACATAAACCATATAGCCAACAAAACTAGTATATATATATATATACATATACAAATATTCACATTTTTGTATTAGAAATGAATGATATACACTTAGAAAGCTTGGGAATAAATAAAGGAGCATCAACAAATAAATTAACAATCTGAGTTTTGTTCAATTCTTTTTTATATTATTTTATAGTCGAAATGTAAAGCCTACTTTTAGGGTGAGTGAAAATATTTCAGAAATAATATTGCTGAAGTACAGGCGAAGAGGGATAGAACCAAAAGGATTAACTATATTTGGAATATATTCAAGGATTATAGGGTAATTTGAGGAGCCAACAGAAGTACTCCTTTTGTTACAGTTGCATATTAGTAAAAGTCGATAATTGAAAATGTAGCCAAATATGCGAAATATATATTTTAAATACATTCATAATTATAAATAGCAGCTGTAGGCATATGCGTATGTATTTCATGTGTATGTAGTGTACACACATATATATATATATATATATATAATGATGTATGTATATTTAGGTGTAGGTGCACTGCTTGACAACGAAATGTAACAAGAGCTGGCAAAAGCACTTTTAATCTTATAGATTAACGTCGAGTGTAGGCTTCCAGAGATTGAAGAGTTAAGGATAGAATTACATGACTAAACGCCCAGTTAAATTGGTAACAATGGTAACAGTCTTGGAGTCAGCTGGCTCCTACGCGGATGGCGCAGTCGTCGGTGTTGAGGGGGTGGTGCTGGTGCTGGTGGTTGTGGCTATGGTTGTTGTTACAGCTGTTGCCATCAGCACCTCCTGTTCCGGTATAACAGAGACAGCCTCCTTAACATAGCCGTATATATGTTTGCGTGTATCATTGACCACATCGCGGACCATCGCCTGAAAGAAGCTGCTGTGCAACGGCGCCTCAGCATAGCGTTCGTATTGATCCAGCGAGTCCTGCAGCTTGAGCGTTAGGTCATAATTCTTGCGAACGACATCAAGGATCTGCTCCTCCGTGGGCGTGGACAAGCCCTGCTCGGCCAGCCACTCCTTGATCTTGTTCTGGAAGTGCTTAACAATGGCGAGTATATTAACAAGAGCATTCAATAGTTTAATAACATCATCTTTAAACTCGCACTCCGGCATCGTTGTATACCGCAAAACTGCAAAGATTACAACACAAATCAAACGATTAAGTTATGCAATGTGAATTTAAATTAATTCGCATACCCATGGCATGGATCTCGGTGAATACTTTTTCCTCTCGATTTAGCTCGTAGTACAGCTCGTCGTAGCTATTTGTTGTGGCCAGGAATGTGTCGCCATACGTGATGAACAGATTGAATATGTTTATAACCTGCAGCGACAAGTGAAAGATGTTGCACTTCTTGACCAGCGTCTGCTCCTGGTTGACCAGGAAGCGCAATAGACCAATCAGTGCCGACCACAGCTCCTTCCACGGATAGTTCAGACGGACGCGACAGCGCTTCTGATAGCACAGAATGCGATGGATGACACCAATGCACAGCAGATACAGCTCCATGGGAAATTTCTTCATTAAATGCGACACAATGAACTCCACGAGCAGATCAAGTAAAGTGGCAGCCAATGGCTGCGATTTGCCCACCCGATCCACGTTGAGTTTGCGATGGCGCATTTGGGCACGGTGCAGCATCACCTTGAACGTCAAATTGTTATCATGCATCATTGAGTTGGCATACTGATCCTCCGATATGCAGGTGAGTATCAGGAAGCACAGCTTCAAATTGGCAATGCTCGATTCATTCTTATTATCCTGCATAACAATCGAACTGCAGTAGAGAGAGAGAGAGAGATTGTAAGCAATGGTAAAATTATAATAATAAGTAAAGCTAACCAATATTGAAAGACGGCCACGAGCAGATTTGTGGGATACTGGGTCATGTCGATGATTGGCGCATTGGCCAGATCAGGCACCGGTTGTGTCAGACTCAATGTGTTGCTGGGCGAGGGCGGTGCACTTGACTCCGCCTGGGTGTGCGCCAGCGTCGTTATGAAATTGCGATTCAGATGCACTGCCTCATAGAGGGCCAGCAGCAGGCCGTTGTTGGCCTTAATCTGTTGGACACGCTCGCAGCCCTCATCCGAGACGAACATGTTACCCACCATGTTCGAGAGCGAGGAGAACCACGACGACGATTGCACATTGTTCAAACTCTGCATGTACTGGCGGCAAAAATCAATCAGCGACTGCGAGATCATTTGCCCATAACTGAAAGACACAACGATAAAATAATGTTCTTAAATCTTATCACACAAACAATTGTTATTTATTTATACTTACCCATTCAAGGCCAGCTCGTCGGCGAGAATAGAGAGCTGCACTACGTAGGGATTGGTGGCCTCGTGCTTGCGATAGTTGACCAGAATGGTAAGCAGTATGACGATGTCGTGTCCATGCTGTGCCCGAAATGTGGGATCGCTGAGTAGGCGCACAAAGGCATCGAACAGGCTGTGCATCATCAGGTACTCGAAGAGCATATTCTGCCCCACATCTGTGCCCGTCACCAGCACCAGCAACAGTTTCAGGCACATGAACCGGGCATTTTCGGTGACATCGCCCAGCAGAATGCAGTTGCAGTGCTTCATCAGCAGCTTCAGCCAATCGTCCATTTCCTCGTGGCAAAAGATCTCGTTCAGTAGGCTTAAGCTGGCATCCGTGCTGCACTTCTTGAATATGCCATAAAATAGCGAGCATAATGTCTGCAAACTGTTGCACAAACGCTTCGGATGATCCTCTAGGTGTGGTGGATCATATGATTTAGATAGCTGCATAGGCGACAACTGCATTCACTTACCCTTGGCTGTGTCCAGCATTTCGATGCATTTCTGGAATAGGGTGTTCAAGTTCGGCTTTACCAATTGCACCTGTTCGCTGTTCAGTTTGCTGATCTGATCCTCAAGTGATTCAAAATTGGGCTGCAGCAAGAAGAATTCGTTCCAGAACTCTGGGCTATCGGCGCTGGGATCCTCGCCGCGGCACAGCAGCTCATATATGTAAACAACCTTAAGTAGATTAAAGATGCACCCAAATTAAAGTCCAACTGGGTTAAATCGAGCAACCAAGGAAATTAGTGCAAACCTTTTCCTTGGGCCGTTTCGTTGATCCACTGCCGCTTCGCTTCCGTGACGTCATGTTGTTGTTGTTATCTGAGATGATTGAGTGGTAATTAGTCAGCTTTTGGGGAGTTGGAAGTCGTCAGCCCTTTGTTGCTATTCTTGCTGGCAGTTTGACATCGGCAATCGGCAATCGGAACTCGCATTCATACACGCTCAGGCCAATTAACTGGATGGATTATTGAATGAATGAATGTTGAAACGTGTGAACAGATTGCAGATTGATGCGGACTGATGCGAGACACACTTTCCAACACTGGTGGCTCGCCTCACAGCTGTTGTGCAATTCGATTCCATTTTGTGAACTAGTTTTTTTGTTCAAGTTTTAGGGACACAGGCTAGTTTGCTTTTATAAAAACGCTCGAACAAATTAAAAATAATAATATTTGTACAACCATCATTGTAATATTTGCATGTCCATTTCAATAGCACAGCGTTAAACCGGTGCAATCCAATTATTTTGTGATCGAATATAATTGCTCTGTTTCAACCATTAAGCAGCAACCAGCCGCAGAAAGAAGCAGCGGCAAAAACAACTTGCGACAAAAAAAAGTGAAGAGAGAAGAGAATCTAAAAAAAACATGTCCAGTCTGCCACGTCGCATTATCAAGGAGACGCAACGTCTGATGCAGGAGCCGGTGCCCGGCATCAATGCGATTCCCGATGAGAATAACGCGCGCTATTTCCACGTAGTCGTCGCCGGTCCAAACGATTCTCCTTTCGAGGGCGGCGTCTTCAAGCTGGAGCTCTTCCTGCCCGAAGACTACCCGATGTCGGCGCCCAAGGTGCGTTTCATCACAAAGATCTATCATCCGAACATCGATCGTCTCGGTCGCATCTGTCTGGATGTGCTCAAGGACAAGTGGAGTCCGGCACTGCAGATTCGCACCATTTTGCTTTCGATTCAGGCGCTGCTCAGCGCACCAAATCCGGATGATCCGCTAGCCAACGATGTAGCCGAGCTGTGGAAGGTCAACGAGGCGGAGGCCATACGCAATGCTCGCGAATGGACCCAGAAATACGCTGTCGAAGACTGAAGAGTCCTGCTCGAAAAATTCTACTCACAGGGCGGTAGCTAATTTCTGGGTGGGGGGAGAGTGGGTGAAGTGCAGACGTCCTTTGCATCAACCAGCCACCCACCCACAAGCAATGCATGCAGGCAACCAACAAAACCGATAACATACACACATAATATTATTATTTTTTTTGTATATTTAAATAAGTTGATGTCAATGCGATATTTGTGGATGGATCAGTGCAGAGATACATAAATACATACATATAATGATAGTGCTACATATATAATAAACGAATTAATGCTAAATTCGATGTAAAATCAAGCATTTTATTTTTTCCAATAAATTATGTGCGTATTAAAAATAAACACTAATCGTTATTTCTCTGAAATGATTGCAATTGATTAGCATAAAAATGGAATATTTGCATGTCGTGTCACGAGCACGCCACTTTCCATCCATTTAGAGAAAGGCAACAAACGAAGACTATATTAAACCAGAACGTAAACATCAAATACAAAATGACTCACATTTATGGAAACATGCATGTAATCATAAATACTCTCAATATAAAGGTTAATTTACTTTCCTTACTGGGACTGGGAAAGCTTCTATGAACAGGTTCAATTGGAATAAGACGGTTCACGCTGGAGCTAGTTCGATAAAAACTACGCAGTAAACCGTGTGTTTGATTTCTACCCTTCTCTCATTCTTCTGTGCAGCCTTTCATATTTCACAACAAATCAGATAACAATCAACTGTTTTGCAGCAAGTACAATCTTGAAACAAGTATGTCTCTGATCCGTAACTCGTCCCGACTCCTACAAGCGCAGCTACGTCGAGTGCAGAGCGTGCCAGTGGCATTATACCATGAAAATGTGAGTTTCAAAATGTAACTCACAAAAGTTCTTTCGTAATATCTTTTATATATTATACACGAACAAATTTACATCGTTTATTGATAAACCAAAGATAAGAAAAACGTGTAGCAGAGATATAACTGTATTTTTTGACAGGTCGTAGAACACTATGAGAATCCCCGCAACGTGGGCTCGATGGACAAGAAGGATGTCAGCGTGGGCACCGGATTGGTTGGAGCACCTGCCTGCGGCGATGTGATGAAATTGCAGATCAAAGTGGATGAGAATGGCAAAATCATCGATGCCAAATTCAAGACCTTTGGCTGCGGCTCCGCAATCGCCAGCAGCTCGTTGGCCACGGAGTGGGTTAAGGGCAAATCCATCGATGAGGCAGGCAAACTGAAGAACACGGATATTGCCGAGGAGCTGCGTTTGCCTCCCGTCAAATTGCATTGCTCCATGCTGGCCGAGGATGCCATCAAGGCTGCTTTGGCCGACTATAAAGTCAAGCAGCAGAAGAAGGCGGCGCAATAAATCGCCATAAATACAAATATATATATATATTCTACTATGATAGCAATTTACATACGTACATATAAATTATAAATTGGGCTTTAGGCTTTGTAAGTATTTGTGTGACTATGTGTTTGTTGTAAATCATTAATCTATTGTATTGCAGGGTGTGATTTCTGACCAGTGTGGAAAGTGGAATAATAATGAGAAGTAGATGGAACTGAACTTATCTAAGCGATGCGTGCGTGAATGGTTATTAAAGTATGCGTGTGTGTGTGTGTTTGACCTTGCGAGTGTGTGGGGGAGGCTAACTAACTGTTAGCTTCCACGTAACAATTTGTCTCGAGCGGAAGCCATTTAAATTTAAAAGTTATGCAGAATAAAAGCTTATAGTCTATAGTCACCAAATGTTTGAATATTAAATAAAGTGTTTATCGATCGTGAATAGAAAACCGTTTTATTTGTTAAATAATGTTACATGTTGCAAATAGTAAGTTGTAAAGAGTGTCTTTGTCCTGCTCAATGGATCTTAACCTTAAGAGAGACGCACGCTGACCCCGCCGCCGCACTCGCCCTTTGACTTGACTTCAAATGCTGCAAGCAAATGTAAATAATTATTTATAGCAGTCATTAAATAAAATGTCGGCCAAAATGCTTACGATCATCGGCATGCTGGCAATTGTAGTTGGACATGACGCACTGGCTGCCAAAAGTTATCAGACGCTCCTTGCTGCTGTTCCTGGCCTTGGCGCAAACTGGCGAATAGTCATCGCCGCAGGTCCGGGAACAGCTGTCGGCCTGTTTCTTCGTATCCTTGGCGGGGCTGCCAACGACGAATGCCAACAGGCAGAGAGCTACGAAAAAACAGTTCTTTCAGTTTGATCAAACAAGCGACATTTATAAATTGTATTTTCCTTATCTGGAGAGCTGTCAGTAAAGACAGTGCATGAGTACTATATTTGTGTGTATTTAATTTATTATTATCAAAAAAAGCTTGGTTATCAAAAATGTAAGTAAAAAGATTTTGCATATAGGCACTAAAGTACATATATAAATAATATTCTACAGCCGTTGTTATTATTATAGAAATTCTATTATATTCACATTAGAGCTGCTAATTGGTCGATGTTTTTTTTTCTGATTTTATCCATATTCCAGTTCGCTAATACATAATAAATTACCGAGAATGGTGAGCAGAGCGAAACGCATTTTATATATCCAATATTCCAAGAAAAAAAGTCGCAAACAAAACACAAAATTTCACGTAAACCGGCTTTGAGACGAGTTAGAATAGAACTGAGCTCCAGTGAGATTTATCACCTTTATATACATGTCAAGCTCGCATTAAACAATAGCCACACACACACCTAACACATACATAGATGTGATTTAGACTATATATTTATTTGATGTGCTCAGCCCACTGTTAAATTGGTGTATATTAAACAAGTAGACTTGAGCTTGAAGTGCATTCATTCATTCGTTCAGCTGTATTGGTAGAGGAAAAACGGCAATGACGGGATGAACGACGGCAGACAGCAAGTGATCAGTGATCAGTGGGCCCATCGGGAAATTGGAATGGGCGGCATTTGACAGACACGCGTCAAATTATTGCTGACATTTTACCCTTTTGTCCGGAGATGTGGGTGGATAACGTATTTATGCATTTAGCGATCCAATCAGCGAAGATGCGTTGGCGTTTCATCTAATTGACATATTTTTGGAGTACTTTTTATTAATTAGTAACTTATTAATTTTATTGTCATCTACATTTTGTAATTGATTTTGACCCACTGTGCATGGATTACCGTTTGTCATTCCTATGTTTCACTCGAAAGGGAAATAAAAAAATCAAAGCCTTACACACATTTGCATGCGCATCGTGTGCAACTAACGGCAATATTCCCCTCAAATCCAGTTCACATGACATTATTTACTCACTACGAGTAAAGTCTTTATTGCTCTAATTTAATGGTCTTGTTTGTGGGAAGAGCAGTTCAAGATGAGTGATGTCATGCTACTCATTAACATTGTGCACATATTGACAATTAAGACTCATAATACAAGATGCTTAAAGTTTAAAGTGCACAGTTTCATATACAATTAAAAAAATGGCAGGGATAAAAAATGTAATCTCTTTCAAGGCAGATCTATTTTATTTTGTTTTAGCCGCTAACTATATATCTTTATAATTCTACTATTTTTGGAGAAAAAAAAACATCGCATTTCTAACCAAGAAGCCGCCACGATTAGGATAATCGGTGGATCGAACCACATTCCATGTTCAATTAAAATGAATAATTTTAAACATTTTTGTTTTCGATCTGGCTTATTTTGGCAATTGTTACTTGGGAACACTGAATTAGGCGAAATCATAATTTTATATTCAAAGGATGATAGTCCATTTGCTTTATAATGACTATTCTCAACAAAAAAGGAGATTTTAAATCAAACTAAAAAGCCCTAAAGTACAACATCGGTGTAAAGAGTAACTATAAAATATCTTTAAAATGTGAACAACTAAGCTTACCGATAGATATCAACTTCGTATATCGATAATCAAACGTGCGATATATCGGCAATGCAATATTTTGTCACGTCTCTAGTTTTCACAAAGACGATGCGTCATTTTTCGCTCAAAACGTTTGCAATTTCACAATAGGGAAGAAAGTTTTTTTTCTTGGATAATTAAAATTAATACATACTTTGGTAGAGCTAATTTTGAATGTTGAAAAGGTAAAGTACAAGAAAAGGGTCTATCCGAGAAATAGAGCACATTTTAGTAAACATTTTAACTGCTTGCAAAATTCGAAAAATGGAGGAATTTATGAAATTGGTCGCTCAATACCAATGCAAATCGTCGAGTGTTGATCTAAGCAGCTCCGACAACGACAGCGATAGCGACTGCCACATTCCATTCCCTGGACTTGCCAAAGATGCAGAGAGCTGCACGAGCGGCAAACGCAAGGCGGCAGGAACGACCGCTCGACTGCCAACAAGGCGACCCGATCCCAACGTTTACAATCGGAATGCGTTGCTCGCCCGGGAGAATCGGCGCAAGAAGAAGGCGTACATGGAGTCCGTGGAAAAGGAGCTGCACGAGACGCGCAGCGCCAACAGATCCCTGCTGAAAGCGCTAAAAAAGCAGTTCAAGCTAACCCAAAAGCTCGAGAAGGAGTGCACATATCTCAAGGACACACTGGGAAGGACACACTACAAAGAGCGCAAAAGCGTGCAGATTTCATCGCCAGACAACAGAGATATCCAAAACAACAGAGCAACTTCACCCGAGGGCTCCCTAATCTCAACGTATTCGAGCAGCAGCAGCTACGAGTCGAATCCAATGGAGACGTTGCTGATGAGTGCCGAGAGGAACAATGGTAGTGTAGCCGAAGAGCAGTTTATAAATGAGACGCCAACAAGTTCATGGAATGATTTTATCGATGATTTATTAACAGATTGTCACACTTCGCCAGCGGCGTGTCAGAATGAAGTGGAGCAACTTCCTCTGCAGCCAGTGGACATTATTGACGAGCACAGCTACTTCAATAAGTTTGCGCAAATCGATTGGAGTCCCAACTACGAATGGAGTTCCACTCACACTCCGCCCACACAGCTGCTGCAAGATGAGGATTTCTTGATCGGCGCCACAGGCGACGAATATCTTGCAAGTCTATAGATTTATTAAAATTAATGTCTTTATTAAGTATTACGTAAGATTAAGGCACACAATTCTTTATTCTGTGAATCGATATAATTCTTTCCATTATGACGAGTTCTATGTATCCAATTAGTTTATAGCCCGTGGAGAGTTTATGATAGAAAACCCGCCTTTGTCATCGATGTATAAATTTTGCTTCATAATTTCAGAATTTCAGGCCAATTTGGAGAGGCGCGTTGGGTTCTTTTTTGGATCCAGCCCGCATATGAGAACATTTCAAGGTGGGTTCGATCGAAGGTTGCAAAAGAAAAGTTCCAATTGAGTCTATGATCATCTTGTTGTCCCACTTTTTCAGCTGCGGCCACAATTATCGACGACACTCGAAATCTAACGGATTTCCCCTATATACACACACATATATAAATTGTCCTCATGGAAGGATCTCCTGATGAGCTGCAGACTTCAAGTGTATTTCATATAAAACGAAGGCTTTGTTCTCCTTGGTTTTTTGATTTTTTTTTTGTTGGTATATTGAAAAAGTTACAAAGAAAATACTAATTTATTTGGATTCTGACATGTTGCAGAGGATTTTTGATCACGCAATTGATCGATGTTTGATGTTTGTTTACATTGTTCAAAGTGGTGGACAGTGAGGCTTGAAATGACGGTATGTATTTCTATCATAACTCCCAAAAAGGCATCTTTATCTATATAAATGTATATGTATATGTTGATTTTGGAAAGAATAATCGATATAATTTGATAAACAAAAAAAATTATGCATTTGTTATTAAACCCAAATAAAGATATAAGCACAATATTTGTTGCTAAATAAATATTCGTTTTTTATTTTTTGTATCGACTAAGAGCTGATTGAATCTGATCGATTAAACAAATTCTCCCTCAGCGGTGAGGAATGGGCGAAGGCATAAGCGTTCCTTCATTATTGTATTATATTTATAGCTGCGGCTATTTCTTCGTTGTTGTGTTAAAAAACGCGATTGAGTTTTATAAAAATATAACATTTCTGAAGGAAAATATAAAGTTTTTTTTTATGCTGACAGATATATATTTGAATTGGCAAGATAAAAGATAAAGAAAGAAAATGTTGAGATATTCATAAGCTTCAGCACATCGAATATTATAGACCCTTGCAGACTGGAGTCACCCAACTGACTACTAAACTGCATTATAAATTCATTTATCAACTAAAATTTAAAATGTAAGTTGTATTCTTGGGTGCTGCAGCAACATTATACGCATTACACAGAGTTGCGAAATGATGTTGCCTGGTAAAGGTTTGGCGGCAATGGCTGCAGCATGTCAGCAAATCAACAGCGAAATATGTTCGAACGTACAAATTTTATTTGCGTATATGATTAAGTGTGGGTATGTTTGACATGCAACATGCAACACGTAACACTTGACGACAACATCGATTTTTGAGTTCAGGCCTTTAGCAACTTGGCGTGGTATTCGATGTGCTCGGCAACGAAGGTGGCGATGTAGAAGTAGCTGTGGTCGTATCCATCGCGCTGCTTGAATATGGTCTGAATGTGATCGTTGCCAGCAGCGGCCGCCAACAGATTCTCTGGCAAAAGTTGTTTGCCGGTCAAAAAGTTGTCGGCGGATCCCTGGTCGATGAACAGCTCCTGCGGTGTGCTCGCATATTTGGAGGCCAGGCTGGTGGCATCCCACAGTTGCCAGTCGGCTTTGTTGGTGCCCAAATAGCCGGAAAAGGCTTTCTGTCCCCAGGGGCATTCCGAGGGATTTGCAATTGGTGCAAACGCCGAGACAGACTGATAGAGCCCGGGATTCTTCAAGGCACAAATCAATGCACCATGTCCGCCCATGCTATGGCCAAAGATGCCTCGCTTGTCAGGCAATGCGGGAAAATTGGCATTGATCAGTTCGGGCAGCTCCTGGGTAACATAGCTGTACATCTTGTAGTGCTTTGACCACGGCTTCTCGGTGGCATCGACATAGAAGCCAGCGCCGCTGCCAAAGTCATAGGCATCTTCCTGGCCGGGCAGTTCTACTCCACGTGGCGATGTATCGGGATTTACCACGATAAGTCCATGCTTGGAAGCGGTCTGCTGGAAGCCACTCTTCTGCACAAAGTTCTCGTGGGTGCACGTCAATCCGCTCAGAAAGTAAAGAACCGGGCATTTGGTTTTATCTTCAACAGCTGCTGATGGCAGAAAGACACCAAAGGTCATGTCGCAATCCAAGACTTTGGAGCGATGTTTGTAGACACGCTGTTCGCCCTCAAAGCATTTTGTGGTTGACACAAGTTCCAGCTGCATGTTCTGCAATTTTAATAATTATTAGAGCTGGGCAATAACTGAAAGAATTAACTTACTTAAGATGATTTTTGGGTTTTTGTTTTAAAAAGCAAGTGAACTAAAATGTGGTTCAACCTCTACCGGTACCAGGGATCCATTAAAAAGTGCAATCCTTATATTTAAAATTAGTACTATCCTACCAATATTATTAAATTGTATCCTAAATTAATTTAATTGAAGAATTTAATGATATTCGTTTAATATCGCCAAATATTATTTAGGTATTTTCGTTGAATGAACTAAGAGTCGTTTAGCGAGCTGAAATGCAGCCCTAAAGCAGTGCTGTAAAACGATTCAATTGGATGAATTTACAACACTGAACTTTAGCGTAGCCCATTATACGGAAATAAACCGCCAATACCTGTATTGTTTATTTCACTAATATTTTAACATTTAGCCGTAATATAATGTCCGAAGAGGCTCCAAGCACTTCAACGTTTGGCTTCAAGAAGCGCAATATTAATCGGGGTGCCGGCATGCGACGGAAAAAAGTGAGCACCAGCAGCAGCAACGAATCAGGTAAACATTAAAATCGGGGCACAAATGAAATAAAAAAGAGTAATATTAATTTAATTCGACAGCGAAGAGCAGCGACGAGGAGTCGCAAAATAAAACTAGTGCCTTAGCTCGTGCTGCAAACCGACGGAAGCGTACCAATCCCAACTTTCAGAGTACAAAAACGTCAGCCAAGCGAAAGCCAGATGCCGGCTCCAAAGGCGCCGATTCATTGGGCAGTGGGGCTGAGTCGGGCGAGGACAACGACGACGTAGGCGTGGCGTATAAATCAAAACGCGAGGCGATTCCAAGCGGACCTCAAGATCAGGGCGCGACTAGTGTTAATGAAGTGGACACAGAACTGGATCGCGATGCCCAGGCAATCCATGCGCGCTCTCTGAAAATCAATGAGGAGCTGGAGGGCAAGGCGGATGATAAACTGTATCGAGGCATTAACAACTATGCGCAGTACTACAAGAAGAAGGACACGGCGGCGGGCAACGCCAGTTCGGGCATGGTGCGTAGTGGACCTATTCGGGCACCGGCTCACTTGCGTGCCACAGTACGCTGGGATTATCAGCCGGATATTTGCAAGGATTACAAGGAGACGGGCTATTGTGGTTTTGGTGACAGCTGCAAGTTCTTGCACGATCGCAGCGATTACAAAGCAGGTTGGCAGCTGGAAATGGATCACGAGGCGGAACGGCGAGGCGATTGTGACTCGGATGGAGATGAGCACAAATACGAGATTCACTCGGACGAGGAATCGTTGCCGTTCAAGTGTCACATATGCCGACAGAGCTTTGTTAATCCAGTGGTCACGAAGTAAGTGAATTGCTCATATCTATGAGTGTTATGCTAATCAATTTAATTAACGTTTTTCAGGTGCAAACATTACTTTTGCGAGAAATGTGCGCTGGCGCAGTACAAAAAGTCGCAGCGCTGCATTATTTGCTCTCAGCAAACCAACGGCATATTTAATCCTGCCAAGGAGCTAATAGCACGCCTGAAAACGGAACCAATGGAAGAATTGGATGATGACGAAGATGATGATGACAATGAGCGTCCACATGCCAAAAATACTGAGCAAGAGGTGCAGGAAATTTCCTCAAACAGCGATACTGATTAGCTTTTAAGCTATAAGTTTTTAAATCTTTTTAAAAATGTAGGTTGGAAAAGTTTTATTATAGTTAATACATATTTTTTTTACCAATAAAAGTCAACATTATCTTAGTAATACCGTGGTTTTCTCAATTTCTGCCAGTTTACTGAGGATATTTGCCCAAATATCAAAAAACGTTGGATTCGTTTTATTTTGAATTTTATGGGGATATTTCACATTTTAGAATAATGTTGAATTTAAAAAACATTTCTCAGAAATATTAATAAAAACAAGTACAACAGGAAAATTAAAATGAAAAATATATATATTAACTAAGTAAATTAAATGTTTTTGTTCTCGAGTAGAGCCTTAAAGGACTCACCACAGTAGTCTCATCAACATTAAGCTTAATAATACTATTAATTTTACTCTCATCCGAAAATGTTGCTGACTGCTGAGACTATCTCAAGGAATTAATATTATTAAAATGGTGCCATAAATAAGCCAAATACGCTTACCTAGCTGAAAAGCTTAACCGGAATAAATTATAAATCGATTTGATTTTGTTTAAAAATAGTTCTGTAAAACGCGATAAAATATGATGTTTAAAAACAATTTTTTTAATCTACCATTTTGTTATCTACATTTCAACCCATGCATAAGGTGTTTTAATTTTGGAAATGCTGTGATTTGAATATTTTTAAAAAGATGCATGTAAAATCTATAACCTTTTTTTTGTTTATTTTTGTATGTGGCAATTGTATTTTAAACATTAATCAGCCTATTGAAAGGCTATAATACAATGATTTGTACGAATGAATAATAACAGTGAATTAAAATCTATAACACAAACATAGGACTGGTTTCAGCAGATAATAAATAACATTAAATATTACATTTGTAGCACATTAATCTTGAGCTACATATTCACTAATATTAAATAATTGCTTAGCTCTGCAACTGCGCACAAAATATCTATGGATTAGAGATAAATAATTATATGACGATTACTGCAAGATGATGTTCAATTTAGGCGACTGCCATTTTTGCGAGACGGCAGTTACAAACAATTCACATTCGCTCGGCAGGAGCAAAGGTCAAAGCAATCAACCCCAAAAAATAATCGAGTAAACAACAATGGGGATAAACACACGGAGCACTATAGAGGTCGTTATAGGTATTTGCCTAGAACAATAAAGAGCAATTTTATGCTCATAATTCAATTGGCAAGAGTTTCATTTCCGCTTTCTTACGCATCAGCACACAAAACTTCTATTGGGAGTCTACGCAGCTGCATTTCAGATTGCTTATCTGACTGTCTTGCATGCGTTGAGAGAGCAGCTCGAATAAATTGTGTGTTGGCAGAGGCAAAGGACCCAACACCAAGAAGCCCAGAAAACTTGTTTGGCTTTCATTGTGTGGCGCCTAAAATCCAAATATGGCCAATATTCATTGCTGCCAGGGTCTGAGACTAAGCCGCAAATTCTGCCTGCTCGACGCATTACATACATATGAGCTCATAAGACTCAAACACAAAACCGACAAAGACCAAAAAAGTTAGATATTGCTCAATGCACACAAATCACTTTGGAGCCGCTCCCATCATTGCAGGCATCAACCTCAATGGACGTTCAATCTGTTGAAAGTTCGATGAATTTGCAGCAAAGCTTGTGGCGTTTTTGTATCAGGCAAATATTTTATTGAAGCTTTGAAGCGAAATTCGAACAAAAATCAACTGTGAGCTCTGCTAGGCATAACACCTCTAATACAATCGAAACAAAAACTAACCGCAATCAGCTTAAATATGACTTAGGAATTAGTGGCAAAAATAAAAAAGTAAATATACCAGAAGCTTAGAAATTTTTTAATAATAATAAAAAATATCTATCTCTGGCTTACGGAATAAAGGCTAAAATTTGAAAACTCGACTGGTTCCATGGAAATAAATCCTGATGCTAACAAGCCTTCTCTTTTGCAAATGTACTCATTGAAAAAGAGGCGACAAGGGAACAACGATTCTTCTGAGTGTACATGAAGTTAATGTGATACTTCGTTGTGTTACCAACCAAATTTTTTATTATAAGTAAAGATACAATGGATACGGTATTTTCCTTGTACTTTTCTTAATAAACGATTTGTGTGCCTAATTAATAAAATTCAATATTTGAGTACTTCAATTTGAGAAGACAGCAGGAGCCACAAAAGCCCACAAGTCACGTACGAGCAGCTCTACTCTTAGCATCTTAGCTTTGGAATTTGACACCTAGTCAAATAATTGAATGACAAAATCGTGCATGACAAAAGCAAGTAAATTGAGCGGGCGAAACATTCTTAAACGTTGACTGCTCAATATAATTTACGACAAATCAGTTTTAATTATTTTAATAAGCTCGAACGCAATATATGTACGTGTTGTCGACCATTTTATAGTTTATATGTATGTTTGTACATCTGTATGTATGTACATATGTATGTGTATGCATGTGTGTGTATGTGTGCGTGTGTGTAGCTGTCGCATATCGAACTCGATTTCATTAAGCACCTCGTACACGTCGTCAAATGGAACAACAATCGCTGCTTTGATTAACAGAGCGCGTTGAGGAGCAGTGAAATTAACACGCTGCAAAACGCAGTCCAATTAGCAAGTGGAAGCTGTTATGCTGTGTTCTGATCCACTCTTCACCTGCCCTCTTCTAACGGCACTCAGTAACAATTAAGCGCTAAATGCTTTTGACGCCTACAACAAACGTTAGTCAGCAAAGGTAGTTCGCAGGACGAGGAGCTTATTATTGCTTTGAGACTCATACTTCAAAATCATGTTCTTACTACTCAATCGTATTGTTCTACTTGGACTCTAATGATAAGCATAAATCAATATTTTTCATTTGCTTTATCTTTTCTTTATTTTAAATCTACTTTATCTTTTCTTTATTTTAAATCTGTGCCTTGTTAATTAATTAACAATAGATCAACAGTTTTATCATTATATTTATAGTGCGTGGATTATTGGGAATATAGATTCAAGTTTCGTTTAAATTATTTTAATAAATATAATATTATGAAGCTGAGAGACTCTTAAGACTCTAAGGTGTATAAGCAAGTACCAAAAGAAACGTTTTATTTTTCAAAGAAGAGCCACAAAATCATTTATTTGTGTTAAAAAAAACACAAAAATATTATTAGCATTGGAATTTATTTAAAGTTTAGTTTGGTATTCATCATATTCATTTATATTTTTAAATTCAGACTTAACATTAGGATTTTTGGTAATTTCAGTTTGGTACTTTAAAATTTTAAATAATATATTTTTTACATTTATTATTAAAATGTTTTGAAAATTTGCCACAGTGCCATGTAAAAGTTAGTTAACATGGATAGGCGCTTCAATATTATTGAATATTAAGATAAATATTTATATATGAGAAATTTGTCAAATACTTAAAAAGTATCCCTCGTTTATTTATTTACATAAGCAACTGGCGATAGAATTTTGTGTGTATGTTACGCATACGCCGCGTTGCCCGCACGTTTTGGAATGCTGTTTGTGTTCGTTCTCTTATTTATTGGCTTCTAATGTCACTGGCTATTATCCCATGGCCAACGTCCGGTGGCACTGGCAGTAGGAGGGAAGCAGTTCAGCAGCTCAGCAGCTCGGCAGCTCAACTTGTCGTTTATTCTGTCAATTATCATTAATTTCGAAATGGTCCTGTCTTCACCAAGGTTGTCGCACCTTTAGCACGCCCCCAACTTCAAGGCACGTACGCCGCAGCTAAAATGTCTCCAGCCATATAAATTGTTATTGCTTGTGCGTATAATTTGCCTGTCTGTTTGGACAATGTCTTAAAGACCGGGACGCCTGGAGACAAGTTGCGGCAACACATTTGTTGTTGTTGTTTGTAGTCTGCGAGGCGTGGCTAGTTGTATCTACTGAATGACTTTAGTGATTTATTTTTATAAGGTTTTCTTTCTGTGTTCTTGTCAACTTTGTAATGGGCATATATGTATTTGTTTGCACTCAATGAATCATTAAGTTTAATAACTGATAAACGTTTCAATTTACTTGATTTTCTTAAACTTAAATTTACATGATTACTTCGATCTTAATGCCTAATTTTTGACAAAAAATAAGCAATTGGTTGAGGTCAATGTACAATGTGATCGGCAAATGTTTAATAAACTCTTCTCTATTAGAAACTATAGTTTTTTTTGAGAGAGAATCTTACACACTTACAGTAATAATCATCAATATAGTTTGCCGGCAAACAGAGTGTCAGACTGAAACAAATAACACCGAGTGAAGCAAGGCGAAACTAGCACAAAGCCAGGCTGACAAAAGTTTGGGGAAAATCATAAAGTGCACGAAAAGTTTCTGCCAATCAACGGAAAAGAGAAAGCTGTAAAGAATAGAGAAAGAGAGAGAAAGAGAGAATCATCAATATCAAAATTGGGTAAAAGTTGCACTAAGTCTCGTTTCTCTTTCTCTGCTGTTAGCAACCACTATTTTTCATTCCCCTGCCACTGTCCACTTTAATCTTTATTTGCATTGTGGCAAACCAGCGGAGGGAATTTTTGCGGTCTGTCTTGAAGAATACTTGAAAACTTACTTCCTTGTTCTCGTTGTTGTTCTTGTTGTTGTTGGCTTTTGGTAACATTGTAAGTGCAGTGGTTCTTATTCTTTGGCTTTTGTTGGCCAAATGCCAAACAAATGTCCGCAGTGCAAGTGTCAGAGATTTTTGGTAACCTTTTGGCGCAGTTGTTGCGAATCGTCTGATAAATTACAACTCAGTGGCAGAAACAGCTGCCGTAGCAATTGGGAAATCTGATCAAGTAAATGCATAGCTATGCATAGCTATGCATTAATCTGTATTTATGGCTGCATTTCCAGGGAACACATTTTATGCTTTCTTTCCACTCAAAATCATTTTTAATTTAATAGTTTGGTTTATTGTCTCGCTCCCTCATTGGATGGCATGTCTATGTGAGATGAATATGCAGATGTATGTGTGCATGTGCATAATTGTTTAAAACTATTAAGCATAAGATTAATGCACTCTGATTGTGGTGGATTAATATTGCTTTTGTTTAACACATTCGCGTGCTATTTGGCTTCATTTACAAAATAATTATACAATTATGCACTGAATGCGTGGTAATAAATTAAAAAAAAATTAATTGACCATTTAAATGATTAATTTAATTTTACAATTTTGTGCATATCACATGAATAATAATAATAATAAGAACCTAAAATGTTGCCATGTGTATTCAAATGTATTTATTTATTTATTTAGTAAATAGCTAAGTTATTGTCTCTTCAAAGTTATATTGTAAGCAATGCAATAAACTATTTGACTTAAAGTTGAATAGTCTCCATTGTACTATAATAAACACAATGAGGCCTAAGCAACAAAACATAACCAAATGTCACAGAATGTCCGGCCGTGGATGGCCGATTCGGGGGTGCATGGTGAGGAAACGTTTACATGCGGCGTATCTAGGGACATAACAACTTCCGGTCAAGCACACAAATGAGCTATTCAAAACACACCCACACACTCACAGGCGCACTGTACAAAAAGCTGAGTGAATGCAATAAACAGACAACAAAAACAAACTGGGCGTGTTTCAATTGTTCATTGTTGTTGGCGGCTGTGTGCCTAGCAAATGGGCTCCTTTGTTGGGACACTTTAGAGAAGGAAGGAAAGAAATGGCCGGGACGAGTCTAAAAGTTTCAATAAGAAAATATGTGCAAATAAAATAAATGAAAAGTGTGTAAAATTTTATTTTAATAAGCTCAAATGTGCACAAAACAAAAAGCTGCAGACGCACACACAGACAAACAAATATGTGTGTGTGTCTGTGTCTGTTTTCTGGTTTGTCAATGTGTGTTTAGGGTACGATAGTTCTCAGAAAGTTGTGAGAGTTTAACAACAACAGCTCCAACAGCCAGTTGGCTATGCGGTTTTCCCTTCTTGGTGGAGACTTAGCTGAAAATATTTTCATTATAAACTTTACGACAGGTTTTGTGTGTATGTGTGTGTGAGTGTGTATGGAATGGAAACGGAAAGGCGCTATTAACTGGCAAGTCAAGCTTATTAGCTGCAATAAAAAATAATAAGCTGCAAAGTTATGTTGCAATTGTGGCATATTTCTCGACTGCTCAACTGCGAGTCAAGCGAATCAAGAGCACGGACACAATGCCGCGCCAAGAATTTATTTCTATGTGTGCTGGTGTGCCTCTGTGTGTGTGTATGTGTGTATAGTATGTCTTCATGGTGTTCATGCCATTTTTACGATAGTCGAGAGTGTGCGTGTGTGTGGTAAAATCTTCACTTCGTACTCAAGATTTAGCAAAGAAATCCCTCAGCTTTTCGAAGTGCTTGTATTTATATGTGTTTGTGCATGTGTCTACTTGTGTGTGTCGAGAAATGCCAGTTAATTTTATTTTAAAAATTGTGTAACAATATGTTCGTATTCATCGAACTGACCAAGATTTAAGCAGAGTTCTGAGTTGGCCAAGACTGGTGAGAGGGCGGCTTATGCATGACACTGATTGCTTGACTTTACATAAGCTGCAGCAGCTTTGAGCTGACAATATAAACTGGCCTATTAAAGTTGATGTCGTACTCCGCATATCATCATATATACAAATTTATTTTAATTTATTTATTATACTAAGTTCTTGCGTATCCAAAAAGAGTAGTAACTCAGTGCAAAGCTTAAGATAATATTAAATTTATTATATTCTTGTTAGTTGTGATGATCAAATTGAAATTGTTAAAGTTACATTAGCTTTAGCAAAAATATTATGTGAGAAAATTAAATTCAAGAAAACTCGAAAACTCAACTTGAAATTAACTTTATCAGAGACAATTTTGATTTATAATTTTTCAACTAACACAACAATTTGCCTCTTTTTCAAATGTAAATAATGTGATATCTCACTTGAAACTTTAGTATTTCTTATTAGAATCTGAGCTAATGAGTTGAGGCTGTGCAAAAGTCATGAAGTTTTTCTTGCAGTGTGACAATTAAAACATTAATTTTATCAAGGGCTACGTTTGCCAATTTATTCAACATTTAACTGCTCGAATAATCAATTGGGATAAGCTTGCAATTAAAAAAGGATTTTCTTAGTTTGTCGAGATAATTATTATTTATATAATGAAAATTTATATTTATTTATTTGCCTGGGATATAAACATAATTTAATAAATTCTGATAATATTGGAAATGAAGGAAATATCAACTTATTAAATGCATTTGCATCATATTGTATTATTAATAAAATTCAATATTTATTTATTTACCTGTCTGAAAACTCCTTTTACCAGGCAAAAAATATTTTTTTAGAAGCTTTATGGCCAGCTTTTAACATAATCCGATTTGCGGTTCATTTCCGCAAGCAACACTTAAGGCAAGCTAATCAAAACTTGTGCAACGAATTATAGAAAGCTGCGGCTAAGCACATTAAAAGTGGCAATCTAAGCACCTGCCCAACGTTTGGTCAATGGACCAATGGACCAATAACAAGACAAGGGTGCTCGGGGGCCGGTGTACACAAATAATTTCAATAATGTGCTGCTAATACCAATAACAACAAAAAGAGCAGCAATAACAATAATTGCCACCACATTGCCGATAAGCAGGGTCTATGCTGCGGTCAAAAGATTTGCTTACCGCACTCGCAGCGTGGCAAGTGGCAAGTGGCAAGGGCGGATCTTTCAATCATGGTCAGAGATTTGCCATTAACTAAGAATGTCGTCTCGACCAGGCAGAGAGCAAAGTTCCTATTATGTTTACGAGCATTATGCGAGTTAATGGCGCAGTCGCGGGGGATAAACGTACAAATAATGGTTGTGTATTAAAAAAGTTTCGTTTTTGTTGAGTTTCTTGTCCAACAGGTGGCCGGCGAAAAAATATATATAAGAAAAACAGTAGCCCCGCTGTGCACTTTGATGTAATTTTGAAATTTCGCTTTGTTTCCTACAGCTCAGCTCGAGTCCTGACAATGAATTAAACAGGTCAGCAAAGTGGTCCACCTTTAAGTAAGTAACTGAAATTACAAACTTTCACCTTGCACTACAAGCACTTTTCCTGCAGACGTTTCTTGCGGCTCGAAAACTTTGCTCGACATGTTTGCCTTGTCCACTTTTTGTTTATTTTTTGACAGGCCAGTCGACATTCTCTGGAATTGTTTTTCCTGTTGCTGTTCCACCAGCTGCTTTTCTAAGAAGCTATTATTATGACAGATTCGTCATTGGTAAATAATTACAATAATTATCAATCTTCGTAACTATTTAGTTATTGCACTTTTCTTCATAATTTATTACTCAAATTAATGATGTTTATAATTATTTAGGTCATTAAGGTTGTGAAATTAAAACAATGCAATATTTAATATAATTTTAACTATAATAATTTCTCTTTTTTATTATTATCTACAGTAAATACTCGTTGATTATTTTGTAAGATGTTCAATACTCGACTTAAGGAACTATGTTTTAAATGGAAACATTTCTGAATACTTGCATCAAACACACTTGAAGCAATCAGCAGTCAGTTTAAGAAAATGTTATATCGTATTGTGCACCGTAATTTACTAAGAACATCAGGCCAGTGGCGATCATTATAAGTTAATAAATAACTATTTACGAAGAACTTTCAGTACTCAGTCGATAAATTACAAACATGTAAGAGAGTCAGCGTGGAATTGGGTAACCGCGATGACTTAGTGAAATGGTAAAGTGGCAAACTGCACGTAGAATGCATTAAAGATAAAAACCGCATGTCCAACTTCCAATTGGAAAACATTACACACCCCAGAGAGCTACGAACAGAGTGCAAGAAGAAGGGGCTGATTCTGTTATAGGACTATGTATATATATATATATATATATATATATATATGTATAGGGAGGGCATATTTTCAAACTGGCTTTTATGCGGAATGTGCATTTTACGACTTTTTAAGTGTCAGAGCTAACAAAACTTTTGCTTCAAGTCGAAGCTAGACGCTGTGGTAGCTGGCAACACAGCTGCCGCATGGTTTCTGTGTTGTTTTTTAGTTGTTTTTGTTTTTTTTGTGTTGTTGTTATTGCAGTTGCTGTTGCTGTTGCTGTTGGCGCACCTATACAAAAGTCAAAGCTTCTGACAACGGCAACCATATTTGCTTTCAACAGAATAAACTTGGCTTTTGAAATATTTTGCGTCTGCAGCGCTGGAAAAACTAAATTTTATTTTTAAAGTACAACATACACACACACACACACATAAAGAGTGAGTGAACACCTACACCTCCACAGGGCGTTTCCGTTTCCGCATTGTAGCGATCGGTGTGCCTCACAGCCTCGCTCTTCCCTTAAGCAGCACGGGCAACACTACGTTATCGTCTTTATTGTTTGTCACTTCCATGACCTCGCAATTGTATTCCACTTTCTTGGCATCGCCTTTTTGTGGCTGTGCAGCCACTGTGGTTCAGCTGCGCTCAGCTCAGGTCGGCGGAAGCGGAAATGGCATAAGTTGTTGTCGCCTAGTAGTTCACACGTAAGTCCGCTCAATGAACAATAAAATGGCGTTGCTGCTGAGTCTGCCACAGTGATAACTGCTCGGTTAGTGTTGCGCACAATAAAACACATAAAAGAATGCCAACTAAAAGGCAGCGAACAAAATGTCTCTTAACATACTTGAAATTGTTTAACATGCCTGAAGAGTCTGTGGATTGGCAGCCAATTTACGTCCTATATTTTTATCGAAATTCTTCCATGATAATTTTTGTTTGATTTTATTGTTATTGTAAATTAAATTATCTCTTTAAATTAATTTATATTTATTTTATTTTACTTTTTTTTTTTAATTACTCCTAAAACCATTCCTAGATGGCATTTGTATTGTATACATTTTTTATTATTTATTTATTAAGCAGCACAAATTGGGTAACTATTGTTTGGTGCGCTCTATTAACAATACATATTTTTTGACGTCAAGAGATTTTTTTCACCCTCTCTTTATATCGCCCTCTCATTTTCTCCTTATGTCTCTAGTCACTATTACGTTGAGAGCACAGAACTTGTAGAGTAGATGTAAAAAGAGTATCATTAATAGCATTTTATTCAGCCAATTAAAATTAAAATTCAAAACTAACACCTTTTAAGCAGCGTTGCAACGTTGAATAAATTTGCAAAGCAAATATATTATATATATATGTATATGTACATAAAAAGTACCTATCATTATACCTATTAAACATTACCTGTTTTAATGGGCATAATTTAATGCAATCAAGATATGCAAATTAAATATAAATCGAATTATGTCAACAAAGGAATTCAGTTGTGATACAAACATTGCAATTAATTTTTGTTATAAAAGTCACAGTCACGATAATATTACTCAATTATACCATTGGCACTCAAAGCCATTAGTAAAGTTTACTGACTGACAGTAAATGCCCGGGCGCAACACGTCGTATGCGTTATGATTGCGAAATTAGCACGCTGTTCAGAGACTGAGGGACTGACAGCGCAGCCATTGGCTTAAGCGTTTCTAACTTCGTGAATGGGGGACTGGACTTGAACAAAGCCATAAGCCCAACTTGAATGGAAAATTGCAGCTGTAAAGTTTCGCTTAGCCCCCAAACACCCCACTGAGAGAGCGTTGCACGTTCTACTTATTCAAAGTTATTGTGCTGCTGTCAGAAAGTTTTTTGCCATCACCTTCTGCAATGTCCAGTGTGGCACAGTAGCAAGCCAGAATCCAATAATGGCTCACTGCTCGCTCTTGCGGCAGATTTACGCACATTCACACACACACACACACACACACACACACACACACGCGCGCACACCCACACAAGCACTTAGGTCTGCACACTAGCTGCATTGCTTTCAAATACTAATCTACGCGCCATAATTGAAAAACTAACGGTTTTTGTAACGAGTTTTTCGTGCTTTCTGCAAGTGCTCGTATTTTGTGGCCAGTCTTCCGTTGTGTGTGCTTCTTGTGTGTATGGCATACTTTCTCTTTCACACACAGCTCTACTGGATATTTTGATCTGTTTTTTATTTTCTTTTCGCCCCTCTTGGTTGAAACCAAACTGGCCCATAAAGTGCAACAAGCATTTTTCTCAACAAACACGCGTTCATATTTCTGCTGACTTTTCTGCGAGTTGCAGAAATGGCATCACGCACCCTACACCACTTTCTCTGGGGTATATCAAACAATACTTGTTGTTACAGCACGAGAATTAAGATTAGCAATTTGGCCAAATAATAACCTTCAGTTTAGTAACAAATATCTAAGCAGACTTTATTAATATTTAACCGTCTTTCTTTCATATATGTATTGTATATGCATATATAGATAACACTATGCCAGACTAAACCGAATCCGAAAAAAGAAAAACAAAAAAACGCATCCATTTGCACATATTTCAATGCATGCAAAAACAAACAGAAAATCAGCATGAAATTGAAAAAATATGATGACACCTTCATCGCAAGTGGAGCAATAACAATGGCAGTTTTCGAGCCATGGAATGGCCTGAACTGAATCGGACAGCAAGAGGGAATTCAACTGACAAAGGAGGGTCTGGGTTTTCAGGGAGGCGGTGGGTGTGGCTATCAAATTGTTGGCTTTTGTGTGCACGCGGACTTTAACAGTTTTGCTGGACACTTTTTAGTTAGATATCTCAGTGCGGAAGCATAAAAACGATAATTTCGAAATTTGTTTGAAAAAGCCAGGACTTCGCGACCAACAATGACAGATTTATATACCCAAACCAGACATGGCAGGGGTTATTACTTATTTGTAATGCCTACAATGCCTTAATAATATAATTAGTATTTTGTATTTTATATAAATGCTTATTGTTTGGTGACCACATTTCATAATTTAATTCATCTTCTTTTTACTTTTCGTAGTTTCAACAACAATTATTGTTAAATTTGCAATTATATTTTTTATAAATCAAAGTCAAAATGTAAAATGAATTTTGGGAATTTGCTTTTTTCTGAGTACGGGTAGCGTATAGTTGGATCAAGTCAAATAAAAAGTGATTTTTGTTGTGGAAAAATGGCTTAATGCAGAATGCTCGCTATAAAAACACGCACACACACACACACACACACATACACACTTAAGCACACTCACACAGTTGGGGAATTTCAGATTTTTTGTCACGATCTAAGTCGCGGTTTTTGTTGATTGGTCGCATTGTGCCCAGCATGTATATTGGAATACTTAGCTTTTCGATTGGGTTTTGGGGATTTTATTTCGTTTCGTTTTTTTGACGAATAGCTGGTGCTCAACGATGAATCTGCGAGTAGTTCAAATTACCTGCCCAAGTGGCAAGCATTAAATTAAATACCTTTTGTCTGTTGCCATTAAGTGGAACGACTGTGTGTCGACCGATAAAGGGGGGAAAATAACATTGGGCAATTTTGGGGTGGTTCTTGTTGCGGGTAAAAAAAAGGACAAACGGCGGCGGCTTCTTTCCGGTCGAAACAAAATGGCGTCAAAAGAAATTCAATCAATTCGCACGTGACATGATTATTTTATGCTTTTATTTATTTATTGTGCATGCATTTTATTATTTTGTTTTTATTTATTTTTTTTTCCCATCGCTCTTTAAAAGGACACACAGCCCAACGTGCCGCATGTGGAATGTTCGTGATCAAACTGAGAGTTGTTCAACTTTAAGTGGGTTTCAAATTGCATAAGAATTTTTTAAACTCCTCATCATAGCCGACATTTGAAATGAGCTACATTGAATATGCTACGTTAATGTAAATATTTGTAAATGTGTTGTTAAACTAAGCCGAATGCTTAAAGTCAATTTTTATACTACGCTCCACAAAATATGCTATAAAAGCAAATAAGTATAATATGACAAGTGGAAAAATAAATAATATTCATGAATAATGAAACAAATGGCCATTGATAAAAGCCAAGAAAAATCTAATTTTTTATTGGCGCATGTTTCTCATTAAATGAATATTTAATATTTATTAAGAAAAAGGTTCACAAGTAAATTAACCTACTGCTAAATTCTAGGAATACTGCATCAGGACTCTCGGCTTGTTAAATATTTATAAAATAAAATGTACCCTTTTTAAATTGTTTTTAAAAACACGAAACGGTCCAAAGCATAATATAATCTAACTTAAGATAATAACTCGACTTACAATATTCCTTAATAACTCCTTAATGCAAGATATAATTTTTCTGATTGCATGTTTCAACACACCGAAAGTCAGTTCTTGCCGTTAAGTAAAGGAAAGATCTGTTTTTAAATTCTAAAATTTATGGTTGCTGTTTGACATACACCACGCCAAACAATATGCCCAACAATATTTTGGATGGGGGATTTGTCGTTTCGACGTTTGAAGGCGGAAAGAAAACAAACATTAAGGACAGACGGAAAAAAGGGAGCGACAGCGTTGTCAGGGCATTGGAAACTTGTTAGTTACACTTAACGAGCCAAAAACCCGTATTTAAGTCAAATCGAGGCCAGGTCCCGGCCATAGCCATGGGGAAGATGCCAATTCATGGCCATGGACCATGGACCATGGACCGTCGTTTGTGGATGTTGGTGTCAAAGTAAATACAATCAATTTGATTGCATTGCCCTTTTGGGCCTGACCCTGTTGCCGCCGATAGATTGATAATTTAATTCAATCACTGTTGTCATTAAAATTGGCTATTAGGGCCTTTCCTTATGTGTGGTTGCCAGCAGAATGTCAATTTGAGCTGGCACGTCGCCAATTGCCCAAAGTTAACCAACCAAGCATATGCATCTATTCAGAAGTTGACTGCTTTTGTTTACATCGCAAGAATAAATTTAGTTCGCTCTGATTGATAACTGACCAATTGGGACACAACCAAATTATCACCATGCGTTTCTTTACTTTAAGTGTTCTTTCTTCCGTTTGCCACATGAATTATATTTTGGCACGCTCGAGTCGAATATGAAATTTTATTGTCGTGTTTCAGTCTGCCCCTCGACAAATTTTGTTGGCTTGAGTAAATTCAACATTTGCACGTTTGAACTTAAATAAATACTTCAGATTATGTGTTTGAATTTTGGTCCGTTATAAGTACAAATATTTATATCTATCGAAATCAGTTTGTGGTTTGACTGAGTGATTGACTGGTGATTGAATTATCCTTTTTTCATCTTATCGACTTAAATTCAATTAAAAAATTTACGATACACATTATTGAATTTGTGTCTAGTTGACTGACTATATGATTAAACTGAGATAAAAGTAAATTGATAAAAATTAATTGAGCTATTCATGAAAAAAGTTAAATAACTACGAACATATTAATAAATGGCATAATTAATCGAATGGCTAAATCGAAGAAAAGTATAAAAATTATCCCTGCTTTTGCTATTTGCCTTACTTTGTGGCGGAATTTTGCTTTAAAGTAATTCAAGACTGGCAGAGATTATTGGGGTACAAAATGCAGATATGCCAACCTTTGTACAGATAATCAATAGGAAACCCTTATTATTTTTTAGTATTAAAAAGCCCTTAAGTGCTCGAAGAATATTTTTATAATAAATAAGTGGGTGTTATTTTAAAAATTTAGGAAATCTTATTTTTACTCAATACATAACCAAACACAGCATACAACCGCAACTCCGGCTTTGTCTACTCAAATTTATTTTAGGCACCATTTGACAATTGGCCTTGTTGTGTTTGTTCCGATTGCCTCGCTAATGTATTATGTATTATGTATTCCAAACGACTCATTGTGGGAATAATTTCAAAATCCCAGTGTCGAGATAAGCGACAGCGAAATTTGTGGTAAAAAATGTAACACAAATCGTGGCCAACAAAAAGGGTAGCTAAAGGATTCAATTTGCATGAAATACATTAACAATAAATTCAGCCTTTTTACTGGCCAACACTCCGGTTGCGATTAAAATGCTTAGGGGCACAAACCGTGGCACGTTCGCATCCGTATTGCGTGGCAGTGGCGATTGTGGCTTCGATTGTTATCTGCTGCGTCTGCTCCTTGTTTTTGTGGCCGGATTGACAGGCGTGTGGCTAGAGCGGAAGCAGCGTCTTCTATGGAGACATTCACAGATATGTCGTCCTTTACTCCCCAGCCCAGAACCGACGCATTGTCCCTCTGATGGTTGGCATTTTGTTATCGCCAGATATGTTGTATTGCTGGGGGATTTCTGTTCGCGTCCGCCTATGCCTTTTTTCTACGCCTTTGTCAAATAGCCTTATCATTTCAATGACAGTGGCTCCGATTTCGAGACTGACTGCATGTCTCACTTCTGGACAGGCTAAAGACGCGCCCAAGTGAATTCAGGCTGAACTTATGATTCTAAACGGCTAGTTATTGGAACCATTTAAATGGGATTTATGCCAGCAGACGGCTACAAATCCCCGACTTAAGCAGCCATCGATTGTGTGGTTGCCATTGGAGCCAGAGCATATGAGAGACTGTGTTTTGATGGTGTCAATGTGAAATTATTTATTCTGAAATAAAAGTATATCTTTAACTCACAGGGTTTATTAAAAGCGCACAACAAATAATTCAAAGTTCCTTTTAATGCTGATCTAAAGAGACATTTTTAGTTTTTGTTAGCAATAACTTTATGACTAATTTATTTTTTCGTTAGATTCACCCATCAGTATTGCTTGCCGCTATATTTTAGTTCGTAAAAGTACAAATTTCTCAAAAAATTTACTTGATTTTATGGTATTATTGATTTTAATGAAACGCTTTGGACTTCTAATCATTTGTTCTTGCAGCAAATGCAAACAGTGCAAAAAGGTCGAAAGCATTGTGCACCAATACTGACTGGCGCCGCATTATGACTTACGGACTTGGTTATAGCATCCATCCACAACCACATCCGAAACAGAATCAGCAGCATTGCATCAGTTGTCACATATTCAGACGGCAATGCGTTGCCGTTGGGGCCAATCGCGATTTTGCCACTGACTCTACTGGGTGGCGACACTTGGTTCGATATCAGCAAATCAGACTCGGAATCAACCGCAGAATGAGAACTCGATTTTGTCAGTCTGCCAGCTAGCAGATTTGCTTCGCTGGGATGCAAGCAAATTTTAATTTTAAACATAAAAATAAATTGTTTTTGCTCGGCAACACTTGCCAGCATATGCAGCATGTCTGGCATGCATATATATATATACACATATATATATATATATTTGCCTCACATGCAGGCTTTGATATATTTTTTTGCTTTTTTTTGTTTCTTTTATTTTTTTGTTGAGTTTTAGCTTTGTTCTGTCGCTTATCATCTTGTGTCAAGAATTTCGCCAGCTCCATGCAATGCAGCATATTGATTTTTTTTTGCTGTTTCATTTTTTTTTTTTGCTTACATATTACGTTCATAGAATTTGATTGAATGTTTTAGGTTGTAAAACATACATACTATATATGTATGTGTATTGCTTACGAGCTTGGCAATGTGCAGAAGTATTTAGAAATTATGTGAATTGTGTAGTAAAACAATTTGTTACTAAGGGTTATGAATTGATTCCTCATCCTTGTTGTGAACATTTTCTTTTGTTTGCATTGTTTTAGTTTAAGAAATTTGTGTGCAGATTTGTACCTCATAAAATGTAAACTGTAAAGGAAATTTAAGCCTTTTTCTATCAAGCCAGAATACTTGTTTAGGCATGCCGAATATAATATACCCTACAACAATTCCACAACTCGAACTCCGTACAAAAATTTCTATGTGAACAAATTTTCTTCAGTCTTCAATAATATTATTAATCTTTGGCCGATCTTCCTTGTTTATAGTAGAAAAAGTTCCTTTGCAAATTTAAGCTTCATATCCGATCAGATGGCCAGTTAATTATTCAATTAGTCAAGCAGAGAGTCAATCATAAGATCAGTCCGTCAAGGACAGAATAAAATTCCAAACATTTTCCCAGAATCGCTCTAGAGGCCTATAGACTTTTCACCATTGAAGCCTTGTCTGTTGTAAGCCCGGCTCAAATCAAAAATTGCGTATGTGTTTGCCACGAGGCATCGTAAACTGTACGTGAGGCGCGTTGATTGCCTCTTTAGGCATATCGCTCATACGCCATGTTGAATTTATTTATTCGTAGCAATGGCTGCGCAACTGCAAGTGCAACTCGTTAGTGATGCTCGTAAAAATCAAATGGCCCAACCGACTTCTCCTTTATAATGCCCATTACCCATGCCCCATTCACTCTCCTCGTCCAACTGCTGGTTTGCGCCTGCCTTGGTTGACGTTGTTAAAAGTTGTCCTTGGGCAGCAGTTTTACGAGCTCAAGTTGTAGCATTAGCTGGCATTTGCTGCTTGTTAGCAGTTAGCATTTAGAGTTTCAGTTGACAATGTAGGCAGCTGCAACAGGCAAACATCGAGGCTTGTTACACACACAAACACACACAGACATACAAATACACACACATAATCAGAGAGTAAGTTTTGCATGCGGCTGCAATGAACGAGCGAAACGAGGCTTTGATTTCATTCATTTCAGTCAGCCCCTTTTCAATGTGAATCAATACAATTTCAATTTCGATTTCCATTTCGATTTCAAGTTCAACTTGTTAAAGTATTTCAAGCTTAGAGGTTCACAAAGTTTTATTACTTTTTTTAAGCCAATTTGTTTTTGCTTGTTTGGGAATTGGCCCACAGCACTTTTCAATTTTCTCTGCGTTGCAATTTCTTATTTTTGTGTTTTGGTTTTGTTTTTATCGTAAGCGTCTTGTTATAGTTTGCTCAGAAAGTTATATTCTCTGAGCTTATTGGGAAATTTGATATTGCCAGCGTTCACAGAAGCACAGCATAACAAATATGAACATATACATATATATATATATATACATATATATATAAATCAAAATGGTTTTGTTATGCCAAAGACTTGCCCCAAGTGGCTAACAAATAAAGAACGTAAAAAGCTTTTCTTTTAAAACCACCAATAAATTCATATAAGTTGGTGAATACCATCAATCGCAAAACAATTTTGTTATCAAATATAAATCTTAGTACATATTTGATTTAGAATCTGGAATAAATATTTTTTTTCAGTTATTTTGCTATTTTTTTTTTTATGTGCAACTTCTTACCATAATTTTTCTATTTATTTCTATTTCAACATTTTTAATACCCATATAAAAACACACAGAAATATGTGTTCTGAACAAACTTTTCCCCATATGCAAACTTTAAGTAACTTTGCTTTTATATGAAAACTCCGAGTCACAAAAGTGTTAAATAAAATCATTTACATAAGTTAACATCACTTATTTATTTTCTGGCACATTAAACAAAACCTTAAACTTATTCAAAGGCTATGGTCTGTAAGTACATTTAATGTTCACATTTTAAATAATTCCATGCGGAAAATGTGTACGTTGGAGAAAATGCTGTTTGGAGTTAATTAGACACGTAAACTAGAAAGTTGGTCAAAGTTAACGTGATTGAAGAGAAATGTTCTTTAATGTGAATCGTTGGCATTTTTAATGGGAGTATGACAAATACTTAACGACGTTGTCAGAAATGCCGAGTGGCCCAAAGAGAAATTAACTTAGTTGCCCTTTTTGCATTTGACTTAGCTGGCAGGCTACGGAAAATGGATGTGCTTAAGCGTAGAGTGGTGCAATTGTTGGCCCTTGGCCAACTGACTGTTTTAGGCAGGCCAA
This sequence comes from Drosophila picticornis, assembly GCA_035043845.1. Classification (NCBI taxonomy): domain Eukaryota; kingdom Metazoa; phylum Arthropoda; class Insecta; order Diptera; family Drosophilidae; genus Drosophila; species Drosophila picticornis. The sequence goes on along the minus strand of JAWNMR010000362.1, from coordinate 10,783,964 downwards.
CATTTTCGTCCCATTGTTTTGTTGACATACAAAAACACAAAAACCCTGAACTAACAACAAATACAAATTCTGGAACAAATACTTTTTGACGCGCCCGAACCGCAATGCAGTTGGTATCACTTTGAACCAAAATCAGCATGCGGTTGCCAGTATGACGATAGCAGAACGATCAGGACGATAGCTTGGGTCGTATTATGCAAACTTTAATGCAATTATTTGCATGCGGGCGAGCCATTTACGGGCATACAAAATGTGAATACCTCAAGAATGAACTATCACCTTTCTTTGGCATGCTTTTCTTGCACTATGATTGTGGCTTAGTAGTTATATCATTCAGCAGGAGTCTTGCAAAATTACTCACTTTTCGGTAGAGATCTTTATATAAATATAAACTTAACTGACCCTAATAAAATATATATTTTCAGTGTGTCAGTATAGGTGTGATTGTGATAGCTGATTGGGGCATAAAATGATGTAAAATTGTCTGCACTATAAAAGGTACTTTTCGGTTACCTTCATAACAGTTAAGGTTTTATTCAGATATCAGGAAGGGGATTACAAATTTAAAAAATGAGCTAAAACGACCAGTGAAAAATATAATTCAATTACTTAATAAGGTCATTAAACAAAAAAAAATATATATATAAAAGTTAAATATAAATAAGAAAAAAACATTAAGAGTAAAAAAATAAAATAAATTTTTTTGCTGCCTCCAATATATTTTGAATCTCGTCGGGATTCATCTTCAGAGGGAAATATGGAGTTTGAACCTGAAGACATATTTAAATCAAACTAATTTTGAACGTAAATATCCAAAATGTATACGTTTTTCAATAAATGTTTTAGTGCAGTACAAAACTAATTTTGTGTTTACAATCTCTTGCAAAACCCACAGCAGATAAGTTAATATTTTGTACTGAAAATATGAAATAATTACATTTTTTCGTATTAAATTCAAACCCACAAGCCGTTAACATAATCTGCCAATTAAGCTGTGCTTTTGATATTTAAAATAAATAACTCGATTAAAAATATTCAGTTTCTTGCGCTAACCAAAATGATCAGTCTCAATTTAGAAAATAAATAGTTTACTAAAATTTTATACGTTTTAATTTATGAACTTTAAACTTCATTTTGTTTAGAGCAAAGCCAAATTTGATTGAATGCATATTGTATATCGGTGCTGTTTATTAAAATCCAAAGCAGCTGCATTTTTGATAGCTCATAAAAATGCCAGCGAAATTAGTTATAAATCAGTGGAGCGTTGCCAGGAGCTATAGATTATATATATTTGTGTGTATAAATATGAAATGCAGGACCTGGCTCAGTTGGCGCAACTTTGTAAGCCAAGATGAAGCCATAAATTATACGAACTAATAATTATATGCCATCAAATTGTAGTAAGCAAAAGTCAAGCAAAAGCCAAGCCAAGCAAAGCCAGGCAGCCAGCGTGTTTAACGGCCAACATAAATTATAGACATTTAAAAAGGGGCAAGTAACGTGGGGCAGGCAACGCTGCGTAGAATATGCGATTTTTATCACAGTTTATGCACCGCACACAAAGTTAACATAATAAGGTCAACACGCACCGAATGCGGGGCGGTGCCCGAGCGGAAGAGCACCAGGGCCTGCCTGGAGGATGGACTGTGTGTGGTGTGGGTTGGTATGTTGTGGGTGGTTGGGTGGGTCGCTGTGGGCGTCGCTTTAATTAAACGGCAAACAGCTCCCAACATCTCGCGTCCGCTTCAGAGAGCAAAGTTCGAGGTCAGGCAGCAACACGGCAATTTCGTTGCCTCTTTTTTACAGTCCAGCAATTTGCAACAAAATTAGCCGAAAACGTTTCCCGACCCTGGCCATGCTCATTGAGAATTATATCCAGCCAACGACCAACGTGCCAGCATTAAACAAAAGATTGGGTTAAGCCTCTGTCTCGTGCTTTGTATGAAAATGCATACTTGTGTGTTGAGTGTGTGTGTGACCATGTGGCATGAAATGTCATATGTCAAAGCGGCTGAACTATAGCAGATACTTTTTAGTCACCTTGTTACACTCTGAGACAGTGATTAAAAGTAATAATTATTAAAAGTAAAATGGAAATGATTTTTAAAATAAAAATTAACATATTGAAATGAAGCACAATACTTCAAAAAAATCATATCTTCTAGAAATGGACACACAGAAGCGGTGACTGAGAACCTGTTACCATTTTTAGTTGCAGTGTGAAGCGTTATTTGTCAGTTGTAAATGTGTTAATATTGCTCAACTCTAGCCTATATATCATCTAAGTGACTTGTCATCTGCTTGTGGTTGCCATGACAAATGGGTTGACGCTTCCACCTTTTGCTCATGCCTCCTTGCGATGTGGCTCCTGCTGGTCGTTAAGTGTGGGGACACAACGCACTTGGCAATAATAGCAAGAACAACAACAGCGACAGAAAAAAGCGTTTAAATTTTGTAATTTAAATGCAAATTGACAGGCAAATGACAAACATTGCAATTAACGAGGGACTGGCGGGCGTATACACAATATTCGTGTACGCCACGCCTGACAAAGGACAGCTCGGCACAGCGCAGAGCACTGCAGAGAATGTTAAAGCATTAATTCAGAGGACTAGGGCCGATGTTTGCTATGCAATACATTATCAAAGCCCAGCCACATGGAAACCGAGCCAAATTGCAAGATTCCAAAATATTCAACGAATCATGCAAATCTCAATTAACAACAATTACTCGAGTTTGCTTGACTAGATTTTAATTTGAAAATTTACTGCATTTTATGCTTGACATAAAAGTAGAGGAAGAAAGTGAATAAAAGAATTGTTCTTTTTTTCATTTCTAATCAGTTGCTTCTTCTATTTAGTTTTCTTACTATTCAATTGGTTCTGTGTTGGCTCATTAACTTTATTCTTTACTTGAGAAGTGTGACACAGGTTTTTAAAATAATATAAGTTTATGTGAAATAAAAAAAAAAATTTTCAGTTTAGACTTAATAAAATAAAAATTATTCTTGTAATAATAAAAACTTAAAATGTTTGACATCAGCCATTTTTATTATGATGGTAATAAATAACCTTCGAAAGGGTTGATTAATAAAACAACATTTTAAACTGTGGAAATTATTGAAATTTTCATACTGATCTCTAAAGGATGTTATCGGACATCTTTCTTACATACTTACATGTAAAATAAAACTATTGACTTAATAGTTGCTTTAACGACTTAATCTATAAATGAAACAGTAATAATTATAAATAAAATAAAATGTTCATATTTTATAAATTCTCGATAATATTTCTAAGATAGCAAATAATGCAGATAGACTATATTGATAGGCTCTATAGGTCTTTAGCTTCTATTTGTGGTCTTACAGACTTATACGATGCCAAGTGTAGTTCATAAATGTGTCAACTGCTGGCGGGAGACTGTGGTTCTGGTAAACCACACGCCATTGAACGACTGTGCCGCAACAGCTCAAGTTTGTGTGTGTGGAAAGCGCCACAATCAGACTTAAGAACAAGGCACCAACTGCTTGGTAAAGACTCTCATTAAAGGCTTCAAGTGCCCACGCGAGCAATCCAAAATTGCAATGCCAGTGGCAGGACTATAACCACCGTCGAACATCGAACAATCAGCTTGGTGAGCTGTCACTGAATGCTTTGAATGTCCTTGGAGTTTTGTGAGTTCTTTGTTGGGGGCCATTTTGCACGTTGAACTCTGAAGGCGTCGTGAAAGGCCTAATTATCTTAATTAATGAGTGCGAAAGTGAAATTCGTGGAAGACAAATGTGCCGGGGACGATGCTTTTCGCTAGCCGATGTTGTTCTTGTTCTCGTTGTTGATGTTGTTGTTGAGTTCGGGCAGCAGTCACTCAGTTCGCGTGCACCGCAAGGACGTTTGTGGCTACCATTTTAATTGTCTCGCTTTGTATACGTATATACATATATATGTATGTATGTATATATATATATATATATATGTTTTTGTGGATGGGTGATTTTCATTAATTTTGCTTCGCGTTTGCTGTTGCCATTGTCGGTGGCTGCGGACGAATTTGGCTTATGGTCTGCGCCAGAAAAGCGAATTTCTCGCTGTTTTCACTTGTGTTGAGTTGTTGTGCGGCTTCTGGGCTTGCCACAAAGCGAGGCAGGAAAAGATACTGGCAATTCTATCTGCAGAAAGCGAACAGAGAAGAAGTTGAATTTGTAACTGAAACGAGCGAACGTGCGAGCAACAATAATAATGAGGCGCCACACAAAACAGACGGCGCAACACTTTGGCGGCGCTTAAAAAAAAGAGGCAGAATTGTTCGAAATGAAATCAGCCTGTGGGCGACTGTGGAAGCTGTGCGTAACAAAATCTAGGCGTAGACATAAACATCTAGTTACAATACACACTTATTTTTGTGGGCCCTAAGTGCGGCGGCTCTATCTGCTCAACTTAAATGATAAATGTGTGGAGCACATGTGGAAGGCAAGCATAAAAGTTGTGATTTTATCCCATACATTAAATAAGCCACATGCTGTTATCAGTCGGCAGCTGCATAGTTGGCGTTTAGCCACAGCTGATATACAAGTTCCGTTATGTACTTTCAGGCATCTCTTTGTGTTCCACATGTTGTTCCGTTGCCAAAACGTTTCGATGTGCTGCGCACACGCATTCCAGCGAGAGCGAGCTTTGCTCGCTGTGGATTGCCTTTGTGGATGGCATTCAGCATTGTTGCGCTCAACAGAAACTAGCACAACATTTTTGGCATTCGCGTATTTCGCGTGCTTCGTTTGCTGCCTTCTCTGCTTGGGTTGCCCTTAAAAAATTATCCATTTTGTATCTGTATCCAAAAATTATGAAAATACTTTGAAAACATTTTGAAACCAATTCGAATAAGCGATTTTGAAAAATCTGCTATCTTAAGAAGTTTGTATTTCTCTTTTTTATTTTTACTAGTTATTAAAGATTTTTTATGATTAATTATTTTTAATTTTTCAAAATCCAAGCCCGTTGCTAAAGCCTTGTAAAAAATATAAATCGATATGCATTTAACCAGACTTAAGAACTCTGTCCCACCAGCTGGTCGACTACTGATGATACAATTTAAGTCTAAAAATCAAAACGCCTTGTTAAAGAACTGTAGTAAAATATAAATCGACACGTAGTTCAACAGATTTCACCGGATCCTGTTAACATTTTCAGTCTTATTTGCGCAATCTTGATGAACGTCGGTACTTATTCGTCTTTCTCCTGGATACTTTGGGGATGATTATCTCCGGACTATAAGGTTTTGATGTCTTCGGCAAGCATAAGAAATTCGTGCTTTCTTGTTTTAGAACTATTTCTGTTGGTAGACTTCACTTACTTTAATCGGGTCCTGCCGAGAGTAAATCAATCGCATTTGGTCTTTCCATTGCTTGCATTAAATCACTATTTATTTAAATAGAGCGCTACAAATCATAATAAGAAAATAATTGTTTATACATTTCTTGTGTTTGTTTTAGTTTTGTTGAGTTTGTTGTTATAGAAGTTCCCATGCATTCAGTATTACGATTTAAGTTAAGTTCAATTTCGGGTCGTCAGTATCAGAAGCAGAGTTTCCATAAAGTTTCTATGCCGCCGTCGTTTGCTGTGGTTCCTGTGCTGTTGTCGTGGATGCCACCGTGGAAGTTTCGGGATCCTTTTCGCTGATGGCGAGCCAGGGACAACGCTTCTGAAGCTCCATGCGGTATCTGGGATGACTGATGGCGTACACAAAGGGATCAACGCACGCGACCATTTTGCAGGTGCAAGCCGGTATCATTGTGGCTCCTGGCGTGAGAAGACTCTTGTCCCCGAAGGCACCGATTAGCGACATAACGCCATACGGTGTCCAGGACACAAAGAACAGGAAACAAATGGTAATGGCCGCCTTGGCGATGCGAATCTCCGCCGTCTCCTTGTTCTTGTCGACATTCGAGCGCAACGATTCCACGTTCATCTTCTTGGCCTGTGCCCTGAGGGCCTTCTCGTGACTGAACACATGGCCCACGATCTGGCTGTAGTAGTAGACGATCATTGAGGTCGGACAGAAGAAACTGAAGAAGAAGATCGTGGCGACAAACATACGCGTGTCGAAGTTATCCGTCAGATAATCGAATGTGCACGAGGTCAAATAGCCCTCGGGCACAAAACGACCCCACGTCTCCGTGTAGCAGGCCACAACAAATGGCGTCGCATACATATATATGAAGATTATCATTGCGATCGCCTTCCCGTGCGTCATCTTGCCCTCCATGGGTCGGGTGATGACATTGTAGCGATCGTAGGCAATGAATGCATTTGTCGCACTCGCTCCGATTCCCGTGTAGGCGCCAATGATGCCGTATATCTGGCAACCGAGATGGCCCAGCGCATAGCCCTGGTTGAAGCTGTTGTAGATAAAAACTGGAGTCTTGGACATCATCATGAAATCACAGATCGCCAAGTTGATGACCAGTATATTCGAGGGTGTTCTCAATGACTTGGCCGCCGAGAAGACCCAAATAACCAAACCGTTGCCCAAAATTGAGAGCACAGTGAAAAATATGTAGAGTGTGCCCAAGAGATAATTCATCGACTCTGGCGGCTCCGGATATGTCAGCCAGTGTTCGGGTATGTGACGCAGCTCATGCGGCGGCACATTCCAACCCAGCAGCCTCCCCTCCACACCAAGACGCGCCTCCGGTAGCAGCACGGTCGTGACATTCCGTATAATGCCACTGGTGATATTGTACTCCATGCTGGCCCCGTCGCTGTCCAAGACAAAATCAGTGTCTGCTCGCACTGGTCTTTTTATATGCCAGCAGCTTGCCAGCAATTGGATTAGTTGCATATCTGCATCAGCATTTGTGGATTACTTTGTGGATTCCACTAATCTTGCACCCCAAGCCAACGAAATTCGCTGAGCTAGTTGTTTTGCATTGATTTTAGTCGCCCTAAGTGGGCGGAGGTCATCGATTGAACCAATTCAATCTATCTACGGTAATCTTTTGTTGGTCATCGCTTTTTGGCTTGTCTCCTAATTGATACCCATATGTTGTTTGAGCTAAACTCTTAAATAACAAATTGTTCTTTTATTAGGAATTTAATCCATTATTTTATCGTTAACTATGCATCGAGATTGAATGTGGGCAAATAAAGTGTGTAAAATATTTATAAAAAAAATCAATTTAAGATATGACTCACAAATATAAGAGACACTGAGTGATAGGCAGTGGTTTATTTATTATATATATCATTTTATTCATATTATATTATATATTATATTAAACAATTTGTTCAAATACGAATAGCTTTAGAAATTTTGTGTGTTTGTTCGAAAAGGAAAATAAATTAAATCAACATTTTAGAATAAAATAAAAAGAGATAAATGCTTAAAAGACAAACACATTTTTCCTATGATAATTTCAGTTAATTAAAACATATTTTTAAAGAATATTCCAAACTGAGTTGATTTTCCTCTCATTTTCTTCGCTTAAGCTTAAATTTGTTGAATTAGCATTCGATTGTAAAATATAAAAAAACAATTACACTTTATTGATCACATAAATTTTTCTTAGCCCCACGAAATTGCCAATCCGCTTGAAACGATATACAAGCTTTAGAAGCATTCCATATAATTTAAAATTCAACTGAATTAAATTGTGAAAATGAGATAAATCTAAGATATAAAATTAAATGCGGTAATAAAAAGCGCATTTATAGCATACCATTCATTTATACGAAACTATAAAAGTTAAAGATATGTGTTAAACTTAGTTTCGCATCCCAAATTTGTTGCAGTTTAAGTTTCAAGTTTTACTGGCAAATCTAAGATAAAGAGAATACATTCAATTGACACACACACACATATACAGGCATATCTATGTAGCTATTGTTGGGGGGAAGTGTGGGAATTGTGCTGTCTGCCACGCCCACTTATTAACACGTAAAACAAAAAGCGTAGCATTCTTTTGTGCGCTTCCGAAGCGTTCAGAAACAGAGGCAAACATATGCGTAGACATTGTGTGTATGTGTGTGTGTGTGTGTGTGTGTGGGTAATTATGTGACGCTCGTGTGTGCACCTACAATTTGGGTCATAAATCATATGGAAAGAGTCCACAAAGGCATGCAAATATTCCCTTATTGCCCCCGCCAAAGTTCGCACTCAAATTTATAATTCCAATAGCGTTTGTGTGTATGCGTGTGTGTGTGTGTGTGTATGCATGTGTGTGTGTGTGTCTGTTCAAATGTGTATACATATGCCTAGCAATATGCCGAATACATATATGTTAAGATTGATTTCCCTTTGTTTGCCTTTTAGCGCTGGGATATATTCACCTCAATTGGAAGCTTTCCCTAAGTCTCCCAACCAACCCCCAAATCGCCTGCTCCCGCTGCGTTTGGGCCATAAACAACAGGCAGACATGGAAGCCATGGGTGGTAGTATGAAATAAGCTAGCATATTGTTAGCATACGCCTGCTGAAATAATAACTACGAGTATGTTAAACGAGTATTCAGTTCTACTATTTGATTTCATCGTTGCGTTCTTTTTATTTTATTACTTGGCGCCAAGGTGAATGACTCCAATGGGAACTTGCTTTTCCCCGTAGAGGCGCACAGTTTTGGAGTATTGGCTGCACCATGTAATTAAGTACAGCTGTTGGCGTCTTGTGGACTCCCCCGTGGCCCTCACATGTTGCAAGTTGATTAAAGATTGCATGTGCTTAGACATCATTTTCCCTCTCCCCACCTTTGCCACTCTGAGGCATTTGTAACAAGTCTGGCTTCAACATAAAGTTATTGAAATTAGAGATTGAGAATTTATAGTTGATCACATGATTAAACATAGTTTTAAGCTTAGAAACCTGTGTTCTAAAAATCATCTGAATTTGGCTTGCCTCTTCCAATTTTAAGATAGATTCAATATTGAATTATATTTTATTGGTTTTAAAAATAGAATTAAAGCGAGAAAAAAAATAATATTAAAAAACTGAAATGTGGAAATCATCATCATCATGACGAAATCATCTTTAATTCATTTTATAAATATTTAAATCACCGCAGCCAGTAGATACTCTTTGATTATTTGGGCTTATTCAAAGGACCTGTTATAAACAAAAAGTTGAACAATGTTTTGTTTTTTTCTTAATGAGATAAATATATTGTCGTACATGTTCAGAAAATGAACCCACTCTCGCAGAAACACCTACTATTCCAGTGACTTCACTTCGTTAACTGTTTTTAACTAATATCAGAGTGTTACGCAGTCGGCTAAGTTCGATTGCCTGTTTTCACTGGGTAAATTTAATTGTGGTAATTATTTTTACTGCTTTACCAATTCACAAGTTTTTGGTTGCTTTGAATGGGGAACAATTAGTCGCTCATCCAGGTTAATGGCAATTTGGCAAACGGCTATTGTTTTTTTGTTGCTGGTTATTTCAATTGCCAAGCAGATGCTTTTTATTGTTTTTGTTAGTTGTGTTTGTGCTTTTGTGTTCGTTATTGTTGCTTGGGTTCTGAGTGTTGTAGCAAAAAAAAAAAAATAAATAAAAAATACTTTCTGTGCTACAAAACTTTACTTGAATGCATTTTATGCGCTGAAGCAACAGCACCGCCAACAGCAACAAGAGGCAAAAGCAACATGCCCTAAAACAACTACAACAAATACAACAACAAGCAGCCCCAAGGTATAATTTCAATTTCAACACTTTGCAAACACGCCACAGTTGCGTCATTAACTGCAAAGATTTGCATTCGAAACGCGTCTGCAACTGCTGTCAGAATTGTTAGTGTGCATGTGCGTGTGTGTGTGTGTGTGTGAGTGTGTGTGTGTGTGTGTGAGTGTGTGTGCGTGTGCTTGGCACTTAGTGCACTCGCTGAAGGAAATGGCCGGCAGCAGCACAGACGGAGATGAGTTCAACGCAACGTCAGGTGCAGTAGCTTCATGCAACAACGGCAACAACACTTACAACAAGAACAACTTCCAACAAGCAACCACACTCAAAAAAAGACGAGCTGATAATAGAAAGTACAAAAAACAAGCGCCCTAATTGCTCAATTCAAAGGTAAAGTTTTTTAAATTGAATTTTGTACATAGAATTCTATGATGGGCATGGGGCAAGTTTAATTGCCGATCTTTTAGCGATCGATTTAGGCGTGGCTGCTGCCGATCTTTGACTAAAAACCAACCAAATTTGGCGACTGCCGCTTGTGGGAGATATGCGAAATTATTCATCAGTGAAAATAGAACAAACAGAGCAAAGTTGTTGTGTTCAGGGTTTGTTTTCTAAATTGGGAGACAAATTTTTTTTTTCAGGTGTAGCAACTGGCAACTTGGAACACTGCAAGTAGACTAGTTACCCTTCTGTTGGTTGTGATTCATGAAACTTTATTGTTTGCTGTCTGTGCTGTTGTGCTATGCTTGTAGCTGCTGCAAACGCTCCGAGCTCAACATAAAATCATTTTCCATCATCCGCTCGCACCCCGCATCCAGCACTAACAATCAACAAACATCAGTGACTGATACTGACAACAACAACAACAACAACATCAGCACAATTGCAACAAGTATCTAAGTAGTTGTATTCAACTGGACTGCAGATTTATGTGTGTGTGTGTGTGTGTGTGTGTGTGTGTGTGTGTGTGTGTGAGTGTTGGTGTGTGTGGTATGTGTGTGTTTCTCGTTTGCTGCTTTCGTCACTTGTGAAGATTTCTGATCCCCACCCTTGCCATCTCTTGTGCTTTTCACCATTGTTCTGAATTGCTCTTAGTCTAAATAAGTAATTCCAAAGCAATTCTGCAACTGTTTTGTTCGCAAGCTCTCATTTCCGCAATATATGCATGTATTTTTAATTTATTACTTTAAATTTAAGCTGCACTTTGATTTTAATGTAGATATGGGCACCAGGTGATTTAAAAGAGATTTCTATCTACAATCAGAGAAGTTCCCAATTGCCACATAAATTGTGATGATCTTTTTGTGTTAAATAAATGAATAACAATTTTTTGCTTTCACAACTGGCCAACGGCGAAATAAATAAATACATTAATTTAAATATTCTCAGACTCTAGATTCAAATTCAACAACATTCAAGTTTCCAGCTTGGAATACAAGTTAATTTGATAACTGAAAATTTATTCAAACATGAAACATATTTTGTTGAAATAATAGGAAACCTTTTCAGAGCAACTTCAGTAATAATGAATTGGAATTTGAATGCACATTCACAAATTTGTTGTTTCAATAACAAAATAGATGTTACTATTACTTTTTTAGTTTATAATGCATTTATAAATCGACTATTGTGTTAACCATTCGGGTTACATCCATTACAGGCATTACCCGTAGAACATTGTTCTAACGAATAAAATCTCATTTCCATTACTCTCTTTTTGGTTGCCAGTACATACAAAATACATGTATACTGCAGATGCAACATGGCATTTTATTGAATTCCAAGCCACTGACAACATGGCACACTTTGTGGGTGTGTGCTTGTGTGTGTGTTTGTGCATGTGTGCAAGGTGTGCAGTCGCTTCGACTTCTAAGCTGCACTGGGTGTTCGCTGTAATTCTTACCGCCCTTGAGTTGAGCTGGCTTCGTGATGTTTGCTGTGCGTTGCTAAAAATAAAAATAAAACAAATAAAAAGACGGTTAAGAAATAGCCAGAAAAGCGAAATGCAGAAAGCGTCCCATACTTTTGGGGCAAAAATCAGCCGCAAAGTGGATTCCTTTATCAACAAACGCCATCTTCCGTTTGGGGGCAATCTGGATGCGGATATATTAAACTTATTTTTACAGCAACTCGCCGACGACTTGGCGTCGATGCTTACTCACACAATCATTCACACACACACACACACACAAACATACACACTGACTGACTGGTTGACTGACAGACTGACTCACTCAGTTGCTTAGTCGGTTGCCTTTCAGCCGCTCATTACTGCATATTCTTGTGTCGGTTTCTTCAGCTGCGCTTTGCTCCATCGCACTTCCGTAGCTTTGGCATCACTTCCGGCCGGTGTCGCAGATTTAGTGAGCGCGATAAACTTGCCACCCTAGGGCGCTTTTCAACACTGCCGCACAGACAGACAGAGAGAGAGGGAGAGAGAGAGAGAGAGATCGTAAGAGACTGATAGAAGGGCAGTGCGCGGGCAGCATTAGACGTAAGCTTAATATTTCTCAACTTGAGGCGTTTGCCACTTCCGCGAACGCTCTATAACAAAAATACACACACCACACATGCACACACACTCAGACACACCCACAAACATACAAAGAAACACACCCATTCACATTCACACTCACATTCACGTTTAAGATTTTCGTTTTATTGCCCAGCATTTTATTGCACAAATTTTAATATTTATTTTAGCTCTTGCTTTATTTTTCACTCCACCCCCGGGCAATGCTACACTCACACATACACACATGTGCACATGCATGCATATACATTGATATATATATTTTTTTCTTGCTGTTTGCGCACGTTTAGTTAGCTTTTTTCAACAGCAGCTACAATTTTATGTTTAACAAACTTGAATGGCGCTCTTGCCAGCACCCAAACAAACAGAAATAGTCAAAAACAAACACACACTCTAAAAAAAGAAACACACATACACACACACACACACTATCCTTTTGTTTTCTTTGCTGCATGCTGTGGAAAAACTTTGTGAAAATTATTTTAAATTGTTAAAGAGGTTTTCACGTTTGCCCGCATCCTAAGTGCAGATGTGAAAAGCGTCTGTTTTTATCACGTTTGCCATGAAAATGGTATTATTCTTGAATTTATATTTCGCTGCAACTTTTCCCTCTGGCGGCTTGGCCAATTGAAAAACTTGGAATGGACTTACACTGTATATGTGTGTATTATGTATGTATTTCTGTTCTCTGAATGCTGGGAATCTTTTATATGTTATTTGCATTTGTTACTCTTATTCTTCGTCAGTTGAAACTTTATCTCACTAATTAGAGAGCAAAGCCCATATTAAGTATTTAAGAGGAAGTTAATTTGGCATATTAAACAAGTGCTTAACTTCTGCAAGAACATAAGTTATAATTACATATTATATTTTATTTATTTGTTTACTGTATACAAAAAACAGGCTTCAAATACAAAAAGAAGTTTCAATGAATAGAATATTAAAATTAAGATGGAAAAAATAAATTAAAAATGTAAAGTGAAAAAAAAAAATATAAAAAAAGTATATAAAACACATTAATGCTAGTTAAGTGTTTCTTCAACAAAGTGTATGTATGATATGATATTTTAAATATTTATTTCATTTCAAAATTCACTTAACTCGATGTCTGTGAAGCTCACTTGAAAGCTCATTGATACCCAATAACTGAACATTTCAACTCATCAGTCTTTTCAAATTATTAAGTGGCTTATTCATCCAAAAGTTAACAAACAAATACTCAACTTTTCGAAATTTCAGCCCCATAATCAACGACGTTATTATACTCTAGGGCGATGAAAATAAATGTTTGTATATTTAATAAAGCGCAAAGACTATCAAGACATTTTTGTATACTGTGATACCGAAGGAGTATTTCGTAGTCGGTTACGCCCGACTGCAGAGAACTCTCTTCTTTGTTCGGTTTGAAATATTAGTAATAATTTGCTTAAAGTCTTCAGATAATACACACAGAAGTTTTAAAATGAATCCTATTTTTAGTTCACGTAATTGCAGAATATATCGTAGTCTACCACTCTCTAGTGGAGCCTGCTTTCCGGTTAATATGCAATAATGTACCGGCTTAAATGTGAGTTCTTGCTCACTTAGCGTACACCGAAGTATGAATAAATCATTGGCTCCGCCACTGGACCATATCCCTTTATCGTATATTGATAGAATGCGCTTTCGAAATTCAGAAATTCGATCCATTGGCAGCGGGTCATTGTTGAGTTTTAATTAATTGAGTGCTCATAAAAGTATTATACGTAAAAAACGCAGATCTGACGTAAGCAAAGCAAATGCAGATGCATAAATAATAAGTAAGGATGCATTAAAAGAGATTGCTCGACTATGGATACCCTACACACTACCGTCAGTAAATACCATCATATTAGGTTCTATACAATCTTATACTTAAAAAAACTCAGCAAAAATTTTATTTATGATTTTTTTGATAAAGTTGTTCAGATATTTGTAACATGCTAACACCATACCCTTTTGCACTTATTTGTAAATACAGGGTAGAGAGGTAGGGTGAATGAGATCATTGAGGAATCCGACAGTTGTTAAATGAATTAAATGAATTTAATTACAATTTTTTTCTTTTGATTATAAATCTGTGATTCTGCATGATTCGTCTGCCCCGTGCAGATATGTTCAATATTTACTTTTCGTTGCATAATTGCATGCAGACCTAGCAAAATAATTGAAGAACCTTTCCTTGCATACAAAAATAAAGGTGTTAAGGCTGAGCGGTTCACAAAGATATAACAAAAAGACTGGAGTCGCATTCCAGGGACAGTCTAGCATCGCAATAGCTGCAAGAGACGTTCTTGGACCTCAGCACAAATATCGACTTGAGTCAATTTTGTGGTGGAATTTTAGTTTCTAGCAGTTTGAAGACGATGTGGGTTCCATTCACAACTCATCGATAAGATTAGCATGAGCGTTAGAAATTCAAACGCAAACACAAACACAAACAAGCAATCTGAAATAATTCTAAATAAACTAACCACAAATCCACAATATTCAAATGCTGCTTCTCTTATTCCAATTTAAATGTCAGTCTCTGCTTTTGAAATGCTCTGTAGGAATTCGGTAGCATCTGAAGGAAACTATTTATTTACTGTTAATTAATTAACCTCAAATGCATTTGGCTCCAAACGTGCTTTGCATTCTGTCACCTCCCATTGTACCTTGAGCTTCATGTACAGGTCACAAATTCAATGGCCGGCATTATTTCATTGTTGTGTAGCAAACGCATCCAAGTAGACCAGTTGTCAAATATACAATAATTGCAATGCCACAGTGCCAAGGGATAATTGTTTCAAAATTGTATGTCTTAGTCTGTAAATCAATCAGCTTACGAGTAGTCAATCTGTAGCAACATCTTCAAGTTGCAATTTTGGTTTAATTTCATTGTGATCACGTTCGGATAAAAACCGCCCGAGTTATAGTCGGAAACGATTTCTCGTATGGATCTCATTACTATAAGTAGGCTAAAGCATGCTGTGGAGATCTGTGGCGCCCCAAAATTTGAGCACATAAAGCCAAGACGGGTATCTGAAACCATAGTTTTTCAGTCAGTAGCTGTGGTAGTCATAAGCAATGAGAGCAATTCCACACTTGGTTAGATCTATGGGCGCATAGCTTTTTAAAGGGAAATATGGCAATACAACTAGAATAATATGTTTAACATCTGGGTTCAGGGTATTACTTATCGCGCTCATTCGGATCCAGCATTCTAGCTTGCTATTTTTGAATTTGATATTTTAAAGTTTTTCAAATTTCTGTCTACATTAAATAAAAATAAATCAATTAATAAAAATCTTATTAACTCAAAGGAAATAAATAAAATAAATTAGTGTTGCAACTTAGACGCCCAATAAATGATTATTTACGTTCGCCCATTCCAAGTGTAAAGCTAGCCGATTAAATCGGTTGAACTTATTGTTGGTACTGGCGTTAGAACACAGATACAATATATAATTTAATTTATGTCTGTGAACATAAAATATAGCCAGCAATAATTTATGTGTGCTTGTTCCCATTCATTCGACTACTTATGAGTACATGAGTTGAGCACAATAGAACAGCTTTTGATTGCTATTGTTGCTGCAGTTGTTGTGGTCATGCATTCAAATGTAATACAGATATGCCTTAACTTGTAACGGGCTATAAACTAAACTGTCACCGACTTGGGTTGGTTTAAGCCCGAGCTTACAGTGTGTGGGTGCGCACGTATTTGTGTTTGTCGACAAGTTTGCAAACAGTGCATCCTGCTGGCGGGTGCGGAGGCGGATACGGGCGGGAGTGTGAGTGAAAGTGTTTGTAAGTGTGAGCGTGAGTGTGAGTGTGAGTGTGTTACTTGCCTTTGTGCTAATGCAATTTAGTGTCTATGCAGCAAATGAACCTCGATTATGTGTTTATTAGACACCAATTTACGCCTGTGCAACAACTGGCTAGCAATGTTGCCAAAATTGCCATTGTTACCTGCACACACACACACAAACAAGAGTATTCGAGTATGTGTCAAAGTATACATGAGTTTAGAGCAACGTGTGCGATCTCATCACGTTTATATAATTTTAGCCTGCCTGCCGCTTTGCATTGTTTTGCTAATGAATGCAATTAGGCCTGACCAGTGTTCTAAGCCAAGTGAGCACTCAGTGACCTTGCAATCAACCCTTCAGTCCATTAATTAATGATGGCTATGGCATTGTTCCATTGTAGTCGCTTTTTAGTGCTGGTTGCGATTAATAATAAATGTATTAATGCATTACATGACAATTGAGCCCTTTGTGGCATGTTGCTTGTTGCCCGTGCGTGCGATGAGTCTCAACTTATTCTTGATAAGTTGTATACTTGAATAAATTTCCCTTCTGGAAATTATTCTAAATCACGTTAATTAATCTCACTTGTTATGATAAGTTTTATACTTGAGTAAATCTCATTTCTGGAAATTATTCAAAATCATGTTAATTAATCTCACTTATTATGATAAGTTTTGTACTTGAATAAGTCTCACTTCTGGAAATTATTCGAAATCATGTTAATCACTCAATTGTATATTTACTTAACGTAATCTTTACAAAACACAAATTAAAATTAAAATACATGTTTAAAAATTTAAATTTAAATATAAAATTGAAGATGAAATGAATAATAAAATTTGAACTTAATATGGAAATATATACGATTTTTGGTCAAACATTAGCTGCCAATATTGCAGAGAGAAATCTCAGTTTAATATTTAACGCGGCTATTTTGGATCGAAAATCATAGAAATATGATTTTTTATCTGCATGCATGTATCAAACCATCTACATTGAATTTTAAATTATATTTTCTAGCTAATCAGTTATTATCATAGTAATATTTATATATAAGAGATATATTAGATTACCTGCTATAAACTGTTTTGATCTTTATAGCCAGTTTCCTTTGTCGTATACTCGTATGCTTGTTTAAGATACATTTATTTAATCACAACGAATACAAAATTATTTTTTAACATATTCTGAATCAGAACGTTAAGCATGAAAGTCTAATGACATGATAAGATAACAAATACCATTTTTCTTAATGGGCAAGCTTAAGCATCAGTAATTCTCTTAATACTGCATGTTTTGCACATTAGCAAGAACATTATTTTAAGTATAATTATAAGACAGACTTTTCAACTCCACCTTAGATATTACTTAGCCAGCACTTTTTTAGTGTGAAATTATTGGTCAGCTTAATGATCGTAAGGGTCATATACTAGTGCAATTAAGTGGCACTCATTAAGCCAACCCAGACATATTATGTGCCAACTGAATAGTTGTAAACTAAAGCAAACACAATTACACTGAGGCTCGCTCAAATTTATTTACAGGCCATAAGCTAAGCACCCATTTGAACAGGCATACAGAACATGTAAGGATATACATACAAATATGTGTGTGTGTAATTTGTTTTCTCACAGTTTACATACCTTACGGGCGTTAATTATTTATGAACAAGGAAAGCATATAATAAAATTACAGGCAAATGCCGCAAGCCTGAACGGTTTTGAAATTCAAGAAACTGAAACGGCAAAATTACATTAAATTTGCAGACATATCGGCCGGCCAACTGGCCAAGTAATTAAAGGCTATAATAAAGCTAAACTTACACAAATGAGTTGAAATACAAGCATGTGGCGATAAGATGCCACAATGCGACAGAAAGACAGAGAGAGACACACTTCTGGCCCAAACCACGTGTCTGTTGTCAACGCTGCAATTTGACACAAACATCCAAAAGAACGAACCGCAAAGCGAACCAGCTGTGTTTAGGGATATGTCCTTCTAAATATATGCGTATCTGTGTTTATGTATGCCTAACTATATTTGTGCATGTATTTGGGTTTATCCAACTTGTCCTTAGTACATTGGCTTTGTAGCATTTTATGTCTTGTGGTATGCATTATAAAATTAGTGAAATGACAGTCACAAAATGGTCTAATTGTCCTACTATCCCTGCTGGTCCAGCCAGCTCTTTCTTTCTTGCTTGATCCTTTCTTCTCTCTCTACTCGTTGAGTGGGCAGTAGGGCTGTCCTTATCTGTCAACTGTTCTGTTTATGACAGTTGTCAAATTTTCACTGCCTGCCATTAACAATTTACAATTATGCCTTGTGTTGCGAAAACTGTAGCTCTTTTATGTGTGTGTGTGTGTGTGTGTGGAAGTTCATGTGCGTGTGTATTAAACAAATATTTGTTTAAATCAATGGCGCTGAGGCCGCAAATATCTGCTACTAAACTTTACTATGCCATACGTACACCCAATTAAAAATGTTTTCAGGGCCTTCGTTATTAAATTTGGATGTGTGCAACTTGACACACTAAATATATTTATTATAAATTTATATATATACATTTTTCGTGAATAAAAAATACATAACTGAGATGCTTAATATCCAGTGAACTCGACGAATAATCCGCGATTTTAACCAGCAACATGTTTTCTTCATTAGTATTATAAAACACTTCAGCGCACAAAGTTTCTGTTATTTTATATTAATTCTAAATTCGAAATTAATATAAGAATAACAATATATGGAAGGATATTAAACGAAAATTTAATTACCTAATTTTCTGCTCGTCATATTGAGCAAATTCCAAAGCTTTAATTTTTCAAGAAAATATGTGTGATTTGAATCTCGAGTTGTATTTGAGTGTCATAAGTATAAAACTATTAGGAAATGAGGCAAGTGCATCACAAATAACCAACATGTATTAATAATGTGAACCACCTTCCAGCCACAACCATAATTCTGGTTTTTGGTGATTAATAAAGCCTAAGTACTTTCGTATTAATTGCTGCAACATTACCATGATGTTTGTGAATGAATTCATTATTGTGGAAATTGATGGCAAACTTATTTGCCTATTTCTCATTTTAATTGAAAAATGATTGCTTCAAATTTGAGTGAGTAAATTATGCACAATCATTGCTGCTGGCAATTTTCCACATTTATGATTTGCATATGAGATCTTATAATAACTTCTGCTGCAGAAATGTAAAATCCATAAATAATCAATTTAATTGAAAACTATAGTAATCAAATATTAAATTCATGAGCCATAATTATTATTTTACTTAGAAAGTACAACTCGTTTGACTTACATGTAAAAATTATACTTTCAATATTTCTTTTACTTTATTTTGCAAATGAAACTCTAAGAAAGATAAATAAATAAGATGCAAACTGTGGATTTAAATGTTGATTACACAATTTTTTCCACAAACCTACATTTTTTATAGCTTGACATTCACAATATTTTATACTTATTTATTCACCGAGACATAATTCTTAAAGCCAAAATCTGAACAACACAAATCTTTTTGTGTTATGTTTTTAAAAACAAAATCTTTTTTAAAATATATAATTCGACCATAAACTGACAAAATGTGTTTATATTTTTCTTTTCTAAAAAGCAGGCTATCTCGAACTTGTGATATTAATGTCAGGTTTTCCTCAACTTAAGCTAAATTGTAGTTTTTGCACACAGTTTTTTGGTTTTTTTTTGTATCATAGTTTTGCGGACTTTTAAACTTTCAAGCTTATTTTAGAAATCAGTAAAATTTTAACTTCAACTTTAACAAAACACATACACATACAAATGTTGAAAATGGTACCGCAGCAAAGCTTGTCCGGTGTATTTAAGTTACCAGCCAGCAATTGTGGCAACTGTGCAGTTGCACTTGCAGCTGCAGTTGCAGATTCAGTGAGGCAAACTGTGAAATGCATTTGCACATTTCGTTGTTGACATTTTCGCATGCAGTGTGGGCAAATTAAAGGAAACGCAGAAACAAAACTGGCAACAGCACCAGCTAGATGGGTATGGTCAAATGTCCAAGTGTTCACCTTGTATGTGTGTGCGTGTTTGTGTGTGTGTGTGTGTGTGTGTGTGTGTATACATTTGTAGCTGCTATTCGGACTGTTTGTTTAGCGCCAGCATAAACAGTTGTAACAGTTGGCTCTACAAGTCCTCTGAGCTACCCCTTTTGGCTATCTCCGTCCCCATTTCTGTTGCCGTCACTGTCCCCGTCCCAGTTTCTGTACCACAAATAGCAACGGTAATTACATAACAAAAGTGTTTACAAACACATGCGATAGAGCAGGCTACCAATGCAGCCAGACAGCCAAATGAGTTATACAAATAATTATGCCCTGATTATTCTGCTAGCCGCTTATATTGCAAAGTTGAATGCTGCCTTTGTTATAATCAACGAGCGAGAAAAAGTTTCAATATTGGTCTCAAAACTAAATTTGAGCTTCTTCATTTGATGCGGAAGTTCACGACTTGGTCTTGCTGAGTAAACCAAATTATAAGTAAAAATAAGAAAACAAAAAGAGCAAATAAAGTGAATGCCATATTTGTCTAGATGGGAATTTTGATCAGAAGTTGTGTTTATAGTTTTTGCTGATTGAATTCAAGCTAGTGAAGATTAAATTAAGTAAAACAAAGACCAAGTAGCCTTCCAATTGGTGTTATCTACTCTTAGCTTTAATTTTCTTTTACCGAATAAGACATTGACTTGAATATGTACTACTTGGAACTGAACTAATATAATTCATTTAACTGAACAACTGACTGGACAGACACTCTAAACATTTGCCTGAATAGGCATCCCGATGGGATTCAAATATCTCTGAGCATAAGAAATAAAAAGACATTTCACTTGAGCGAAATTCATATTTTAGTCCATTCGGAATTAATTGATATTAATATTTGATTCAGAGTGTTTAGGAGCTCGGTGAAACCTTTTGCGATAACGCGTATTGAAGACGAAATCTCAGAAGAAATCTTCTTGCATCAGTAACTGAACCACTTTATTAATTTATACTATTACCTAATAAAATGTATGTAATACAAGAAAATAAGTAGGAAGATTTACAAGAGCATAGCCAGCTTTTTACGAATTGTCTTAAAATTAGAACGCATTTAATAATTTGTTAATGTTAATTTGTTTTGATTAAATAATAAACATTTTCCTTGGATTATTGAACTCTTTTGCAGTTGGGTCTTTTATTTCCGACTTGATGTCGTTCAAACGTCTGCGATTAATTCTATGAAGGTCCCACCCACCCATTCTCTCCCTTTTTAAACACACATTTTATAATACAAGTAATTACATTAAATGACGCATACGCCCTGTGGTCGCATTTTGAAACCGCAATTCTATGGCAATAAATACGTATTGAATGTGTTACAGCTACAAACACACACATCCAATTACACACACACACGCTTACTTATTATTACGGTTAGGTGATTGGCAAGCAGTCTTAGTTATGGCGAGAAGTGTGTGATTTATAACTAATTGATGAACACAATCTCAGGCAATGCTAGGCACACGTTTGTTGAGTGCTGATGAGCGGCTAGGGAAGGCGTGGCACACAATAAAAATTTGTACACAAGCCACACACACACGCACACACACACGCACGCACATACATACACATTGCGTTGAGTACAGTTCCGCACAAGGGCACTGCGAGCTGCGACCCGAGAGTTGAGTCGAGTTGCCGGCGGCGCTGCTGTCAAGTTGATTCATTCAAGCGTTTCCCTTGAATAATTTGCGCCATAACCGAATTTATTATGCTTGGCTGAAATGGGGAGGGGGTGGGTTGGGGAAAGGCTTGTGGCATAACTTTAACTTGTCTGGCCGACTGCGCGCAATGCAGCAGGCTTGGGGTGGTTTGGGTTAAGGGATGCCAGGATTGCGATCACGCATTTCCGTTTTCGCTCGTAATTAATTTAAGTTCACTTTTTATATATATATCGCTTTGTTGTTTAGCACTTGCTGTAAATTGATGAATACATTTAATGGAACCTAATGGATTTTGTACTGAACTGTGTGGGTGTAAAAGCCATTAGGCACACCCACCCCAAAGTACATTTAACCCGTGCTTCTAAAATTCAATCTTTTCGAATTTTACATTTATTAGCCCAGCAAAACAACAATAGGAGCAACCACGTGGTGCCCCAACTGGAATCGAATTTTAATTGAATTTCAATTGATTGCAAAAATGTTCCATTTGATACCACAACCAAATTTCATTTTAATTAATTAAAATTGATAACAATAACGGTCTTGCTTCAATTGCAGATCATTTAATGGCTTTGTTCGCTTAATAACAGCACTAAAATAGATTCCGTGTAAGTGTCAAAAATATTTATAAATTACTTTTTTTTTAATGGAGCAACATTTTCCAAATTATGCAATGAAGGCGAACAACTTTCATTTATTTCCTAATCAGCTTTTTTTTTATATTGTAGCGAAGTGCTTTGAGATATAAGCCAATTACAATTAAGCCAGTCACAATTTGCACACTCGGTTGCAAATTTTATCCCCAGAGATCCTTTTGCCACAGCTTCGATAAGGTGGTTCAAAGTCTTCAAATCATGTCTGGAAATTTGTCAGAATTCACATTAACCTGGAGATTCTTATTTGAAGGTAAAAAATAGTCTCAACATATAAAATGCACAAATTGTACATATTTTTCTAAACGAAGAAAAGAAATGCTTTCTGAGTTATTAGGTGACTTATCGTTGGGTATAATAGTTTAACGATTTGCTAAAATTCTTGGCGATTTTTCTTACTAAGAGCAGTCACTGCAGTGCACAACATCGCCGTATGCAATCCAGAACATAATCCACAAAATCTCCCTGGAATGCGTGTGCGCAGCGCTCGAAGAGGAAAAAATAAATAAATAAGACGCAGCTGTTGCTAAATATAAATCTAAATATAATCTAAGCTTCGCATCTGCAAATTGAAAACAGCCTGAGCCTCAAAAAAATATTAGCTTTAGCTTGGCTTCAACACGAGCGGCATTTATCACTTAGAAAGCAAAGAAAAAGAACTAGAAAATGTGACAAATTTGTATAAATAAACCATAGTTTCCAAAAAATGAAATTAATTTCTATGCAATTAATTAGATATGAATACAATTTAATAGTTTCTAACTGTGAAATGTATTTAATTTTGTTGAAAGGAAAGAACTGTCGTCTCTTATTTATTATCCATTTTATAATAAATTAAATATAGTTTTTACTCTTTTCGTGCAAATTAATTATCAAAATCTAACTAAACTAAACTTTAATTTAACAAAATATTGAAATACACTTGAATATAAACTTAGTTCGCTCTCTGATGCTACTACAACTCAATATTCCTTAATCGCGGCGCTCAAAAAGTCATTTAAAACATTGGGACACCGATAATAAAAATCTGGCGAACAAGCACAATAAAAAATATGTCGAGAAAATACAATCAAAGTGACATAGCACAAATTTTACAGATTTTTGCACGTTAACAATATGTGTGCCAATTTACCATACTATATACGAATGGGATTCAACGGCTGGCCAAATAAAAGCACGGCCAAAGTTTATAGCAGCCAAAAAGTGAAAATAAAAATTAAAAATTATCTGCATTGAGTTCAGCAGCAGCCTCTGTTTGTGAATTTGTTTAAGTGTGTGTGAGTGTGTGTGTGAGTGTGTGTATGTATGTATGTGTATGGGAGGAAATGCAGAATGGCTTTGTGGCCAACGCTGCGGTGCTATGCAAAATGGTGGCACAGGCGAATGCAACGCTGAATTTGATAATCAATTACCGTGCAGGGAACGGAGTCTACAGCCAGATGGAGAAAGGGAAGAGGAGGAGGAGGAGAAGGTGCAGAAGCAGGAGCTGAACCCGTGTCTGGGCCACATATGGGCCACATTTACTGCAGGCAACTGCATAAAAACCAATGGCAATGGCCACATGGCAAACACTTGAAAACCCACACACACAAATATAACCACACACAACACACACACATGCATAAATATACCATTGGGGGCAATCTCATTGACAGGCTACTGGCAAAATGCAAATAGAAAGCGGCAAAAGAATACACTTGACTTTTCCACAATGCTAGGTGTGAGCAATGTGAACGTTTGTGTGTGTCTTTGGACAAGTGAGTGTGTGTTTGTGTGTGTACAGGTAGCAATGCACATAAATATCAAATGCTCTTACATTTGTTGACATTTTTCATAACAGATTGCAAATTGGTTGTCTGCTTTGTGCAGCTGTTGTTTGCCATTTCCATATATGCATCTGTATCTGTATCTTTATCTGCATCTTTATCTGCATCTGTATCTTTGTCTTTGTGTGTGTGTGTTTCCATCCAATTAATAAATTGCATGCCACAAAAGCTAACAAATTATATTTATGTCAGTGGCTGGTAAACGGATTCTAGATTTATAGATGGCGTTCAGTAATTTTTGGGTTGATTTATTCACTAAGAACAATATGCAGAAATTTATACATGTGATTTGTTTTCAAATGAATATTCTTATTATTGGCATATTTTGGATTAAACTGCCTGTAGCAAATAGCTTTCGCCTCCATGGTCACCCATTTGAATAGCACATACATTTAATCAAATCCACTAATAACTTTAATATAATAATCAAATTGCAATTATTTTATTCAATTAGTGGAAACATTGTAGTAATGAATTATCTCATTCAATTCAATCGTCATTTAAATCGAAATCTATACAGGTAATTTAAATTAATACGTCAATTTCATTATATAACTTAATATTTTTTTATTGTTTCTTAATTCCAATCATCATTTAAATCATGGTTTATGAATCACAAGAATTGTCAATAAATTAAGATTAAAAATGTGAAATAACTATTGAAATAATGAAATTTTCGAT
The DNA here is from genome assembly GCA_035043845.1 of Drosophila picticornis. Taxonomy (NCBI): domain Eukaryota; kingdom Metazoa; phylum Arthropoda; class Insecta; order Diptera; family Drosophilidae; genus Drosophila; species Drosophila picticornis. Next base: position 10,759,047 of record JAWNMR010000362.1, on the reverse strand, counting down.
TGTCTTCTGTTTATTTGTGTTTATTATTTCAAAGCAAAGTATTTATAATTTTCATAAACACATTCTATGTATTAAATAAGCATTTAAATAATAATTGTCTAGCATAAATAATTCCTTACCGCATCCGACTGTTTCTCACAAAGAATTTACAAAATCGATTAAGAACTTGTTGCTTGCAACCAATTAGTTTGATGTAAGTTTCAAAGATTTAATTAATATCACTGAATTTAATTAAATTCCGTTGAGGGTGAGTCTATTCACAATCTCACTCAATGCCACAATCATCAGTTGCATCCCAAGGACATCAGCAGGACTTATCCGCATAGAGCACATCATTAAAGTACGCTAATACCGATTTACGAACGGCCCCAATCATAAACACTCAGCTCCCATCCGGCTTATTGACATTTCCTGGGCCAATAAAATAAAATGCCAACGCAGTGAAGCGCTTAAAATTCAGCACATTTTCTTGCATACCCTTGTGGAGCATATAATTATTTTGTCATAAAAGGGCTTAATATTAAATAACCCATTTATGTGATGTGTAAAAAATACTTATTCAATTTTAAAAGAGATTTATGCGCTTAATATTTGTGAATACATGTAATCATTTAATCATTTTAAATGTAATATTTAATAACAATCCGAGGAGGGTATTTCCTCTTCGACTAAGTTTATGCAAAGCCGTTATTTCTTGTTTTTTTTTTATAACAAAGTGTCCTCCGATGATGACCAACCACATCATTATCATCGTTGGCCTTGCTGTTGAGCCGCAGCCGAAAAGACAATGCTGGTTGGATAGAACCTGCACAGAGTTAATCAAATTAAGTTTCGGTTGGCATTGTGAAGAAACTGTGCAGGACACGCAGTAAGGACGAAGACGAATGGACAAACAGACGCGTAAATTAATCATTTTTCTTTTTATGGTTTTTGTTTTTGTTTTTTTTTTTTGTGTTGCATTAGTTGAAGTCTGTTCATGCTTTGCCTTTTCGCTTTCCTGTGACTCCTCAGCCGCTTAAGCTTTAATACTTTTGTGTTTTTACTTAGTTGATGATAGCTTTTTATCTTGCTTCAAGTATTTCATAGTAACACATATTAAGAGGCACTTTAAGATTATTAGGAAACATCAAACTTCAACAAAGTAACTCAAACATAAATTGTTAAAAATGTTAATATCTTGGTTTAAATATATCAACTTTTAAATATAAAAATATATATTATATAAACATTTAAAGTTTAGAAAACCACTATGAAAACTTCAAACATATTCTGCTTTTAACAAATCGTTTCCAAAAATGTACGTGCTTCTGTTTCGAGTTACAACATATTGTTTGCCACTCGTGCATTAAGGAAGATATTTGTGGGTGTATTTATGAAAATAGTTGGCACTTAATTAAGGCTTTTGGGACCACACACAAGTCCATATGCATTAGCAGGCATATATTTATCAAGATTCCTTTTAAGCGCCTGTTTTTTTGCTTTGTAAATTATCTCGGTGGTCAGCTTAATTTTGCTTCCTGTTGCCAACATTTCCAACTTGTTTTTTCGGTTTTGTTTGTTTTTGGATTGCACTGAGATTAAAGATTTTTTTTTGTTTTTTTTTTTTCTTAAACCGTTTCTTATGTTATTTATGCTCTTGCGGTTTATTTTCATACTTGGCAATCTCTTGGCTCTACAAAACTTATTACGAAACTTATTAACAAAGTCAACACTCTTTTGGCCTGTGCAGTCTGGACGCAAAAAAGTTTATTATGCCGCGCAGCGTTTTCCATTAAGAGTCCACACCGTCAACCCCTTGTCAGTCAACCCCTTTTGTTGTTCCTGTTGTTGTTGTTGGCGCCATTGTTGTCGGGGCGTTGGTCACATTGTAATGGCGTTGCCACTTTCGGCACGTTGACGGAAATGTTGTGCATTATGGGAAACTTGCTCAGATTTCCGTCGCTTCCGGTGTGACATTTATTCATTATGATTTGCTCATTTCTCAAAAGTTTTTTCTCTCCATTTTTCTCTTCTCTTCTCAACTGGCTTTTTGTTTTTTTTTAATTTTTTGGCTTTGAAGCGCGTCTACTTTGCGGGAGTAGCGTTAATTGGAAGAGTTTTGGTTGCCTTTATTTGCAAATAATTAAAAACTCTCTCTGCAGGTTTGTTCGCTTGATAAACGCAAGTTGTTAATTTATTTATTGACCCTTCTCACACTTTTTGCATAATATCATTGCCGTAAATAGAAAGTTTTGCGGCTTTGCACTGCTCCCCACCATTTCCTCTCTTTCTTTCTCTCTTCCTCTGTGTGAGTCTCGAATTGGGCATCCTTCCATAATCATTTGAGTGACCCGCTTTGGACTTCCTTGTTCGCCAAATTGTATTGACTCAGTAATTTTGGTTTGCTGATTTGGGTGTCTTGTGCTACGCTTGGTTAATTAAGCGAGACGTTTGTACTCAATACATTCGCAATAAAAAGGGTCGAGGCTCGAGCCAACCACATTGCCCAACTCAAGAACTTCCCTGTTATACAAACTGAAATTTATTAAGAATAGTACAATATTATTACTTACTTAAAAATTTACCTTTTATGAAATTTAAGTAGACTTAGAACCAAATACTATAAACGAAAAAAATTGGGCCTAAAATTTAGAAAATGCGTATATCTTTGACGTCATGGGCAAGTCAACCTATCTTTCTATCTGCTTGTAAAAAAACTATATTTTAGTTCTAACATTCATAAATGTATTTTTGTATTTTTGTATTTTGTGGATTGGATTATTTCAGTTGATGAACCGATTTCAATTCAAACCTGTAGCCGAACTGTGCAGGCAGCCTTTCTTATCCTAATTCAGTTATTTATGACAACAAATGATTTTCTGCCCGCTATTCCTTTTGCCAATTTCGTACTTTGTCCCCAATTAATTATTTTTTGCTCATAATCGAGTTTCGCATAAGTATTTCTTTAATCGAATTAATTAATATTGATCATGTAGTATAAGCCTAATGAGTGGGCCAATTGTATTAAATTTCCCAAGAAAAGTATTAAATTTGAGTGTTTTGGCCAAACCGGCAAATGTACTCCTTTCCCCAACTTATTTGGTTTACTCCCACAATTTGCTTCAATGTGCTGGGGCAAGCAACGGAAAAAAGAAGAAAAACATCAAAAAATACACAAATATCTAATAAATATTTATGGCAAAAAATAATAGCCAAAGTCATAAAATTGTTTGGTCTGCCGACGCGTCGTAACGCACACACACCTACACACACACACACTTACACACGTTCGTGTACATAATTGCAGACGGTGTGCGTGAGGCTGAGTGTGTGTGAGTGCGAGTGTGGTCCTAAAGTTTCCTTTACAGTTTCAGCGAAGCCTACTCATTTTTAATAGAAAGCCACATTTTTTTGGACTGTGTGTGTGAGTATCTGTGTGTGCCAGAAGGGTCGAGGTAGTGTTGGAATGTGTTTTGCGTCGGTGTGGTTGTCGTTCAGCTAACTTTGTTTACAGGCTGAATAACCATTCACATTTGTATGTTGTGCAGGTGAAATCCATACTTGATCAGAATAAAAAAAGATTTTACGGACCATGCAATTATGCCGGTCAGGATACGTGGGCCCAATGCGGTTGAAATGTCCGTAAGCGATTACGTATGCAAATGCTTCAATCCCGCAATATGTTGATTGAAAAATGTCTTGGTGTTGCACTTGTTGTCTAAATTGCTGTACAAGCTGATGTTCACTGGGAAACACATGTCAGACACTGGCTTAATTGTAAATTCAATATCTGCATCTAAAGAATTGAATTGTACTTAAAGCTTTAATGTTTCCATAAATGTTTGCCGACACATTTTGTTTTGCTTTAATTTCTATTTTAATTTCCAGCAACACACTTTCAATAATTATACTTTTCGAAATACTTTAGTATTTCAGCAACAGAAATAATATTTAAATATAATCATCAGACATATAAATTTAAAATATCATTTCATATCTAATTGAACTCTAACTTTAAAAAGTTGTTGAAACTCATTAAATTGAGGCATTTAAGCAAATATGATTGTTGTGCTTAATGTAGAATGAGCTTATTCATATGCACATTTAGAGCAGATTTAGTTTGCGCTTAATTTAACTTTTACATTTACAATTAAAAGCGAGTGGAAATAAAAGAAACATAAAAACAAGCAGTGGCAGCGAAAGAAAAATAAAAAATATTCACAGCTTGTAGGAAACAAAATCACTTAAAATTCATGACATGGCGCGCAAGTCCCGCGTCGGGAGGGGTGCCTAACACTTAAGAGTAGGCACATTGTACAAGTGCGAGTATCTTGTATTTTGGCCATAAATTAGCACAACGCTGCAGACACTCAATGGCAAAAGGGCTTTTGGAGGAAACCTCGGCCTTTTATTTATTGTGGAGCCGGGTCTCCAGATTGCCACATGAGTGTGGAAATGTCTTTGTTTGTGTGTGTGTTTGTAAGTGTGAGTGTGTGTTATAAACGAGGCCATGCAGCCAACAACTTGTAAATGTATCTCTGTTGCTGCCACATCTCCATCCATATCCATATCCATATCCACATCTACATCCACATCTACTTTTCCTTCTACTTCCGATTCATTTGCCAGCCTCGCTCAGCTTTGCTTTGCTATTGCGCTTTTACGGCCGAAGCGTTTCTTACAGCATCACTTTATGCTCCAATTATAAGCAGACAGCGCTCCAGTGTATCCTGTTCAAACAAATACCGTATGAGAGACTGCAGAGAACTTGCAGCCTGCCACGCGCAACTGACTCGCCGAGTGGAGTAGAACTCTCAGTTCCTCAATCCAATTTTTGTTTGCGGTTTACTGTTACTCGGTTACTCTGTTGATTTTTGTTTGTATATTTCCGCTAAATTAATGGCGTCCACTGCCGACACTTCCGCTACACATACACACGTATACACACTTACACACACACGCACATACACATTCCTTCTATGTAACTCCAAGTGGCTGCGCTTAATAAAGTTGTGGTTAGCTGCTGTGGCCGTCTCCTGCCAGCCGGCACCCGACACCCGACACATCACCACCCGCTGCCACCAAGGCTGGTGACTAGTTTCGACCCCCTGCTACATACTTCTACTCTACAACAGGGGCACTGTTGGTGTTGTTGTTGTTGTTGTTAATCAGCATTTTGCCATTATCCTTTTACACGCGCCTCTGATTATGAACATCATTAGTTACTGCTCGCTGATTCTGTGTGCCAGCATCCAAGATTTATGAGTCTGCAACAGTGCCGTGTTTTCTTACGAACCCCCAACCACCTCTCCAGCACGGCCAGCTTGAGCCTGCCACTGCCTTATGATTCTATTACAAGCTGTAGTTACAGTTAATTTGACGTGCATAATTGTGGGTGTGGCGACTACTTAGTGTGCGAGTGCGTGTTTGTGTCTGTGTGTCTGTTCGTGTGTCCTTTTAGCCAACTTGTTGTTTCGTCCAGCTTACTTACATTACTTGCCATTAAATATATGTCCGAGGACACACGTGGCTCTAAGCATCTTCAACAGGTTGAACTGACAATGAAATATATTAGCTGTCTACTCCTGACAAGCACGTTTTACGTTCTCCAATTAATCAAATATAATACAGAGAAATTGCTTCAATGAAAAATAGTATTAATCACTTTAAACATCAGTTGCAGTGGGCTTCATTAAATGCAAATATGTATTTGACAAACACAAAAGTCGACATAAATATTTTGCTTAAATTGTTTGCATTTAGTTTAAAATTCAGTTTAGTTGACAGTATTTAATCCTTAATTATTGTTTTATTTAAATAAATACGTAATAGGTCTGCTGATATGAAGGAAATAGAGCCGAAAGTCCTGGCATGGGGTGGTATTATAATTTAGCTGTGAGTTAAGAATTCAATTGCTAACTTTCTCTAATAATCAAAAAATAATAATCGTTTTAGTTCTATCTGAACAAAATCTGAATTTCAATAATATGTTTGGGTATGCTAAATTTTTTTAGTATGTCATTTTGTAATAGTTGGTTAACTTGAAGGGCTCTGCAAATTCGGACTTTTCGGTTGTAGGCATAAGTGGCTTTAAATCTGTTACTTTCAACCAAATAACAATTTTGGATAAAGCTGCAATCATGAGTACATATTAATCTTACTTTAGAGTTCTCGGAACGAAGCTTGAGGAAAATTCATTTCACACACACAAACATGTGCTGATGTCAAAGAGAGAGAGAGAGAGAAAAAACAACTGGCGGTAATTTGTGGAGCAATAACTTGATATCGCTTTATGTCCTTGAGGCCTATTCTAGACGATGCCAAGTTGCCATTGCGCCCAAACACAGACACACGCACACACGCATACACGCACAAGTGCCGCGAGTCGAATTGACCCCATTGGCTCCTTGGCAATTGGGTTCAGTCAATTGACGACAACTGTGCCTGGCTACGCAACGTGTCGCTTAATTGATAACGACGTCAACAAAATTGAAGCCATGGACGCAATTCGAACCAACGATTCAACAACAACAACAACAACAACAACAACAACAACAAGAGCAGCGCCAAGACCAACAATGGGCAAACATTCGAATGGACTACAACAACAGCGAAAATAGCAGCAGCATCAACAGCAGCCAAAGCGAACTAGCAAAGAAACCAAAAAAAAAAAGGCAAAATACGAAAAATTGTTTTCAAGTAGAGCGGCCACTTGACATCAAAAACATGCACATGTCCAAAACAATATGGCGACCAATACGCTCACATATGCCTGCAAATGTTTCCCCCTGTGTATGTGTCAGTTGTGTGTGTCTGAAGCGAGTTCGATAAATGGTCGGTTCAGACCGGAAGTAGCAAACATGGATGCTCACACTGGCCCCTCGCAAAGAGGCTGTTGGTTATGTCTCCCATGGGACTGTGCGGATGTATTTTTAAGAGCCGCAATTTTCCAAGCAATTATTACCATTTGTATGGCCAATGCAACGATTTACCGCAGTGCTGTTGTCCCACTTGGGCTGATCAGTGCAATGGGCTCTGAATTGGCGAACTTGTCAATAGTTGACGGTTAACATTTAATTGCCGCAATTGTCGAAACACATTTGTTCAATTTTTTTTAGTTGGTCTTAATTGGGTGTAGCGTTTATCCTAAATCTCTTGAAGTTATTTCGAATTGCTAAAAGGGAGCAACAACTAATTTTCTATGCAGTAGGTTTAATACCCTTGCCAATTTTGTTAATATAGTTGGATACACAACATTTAGTGTGTATAAAAAGGTATGCATATAGAGCCAAATTGGCTTGGGAAAGAAAATTAATAAATAAATAACAAAGTAAAATAATTGACTGCAAAACATACATGTAATCAATAAATGCATTGATGAAAACTTCAATTTGCTATGAAGTCTCAAGCCACTTGTCCATCAACATCTTGAATATATGTTAACATTAAAAACTATAGAAATTTGGAAGGAATATTTCTAATGCTTAGATTTAATTGTGCACTTAAATTTGTGTGTTGATTTGTGGTCCCATAAGCTATGAGTATCATTTGACTGAGTACAGGGTATTCGCAAGTCGCCAGCTCTTGACTAGAAAGAGTCCTCTTAGCTTTTATTTACCATTTTGAATTTTTACGCGTTCTAGTGTGAAATTTGTATGAATTCCCAAATTGTACTTCATGCGAATCTTTCATACGTGCAATGCAAACAGCAATATTTATGTTCCATATATGCAAAGACTTGTTTATGTATTTGTACGATATTTTGCAAATTTATGATTTTAATTGGTTTGGTCAAGCGGAAAGCATTCTTAATGCTGTTGTTGGTCGACAGCCTCCTCGGGCTTTTGTAATATTCTTCCAATTTCTTTTTTTTTGGCTCTTTGGAATTCACAATATTGCATTTTACTTGTGTTTTAATATTTTCATCGCTTCATGCATTTCTACTGATTGATTTATTCAAGTGAACAAATAATACTACACTCTGCCTTTTGGGCGCAACAATATGATGATAGCCTTCACATTTTTTATGGGAATTATATCGTTTCCGAATATTTAAATTTTAGCTCATAAAAACCTGAATCGAATGTATGATGCAGTCAAGTATTCAACATTGTTCGTTTTTCTCGCTTAAGCGCATTTGGCATTTAACGCATTTTTTTGCTCAATGTACTCGTTCTATAAATATATTAATCCTATCCCTTTTAAAGTAAATAAATTATATTAAAGTTAAAAAAATTGAAATATTTGAGTTAATTCTGCAGTGGGTCAGGAATTTCAATTATTTATTGTAGACCAATTACAATCTCTTCAGGATGACTACACAAATTAAAATAAAAAAAAAGAATTTAATTTAGCAAAGAAAAAATTTAACAAGTGAAAATGTTGCAATCGGGCTTAATCGACTACGAAACACCCTAATATCAATAAGTAATTCCATTGCACGAGACCAATTTATTCTTTGGCATTCTTTGGAGAGTATAAAAACTTTAATCGGAATTTAATAATTTTAGAAAATCATTAATCAATTATCAAAAGGGAAAAAGTATTTATGTTTAAAACAATTTTAGCAGGTATCGCTTTCTGACGGAATTTTTAAATGAGTCTTAAATTAGTTTTGCCGGAAAAGCGCGACTATAAATGAATATATTCACAGCATCAATCATAGAAACACTTCAGTTGTGAATTCCCAATGATAACCCAATTAAAGCTGCTGAAGCACTCTCATTCACATATGCCAATATAAAAGTTATTACGTATACGACGTATGTGTTAATGCCTTTTCATGAATCTTATTCAGCACTTTTCGGTTTTATTACAAAAGTGCGAGCCGCTCCCAATGACTATGAAAAGTGTTATTCGAAATGCACATGTGTGTGGTATGTGTTTGAGTTGATGTTGATGTGGGTTAGGGCGAGAAAACAAAGCTGTAAAGCAACAATGACGGAGACAAAGGAGCCATAAAAGCGTGATGACAGAGCCATAAACTGTTAACAAAAATACAAAATGTGAAAATACACATACACATATGAAAACTCCCTCATTTGAGTGCCAGATCGAACAGCAAACAAAGCAAACGCAAAAGCAAAAGCGTTGCCTGCACATTAGCAATCTCGCTGTGATGGCTGCATTTCATCCTGATAAACACTTAAAAGTCATTGAAAGCCTGGGGAGTGGATATGACATCGATGTTTGTTAAACATGTCTAGCCACACAAATTAAGTTAATATTATCTCTTTAACAATACCTGACAGTGGTAGGACCAATTCCAAACAAGTTTTATTTAAAAAGCAAATGTATTCCATTGATCTATTAAATTAGCAATTTTGACATGTGATGCAGGTTGAAATATTTTATTAAATTGTTCTAGCTTCTGTGTATTTTAAAATGTGCATTATAAATTTCGAAAAAAAGATTAAATTTCATATTGTTCCTTGTGGACTTAAGAGATAACGGCTCTCTTTAAGTGCTCTTGGTTCATTATAAAGAATTAGAAATTTAATTTGCTTCGGGTGAAATGTTGGAACATATATTTTTTGGAAATAATTATATAATGTATTTATTCTTGTGGAAGTTTCCCAGTCTGCCAAGTTGAAAACATTAATAAAATGATGCATGTGTTTCTGCTGGCCAAAGTTTCTTATTCAGCGTTCTTTGCATATGTTTTACTTTACTGCTGTCTCCCACTGGAGATAATATAATAATTGACGGTTTTGAGAGCTGCTGTTAAAGTTCAGTTGTGCTAAAGTTGTTTGCGAAAACAATCAACTCATTAATACATATATATAATCACACAAACACACACACATACATTCCATATACATATATATATATATATAAACGAAATTGCGAAAGGGAAAGCGCAGAAAATGGCCTTTGATTTTGTAACCATTTTTTTTTGGCATTTTTCGAGGCATTAAAGTTTTTATATGCGCATTTATAGTCTTAACAGTTTGTTTGTGTGTGTTTTTGCGTATTTGTGTCTCTGTGACTTCAAAATCGCATTGACTTGTTTGCGCCCACGCTATAGTAAAAGTTATAATCCCCTGTTTCAGAGTGAGCGTTAAAAGCATTTAGCCCTGACTGCATGGCTGCTACAAAAATAAAATCGTAAATTTAATTTATCCACTTGAGCTAAAAATACCAAAAAAATAAATAAAAACATCGGGCATCTACACTAAGCAGCCCGTGTGTCCTTTTGTATCCTGACAGTGGAGCTTTGAAGCGATAAGGGGGAAGATCAATTGTCATTTCATTGAGCAACGAGCTGGCGAACAAGTGGCAGAACATTCCAAGTGCGAAGGAATTAGCCACTGAAACGGAATAGTTCAATGGAATCTAACGCCACTTAATGCTTTCAACTTCGTATTTTCTCTGTTTCTTCTCGCTTAGATTCAACTACGGCTTACAAGTAGTTTTCGCACCACCAAGTTACGGTAAAAAAATACATGTGTTAAAAGTATCGAAATGGGATTTGAACAAATAAAAAACACAATTATAATTTAAGTTTCTATTTTTGCAACATATTTTCACACACCTCTTAAAGATTCGGCTGAAGTGAACTTAAAGTTAAATCATAAAATGCACTCAAAACAAATTGTGATTAGCATTGACAAATGAAGAAATAACGATGCCGGGCTGAGCATACTTGCATGTGGCAAGAATGCCACCCACAAGTGTGACAAGTCAACGCGGCTTAACGATGTGCGTAAGTGCAACGATATCCATGTCACTGGCGATATCATGATGAGGCGCCAGTTGAGGCGCCGGCGCACGCTATTTGGCAATCGACGGACTGATTGATGGCGTGGCAGCGACTCATATATCAAATCCGCATGTAAATGGCCAGACAGACGGGGGAAGGGTGAGAAATAAAAGGGAGACAGCGAGACAGACTGTGCGACTGTCCAAAGGGCAGACTGTTTGGCCACACGCGAAGCAATTTAAAAAACCATTTGTCGACATAATGCGTTCAAAATCTGAGGGAGACAACGGACGGCGGAGATGCCACCCCAGACTTAGACTGCGACACGCCACATAAAAAGATGGCGGTGTGAAATAAAACCATTTACGCCTCGCCACGCCCACGAATCGGAACTGTCTCTGTTCACATGCGTGTAACTATTCATGTATGTTGGTCGGCTGCTGCTCAACTGGGCGTTAAAAATTCAATTTACACAATTTTGAACGCAATTAAATTGGAGCTGCTTCCCCCATCTTATTCATTTGTATTCCTTCATCATCGAGGAGCACGCAAAGTTGCTGCTAGTTTTTATGTGTTTCACATTTTGTGGGCTTGATGCGTGGGCTGGTCGCAACTTTTATGTTCATATTTTATGCATTAAGTACTCTATTAAATTTTTTGTTGCCACTCTTCGGCTAAGCCATTTTACCATGAGCAACATCAACATTCTTGTACATACTCACATGCATACACATACATATTCATATATGTACACATACATTTGGATATGTGCTTTTGGATGACCCTCGGAGTTACTGCGGGTGGTGCTTGTTTATTGTGTGGTTTCTTTACGAATTTATAGGGTGCTTGACATGTGGGTTTTATCGCCAAAGCGGCGTATGCGCGATATTTATTTGATTTTGATAACACCACACATGTAGAGGAGAGATAACTTAAGTTTGTTGCACAATGTGTTGCTTGAGAGTTTTACATGATGATATATTTTTCAACAATTTATTATTTATATGCAAACCAAAAATTAATTTCCAATATGCATTTTTTGCTTTGCTAACCAACTATTTAAAGAATTTTGCTTCTTAAACACATAACAAAGATAATAAAAATTATCCTATTCTCATTTCAGCTTTTAAGCACGCTGTTATTTGATAGATACAAAAATTCTTTATTTATTTTGCAGTTTTACATGCTTCATATATGTTTTTTAATATATTACATTTTATTTCCTATTTGCTTATTTACTCAATGTTGTCTAAACAAAGCAAATAAAACCTTTTTTAAATCAATCGAGTAAAAGTAAACAAGAATGGAAATTAAAAATGAAGTGAAGAATATAATAAAAATAATCATTTATTTATCTATTATCAAGGCGACGTTAAACGAAATTTATTTTGAATTATGAAAACAAATGTTTTTTGAAAGTAGAGTAAATTAAATTGTACAATTTTAAAACATTTGCACGCTCGCTGTTGTATTCGCTATTCTTTGCATGACGAGCACTGTGCTTTTGATGACCTTGGATGACATGAAATGGCGCCGCAATGTAACGGAAATCGGCTTAAAATTTACTCGGCAGTTTCCCACAAATACATAAGCATACACACACACACATAGGCACACACACCCACCGGTGCGAACAAAGCGTGCGTGATTTATGGCCCACTATGCACTGGGTGCCTGTTCTCGCAGCGGCAAACACTTTCCGAAGTCGGCCAACAAAACAGAGTTATGGCTTGCGTCAGCGACTTATGCAACTAATGCAACTGAGCGTCGTCGCGGCGCAAGTGAAAAAAGTTATTTACGGGAAACTTCCACAGCTGAAAGTGGGGCGAACGAAGCATTGTTGGTTTTGAGCCTACCTTGCGCACTTTTTAAATCATTTTTCGTTATATTTCTATTCAAGATTTAATTTTTTTTTTGCTCGTTCCGCACAACTTGGCTCAAGTCGGCAGCCATTTTGCATTGTGCAATGCGAGTGAATGGAATTAGGGTAGCCGGTGGGAGGTGAGACTGGTGGCGTTATTTGCAAATTATGTTACTTTAGTCAACTCGAATAAATCTTGGGTGGAATAGCGGGCCACTGCTGCTCTTGCCCACACACACAAATCACAGGCAAATTAGTTACCAACTCTGGCAAAAACTTGTTGAGCTGCAAGTTCGAGTACTACTATGTGTATGGCCAAAACTTGACGCTAATGAGTAAATGTGGCAAAAGTTTAAATTAATTTTTGAAATGTGCTGTTGCTAACTGTTTACTGCAAGCGTCCCACCTACAGCGACAGGGCCAACAATTTCAATTTCCTTTATGGCCACGGCTCTTTAATTATATTTTCGACACTTGCTGACCCCTTCACCTGACCGTTCGCTGGCTTCGAAGCACAAAGTCGTGTGCTCTTCAACTTTACACCCAACTCAGTTACAGGGCCAAGATGACCGATGGCTGCTATTTGGTATCATAAACATCGTCGGGCAGGCCATTCAGACAGTGTTTGTCAAAAAACAGGACCACAACCGGGTCAGCAATATGCTTTTCATTACAAAAAATAAAGTAGACGTTAAATACAAAAACTGACAAAGATGATTACACACTTTATCTGCTATCCAGTTTCCTCTTTGTTGTATTTTACTCTTATAGCTTTGTCAGTGCAATTCATTTGAGAGCAAATCAGATAAATTGGTAATAACGTTTAATGGCATGTATTTATGGAAAAGTCGTTTGTCGTTTCAAGTGATTACAAAAGTTTAAATGTCAAAAAGGGAATTTTTATAATGATGACTTGCATTCTGAACAGAATAATTATAATATAATCTTGAAATTATTTTTGGCTAATCAATAAACGCACATTTCCTCAATAAAATAACTGTCATTTGGCTCTCATTCAAAATATGGATATCAATTTCATCAAGTTTAGCAGGTACTTAATCAATCAATTTAATATATATCTATATATATAAATGTCACACAAGTCTCAAACAAATCAAACAAAATTTTCTAATCAATGCGTTTGCCATTTGTACCCAAGAAGAGCAACCGATGGGATATTAAGGACAAGATGTATTCAATTAAATCTAATTAAATGCACGCAATGTGATAAACTCAGTCCCGAAGCAATTTTATTTTGTATGTACAGGTGAACGGTAAATATGGCGTAATATGTATATAGGGTATGTATATAGATGGATGTGTAACTGGTAACTCCGTTAACCTGATTGAGCCTGTAGCAATATCGATTGACTTGGAGCTGCTGCTTGGACACTCTCTCTTGACCAAAATGCCTGACAGCAAATTGTGCCTAAGCTTGTTTAGGCATAATTGTATATTAATTTGAACGCTTCGATTGCCTTTACGATATGCTGAACAATTGTGTGTGTGTGTGTGTTTGTGTGTGCAGCTTTTGACAGACGCCTTGGGCGCTTTGGTCTATATAGCAAAATATGCGAATGAATTTGGGTATGTGTGTGTGTGTGTGTGTGTGTGTGTGTGTGTGTGTGTGCCTCTCGCTATTTTGTTTATGTTGCGCACTTTTGGCTCAACTAGATGTCCTTTCGCTGAATATGCGTGTGTGCGAGCGTGTACACTCAAAAAAATCTAAGCTAATTTAAAGAAAAAAAAAAAAATAGAAGTCACTGGAATTTTGAATATGCACCTTTGAATTAAGAAATTACTAAGATATATTTTAGAATGTAAAATAGTCTGCCCATCATTGGCATTTCTGAAGCGCTGAGTGATTATTGTTCACAGTGTGTGTTTGCTTTGGGAAGCCGTTGATGCTTGGCTGCGTCGCCTTAGCTGTCAATCACAACTGGCTGACAAATTGCTTTTGGACCCGACTGACGTGTTGACAGCAGCGCGCAGTTCTAGTTGGAGTCCTTGTCAACCCTCCCTGCATGATAGTTTTTCTCTTTTGAAGTGAAAACTTCTAATAATTGCATTGAAAAGCTTTGATGACCCGACATTAGCAGAACGTTGCTGTTGCTAATGTGCCGCAAGCATCCTCATTGTACGGAAAGAGTTTTGGCAAATGCTGCCGAGACACATTGTCAGTTTTCCACTTGAGAGAACTAAGTCAAATACATAATCCATATGCAAAAAAAAATATGCGTTTAGTTTAATGTCGCACGAAGCAAAGTGAAAGCTGCAACTGACGTTTTGCTTTAAATGGGTGAAAGAAAATCGAAAATGTAAAGTAAAGGAAATGAGGGAAAATGCAGGAGCGACAAGAGATATCGTTAAAAAAGTACTTTTACTCTTTGTCATTCATGGTTCCCTCAGGATACCTCTGAGTTTTCAGTTCGACGTTTGCATTTGTGGCGACCACAGAAACTCTGCGCCAGCTTTTAATGTCAGTAGTTGGTTGGTTTGCCTTTTGTTTCGTTCTGCGTAAAAGACCAGTTCACTTATACAGATATGCGGATAGCATCCAATTAGGCCACGAGAAACAATAGACTAATAATATTCCCATATGCAATTTTTTCGAAAGAAAAGACACAAAATCTGTGTATCGATTGATGCTCATGTGTTAATGCAGAACGCCAATTATCTACAATTTCTTACTACTTGGGGTTATCTACATTTACGTCTTCGTTGTTGCCTTCGTTTCAATTGTTTAACATTTTTAGACATTGAAGATTGGTCTACAATCTCCAAACTGAGCCTACCTGCTCAACTATAAGTAAATGCAAGCTTTAAGAACATGACAAATCGAGGTTTTCCTGTAGACAATCTTTAAATATACGCTGATATAGGCAGGAGCTTACACGACGCATTGAGACGAAGTGGACTGCATAGGAGATTGCTCTGCCAAAGCTTAAAAAGGATCGTCATCGCTGCAGAATCGAGTTCCGAGTTTAATGTTAAATAAGCATATATATATTTATTCACGTAAATATCAATTTTGTCACCGTCATGGGTTAGAGTTACAAGGATTATTACGAAGATGATTAACAAGGACCACAAGGACCACAAGGAACTTGGGGACCACAGGGTCCAACAGGTCCGCAGTGCGTATTCCACGGCGTCGGCGCGCAAGGATAACAAGGACCACACTCGGGCGACTCGTAGGGGCAGGGAGGTGAACACGGAGCACATGGTCCACGTGGACCACATGGCCCATTGGACAAGGGTCCGCAACCCGATCCGCACGGACCACAAGGTGCGGGTATAAATGGACCCGATGGCATTGTCAAACCACATGGTCCACAATTTGGTACAGCACAAGTTCCACCACAGGGCCCACATGGACCACATGGTCCACCTGGTCCACAAGGGCCTGGTCCACAGGGTCCACACCCTCCACGGGGTCCACATGGTCCACCAGGTCCACCAGGGCCACATGGCCCGCAGGGTCCGCAACGCGTCTCGCACACTGGATACTGATTCGTGGAAAAGCAGGGAAGCGGGCAACAGGCGCCACCCGGAGCACATGGTCCGATTGGACAGGGCGGACAAGCGGCACTTGGCTTATAGTTAATCGGTCCGTTTGGGTAGCAACAGTATTCCCTTGGCGGAGGTATGTCGATTGTTTGTGGCTTGGGTTGACACAGTATCGACTGGCAGACTTCACGCGGCTCGCAAATACGCTTTGGATAGCAGACGACATACGGATCTGGTATCATCGATGGGTAATATATCACTCGGGGCTCGCGAACCATTTGTGAGACCCAGATAAGTTTTGGCACCTTAATGACCCTGGTAGCATCCACTACTTTCGGAACCGTTATTTGCCTGCAACGATTCACGACCATTGGCTCCGGCACGATCTTTTCCGTGAAAACCACTCGCTTCTTGCAGATAAGGCGGGGGGGTTGTTGTACCGTTATGCACTTGGGAAACGGTGGTGGGATGCGTGGTGCACATTGCGGCAACGCCTCCAGCTGAGCTGAATTGTAACATTTTGGTGAGCACTCAAAAGGTCCACAGCAAGGATCGCAGGGGCTGCACGGTCCGCAAGGAGAACACATTATTCGAATAAAATAAAAAAAATTTGTTTATTTTAGAGAAATTAAAATTTTTTTTAAAAATATTTTCTGTAACAATTTGGATGCCGATCGAATTGAAAATACTATTTTTCACACACTCTAAAAATGGTTAAGTCTCATTTTTGTATCAAATACTCGCCAGCTACTAGATTGTTTGCTCCATGAACTGTATTCCAGGGCTGAATTGTGATTAAGTGTCTTGTGTAATGGCTTTACAAAAATGGCCGGAAGTCTGCGCTAGGTGAGTATCATATATCACATGACGTCATTATTTAATTTTCCTGAGGAGTAGCCGAGACGATGTTGAAGTCGAAGCCCAACACCTCGTCGAGGCCAGAGTCCAGGGCGGCTCATCAGACTGCCGCCCGCCTTGTAGAGAGTGTGACATAATGTGATAAATGATGATTTTATAATCGTTTTTATATATGTGTGTGTGTAAGTCTAAGACTGGAAAGCAGTCAGCGTCTCTGGTCACTGGCAAACTTTCCTGCTGGCCAAGCCTGGACGACGTGTTTCTGTCACGGCTGGTGCTGAAAAGACAAGACATGGGCTGCGCTGCTTTGCATGTACCAGCATTTTTGGGCTTAGCACAGTCCATGATACCGGACTGTCCGGCCCAATCCTTTTTGCACATTTTCATTTCGGTTCAAAAGTTATCTTGCTTGTATGTATATATATGAAAATGATAAATTATCGTTTGTCTAGTTTTTGATGCAATATGATGCCCTTGTCGTCTTCGTCTGTTGCTTGCGACGTCCTATGCAGCGTCCTCTGATTCGGTCCTGACTCCGCCTCCGTCTCTGTCTATGGCTTTGTCACCGCCCTAGTCTCGTCCCAAAAACTGTTGATTAATTGAATTTCACTTTGAAACAAATAGAAATTTTCATTTCGTTGGCATGCAGACAACGGTTTGCTGTGACATTTTCAGGGTAGGTATATTTAGTCAAAAATTGAATTATTACCAAGGAAATGTGAGTTTAATTTAATTTATACAATTTTGGAAATTATTTTATGCTCTGGGATAACATAAACACGTAGTAACTAACACTAGCAATTTCAAATGAACCTAAATAGTTTCAATAAAATATAAACTAAAAAAACGAAATTCCGGTGTAAAGCTTGGAATATCTTATTTAAACAAACATGGAATCAATGCCCAAAAATAACGAAAGCAATTTATAGACTGAGCTAAATAATTCTTATACTGAGCAATGCAAGGTCTGCACGTGGAGTAAGTAAGCAATTTTGTTAACAATTTTCATAAAAAAGCCATCATAATAGAAATTTGAAATCAAGTCTCGAAGAGAGCTGCGTATAATGTCAATCAATGTCCATAACCATATCACCATCAGCTTCAGCTTCAACATCAACATTCACATCAACTTCAACATGAAACATTTTCATTTTCGTCGTCGCGTCTTCAACGTAAATGCCATTAAAGTGCATTTTAAAATAGAGTAATAAATATTTATTTAGCTGGGTGAAATGGCAGCCAGCCAGCCGGCGTTGGGGCAACTTTTAAGGGGGCGTGCTCGGTTGATTGCCAACCCCATATCGTAATTGCAGATAAACTTTATGCCATTAAGCTTAGCGCTGATGTCTAGTTGCCCGTGTCTACTTCTGCACCCGTGCAAGCAAAACTGCAAAGTGCTCTTGAAACATTTCCAGCCGGCTCCATACCCACAGCCCACCTTCCATATTACTGTTCGTGTGTGGGTGTGTATGTTTTCCTCTGTAGCATGCATCTGTTTTTGCTTTTTGTGTCTTCAACAACATTATAACTGTTGCTATAACGAATCTATAACGAAGAAATATGCAGAATATCGAGATTTTAGCCCTTCCTCTACCTTAGTCTCCACAAAAACCGTATGCATTTGCCTTCATTAAACTTGTGCTCAACCATCAGCAAAGTGCATTAAACTTTGTAAATATCGTTAACTTACTAACAACATTCTTCGATCATGGCCTGATTGGAGCTATATGTATTTTATATGTGCTCAGAGCAAGTTGAAGCTATTAATTTACAACAAATTGAAAAGATTATTAATGAATGTATGGAAGAACGAATTGCAAGACTCTGCTTAAGACAGGAATAGAGTCAAAATAAAATATTAATTTTTCTAATTGGGAGTAATCGCCTCGATCAGATGGGAGCCAGAATAAATCTAGAAATATCTGAAATGCATTTAGTTATGTTTAAATAATAGTGACACTAAATTGCTATATATTTTTTGTTATCTTCGATTTTTTAGGACGTTTAATATAATTTGTTCTTGTTTGGTCATCCAAGGTGCGAAAAAAACTGAAAAAAGATTTATATTCCGAGAGCGAGATAAGCAAAATAAGAACACAAACAGCCACGCAGCTTTGACACTGCATCAGAATATTGAAAAATTAGGACAAGTAAATCAACTTTCCGGACAACAAAAAGTCACGTCATCTATTCTCAAACTGATAACAATTTCTCTGTAAAAGCGCTCTTTCAATTTATTCAGTTTGTTATGGCGAACTTTTCGTACTGATTAATATTATCTACTGTACTCTAACAATGCTTGGTTCTGCATCTTTCTTTCTATTAGAAAAAAGGATCTCAATAACATTTCTATGATTTTAAATAGGTAGCGATCTAGCTGGATGGAAAGAATATTTTAGCCACGTCAAAGCTTAAATTCCCTTCCAAATCGGCATAAAATGGCTGATATATAAATTATTGTTCGGAATTGAAAAGATACGTTTTCCGCTTTAAGAAAAATGTATTTATATTTTTCCAGTTTGAAATCGAGTTGCTAATATTCTACATTTTTGCTTTTGACAAATATTTGAACAACGTTTTGGTTTTACATAAATATTTGGAAAAATACGATTGGAACTCACTTTGTATTATTATATAAATAAAATAAAATGATTATTAAGGAACATAGCCTTGTTGGATAACTTCAGTTACATTTTCCAAATTTGCTAAGTTTATGTCCTGTAAACTGGTTATATTAGTTGTATTAGATCCCAAGTCGGGTGCAACAGGAGCAAAGAGCGCTGCCACTGTTTTAAATTAGTTGCCTAATAACTGTAATTAGCTGGCAGTCACAAAGTTATGACAGTCAGTTAACCAACTACGTTATGTAGTCTAATGTAGCACACCGATGCCTTGGGCCATTGCTCATTTTAACGACTGTGGCTGTCGAAATGAGCTTTCGCCACGTGATTCAGCAACATCCACGCAGCAGCCACATCAATAACTAATTTTTCATAATTAATGTGTTGGGTTGTGTGATGTCCGCTTGCCATATTTAGACAGTATAAAACAAGCATGCATGTACCTGTATGTGTGTGTCCGAGGGTGTGTCTGAGGGTGTGTCTGTATGTGTGTGGATACTGTGTACCGTTTTATGTTTTTCATGATATCAACATTTGGGGCTCGGATGAGGATGCCGTAATGCGATTCGATGTTTTTTCGTTACTGCGCTGCCAAATTCCACGTTGCGACTGAACCCTTGTAGAAAAAATAACCGTTTCATGTTTGCCCATATTCCGGTTGGCCGGAAACATCAAATATTCACAGTTAAATCATAATCATTGCAGCGATTATCTAAATAATACTCTTTACAGTTACTATTCCAGAACATCAAGGATTACTGAGCCAGCAACCGAACGACACAAGAGAAACATTCAACAATATATTTGATTGAATTGACTTAAATTGTAGTTTAAGTCCATTTAATAAGAGTAAAATGATTAAAATGTTTTTTTTTTTTGTAAAAGTGTGTAAAAGGCAGAAGGAAGCCTCTCTGACTCCATGAAGCATATACATATATTCTAGATTATATTTACGAACTAATTGATATCCGTCGCTTTACAAGCTGGAGACTGAACATTTTTGAAGATATACCTTTTATTGATAACTGCCATCGTTTTTTGAAAATTGATACATATCGATTATCGCAAGAGGCCATATTATTTCAATTAATAAATTATTTACTTTGACATATTTTTGACCAATTGTAATTTTCATCAAGATCGAAAATTTATCAATAAAAAATATGAATAATAATCAGGGTATCTCGTAGTCGAGCTCATGCGATGACTACATTCTTCATTAGTAGAATATTCAAATATTAACTACACTAAATTACTGAAAGGTATTCCATCAATTCCACAAAAACTTAATTTTAAATATTAATTACTAGATAATATTTTAAAACTTAAATAGTAACACTAAAATTGTAAATACTATTTTTACCATTTAATCATTTCCTGTATGCAACAAATTTTTTAAATGTACAATTTCCAAAAACCATTTTTAATCCAGGTTCCGGCATGTCCTTATGTCGACTCCGTCAAATATAATATATATGTATATAATAGACTGTAGCTGCTTTTGGTCAGTTTGAAAGCTGATTTCATTTGTGGCTACCTACTCTTTCCAAACGGCAGAACTAAGCTCGTTTTTAAGCCTCTTAGCTGTTGGGGTTAGCTTTTGAACTGCATAAGGTGTGTGTCTGCCCTTCTCGCCATGCTTTTTTGGGCAAAAATATATTATATCTAAATAGAAGCTTACTAAATATAGCTTTGATCCCATTTGCTTGTGCTCAATTTACCAAAGTATTTTGCATTAATTAAGCCAATTTAGTTGTCACATAAAGATCTAAGCTGCTGACGGACCCAACACACAAGCAAATACAACAACGAATAAGAATACAAAACTGTGAGGAACATCCCCCATCAAGATGACAAGCAGCTTGAGGCTGATTCTTGTTTTCATCCTAGTCGTCCTGGTCGTCCTGCCGACTATTTGTTGACTCAGCAACGTTGATTTATGAAAATGTCGCATGTTTCATTAAACAGATTTTGGCCTCCCACTTAAGTAACAAAATATTCGTGATAAAAACACTTTAATTGAAATTTTTGCCATGTTGTCAATGCTCATTTTATCTGCACTTTTCCTCCCACACTCCGTCTATCTTTCTCTTTCTCTCTCGCTCATATTTTCTCTCCCTTGAATTTTCCTTTTGAGGTGACAATTTAAGCACGCTCAATGCCGTCAGATAATGACGTTGATTGTGAGGTCCTCCACGCTCCATGCTGTATTCTCTGCTCTCTACCGATTTGCTGCCATCCATCAATTGCAGGCACGCTCCTCGTCTTCAAAACAAAAGCAACAACAAAGAAAAGAAAAAAAACAATGCCACATCATGTTGAGATGTTGCCGTTGTTGTCCTTGTTCTCCTACTTGTACTCTACTCTCGGCCCAACTCGTTATACTTCTCATCCTGTTCCTGCGCCTAGCTGCTCTCTCTCTCTTACTTTCTCACTCTCTCTCGCCCCCTCTCTTTTTCCCTCAGTGGTGCTCGACCCCATCGTTGCTCCAGTTGCACTTTGCTCTGACATTTTGAGTTAATGGCATATTTGCATTATAACTCTTGTGCTTGTGCGTTGAGTATACGATACGTGGTTAGGGATGCAGGCAGCCGGTTGCATTGTGGTTCGCTACGCTGCTCCACTCTTTCAGCTGACCGCATTGCACATCAGCATCTACGCCCACAATGTATGTATGTCATTTGCGTGTCCTCTGCTTGTTGCGCAATGACGATGGGTTGGCATGAATGCACAAGCCTGAGTCAGAGTCAAAGTCCGTGTCCGTGCCCTGCTCTTCGATCTGGTGCTCAAAGCTGGCTGGGAAGATGGCTCAGTGTCTTGCTGATGCAGCTGTTAACAAGGCAAATAACAATTTTTGCTTACACAAAAGTTATGCACAGCTTAACACACAACAACTATTTGATATGTGAACTCTGCAATTAGAGACCGTATTTATTTTATCAAATTTTCTTGGCATGTTGCAGGCAAGACTCTCCTTGCTCTCTCCTAAGCCCGTTGATTATCGTCCACAATCAACGAAAGCCAACATTTTAACACTCAAAGAAATAATTATTATTATGCTAAAATTAAATCTTGGAAGATATTTGTAATACACTGAATTTTTAAGACGAAAAACAAATTCTCGATACTCGATTTAACAGTTTTGCTGACACAAACTGGGCAACAGCTGATACTTTTTCACGCTTTTTAAAATGCCACTACAAATTCTAAGCTGGGCTGAGGTGACACTGAAAGCATTGGCAAAAAGCAATTTGTAAAATTCCCAGAAGTGTGGTAGATATTTGTTCACGTCAAGTCATGCTTTGTACTTTTGAGTGCTCGGATCGTAACGCTAAAATCCCTGGCAATGAGTGGAATCTGTGTACTTTTACAGGAGAATGGATGCAGCAGAGTAGCTTACCAACTATGAAGAATCCACACTTACTAAAACGTAGCAATGTTGTGAGGAATTCGTCTCATTTGTTTTGGCAGGCACAGTCAATGAAGAGTAAAAACAAACTAAGGCGCCGCTTATATTTCACAACTTCGATCTAAATTTACCATTATAGCCTTTTTACCGTTTTAATGGGTCAGTGGATATAAAAATCGGATTATTTTTGTTAATTTAAGTAATGGCTAAATGTGTAAGTAAATAATTTTAATGTGAAATCAATACTTGTGTATTTATATCTTCAGGTGTGTCGAGCATTTCTTGATCCAATTTTCTAAAATTGGCCCTAAATGATGAATATATTCCATATTAGTAAACAAAAAAAGACTTAATAGGGTTGGAGGCGTCTTCTTTAATATGTGAAAGACTTCAGATTAAAATTATAATATCATCTACAAGATTTGTATTTTTGGGTGATTTGCTAAATTCCTGAGTGTATAGGGAAATAAAGGGTGTGGAAACAGTGGCATCGTCTCATTTGAGATGTTGGTAAATCAGGGCTCGCAATTAGAGACGCGTGTCCTGGGCTTGTTGACATGGCATTGACCAGGCAGCCAACTGCGCCGCAACGCTCCCCATCCACCCAGCAGAACATTCCACGCTATAGTCGCTGTCGAGTTGAGTCTGATAAGTAGGAGGCAGTTCAGAGACATGGGCATTCGTTGCCAAAGCATTATGCATGGCTCTTTGATGGTCCACGGTTGGGGTCGGGATCAAAAAATTACGTTCATTAATTTGGTCAGAGCAGAGGTCGATGGAGTGTGGGGAGCCTGATGGGGGTTGGTGGATGGGAAGTAGGCTCAACGTTCGACGAGATACTTGAATTAATTTATCTTATCATTCGCTGCATTTGGGATGCCTCATGCGTTGTTGACGTTCGAGTTCCACTTGTTAACGTCAACAGCGCAGTGGCAAGAACAAAATCAAAAACAAAAACAAAAGCATCAACAACTGCCATACAAAGGGCATGTTTGGCTATCAACATGATCTCATCAGCATCCGCATCGTCATCATAATGACATTTAGGACACTATAATCAGCTTCATTACAGCGCATTCATTTTGATGTCATGCGCTTTTTGTGCGACCCGTTTTCTACCCAATTTGCCGCTAAGCGAATTGAATTCAGTGTTGTCTTTAAGTTTAAGTTGGTCCTCGCTGAGTTGTGCTTGCCTCGCATGCCTTACTTGTGGCAAGTCAATTATTTTGTTGTTTAGCAAATTGCTACACATTCAGCTTTAGTGTAGACATTCAGCTTTCTATTGTTACTGTTGTTGTTGTTGTTGTTCCCTTTGCTACTTTGCCTTGTCAAACTTTCCGATTTTCTACATACTTAAAACATTCTAGTGCGCCTTTACACAGTCCACATCATCATCATGGTTTGAGTTGTGGATGAATTTTGTCAAAGTTTCGTTGCTTGTTTCGTCGCTTGTTTCGTCGCTCTCCATATCAATTTTGGGGTTAACAGTCACGTTTGCTGGTAAAAACTTAAATTGCTTTTGAGGTAACTTGTCCGCCAGACGACACGCAACACATTCACAGGTTGCAGTCTTTTGCAGTCATATGGTTACCAATGCGGCAACTGACAAGTTTTCAAACTCCTTTAATTTGTCACTCCAATTCAATTATTGATTTTAGCCTATATCCTAAAATTGATTACTAAGTAATCTAGAGCCACTAAAATGTTTGAAGATTCTGTTCCTTGATAATGCAAACTGTACTTTCAACATCCTTGCCCTTATATACCCAAAAATAATGTCAGCTCAGTCTTCCCTTCCATTTGACACAGCTTATATACTTAATATAGCATTTACTAAATTGCTCAACATTTCCATAGCTACATTTCACTCAAAGCTTTCAGCCATTTTGGTGAATCTATCAAACCTTTGACTTAATCAAAACGAGTGTGTTACATGTTTGCCCATATTTACGGAGAACGGTCAACAACTACAACAAGTTCGAGCCACGAAACATCTTCAGACTGCCCGCAACACACACGACAACACAGACAAACACACACAAACACACGCATACATGTGCAAAAAGCATGGGGGCAGCACAGTAGCAACATGCGAGAACAGTTCGACCCAAATATCATTTAACACGCGTGTAAACAAAATCGCTTAAATACATGCGCCTGAACAGAATCGGGAACGCCCTCAAACAAACAGACAACTTGACCAACAGGGCAGCGGTGAAAACCTGTGGGTCACATTGAAAGTGAGTTGTGGATGTGGCGTGCAGACTGAGGAGCCTGAGGAGACTGAGGGAGTGGCCTACAGAAACTGGGTGTCGGCACAACATATGCAACCAAAAGCACACACATTTTGCTATTGTGGAGGCTGGGGCAGGAAGGACACTCTGTGGCCTGAGCAGAGGTTGTTTGCTTAATATTGGTAGTAACTGAAGCCTGAACTGGCCCGTCAAAATAATCAGCATCTAATGGCCAAAACCGTATGAATAATTAAAGTTAAATCGAATTTTCTTTCCTTTCCCATGGCAGACTTTAAGTTCGAGCCTAAACTCACTTCTCAATAAAAGTTTATTTGCATTCATTAAGTGTATGCGTAAATAATGCAATTGATTACATTGCAAATTCGCGTTTTTATCAGCATAAAATTCGAGTATGCATGTATTGTGGAGGTTGTTTACAGATTGCAATAGCTATTCAGAACATGACATGTGAAAAGCTTTTGGCAATTAGTTCTCTCTGGGAGTAACTGAAATTTGAGGTCAACGTTTCAATTGCCAGGCCGGGCAATCGATACATGGTCTGCATAGCAAATCGACTGCGGCAAACGGATGAATTTCAAATTTGAATCAAAATTCGAACAGCAAACAAAAAAAAAAAAAAGAAAAAACAAAATAGGAGCATTGCTCGATTATCTAATGACAGTCAGTCAGTCAGTTCAGTTGGGGCATCGCCTATTTTCTGCAAAATGAAATCCATGCAATATTTGCAGGCTCACTTAAAACCCCAAAACTCTCTGGCCAACGGGCAGCGCAACAACTCCTTGAAAAAGCGGCCTGAAACATTTTGCTTTGTCGACGCACTTAACCTCATTTGTCGACCATTTTTATACCCTTGCTTGGGTCAGTATCAGGGAATTGTAATTATGCAAAATATAAATCTTCAAAAATATGTGTATATATTTATGCAAATATATATAAATGCTTGTTTGATCAGATTTCTAGTGAATCATTTTAGCTTCTGTCTTAGACAGCTTCTTTATTTATTCTAAATATGAATGTTATGTAATGTTTAAAACAATGGAATCATTTAAATGTATGCAGATGAATTATGCTCTGAAAGGGAGTCTGATCTGCGGCGTGCT
This sequence comes from Drosophila picticornis, assembly GCA_035043845.1. NCBI lineage: Eukaryota > Metazoa > Arthropoda > Insecta > Diptera > Drosophilidae > Drosophila > Drosophila picticornis. The sequence continues at coordinate 10,732,752 of JAWNMR010000362.1, read as the reverse complement.
GAATACCACGATTTCGGCTTGTTTTTTTTTTATATTTTTCGTATTTGGGTAAATAACTTTGCAGAAAATAAATGGGAGTATTCTCTGCGATTGCTGTTGAATGCTGAAGCCCATTGGGTCGGTCCTTTGTGTGGGTGGCGCTTGTTTTTGGCGTTAACAATTAAATGCAGTTTATGCCAAATTTTCTGTAAATTATATTTGAAAGTATAATCAAAATGCAAACAGTCAAGCGGTCGCTGAGGGGCAAAAAATTAAAATTATTTCTCAAGTACGTGCCCAGCAGTGCTCGGTTGCTCTGTTTTCATTTCCATCCATACAACAAGAGCGATAACAACAATTCCCATGACCATCTCTGTGCCGCAATGGAAATTTCTTTCTCCACCTCTGCTGTCTGCCTGTCAGTCTGTCAGTCAGTCTATCTGTCTTTTTGTCTGACTCGTTGCGATGCTAATGCTTGTGGCAGTGCCAATTGCTGGACTCGGAGTCAAAGTTGTATAGATCAGGAAAGCAAAATCATTTTGTTCGTGCTGCTATTGCTGTTGCTTCAGCATTTTCTGTTGGAATACTTTGCACTTTGAACATAGCCTGCATTATGAATGGATTGTCTGGGGCACTCAGCACTGCATGTTGCTTGCATTTCAGCTGCATTTTCTTTAGTTTTTAGGAGTTTTCATTTGCAATTGAATGCACAATAAAAGCACCAATTTTAGCCATTGAGTGTGTTGGTAATTTTCAAAAGATAATGGACAGTGAAAGCGTTGCAGAACTGTGAGCAAAGCACATTGATTTATCAAGCTAATACTTAATATTTAATACTTATATTAATTTTAAGTAAGCACTGCAGTCAGATAAAAATTATTAAAAGGCATCTTCACTTATAAATATATTCAAGTATTCCTTTTAAATCACATGAGGTTGAGGCTTAACTCAACTCGTCACAGATCGCACCGCTTATTTTCATTGTGTGGCAATTGTTCACAATGCTGTTGCACAACTTCCGACTTCATAACGGAAATGTCAGATAAAAGCTACTTGCGGTGGGCACTGTCCATTTGAAGGGGAACATTGCGAACTATTTTTACGATAAATCCAAGTTGCTCTAATCAGTTTACGCAGAGCAAAAATTTATATGTTTTATCTTTGACAAAAAAACAGGTGCACAAAAAAAAAAATAAAAAAAATATAATTAAATTAAATGCAATCTGCACAAAGCAAAAAATATATTTTTTCGATTAACCATTAATAGCTTAAACACCAACAAAAGAAAAGCAAACAAATATGACTTGCAGTGCACTGTGCATAAGCTAAGGTTTCAGTACGTGCAACTGCGCGCTGCGAAAGGATAACAAAACCCGATTCCAGAAGCAAACATTGACTGCACAAGCCGACAGCTGTGTGTCGCAGATTGATGCGTGCCCCGGGGTTATTTACTGGTTGCCTGTGTGTTGCACGTGCGTGTGATTGCTGCTGCTCTGCCTGGGCTGCCACCGACCCGATTCACTGCAATTCGATATTTACTTTTAATCTGCACTGATTGTGGTGCACCCATCGCTGCAGATACCTTGTAAATCATATTGCCAGAGGCAATTTCCCATTTGCCCGTCAATTAGACAATTGGCATTTGCCAATTACTAATCGAATGCGTTAAGCGCGTGCGAAAAGTGATTGAATTATTTGGATTTCAATCCAAAGGTGTTTATAAATATTTCTAATTTGAAGCCTACTTTGCATTTACGTATCACCACAATATTTGCATGTTTACGATTATCAAATACAATTTTAATAAATATATAAATTACTGTAGGCTAAACAGTTGATCAGTTGATGGTTGACTCTAATAATGATTATAAAATCCAAAAATGTTATGTTTTGCTATTTGCTCGAATATAGTGAATATTCTAATTACAAATAAATACATCCATAAATTTGAACAGTCGTTCAAGGATTAAAGATGATTTAATCGAGAAGTGATTTTAATATGCAAATAATTATAATTTACTGGGATAGGAATTTAAAACTCAAATTTATGCGATTCAAATTGTCTGAGAATTTAACTTTAAAACGATTTTATCTTTTGTGGAATCAATTGTTGAACATTTGTAATTACTATTTTAGAAATATATTTTACGATGTGTATTGCAAATTGTAGAAGGTGAATTCACAGTGCCTCAAAAAGGCCAATTCGTCGGTTATATTGTTATGCCTTTCTCACATTAGAATCGCTCACACGGCCCGTGTGCCACAACAAAGCAGTTGGCAAATCGCATTTACTGTCGAGTTACGCACATTTATGGCACACAATTTCCGCATTTGCTCAATTGAGTTGGTTGTACTCGTTATGCAAATTGCTTGCATCAGAGCAGCTCGTTGCTCTTGTTACTGGGTGCCCACATAAAATACATAGGCAAGCAAGTAGGCTAACTTTAAAATTGCCTTAAAGGGCGTGGCATATCCAGATGCCACATGCCAAATGGAACATAGGCAAATGCCACATTTGGCCGTTGTAAAGTTGAGTAAATTATGAGGATTGCGAGCCCATCTGCATGTCAAACAGTGGACCATTTTTTGGTCCGCTCTCGGTGCCCGTTGGTCCGCTCGGTTATCAGTCACAGCGCTGCTCAGCACTAAATTACAGGCAAATGAGTTGCTGTCATTTTTTTGTGCTTTATTCTCGGTTCCGTTAGGCTCTGTTTTGCTTTTCTTATCAACATAATAAACGTTTCTGCATGGCCAACTGAAGGCCAAGTTCATTGTGCTATATCATTTTGTAAGTGAATGTGTGTGTGTGTATCTGTGTGTGTTTGTGTGTGTGTCAAGGGCATCCGCCGACTGACTGGCTGTTTTTCGGTCACATCCGCAGACGTGTGTGCCCAACGACTGACCCAACTAATTTTATGCCCATTTGCAGTGTGCTGCAAAGCTTCTTTTTTTTTTCATTTGCCGAGGCTGAAGGCAAACTCTAAAGAAATGTGTTAACTTTATCTAAATTGTTAAAACATTTACCAAATGACCTCACGTACAGAAATTTCATCTTTCTGGCCGTTGTGTCCCATTTTTGTGACCGGGACGAGCCTAAAAAAAAGAAAAACCGAACCTGAACCTCAACTCTCGAACCTGGGGCAAGATGAACGTGTGTGCGATGTCTATCGCTCGATCGGCTGGCGGTAAGTGTTGTGTCGAATGTGGATGTGAGTGGGTGTGTATGTGTGTGTGTGCGTGTGTGTGTTTATGTCGCCTTCCTGAGACGTGACACCCTCTGGACACGCGAGCATTTGTATATGCTGCAGTTCATTTAGTTGTCGGTTGTTTTCCCCCGGTGTTCGGGGTTGTCTACGCTTTATTGGTTTGCCAACATGTTCTTTATGTCATTTTGATGCATGTTGCACGGCAACCCTTCGCAGTTTCTTCTCTTCTCATTTCATTTTTGCACTCTGACTTTTATTATGCTTGTTTTGTCGAGCAACGCGTCCCTTGCGTATTAAGTATACGCACCCTTTGACGTTGCCTGTCAGTCAAATTGGCAACGCCTTAACAAATTTAAATGCCCTAACATAAAGGTTGAAGCTGACAACAGTAAGCCAAGAAATGTTGGTGTATAGATTAAGCCATGCTGAAGGATACATCAAGTTCACATATGAACACAGACTTGGCCATATAAACAGCACAAATGTAAATGTGTATTTCGAAAATATTTTCTGTTATTGGCTTGAACCGAGTACGTAGAATTCATTTTCTGTCACTGTGCCCTTTCAGATCTTTTTATTCACTACTAATAGGATAAAACATTGTCAATGAGAATGACAATTTGACTTGAAAAATACATTTTCATTAAATATTTAGTATTTTCTGAATTGTGAATTGACTTTTAATTAAATACTCGGCTCTTCTGATGGCTTAGAAACATGAGTGACATTCAATGAAGCTCTCCAAGTTCCATTCGAATTAAATGATTATGTAATAACAGAAATGTATACCACAAGAGTAAAAGTAACGTTCCTGTTCTGTATAGTTATTAAAACTTTTCACAAAAATATAAGTTCACAGCCAAATGAATGAAACATCAAAGCCCATTCTTATTTGCATATTGATATGGAAAGGAATTTGAGAAATTTATTTATTTACAAAGGAAAATAAAAAGTTTTTAATTTTTATTCCCTCTTTTTCCATCTAGGCATACTTTATAATAAATTTGATGAGAAAAAATGAAATGAAGTGAAGGGAATACAAAGAGTTAAGTTCCATACTAACATTATTTATAGTTTAGGTTTCTTTTTATTAATAGATACCGAAGTAATAAAGTTGAACACACATATGAATATTATTATTTATTTAAAAAAAGTAAACATTTATGTGTATGTATTGGCATTAAATATTTCAGCTTACGGTACTTGAAACAGACAAGTAATTTTTCTGCAGCTGAGTAGAGGGTATATGAAAGTTGAGGTGTTGTTGCAAACGCTTTTTTTTTGGTGGATTTTTTTGATGCCACAATATTTATTTTGAAACTTGACGAATTAATGAACACGCACACTCTCATTTTGTTGCACAAAAATATGCAAAGTGGGGTGTGTGTCAAGTCTAAATCTGATTTGTATGTGGGTTGTGTATATTATTTATGCTTCTGACCTTTGAAAAACAATGCTCTGTAAGTTTAATGAATGCACAGACAGGCAGACAGACAGACAGACAGACAGGGGTTGTCTACAAAAAATGAACCCAAATAAAAGAGTTAAAATTGTTAAAATTGTATTCGTGTTTTCTTTCATGTTAATGCTAATGCCACTAAATAATTTGCCTTTTTTATGCTACTACGGTCCTCAATTGGAGTCCATGTGTGTGTTTGTGTATGCCACACGCTTTAATGCTGGTTTTGCTGCACATTGTTTACAAATGTTTCGGTCTGCTGCTGAAAGTATGTTATAAAAATATTTTATGACATGTAAAAGCATCAATAAAAAAGGTTTTGCTACCCCAACTACCCCAAAACCTCTTTGCTGCTGTTCTTGTTATTGTTGTTGCTGTTGTCTCTGCTGATGTTGTTTTTGATGTTGCCTGGCTATGTTTATTGCTGTTGCTGTTGCTGTTACTGATGCTGCTGCTGCGGTCGCGCTTTATCCTTTGCCAGGCTCATTATTCATTTCACTTTTGGGTTATTTCTCATGTTTTTGCTCTTCTTGTTTTTCTGCCCTTTTGGTTAGCCGTTTACGGGAAATTACATTTAAGTATGTGTTAGAATTGACGCCGTAACAGGTTGTAAATAAAATTGTATTACATTTGACTTTATTTGAACGTACAGACATTTTATTTGATATGTGGTGACTGGCAATATTTTTAAAACAGCATTGGTCAATTAAATAGGTTTTTTTAGAACACAGCTTTCAATGTGCTTTCTCATTCATCATTATTTAATTTAATAAAAATAATACTGACAACAAAATTAATTCACGAAGTAAAAAATGTTCATCTGTCCTTGTTTTCTCAAAATATGATATGAAATGCATATTTGTTTGGTAATTTCAGAGAATTTTAAAGAATATAAAATTAATTAATAACTGAATTCCATAAAGATATCCATATATATTCAAAAATTAAGTGGTTAAATATTGTGCACTTGGCTCTTAAGTGAAAAACTACTCTGATTTGCATTTTAAAATATTCTGTGGAATTCTTATAATGCACTAATGACTATTCATTTTTTTTGTTTGTGACACATTCTACTTTACAACTTTCTGACGTTGACATCCAAAAAAATTAACGAAAACTTCAATTCATCAATTATGCACCTCAAAGCGAAGTTGCCAATAAAAGGCCGCCAACAAAAACCGGATTATTTACACTTGCCGCATCAAAGTTGCCATTAAACCAGCAAAAATTTCTGTCGCACATGTAATTAATCCGATTTTTCATTAGACTGCAGAGCAAATGCAAAACGAAGCTCGTTAAAAGTTTGAAAATAAATTTAATATACTCGAACACACAGCTAATATGATGAAATGGGGAGAAGGTTGGGCTGCAGCACGAGTTGCCCACAAAAAAAAAAAAAAAAAAAAAGAAAAGCGACAACAAACGCGTTTTGCTAAGCGGCTTTCGAGGCGAGCCTCACCCCCTTGAGGGATCGGAGCCCCTTGGCGCAAATGGCAACACTTGCGACAATTTTTCGGGGCAACTTTTATGGCAAGCAAGATTTTTATTTTATTTTCATGTGCTCGGAGAGGGTATTCAAATTTTTTCGTCAGGTCTGCGACGCTTTGAAAAAGACGTCTCCAAGTTGAACATTTTAAATTGATCAATAGCCAAGTCCGTCTGTTTGTTTCTATGTTGTATTATTTTCTGCAAGAGACTGACCAAATTTAAGCAGACCATCTAGGGTCTAATATTCCACATAGCTCCCAATATAGTCAGGAAGAGTATTACATTTTCGGCTTGCCTTTTCTTGTTTTTCTTTACATTTGCTAATTGTCAGTGCAAAGCCGCAAGCGACACAAAACTTTTTCGTTTTTACTCTTACCGATTTTTTATTTGTTTTCTGGCAACTCTAAAGTAGAAATTAATTCCACTGTAAATGCACATAATCAAGTGTGCGTGGGTCGAGCTGGGCACTAGCAGAATGCAAAATGATAAAGCGATGCGCCACTGCAGCACGAGACGTTGCAGAGAGAGTAGGGAGTGAAAGAAGGCAAACCAAGCCACTCCATCAACGCCATGTAAAAAACTGGAAAAAACTTTCACAGTGAACGGACAAAAAGATGAAGTACTTTAGCACAGACTTGTCGAGGATGCGCCTCCGAGTCTTAATGAAAAGGCAATCCTGTTTGCGTGCTTTAGACATTTGGCGTACGATGTTGCCATCTCCATCACTCGAAGCTAAAAGCGAATTGAGAAATGGCTAATTGAAAAACAAAAAGAAAAATGTAAGCAGACTGCACAAAAGTAATGGAATGTCAGGCATTTTTGGGAGATGTCCCAAAAAATGGCAAGCGAAGTAAAAGTAACATAAAGTAATGTAATGGTTGAATATCTCAGATAAATAAGTATTATAAGTGAATGAGTGTCTATAAACAGAAAAATTTGGATGCAAATTTCAATATTTAAGATTAAAAATTTAAAAAATATATAAGTGTATATATTTTGTGTACGCCAAACTGAGTAGAAAATTGTACAAATTTAAGCTTAATTAAAATCTGATTGATATTTTCTATCATCAGTCGAACTAAGAACTTTGTTCATCTCGTCTTCGCGAACTGCACTCACTTTGCTTTACGTAGCCATTCGTTTAATAGCCTCCAGTATTTATATGTCTTACATTTTTCATAGCAAAATTCGCCGTTTTATAGCTATTTGGCTTTTCTATTTACCTCTTTCGGTACTTGGCCATGTTTAACTCCACTTAATCAAGCCAATAAACTTTCCTTGAAACATATCCGCAACAACAGCAGTAAGAAGCTCTTAATCATGGCAAAAAAAAATTGGCTTTTCCTGCCGCATGGAAGTTCACTGGCAACAGCGGAACTTGACACGAACCCCTCATAATCTATGCTAATTTTCGCCCGTTCTTATGCGCAGTGAATTGTCGGACAGTTTTCATTTCTTTCACCATTAAAAAAAGAAGAACTGGAGTTAAAATTAATGAGGTTGAGAAAACAACAACCAAGTTCACATGCAGCAAACGCAAACAGTCCTAAAATGCAAAGGGACACTATAAAAGCAGAAATAAAAAAAAAATAATTAAAATAAAAAAATACTGAAGAAAATCTTAATCGTGATCTTATTACATGCGTTAATTACGAAATACAGCAGCAGCAACATTGCAAAAAATGAAAAAGACAATCTGAGAGACATTCCAACAGTCCACACTCTGCTTCTTATTATTCTGTTGTCTTATGGGCCAGCCAGGAAAATTAAGTTGTTCGCCTGTGCCAGAGACAGAGAGAGAGAGAGAGAGAGAGAGAAAAAAGAAAAGCTAGATGGCAAAATTAAGAGAATAGACTGCGAATAGATAAGCAACTGCAATGTGCCGCATTTCGTTGAATTGTGCTCGAGTTGTTGTTGTTATTGTAACTGTTGTTGCTGCTGCACAAGTTTTATGACCCGCTGAGCAACATTGTAGCAACAGGCCATTTTTCATTGGCACAAAGCAATGGACCGCATTTTACATGATTTTGAGTGAGATTGAAGATTACAAAACTGGCAACGTAACAACAACTATGTAAATGCTTTAATCAAAAAACTGTGCAGCTGATGCACTGAGAAATATGATAAGATTAGATAAGAACAAAGAAACTAAACCTTAGATTTGCGATGTCTTTTCATATTTTATTTAACTACTTATTTACCACGTATCTAAAATTTTTGGATAAGTTTCTGATTAAGTATTCCGAATGACAATAAACAAAAATATAGTTGAAATTATGTATGATGATAAGAGGCATTTGCAATTCACACAATGTGATAAATATCGAATTCTGGTTTTGTAATTTTAGTTTGGCTTTAGTTGAAATTTTAATTTATTATTAAAGGAAACTGATTATCCAACATAAGCGCATGTTCTTAAAAACATTGAAGCGATACATTTTTTCCACTATTTTTTCCACTTTATGATGGCAGATTATTTATTTTCTTTTTACATTTTTTTGCGTCAAGGTTGTGTTTGTTACTAGTTTTCAGAGCATAAAAAATGATAGACAATATAATTTATGAGTCGAAATATGAGAGCTTTCTTTGAAACTGGCTCATTAATTAGAACTGGTTGTGTAACTTGATTTAGACTGAAAACTGACAGGCGACTGGAATGATATATGGTCGAAAAGAGTGAGAGAGAAAGAGTAGAGTAATAGAAACTGCGACAGATATCTGGTAACCTGCAACAACAAAATACAGAAATAGTGGTAAAAAAGGAGAAGAGCGCAAGGTAAAAAATTGACTGTGTGTGGCATTGGTTGAAACCCGAATAAACCGCTGACCGGGGATTACACACATAAGCGGCTTGCATTTACGTTTCCAACCATCAGAAAATCAGAAACAAAAGCAGCAAACAGCAAACGGCAAACAAACAGCAACAAGAACAATAGAAAAAAAAAAATATATCCATACTGAAACTGAGATTAGCCTTGTTGGCATTAAAGTCGCATCGTTCTCAAATATTTATATGCTCTGCTAACCGGCAGAATACATACATTTCAAAGGTCATATAATTCACAGACTTGTTTCAGATAAGGCTTTGAGTGGAGGTAATGTCCTGCACTTCACATAATTATAAATCAGAGGCTGCTGCTGCTACAGCCCCAGTCTTTAGTCAGTTGCGCTTGGCCACACTCAAATAACTTAACGCCAAGTTGATACGTTCATCGCAGGATTTAATGTCAAACGGTCTTTGAAAAGCCATCATCAAGTGCAAGGAGTGGAGCAGATGTATATCGACCGAACACTGAACGACAAGTACAAATGTTCGCTCATCAATAGCAGCACACAGTGCAAAGTGAAATACATATACGAATACGTATACGTATGTGAATGCTGCAGCTATATAGTAAACAGGATAAATGGCTGTAGTATGTGCAGATATCTGGGCTAAAGTAGGGTAAAGAGTAAGAGGAGCACAGAATACAGCTGGTTGAAAGCTGCGAAGCGATGATGTGTATCACAAGCGCATCTAATGTTTGTGGCCATGTTGAGTTGAGCGCATGCAGTTGCAACAACACTAAAATATTCTCGGAGATAAATAGCTGCACGCCCCTTTGCCACATATCTGGTATTGGTCACAAACAAACACAGTTTGGCCCTCATTCGTATTAGAGAATTCAATTAGCATTTGCCTTATGCATGAGACACGTAAAAAAAGACACCAAAACTAACAACTCGAACCCATCAGCGTATCTTCTATGGCAGCCAGCACATTTGATGTTAAAAACTTTCCCATTTGTGTTTATCTTAACAAACTTTCAGCTAAACTCAAACACGTGGCGAGCACATAAGCATAAAAAATTCACTCACATAAACAAGAGCGCTGCGTGCTTGCCTGCTGCTCGTGATTGCAATACGAGACGTATGCGTAATTCTTATTTTACTTGCCAATGCAAATAAAACATTCTCGTTGCGTATAGGTTTTACTTCGCAGTCTGCTTTCAACACCGAAAAAGGGGGCGTTGCAACTTTTTTGCTGTCAGCCTGTAACTCATCGAAATGTCTTTCGCCGCATCGAGAATTGGCTAGAAGACTATTTTTCTGTCGTTTTCCTTATATTTCTTTTCTTTGAGCAGGAAAAGTCTTTAGATATGAGCCCCAAATGTCGAAAAGTTAAGTAATTATAAGCATGGTTTTTAACGGTCGGCTTAACTGTTTGGTTTTAATTTAAATTGTGTTTCAGGGATACAATTTCTAGATTTTATTTAATTATTTTGTCGTGAATTTTTTAACACATCTCAACACGTCTCTTCACTCAAACTAGTCTCCCATTTTAACATTTTTTTGATGAAAGTTAAGCAATTGCTTATACTTTTTTTTATTAAATCAGAAATTGTTCAAAGTCAATATAAATTAAGTTACAAGTCTTTCAACCATTGGTTTCTTTCTTGTAGCTATAATTTCTACACCAGCCAATTTGCATCTTTGTTGAAGACAGTTGAAATATGGTGCATTGTGTGCAACACAAAAGACTTTTTAGCAGAAATGTTGATAGTGATTTTGAAGTCAGAGTGCTTCAGTCGAGGATACTCAACAATTATATATCCTGTAATTCGTAGTTAATTTCGTTTATGTAAACGTGACTCTTTTGCTCTAAGAAAAACAAAATGCGCATTTCATTTGGAAATAACTTTTGAACAAAATATAAATAATATGTGATTTTCAATTGAGAAACAATTATCAAATGAAGATTAATTTGCAGTGTGCAAGAAATTTTGTTGAAAGTCAAAGTTTTTAGCTCCTACCCCATACTTGATTGCTAAAAAAGACGGACAGACAGATAGGCTGATAATGGTTTTCCCTATCAAGAAAATATATTTTATTGTACTTAAATCATATTTTTACTCAACAAGGAATGTCTTCACCCTCTTTATATGTATGTACAGGGTATAAAATAGACCACACAAAAAAATACAATATTTATGCGCATATTAATGCGATCGGTAAAAAAAGTGCCTTCAAATCCCAATTGCAAGCAATGAAATAGAAGGGTAGACAATAAAACATATATAAAAAAATGATAAGCTTGAAAAAATAGAGGAACCTAATAAGAAATGCGTTCGTCGTATGGAGCCGGAGCCAGCCTTTGCCAATGTCTTACTTTCAAATTGTTAAATTGATGAATGCCTTGTGAAAGATTGCGCAAAAAAACAGAATCAGAATCAAAAACAAGAACAGCCAACACCAACAATAACATCAAGAGAAAAAAATAAGCTAAAATAACTGGCATACTTTTTACAATCAAATATGGGGGCACAAATGATGTGAGCCTGCTGTGAACAGGACGCTTCGCTTATCCTGGCAATAAAAACACCTCTTCCCCCCACCCAATCGGGTTCACTTTTGCCCTGTGTGTTTAGAGGGCTTTCAGAGAGCTTGCGAGTAGGCAATGTGATGCATGTAAACAATGAAATAAACAAATCAACATTTTATGGAATATTGACAGGTGATATCAATCATTGTTGTTACCGTTGCCAATTTGTATCTACACCGCTCCCTTTTCCCTATCTGGCCGACAATCCATTGGCCAGCAGCTATTGACAATTACTTTTTGGTGCGAATTGATGGGAATTTGTTTTTGGCACTGTTGTTGTTTTGAGCTGTTGTTTGACCAGGAAAGTTGTTAATGATCTTTGCATCCATAATCATCACCTGTAAGTTGTAGCTGTTTTTCACTGTATGATAAATTGGTTTGCTTTCCAATTTTACTATAAACATTTTGGTCAGTTCAAGCACTTTTTCGTCTTTTCACTACTTTTTAACAAGCGCGTATTTGAAAGACATTTGGTCAGCAAAATTGTTTAAAAAAATGAACTAATCAATTTAGTTGTTGTATGCAAGCCATCGCCTCTGCCAATTAAAACTATGTAAACTGTTCTTAACTTTTCAACAAAAGCCAATGTTGAACAAAGGCACTCGTCAAAAACCTTTTAAGTTATCAAAGTTTCTACAGCACATGCATAAGACCGTGGACAAAATCACGCTTACGCAATGTCCAACACACAAAAGCAATTAAATAAAAATTGTATTACAATTTCTGGACAATATCAAATTGGGTTTCCATTTTTCAAACAACTTTGTATTAAACTGTTTAATATTAGTGCTAAAGCAAACGTGTTGATCCACATTATGCAAATAACTGCTGAATTTGTTGTGTGTTTAGCAAATTGTTATCTATTTTGGGCAATTTAATGGCTAAGCACATAAAGGTAAATTAAACTGAAATGCATTCAAACACTTTCCACAAAATAATTGTCAACTACTTTTTAGGTGGCAAATTCGATGCAATGCGGCTTTAACTGAATTTAAAATGCACAGGTCGTGAATCTTAATAAAATAGAACGCATTTCGGGTAGCAAATATCACAATACACATTTTGCTTACATATTTGTGTTTTTGTTCCAGGGGCAGGCATTGGAGATTGGTCAGAAATATGGTAATTATAATTGTGGTTAAATAATTTTCGATTAATTAAGTTTGCGTGCAGCTGGCAGAATATTATTTTTAAGCATGGCCACAATATTGCAAAATTTTGGCAAGTGTTTCGTTTTAATTGCAAATACATAATTGAATGTCCAACGATATTATCTAATGTATTCATTTGCAATTTCAAATGAATTGAGTAAGCAAATAATCTAATTCAAATAATTGAATGCAAAATACCTTACATGGTAGTTTTGTGAAACAAGCATTTGTAAAAATATTTAATTTTTAGAAATATTTATTTTAAAATTGTCAAAATTATAAATTAGTTGCAATAATTGCATAAATATGAATTGTTTGCAATTACAAATAAAATTAAATTTGTGCAGCCAACACAATATATGGGATGGTGTAAAGGGAACATTGCTTTGGCTTCAAACGACCATTTTCACAGATATGTTGCAAGTTTCTATCAGTTTGTTAGTTTTTGCATTCATGTTGCGCATTTGCATGGATCGCCAACAACAGTGCACACAATTTCACAAGCCCAGATACACACGCAAACACAAATACCACACACATAAACGAAAATCAATTACTTCCGCCTTTGCTTTGCTTCCGTTCCGCAGACATTGCTCAACCAGCGGTCTGCAAGGAGACTCTCTCACTTTTGCGCTCTCCTTTCTCTGTCTACATCTGTCTCTCTCTCTCTCTCTCTTCCTCTCTCTGCAACCAATTTTAGTCATCTGCTCGGTCGTCTTTCACCCGCGCTACGCATTCGCAACTCTGTCGCATTGTTTAATTTTATTTGTTTTGGACGACGGCGCGTATACGCAACGTGCTGCAATAATGAAAAATTCCTTTGTTGTCATTTGCGTTACTCGTTGACGTTTGCATCGCTTTCGCTCCAACTGTATGTGAATATCTCTTGCTCCCTCTCTTTCTCACCCTTTTGATTCTTGCTCCATTTTCTGGTGTGTGTTGTCTGTGTTTTATTTCCTGTGCACGGTTGTTTTCATTCATTCGAATTTTTTGTATCAATTGCAATAAAGCCATTTGGTGGCCGGCACACATTTGTATATGTATTTGTCAAAGTTTGCCTGTGAGTGTGCTTATTTGTAAGTGTGTGTGTGTAAGTGTATGCCTCGAATCGCAAATTGTTTTTGTCCGCTTCAATGCAATCAAGTTTTTTGAGTTTTTATCTTTTCCCAAACCCATTACATAATATTTGAAAAAGCAAAGTTAAAGTTTCTAAATAAAATCGGAGATTTTGACAAAAAAAAAGCAATAATAATAAATTACATTTGGGCTAATGAAAATGTATTTGTATGTGGCTAATTTTTACAAGTTGTTTTGCAATTAAAGCCAAGTCAAATTCAGCCTTGAATCGTTCTAACATTTGTTACTCAGAAATCCATTTATTCCCAATTACCAAGATTTAGGTCAACTGTAAAATTCTAGCGCTCACAGGAATTAAGCTTCACGAGCCCCAAAGCGCATTAAACCAATTACTTTCAACTACTAAGCACCGACAAGTCTATACTGAGTGGGAAATAATAAATATTTATGCAGATATTTGCTTGAACTTAAATAAATTTTATATAATTTTACATAGCAAAGTTCACGAATGCGAAGATGATAAGCACAATGAAGCTGGACGAGAACAAGGTGGTGAGGGTGCCAGGTCGGCCGATTTACAATCATTAATCATGGGGACTTGTAATTTATCTTGCGACTGGCTTCCTACTTCTTTCATGGAAGGGGGGTGTGGGGGGAGGGGGTATGCACACCTACAGTGCCCTAAAAAACTTTCGACCCCAAGGATCGCTGGCTCGAAATACTTTCTAAATACTTTTTTAATAGCTTGAGCACATTACCTGTTTTTACTAAGCAACACCAACAACAACAACAACAAAACTGCGACGGTTCGAGCCCTAAAACATATGGCAAACAAATTTTTTTTTGTGCTCTCAAAACTTTGTCACCGCCATTGTAAAGTTTTGCGGGCAGCTTGTTCCCAACTTCGAGCCTCAGCCCCGTCAGTCGACACACAATACATAATGACAGCGACTCAGAGTCGCCAACGTGCACCTGCGGCCGCTGAGAGGCGGCCCATGTTACGGGAACGCACCCATCGGTGGAGCCGGCAATATTATGTAAATCTGCCAAATTGAGTGCCACGCGTTTGTCATCCTCCCATAAATATATATATTGCACGTAGTTGGGAGTCATATGCTTCACTCCACACTACTCACTCCCCCGAGGTGATTGTCTGCAGCTCCTGCTGCTTGTTCTTTGGTTTTTGACGAATTCTCTCAGTGTCCTCAAGTTCTTTTTTATTATTAATTTCTAAGTTGCGGCTTGTCGCACAAAAATTTAAATGAAATATTTTGAGGGTCTACCAGGTACGTCCCTATGCACAGCAGCCAAGGAATGACGACCCAAATTACTTAACATTATGTGAACATTTTTACTGGAATTTCTTGCAGGACTTTTACATGAATTCGATGAAATTTAAGGCCATAATTAAATTGTGTACTTTAGCTTGACAGTATGATTTTGTTGTTGTAATATTTGTGTAAAAGTTCATTTTTGAACTGATGCTTTATACATTTATTTTAACTCAGCTTAATTACACCACGAAACAATTGGAAATGGGGAAACAAGAAAGAAAGAATATATGTTCTTGATCTGATTTAATACATCATCCGATTTAATCTAGCTGTCTCCAACCTCTGAGACTTTAACACACAGAGACTATAAATTTGGAAAAGAAATTCTCAAATTTATATGCAAATCTATTTTCGATTGTATAAAAGAATAAATAATTAAAATTTTTTTGTAAATTGTCAAATGTCTCCAACTTTTGAATTGTTTATTATTAAAAACTGCAAAAATGCTGGGCAAACTTATTTGTAGGAAGAATTAAACATGTGAAATGAATTGAAGTGGGGCTCAGTAAGACTCTTTTCACAGCTAAGCTCATTTATATAATTTCTAAGCTATGCTATAAGCCAACTTCATCTACATTTTTTCACTTAAATTTCCAAGAAGCTTTCAAGCTAAAATCCCACAACTAAATTCCATTTACAAATTGTTAGCAGAATTCTAAATACCTAACGCCTTGGGCCTAATGACCAAGACGGGCAGAGCGGAAATGCAACAAATAAATACGAAAGGCTACCTAATGCGCCGCACAACGAAAGCAACAATGAAACTGAAATAAACTTGTCACAGGGCATTCCGTTGCGACCGCCCGGGCCAGGACTCAGAGCGAACAACGGACAGCGGACAGGGCCGCTGGGCAGTCACACGCTCATTTACTTTGTCGCTTGCCAAATGCAGCTGCAGCTTCCAGCTAAGAGTAAAACAAAATAACCAACCGGGTCGACTGGGAGAGGGGAGTGGGGGGACTGGGATGAACTAGCGTCGCGCGTCATTAGGGCAACATGCACGGTTGAGCTGCAGGCGGCGGCAGTTCCCTTGGACGTGGACAACATGAAGTTGTTGGCCAAAGTGCAAAATTTGTTTCACAATTCTCTGTTAAAGGATTTCTATTTCCGCTGTGGGCCGCAGACAGAGCACCCTCCCAAAAAAATATACGTATACAAAAACTAAACATTACGAAATAAAACTCGTATAAGCACAGAGACTTCCATTCAAATACATAGCAGAAACCGAATGCGGGGAATGAAATAAATAATGTATACATTTATATAGTATAAATATATGTATAGTATTTGTGTGTGGTGAATGGTGTCGCTGGCATTTTAATAGTTTTGTTAGCCTTTTTGCAGCCTTTTCCGCCGCCAGGCGACAGGAAGTAACTTTTATGCGCGCCCCTAAAAGGGACTTTCGGGTGAGAGGGCTGGAAATTGCCAACGACTGAAAGGCGTTGCCGCTGCCTGTGTCGGAATGGATTTTGTGGCTCTTTTTATTTGGCACCCTGCAGACTGAGTACATACGAATTTTGGTAGCCCCCAGCTTAGACCTCCCATCTTCCACTGTGAACGGCTCTTTAATATAGGCACAGCTAGTGCCTTCTCCTCTTTTTTTTCCCGATTGCCACTTCACTGGCTCGGAATGAGCGCCGTCTGGCCGATAATGGAACGTAATGTCAATTGCCACTGAGCCCCTTGCCAAGAAAAACACCAAAACCAAAGTCATGCCGGGCACTGGTTTCTGCTCACACTCTATACGCGATTCGTGCTCGTGTTTATTTTACTTTATTTTTTTCTTAGATGGGCGTGAGGTAATTGCTCCGGGCACGAGCAGTTTGTCCAAAATTGAAATGTGTGGCCAGTTCGTTTAGGTCTCGTCGTACTATTAACGGTTTTGCGTCCCTCCAATCAGCTTAGCTAGTCGGATGCGAAACAGATGGTGAGCTACATATATATACACATATATATATAGATATATATATTTGTATAACAGCATTGCAAACCTTTCTCTTAATGCCCATAATATATACTTACCCTACATTTGTGACTATTGCATTTCACACTATTAAATCTAGGAAACTGACTCGATGGAGCTGAGTGCACAACTAAGATTGTGAATAAGATGTGGACTAGCAATTATCATAAATATATCCCTTTTTAATTCTTTTAATGAATACAAATATTTAACGAGACTTCAATAAATTTGAAATTCATTAAGACTTGGGAATGCCTAAAACAGTTTTGAGCGCTTAACACTATTCCAACATATTTTAATTTTAAATAGAAAAGTAAATAAATCCAAAATATCTGGAAAACGTAAGGAAAACATGTAAAAGAACAGCTTAAAAGCCTAAATGTATATTTTTAAGTGTGAGTGTGCTTCATTTCTCATTCTGGCATCTTTTGGTGAGTCTCCAGGCAGCAATTGAAATGGCAGATAAAACTTTTTCCCTGAATTGCTTTAAGTTGACATTTTGAATGCCAGCAGCGTAAAATATCAGCGAAATGAGACCCATCCCGACCGAGAGCAGCTTGTAACTTTTGCGAATTTTCGGTTGGTTTGCAGAGACAAGAAAAATCAACGCTGGCGGCTCTCAAGCACACATAAGTATAATTTGTTTATCGGAGGCTTCAGAACAGAATGAAAGCCTGCCGGTGGGTCGACTCAGTGTGCTTCCCTAAGACTTGAATTAGTTTCAACATGTTGCAGACGATACTTCAGAAAGCAAGCCCATTTGAAATGCACACGAATTTGAACCACTTAAATGTTGTCAAGTGCACAGCGTGGTTTTTGACTTAGCCGGAGCGACAGTTTTCTAAGCGGCTTTTAATTAACAGCCTTCAAGTGCAAGGATTTCAAGGATTTCCCCAAGAAGCCCCACACATGACCAAACGCAGACAGAGCCTTACACAAAGATACGCCAAGAAAAAAACACACAGAGAGACAGAGAGAGAGAGAGAGAGAGAGAGAGAGAGAGAGAGAGAGAGAGAGGCAAACGAGCCTCGGGTTGACTGACGCCATATTGAAATTCATTAAGATGGCATCGCCGTCGCCATCGCGGTCGCCGTCGTCATCTCCATCGTCTTTGTCGCCAGCATCGTATTAATATGGCAAGTAAAATATTTATAGCATAATTCTAGAAGCCGCTGTATCACAGCGCATTGTGCCACTCGTTTGTTGTGGTGCTCGAGTGAGCGTTAAAGAAATTAATTAATATTCTGCTCCACGCTTTGTCCCTCACTTACGCACACACACACACACACTTGCACACACACTTGCACACACACTTAAACACGCATGTATGGATGGGTTTAATAATGGCACATGTGTGACGCGTTTTTTGTTGCGGCTTATACAAAGCCGTTGCCAAGTTACCGCTTCCCTTCTTCCCCGTCATCCACACGATGGACACATAAATCACATTTCATACCCTGCACTAAAAAGTATAACTTATATAATCTTTTCAATATTTAGAGACTTAGAAAACTTATGAAATAATATATTAGGAGCAGTATTTCAATTTGCTCCAACACCATAAAATTGTATTTGCAAGACTAGTGAAGTGAGGTGATTTATTTTTTACAGAGTGTTCAACAGTTCACCAGCTTGTAGGATGACACGCTAGCTTTGTTTGCTTTCGGGTTACTTGTCATTTTTCGTTACAACGCCTCGAGTCTTATGCATTGTTTTTGACACTATTGTATGTATATCTGCATGTATATCCTCTGCAAATATGTATATAAGATATGCGAAAGTCTCTGTGTAAAATTGTAGCTGTGTGGATGGGAACCACAATTTAATATCCTGGCTCTGACACATCTTGTATCCACTTGTGAGTGCCCTACGCATCAAGTGTGCAAAAGCAGGGTATAAAAGTAGTGTTTGAAAATATTTTTTTTATAAATGTGGAAACATTGTAGACCAGCAGTGATAGTCGATTATGTCAAGTTACGTCTGTTTGTATGTTACCCAGTTGAATAATAGGCAGATAATAAAAATTATAATTTCCTAATTGCACTTAATTTAAAAGCTAATTTGAATTAAAAAACAAAATGACAAAATTACAGAAAAATGAAAATAAGCTGGAAAAAGGCTTTCGTTTGAGCTACGCTAATAAATCTTATTCACATTAAGATCTCAGATTTCATTTTAAATATATATAACAAAGTTAACCCAGCGATTCTGATATAATTTAAAATAATATTTTTGATTGTGTGGAACTGTTTTTGCATATTAAAAGATGTTACTTAACTGTCGAGTAAAGATAAATAATTTTTATATGTTGTACATAAATATTGCAAACTATTGTAGTAATTTCTCAATTTGGTTAAGATATAACTGAAATTTAACCACAATTTCCCTCTTGAGGACTTATGAAAAGCAGATGCTGACGATTCAGAACTCAGTTTGGGATGGCAGGGGTGCAAGTTCGGAGGGCAGCCACACACCTGGCTCATGTCACAAGAATGCTCTGCTGGCATAGGGGCCAAATGTAATTGCAGCTGCCTGGGGCAGGCACAGAGGCCAACCCTTTTGAATGGGAGAAAGAGCTTACTAGGCCCGCCCGCCAGTTTAGCTTAATTACAGCCTCTGTTAACTGACGTTAGAGTTTCGGCTCGTCGTCGTCACATCAGGCGTAAATGAACGGAAATGAATTCATAAAATGTGAGGCGCAAATGCGTTGCAAACTCAACGTGACGCAACGTTGCGCATTCAAAAGTGTAAATAATATGTGTGCTTAGTTTGCCAAGTACAGAGTAGAGTGGAGTGAGTATCTATGCGAGTGTGTCCATGTTTGTGTTTGTGTGTGTGTGTGTGGTTGCATTTGTAGCACTGCACTTTGGAGTTGGTGAGTTGGCAGCCTAAAAACTCATCAGCATCAACCAACGCGTTGTATGAAGGCAATAACAAAATGCTGCACAAAACACTGCACACAAAATTCTAACTGACGGCGTGGGAGTGTTGGTGTTTGAAATATAACCAAATTGAATAAATAAACTCCTTTTGGCTGCGGATGCTGCATTCAAAACCGTTGACATTAAATTGCTAAAGTGCACTGCAAATAAGTAAGCTGGCGTGGATTTTTTTTAGACAGTTCCGGTTTCATGTCAGTGTTGAAGGGACTTTTTGACTATTAAAGTATCCCTGAAATCTGTTCTAAGAATATTGTGGAATTTTATTTAGAATAGGAATGTTAAAATTGTTTGCGAATTACATATAATATGAAGCAGCAAAAATATAATTATTGGCATCTAAATATATTCAGACTTTAAGCTTGACTAAGATTTGCAAAGATATGCAAAAGATTTAGGAAATTTATTTTTGATGAATTAAATGGCAATTAAATATTAAGTTACAAAACTTATAATATAAAATAAAATATCTGATGGAAGCAGCAATGCTTCTACTATTCTATATTTCTTTTTAAGTGATCTTTATATTTCCTGTTTATATTTTCACTTAATTACACCTAATGCAGCCTTAGCAGGCATAATCTTAAAGCAACTTAGTCATTTTGTCGAAATTCGGTTAATACAGGAAAACTTAAACTTCAGTAAAAATGATCACATTAGCAACGTGTACAAGAAAACAAAAAAAAAAACTTGCAGTTTTCTTATCTCTTACTTTACTTCGACGTTGCCCGGATACGTGCAGCTGTCAGCCTGGATTAGGCACATATCCTTGAATTTACGTCGGCCACTGCCTTGTCATTGTTTGGCGTTCAGGCATCGCAGGGAACTTTGGCCCAAAAGTTACCTTTTGACACACATGAGATGGCGTTGACGCGTGTAAAAGTTTCTCATGTTGTTGCATAAAATTAGGCGCGGCAACCCCAAGAAGCTGCCTCAGCTGCTTTAATCAGCGGCGTGAGCTCGTTTAACGCAAATTAAATTGTGTTGTGTAAGAAAACTCAACTCAACTCATGATTAACGCATTTTGTTTTTAATTTCCCCCAAAACACACAAACACACACTCACATAGAGTCTTCTGCAATTGTTGATAAGATTTTAACGCGCCTTGTGTGTTTTTCGCAACAAGCCCAAAACTTTTGGGGCGCTTGTGGCAGTTCACCAACTTGCCAAGTTTAATGTGCCTAGAAAGGAGTCGAAGGTAAGCAAAGAGACCTGCTAACGAAGACGGTAGAGGATGGGTAGCCCAGAGCAGCAAAGAGCCTTTGGCGCACTTTGCCAACCCGTAGCTGTACAAAAACGAAGTCACACGCCTCTTTTTGTCTTATTGAATACCCTTACTAACCAGAAGTTGTACTATCTTCGTAAAAGTTGCATTCCATCGGAAGAAGACTGGGAAGACTGCCATCCGCACTTAAATTGCCATAATGTTTATTAGTTTTATTTGGCAGGCTTCATGATAGATTTATTGTGCCACCTTCTAAGCATAGAGCAATATCCATTAACTCTAATTACTGCCTGAATGACGGAATCTTGATTGATTAGAGTGAATACATTTTTAATAGTTGTTTTTATCATTAAATATTAAATATTTTTTATTGACAATAATACATGAACATACAAATAATATTAAAGACCTTCGGGCCCGACACAAAATAAATAATAAATTAAAAAAATTCAGTCTATAAAATATTATTAATTATAAATATTGTTGAAGAAATAATGTTCTAAAATATAAACTCTTAAATAAACGCAGATTTTAAATTATGCAGATACTATTTGCAAAAAATTTTCATTTAGAGTTTAGCAAATTTAGTTTTGAGTGAATACAATTGATATATTATTATAAACTATTTAACTATTTTTAAGTTGCAAAATTACATTTTTTAAACTTTTTTTGTATGTATCATAATATGTTGTTCGAATCTTAATTTTTGAAATAAATATTTATTATTAATATAGTTTTTATGCACTCTTTTAAGAGCGCCGCTTATGTAAAAAGTTGCAATTATAGAGTAAAGTAAGTTCGTCAAGCGAATTCGACAGTGATTTGGTTTCCTTTGCTGGTACTTATCTCTTTATTTTTATTTTTAAACTTTTTTTGTTTCAACGCTGTGTGGAAAAATCTTAAGCTGCCTAAAAATGTTTGCAGAAAAGTTGCGTGCTAAAAAGAAAAAGACCCAGTTCTTCCCCGGCTTGTCACATGAGCAGATCAACAGATTAAATACAAGTTTTGTTGTTGTACCCATTCCGCAACCACAGCTTAGGCAAGCCCCTGCCGCATGAGGAATTGTATATTGTTTGTCATTTGGCGCAAAATACGCGCTGATTGCGGTTAATGATGACACTCTAGATAACCCCAAACATTTTAACTTCCGGCAATTGGGTCGCACCTATGCACAAGTCTTGTAAGGTAAATTGAGAGCACCATTACACCTTTTGACAGTTTGAGATACTATTTTTTATAGGTGGCAATTTATATTACTGTCAGGAGATACAATTAAGATGCTGAAAATGGCATTAAGTCATTGTGAGCATAAATGTCACCGTTAATGATACTTTAAATTGGATTTTAGCAAATTGATAACCATTGATGGACCCATTTACTTCAGATGAACCTAGGCTAATGGATTTTTGTGTACCTTTTGTTCATTGGAGTGTAGTCGTTGCTCAAATATATTTGTATGAAATTCATCTTTATTTGAAAATCACGTTGAGTTTATTTATCAGTTATATAAATAATTTGTAAAAGTAGCTCACTAATAACATTCTTTATTTGTTTCGATATGCAATCTAAGAAACTTACTTATATTTTATATGTGTGAATTCCTTTGATAATCACAAACTAATTGCTTAATTTGTGCAGCATTCAATCATAATTATCGCTTGCTGTTCTCACCATAACTTTGTTTTGGCTTCTAATATGGCTCAACAACCACTTGATAAGTGCTCTCACAACTACTAATACTACTACTACAACGTACAAATAATCTGGACTGAACTCATCAACTGCAACACCAACAACAAAAATAATAAGAGCCAAAATAGACTAAGGCCGACACATGATAAGTGCACTTTATGTTGTCTCTGAATCTGTGTGTGTGCCTGTATGTGTGTGTGTGTTTGTGTGCGTGCTTAGCGAATTGATGCGACTGGACGTGAACAAGTGCGACTGAAGTATGTGAATGGCCAGTGCCAATGACAATGACATTGGCAGGAGTTGAGAATCGTTGAGTTTTGGTGAGAAATATGTCTGTGTACGACATTCATTTGAATTGCCTGCATACGAATAAGCCCGGCTACATATGTGCACACATATACATATGTGTGAATAGCTCACCGAACAACATTAACATCATTATTTTCTTTGCGCAAGGGCTCAGTCGATCTGATAAAAATGCTTAAAAAATAAATAACACATAATTAAGAGGCTTCTCATTTGACGCAGAAATCCTTGCCACCGACCACAAGCACCAGGCACAATCAATCTTAGGTCTACCCTTAATCGGGTTTGCTTACCGCAAGTTTTCCCCACGCGCACGTCACGTAAGGCAGATTTATTACAAAAGTGTTGAGCCGGCAAAAATGCGAGGAACTCTCAACTTATTTTAATAACAAGCAATCATATCAGTATATAAATATACATATACTTACTGTGTAGCTTGTAAGCAGCTGTCGCCTTTTCTGATATAGGCAAATATCACGTATACGCCGCACATATAACCATTAGGAACATAAGACGTCGCAACAACAGGCAGGCTGGCATGAATCGCGTTAAGCAATGCTCGGTAATTGAAACTATTTGCTTTTTGGCATTTTCATTAACGCCAATTTCCGTAAAATTTAACGCACTTCCTGGCAAATGTTGCCATCGTTTGAAATTGGCATCGTCAGCATTTCAATATTGATCGAAGGAAAAAGCACTGGGGGAACAGGGAGCACGAGGGCTCTGTTCGCGCGTAAAGGAGCAACAGCCGTTGGGAAAATGAGCGTCGACTTCAAAAGTGCTAATTACTTGAAAATCAATTGTCGCAATTCATTTGGGATCTGGTGTGTTTGTTGTGTGAGTGCCTTCACAAAATTAAGTATGTTAATTTAAATTTAACGTTCCAATGAATTTCATGCTGGGCTTACAATCCAACTTGCATATTTCTCCCTTTCTCCTTTTCTCCGTTTCTCTTCGTTGTTCAGCTCTTCGCTGAAAATGATTTCTGTAAATGGCCTTAATGAAGGCCAGCAGGCGCCGCAGTCATTCTGTCGTCCTGTAATCAACGTCAACGAATCTAAGACCATCAAATACGAAAATGGCATTAAATTAGTAAGCAGCAAAAAAAAAATAAAAGGATTTGTGAGATGTGATGCTCAACAAATGTGGCTGCAATTTGTATTTGACTTAATGCGGGCATCTCTGCAATTAATAATTAATGAAATATATTTTGCCCGAAACCGTAACTGATATTGTATAACTCTACAGATAAAAGAAAACTATAAAACTAGAATAATTTAGCACTGCTACAGGAATTGAGGACAGTTATCGGAACTACAGTTTTGAAACCCAAAGTTTTTACACCGATTTCCTTATCAAATTTTTGTTTAATGTAATAGTATTTTTCATAACGGGTGATGATGTTTAAAATATCGGTAGAATTGCCTAGAATAGGTTTTTGTTGCTGAGAAAAATAAAAATGTATTTAAATTCAACGCCTACGTACTTTCTCGAAGTTTTTACAGCTCTTAAAAAATGAAAATTGCTCGAATATATTTGCATTTATGAAATGAATGGCTGGATAATTAATTCTTCATTGTCATATTTGCGTGACATAATTTGTACTACAATTTATTTATATGTTTATCCTAGCGTTTCAAGTTTGAAACTCATAATTAAAACTTATAAAAAGATGCGAAAATATAAAATTTATTAATTCAATTTGTCCTTTAATTAATTAATTAATTTATTTATATGTCTTATGCTGGGTTTGTTCTTTGAGTGCTTTTTTAGAAATATGCTGAAATGTTCACTTTGAAATTCAGTGTTTAACTTTTAGACTAGCAGACACTGAGAGAACAACACTTTTGTTCACGGCTACTGCACCTATTCAAGGTTTGGACACTCGAAAGTTTATTTTAGGGAACCTTTTTGTTGTTTACATTGATCATTTGTTTTTTATATCTTTGACAATAGTTTTCGGATTTATTTGCGCTGCTTTGCTGTTGCACTTCTCTCGGTCTAAAGAAGCCAAGTAAGCAACTATTAAAGTTATGCATTAATATTTTAGTTAGTTAAGTGTAAGTAACTTTTGCTAAATAGGCGAATTGAGTATTGTCAAATCATTTCTAGCGTACTATTTTTATTCATATTTTTTATGAAAATATTTAGCCAGCAATTTTTGTTATATTTGTTGACTTTATTGGAAAAAGTGCAATACTTTTGGGATAAGTATGCACTTGCAGCTTGCAATTGAATCGTTTCGAAGAGGTGAGAGAAATGTGCGTTGAATGTTAAATGACTTCAAGGAAAAAGGTGAAAGAGCAAGGAAGAGAAAAAGCATTGCAAACAGAACCCGATGGACAATCCAAAAAGAATTGCAGAGCAGACTCAAATAAAATAAGTTTAAATGTAATTTAATGAGCAACAAAGGAATAGTTCCACCCCAGCTAAAATAAAAGGGGAGAAAAAGCAAAAGGACCCAGAGGGGAACACACACCTTCACCTTGCACAAAATTGCATTTCTACTTTTGCAAACCGAAACGAGCAAAACGTACAAAGTTTTCCTTAGCAATTTGTTTGTTTGCTTCTTGCTTCGTTCATTTCGTAAACAACTGAACTTTGGCAGCAACAAAAGTTAAAGGTGCCCAATGTATTCCATGGATCCGACTGTATTTCATTATCCAAACTCCCATTTGGATTCAGAGCAAAGAACTAGCAATGCACTGGCTGCAGGCTGACTGATTGACTGACCGACTTACAGAATGAGAGAATGACTGCATGACTCTGTGGTCAATGCACAAATATTTGAGTGCATTGTCTTCAGCCTTCGAAAGCCAGTCAAACGCTGAAGCATTGGCTTCATTGATTTCATACTTTTTTCTTTCTTTTACTCCAGGTCAAATGTAGCAATTGCTTTTTTTTATTGATGACTGCATTTGCTTTGTGTAAAATTAAATGTGAATTTCAGATTTAGTTTAGATTTCTATCTGAATGAAACAAGCTTTAAAATGCGCCTTGAAAGTTTATGTGATTGTGAATAGTAAAATAGTATAATAAAACTGATAAACTAATAAAAATCAAAAAAAAAATATATCAAAGATATCATATTTATTTTTTGACACCTTGCATTATTTAAGACCATAAATATTTACTGCACAAATTGTTTATATTTTTATAGTGTATCGTGTATCTTTTGACTCTGGAGACTATTGATTTTATTGTAAGTGGAAATTGTTTTATTTTTGATTTGCTACTTTAAGGTGTATCCCCAGCTTCTTTATTGTTTATCACTTGCATTTCAGTGAGCACAAAAAGAGTATTTACAAAAAAATAGTCTTTTGTTTCCAAAGTTAATCATCCATTTTATCCATATAAATGCCCTATTGATGTTGATGTCTTTGGAAATTATCTGATAAAAAGAAGAAGACGGCCTGCAATTCCATTTCACAAAGCACTTAGTCCTCCCATCATCACGCAATACAAATGCATTTCTCCTTTCTTGAAGGTTGGCAAAAAGCTTTCATTACAATTTTTGCACATTTACAACGAATTACAATCGCGCCGGAACCGCAGGCACTCGCATTAAGTCGTCGCAGGTGTGACTGTAAATGGGAAGGGAGTATGGGTGTGGAGTGGCACTTAAGCCTTTGCAGAAAGCCTGCTTATTACAAGGCATTCTCAATTGGAGAGGGAAAAGCCAGCGAGAAGAGATAGGGAAAGCACAGACGCGTATTTAATTTACGTCTCTCGGCATGCTCGGCACTCGACGTTACCTACTTTGGACTGTAATCATTTCCCGCACATAAGAAATTTCACCTTAAACACGCAATTATTTAAAATAAAAATATTCCACTTAACGCTATCAACATGATAAGAAATAAAATTGTACATCTGCCAGCGGGCAATGAGTGGCAGACAGGTGGGGCCCTAAGACGAAGCGGCAGATGGCTTGAAAATGAAAAATCCCTCAATATGCAATTTACCATAAATTTATAATTTACTGCCAAATTATTTTTATAAGCCATTTGCATTTATATGGCGAACACAACACACAGCACACACACACACACACATGAGTCTGCACTCCTGAAGGAGACAGCCAGAAAGTTGCAAATGAATAACCACAAAGGGAAATACCACCTACATTCCAAGCCCGCCTTCCAAGCCTTGCTCAAAGTGAATATTATACAAAGGAAAATTGGCAGCAGGCCTACAATTTTCTTGTAATAATTTAACAATAAAAATAATAATTACAAAAGAAAGTATCTTGTTTTAGATGTGAAATTAAAAAATATTTATCTAATTTTATGAATATAATTTATTTATTTTTTGTATATTCAGGAATTGTTACTTAAGGTTATTCTAAAAAAGTATTTACCTAGAGTAAAATTTGAAACTTATGAGGTAAATATTAACTGTTGGCAACTTTAAAAGTCTTTAAATTCGATCAATTCTTTTCGTTCCTTAAGTGCAGGGTATGAAGAGACAACCACAAAGCAGCATCCACATTCCCCAAGCTGTCAACCATTCTTTGTAGCCATCTCATCACACCGTTTACAAAGCCTTCGCTTACACTTGGCCCTGGGTTAAAATTTGCCTGGCCTTGTGTGTTCCAAAACTTTGCAACCGTGAAGTTCACTCGTAAAATATAAAATTGATTTTCGCGCGAGTCATTAACTTTTTTAAGTATCTGAATGTGCATATGAGTGAAAGTACCTCTTAAAGTTACTCTCCTCAAAGTCTGCATTATTAATTTGCTCAGTGCGTAGTCGCAAAAGCTGCACATGTCGTCCATGTTTTCCAGACATCTTAGCAATCAGCATAATTTGAAGCTAATTTCACTGCAGAGCACTTTGATATTGTGTAATTTCATGTGAAATTTATATCTGATACGAGGTGAAATTAAGCCTACTTGATATGCAACCACTTCTGAACAATTCTTAAAAAATATATTTCAACAAACTTAGCATAAAGTTATATTTCAAAATATCTACATTAAAATTTCTAATGTGCAGTAGACGTTTGTTTAAAATTTAATATTTTTATCGCCATTTGGCCAAACTCGCAAACCGACTTTATTTTAAACTTTTGTTGATTTCTCCATGGACTGGCGCATAAACCACAGAAACAAGTGAAAATGATTAGAAAAAAGTGGAAATTCAATTCCCAAAGGGTTATCCAAATGCAAAATTCTGTGATCAAATTTTATAAACCAAATTAGATACAATACACATTTGAATATACAACATGCATTTTTAGCAACACCCGAGAGACTTGATAAGTGCAAAGGATGAGAAATATAAAAAATTCACTTTGCAATTTGGCTGCAGCTGGTGAAATAAAACAAAAACAGAACTCGATTGCGACTCACCTAGCATTATTAAGTTTTTAGCTTAAAGGAGATGATTGCTTAACTTTCAGCACTTAAAAATGGAAAATCTTCAACGAATATTAATACAAAATTAATAAATTAATAAATTTTTTTATTTAGAAGTAATTTATTTTGACCTTCTGTGCCAAACAATCAAATATTATTTCGCCTTTGTTTTAAATCGATTAATAGAAATGAAAAGCGTATTTTCAGTAAAACTATACATTTTCTCCACACATTTCATTTACTTATGTATATGTAGTATATTGCCATTTGTCATAATATTGTTTTGGTTCAATCAAATTCAGTAGAACATTTATTAACATCTGTTGTTTCAAGTGCCTCAAGCTAACAACGGCAGCGCATGCTATCATTCACAAGTCCGAACTCAAATCACTGGCGGGCGACCAACTCGTGTAAACAATAATTTTGCATATGTATAAGTATGTGTATATGTAGTGTATGCAATCGAAGGCTTTGTTGTCCCATTCTCACAGATACACACATGTAAAAAGCATTTGCTTGTGATTGCTGAAATTTGTTCTATTTGAAAATATGTTTTGGCAGTAAACTGTGAGTTTCTTATTTGATTTTGATACAGTTTTTACGGTTGATCAATAATATGTCTAATATAACGATTCGAAGCGAAGATGCTTGCTTCTGCTTGTTACAAACTATTGCACAACTTCACAATACTCATTTTCAATGGGTTCAGGGAATAATATAATTATAATATTTCGCACAGTAAAGCTCCTTAATGCTAATAAGAAATTGCATCAGACAACTTTTGGTAAGCTTACGGATTTAAATTTAAAAGTTCTGGTTCAAAATGAACAGATCTCAAACAAATTAAATTTTGTCTAACAATTACACCAACTGGCATTCTTTTGATATTTAAGGAAACCCAGCAACAATCTTTTGTGGGACCTTTCAAGTGCTAAAATAAAATAAAACTTTTGTTTAGAGCTCTTATTTCAATGGAAAGGTGCAACACCTCCATTCTCCCAGGCAGTAGGGATACTTCAGGCTTGTTGAGCTTAAATAAATTCAGTTTCTTACTGACTTTAATCGCATGGGCTGCTGCCTAAATGCATTTGCGCATATGTTAAGGCATTTGGAGACCACATCTGGCTGGTGTTAGTCGAATTCAAATCTTGGAAATCATTCTCGTATTTCGCACATCAATAAATCGCTAAGCCGAATGTCTTTTTCATGGCTGCTTTCTTGTAGTCATTGTTGCTGATGTTACTTCCGGTCTGTGACGCATGCATTTCCAATTTCATTGCTTCAGTGTCGATCTGATTCTACTACGCTTCTTACCTTCTCACTTGAGTGATGGCTGGCCATTCTATGAGAAAAGTATAATTTAAACATCTGTACCTTTTAGATATGTAAATATTTTACCTATCTATAAAACAACGATTATTTTTCATCGAGTAAGCAAGCTTATAAAGATAGTTATTTAATTTGCTCTATTAAAAATTTAATTTAAGTTTCCTATTTTAAAATTGCAAATTTATTGCACAAAATGCTTGCAAATCTTTGCAGCATTATTTCCTTAATTAAATAAAAGCTAAGCTTTATTAAAAAAATAAGTAAATTAAAACTAACAAATGTGCAGGGTTCTGTTTGTTTCTATTTTCCTTATATATGGGAAAAATTATGTGCACAGGCAAAAAGGGCAACAGACGAAAAGAGAGAGAGAGAGAGAGAGAGAGAGAGAGAGAGAGAGAGAGTGAGAGAAAAGAGCAGACAACGATGTGCACATTGAAGCGCTAAGGAAAATTAATCAGCAGCATTTAGTTACATCTGCGAAATGTATTTAAAGGCTAAATAAGCGTGCATAAGTGTTGGCCGCGGATGGAGATTGGGAGAGGGTAGGGGGAGGGGGATGGGGATGGGGATGGCGAAGAAGTGGGTAAACAAACAGAGACTCACTCAGCTAGACTGTCATTAAAGCCCGGCCGAAGGCAAGGCTAAATTGCGTATACGCCACGTGCACGTAAAACACTTGAAGGCGCATAGTTAAAACGGAAATTGTATAGCTCTCTCTGTTTTGCTACCCGCTCGCTTTTGTTGCCGCCACTTTTGAGTGTAAATTGCCAAAAGGATACAATTTAAGACGTCTTCAAGCCCAAGGCAACGCAGCCAGGCAATGCGAATACCAACAATAAACACAACAACAAAAAAAAAAAACGGAACTGGAAATACTTTCAGGCGGCCACCGGCAACGTCCCAGGAACACAGATACCGACACACATACACACCGATCCATGCAACAGTAACCAAGGTGCAAAGATTGGCAAACGTATCTAATATCTTAAGACTTTTGGAACGGTTTGTTGCACGCTTGACTGCGCCTGAGTCTGCTTGCAACGCATTCGAATATTTACTGTGGATCAACTAAAATTTAGGATCATATAAGTGAATTTAAAAAATATTTGTTGGATTATAAAATAGAAAAATCAATATGTGAACACAGTTGGGATGAATAGATAAAATTGTTTATCTGTTCAAAAATGATGTACTTTCATATGAATGTATGGGAATGGCTGGGATGAGTATAGACAAGCTTAAGCAAAATTCTGTTGAATTATTTGATTATGTACTCAATCTGTTTGATCAATCCATCACTTTGGTCTAACTGGAGCACTCAAACTTGGTTGTAAGCATTTATTATTAACTTATATTAAACGCACACTTATCAAAAAAACAATGAATTAATAAGCGTCAGCAAATCTGCTGGGTGGTTGTGGGG
Source organism: Drosophila picticornis (assembly GCA_035043845.1). Taxonomy (NCBI): domain Eukaryota; kingdom Metazoa; phylum Arthropoda; class Insecta; order Diptera; family Drosophilidae; genus Drosophila; species Drosophila picticornis. The sequence goes on along the minus strand of JAWNMR010000362.1, from coordinate 10,701,460 downwards.
TGTCAACAAAACAAAAATATATATATATATATTTCTTTTATAGTTTTTTAGTCATTGTAAACCAAAATATTTCTTATATTGTGCAAGTCCTTGCTTTTTACATTCTAAAGTAATTTTCTTTACAATTTTAAAAAGCAATATACAAATAATTGATTCTCACTCACACTTATTACATTAACATTTATCTACAACAGTCATTGGCATTAAACTGAAGACATCCGTTTCAATATTTAGTGTTCAAATTACCAAAGTGATTTATCGATAGGTGCCAAAATTAATAAACGTCATTTTGCGACTGGCTGTCAAAACAACACCTTGCAAAATCAACTGTCGCAAATAAAGTTTATTATTTTCCTACCGTGGCGCAATTTCTGGTAATGAAATACTCAAAGCGAGAGACTTTTGCGACACGTTTTATTACACTTTACAATTTACAAGAGCATTCGAAAACAAACACCCACAAGCAGTTGCCAACAGCCGAAATTGGCAAAAAGCGGAAAAGTCGATGGAGAAATTTGCCGTTGCTCGTTGAACTTTTTTTTAATGTATTTCCTTAGCTCTCGCTGTATATATATATATTTTTTTTTCTTTTTTTTTTGCTTTTATTTATTATTATATCCGGCTTATATGGCGTATGATGAGCACGTTTATTGGTTGCGTGACATTTCTTGATCCTGGAATGTCCTCCTGTGTGATACTTTCCCACTACCAGTCCCAGTCTCAGCTCAAGTTGTTTATGACTATGTGACTATGTTGTGACTGCCAGTTCTTATTGGATTTCGATATTTAAAGCATACACAACTCATAAACGCACTCTCACACATACTTAAACTTCGAGCTTGTTATTTTTGCCATTTCAAAGTGACATTTGAGCCACAAAGCAATTGCCAGCACAAGCAATGATGTCGCTTTGGTAACCAGCTGACTTCGATTTCAGTTGGTTCAGAGATCACAGATTCCTAGGCAACTCATTCATACAATGAAAGCATTTGTCTCAAAGTGGGCAAAACATTTCTGTTTATTACACATTTTCCATGTTCCTCTCAGGCATTACAAATTGGACATAAAGGAAGCAAATCTTATTCGCATTGAATGATTTTTTTCTGGTGAATATTTTGTTGTTAGTGGTAATACACAATCTCGGTCAAAGATAGCATATAAATCACAATGTTGTGTGGCCAATTGTCATTAGTTGGGTAGAATTTAATTTAATCAGGTGAAATGAATAGTTTTTGCCAACAAAAAATTCTTTTGTCAAACATTTCAATTATTAATTTGCCCACATCATTGGTTAAAGTGATGTTAAGCTCCGAAATTAATTACAAAATCTTTTTTTTCCATTAAAATGTGTACTTTATGTCAATGAGTTAAATTAATTCAACCATTATTTTTAAACCTCACAATTTTAATACCTCATTTTAATATTCATTGAAATGGATAAAAAGTGTATATTGAAGTTTTGGAAAAGTGTGTTGGAGGCATCTACGACCATATAAGTAGCATAATAGAGTCCATCTAGGCATGTCCAGCTATCCGTCTGTCCTTCTATAAGACCAAGCGGTTCTTCAGAGCAGCAGACTTCGAATTTTGAATAAATGTTCTTGTATCTATATATTATACAATATTACTGATAACCTGTACAAATTTCAGTCGCTAGTTCCTATCACCTTTGTGATCAGGCCGTTTATTTATTCGAATAGATGGAAATGGAAATGCAACTGCAATATTATAATAATCGTAAATATTATAATAATAATAACAGATTGTTAAGGGTATCTCATAGACGAGCTCACTCGATCAGTTATTTTTTTGTTGCTGTTCTTAATTGTTTAACAACAAAGTTGTTTAAATTAGGGCAGCAATATTTAAGGTGTTAAAATATATTATATTATTCCTATACTTTTACTTCAAAATCCTTACAAACATATGTTATATAGTTTTTCATATGCAAGCTATAAAATTCTTTTAATCCTTGAATATATAATTGCATTTTAGTTATTTGAAAATTAAGAATATTACTATGGAATCAAAGATAAACACAGAAAAAATACATTCTTGAAATAAATAAAAACTGGTAATTCAATTGTGAGAGTTACATTAAACCATTTGCAGCGAGTGTTCGACGTTCGTCCCAAATCCATAACACGACTCTATATTTCCACTCAAATGAAAACGAGCTTAAAGAAAAATGAGGGTCACACAGACATTGAAGGTTCAACGATAAGCACAAAACTCTCAAGGGAGAACGACACAGGTACAGGCATCACATTAACGACACTGCGTTAACTTCAATATTTCATTTTTGTGATAGCTGGTACCTCACCTCACGCGTAATGCCGCCATTTCCGTTTCCGGTTGCCGCTGCTTTGCGCACATCCATAGAAGACGTTGTTAGTCTTAGTTTCGCCTCTAGTTGGCTCTGACACTTGACAATTGCAACACGTGCTCAAGATTTTGGTTTCTCTAGACGCTCCCATTGTATGACACGTTTTGGGCGTAGATCTGACACTTTTTTGCTCCAACATCTACATCGCCCACACGCACACACACCGTAACAAGGTTACCCTTACACATACACTTACACACACACACACACACACACAAAACACGCAGGTTGGGCGCCTAAGTTGCGACCGTAAAATATTCAAATTAAAAGGACTTATGTAGGCACTCAATGTTACCGCCATTATGCTACATTGTTGTCTGCTGTCAGAGCACGAGCTGCTGGGCAGGCCAGTGGGAGGTAGCGAGGGTTCATCAGTGGGAGGGAGTGGGAGAGCGAGACCTCGACCTCGGCTTGCGGCAGTGTGGGCTGCTTCCGGTGTTTTCAGCGTTCAAGCTGCCATTTTTTTACACTTTAGTTGACAGCGGCAGCCATTTGTGGCAACAGCCACGCCCCCATTTTCTACCCATCTACTACTGCCAGCTGTCCTTGTAGCTGATGCTATGTGCTTGCCCCATTCTGTTGTAGTTGGTGCTTGCTGTTGTTGTTTCTGTATGTGTCGCATTTTCCGGGTAATTTACATTCTCATCACAGAACACAGTAAGCGACCAAGAAAGAGAGAGAACGGGAGAGAGGAGAGTGGAAGAGAGGGTGCAAGAGGCAGTTACCTGTGCAACGACAAAAATCATGCAGATAGCAACAACGATGTCAGCTTTCACTCCCCCTTTTGCTCCCCCTTCACATCTCTTGCCATTTGAGGCAATTTTAAAATAATAAAAAATAATCGGTCCTTATTTCGTTGGTCCGTTATTTCGCTCTTTGTTTTAGTTGGAATAGTTTACCATTTTAGCATTTTGGCATTTTTATCATTTCCCTCGCAGCTGATCTGCATTTTATTAGGTGCATAGATTTAGGCATACCCATCTTTGTTTAAGGCACTAACGGAATTTACTGCGTTTGGTGAAATTGATTTCATTATTTATTTCGCTATTATAGAATGCAGAGTAAATGTCCATGATATATGTACTTTATATAGTAAATGGTCGATCAATAACTTTTTCAATACATTTATTTTAAAATTCCTGTAATGTATTATAGAATATATAGTTCGCATACATTTAACTATTAATATTTAGCAATAATCTGAGTTTCTTACAAGCATCTATTTACTTACTATAATTCGTTGTGAGTAGCAAGCTAAAAATGAATAACACAACAAAAATTTTACTTGTAATTAGTGTAAAACAGTTCCCAAACACAAAAAAATATATTACATAAAATGTTTTCAGCAGAATTTTTGCTTAAATTTAAGAATCATGTAAAGCACCTGATACATTATTTTCAGTTTTTCATTTTGATCTAAATAAGTCATCGATTTGAGGATGCGGAAATTCAGTTTGAGTAAAGTCATAGTTAAGCAATTTACTTTCTATGGGGAAACGAAAGTTGGTTGAATATGGAACTCTCAGAATATGGTCAGAGAAGTGGAAAATCGCCAGATCACATTTAATTCATTATAAATACAATTTCACAGCCTGTTGTTGCGGCTGCTGCCGAGAAAGTGAAAGTAAACATGTGAAATGAAAGTAGCAAGAACCCTCAAGTTTATCATTTGGTGGGTTGTCGCTTTTGGCATACTCTGCCAATTTTTGCATTTTTCCTTTCGAATGCTTTGTGGATTTTTGCGGCAGGCATCGCTGATGAAGCGCACTCAAAAATTTATTGTCTGCAGCCCAAAGTTCGACATGAATTTTATTTATTTACATGTAAATCGGATTTGTGTGACCCCAAAGACGTTCTAGCGTGAAATATACAAGCAGCAAGCGCAGTCGCAGTCGCAGTCGCAGTCACAGTTACTCTTACGGCTCGCTCTGCTCAGACTTGACCAGCGAGTGGAGTGGTCAGACATCCTGCATCCTGCTGATGGCAACGTGGCCAGCCGGAAGGTAAAAGACGAAAAACTTGACGCCCCAATGAACATGAAAAGCAGCCGTAGGCGTTCGTATTTCCTTTTCTTTTTTTTTTGTTGAAGGGCCTACTTCTATTTCTTGTTCAGCTTGAATGTCAAGGCGTGGTTACATTTTTTGTGTTTTTTTTTTTTTTTTGCTATCCTGTTTGCCTGTTTATATTATGGTGTCTTAGTCATTTTATTGTTAGGCGTGCAACCTTTTTTGTTGGCTTTCCTTTATCATTTGAAATGTAGTCGGACGTGGACATGCCGCTGTTGTTATGCTTGCATGATTACCAGGTCTGCTGGTCGCTACTCTGGGCCACTTTTCTCTGTGTTTTATTAGCTATTATGTCTAAAATATGGCTTACGTCTCGTTTATTGTTATTTATAATGATTCATTTTGCACGTTTTTATGGTGCCCAAGCACTGAATTGGGACGCTCAGCGGTCGTTGCAAATGTATTATCTTTAATTCTGTTAGATCTCACAACCTCTGCCCATATTTTATTTGCGTATTTGCTTGATACGATATGCATGAGCGCCCAAAAGTGTGCAATGCCTTTCAATTGCTTGCTAGACTTGAAGATTGACCGAGTTTGAAAGGAGTTTTAAGCTGGCAAATGCTTACCAAAATATGTCTTGTGAGCCTTGCTAAAGCTGCCATCGCTCCCAGCATTGCAGACATAGAAAACAAGAGCGCATCAATTATTTAAATAATTATGTGATGGAAATCTTTGCCAAATTAAATGTTTTTGCTTACATGAAACAAAGACTGAAGACTTAATAAGTGTATATTTTTATGGCAAGAAGTACAAATGCTTAGAATTAATCCATTGTAGTTGGCTTTAAATCCAAGAATATGAATCAATTTATTTTAATATGTAGTGCAGAATAAGCTTTTCTGTAGCGATAACCCACGAATTGTATAGTTCGCCTTTTGGCACAAATTATCATAAATTGACAATAATATAAGAATAAAATAAAGTCTTGCAAATGTCTGCATGTTAACTGTCTATCCTCGGCAGCAAAGTGCTGCCATGACGCATTAGCCACTCCTTGCAAAGAGTTTCCTTCCTTTTCCTTTTCCTTTTCCTTTCGCTTTCAGTATTCCAAACGGTGCACAGCAATAGTTTTGTTAGTTTTCTTATTCTACAATATATCATGGCTTGCTAGTGTTTTGAATAATTTAGAGATACGTTTTATTTTTTTTTGCATTTTAAAAACGATTTTGCCAATGTAAAACCTGAAATGCAAAGAGTGCTAGCACCAGCAACAGTCCCAGCATGAGCAACACGAGAGTCACTTGCATGTTGCAGCTGCTGCTACCCTGGAGCGAGGGAGCAGCTGTAGGGGGAGGGTGTGAGCTGGTGAAATAGTTGCATAATGATGTCTACGATAAATTTTACAAATCCTCGAAACAGTTTATACTAGTTGCCTCGCCTCGCATTGTCCTTGTCCCTTTTTGCCTTTAGTTTTATTTCATTTGGGTACGTACCAAGAGCCTGAGACTTGAGGACGACGTGGCTGTGGCAACCTTTAAAATATTTTCGAAATTTATTTGGAAAATACACTATTACACACACTCACACACACACACACACACAGAGACTACTCGCACATGCTTATACACTTAACTGCGCTCACATATGCAAAATAAAGTGATTACAAAGACGGCACTCGCAGACATTAGCCATCACCTAGGCTGAGATGGAGACGAAAACTGTGGGCAGGCTCCGCTGCCTGCTGTGAAGGAACTGAGAAGGGACAGAGAGCTCATGCATGTTTATGCTGTGATGCACTTGCATGGAGACAAGCAAATTTCATTTACATAAACATACTCACACGCAGGCCCCTATGTGTGTATGTGTGTGCCGATTTGTTTGCATGTTGGCGTGTCTGCAAATTTTGCAAACAAATATTTACGCAAAGTAGTGTTCATTATTCCATCCCTGTTTCTGTAGTTGTTGTTTTTGACAGCAAAATTAAACGATTTTTAAATGTATAAAACAAAAGCAGAGAAGCAAATAAACAAAATTGAGTTATAAATACTTTCAGACTTTAACAAAAGCAACAGATTTTGGATAACCAACATCTTCGATTGTGTGTGCTAATAATATGTAAGAAAAAAGTAAAAGTAAATGCTGTTTGTGTTACTTGTCTATGTGGCTGAAGCTTTATCTATAAGATTAAATAATAATATTAATTTAGGGGGCTTATTTTCGTATTATATTTTTTATTTGAATAGATAGCTATGGAAAATCCAATTAATTTGATAAACAATTTTGCGAAATTTATAGAAGAGATAAAACTGGTGGACCACAGCACATAGTGTCAGAGAAGTTAATAGAAATTCGCAGACAGCAGACACAACAGACGCGAGAAATAATAAACATATTGTGCAAAATTAGCCACACATAAAATATGCGCATAACATAACACAAATACATGTGAATGTGTATGTGTGTATCTGTGTGTGGGTGGTATATATTTTATCTATCGAACCAATGGGTACCATATGGCAGCTCTCGTGAAAATTTGTACCAGAGTATAATAGGAGGGCGTAGGCAAGCTGTGAAAATGAGCGGAAATTTAAAAAAATAAACCCAACGCAATGTTTACTAATAGCCAAAAAATTATACATAAAAATGTTTACACACAACAGTTGCATGGAATGAATAGAAAAAAAGTGTGGCCCAAATCCACAAATGCAAATGGTGTGACTTATTAGTAAACAGCCTCGGGTAAAATAATACGTTATATATATAGAAGATGCACATCAAAAATAGAGCATGAAGCAGCACAAAACAAAAATATTTATGTTGTATGTATATATCTATATCATATATGTAAATGAGCCATATTTTTTTAGGATTTATATGAGTTTACATCGCAAATTGTTTGCGTGTTGCCTGCAGCGTACATATATTGCAGTTATCTTTTGTAGTTTTAAATATTTATTCAACAATTGCAGCTAGTCGAAAACTAAAGCCTGCATAAAGCAAACTAAGAAACACGTTCAAGATATACGTGCAAAATAATTTGAATTGAAAATTGTCTATCTTGCAGTTGTTGGCGCCGGCCGGAGATAAATATTTGCTGCTGAGCAGCCGGAGGAATTATTAAGTGGCACCAACAAGGAAAAGACTACACAGCATAAGTCAGCAGATACTGGAACCAGCACGAAATGCTATGGGGTTGATTTGAATAACAACTTGCGCATCTTGATAATAAATGCAGGACCGAGGGAGGTGCAGGGCCGGACTTGTGCTTTCTTTCTTTCTCTCTGGCAATTGCCATTTAAAGTTTTGTGCTAGCTTCCCTCAGTCGAACACACACAGTAAGTGTTGGGGGAGATATGTGGCTTTATCGATTACAAAAAAAATACATAAAATTCTTTGTTTCCGTACCTTGTTTTCATACCAAAATTTCTTCTTATTTATGAGCAACAGTTGTTTATGTCCAATGTGAGTCTGAAATAATAAAAATCCAGCTAATTACTTATTTAAATTCTGTTTACAAGCAGAGTCCAACAGATTTGTTGGGTTGATGGAGATTATTCATTTGTCAAGTATATCATTAAGAACATTTTTAAGTTTATTTCTTACATTTTCAGAAAAATTCTTTGAAAATATTTCATATTCAAAACGAAATCTTACTTAACATTTGCAACTGTAAATCACGTTATGTGTCGTAAGGGAATCAATATTTCGATTTAATGAAAAATCACAAATATATATGTTTCTATATATCTATGTCCCCCAATATGTTCTAATAAATCCGATACTTTTTACACGAATGTTTTTCTGGCTTTTTGGCTCGCACCAAGCAAATGTACAAACAGACCACCACTTGTCAGAGCAGCATGATTTTATTTTTTGTAGGTCGATGTGTAGACGCCTACGCCAACGCCTTCACTTTGACATACATGAAGGTATATGTATGTATAAGTGCATATATATACACACACATAAGCTGGCACTGAGTCGCACAATTAATTTCGATTGCAGCCTTGGCAGCTGTTCGAAAGTTGTGTGAAAACTCGTTACGTAGGCGTAGTCATTCATATTTTTCTATCCTTTTTGTTTTTCATTAAATTATGCCTAATTTTACTCAGTTCTGTGAAAAATTCCATTTGCCCATCAATTTTATTTATTTTTCAATTTACGGAATATGAAAAATAATAAATACAATTTTGAACTTTGTTTCGTTCAGATCGTAAATATTCAACGATGCTTATTCTGTGTCAACACTCAAAAACAAACAAGCCGTAACTTTTTTGTACCGCTTTGATTCTTTCAAATTTTTGTTGTTTCAATGCTTAAACCTTGTATCTAAAACGAAACCACTTCTCGTCTAGACCTTATGTTCCCGTAAGTCTTTAGTTCTTAAAAATAATATTACTAAAAAATTATCAAATCTGTGTCTCATACTCTTTTCTCAATCTAAATAAAAATATGCCTTTTTCATGATTCATAAAAGAAAAACATTATTTATTTTGCGGCATCCCAAATCACTGACCTCCAACAATATCAGCAAACAAATAGATAATAGACACACCCAAAATAAACGTCAGAGGTGTGAAAATTTATGAGCCTCAGGTGTGAAAAGAACCGAATTTGCCTCCAGATGTAGTGTGTATATTTATTTGTAAAAGTATCTCAAAGTGTGTTCAATGGCAGCATTTCAACTTGAACTTGATCAAAATGTTGTGCAGGATAATTTAATTAGTTTCAAATAAACAAATGGACTGACAAAGTTGTAAGCAAATTGTGCCTTGAGGTACTAAGACCTTTGTGAGGGGAGAGGGGTGAAATATTTTAGCTTTTAGCGAAATTGTTTGCTGCAAAGTTGGTATTTCTGAATGTCAAAAAACTTTTAATTGAAATTACAATTTAATTTTGTGTGACCTTCTGGTTGCGCGCCAGTTTTGTTTAAACGAAGCGTTAATAAAAACGATATTTGTCTTAAGCTAAGAGAAAAAATGAGTGCATTTTTTTCCAAATGACTTGGCACAAAAATTTAAAAAGCAAAATAAATTTCAATCCAAATTCAAAGTCAACGTCATTTTTAAAATTAGCCGCAAGACTCTGAGATTTAAAATGTGCAATTTGTTATGCGCAGAACACTTTGCACCTGAACTTGTCAAGTAAAAACGCCCCCACAAAATGTATGTATTGACAAATTGATATATATATATATATATATATATATGCTTGGAAATAAAAGGGAAGCGAATAGTTTGCGTTTTCTGGCACTAGCACAGGGCACACTTCTGTTTGGATTTCATATTTCTTAAGAGTTTTGGATTTTTGTTGTTTTTGTGACGTCATAAAGAGCTTCCGCTGCTCATATCTAAATTTGTTTCTTTGCAGCCTACATTGGCTTTATTTCTGGCGATTTTGGCATTCAATAAAGCGGGCGAGTCTGTGTTGAATTCTGAATGCCGCGTTGGCGTTGGCGTTGGCGTCGCCGTTAGCGTCACTGGCAACGCTGACGCCGATGCTGATACGGGCAGAGGCATTAGGCTAACCTAAAACATCTTCAGCAGTTTCATAAAATATCTGTTGGCTCTTAGGATAAATGGAAAACTGTTTTAAGAATTTGCGTCAGTCGAAAATTAAATTTTGTTCGCCAAAGACGCGCACTGCTCAATAGATCTATTTGCATTTTTCATTCAAAACCTACAATGGCTGTAAGTGTTGTTGCACACAATGTTATCCTTTATGGAATACAAACTTTTTTAAAAAATAAAAGTACAAAAATTATCAGTAATGAATATGCAGTATAAATAAGAATTGTGAAATTTAAGTTTTGGTGCTGAATGCGAATTTATATTGGAAATTTATTTAGCTTTTGGAAATCTGTACATTTTTTGGAAATATTCAATTGGTTTTTCTTAGTAAACGTGGAAAAATTGTTAATGAAAAGAAAAGCTTAAGCTTAACAAAAAAAGTGATTTTTAAAATAATTTCAAATTAAATTAATTTAAGTTTGGTGTCAGATGTGGACATGTACGCCAACTGAATAAACGAACGGCTTTGAAAATGGAAAACAAAATTTCTGCCAAATGTGATTCAAATAAATTCGACAAATTTATGTTTTCACAAAAAATACCTTACAATATTTTTTCTTATAAATATGTAAACTAAAGTCTGTCTGCGAAAAATATCTAATTTTTCTAAGTGAACGAAAGATTGCATCTAATATTCAAGGCATTCACCATGCATCCCGAACTTTATTATACACTCGACATATTAAAAATGGTAAAATGGGTACATTGAAAGTGTATATTAGAGGATAGCTATTATTTTGCTATTATTTAAAAATATGAATGCAATTCTTTGTTGCTCTTGAATTTTAAGAATTAATAACGCGAAATAATAAATCTTTTAATTGAAATAATGTCAGTTACGTTGAAAATACCAAACAATTGCAAGGTATGCAAATTAACAGAAGAATAAATTTCAGCAATCTAAGAAATATTATTAGATCGTTTATAGCCGTTAAATATTGTGAAGAATACTATTCAAGGGTGTGCAAATATGTATGCATATATAAAATTGACGAACATTCTACAATTTGTTTTTGTAATCAATTAAATTACAAAACATTCAATTACAAAGCACGTAATGTTTGCTGATTTCATTAAAAATTCTTATTTGATCAAATATTTAAATAGTTCATTACGAACAAATACAGAGGCGACCAACTACATGTTATAAATACATATGGATATATGTAATGAAATACTCTAAACAAATATATCCATAATACGCTCTGTGGCCTCGCGCACACTTGTGGCACAGTTAAAGCACTTTCCACGCCCACCTCGCGCAGCTAGTGCGCCATAATTCTTTTTCGTATATGATATGTGCCCCTTCTTACTTTTTCGCTTTTGTGAATTAAAATAAAAAATCACTTTGTTGACATTCTGGCCCTGGGCTGTGGCCCCAAATCTCCCAAAGGCCTGTTACACTCACCAGTCGCATCTGATAAATTATATGCCGTCAGTCGCTGGATCGATGAGAACGAGTCCACTGCCCCAACATGTCACTAACCGTTGCTACAGATACAAATATTATATTTTTTTCGTTTTCGTTTTCTCTTTTTTTTATTTTATTTTGACTGATGCATAAATTATTTTGCAGTTTTGGTACAACGAATTCAATTTATATTGTATTAATTCGATGATTTTACTGTTTATTTTGTTCAGAAACGACACACAAAGTTATGATATTTATGAACAGTCGCATTTTAGTGATGACTTATTTAAGCCAAAATATTCAATATCGAGGAAGAATCACTATATAGAAGCTGTATATAGTAGATATATATTTAAAAATTGTACTTACAAGCATTGAGCAGAAATAAATAGCTTTTTCATTTTTCTGTCTTCGTTTATAATTTTTAAAGCGAATATTTTTTAATAAAATTGTTTTAGTCCCATATGAGGACTCCATTAAATTTGTTAAGTTAAACTGGCATTACATTTTTCAATGTGCACAGAGTATGACATCATTATTTAAAATATTATATATTTTTGGCTAGCAACGTTTGTTTACAATTTTTGCAAACAAACTGTTGCACAGCGACGACGATCCCGAAAATTTATTGACCGGCATCTGCCATTTTCTTGGCAACAATACAAAAACCATAAAAGCGCAAAAGTCAAAGTATCAAACTGTAATGCAATTGAACATGAATATTCTACAATACAAAACTTGAATGCTGAAGCCTCCTGTTATTCTCTCAGGCAAATAATCTCTTTAAGCACATTAAAAAAGTTGAATGTAAAAATGTATGTAATTTGTAACATTTTAACCAATTATTTGTGATTGCATCTCCAGAAATATATACCCTGTGTACAGTTGACCAAAGCTAAGATATAATAGATATAAAACGGAAACATTATGGCCATTTACCCAGTTGGCTCCATGCTGAATGGTGTTTTTAGTCGCGTGGGCGCCGCATGCACATTTTTATTTCAGTTGCTGGTTAATGTTGGGCGGCGACCGCCAATTGGCAGTGGGCCAAATGACAAATTGAAATAATAACCAACAATACAACAATAACCACAACAACAAGAGAACAACGTCAACACTTTTTGGCGCTCAACAAAAAAGCGAAAAAATGAACGTTTATCTTTATGTTCAGATGAAAATTTTTATTTATGCGCGCGGCCGGAAAAAGGCAAACAGCTGAAAAACTGAAAGCAGACAACCGAAAACTGTAAAAAAAAGATAGGTCGCCCTCCAGCACAAATTGAGGGTTATTTGAAGGTCACAACTGTCCGTGCAGCCAAAATTTTTACGGTGGGAGGCCAACAGGGAGTGTCAAGTGCACAAGAAAGTATAGCTGAATTAATATTTGAACACAAGCGAAATATGATCAGATGAAGCGTAAAAGCAAATGTAAGATATATAATTAAAAGCTATTTTTTTTTTAAATAATCACAAGTCAGAAGATGAATTCAAATTGAGTGGGTTTTGATTTTCATAACGAGGCAGCATTTAATGCGTATGCAAATTTAACTTGCAAATCAATATCTTCTGAGTAGAGTTAACAATTTTCTGAGTAGAACTAGTTCGAAAAGTTTTCTAGATCTTTTGATTTATTTTGAAAATATTTACTGTAATTGTGTTAAAATATTTATACCACTCTAGTTAACAGTACATTAATTTGTATTGGATTGCCACCCGACATATTGCTGTCTCTGATTATATTATTTTGATGACAAAAAACATTAAATAATTACGGAAAAGCAGCGAATAACTGTAAAACGTGAAAAGCCAATTACATATTTGAGATCACACCAACAGATGCAGCAGCAAGTACAACATCCGTGTACATTTAATTGAAAATTAAAAAAAAGGAGCGCAAAGTGCACTCAAAGTGATGAAAGGATTGGCATTCGATTGGTAAAATTAAATTCGAAGCCACTGGCGAATGTAAATTTATGTGCAATTCATTAAAAAGCCTTCGACTCATTGACTGCCATTTAAGCGTGTCGCCGCTCAAGTTGAAATGTCGTCCAAACAAGCCCATAAATAAATAAATCGATAAATACAAATAATAATAAATAAATATATAATGACAATTGGCTAGCAGGGAGCTTTAAATTCACTGGCAGCCTGCAGCAATGCAACAATGCTGCTCACAATAAAAGAAAACAAAGTAAAATGATGAAATACAGATTATTCTAGTTAATATAAATATGTGAATATTAAATTGATAAATGTTAAATATGCACTCATATGCATATCTTCAGAATCTTTTTTCATTAATTTTTAATTGCACTTCAAAAAAAATGTTGACATATCGCGGATTGTTTGGTTTTTGGCAGCGCGGTTTTTCAAATTTATTTTATTTGCACACATGGCCACAAATCAAATGACAGCTTAAATCCAAATATGCAACTAAAACAAAAACCACAACGCAAAAACAAAGCACAATAAATTGGCGCAAATATGCGAAATATTAATGAATCCTGCCTTCATTCAATTTAAATTCAAATATATGCATATTGTTCAAGGATTCAATTGCTGAATTTACGCCGAGATATATATGTACATACATATATTAAATATTAGAAGAGACGTGCTGGTTTTAATTAGGAAAGCAGTTAGGTTAATTATATTTGTTATCGCACACACACTGACCAACAATTAAATTATAAAATGTACAACATTTTTGGAGTTGCACAAAGCAAAATTATTGTATTTGGAATATTATTTTTTTGCGATGTCTTCTAAAATTGTAATATGCTATATTTTCAGGTATTTCTAAATTAACAAACATATGCAATTTTAAATATTTTGTCAATAATTTAATGATAATTGAGCCGTTGACTAGCTTTAATTGCAATAAACTTACCTCTAATGTCACATCAAAATAACGTTCTAGCATATTAGTAGGTAGAACAATTAGTTTCCCTTTTTACGACAAGCGATTTTGTTGTAAGCTCGTAAAGAGTATGGCACAGTTGTCTTGTAATTAAACAAATGACCATAAGTCCCAGTCGACCAAAAATGTGCTGATTAACTACGCCCTAAGTACACACAAATTGACTTAAGCCAAGGAGCAGCAGTTTGATACGGACTGCAAGTAAATTTCAATTAAACAGTTAGTGGCTTTCACTGTCAACATAAACTGTCACATAAATTGCTACGGCTCTCGGGAGTCGACCCCAGTTTGGCCCACCAGTTGGCCGCGGCTTCACTTCGCCATTTCACGTGGCGCGCTATTAAAATCGAAATTAATTAATTGGAAAATGAGTGTACTTTTATTCGTTTTTATTTGTGGATTTCTGTTTCGGTTTCTGTTTGCGTTATTGTGTTCGTTTTGTGTTTCACTTGTTGTTGGGCTGCCACTTGAAGTGGGTGCCGGGTTCAAGCGCAATTTACCCCAGGGTCTAAGGCCTTTCTCGGCAATTGGTCCAGTGATGCCTAGTCCCTCTTTACTTTCAGCTTTGTGCACAGCACACTTACCAAGGGGACAAAAAAAAAAAAAAAAAACACACACACATATTAAGCTCCCATTCTGCTGACTTTCGGCTGAATGCGGACAATCTGCGGGATTTGCTTGTTTATTTTTAGATAATGGACAATAGAAGGCTGATTGAATGCTGGGGAGCGGACAGAGTGGACAAATTGAAATGTTTACCAAATATTGTCTACAATTACAAGAAATTTATTTGTTTGGCACACTTAGCTGATGATATTGTGTTTCTCAATTGCAGCCACGCAACAAGGAACAAGAACAGGAGGTGCTCAACTGGATATTCGCGGTCATCGGCGAGAAGGTGCCCAGCGGCCAGTATGAGGATATTCTCAAGGATGGCATTTGGCTGTGCAAGCTGGCCAATAAGTTGGCCCCCGGCTCCGTTAAGAAGATTCAGGAGCGCGGCACCAACTTCCAGCTGATGGAGAACATCCAGCGCTTCCAGGCGGCGGTTAAGAAGTACGGCGTGCCCGAGGAGGAGATATTCCAAACAGCCGATCTCTTCGAGCGTCGCAATATTCCACAAGTCACCCTGTCGCTGTACGCGCTGGGTCGCATTGTAAGTGTTGGATTGAATTGTTGGATGCTCTCCCATTCTAGTGGGTTGTTAACTTGCTAAATACCTTTGACAGACACAAAAGCATCCCGAGTTCACTGGCCCCACTCTCGGCCCCAAGATGTCCGACAAGAACGAGCGCACCTTCACCGAGGAGCAGCTGCGTGCTCACGAGGGTGAGCTGAATCTTCAGATGGGCTTCAACAAGGGCGCCTCCCAAGCGGGCCATGGTGGCTTCAGCAACACGCGCCACATGTAAAACGCCAATTAACACCCTCAGGTATACACGCACACACACACACACACACACATACACCGCCCCACTCAAGCAGCTACACCAAAACCAAATTAGTTAAAGCAACGTTGAACTCTAGAATTCTATTTATATTTTTGTCGGCGGCTTTTATGATTAGCAATGCAAAGAAGCGCAGCGCAGGCCACTCTAAGTGTAATTTACATATTATGAAATAAATACATTAATTAATTTTAACACAAACATTCAGTTGCCTGCTGCCACGCAACATGTTTTCTTTTTTCCTCTGCCCCACACATTGGATTAGCATTATTTTGCTGTTAATTAGGAAAAAACACGCGACAGCCACAGACTCAGCTGCCACAGAGATTAAGTGGTTTGCTCACACCACAACTCTTCCCTCTGCCTCTTCTCTCTCAACCACAACGAACCACTGCATACATCCAAATAGAGTCATACCCCCAACATGCTCCTTTATTTGTTTGTCATTGCCACGACTGCTCGTTGCCCACCTGAGATTACACAAATTACAATTTCAACGCCTGGACTGACAGCGATAAGCGAAAGAAATGTCAAGGTCATTTCACTCTATGTGTTTAGAGCCATCTGTGTGCCTGTGTGGGTGTACAGATACACACAGCATACCTTTCGAGACAAAATAATTGTGTACACAGCGAGAAACTTACTTCAAGTTGCTGCTCGAAATTGCTGCTTGAAAGTCAAAGTGGAAATCTTCAAAATGCATGCAACACAATACATTCAAGATATTAAATATAAAAAATATTTAAAATGTTAAATACATAACAAAAAAAGAGATTTATGATTTTTCTTTGATGATGTTATCATACGATGTGTTAACGTGAACCAATTATGTATGTACGGATAATAATAAAATAATGCATTTCATTATTAATTATAATTTATGCTTGTTTGAAATGTGATCAATTTATTATTGTTTCTAATATATACAATTATTACATATGCCCATTTGGGTTAACTATTGATTTATATAGTGTAATTTATAGCTTACGAAGTTGTGCAAGTTTTTCATGGGATAAGAGTCTGTCAGCAAAATAGCTATATCATTGTTATTTAAGACATATTTGCTCAAAATAGGTACAGGAATTTATAATCGAATCTACATTAGAAAAGATTATAAGCTCTTCCTTTGTATCAGTGTAAAAACACACCTCCCATTGTTATATACACATCTTTTGAAAGGGCTGTACAAAAGGGAAAACCACAAACTACGAATTAAATGAAGGTGACAAAACAAATATTCGAAGCCAGAGCAAATGTGAATTTTTTGCTAGACAGATAAATGGAAATGGGAAACGACGCCTTCTGTCGGCTTAGGTCCTCAGCGGTGCAATTCTGTGCGTCCAAATGTGTTTGGGTTGGTTTCAATGAGCCAACAAATCGATGGAGTGGGATGCTCAGACCCCACACACATTCGCATGTGTGCGTGTGTGTGTCTGTGTGTGTGTCTGTTTGAGTTTGTGAGCGCGTGAAGATTGTGTTTAATTTCAACTTGTCAAGGGGAAAAGGGAGCGAGCGCTGCGATTATATTAAATGAAATGGTCACTTTGACAGCCAGTGACAGGTGCTTGTGTGCGTGTGTGTGTGTGTGCGTGTGTGCGTGTGTGTGCGTGTGTGTGTTGGCTGTCAGCTGGTTGTTTTCTTCAGCTGCTTCTGCAACGTACACTTAATTTTATTTATGTTGACAATTGTTGTAACAAATACGCACGCCATATATACATCTATATATGTTTCTATATACACATATACAAGATACACACAAAGAATGTGGTGCAGGCAAACACGCTCAAGCACAGTCGCGTGGTGATAGAGAAATGCTGATTGTATTACAAATAGTTTTCCGCGCTCTTCCCCCCACAAAAGTATGCTCTAATAATGTAATTTATTGGCAGCCAAAGTTGACAATGACAATTGTTGATTTTCTATATTGGTGGGTGCACTGCCTTTGTGGAGCTAGAAAGCGTGGCATGGGCGAGCAGCTTTGCTGTTATTCCATTGCATTTGTTTTATTTATATTTATTGTGGTCAGAATGATTATTTATTGTTATTAGTATTTATAGCTATGACATTCAGTGCTTCAACTTCTATGTTTTTATAATTGGTGTTTTGTTCTTGCACTGAGATTATTTATTTCATTCTATTTATTCACATTGTTCAGTAATTTGCTTAATTGCACAGCAAGTGGATTGTGTTTATAATTATATAATAGCATTTGCGTATTATTCACTGAATTATTTATGGTTGTTCGATTGTTGTCTTGAAAGTTTTTTTTATCTTAATACGATTTATCTGACAGGTCTACAAAAACTTTTAAAAACATTGTTTCTGGCAATTTATCAAATGGAAATGAATAAAAAACATAATAAGGTTTATAACATATTGTAATTTAAGTCGAAAACGTTTTTATTTTTTAAGCATATTTGGGTTCTGTAAGCGCAAATAAATAATTCGAATGAAAAGATACAGTTTTTTGTAATTTGTATTCAATTCTGATTGTTTCTGAATTAAGCTTAAATAAAATATATCGACATAATTACAAAAACAGAAAACCATCACATTCAAGTTTGTCAAAACAACTTCACTCCTTGATAGCAATTCTTAGGTTAAGGCATTGTTTTCTTTCTTTATGCACATTTTATTTATTTTGTATATTCCCAAGTAACTTAAATATTTATTATTTAAAATAACAATCACAGAAACTGTAGCAAATGGTAGATGTAGGTATGGAGTTGATGTCTTGTCTAAATCAAGTATTATGTAATTTGAGCCTTTTTTAGGGATGATGATTTTAAATTGCTCTGTTTGCTTAAAGTCTTGAAATTTCGCTTAGTATTAATTTCAAGCAATTTCGTTCCCTCCCTTTGACTTGGCTTATTTAATATTTGTGTTGGAGCTTATCTCTATACAATTTAGCTAATTTCAGTTCCCTTCACTTCGCCTTTAGGAATTTCGTCTGTTTGCGCTGCTTGCACAAACGCTCCAGTTTTATTTGTTAGCCATAACTTCTAACAAATTCCACAGCAACACAAGCAACATAAAAAAAATAGAAATCGCCACAAATAGGTAAATCGAGCCAGCTGTGCAGGAGAAGAGTGCGGCTGAGCGTTGGATGGGAATCAGGCTAAAGTTGATGGTGGCAACAACAATAACAATAGCAAACACAGCTGTTTTCTTTATTATTATTTGGCTTAAACATGCAAGGGTATTTATTTTGTTGCCGACCACATTGCTGTTGTTTTCGGTGATGCGGTTTGTTGCCAAACGCAGAACTTGCACAACATATTTCTACCTAATTGCTGAAACTTTGTAACAATTTACAGCTGCAATGCAGTGGCTAAAGTTAAGCTCCAGACGATGCCGATACACCTTCTCACTTTCCGCACTCTCTCCTCCCCACCGTCCCGGAAGTAAATGAAAAGCTTTATATCGACCATAAGGTTGGCAGACGATGTTACTCAGGTTTAAGCATCCAAGGCGTGTAGAGTTCTAATGCGGATTGTGCCCTCCCCCGCCATATCACTATAGTTGACCTGCTTTTGTGATCTTTACAAAAAACGACACCAAACTGAATTTCGGCCACAAGAACACCTCAAACATATTTCATGCTCAACTGCACTCCGCTTTGTTATAAGCAAGGGCAACGCGGCAAATGACACGAAACCAAGTGCTTCTCTCTGCATTTTCTCACTCCCTGTCTCGCTTTGACTCCCTTTCTCTCTCTCTCTCACTCTCTATATCTGTGTCTGTATTTCCATCTCTATCTCTATCAATGAGCACCCGTGCAATAATTGCCAGCAAACTGCTTGGCTGCATTCATAAACAAAACTGAAGCTCAAAGCCAGAACCGCAACCAAAAAACCGCAGCCATCGTCGAAGGCATATTTGTTCACTTTTTTGTTTTTCTGTTTGCTGCTGTCAGGACAGCAACGACTTGGTCAAATTCTTGTTAAGAGCCATAGCAACAAAACCAAAAACTGCTAAGCAAAAGCAGTCCGTGTAACAAGTGACAATCCTGCTCTTGAACACCTGAATGACTACAATATGCCAATTATGATGCGATTGAAATGGAAATATTATTTTTTTTTTAAATATTAAGCATGAAATACAGATATTTCCCTGGAGGAATTGTATACTGCAACAAATTTTAAATTAAAATGAAAGCAGTTTCTAAAAAACAAACTTAATAAGTTGTTTATTAGAATGCTATAAATTTGCATACAGTCGCTGTTTGAGTAGCAAATGCAGTTTAAATGAAATTTATCCAATCTAAGTTATGTATTCTGAGTTATAAATGAAATAAATTTTTAAAGTTCAAAGTATGTGTTTTTTAATATACTATTTTATTTATTTATTTTTTAAGCATTCAAAACTCATATAATAAATGAAATTATAATATTCAAAATTAAGCTGAATCTTTAATTTAAACTTTTTACCCAAACGTAAGTTGTTTCAAATTTAAATTTAAGCTTTTTGCCTAAACGAAAGTTGCTCAAAATTTAAGTTCAGTTGGTATTTATTCGGATTGTTTGCTAATGTTTTAACTGTGCGATTGCCCCACTCCTAAGTGGTGTACACACTCACAGCACACAACCAGACTCAACACATGCTCGTGTGCATGCAGATGCAAACTGAAAGAGATTACATCAAATGCATGGACTTCTCTCCCCAGCAAGGACATTCATTAAAATACGCGCAATTCTCTGGCTAGCAAACGTTAAGCAAATGAAAATGATTTGTGCTTGCATAAGCTTTGTGAATTTGCACTACAAATTGAGTTGTTGCACGCACACACAGGCACACACACACACACACCTGTTCGTGAGCATGGTTGTAATCTCTTGTGGCATTCTGCTGGAAACTGCCACTGCGCGCTGGTTTTTCTAGTCCTCTTGCCCCGCATTGGGGCTTTCCAGTTGAGGAGTTTTGCACATTTGCCGTTTGTCTAATACCAATAAATCATTAAATACTTTTTCCTGTGCATATTAATAATCCAGAGACAGCTTATGATTTGATTTATGCGATGGATTTTTTCAATAACCGAAAATTCAGCATTTTGACTTTAAGGTAAGAGCTTAAGAGATCTGTTTTTTTTTTTCTTTAGCTACAAGTGTCAATTTAATGGATTTATTCTTTTTAGTCGTCTACTTCAAGCCATTAATATGGATTTTCAGAAAGAATTAAGCAATCACAAATTTTAAGAACAGCGAAGAGATATCTTTGCAATGCAGCATTTAAAGGCACTTGCCCGATTAATATAATTAATTTGCCTCACTAAAATCCATCTTTATACTTTTATTTGTCTTTCACACAATAATAAAGGTTTTAAATTGCTTCTTCATTTTGATACAACGAAAGAAGTAATCAAATTTATAGAAATTAGTGTAATCAGTCTTTAAAGTATTTATACACACATATAAAGTGGTCATAGTGAAACAGACAGATAAATGCCATGGAAATAAAAATAACTCCACAGATTCGGCTGATCGCTTTGAGCAAGATCATAGAGAAATCACCTAGAAATTCATAGTGTTATAGTAGTATAATACATTTCCTTTTTTATACAGTTACCAAGCTCTAAATTCACACTCAATTATCATTGTGCACAAACAAAAATATATATAAATATATATAACACAACACCTGCATAAAATAATAAATAATAATTTGAAATTGAAACGTATAAATACCATAAGCATATATTTGAGCGGACACACAAGTGTGCCCTGATCTGTGCCCTAAATGTTAAACAGTTTAACAAACTGGTGCAATGCGGCGCATACGCAATATGCATTCTGCACCGCTAACAAGCTGTCACAAAATATTATCGATTTTATAGGCATTCAAAATGATACCAGCAAATGCCTTTCACAAGTGCCTGCCTGCCAAATATCAGTTGTAAAATCAAGCTGCATTATTGTGCAAAAACATATTTTATCAAAGGCAGGCAATTCACACGCAATAGGTTGCAATATGCCACAGGGTAATGATGGTAATCTTTCCGATGAATTCCGCTTCATTGAGCGGCTGAAGGAGTTTTAATTGAAGCCGAATGGATTGCACATAGTTTAGGCAATAAGTAATTTGATAATTTATAATTCTTATCAGGTTATTTCATCTGAGTCAATAAATGCAAGAATGTGTAGTGAAGTGATAAGTGATGAGGTTGTTTGAGAAATGAATATAGAGCATCATACAGTCGAGTACTATTGACACGCGAATACTTAATTGTTTTTCCTTTTCTTGTTGTTATTATCTGACTCGCATGCGGTTGATGAAACAATTTTAATTAATTCCATTTGCTGCAATGTCTGGCATTGTTATTACCCGCAATTACAATTTACTGTGCACTCTCGAGGTTTCAGTGGAGTTCAGCGGCCGTTAATTGCATTCATTGGTTGGGTTATTTCTGCAACTGCTGGACTCATGCCACAAGAATCAACGAAGTTGTTGCATGCCTCCTCCAACAATTAAAACTTTTAAAGGCAGTGCATTCTTTTGAAATGTTCTCTTAGAATGATTTAAAATGTGTATCCTTGAATATAAATGGAAATAGCCGTCGAATCGACATAATCTAATCGCAGCGTGTAAGCGAGTAGTCGATGCCACAATCCGACTGAATACTCAGTCCGATTTGCTGACTGTAGTCGCGACATTTGCCCAAATCCCCTTTCGGGGGTTATCATTTTAATGCAACTTGAAGCTCCGCTGACATTTATTGCAGTCAATAAATTTACAATTACCACGTTGTGCTTGCTGTGGAAGTGGGCGTGGATCACGCCTCTATGCGCTCATATATTTTAATTGTAATTGCGGTGGTGGAGAAGGATCCCCATTGAATGTCAATGTGCAAACGTATTCCGTAACTTGTCAACAGCTCACCAAGAGAAAAGGTGTGTGTGTGTGTGCGTGTGCGTGTGTGTGTGTGTGTGTGTGTGTGTGTGTGTGTGTGTGTGTGTGTGTGTGTGTGTGTGTGTGTGTGTGTGTGTGTGTGTGTTGTGAGTGTGTGTGTGTGTGTTGTGAGTGCATTTGAAATCTATGTGCTTGGTGGCATAGCTAATGAATAGTTAAGTATCATTTGCATTTAGCGCTGATGGAATTTTCATGCCAGGAGTTGATGGAAGACAAGGGGTGTCTGGGGACAGAGAGGCAGGTGCAAGTGGATTCCTTCTGTAATGCCTCGTGTAATTTCACTATCCAATGCTAATTTATTTAGTGCATTTGTATTATTTATTCTGCAGGCACAAATTCAATGGGCGGCATAATTTAATTGTACTAGTCGCTTCACATTAGCATAAATAATTAAGAGCGCAACTAAACAAAAAATAATTGCAACTGTGAATCATTTATGTAAATTTCCTAATTTTTTCACGTTTGTTTTGTTTCTATCATTCAGGTATAATAAAATAACGCTTTAATTATTTATTACAATTACATAACTTAATAATGGGTTTCCAATTATTGTTTAGCAATAGTTTCACACATATGTTTTTCTATAATTAAGTGTGAGTATGATTTGAAATATAGAGTCTACTCATATATATGACAGTACACAATTTATATGTTCATGCTTGGCTTCAAATATTTGCTGTGGCTGTTAATTGAGATCGTTCAAATCAGCTTACAACGACAAACTCGTACGTCTGATTTTGTTAAGGAGATAAACAAACAAGAAGCGGTTTAAGCTTGTTGCCATTGTCCCGATACTGTTAAGAGCAACTAATCGAGTTAGTGGCGATATCTGTGAGGTATCGATATCTGATCGGCATCGATTGAGTTCGGTTGCAGCCAGCTTGAAGCGCAATCAAACCTTACTTGCAAATATTAGTTACGTTGGCATATCTATCTAATTTATTCATACGATTGAATTCATCATCGTCAATTAGATATTAAAAAAAAAAAACAGAAAAATCCATCAAATCAATCAATAAATTCATGTGTTAAGTGAGATAATCTGAAGAGCTGATCACATTTTACACAAATAACTCGATTCAGTTTTGTCCACCCGTGCAGACAAATATCAATTTGATTTATTTAAGCTAAAGTGCATAATTTTGCAATTTGTTCCCATTTGGCTATTATTTATGGGCTCATGCGCTTGGCTGCACAATAATCACCCCTAAACGCACCCTGCTGAAGATGGCAGAGACGCCGATTTCCAGTCGCAAAACTATTTGAGAATGCGAAACGCATAAAGAAAGTGAATAATGATTACATTAAAGACAACTTAACAAGGCTAAGTTGCCCGGATTCCCGAATAACGATAATATTTGCATGTGTGTTTGTGTATGTGTGTGTGTTGAATGCAGCGCTGGAGTCAACACTTTTCCACATTTCCAGGCGCAAACGCGCAAAATCCGATAAGAATGTTCGTTCGCAACGTGCAAAAGGAATGAATTCCCGCAGACCTACAAGAATTGAAACTGCCGCATTTTGGGGAAAATTCAGACTTTTTCATAGCTTCAATAGCGCTTTACATTGACTATGATAATGATAATAGCATCTTCCCTCTGACCAAAGTGCATTTTGCGTACAGGCGTGTATGGCCTCGTGCGTATTAATCCTTATTAATTAATGCTTCATGACTGGCTGTAATCTCGACCATGTGACAAACGAACCAAAAAGGTGTGGAATCGATTGGCTGTGATAAATACCAATCAAATGGTGTGAATTTAAAAAGATCTTCATGTCAGGGCATAACAGTTAAGTTGATTTGTAGACTTTGTGTACTTAAGTATATATTGACATATACTACATTTAAAGCAACTTAATTCTTTTAACATTTTATTAATAAACCTGAAAAAAATACAGCAGTAAAAACTTTTTACTGTAGAATACCAGAACAAGCATTTCCAGTTTTAATTTTAAATAAATTCACATAACCGCACAACTTATAAAAAAAAATGTATAACAAAGATTACAATTATACTAACACATGATTTAAAACATGTTTTTTATGGAGCTTAAAATATTTAAACTTATCTTGTGCATCTCTCTTGTAATCCAAGATGCGCATCTACAAGATGAAGAAGATGATGAAGAAATGAGAACAAGCAGAAATAAAGGAAGATTTGGCAATAGCTCAAAATGTATAAGTGTTTTTTAAAGCGGTGATACTTCTGAGGATTCGAGGACGACTTAGCTTAAAAAGAATTAAAATAGTAATTTCTATATAGTATTTCATAAAATAAAATAGCAATTGAACAAAAACATCGAGAAACTAAAACCAAAAATTAAAATGTTCTATTAACTTTATATCTCATTTAACAAGAACCCATACCCCGTGCTAATCATTGGTTTATTTATATAGTATAATTTTCCATATTATTATTATGAATGCCTCGTTATTGAATTCTAAAGTGAAACGAATGTTGGACTCCATAACAACTAATGATTTGTATATAATAT
Organism: Drosophila picticornis; assembly: GCA_035043845.1. Taxonomy (NCBI): domain Eukaryota; kingdom Metazoa; phylum Arthropoda; class Insecta; order Diptera; family Drosophilidae; genus Drosophila; species Drosophila picticornis. The sequence goes on along the minus strand of JAWNMR010000362.1, from coordinate 10,676,314 downwards.
TATGATCAACAACAATTAGCAAATACAAATTTCACTCTAAGTTTCACGACAATTATTTGAAAAGTTACATTTTGAAGGTTTCTTTCTGTAAATAACCAAGAATCAATTATTTCTTAACAAGGAATAAGGACACCAGTTGAGCCAACAAATTCGTAAGAGAAGATAACGTGGATAGCGTACTTCTACAATGCATCAAAAGCCACTTAAAGTTACAATACTCACATTCAACAGCATCTTATCTTATGGAGGCACACATAAAGTCATTCTGGAGTTAAGCGGATGACTGAACCAAGGTATGGGGGCGTAGAGGGTGCTTAACTGAATTGTCTGTGCCTCGGGCACCACAAAGCAGCAACAAAGTTGCACGGACGGTTTTCCATGCAGACGTCTAGCAAGCAATGACAGCTGTCAAAATCGCTGATTGCAAGACGTTTGGCATGCCAAATTTTGTTACCTCTGCGTGTGTGCGTCTGTCAGTTGTTGGCATATAGCTAACTGCATGTGTAAGTGGCCATTTATATGTTTGAGGGTTGCCACTAAACTACGAGAGCCAAATAGAATTGAAACTACAATTGTAATGCTAAACTCATTTGACTGAATTTGTCAAGTGCTAACTGTATTTTGTATTTATCAATAAGTTGAGTAACTTTCAATAATCAATAATATTGAAACACAGTTCGTGAATTAAAAAAAAAACATATAGCATATTTAAACATGCTCATCACACATAATGATTTATATTGATATTTCATATTGTGAATCGTTTTATTTTAACATTTACAATTAAGTGCAAGGAACAGCTTATACGACCCTGTTTCTCATATATAAAGGAAATTATTATAATAAGGGTAATCGTCCATTCAAAATAAAACATTCTTGCATAGATTTCTAATTACACATACGTATTAAGTAGCCCTCGCCCAAGTGTAAACTTCTCCCTTTTGTGTGGCGTGTCTCTTGTTTCATATTCGCATTCATCCAATTTGCATCTGACGTTGAAACGAGATTCCTTCAAAATGTTTGAGAGCGCAACTCGTGGGAATGACGTTGATTTTTTATTGTTATGTGGGTTCAAGTTGAGTCATTGTTTGGTAAAGACACATAAAATACAATTTATAATATTCTAAGAGATTCCGAAATATCTTTCGATGCCACCGGCTTCTTTTTGACTACCTCTGTATAAATCATTCCCAAGCAAGGAAGTCGATCTCGATATGGGCTGCATGCAAAATCGGATTGCAATTACTTAGAAATATGCGAAAAATGTCGAAATTTCGTTCTGGCTGCATAAGAATAGACACACACACACAAGCACTACTTACTCATACTCAAAACTTTAAAAGTTTCTCACGTATGTGGTGCATGTCCTGCTTGACTGCATGTCCAGCTTGTGTGGCAAATGTCATGACGCAGTCGTGGCATACCAGCAACCATAGGTCTTCCACTTGTGGCCATTTTCATGAAATGCGTTTCCTGTTAAGACTGAAAAGAGACCAGTTGAAATTTAACTATAAATGAATTTATCCACTTTCTAAGAACGTCATTTATATTGTCAAAGTACATTTATTGTGTAAAATTACTGAAATGAGATCAATTAAAAAGAAAACTTTTCTTTTAAATTTAAATAAAAATCGATTAAATTTTCAAAATCATTAATATTGAAACACAATTGTGTAATGAAAAATATTATGCTTATGTTAAAAAATGGGTGTGTTGATTATTAATTAACATAATCTCGCCCTTCTATTGAACGTAGCAGTAAGCGAACTGTTTTGAACCATCGGAGAAGTTGGCTGTCGAGTCATTGCGTGCACGGATGATATTGCCATTCTTCAGGGGCGGAATGAGCAATCTTCACAAGCAAATATAATATCTCTCTAACTCTCTCACAAATTCATTGGTAATGCCAAATATCAGGGTGTTATCTTAGAAAGCCTGACTGTAACCTTAACATAGTCGAGAGAGTATAAAAAGCCATAGTTGCACACTGCATCCGCAGGAAATCCATTGGGTTGAAATACAGAATATCCCCGCAAATAGTGAAGTGGATATACATGGCAATCATTCGGCCAATCCTACAAAAACTCTTGCCTCATTAAACTTAAAAAGTCTGAACGCATCACTGAACTGTGTATCACAGTCCTCTCAAGATGCCTTGGATGCTATCCTGTACATTCTTAAAATAGAGTTAATGGGGAAACAGGAAACAACACTCTCAGCAAACTTTTGCCATTCCACGACCCTAATAAACTTCCCGTAAATTCCGATTGCAACAGACCTCATTGTTGCAATAAATGCTCAAAATATCCTTCTTTGGGTATGTTCCTACCAGATAGGAATGGCTAAATGGACCCTGGCTCTGTCATAACCTAACCCAACTTACGCTAGAAAAGTGACTCGATAGGAGTTTCAGAGATGTTGTCACTAAAAACATTATAATACATCTAAAACACAATTGTTCTAAAATTATCTTGTTAAATATATATTTATTTTAGATTTTTTGATCATTTTTTAAGGTATACTTTGCTTTGAGTTGGTATTACTCTATTCGGCATAAAATATTTCCTAGAATATTACTTATTTAAATGTGCTAAAATAAATAATTAGATTTCATTTACATATTAATGAAAATATGTTATACCTAAACGCTATTTAATTCTGTTAAAATAAAAAATTGTATAGTTCACATTGGCATGATTTTGTTGAGTGTAAATTGGCATGATGACAGAGAAGTATTTGCCTTTGCAGCAGCGCCGTCTGCACGCCATTTTCCTATGCAAATCAACAAATATTTAAATAATCCTCAAAACGCATTGTGCCATGGCGCACATGCAAAATGCAAATTGAATGGATGCCGTTGCTGGCTTTAAAAATGGCATCGCATGGTATGCTTTGGTAGCCTTTAAGGCTGCGGCATGTGGCATGCGGCAGTTGGGCGCTGAAGAGCTTGCCGCCACTGTAAGAGGCGACACAGAACACGCTGCAAATAGACAACATTTATAAACATTTTTATGCGAGTACCACGCCGAGGCGAGAAAAATTGGCATCAAATATTTCATGCAAGTATTTTAATTTTTCCCACGTGTCACTTTCGATACCACACGCAATGCATGGCTTTTAGGGTGGGATGGAGACGTTGCTCCTAGGTAAAGGCACATTTATCTTAATTTAGAAGCCGTTGCAATCAACCCAAGGCAGGACAACCAACCAGCCAAACTGGTTGGCGCTGCTTAAGGCCAGGCTACTAATGGCGTTTCGTATACTTCACAGACTCCTGCGGCGGTATAAATGAATCGGAATCCTTCACGTGTCCTTGGCACGCTTCCAACGCAGCGCAACTCCTGCTGGGGTAATGGCTTTTTCGGCAGTCAGGATGTCAGACTGCCAGTCTGCCAGTCTGCCAGCCTGTTTTGGCAGTCAGTTAGTCGGAGCCGCCAGGCAACTGAAGTGTATTTACCTCGAATTTGTCTCATGTGTGTATTTTATACGCCTCCATATATAAAAATACATATATATATATATATATATATATATATATATGTATATATATATGCATACACAAATTCGGAACCTCACCTGCATTTATAATGGTGCCAGGCAAACTAAAGGCTAACACGCAGTCATTGCTAAAGTTCGTTGCCTTGTTGGCCGCAGGCTGGCGATGCTTGTGAGAAACCCTCAAATAAGCTGCAATATGTGGAAATTGTACGGGTAAACGTACGGGCATCCATGATTGGCATTGCAGTGCAGCAGGAAGGTTGATGGGTGTGGGAAAAAATGAACAACGCACAGGTTGCTGGCTTCTGACATAGACCAACAAGCGAACAGAAGCAGCTACCAAAACCCATGTCGACCCGCCTATGTCGAGGTGTGGCGCAGTTTTATTGATTGCATTGATTTTAGCGCTTGATTTGTTGTTGCTGTCTCTAAAATATTGCGCCACGTTGCACGACCCACATTCCTTCAACACTGTGTGTCTGTGTGTATCGGGACCTGATTATGCGGTTCGGCAAACGCTCAACGGCGTTTTGATGCCAAACTGCGGCAAAGCGAGAAAAACAAAGTTAGAAAGTTGTTTTATGGCTGATTAGCGCAAAATTTCAGCTTTGAAGAGGGGAACTGCAATATTCCAGAGAGAAACGACTATTGTTCTAATACGTTTGGCCTAATTCTTCTTCTCCTACTGGTCCTTTATTATTGATACCATTTGCTTACTTATCCTATTTATGCCCCTAATACCTATGCTAGTATTCTGCTAAGTGCTCTGAAGCTTTTAGTTATTATACTAGTTCTTAATAAATAACTACTAAATAATTGTAAATCAACGACTACTACTATAATATATCTACTAATATTATTTCTACTATTTAGAGAACATTTCTGATAATACATCAATTAAGGTTAATTGCATTGATTTAGTTTTTCGTCGGACTTTTTATTTAAAACTTTATTCGAACTTTGATAGTTTACTATTTAACTTAAACAAGAATAGCCATTAGCAGAATTCCATTTTGAAAGCCCATTGCTCTTGATTAAATTTCATATATAGAATTTTGTATTTTCAAGCGAACTAATCATTATTATTATTATTATTATTATTATTTCTAGAACCAAAAAAATAACCTTTCAATTGTCAAATTGTCAGACGTCACAAAGTGTAAATATAAAATCAATTTGCTCAAAATTTTAGCATAATTTTTTAAATAATTGGAAATAATAAGAAAAAAATGTGTATATACCTCGCCTGCGTTTGAATAACAAATTTAATTAACTTTAACAATTAAGGAAAGAAAAAAAATATAATTCTATGAATCAAAGTCAAATTAAGTGAAAGGCAAAAAATTGCTGGCGCTGTCAAAGTTCTTTTTAACTTAACATAGAAAAGGTGTTGCCACCAATTGACGAGCAGAAAATTAATTGAGCGCTATTCGGGCAAAATGCTAATAAAAAAACAACAACAAAACCAAAAACAAAAAAAAACGACAACAACAAGGACTGAAAATGAGAGCGCGCGGCACGACATAAGGCGGGCTTGCATATCCTGTAATTTAGAAATACAAAAAAGAAATTCAAGCTGAAAAATAAAGTCAGAAAGTCAGACCCAGCATATAAGAAATGGAAAAAATAATCAAAAAAATTTAATTATTTTTAGTGAAGAGTAGAGGGCATCGCAAACTCTTGTAATTATTTTTTAACTAAAATAATTTTTTGCTTTGAACTTTTTTATGTCAATTTGGCTTAAAAGTTGATCGCTTGTTTTTTTTGCGTATGTTCCCATGCTTTGTTGTCATTAACTTTACCGATAAATATTTTTTAATTGTTGGCTATAATTAACATGCAGATGCAGTAGTTAAGAGAGGGGAAAGGTTTTTGTGCTTAACAAAATATTAAATTAGTAAAAAGTTTTGACCTGCTGTTTGACAGATTACCCAAAGTGCAGCATGTCTTCTGATTACACTCCACTCAAGGGAGGGAAACAGCGTAATTTTGGCAGTTCTGCTGGTGAAATTTTTTAACAATTGCTTAACATTCGTCTGACGATGTCAGCATGCTGCTGACTCCAGTGAGCCAAACCAGCTACACGCAACGCATTGCAATTTACAGAACAACCCCAATCTACATAGTATATCCCTGCCGGCAAAGTTGCCTGTAAAGCAAACAAGACACGCACCAAAACTACACAGGCGGGGGAGACCGAGGCACACTCATAGAAGCGGTAAATACTCTGACGTTTGTTATATAATCCCCTGGCAGCTAACAAATGTTCGCACATCCATATTACGACCGCTGGAACTCGTACTCCAACATCAGCCAGGGGCTAACTATACCCAATTTCGAACAAACAACTCGACTCCGACTACGACACAGACTCCGACCATACCCGACTCAAATGCAAACATACGCAATGCAGTTGGGCAATCTGGGAATGTGTTAAGCACATAGAGTTTCTGGACGATTGCCGTCACCTGGGTAACGCTACCTCTATCCTCTATCCGTATCTGGATGATAGATAGCTCAGCCACAACTCAGGCAGTCCGCGTGCAAATTACTTAGTGGAAAGCAAACAAATTAATCAAAATCAACTCGAAACTGTGCAACTGGCTGCGCATCGAGCAATGTTCCATGTTTCCTCTCTGCAACATTCAAACGAACTGCAGTTGCTTTTGCACCGCCCCCTGCCATTGTTTCGACCTTTTGGGTTAACAATCAGGTTGACCTTGTAGATGGGTTAAGCCAAGTGAGAGAGAACCGCAAATCTCGATGGAGCTGATGCTACCATTGGCTTCGTTAGGCAAAAGCAATCCGAAAATGAGGTTAGCTAAGGTTAAGTTGGCCTGGAACGGAATTACCTAAGATATGCTGATTGACCACAAAACAGCAGAGCACCGATATTGCTAACATTGAATAATACTCCTAATTCTCCATTTGTTTTTAGACGAAAAAGCTACTGAAGGTGCTATTGATTTCTTTGCTCTTTTAGAGTGTATTATTCATTTTCATAATTAATAATAAACTGTGATTACGGGCTAAGATTTGAAATACTTTGCTTGAGGACTTTATAACTTCCTCCAAAAAAAAATGTCACTGGAGGCAATTTTGAATATGGCAATATTGCATCGTAACATTTTTAAAAATATATACAGTAACAATTTTAAACGTGATTCAATTTAAACTATCTTTACATTTAATTCAACTATCGTTTAGTATTTATTTATTGATTGTTTCGTTCAGTTCTAGCTCGTACCTTATGTCTGAAAAGCCAAAATTGTAATGAATGCGCTTCAGACTACCAATTATAGTAATAGCAATAGTAATTTTTCGCACTTAGCATTAACCAACTCCGACATTTGTACTTTGGGACGTATTAGTTCTCCGTATTAGTTCTCTGTAGCTTAGATTGCGAGCACACTAACCTATCCAAACGGCTTTTACACTCGACCACGTCAGAAACTTTCACTGAGGAATCTCTCAGGCTCGGGGCGTGATGTGCTATTTCAGCGCCCTGACGCCGCTCAGTCCCTTCCATAAACCCTGACATTTATGCGGGACTGGGTACACGGGATCCGCAACAATTAAGCACTGTGAACCGAACCCTCAAAAGCGCCGCATTGACTTGAGCCGAGTTCGGGTTGCTCGTAAAGCAATCACAATGCCAGTGAAGTTGCTGCGCATGCACATGCATCTACAATGATGACCAGTGCTGCACGATTTTTAAGCCAACAAATTACTGAACTTTCAGGAGAACTTAAGGAAATGCGAACTCCACATCTGACTTGACGGACGCTGTGAATAATCACAAAGTCAAAGATATATCCAAAAGGTTTTATATTTAGTGCTATTAGCTGTTATCTACTAGATTATTAAAGCCAAACTGGCATCACTTGCGTGGGTTCTATGGCAGCGTACAACTGCCGCAGCGGCCGATAATGCCTTTTGGCAACTTTTCGCATTTGCCCACATGTCACCAGCCACTATTTCGATTGTTGTGCGATTAGCCGGCGGTGGTGCTGGTGGTGCAGAAACGAAATTGCACACTAATTGCCTTGTATGGTAATATTTTTGAGTTTTGTCTGCCTCTCGGCACCAACGAGACTAACGGCAAAGCGACCTGCGGCTGACTGCGATATTACCATAGATTGAATTTGGGACGCAATTTTTGGCCGCGTGTGGTGTTGCTACGCATGTTGAAGCCTCTATTGATATTTGTTGCTTACAAAGGTAAATTAAGTTATTTTCAATTGAGTGTTGTCATTTGCATATATTTTCAAATTCCACAATACGTATTTATCCACGTAAAACAAAATCTGCAACTACCGAATTGTTGGAGCAATTAATATAGACATGACAATATGGAAATTGACCAGAATGAGATTTTCTAGTGAATTTATTATACCCAGCTTGTGTTTAATTTATGCTGAAATTCTAGTTTAAAATTAAACGAATTCCACATGCTCCTGTCAAAATTTCATTGTTAATTTAAGAAACCGAGCGATTGTACCTATGGGAGCCATTTAGCAAAGCTGTTCAATGAAAATGAATTTCTGCCAAACTGATAGATTCGAACTTCTTGGCAAACTCAAAAGTTGTTGATATAAAATATTATTATTTATCGATTAACAGTTTCTATATTCTTTAAGCTACGTAGTAATTTAGTCCTATAAATTTACACCAAATTGTTTGGTGAGGATTTATAAGTAAACTAAAATGACGTTTCTGCAAAATATTAACCATCGATTGTTAGTTGCTATGGCAGCTTAAGTCTGATTTTTAAATATGTATGTGTATTTTGAAACGAGATATAATAAATAAACTGAGAGAGAATAATTCGCATTTCATCAATAATCAAAATTTGAGAAAATAGGAAACAGCTCTCTTGCTCTAAATATCTTCTTTTGAAAATTAATATTATTTCCACAGCATTAAGCATCCTAGATCCATCTCTCAACACATAAAATCTAGAAGAGTTGAGTTGAAGAGCATTAAATATGAACTGGTGAGATGGAGGAGCGCATCTTCAATGCGTTGCGTGTGTGCATAATGTGCGAAAGGCCAACGTATGCCGCCTAATTAGTCAATTTAATAGTTTGCGATGTTGTTTATGACTGCCACGCGCATGACGAAGATGTCACAAAGGGGCATGGTAAAGAGTGATGAGACGAGAGGCGGTTTTCTTAGCCTGCTCAAGTCGGTGGCACGTAGTAAAACACTCAGACGAAGCATTCGGGATTTGAGATCCCAACTTGGAATTTCTAATTAAGTGGCAAACATATAAAAGCGCACTGCTGATTATATATTATTTTTATGTATTTCACTCCTCACTCCACTCACTGGGGAGAGGCCAACCGCTTTTAATTAGAAAAAAGCGTCAAACAAAAAAAAAAAAAAAAACGAATCTACAAGCAACCCGAAATGTTTTCTAATTAAAAGAAACACAATACGGAACATGTTCAAAATGAAAAGACTCTTAATTTTTGCCAAATGAAAAGTTCAAGAAATGAACAAGAACTTAAAACAAAGCCGACAGAACCGAACCGAATACAACACTGAACATAAAACAAAACGAACCGAAATAAAAGCAACAAATCATGGCATCAAGAATTTTTAGGCCGATAAATATTCTCGTAACGTGGCATCCGCCTGGAGCGACCTCCGCGCACCCTCCCCTCTCAGCTGGATACAAGGACAACAACAATGCAAAATGGAGGTAGCCAGACACGCCCTCACACACAAACACACACAAACTCACACACACACACAAAAGTGGTCAAAACTTTCAAAATTAATTTTGAACTTTATTTTGTTACAGGCAAATAAGAAATAAGAAAAGTAGATTGCAAAAGAAGAGAAGCATTAAAATTGTATATTAAACAAGACAGCAATCAACAAAACGCTCTCATACATCCAGAAACACTCCATTCACCACTACATCATAGTGCAAATGGTGACATGGTGTTTGCGTGCGTAAAGCGTGGGGAAAACAACTAGAACAATGGCTCAGCAATATCAATTAAATTGGCAGCTTGACTTGAAAACTGCTTCTAAGCAGGCAATGTTTTTGCGCATGTTTCTACCCATGTTGTTGGCACAAACAACCGCACAAAAACGGAACTTTCGTGGCTGCTGCCTGACAAGAGTTTCAGACAAAGTTGATCCAGTCCACTCACACACACACACAAACACACTCGTATCGTAGTTAGTTAAAAGTTGTTGTGCTGCTGCTGCTGCTGCTGCTGCTGCTGCAGACAGTTTTGATAGTTGCTTGGTGAATGGTTCGAATGCAACAGCTCGATGCCCTCGAAGTCCTTTGTTCCAGAAGAGGTAACTGACAATACATAATGCAAGCCATTGTCAAACGCATTCACAATACTACATACTACATAACACTAGTTCGACTGCAAGACTTGGCGTATACGTTACGCAGCAGGCAGCTAAGATAATTACTCTTAGCGAACACTTGCCAACATTGCCAATTTAATTACCACAAAGAGACAATGAAATGGACAAGACAAATTACTAAATATTGTTGCATGTGCCTCTTAATGCCTAGAAATACATTTCTATCCAACAATTTGGCCAATTGCTAATTCATTTCAATCACGTTTTTAAATTTACCCCCATCTACTTCAAACCAATTATTTAAATTTACCAATTTTGATAAATTTACAAATTGTGCATAAATAATTTTTATATCTGTATTAAGGCAGACTTAATATAAGAAATATGTAGATTCTTTTTTAATTTTAATATTCACAAACAGAATTAAATGATGATAAAAAGTCAACATTCGGGGAGCAGAATGACATACAAATAAAAACTTTACCGATACGGAAATCTGTGCTTCTTTATTTTCTAACCAAGCACATAATGTTAGAGAAAAGAACCTCGAAATTCGATGTGCCACCATGAGTTCAAGGTAATTTTTTGATTTTGAATGCAGAAATGTGTTTAGGGGCAATCTGCATTCAGTAGCACTTAAGACCTGTTTGCCCTACATATCGCCAGTCGAGCACTCTCGAATTGCTGGCGTGCGTGGTGTGCGCTGTGCGCTGTGATTCATTCTATACAAATTGTATGCAGCAGCAGCAGCTGGAACGCCACGCGGCAACAGTTAAACGAATCAAATCCATTTCGAGCTATTCATCATATGACAGCGGGTACGCTGGCGAATCCTGCAGCAAACGTAAGCCAAGCACAGCAATAGCAACAGCAATACAACAACAGCAAAAGGCTAAAAATGGTGGCTGGATGTGGTAGATTTGGGATTGGAATAGGTGGGTGGCTGTGGGACGTTCGGACGTGGTGCACAGCAGGGTAAACTGGTTTTATAATTGAATTGATCCCATTATGTAGATGGAAACAGTTTCACGTCCCGTTTCGTTTCGTTTTGTTTCGTCGCGACCCGTTTTGCACAGCACAAAATGGCGGACAATGTCGGGCCGTGCAACATCCGGTGGAGTTGCGAGCCAAGTTGCAAGCAGTTTCCAGTTCCCGTCCGTCTACCAACAGCATAAACAGTAAATGGAAGGCGCCTCCTCTAAGCTCCTCTAAGAGCAAATGGCGTTCTACTGCTACTTTATATCCTTTCTCACCAAATGTTGAGAGGTATATTAGTTCCGGGTGATGTCCGTTTCAAAACTTGGAACTTATACTTGTAGGTGACTTGAAATGCCTCAAAGGGAAAACGATGAGAATGTGTATATCATTTTACTTTTGTAAATAATTTAAAATGTTTATTTATGCCACAAGGTTGGGACTTCTGAATTATTGGGCTAGTCGCAAAAGAGTGAAATGTAATTTGGCTAAAAATAAAAGTGAAAAAGTGGAAAATGAATTATGAGCAATATTAAAAAGCTTTATTCAATTTGAAAAATAGAGTGATTGTTATGTTCTTCTAACATAGGCCAAGATCAGTCCACACAAGAGCATTGCACTGGCGGTAACTTCCTACTCGAAAATTCTTACTTAATGTCGTTGATGGTGTTGTTTTTCGTTGCCGCTGCCTTTTGCCTTGCTTCAGTTTGAACTAAATAAATTGAATTTAGCGCTTATGTCCTGTCCTGACATTCGCTTTTAATTTCATTCGGACTCAAGCCAAGCAACCCGAAAGTAAACAGGACGAACAAGACCCGCGGGCATCTGGATGGATTCAGAACCACTTGCGTTGCATTTAACTCGCTACAGTTGCATCTGGCGCTGTTGTTGTTGTTACTGCTGTTGCTGCTGTTGTCGTTGTTAGTGTTGCTGTTATTGCTGTTACGCGGTTGGTTTGATTGCCTGGTTGCGAATGCATTTATACCATCAGCTGGGATCAAATCAACTTTCTGTTCCCTCGCCCACTTTTCAAATCCAAATCATCTTAATTGCCGCCGTTAGATAATAATTCCGTTAACGCACTTAGATTATGGCTTCATATTTAAATTAACAGTTTAATGAAAAACCAAAAATGTTATGTAAGAAGCTGAAGTAATTAATTAATTGCCAATTAAAAGCACCACTAAATTTTCGATCATGCAAAGAACCACAGTTCAAGACAGTTCGCACCATTAAAGCAGACTAATAAATTAGCTATATTTGACTGTATTTGACTTTGTTTGTGGTAATTTTCTATCCAAATATACATATATTACAACCCGGTTAATTCTTTAATTAGTATTAATTAGGTTCAATGCAGTTGCTATGCGAATTAGGTAGATAATAATATACGTAAAATAAAAGACATATTTTTTATTAAATTACTTATACAAGGTTTTTTAGCCGAGGGACAGTATAAGCTGACTAGTTTTAAGCACAATAAAAATAAATTTCAAAAAATTTAAGTCGCTTACCATTCGAAATTGAATTTTAAAGCAATATAAAAAATGTTTTTATTAACTTTCCAACGCATCTGGGCTTGATACAAGGAATGCATTCCCTTACCACATAAGCTGATTGCGTCCTAAAGCAGGATTTGCTAAAAAATCCATTTATGTTTATTGTTTTTGCTGGAGGGAAGAACCGCACTACAAGTAACTTAAACCCTTAGTATGAAGTGCTCTTATGTATTTTAAAAATATTCATTCAATAAGATTTAAGTAGCTATGAAACTGTTATAGATTAGCATAACGCAAAAGCTTGCAGCTGTCTCGTCCTTCTATGCGAATGGATGTTGCAGTCGGGTTGGAGCCAGAGTACAAATCAAATTTAAAGGCTTGTCGATAAATTTAACATGCAGCTCTCCCGCTCTCTCGCACAAAACTGAGAGTTGCTGTTATATATACATATATATTTATGTTTTTATGTATGTGTGTACTTTTTGTGCATTTCAATGTGGCAATGTGGCACATGGGAGAAATGCATAAATCATCGTAACGGAGGTAGAAGGCATAAATGTTTAAGCTTGTTGTGTTTGGTTCTGTTTTTGTTTTGTTCACTTCAGTTCAGTTTAGTTCTGTGCTTGTTTTGTTTGCTTATATTTATTTGTATGGCCGAGAATACATTCTAAAAGAAATTCAGTTTCCTATATACAATGGATGTATGCTTGTATAAATTTATTCGAAACCAATGTTTCTTCAACTTTTAATAATTGAAATCTGTGCAAACATTTTATTGAAATCCAAAAACGTTCTCACAATCAATTTGGCTGCAACATTTATGAGGCTTTCACAACTCCATTGAGCATGTTGTGACATTGTCCCAATGTGCCACGTAGTCCATCCCATCCGCCACCCGTTTTGCACGAGCAGGTAACAAAGGGACATCATTTAGTAGCTGCATCTGCCATTGGAGGATTCTGATGTATTAGAATGTTTGTAAGCTCATTGGTATGCAGTTGAACACCAAAGCAGCAGTCCAAGGAAATTTCTCCTGCAAGCCTGATGCAGCATCAACTTTACTGTCATTTGGAAAAAAGAACAGAGTCGTTCCAACGTTGAGTTTTAATGTTTGCACTCAAGTATAAAAAAAACATTGTTTTTCTAGTATTTAATGTCAATTATTTTTCTTTATAATAGCCGAAAATTTGTTGCAAGAAAAAAATCGAATTTCTAGATAATCCCAGTTTAGAACGAGAATGAACTAAAGCTGCTTAAGGAACATTGAATGTTTTTTATTATTTATTTTAAATCATTTGAGACATTTTATCTTACAAAATTACCGGTCAGATGTTATTCTGCGGCGGCCAGGACCACGATGCTTTGGCAACTTCAGGAATCCGTCTTTTGCCATGCCTGGTCTTAAGCTTCATTTGTCTTGGGTCAAGCAAGCACAAGATGGGTAGTGCACTCACAAACTCACACAAACACACACAAAACACACACATATACACACACACACACATAGAGAACTTGGGCTTGCAGGTCGGCACGCGTTTTGAGCATAAATTATCTATGGCATATGCCACGAGGTATCCGGCTATCTGCAGCTATATAAAAAAAATGCTACCAATCCCCTCTCCTTCGCTCTCTCCCCACCTCCCCACAGCCAGTGGGGCAATAGCTGTGTCGATCCATCGTCGCATGTCAGCAGCTGCTGTGTTTAATTTACGCCCCAAGTTAAACACAGGTAAATCCCATAAAGCGCCCCCACAATGCAACCAACAACCACATTGTACGCTGCATCAGGATAAATGGCACACACATACACAAAATTACACACCCACAATCACACACTTCTATATGGGTGCTACGTTGTATGCATCAAATATCAACGCCGTTATTTGCACTCTGCCATAGATTCATGTTATTTTTGTTGTTGCGGTGATGTTCATATTCGTGTTGAATTGTTGTAGCTTAAAGGTCCATGTGCGCATCGAGGCATTGAATAAGCGGGTAACGTACTAGTAACCGGGTTAAAATATACATATAAAATATACACACATACACATTTATATGAGGTTTTCAATGGGCTTTGCTGTTTGTGGAAGGCACAACAATAACTTTTCCTTCATAGATCTAGTTGTGTTTTTCCCAGGGATCAGAGGGGTTTAAAATACATGTTATTTATTGTGGGCCGTCATATGTAAGTTGCCGCTTGTTCTAAATAATCATTCAGACTATTATGTTCTGCATATTTATATTCTGCCAACACAATATACGGTTATCACTTTGGTGGCTTAAATTCTGTTTTTATACCGTGCAACAATAGAGAAGGAATAAGAGGTATAAAAGGGAGGATATTTATGCAGTGTAAAACTAATGCACAGAATTTTCATACACAGTTTGTCTCTCTAAATCAATCGCTCGAGCTTTTTGGCATTGAAGACATCCGAGGAAATATAAATTGGAAAAATCTGATGAAACTAATAAATCTAGGCATTTTAAGTATTGACATGCTCGGCTCAGTGCTATGTTTCCTTTAAAATTGTAGCACAACAGCAAAGCCGAACAAAGTTGGAAAATCTAACAAGCTTATCGATTACTATGACTACAAAATCTAAGAAGTAATATGACTATAAAATCTAAAGATGTCCATTCAAGCGTTTCCATCAAGTTTTCCCTCAAAAACAATATTTTGATTACGAAATATTTAAAAAAAAGTATATTTTTGACCCATTTCTGGAATAGTCTTGAAACACATGACTTTAAATGTAAACTCATCCACAAGGTAGATTTCAATGTGACCATATTGAAGTAACTGTTAAATAACATTTCTTATCCAATGATTAACGCATTTGTGATTGCTTTTTATTCACGTTGTGTAATTAATTTCCTTTGTTTTTCGCATATGTATGTTGAGCAAGTTCAGTTTAAATTTGCTTGAATCTTATTAAATTGTGTAAGCAAATGACGGCTTGTGAGGTCTTGCGAGTCCAAGAATTGTTATTAAGGTAAGAACGCAGACCCAAGCATCCATTTGGGCCAAGTTGAAATAACAAATAAATACAGCTCAGATGTAAGCAATGCAGATAGATAAATGAAAACTGGCTAAGCGACAGAGAGAGAGAGAGAGAGGGAGAGAGAGAGAGAGGGGCAAAAGTCAAGTGCTGTAAATTGCATAGCCTGGCCGACTGACTGCCCTACTGAGTGACTGACAAAGGACAAAGGACATTGGACAAAGTACAGGACTGAGATTGACTGACTCGGCTCGACTTTGTAAAGGAAGAAATGTCAAGTTAGCTGAACAGAATTTGTCGCATTGGAGAAGACTCTTCCAGTTGGCGTTGCACCCCAAAACAGGGCAATTTTATTAGGGGAGCCAAGGAGACAGTCAGACAGTCCGTTGGAGATGGAGATGAAGATTGGAGCGGACATCTTGTCACATTTAGTGTAGCTCTGGTTAAGGTGGCCCAGACTTGCAGCCCGCACAACAAAAGATGCAACGCAAATTGAAAACGAAATTTTTCCAACTTGTGTTTGCTGCGTAAAACGACTGAAAAGCTGCATTTATCTTCCCTTCCATGATTGGTATTTATATAAATATTTAAACAGCTTAAAGTGCAAGTAAGTGGCGTAAGTGTAAGTGTATTTGTATGTCTGCCACTGACTTGACCATTTGGGTGCATTGTTGCTGTCACATTCGCAATTCGATACGAGGGCTGGCCATTGAGTTCATTAATTTTATGCAGAACCATTCCCACATTCTTCATCCAATCATTATCGATTCGCAAAGTCCCAGTCCCAGTCCCAGTCCCTGTCCCAGTTCCAGCTCCAGTCCCAGTATCCATCGACAGTCAGTCAGCTTTTATTTCAGCTTCCCGTAATGGCAATCAAATTAAAGCGTTCAATGCACTTCAGTCCACATTCCAGTTCCCAGTGCTGTGCATGGTTCATTGGATTTAGCCCTCTTTTCGCTATCCCCACCCTATCTACTTGCCATTTAACCCAAAAATATAAATTCGACTGTCTCCGTCTCTGTTTCCACGTCGAAATGAGCTCGATGTGGCTGAATGAGACACATTTCAGTTTCAGTTGCACTTTATGTATGTTGGTTAAATTAAGTGCTGAAGGCCGTCGAGATTGGAAATCGTCCGTTTGTCAATTTCATCTGAGTGTTGAAGATATTCAAACAGAACGGTTTTGCAATAAAGAACTTAATCGAACTGATTGCCAGGTGAAGAATATAGTCAACAACTGCAAATCAGTTGAATGGTAGATAACCAAACGGAATAGTGTTGCATTATACTCATGACTGAAAGTTTGTCTATCTATTTTAAAATAAGCCAGAAAATTTGCTTTGGAACTCGCTAAAAAGTTTCAAACAGTTCAATGGTATTCTGAAACTTGTTTCTAACCTGATTGAATGCTTACCAAACACAACTTTTAAAATAATTTGACATAAATATGTATACTAGAGCAAATACATCATTAAGTTATAGAATAAAGGAGAAATTGACTGAGCTTTGAAGTTCAGCACATTTTTGTGCAAATTGGTATAAAAAAGTATTATTACAAATGCATATTATAAATAAAAAAAAACATAAAACATAATAATATTGAAAATTATTGTTTAAAATTTGCATCAAAAATATAATATCAATAAATTGAAAATATTTAAAATAATACGAATTGATAAAGAGTAAAAATCGGAAGTAATAAATCTAAAAATACAACATATAATACGATGTTGTATAAATACTTAATTAATTTACATACCTTCAAACTACTTTTAATTATTTTAAGATGCACATTCTTAATTAAAATCTCGTACAAATATAATTAAAGCATTCAAATGAGCTAAAACTTTAAGTAATTAACGTTATCTGCACTACTTTTCAGGCGCACTTCTCTAGCCCACAAACAGTTTTTAGTGTAGAAGGTTTTGTGTGCCTGGACGGCTATGTCTGCAAGTGAATGAGAATGCTTATGAGCCAGCACTGAGTCTATTCTAGTCGGTGTGTACGTGTGGGGGTGTGAATATTCACACGCAACGCCGGTCTAACATTTTGACTACCATAAATTCGCAGGCATAAAACACGCCCAGAATATTAGGCGGCGAAAACTAACGAGCTGCGCAGGCAAAGGCAAAAGCACAGGAACACTCAAAGGACGACTCGAATGCGAAACGATGAAACTGAATGAATGAAAATGATTCGACAAACAAATTTCTAAAACAGTCTAAACAATAAAGCTAAACAATAATTTCCGCTGCGCGTTGAAACTTCCGTTTCCTGTCAGGCCCTTGCGCTGGCTACAAAGAACAACAGCAGCTGCGGCACAGTCAACAGCAACAACAACAACAACAGTAACTACAGTAGTGACTGCCAAAAGGCCAATAGGCTGCTTAAGACAAAACAAGGGAGATGTCTGCGTGTGTGTTTGTGTGCGTTGTGGGTGTGTGCTTTCCTCATTGTTTGTGTATAATTTTTTCTTCACACCCAAAACAAAACCGTACCATTCCGAACGTGTGTGTGCTTGTGTGTGTGTGTGTGTGTATGTGTTTGCGTGTGTGTGTTTGAATGTGTGTGGTTGTGAGCAAGGAGCATAAGGAAATGGAGTCGCAACAGTGTAGGAGGGCATGGGGAAGTGCAACTGCAGAAGATTGCATTTGGGTCTTTTGGTGTTTGATAATTTATCGCACTTATCTGGCGAGTCTGCTCATAATTTATGCATAAGCCTTTGTTGGGCTGCCTCAACACACACACACACACACACAGATGTACCGTTGTGGGCGTGGTCTGGATATCCGCACGACGCATGCAATACATTCGGCAAGCGACCGGAAACGGAAATAAGTTCAAGTTGTGCGTCGTGAATTGTCGCGACAACTGCGGCGCTAATTTTGGCAAACGAAACAAGACCAGAGCCAATTCAGAGATATATGAAGATATAGAGTGCTGACTGCTCTGCTGAGGCCCAGCCGGAAGTTGCGAGCATAGCCAGTTATGTTTCCGCTTGGTAAAACTTTTGCTGGGCACTCGACTGTAATTAATTTGTTGAATTAATCCTCACTCGGGAGACTCATCAAAGCCGCTTGCATCGCCGTTTTAATTATGTTTGGCTAACCACGAGTTACTGTTGAATGTTGAAAGTTTATTAGCTACAACAATATAATTATACATTCAAAGACTATAATTGTTATCTATTAACTAAATTGTGAAATATATCATTATATAGTCAATTTTTGGTTTTAAGATGACTTTACAAGCAGTTTCTATATGAAGATGTAAGTTCTGAAAAGATTTAATGCACATATTTGATTCAAAACTCAACTATGGGCCGATCCATTCAATGCTAGATGGTGAGAGAAGTGAAATAAACATTAATCTCCTTTACAAATTTCTGAATACAATTCTACAGATCTTAGTACACTTACCCAATTGAATTACATTAAAAGCTTTTTACCGGATCATTTTTTAATCCTTGCTTCTCATTAAAAAAAAAAAATGAAAAAATGATTTACAAAATAAAAGTTGATTAAAGTAATGTAAAAATTGGGGTTTACCTTTAAAGCATTTTATAGTGGCATCAATTTAATAACACAATATTAAAAATATGTTAGTTAAAGGACTTGTTTAACTTTCCAAAAATTATGCTATGTTTATTTAAAATTTATTCACATATATTAACTTAAAAATAATACGCACATTGAGAGTAAAAGCAAAATGTTAACAACGATAAAACTCGACAAATAACTACATAAGCAGAAATGTAATCATTTTACAGTATTCGTCTTAATTGCTTAAGCATTTCTAGAGCTATTTTCATTTTAGTCGCAGGTGTTTACTAACAATTTATGGACGTAAGCTTAAGTTAATTAACAATTCCTCATAATTGAGAATCTTAAAAGTTAATTACAGCCAATCAATTTAATAAGATAATTTAATGAATTCTTAAGACCCACAAAAAAGTGCTCATTAACAATAAAAATTATGTGTCAATGCAGAAATGCCGCACGAAATGCAAAGCTTTCAAGGTAATTAAACTTTTGTCGTACCCGCAAAGTGAGGAAGAGAAAACAAAAGAGATGATGGAGGGAAGACCAGAGAGGAAGAGGCTTCACCAAATTGAGCACATGCTTATGCATATATGCGGGGAAATTCACAACATTTTTAATGCATTTATAGGACTCACACACACGCTTCCGACCGACAGGCGGAAGCAGGTAAGTTATGCAAAGATTACGAGCCCACAGCCCACACACAGCACATAGCCACAAAAACAGCAGCAAAAAGCAGGAACGATAATATTTTTAGCAAAAAATGGCAGTTAAAATAAATTGCAGTGCATTTTTTACATGAAAATTAAGAGTAACAGCAAGAGCAAGAGTGCTGTGAAGAAGGGGAGGCTGGTAAATGGCGAGGCAACTGTTGACGGCCAAGCGACGCCTCAAAGACAAAAGAAATTACAGGGATCAGGGACTACGCACTGAATAATTCATGAGTGTCGCCACCGCCAGTCAAGACTACAACAAAAATGAAAGCGAAGGCGTTCGTTCTAGTCATGGTGTTATATTTAATAAGCTATGGGGCATGGGACTGCGGTGCGGGCAGTAAGCCAAAATCAGAAACAAGGGCAAGACTATCAAAAATTCAAAAGTCTTTGTCCAGCGTGTATGTTTGTGTGTATCAGTGTGTCGTGTACGCAGCGCAGAGCAAATTTTGACAAATCTCGTTGCCTACTTTCGGGCATCCGCCTTTCAACTGCCGCTTTAGCTTAATCATTTAATAAAACTTTTATGCTGACTACGCAACGGAAAACAGCAATGGCTACATCCTCATCTAGAGCTACGGCCAAGGCTATGGCTACGATGCGTATATATCGAAGTCGTTTCTCAGTCTCCGCCTCTCATTCGCAATTACTTTTGTTGCCATTCGCTTCGTTTTTTTTTCTGTTGCTGCGCTCTTTGGTGGCAGGCGTAGCACATTTATTAGCCCGCTTCTGTCCTGTCTCGCCTCTTCGCTGTCGAGTCGTCTTCTATGCTTAAAATTATGTCAATTTTCGCTTAAGCATTCGGCGCATTGTTGTATTTTGTTTGGGGACTTGCCTGTTTAAAGGTAGGCGTGGCGATGGGTCGCCTCTTAACTTGATTGTCTGTTAATCGCGGTTAGCCCGATGAGCAACGTTGTAGAGTAACCAGAGCTTAATTAGAGCTTGACATCCGCTTATTAAGGTCACACAGTTTTTGTCTGCCCTTAATACTAATTAATTATCAGAGCTGATAGATTGTGTAAGTAGATATACAATTTGCCATTTATTTATAGTCCTCATACTTAATACTTATATTATAAATACTTAATAATTATATTATATTATAATAAATGTATGCCATCAATAATATATATTTAATTTAAACTTTTCAATGAATAATTAAATCAATTTTCAAAAATATAAAATTTGTGATATTAAAATTATTTTACAAAAAATATTACAAGATTAAAGCGCTCTGGATAGACTTTATACATATATATTCCGAACTCTTATAGAAATGTTGCTAAACTCTATTTCTATTATCCGGTATTATTCATAATAATTATATAAATATTAATAAGTAAAGAAATGTATGGGAAGCTATCACATATTTAAATATTTAAAATATACAAAAAAATTGTTTTAAATTATTTTCAGAAAATATAGTACATTTTCTCATGCAAAAGTAAGAAAAAAAACATAGTTTCAAATTCTTTAAAATTTGCACATATCTTCAATACTAGGAATCTCAGCAAATAGATGCAAATGTAGCTGGCCAAAAAAAACTTGTTCAACCTGACCACATACGCAAATCACTCAATGACTGCCACAAATTTGGTATTCTTATGTATCCCATAAACACAAAAACATCAATTCAGTGCCAGGAATCTGATGGGGGGAATAACCACAGTAAAGTAAGTTGTCAACGCAAACGAAAGAAAGAAATTGACAGAAAAGACTTTTGGCAGCGAATAGAAGTCAATGCGCATACGCACCGTGGTACGCAAGCACAAACATATTCGAAATGATTGAATGAAATTTGCATACAAATGCCATACACATGCCGCTATGTAGAGCTCAGTATGAATGTGAGTGTGTGCTCGGAGTATTTCTGTTGCAATTTCCGGCTACTATAACCGGAAGTGAAGCTGCTCAAAAATTCATGCAACCGTAAAAGAAGTAAAGTGCGCCAATAAGCCAACGCCAGAGGGAGGAGGTCTGGCAAAATGCTTCAGCGGAAACGGCAGTCGACATTTGCGGGCCAGAATTCGCAACCGTTTTTCGGTCACAACTCTTTTGCATACTTTGTGCAGAGCACCATTGCCCCCATTTTATTTTGCTCCCCTTTACTTTCCCCTTGTTTGTCGCCAGTCGTCTTCGACTTGATTCCATTTGCATACGCAATATTTCGCAATTGCTGTCACTATGGATTTTAAGTACATGTGCATGTCCATTTGAATACATTGATATATATATATAACTGTAACTTACAGCATCTATACGTAGCTGTGTGTGTGTGTGTGTGTGTGTGTGCCTGCGCCATCGTCGCATAATCGCCCTGCTGGGAATCGTCCAGTGCTGCCGTCTCGTAAATCATTATTATTATTTTTCCCTAATTTATGGCCCATTTCTGATAGTGGGGAAATTGTTGTCAATACATTTCCATACTATCACACAATGGTGGCATTTGATCTGGAAATTCAATTATTTTTTCTAAAATATAGAAAAACATGCAAGCATTTGTTAAATGCTAATGTGTCGTTTAACTGACTTCATTAAACGTATTCAACAATGGAATTTTACATATAATATTTATAAATATAATACAAATTTAAAAGAATTGTTCAATTACAATTTATTTAGCATTTTTCTTGGCACTATTTTTAATTTCAAAATAATTTTTGAGTTTAAATGCGCAAAATTTGAATGGTGTTTAGAATCGCATGTATCACGAATGCAAATTGACCTCCGTTGCCAATATTTAAATGCACCGCTTGAATTGGAATTGTTAGATTTGCAAGCCGAACTCAGTTTTGGAACCACAACAAATACTGATTGAAATTGCAACTGGGCCACACGAATGCCAGCCGTGGTTGAATGTGTTCTTAAAATCTGTCAGCAGTGGCTTTGCAAATAATTCAATTTGGAAAATACTCGTATGTGGTAGTATGCAAAAATCAACCGTTTTTAATTTTTTGGTCTACGAACTGGAAAATTAGTGCATTTTTGGCGCTATCTTTTGTGAAGCGCATGAAGATGCTCGTCCTGCTTTGTATGCCGGCTTCTTTCTGTTGGCAGCTGACTGCCTATCAAATGCAGATGTTCACTTGTTATATATAAAAATGAATTATATATTAAAATGAATTCGCCTTCATTCATTAAAAAACAATTAAAAACGCGACACGCGAACTTAATTACACTTTTATATGGAACCGAAAAATGCGTCTGATTCGCCCATCTCTCTGGCCAAATTGTACATGTCTGGGCGTGCTATGGTAAATTCTTCAAATTGAATATTTTATGATGCTGCAATGCGTAACAAACAAATTGTATAATCAACAATTAAAGTGCGGCTTGCGATTTGAGTCGTGGCTGTGCATTAAGTACTAAATGCCGCGCCGAAAAATGCCAGCGAACATTTTCCAATTTGTAGCAAATGGCAAAGTTTCGTTTTGCGGCCCAACATCTCTCTGGCAAAAAATCGCTGTAGGCCAGTAACAATTTGTGGCTGTAAACTTCAATTGCGCGTTAAATTTTCCATGTCGACATTTTGTGGCAGCCCTGTCACCCTGCTTCCCGCTTGCCTGCTTGTCCCTTCTCAGTCCCACCGCCTGCTGCCAGGCTGCCAGGCTGCCTGTTGTTTGGTTGTTTCTTATTAATTGGATTAATTAAAAATTTAATTTGTAACAAACCCGTTCGTCTGGTGAAATCGCTCTCTAATTTTCCTTGCCCTGATTTCAGTCTTGTTTTGGAGCACTGCCGGAGCGAATAAACTTTTGCGACATAAATCAACCGTTTGAGTGGATCAGCTCAATGTCTGAGATTTGTATACGTCCCAGAATACATTCATCATAATCATTTTTCTATTTTTGTAACGACCTTCACAGCTCGAGAAAGACATCAAGTAAAATTAAAATGAGACATTGAATGATATACTGAACATACTACAACCGTTCATATGATAGAATTATGTAAATATTTGGAATGCTAATAAATATTTAAGAAATATTTCGAAGAGTGGAAAATATTTGAGTTTCAGAATAAGCTACAACATGTATTGTGATCATTTGCATTGCAAATGTGATAAAGAATATCGCTCTATAATAACTTGAACATGTACATAATAGTTCTATGAGTTTCTTCAAAAATGTTGACAAAATTTACATAAATAAAGAGATAGAGACAAAGATGAGAAAAGTTAGTTGACAACTTTGTTAAACTTAGAGAAATTAAATGAAATCTAGCTTCGCTTATAGGTTTTGAATGGTAATATTGAGTGTAAGAAATTGATTTATAAAGCTTGTTGTTGTAATAGGTATTTTAATTCTGATTTGGTACTACCTTAAATGCAATTTAGTTTAAATAAATTTTGATTTGAACTTTGAATTTGAGTTTATATGCATTCCCCAAATATTTGTGGCATTTTCCGGCAACACGCGTTATTAATCCTCGGTTTTCAGAATGCCCATAAATTAAATGAAGGCACATGCATATGCACACATATACAAACAACTTAGTTTACACACATGTATACAGATGTATCTGGCGACTTCGTTGCCTACTCGAATGTGACCTTCACGGTATTTGTGGGCTTAACTAAGCTCATGGCTTTTGGTTTTCTCAGCGCTCGAAAGCCCGAAATTAAATAGAAAACAATTTGATTTATGTGTATGTATTTGTCACTCGCCTATCTCTTCAACTGGGCATATACATCCACGAACGGATGTATCTATATACATACATACACATATGTGACATATTATGACCGCATTAAATCGTACAACAAACATTCGATCGGCCATATATAAGCTGCATGTGCGAACAGCAATTTTAATCACTTAAGCAGCTATCGTTTTTGTTTGCTTTGATGATTCTCTGTCATCATTATACAAGTCACTGGACTCACTGCTTGCTAACCGGCTTTCCTTATACATTTATTTATGTCTCATTTATCATTAAATTACAGTAATAAGTAATCCCACCCTTGATGTGTGTATAAAGAGGGTATTCAAGCTCTGTCGTGTAGTATGTATCGCATTGGAGAAGCTGTTGGCGATGTAGTGGGGAATATATAGTTTTGATTAGCATCACTATCCGAGTCTACAATTTCCATCTGTCATACGAATCTTAGAATTATAAACATCTAACTACTATATATCATATAGCTTCGACATGCAAAATAGTTTGGTTTTTATTCTTATTTTATGTCAGCAGTTGACGTCCGGTCTGTAAGGGTATTTTATCTTCAAAGTGCCGAAGATGGCGTTTTTTATACTTTTTTCTCTTGTTTTTGTCTCCAATACATTCATCAATTCAAGTTTTTATATGTTTTGCTTTCGCTTCCTTTCAAATTTAGCTTTAAATTATTTGACGTCCTTGAAAGACCACACATTTATTTTTGTATGTGTCGGGTATTTTGTATATGTAATTTTTTCTGTCTCTGCTGTTTACTTTATCTTTGACTGATTTTTAATGACAAAGCTGAAATTGCGGTCAAATCGCACGTACGTTTAGTAAGCAACATATTCACACAGTTGATTTGTTGTCATTTATTGAAGCGTATTCTCTTAATGACGTTCATGTCCAGTCATATTTCTATTGGAATGGTAATTGGATTATTATTCATACCCACAAAACAATTTGTGACACCGCTACAGTTTTTAGTACAACAAATCTTTACATTGAAAAACCGCAGCTTCGAAAGGATTCTTGAAAATCACACAACACAAAGTGATTTTCACCCGCAAACCATTACCTGCCCCAATGCCCAACGCTGTCTCACAGTCACGATGTGGATGTGGCAATAATAAAAGCGGAGAAGTGTGTAACAAGAGGGTCGTTAGAGAAAATCGGCAAGAAAGAAACCACACCAAAATGTGCTTCGTCTTTAAGCAGCAGCGGAAAACACCGTCTAAACAGCTGTTTGGCCATAAAAGAGCGCACAGTGTAAGAGCGAAAGCTCGTTGTGCAGAACACGTTCCACTTCCAGTAAAGCACCAGTTCTCTCTCACTCTCTAGCTCTCTCTTTCTCTCTGCATTTCCGTAAGCGAAGCTTAACCCACATAGCGCCAGCAGCAGCCAGCGCCGAAGTTGCCCAAGAGCCTGGCCATAACCGAAAGTCAACTTCAGTCGTTGGAATTCATTCGTGCGCCGTGGACACAAGCGAATCACTGAGGCGCCTCCGTGCACGTGGCCAGCATAACTAAGTGTATGTGTGTATATGTGTTTGAGTGTATGTTAGTGCCGCTTACGGTTACCAAGCGGAAAACAACACCAACAAACGAGAAAGAGGGCCAGCAGCAAAACCCAAAGCGGGCGCTCGAAATAAAGTGAGGCAGAAATGCCATCATGCAAATCGAAGAAAAGTGTGGCAAAGTCCGACTGTGCATTGTGTGTGGCCCAAGATGGCTTAGTTTTCACTATTGTCTTTATAGAGCCGCATCGACAAAACCCGTTAGCAGCATCTTTGGTCAATTGCATGCCGGCTCGCATTAGCGTTGTCTGCGTATCGATGGCGCCTAAAAGTATGCAGCAACTTACACACCCATTCACACACACACACACTCCACTTAACGGTCATTGACGTTTGCGTTTAATTAAAGCGATTGCATGTCTTTTCGCATGTGTGTGTGTGTGAGTGCTTGTATTACGTGGATATCGCTTTAAGAGTTGCGCTTATATTAACTCAACACGCCAACCGCTTGAAATCGAAAAATGAAGTGACGACCAACGCCTATTGTCAATCGGGAAATTAAACAACGGCCAAAAATGGTTCAAATTTCATAGGAATAATGGAAAAGCTAATTACAAAAACAGCTGATCAAATGAACCACTTTATTTTAATTGATCTAAAGCTGCATATTGTGAACAATATATTGTTTATTTTTATATGTTCGTTTCAAGCTTATGAACGCATTTAAATGTTTTCGTGATATTTATATAACAACATAGAATATTATATGTTTATGTATTTTTCATTTTACACTTATGGTTTGTTGTTATAATTTCATTGTTCTTTTCTACACATGGATTTTGATGCATTTATATTCTTTGTTTTTGCAATAGATAAAAGATTTGCTTTGTTAAAATAGGACAAAGTATCATTTGAATAAAAAACTATCACGAAAATGTGATCGATGAAAGTGAAAAACTTCAGCTTAAAACAAAGCTGCCATCTCATCTGAATACATAACTATATATAAAATATATAAATATTTTGTGTGTTGTGCTGTCAAGCTAGCTTGTAAATTAATTGACGATACGCCCGCTGAAAACGAATACGAACCGCAATCAAAATAATAGCTCGATACACAGCAAAAAAAAGTTATTTATATAAGCACAAAAAGAATCAAAGAAAAATTGTTCGACATTCATGAAAATCTAAAAATCCAGCCCCCATAAGGTCTCGTCAATGTGCCAATATTAAAGTCGGGGTAATGCAACGTTATCAAAAATAAATCAGAGAATTATTAAATATAATGCTCGTGTACAATCGTCGGCCGGAAAATCTTTGTAAACGGTTGCCTCATGACACATGCCCGAGTGTTAATATCTGTGTGTATATTTGTGCGCGTTTATGAGTACATCAAAACAGCAAAAAGAAAAAGTATAAAAATATAAAAAAAAACCATAAGAAAACAAAACAAGCATAAGGGATACGAGCGCTTAAGAGAAAAGGATTTTTACTGCTGCTGCCAAAGGCCGGCAAGGCCACGGACGAACATTGATAAAATCAACAATAGCATCCAGAGCAGTCAGAGCGCTGAGGATTATTATCAACAAGAACAACAACTGGTAACAGTCGTAAAAGCAAAGCACTGGCGTCAGCAATGCCCATCAGGAGCAGAAGTGAGAGCATTACAAACGCTTCCATATAGAAAGTTCTCACAAGGTAAATCAAGCAGAAAAAACAACATAACAAAGGAAAATGAGCTTAAGTTGTCAATTGAAAAGCAAAGAACTGTCCAAAACATATCATTACAGATTGTTCTAGGCAATATACATTTTTTTTTCTGTTCGACCCTTTCTTTGGGCGTGTGTGCATTTCAGGCGTCAAGTGAATTTATATTGCGATTTAAACACCAATTTCAGCAGGGGCACTTCAAGGTTCATATTAAAGAAATATTTATGTTGAATGCCGGTTGTTTATACAATTTGTACTTTTGGAAACATTTAATTAAATCTCGCTTCGATAAATATGTTTAATGAAATGGACACTTTAAATAAGCATTAAAGAAAGAGTGTGGAAAAATCTACAGCTTTTACTAATTGATTCATCGTCTACTTTAAAAGTACCCTAAATATGCATACATAATAATAATCAAGTGGCTCAGGCACCTTACTTACCTCATGCTACTTAAAATAACTGTTCACCTTTACGACTTGTTGCTCAGTTTTAGTTCTGAATATATCAGTACCAAATTAGTGAAAATAAATTAAATCGAATGCGTTATTTATCATATTCAATATGCTCATATTCCTCTTTCGTGGTTCTATTCCCTTTGAATCGTTGTTAAACTTTGTTCAGTTAAAAGATTAATGGTTTTCAACAAAAATGACTACATTAAATTAATACATTTGTGAGAAATTATTAATAAATTAATACATTTGTGAGAAATTATTAATTTAATGTAGTTAATAACTGATATCAATATCAGTTATATACAATAAGGTGCGGAATCAACACTATTTGACTGCAAATGAGAACAAGTCATATGTGTAGCTATCTGCTTATAATTCATTAAATAAATTATAGATGTTTCAAGCGTAATTAAAAAAAAAACTGAAATAAGCACATTGCATCCATAAAGATATATTGAATATACTAATGGGTGCAACATATGAGTTCATACCTTCTGGACGATGCTCTCAGAGCTTTAAGCTTTGATTTTACCACATAAATGTCAGCTTTACTTAAAGTCGGATATTTTGAATAGTCAACCAGACGCAATAACCAGTATTTGACCATATCAATCAAGTGATTCTTAATACATTATACACCGTCAAAGAATGAAAATCAATTCAATGAAGATAAATGAGTTGAGTTGTGCGCTCAGGCTTCATAGTCGCGACGGCGCGACGCGTCTGTTATCCATGAGCCGACTTTTACTTGTCATTGCCACAAATAATAAGCGATTACAATGCCGTAAATCTAGGCAACAATAACAACGATAGCAACAAATACAGCTGTAGACTGAGCAATAAGCAATGTGAGTAGAGCAAATAATCTTTGGCAAACACCACAGTCACGTGCCCCACAGTCGTGCAGACGCAGGTGTCCCCCCCAAAGGAGCAGCGATTGCCGAGACTATCGAAGGCGTATATAATAGGGATGGTGATAGGAAAGGTGCCATAATTTAGCAGGATGCCAGGACACGTTGCCGGCTTGTCATAAAAAGTTAACGCCTATTACTCATACGTCGTGTCGTCAGTGGGCCGTGGGCTGTGGGCCGTGGGCTGTGGGCCGTGGGCCGTTGGCTGATGAGCTACGCTTGTGTCGAAATCAAATTAATCATTCTGCCAATGATTTAGAGGATTTCTCTCCTCATTTTAGCCTTATCGATTTAGCTGCTTCTTACTTCCAGCACGTTCCAGTATATTTAGTTGTCGCAGGTGTTTTCATTCTCTTGAATTCACTCAAGGCATTTGGAATTAAGGCTCACCATTTCGCATAAATTAACCCAAGTTGTTTTTTTTTTCTTTTTTTGTCTAACTTTTTTATTGTACGCAAATACGTTTATGTAGACAGTCAGACGATTATATTGCTGCTATTAAATATTTGAAGACAGTGCATTTCTAATTAGAAGGCGCTGCCATTTGCTTGCCATAAATTCCATTTTATTGTGTTGACATTCACTGTTCCAAAACTTTTACAAACAACTGTCTTTAGAAATATTTTTGTAATTGTATTTATATATTTTCTATGCTATATTTGCTATATTCGAGGAAAACAATTTTTGTTTGTAATAAAACCATCTGCATATATTTTGTGCAGTGGTATTTCAAATAAAATCGGATACATATATATTTTTGACTGTGCTGGGCTTGACAAGTGGGCTGAGAAAAGTTTTGAGCGCAGTTTAAGTTTATCAATAAGCAATAATATAATAGGCAATAACGAAACAATGTGTATATTATGCTTAGATATAACAAATGTTACGTTTAGTGTCATTAAAAAAAATAAATACATGCCTAAATTTACAAAAAATTTCATTACACAAATTGATTTAGATGGGTGCGCTATTAAAATGGAACGAAGTGTTAAATGCCCATCAATATATCACACAAAATTGTAATACTCTTTGCAAAGTTATTTCACTGGTTTTTACGTGTTTGTTGTATAACTGCTTATTGTTGGTGTTCAGTAAAATACTAACATACTTTGTCGATACATTTCAGGCAATAATTCAGTCGACAGAAGACATGACATGAAATGACATTAAAAAAGTACAAAATTTTACATATTTGACAAATAAGAATGCTGTAGTCGAGTGGTCTCGACTATGCTATATGTACTGAAATCAGCTGTTCAAAATATTCTAGTCTTATTGCCAATTTCGCTTTAAAAGTTTTGGTTGGAATTGGTTCCATTTCTTAAAGCTGGCACAGGTGCGGAAAGTACTCAAAACATAAGGCAGTGTTTGCGACGAACGCGTTCGTATACATACACACACACATTCGTACAGCTAGTAGCAATTAGCAGGGCTTTGCAGAATACACACAAAAAAATACTTACGCTCACATGGATTATCATGTCATTCCTCTCTCACACATGCGCCCACATATTAATGTGCACAGAAAATATTTGCGCTTACTAATTAAAATGAGGATACATTTTCGATGGCAACTTGAGCTCTTATTATCCGAGCTTTATGAATCTTGTACAAGTTATACAGTTAATAATACGTCAATGTATATTAAATACTAATTAGAATCCACTGTGTTTAAAAGTTAAAATTTTATTGCTATCGGAAATTCGAATTTGAATTCGAATTGTTGTATTATTAGTTTTGGTTACAAGTTGTAATTTGCTCGATAGTGAAGCTCAAAAAACGTCTATTAAAGTAGCCGTTCGTATTCGTAGCGACAATGTTCTGAGTGCATAACTGTTTGTCTGAGCCACTGTTTGTGAAACTCACGACGCCATACAAGCAGTAGCTATCAGCCTTCACTTTATTATCCTTATAATAGCAGTTAGTGATGAATCCGCTTCCACTATCACCTTTGCATAGAAATCTACTCTCCTCGACCACTAAGTCAAGTTTATGGTCGCTGTTTCGTTTAGACACTTTGGTCGAAACCATTGTCAAGCTTAAATCGCCATTTGTTCCATTGGAAAAAGAAGACACTTCGGCCCATTCGTTCTCGATCTCGTCCATGTATTCATCGAACTGCCAGGGTAAGCAAATAACTTTTGCCTTATTTCTGTCTGTCAAAGTTAAATTTAGTTTTAAAAGAGCGACATCAAATGCCATTCGAGAAGGGTCATATTCGCTGGAAAACAAATGAATGAATGAATGATTTTAATAAATGAATGTTTTTTTTTTAAATCGAAAAAATAACTTTAATTTTGGTTTTTGTGAAAAAAAAATTAATAAACATTAAGTTGTTATATTTAAAAAAATTACCAATAGTGTTGACGGTTCCGAAGAAGAAGTACTTACTCATTAATCTTAATATTTGAAACTGCCCAGCCATAATCCTCACCAACTGTCGGTTGAGTACTTGTTGCGTCTCCCACCCGAAAATCTGCTAGTTGAATGCTCTGGTTAGTTTGCACACAATGTGCGGCAGTCAACACGATGTCGGGCTTCACACGGACCCCAGCACATATTTGTTTGTAGCTATGTGGACCCCATCCTTTCTGATCCTTCACGTAAATGGCAACGGTCCACGGCGAGTTTTCTGGCTTTATGGGAATACCGTGTTTCGCGTAAGGCTCTATTGGTTTTGTGTAAAGCTGGCCACAATCAAGTTCACAGTATTTATCCATACCAGAATGCTCCGACCAAGTTCCATCCTCCTGGCATGTAGAAGCTAATTTGATATCCGTTGCTAAATTTTTCCTTGTATATCCGATATTACAGATGAAAAAAACTACTGTGCCTGCGAGCATTGTCGATTCGCACTGAACGTGTTCACCGTTATATTCGCATACCCGTTCTACTGAATCGCTGCAATATAACTTATTCAAATGACACCTTTCTGAAATAGTAAATAAGAGAATAAATACAATCAAACTTTGTTCTACTGCTAACAAAAACAATCGACCAAAAATGTAGATTATCACCCTAAAAAGAATGTCATTTCGAAATTTAGAAAAGTTTTCAGTTTTCAAGAAATTATCTATTGAATTGCTTTCCAATTAAGAAAAGAAAACATATATACATGGTAAAAACGTAATGGTCGAGTCAGAATCACAGTCAAAGTTGTAAGTTATCTCAAACTGAATTATAAAAATTTGAAGAAATAATATACCAGAGACAAATGCGATTAATTCAAGAATTTTTTGAACATACTTAACGCACTTGAATTTCTCTCGTTTGATTTATAAATTAAGTTTCGCAACCGTTATTATTTTGTATACTCTTTGTTTTTGGATATGAACTAGACCATAGTATATTGATTTTGTGCAATGTCCGTCATGGAGTCAGAGCGCAACTTCTTTCTACCTGTTTATCTATCGCAATTTTAAATACAAACTTTCAGAATAGATTATTAGAAACCTCCTTCAAAGGTCGGTATTTCTTAACTACGCTCTCCATCAGATGGTATGAACTATTGGTATCAGAGTATTTCGTAAGAAGTAACGTTCTCTCTTGTTTTATTATTGTGATTGTTGAGGTACTTACTGATACAGCGGGGATTTTTGTTATAGCCTTTTTTCCACACCTTATTCTCACAATATAATCGAGATATCCCCGCAGCTGGTGGCGACAAAGTATAGCCGTCAATGCATGCAAATTTGACTGTTATATTATTAAGAGGTGGTAACGTCTCTATATCGCAATCGCGTTTATAGCAAGAGTGTATAAGCATGGTCTTATTATCATAGGCGTCTATTGGGCACCCATTGGTCCCGTTCGTGTTTGGATCAACGTTCTGAGGCTTTGATCTACATACTGGAAGATCGTGACGCCATTCTCCTGTATACAAACATATATTCTGCCTAATGCCGAGAAAATTATCTTTCTTAACTGAACATGAGAAACTAACATTTTGATTGGCATATACAAATCGGGATCCGTTTTCAAAATGAAATTTGGTGTTTTCTGTAAATTGCAAGTTCCTCTCTGTTGGCTCGTAACAAAGCTTCAGAGCATTTCCTTTCCAGTGTTCTTTATATTTACATATATTCTCCAACTCATCAGAAGCATCGATACAATCAATTTTTCCGTCGCATTCCTGGTTCTTGTTGAGGCATTTTCCATTGGCGCATCGATAGTAAAGACAAGTGCTATGCTGCATACATAACTCCACAGATTCGTCTCGCCCATTACTGCAATCGTGTTTGTTATCGCACATTTTGTGCTGTGGAATGCATTCGCCTTTCACGCACTCAATTTCATCACTAAAAATACGAATTAAACTTAATTAATTAATTCACAAGCCAAACCCAATATTTATATGTTCAAGATACGTTCGCTTAACTTCTACTCAAATGAGATATTTGAGAAATTTTGGATTTTGGATATGACTTTCCCCTTTTTTTTTTATTAACAAAATTAATATGTGCTTTAAAATATTTATTTAATGAATTAAAAAGCCTGTGCGCAAAATAAGAGAATTGTCGATTTATATTCTTTATAATTTGCATGAATTAAATAAAAATAAATTATCAGAGGGGGAAAATCATTTGACATTTAAATTGACTCTGACGTATTTTCTATTGCTAGGCTTACAATTTTTTTTTTTTTGATAATTAGAAAGTTAGTTTTAATTCAATGCAAATTTTCCGTTTTAAGAAAACGCACAAAAGGTCGTACTCCATTTTTAATTTTTCTAAAACAATAGTAAAGACTTGTGAAACTAAATTGAAATGAAATCGCATTTGCTTATGATATTCGTGTTTGGAAAGGAGAAAAAGATAGTCTTGCTGGTGTTCTTTTGCACTCTCAAATAATAAAGCACGGCATGTCTGTTTGTAAAGCTTGTGACTCTGATTGCATTCACTTGTATATTTTACAAATATTATTGGAAGGTTAACAGCACTTGTGATGTCTCATTTTCAAAAAAAATGTATGAAAAGCTCCTGAAAATTACATCCATACGCAATAATACGTTTACAAATTGATAAGAAGCAGAAGAGAATTTATTTAAAACAAGTAATAATGAACAATATACTCAACTCGCGGAGATAAAATATATTATAATTTTATAGCTAAATGTCCCTTTAAATGGTTTTATAAACCCATGCACTGAAGAATAAAAACTAAGCCAGCGAGAACATATTTTCCACATTTGAAGTATCTAACTCTAATACCCTCTGAGATACACGTGTTCGTACAGTTGATGCTGATCAACAATAAATATATAAGTATCGGGCCGAGTGCAAAATAATGCAGCATTTTAAATATATTTTTTATGTATTCAATTAGCTTTCTTATTTATTTTTACTTTGTTCGTGCTCAGGGAAATAAGATTTTCGTTTTTTATGTCGCTCGGTTATTTTTAAGATCCCGAAAAAATATTATAAATTGAATGATTATATTATTGAATAAATTCACTTTTTTGCATACCCGTGGCAATTGCCTTTTTTTATTAAGCTGATGGCCGATTTATTCTGTTGGCACATAAGGAGCGATTCATCCGATTTATCGTAGCAGTCGACAATATTGTTGCACATATTATAACTATTAATTATGCCTCCGTAAGCGCAGTAGAAATAATTATCGCTTATCATGATATCCTTACACAATTCGAATGTCTCATCGCTGCCATTTGGACATTCGCTTGAGCCATTACAGGCAGAACTCCATGGCACGAAACTGAGATCT
Source organism: Drosophila picticornis (assembly GCA_035043845.1). Classification (NCBI taxonomy): domain Eukaryota; kingdom Metazoa; phylum Arthropoda; class Insecta; order Diptera; family Drosophilidae; genus Drosophila; species Drosophila picticornis. The sequence goes on along the minus strand of JAWNMR010000362.1, from coordinate 10,641,774 downwards.
TCCCTACACTGAAACATCACAATAACAGATACCGTGGACAAAAAATATATCACGACCAGAGCACGGCGGTCAAACATTTTACACAGTATTCGCCCGAGTCTCCGTATCGAACTGAGCCACGTTTTACTCGGGAACGGAGTATAACCCCATACATGAAGAGAATCAAATAGAAATTATTTGGAAACCGATAAGCAGCCACTCAGCGTTAAAGTCTCGTGCAAATCTCTGAATATTTTCTCATTCTTAGCCTTAGCGATTAAAAGTTTTTTAATAGCTCAGCGAAGAGATTGTTGACAAAAATATATATGACACACTAACAAAATTAGCTGGATAAGTTGCACAGCTTTATTTATTTAGTCTAAATGGCCTTACATTTTTTTTTTTCGTTTTCTTAAATATTAAGTTAAATTAAATATAACTGAATTATTTATTTGAGTATGCATGTATGTTATTACTATTTATATATACTGTTTTTGAAAATTTCAATATATCCTTAAAGATAATTTTAAATGAGAGAGTTCTGGGCCTTAGAGTCGCTGACGTACATTTTTTGTGCTCCGCAATTTTATGAATCTCTGGGATACTTTTAAGCATGTGTTGCTTTATTTATATAAAGCTTTCATACCATTATTTAACTCTGCATTAGAACTTCGCTTATCTCACTTGCTTGAGTGCTTGTGCATATTTGATGGATGGAATCCAAAATTTAAAAACGAGCTTTCATCATTGCCATTATTATCTTTCCAGCTCCAACGGCTGAATTTTTTGCCATTGCCAGCATAACACCCTATTCTTAAGCTAAATTTTTTTTCCTAGACTAGCCTCGTACATTACTCTGTGTACTCTAATTATTAGCATTTTTTTATGTAACATATTAATTCAGACTAAATAAAATTGACAAAATTCACGGATTTTTCAGTACCGAGGAGTGCAACAGAAAGATGAATCCTATGCACCTGGAAGCTGACTATCAAGGCCAAGCCAAAAGATAGTGTTTTCGGAGTAGCTGTGGTTCCACGCAAAAGCGTTCTGCACACAATCCCGTAAATAGTGAAATAGCGAATAAGACAAGTTGGAGAAGAACGTATTGAATATGTGGCAATGCGAACTAATGTGGCTGATGCGGCAGCTGCTGCTCTCGGCTGCACTTATTGGCTGCTTTGGATATGCCATTGCTTCCACGCACGACGTTTACAATGGGGCCCGGCCGGGTCATCGCATTGTGCAAACGCGATATGGTCGCTTGCACGGTATGATTCTGCCCCTGGATAACTTCCGTTTCCTGCGCTCGGTGGAAGTGTTCCTTGGTGTGCCCTATGCGACGCCTCCAATCAAACAAAATCGGTGCGTACCATATTATATATGGTTACTTACTTACATGTTTCAAATTATTTCGTCACTCATCTCATCTCTCTCCTTTGTCTCTTTGTCTCTACTATAGTTTCAGCCCAACGCGTGCTCCAGCGCCCTGGGAGGGGATACGCATTTCGGATAAGTATAGTCCCGTGTGTCCACAGCGATTGCCGAATATCCTAAATGAAACAGCAGCACTGGAGAAGATGCCAAAGGGGCGGTTAGAGTATTTGAAAAGACTGCTGCCATTTTTAGAGAATCAATCCGAGGACTGCTTATACCTTAACATATTTTCGCCTGTTAATGGTAAGCCATAAATCATTTACTTTTCTTTCTATACAAACGATAGGAACTTTCTTTGATCTTATGAATTTTCTATATGCTTATACAAAATGTACAAATATATAAAAAAAAAAATCCACTTAAGATAATTATCATTTCATTTCTTCTTTTGAAAGATTTTTGAATGATTAAAGTGGTTTTGGGGCACTTGTACGTTCCGTGATTTATTATTCGAATTCAAAAGGCAGACAGACATTTTATCGTACATACGCACAGCCGCCAACAACAAAATTATAATTTAAAAATACAAACAAGTAAGAGTTGTCCAGTCGAGTGAACTCCACTGCATTCCCTGACCCAGCTGTTGTTCTATTCCAGTTTTACTGTCAAATTTCCGTATAAAAGTTTTGCGAGGAGTTGGCTCGGAAGAGTTAGGCAGCACATATTATTTTTCTACAAACTATACACACAAGCCATCCCTTCCTGACGCTCATATCCTTAAAAAAAAAAAATGCTTTCGCCTGCTGATATTAGTGAGATCAATATGAGAATAGGTTTTGAACTATGACTTTGGTGTTTCTTATTCGATCATTCATTTGGCTCTTTAATTGGTAACTTACTGGCATGGAAGACCATTATCGCAAATTCAAGCAAGTGGCCCCACCAAGCACACCCTCCCTCTTCAAACTGTACGCTCGCTGAAGCCCCTAACCAAAATTAAATATTTTCGCTCGCGTGCAAATCTAATATTTTTAGCTTATCACTACTTCATTATACCCTGGACCTATTAAAAATTGTTAATAGGGGTATAATATTTTTGTGCAAAAGTATGTAATAGGCAGTAGTATATACCCCGAATAAAGATACATATCGATTTCCGATGGAAATATCAGGCCCAATACATATATTTTACAACATATACTTATGATTGATGTACTAGTCAAAATTGCATAATGGTCGGATAGGAAACACCCAAGTTATAGTCGAAATTGTATTCTCATCAGCGCCTGTCGACTTTCTGTATCCCTTATTTTTCGTTATTTTAGCTTGTACATAAATATATAGAAGCACAAATTTCAGGTCGACGTTGCCTTTTCCTGTCGCCTGAAAAAAAGAACTTCCCGCACGCTTATAATTCAGCTTGTTAAACTCATTAAAGATTAATTTGTCAATAAAAATATAATATATAAAAGAGATTACTCAACTACAAAATTCTTTATTTGAACTGATATATATTTTATAAAAAAAACACAGAGAACAACAAATATAACTAAAAGGAATACAAAACTTAAAAAAAAAAATAAGCTGTCTGTAGACCAAAAATAATTCATTGCAATTCAACCATTGTTAATGCTTTGAAATATTTAAAAAAAAACATATTTTTTAGTGAATTACACATATTATTTAATGTGCGTTGTGCTAAGATATTCAGATACATATAACATATGTATTCAACTGCAAGAAATGAGACTTGAAGTGAGGTGATGCCTTCTCGTTTGCGTTCCAAGAAATGATTTTAGTATGATGATTTATTAAGAGGAACTTATATATTTACAATTAAAATGGTGAATGCGAATACTCGTAAGCTCATTGGCCCACCCATAGATACAGGTCTCACAGAACGGATGCCATTTATTACTGTAGTATGTATATGCTCTCTCGGTTTGCACAGCTGGCGCTAATGAGAAGAAGCTGCCTGTCATCGTGTTCATACACGGCGAGTCCTTTGAGTGGAGCAGCGGCAATCCCTACGATGGCAGCGTCCTTGCCAGCTATGGGGAGGTGGTCGTAGTGACTCTTAATTACCGACTGGGCATACTGGGTAAGAAAACTGCAAGTGTGCTATGGCCTCATTACATAATTATGCGAATCATTCCTATTCTACTCCTCTTGCCCCCTTAAACTCATTGTACAGGCTTCCTCAACGCGAATCCCAGTCCGCATGCCCACGCACGTGTCGCTAATTATGGCCTGATGGATCAGATGGCGGCACTGCATTGGATACAGCAGAATATACAAAAGTTTGGCGGCGATCCAAATGTTGTTACGCTGGCGGGCCATGGCACTGGTGCTGCCTGCATCAATTATCTGATGACATCGCCGACAATGGTGCGTGGACTTTTCCATCGAGCCATACTCATGTCTGGTTCAGCGTATTCGTCCTGGGCACTGGTCGAGGATCCGGTGCTGTTTGCGATCAAGCTGGCCAAAGAGGTGAACTGCACCATTCCGGAAGACTTGAACAGGCATCATGAGCAGATTGTGGACTGCCTTAGGGATGTGCCATTGGAGGATTTATATAATGCCGATATTCAGGCACCCAACTTCCTAACATCATTTGGACCCTCGGTGAGCTGACTCAACAATATACCTTACTTAATCTAATTTCTGGTTTTTATTATTTTTACAAAATCAAATAAGTGCCAAATACACAGATATTATTATTAAAAAGGATTACAGACATAAGTGACAACTGTAGCAAATAATTATTTCAAGCATAAACTCAAAAAATGTTACAAATCAATTGGAATATTTTAATATTTTTTAACAGAACTGTGAATTTAAAAATATTTTGCAAACGGAAACTTTTGATGTAAACTCCTTTATGGCTGTGGCATTGAACACTTATAAGTAGCAACAAAATGGGCTAAATCCAAATTGGAATGCTCACAAAAGAATTGAGCTGAAATCATTATCGCTTATCCCTATTCCTTATTCCGGATAAGAATTCTCATTTTGTCGTCTTCTTTCATTACCAGAATTCCGACTACTCCGTTGAGGGTTCGAGTAATTTCAGTTGTCTCTTATTTAGTACAAGTATCTGGTTCTTTGTGTTATTTTGTGTTTTAACTTGACATTTTTTCACGCCGATTTTCGCTTGTCCATCTGATATTTATTTTTTCTTGGTTCATTTCTTGGCTTACGCTCTGGCGAACTTTATTACTTACTTCGGTGGCTTTGTGCCTCGGCTTTAAACGTACACTTCAAGTACCAACAAAAATTGAATGCTTTACATTTTGCTTACTGCTTTTCTTTTCTTCATCTTTCTCATTTTGCTGCTGGCTCTCAATTTCAATTTAGGTTGATGGCGTTGTCATACGACCCGGACATTCCAATCTCGATATCGATGATTTAATGACGCGCAACTCGAAACGCTCATCTTCCGATGGCAGTGGCCAGGCTGCCGGCGGCAATGGCGGTGGTTCCGGCGGATTTGGCTCTGCGTTCAGCGGTGGCGCTGGCTATTTTGGAGGTGCCGCCGCTACGACCAACATTGGTGGACACTATGATGTACTCTTTGGCGTTGTTACGGGCGAATCGATTTGGCGCTTCAGCGCCCACGACATACAAAATGGCTTCGAGGGCGAAAGACGCGATAAAATTATACGAACCTATGTGCGCAACGCTTACAATTACCACCTCAATGAGATATTTTATACGGTGAGTACCGCCTATTTCCTGCACCCCTAACCTTACAGTCTTCACCACAGTATACCAGACTAGTCGTCGCATCTGGGGGTGATTTTGAGGCTGCGGTTTGCAGTCACATAAATCTTCTAATCAGATTGCAGCTTGCCTGCTGCTGCGCTTGTGGTTGCCACTTCTTCGCTGATGACTAACATGGGGTGAGGCAACACTTGACAGGGACTTTTTGGCATCAGTTAATGCGACGCCTTATCTCAAGTCTACTATTTCACTTTGTTGTCTATTCTGGCTGGGTCTGTTTAAAACTTCTCGCTTTTTTCTCCATTTTAATTGACAAAAACTTTGCAGACACCAGATTTGTCTCTACTACGCAACATTCTGAAAGGGATTCCAATTTTCAAGTTGGACCTTGAATATATATACAAAATGGGGACAGATATGTTTTCCTTCTACTTCTAACATACTTTTTTAAAAATGTTTGATTAGTTATTGATAAACTGGGATTTACTCACAAAAAATTGTTACTTAAAAAGATTAATTTTATTTTAATAATAGTTCAGACGATAATTAATGGCGCTTTTGGTGTAATAACAATATAAATAGTAAATATAAGTTGCTTGCCAATTATTTAACAAATGTTTTCATGCGAATGGACCACCTTGAAAGCGACATGGTAAACAAAAAAAAAACAGAATACATTTAACACGAAAAGCAGCTGCATCGAAATGAAAATGAGAATGAAAAAAGAAAAAAAAGAGTCTTTCAAAATGTTCGCACGCTCGCCGCTGTGCAATTGTAGCTGTAATTATAAGTGCTCCTGCGTAACACGTTGCGTATGAGTTACATTCGCAACTATGTACGAATAAGCACAAGCGAAGGCTGAATTTTATTTTGTGCTCATGCTGTGCAGAGCTTTCCAACATTTTATTCTATTCTGTGTTGCTTGCTATTGGTGTTTTTTTTTTTTTTTTGTGTTTATATATGTGATTGTCTGTGTGTTATTCACATTTTTCGTTTGTATTTATTTTATGCGCGTTGCCTTTATTTTTGTTTTGTAATGCGCAAGCGAGCGAAATGGAAGGCAGTTAACACGCCATTGCAGCCAAAACATTAACACGCTTTATTTGGCAAATGTGCGAGGCTGTTCATGTATATACATACATGCTTCAATGTGTGGGTGTGTCTGCGTATACATTGGCAAGGACACGGAGACTTGTGTTATGTACTCTAATATATGTGGCACACTCACACACACACACACACCTACTTAAAAACGCACAGGCTACACTTAACCCAAATCACAGCAGCAGCAGCAGCAGCAGCAAACGACAGCAGTCAACAGTCAGAGTCGTCCTCATCCCCTTCCGTAGGCACATCGCCATTGCCAGTCATCGCCGTTGTCACCATTTGCCATATTAAAACTAAGTATCTGTATGTGTATGTATTTTAAGTGCACACAAAGTGTCATACATACAAACATCAAGAAACCGTAAATTGCCAACGCATATATCACGATTATAGCGCATATATACATACGTATTTATTTTACTTCATTATGCTCGCACGATGCCAGCGGCAAAAGTCAAGCCCACTGCAATTGTGCCATGAGCTTTATATTGCATTCAGTAATGGCATATATTGTAATCATATATGTATGTGTGCATGTATCAAGCACTCCATTCGTTAAGCCTAAGAAATGAATCTCCAGAAATTATAATACTGTATGTGGGAAAATGTGCAATCAGAATGAATACCACTCGTAATTATGCAGATCTCTTTGTTAATAACAAAAGCATTAATTGCGTCAGCAGGAAGCCAAATCAGATAGTTTCATTCTGTTCTTGCAGTAATTTCAAATATACATATAAATTTGAATTTATGTTTGCAAGAGAATCGAAATGAAACGAATTAATTTAAAAATTTCTCAGTGAACTTCATAAATTTTATGAAAAACACTTAAACCAAATTAGACAATTCGTAATTTCCATTTATAGTAAACCGAGAAAGTCGAACAAATGCAAAACAAAAAATCACATAATAGCAAATCTAAAAGCATTTCCTTTACACTTTTGTCATATTCTATTTTGCTATACATAAAAGGAAAATCGTGCAATGTATGCCACAGATTTATTTGCATATCTGTACTAAAATCGTTGGGTTAACTTACATTGCACCCATTTGGATTTTAAATTATGCATGACATCGATTTTACAGATGCATTTTGTGGTGCATTTTAAAAACCCACACACATGATATCAAAATAATAATAACCACAGCAAACAACACCATCAGCAGCAGCAGAAATCCGCCTGTAATCCTGCAAGGATTTAACTTGGCATACATGCAACTCTTCTGTATGTGTTAAGCCAGCAATGAGTCTAACTATCTCTCCGTGTGTGTGTGTGTGTAAGTGTGGGTTATTTGGACAGACCTGTAACTGTACGTTTGGGACACAAAACGATCTAAAATAACAGTTGACACGACATAGAACGCCCTGATCTAATTGTTACGAACGTAAACTCTGCAAAAAATGTCAAAGTTTCCAGAGTTAAATTATTTATGAAAACGATTTTTTTTTTTAAATACATAAATTTTATATTTATTATAAGAGAACACTATCAATTTCCTTAACTCTATTTATTATAAGAGAACACTATCAAGTTCCTTAACTCTATTTATATGTGTATCTCTGACTAATCACAAGATTCCTGTTGTCTGTGCACAGATTGTCAACGAGTACACGGACTGGGATCGCACGTCACAGCATCCGATTAACACACGCGATATGGCTGTTGCGGCGCTATCCGATGCTCAGTTTGTGGCGCCCATCGTGCGCACGGGTGATATACTGGCGGCCAATTCGCCACCGCCCGTCAGCTCATCGACACCCAACGGGGGTAGCTCGTCTGGGAATGCGGCCGCATTGACATCGTCGGGGGCTTCAACGCAGCCGGCGGGCCGCTGCTATTTCTATGTGTTCGACTACCAGACCAAAGATGGTGACTATCCGCAACGGATGGGCACGGTGCATGGTGAGGATTTGCCGTACATATTCGGTGCACCGCTTGTCGATGGCTTCAGTCACTTTCCGCAGAACTACACCAAGTCGGAGACGGCGTTGTCAGAGGCCGTGATGATATACTGGACGAATTTTGCGCGCACTGGGTAAGTTAAATAGTTTCTAATAGTTAATTAACTCCCCACCCTCAAATGCCGCACCAATTCCCACTCTAGCTGCGCTAAGCCACTTACCGTAATTTCTCATCGAAGCGTCGAACCATTTGCCACTCTTAGTACTTTTCTCATGTGCAACATTTAGTGCTGATTATCTGCACAAAGAAAGTGGTTGCTTGAGCTGCTACGGCGCTTTCAGCAATAGTTCGACAACACCTGCTACTTGCTTTGAAAGAGACTCACCTGCATTCAAGCATTCTCTGCAACACTGTAAAATATTGTGTAAAAAATGGTGGAACAAGCAGCTCCTCCAAACTATCGTTCGAAAAAGTTTGCAAATTTTACCTTTTGCAGATGATTAGATAACAAATCTTAAAAAATAATAATGTCTAATCTCCACGCAGTTTACTTAAAGGATGTTTCTCTTAAGCGCAGAGCCCTTTATTTGAGAAAATAAATGTTCTATTAAAAATATGAATCCTTTTTTAATCAGCGTCTATTTAATGTATCCATGTCGTATAACTAACAAAAGAAAACTGAAACTCTATTTTCAAATTCATAAGAAAAAAGCAAAATTGAATTTCGCGGAGTGTATAAGTTCAGCAACATTAAAGAACTGCCCCAGATCCGCACACACAAACTCCTCTGTAACACACACTCAACTAAAGTGTCCTGCATTTTTCTTTCTTTTTTCCTTTTCTTCTTCTTCTTCTTGGCATTTGCACAGCAATCCGAACGAACATCATCGCCAGGACTCGGTGCTGCCTGTTTCAAAGGAGCGCAATCGCTTTCGCAGCATCACCTGGGAAAACTATGATCCATTGCATCAAAAGTATTTGGAAATAGGTGAGACCGCAAAAGTTTTCCCCATTCACTTTATATTTTTAATGCCTCTCATGCAGTTGTTGCTTTTGTGAGACATGAACTAGATTTCTGAGCGTTTGAAAAAGTATTTAAGCTTAGTCACACAGAAAAAAATAAAGTTTAAGGCTCAGATTTGAACAACAAAAAAGTTTAGGAGTTAAACAATAGCTGGCATACAATTCACTTCATGTGAATTAGCTGGACAATTTTAGTTCTCTTTTCACCCAGCCTTAGGTTTGTAGCTATCTTGATTAAGGTTGAAAGGCAACCGGATTGGCATGCCCCACGTGATTTGAAGATGTCTAAGCCTGCCTGTAACATGCAAATACACATGATCAAGATACTCTTTATTTTCCATTTTGATGGTTTAAAAATGGCGCATAATTCGCATAATATATTTGTACCGTAAAAAATATTTAAGGCAATTTCAACGCACAGAGTGTAAAAGAATTCGCGAAATAGCCAGATAAAAGCAAAACAAATTTGAGGATGCTTTAAAATGTGAGCTTCACAAAGAGGGATCAAATTTAATTTAAATTTTAAAGAAGGAACCAAAAAGACGAGCCAAAAAAAACCGTGTATATGCAAACAAGCTCGCGGGGCCTGCAAAAAATGAATGTGGAAGTGGTATAAGGTGTCAAAAATCAGCTTTGCAGCGGAAGAAGAGAGTACAGACGCCATCCTCGAGAGGCAGTTGAAGGTTACCAACAGAAGATAACATATAAAAGGGGAAGAGACTATCAAATCCAAACGGCAATAAGCTACGGTGCAGTGAACAGAATTGCTCGACTTTGGAGTCATCCTGTATTTGAGTTTAATGATTAACCTTGCTCAATTTTTTAAATGCTTAAAATCGTTTTTTATTTTGTATTAAATCTTTGCTTCAGGTATGAGAGGAATTTGAAATACTAAAAAAAATAAAATTGATAATTTCATACGATGCACTCTTACTTTGTGCCGCTCGACAGCTAATACACCCTTCACATTGGAGAGAAGGGTGCAAGACAAGCGCGAACACATAAAGCTTTATGTGTGCTCGAAAATGATGCCGTTGCGTCATGTCAAATGTACGCAAATGCCATTATGTTCAAATTTTTCACATCTCTTGTGCCTAGTACCAGCCGATATTAGTAAACGGGACCGGAAGAGTAATTAAATTTGAATGCTGCTATAACGGATGCTCCATAACTAAATGCATGCAAATAATTTACATTTATCAAACAGACAAGAAAAGAAAAAACAATATTAAATATTAACATTTGAAGACACTTTGTTCACTTTGTAATTTTTATTTACTTAAATAAGTAAATTATTTTGAATGTCTGTCTTGGTTTTAATAACATTTATACGTTATATTTATCAATATTACGTTTTGCATATACCATGAGGGTATTATACCTAAATAGTGGCTAAAGCAAAACGCCTTCAAGTGCTATTTCTCGAGGGTAATAAAATCAAAATGACTTTTTCAAAAAATGTTCTTACATGTCAGCCAGTTACAAGAAAAGACACGCGAATCACGGCTTATGAAAAGTATGCCTCGGCTTGGGCACCTTGTGCGTGGATGTACCAATTTTTTTTTTATATACATATTACATATACATATTTTGATAATATGGGAAGGAAGGTGAGGAGGGAAAGGAGTCCCCACGCACGCTTTACGCGTGTGTTAACATTGAAGTGCGATACATATCGGGGAGTAAAACTGTTATGCAACGTGCTTTTTGTTTGATTTTAATTGAAGGGACAAGCCGTGAGCGACATCTGACGCATTCGTCCGTATGGCATGTGTGTGTGCCGTTTGCCACAAGCAAAGGGGCGTTCTCCAAAGATTTCTGCTTTACACGACTCAATGTTCTGCCATTGACATACAATACGCACAAAGGATGTAGTTGCAAAGGATACGCAAACGCCCACGCATCATTTTGATTTTTGATTTGACATGCCAAAAAAAAAAAATAAAATAAAAAGTGGAATCGAAATCGAATCGAATCGAATCGAATTGAACCGTATCGTATCGAGTGAAATGGAATTATGTGAATACGCACAGCACAGCTGTCCGCACAATGGCCCAGTCACAAAGGCACATTTCTCGCAAATTGAATACGAAAACGAATACAAATACATATCGAACATGGCGCTCATAAGGATAACTTATATATGCCATTGTGCCTGAATTCTGAGGTTCTCTGGCGTAAATTATGCAGCACCCAAGTGCTTGCAATATTTGTTCACGGATTCACACTAACACGTGTTGCCGCCACTTCAAATGCAACAGAGCCAGTCAATTTCTCAGATTTGTGTGTTCGACAAGGATATCTGAACAAAAATTACCTGTCTCTGAGATGTTCAGTGCGGCGGGAATATCTTACCGATTATTTTCGTCATCATGCCTTTGATAAGTTCAAAGTTACAAAAATACTTTATGGCTTATTTGTCATATAATCAAAATTATTTCTACACTAAAATTAATTTTGTTTTAGATGAATATTTTATGGAAAATGGTTTACGTATGAAAGTATTTTATTTATTAATAGTCGATGGTCTGTGCTTATTAATTTTTAAAATGGATTTAATAATGGATAGTCAAATAAATTGTATTCCATGCAGAGCATTCACCATTTGCTAAGTTCTCTGATATTCTAAACTAAAATGATTTGCTAACAGACTAAATATAGTAAGAAGGCAACACCGTACAAACATTTTATACCCTATGCTTTGATTGCTCAATAAACAAACTGACACGAAACCCATTCTTTAGCCTTCTTAGCATTGACTCATCTGAGACTAAGGTGCGGGTTGTAGGCACAAGCTCAAGTAAAGCCCACCCTGTGACCCAGCAAAAGGCATCAAAAATTAAGTAGCTCAGTCAGCTAAATAAACAAGACATCAATATAGACAAGCAGGTGACGCGGGTATTGGGGGAGGGGAATGTTGCGAAGGTGGGTGTCCTCAATTGCCAATTTTCTCACCTTTCCGGCATGCAAATGGCTCGAAAAGCAACAAACGAAATAACAGCAACAGTTCGCAACTGAAATAGTTGGCATCGGGTGTATTTGAATTTGCATGCATGAATACCGCCTGTCACATTTAGTACTTTATAAAGATGTTGATATTAACGCTTTTGTTTTCGCTTGTTCTTGTCATTTTTCTCTAAAAAAAAAACAAAAAATAAACCAATATCAACCATCGACAAAGGCATGAAGCCGCGCATTAAGAATCACTTTCGGGCTCACCAACTCTCGATTTGGTTGCGTCTGATACCCGAGCTTCATCGCGCTGGAATGGAGGATGTGATAGCCCGGCACAATCTATTTCGCAATCACGACGATATGGAATTGTACGAGGGACCCGTCAAGCCAGATCCATTTGGGCTCGCAGCCGGCACTACAACATCCTCGTCATCATCGTCATCGTCGTCGTCCCGACTGCTGCTTGTCGATGAACAATTGATGATGAAGAAGGGACGCGGCCTGAATGCCACAGCCTATTTAAATGGCATATTGGGTGGTAAGTACCACGACCTCCCATTACAATACAAATAAGCATGCCATCCACAGTATCACTTCAGCTGCTTTTTAAGTAAGTAAAAGGGCAACAGTCAGCTAGGCTATCTCTCCAGCAGCTGGCAAACAAGCAGACTGGCGCAGAGTCTGAGGCAGTCAGGCAGACGCTTTTATGCCCAAAAATAACATATACATATACATCTGAAAGCAAAGCAAATTCAAACTGAAAGTCAAGCAATTTGCTTATGCACTCCAGCAGGTCTATTCAAACAGTTGAAACTTTCCATTACCTTTCCATTGCTTTAATTGCAAAATGATTCGGGATCATCATAAGCATCTCTCTCTCTCTCTCTCCCCTCTCTCTGTCAGTTTGCCTGAACAAATAAAAATACCAATCTATAAGTTTGTTCAAAGCTAACACGTTTTAAAAGGAAGAATTTGATTTCCAGATAATGGTATAATTTATTAAAATGATAAACGGCTACTCCTTTCTTGCTCATTTACAAAACAAAATCTGGTTTGAGTTTGTAGTGTCCTTTTGTCGTTGGTTCATTAAAAAAATCTCCCTAACATATATAACCCTTGTAATGTCGTTCTTTGATAGATATTATACACCCTACATTTATATATGATATATGAGGATTAAAATAATCAGTATATATATATATACATTACTATTTAAATTATTATTAGCGTATCAAATTCTCAAACCCTGAGTTGAGTTCTTCATTTTTGTTTTTGTCATTCGAAAAGCAAATTTGACAAAGGTAAGAAGCAAACCCCCGCCTTGACAGCTGTAAAAGCAGTTTTGATTGCCTTTTGGGGCAGTCAGGCAACAAAGGCCTGTACAATCCATTTAATATGAAACCAACACATATTAGTCGGTAGACCCAATGAAATCAATTTTAGGTACCACAGCAAAAGGGATGCGACGTGACAAGACAAATTTGAGTAGATTATCGGGGGAGAATAATCAAATCAAATTTCTTGAAAAAACTTATTCTAATTGAAATTCAGCTTTCTCTTTGTGCGCTAATGCAATTTGTTATTTAATATGACGTTTATATTGTTTTTGGGTGATATAATTTAATTTCTTCAATTTACTCTTTTGAATATACATTGCTTTAAACAATGCATACAAATAAATGCAAAACTAAAATAGCAGCAAAACACGAACTGATTGAAACTCAAAAGGAAATGAATTCACCTGCGCAGAATGAGTGATACTAAAAATTTTCGCAACTAGGAAGTTAAGCCTGGATGCCACTGAAAACTGCATTTAACCCTTGAAAAGTAACAAGAAAGAACAAAACGCCCGCGGCAATACACAGTTGAAGACCGATGTTAAGCGGTTTGCTACTTAATTTAATTTATAATTTTTTTAACCGATAATTTCTAGAAGCGATTCAAAATTTTATATATTGGTCTGTTCATGTCTAAATATATTTATGTATGTATTAATGCATTAAATTTGTGGCACACACTCGCTCCACATTGAAGCATTCAAATTGTACATTGAAGATTCAGATTTTCAAACTAAACTTGATTCACATTTGTGGCTTGTTAAGCTTGATTTACTTTTGCATAAGCATTCCATTTGTTTGATATGAATTACGCATGCACGTACCTCTCTGTGGCTTAATCTGTAGTATTTTCGTAAATCAAAAGCCCAACATTCAAGCAGTTGCCACAGAAAGTGCACACATGTGCCAGCTTAATAACTTTGGAAAAAAGAAAAACAAATCAAATATTACGCATACGCCATGTGAGGCTCTACTCGGGTCGGCCAAAGGGTTCGGCGCCAGTCAAAAATAAATGCGAATTCAAAAGGAAAATTTGTTGCCAAGATTTTTCTGCTTTTTCTGTTTTTTTTTTTTTTGTTGGGTATTTATTGTGACTTAAGCACAGAGAGAGAGTGAGTTCTAAATCAACACTTTACGCTTTTAGGCGGACGGACGGAGATGGAGGAATTGTTTACTTGGCAGGGCTTGGGCCTAGCCTGGCAGTGTTTACTTCAACTTGTGGTCTCTCAAGTTAAATTGCAAATTGCAAAGTTGGCATTTTGTATGTGAGTGTGTCTGTGAGTGTATGTGTGTGTGTGTGTGTGGGCCTGAACCATGACGTTTCCATTTGTGTGACCAACTGACCCAACTGTCGACCCCCAGCTGCGCCTCTCTGCTGCTTATTGAAATTGCGCTCGGACGGAAGGACGGGCAGCTTTTGGCTTTTGAATTTATATTGTGTCGAGTGCTGACTTTTGAAAATGCACTCAACTGTAATCTGTATTAAGTATGTGAATACTTGGGCGACTTGTGTGCCTATGTGTCGGACACAGTATCCGAGAATCCTTTTTCTCGTGCTTAACACTCATAGGGTCTATTTTGCGACTCGCATTTAACAACCACAACAAAAATTCTGCATAAATTTCTCGTTTACAATGCTTTGAGGGCTTCCAATTTTGATTCTGTTTTTTTTTTGTTCGCACTTTTGGCTGATCTTAAGTCGCGTTTTACTTTTACCACAAAACGCAAACTATGCGTAATTTTTATACACTTTAAGCGCCACAGCTGTAAAACTCATTAAAGCAGTTTATATAAAACTCGCTGTGGAAGTTTTTCAACACTTACTTTAAATTAAGGGCAAACTTTGATGATGGTCTATGCGTTTTTCATATACTGCGGGGACACTCACAGCTGCCAACTGCAATTCGAGCAGCTGTTTTGCAAAGAGAGACGCGGCAAGAAATAGCGACAACATCGGATGCAACTCAAACAAGCAGGGGCGTGACAGAGGCAAGTGCCCCTCATCTCCTCCTCATCCAACCAGCTCCATCTCATGCCCCTGTCCGCTTATCTCAAAGTCAAATTTCCAGCGAAGTTCTCTTGCACTTAGAAGCAGAGCACAGTTTGAGTTAGTTGGCCAATGCAATATGCATTAGATACCAGCAGTATATGGGCGCATTGGCATCTGGGCTTGGCAATGGACAGGGGTTTGCTCTGGGGCTCGCTTGCCTTCAAAGTTGTGTAAATTAAAAGTTATTGGAATGTTGGCTTAGCTGGTGCTGAAGACCAAATTACTTGTATGTATCTTGGGATTGTATAGCTATGATCGCATATACATAGTTTATATAAAATGTACACTCTGATAAGGCCAGCATGCATTCATGCGGGAGTATCTTTAAAAGCGACTAAATATTGGAAATCGGGCGAGAAAATTAAATATGATTAATAAAGACACGTTACAATGTAAAGCACACCAACTTTCTACCAATATGTTTATTTATTTAATGTTGACATAAAGCAGCCCACACTTTTTAAAAATTGTTTAAGCAAGATTTTTTTATCGTCTAAAATGTTTTATTTTTCTGCATTTATAAAACATACTAAACACAACTAATGACTTAGAAAAAGTATATTGTTGCCTTAAGTGTTTTGGGGTAAGCTTCAAAAAACTAGAAATTAAGAGTTTCCGCTTAAAGATTCCCGTCCAAAAAAAAAACGGGTTAATTCAACTGGCAACTAACTGAAGACACGCAACGAGTCACTAAAGGACTGCATATTGCGCCACAAAAGCAGCATGTCCTGGACAGAACAAACAGCAGAGATGCAACTTGAGTGACTTGTGGTTGGTAACTGAAGAAGGGGTTTGGGTTGGCTGTAATGGGTTGCAGTGGGTTGGGTTGGTTGAAACACCAGCCAGAGTAAACAAAATGTTCGTTTCAATTAGTGCAAGAGGAAGAAATGCTGCAAGACTAAATCCGCCCCAGCAAAACTCACCCAAAAAACCCATTGAGGCAGAGCAAAAAAAAAATGTATTACAAACGCAGCAATAGAAGATGATAAAATGCCTGAAATGCGACAAACAGCTGTCAGCTTGACAGGCGAGGCCACACCGCAGGCCAGGGGGCTATGCCAGGCAAGACACGGCAATAAACCAAAAAAAAGAGGAAAAGAGAGACAGAGATAGAGAGAGAAAGAGAGAATGAGAGAGAGACGGAGAGAGAGAGAGAGAGAGAGCAACAACGACTGTGTCTCAGTGTCATATGGGCACGACATACTTTGACATGCTTTTCATTTGCGCTGACTTCACCAACTGTGCACCTTGGGTCCTCATCGTCGCTCTCGCCCTCGTTGTTGTTGTCACCTTCGCATCGTGACTTTGGCCCAGAGACAAATGCAAACCAACCAAAACTATATAAAAACAAACGCAAAGCGAAATGGTTGAAAAAAATAAATAAAAACAAACGCAGAGAAGTATGCAACTAAAAACCAAAAAATCCACAAAGCAAAGTCTCTGTAAACAAAGCGACCACATAAATCGAAAAACCCATTCACAGAAAGAGCGGAAAACCCCAAAACCCGTTCAGCAGTTGAAAATGTGTTGAAGTGTCTAGGTGTAGTCTTTCTTTTTCTTTTTCATTTTCTTTTTTAGTTTTCCTTTTTCATTCGCTTCCTTTTCACTTTGAAGTGTTGTTTTTGTTGCGCTCGAAGAAGTTTTTTTCGACGGTGAGTTGAAGGCGTGACTGGCACATAAAGTACCAGAAATCCCTATTGTTTATTGCATTCATCATGTTGCCGCGATTTGAATGAAAATTGTAATGAGAAATGTGAGAGCATAAAATCTACACAAATGAAAAGCTTTCAGCTTAGTCAATCGTTAAAGAATTAATGCAAAAAATATATATCGATGAATATATATCGCTGAATCATACTATAAAGTAGGATTCGGGTGCTTATTATAAAATATATTAGTGGATATATATCACGAAATGATTCTTCAAATATTAACTTTATATATTTTGTGTATATACAATTAAATAAGTCTACATTATATTAAATAATGCTTCCATAAAAAAATTATTTAACGTTTTTAATTTTTGGCCTCATATTTAGTTGTCACTTTTTCTACCATGTTACTATTATCCAGCTACCATATTTCTCAATCCAACCCAAACCTCTTTATTAATTTAACATGGGGCGCATTTATGTATTAACTCGTAAGTAAAAGGATAAGTAAGCCAACGCTTATGGAACGCGTAACCCTCTCTCTCTCTCTCTATTCTTTCTCTCTCTAACCCTCTTTCTCCCTCACTTTCTCGTTATGTTACTAAGTGACTTGTGACCTGAAAAACCCTGTGGAAAAATGAAAATATAGCACAAGGTAAAAGGCATCTTTGCAGCTATTTTGAGAGAGAAATCCGTCAATCCGCCAAAGCATGAATGCTTTTATATGTGCATGTAGGTCGAGACATGGGACAGCGACAGGTTAAAATTCGCTTAAAGATGAAAATGCCGCCAGTTGTTGTCAAAAAATTTGCATAAGAGCCAGGATTCGGGCTGGTTAACTTTAAGCAGCGACCGGTGATGAAATGTCAAACTATAAGCCACAATAAGTCGGCTCAAATTGAAATACTGCCATGGGCAGCCTGGCCTGCTACCCTGGGTAATTACTTCTTAAATGCTCAGCTATTGAATGAGCCAACGCCACCCGCAACACTACCATCTCCTTGGGGAGGCATCAACTGCTGTCGCTGATATCTAATTTATGCAAGGTTATTTAATTGGGGCTACGCAGCATTGCAAACATTTTGCATGCCAAGCATTCAGCTTGGGTAAGTAGAAGGGAAGGGGCCAGCAAAGAGAAAGTTGAAAGCTAAGTTGATTTTATGGTTGGTTTTTTGTCATTTCACTAATTAAAGACACATTAAGCATTAGACTGGACCAGGCCAAGGCAATCTCTTTTTTTAGCTCGAGCTTTTTGGTTATCTGACTCAAGCTGCTCGAGCCATGTGTCCTCGTACATAATTATCTAGGGTCCTTGAAAAACAGCATGCGGTCGTTGACTGTTTGTAAAAGTACGATTTCAACTTAACCGCTCGGTCCTAACCATAAAATGGAAATGAAAATAAAAATTAAAAGGAATTAAAATAGAAAATTTACCATGAAAATGCCAAAAAGCGTATTTCTTCGTGAAGTTAAATGCAAAATGGAGCGTTTTGATAAAAAGCTTAGTAAGAGTCGGGGGCATTTAGACATCTCTTCTCTAATTTACGTCCATTCACATTGCCTGTGGCTTATATTTATATATATATATAATATATTTAATATACATCTGGCTCAGCTTTCTGCCAGAAGTCGCTACTTATCTGGCTAGACCTTTTAGCAATTGGTTGCCAGCCTTTAAATGCGGGGGTCCAAAGTGTTTGCTCCTCTTGTCAAGTGACAGGTTGAGTGTTTCCGAACTACTAAAACTACCATTGGGGTTAGAAATACTTATGAAAGAAGAAAAAAAAACACTACTCATATTTAGATTCGGTCAGTGCGTGTGTGGTTGTCTGGCAATAATGTATGGCACAAGAGTACTTGTTTGAGTGTTGCTGTCAGTCATAAGTACTTCAATTGACTTCACATGTGCCACAGATCTGATCTGAATATCTCTGTTTGACCCCTAAATGTCACAAAATTAGCAAATCAATAGGATAGCATAACTCGCCACAACTTAAGCGATTAGATAGATTAGATACCCCTTAAAAACACTTCAACCCATTAAATTCAATTAAAGAAAAGAAGTTATTTGCATCCTCAATTGTGTAAAGCCTCAGCAAAAATGTTTTTTAGTCAAAATTGCATAGCCATTAAATATAAAGTGTTCCTTATTTTTGTCTATAATTCGCAGCTCATACAAATGATTCGCTTATACCAAAAATGTACTTTGCAACTCGAAAAATAATGATAATGTAATAAGTCAAACATATCAGTGAGTTATTAAAGCAAAATATAGTTGCAGAAATAACAGAGAAAAAATAAATGAAATGAAAAGCATTCTTTTTTTTAAGACCTTAAAATAACATATGCAAAGTAAAATTGGATAACTTTTATTCTGATAACATTTCCGACACCTCGACAGTAAAAACTTGTCAAATTGAATACCAATCTTAAATGCAAATTGAAAAGCACTTTTACGCCAGTTGGCAGTTGCGAAGACTCACACGAGATATTGAAAAAAAAAGAATGCACAGCAATACGACAATGCTCGGGTGCTTATTATGGCACTTTGGTTTATTGTCTAAATATTTATGCAAAATACGTGCACAAGTCTTTAATCTCGTTCATAACTTTGGCGAATTGTTTGATATGCAGAAAATTGAAAAGCAAAACTTTCCCGAAGACGACAACGGCACTCACACAGTTACACGCTTCCACACACTCGCACACACACACACACACACACTCACACACACACACGCGCTCTTTTATAAGACAATGCCAAGCGTAGGCAACTCTTGAGGCACATAAACGAAAGAGTCGAATACAAAGCGACAACAAACACTACAAAGCAACAATGACGTTGTTGTCAGCAACAATAATAACAACACAATACACAGACACTTGAGCACATTGACAAATACTCTTTCAAGGGAGTGAACTTCAAAAGCATTGAAGCACATCTGTTTTCGCAGACGTTTGCATTTCAATTTGTATTTACCTGCATGCCATAAGACAAATACAATGGAACCAGTGAAAAAAGATCCAAAACTCACTCAGCATATGTATTTGTATCATTCAAAGCAAATATGTGTTCGCTCAAAGGTATGCTAAGCTTGGATTACCCGACAACAGAGACAGCTATTATAGCCTGCGAACAGAGTATTTTAACTGTTTGAAATATCAATATTTGCTGGAAAATAACGTACATATGTCATTGGATAATCAAAGTCTGTCAAAAATTAACAGTCGTTCTATCGAATATTTCAGAAGGGGGATGAATGAACAGAGTAACAACAATATATATCAAAGAAGAAATATTTGGGCTGACAGCGATATATGTTATTAAAGTAGTATTTAACTTAATTCTGCACTCGAAAGAATAACTTTCATGAAACGTTTTCTGCATTTGTAGAAAGAATGTTACTCGTATAAATATACAATCTAAACTAAAAGCAAGCGCTTCTTACTTTAAGAAACTAAATTAATTTATTTCAAAATTACTTAAAGAATAGAGAACAACTTTGGTATTTTCGGGCAGATTTTCTAAAATTCATATTGAATTTTTTTCTATTTGTACCAGTTTTGTACTTTCCAATTTTGAAATTTTAATTAAGTTTAATTTTTGGAAATAAATATGCACATCTAGTATTATTTGTACGATATGAACTTCAAAAAGGTTCTTAAAAAGAAAATAAAAACTAGTTTAGGCTTACATTATAGTTATATCATAATTGTGATTGATTTGTTACAACCTGTTAGTATTTATACGCACATTTAAGTAAATATACCTTTAACTCCTTATGCATTACAATCAAGCGTAATATGTGTCGTATATAATAAGACGAGCAGACCGACACCTACATTATTGCCTGGCTGTCTAACTCTTATCGCATTCTATGCAGCAAGCAAGGAGCACAAGCCACATATTAATATGCAACGATATCATGTATCGTTTCTCTCTGCCTCCGACACTGTCTCACTGTCACAATCTCATGTTTTATTATGTTTATTATGTTATAGTTACCACCGTGGAGCCAAACAACATGTTTACAACATGTATACCAATTGGTGGCAACTATACGGCAAATGGTGGTGGCGTATTTGCGCCAACGACACTGGCGAATGCCTCAACGGATACATTGGCATCCGGATTCGAGGCAGCGGGATATGCTGCCTATTCGACGGCGTTGAGCGTGACAATTGCCATCGGTTGCAGTCTCCTCATATTAAATGTACTGATATTCGCTGGCGTCTACTATCAGCGGGACAAGACGCGGCTGGAGGTGAAAACTCTGCAGAAGCAGTACCAACAGCGCAGCATGCATCAACAGGTGTCATATCCGCCGGAGCCCATCAAGCATGCCCATTATCATATGGGTCACTCGCAGAGCGCCAATGTGATTGTTGATGTCGAGAGTCATGGCCAGGATCAGGCCGGCCAGGCGGCAATGTTGCTTCAAGCGGCTGCCGCTGCCGCCGCAGCAGCCAATGAAGCATCGAAGCCGCCACCGCCACATATATGCGCCAACACAGGCATGCAACAACAGCAGCAACAGCAGCAGCAACAACAACAACAGCAAGCTGGTGGCAGTGGACATGCACTTAATAATGTGGCTGTTGATGCCGCAAAAGTGGTGGATAGCATGCCCAATGTTACCTACAGCACCAGCAGCAAACACCAACAGCAGCAGCAGCAGCAGCAACAACAACAGCAACAGCAACATATGCAAATCAAGAGCTTGGGCGGCAGTGGCACACAAACATTCGGTCGTGGAGGTGGCAACGGGGGCAGCGGGAACGCACCAAGCACATCCTCCGTTGTTGTGTCTGGCAGCAGCGTCAGCTACAATCCCGGCCTAATGACATTGCCAAAGGCAAGCCAATTGCATCATGCGGCAACACTAAATTATGCGCGCAACACGGCTGCCTTGAATCTGGCTGGCGGCGGCACCGCTCTCGTCGATAGTCGCGGCAATGTGCTGCTCACCAGCTCAGCAGCGACTGGTGGCAATGTCGATTGCACGATGACACTGCCACGCAATCTCAATCGCCACAATCCAACGACAGGTGAGTTTGTGTTGTTTTAATCAAAAAATTCACTTTTTAAGAGAAGGCTACACTCAGAAAAAAAAATATAGAGAAAAAAAGGGTGGTTCACCTTATTTTCAAAATGATTATTTTTAAAATAGGAAGATAGATTTTGCAAAATTCTAAAGACCAGAACTTGTAAAGTATCTATAAAAATCTGACACAACAACCGAAAGAATAAACATTCTAATGGGCTATTAAATAGCAGAAAGAACAGTCACAATAATAGATAGTATTTCTGAAAAGTAAAGAACAAATAAACAGTTTTTAGGATTGTAGATTAACGGCAAGTGTTTCTAAGTTTAAAAATGTAAATCCTTTATTTAACAATTGGCTTGTTTAAAAAACGAAGAATCTATCTGATTTCAGGTCTCTTTTTATAAAATGTAGTTCGTATCTTTTTCAGTATGTAGCATATATAAGCAAGGAGAGTGCTGCCGCAAATCCAATTGACCGAATTGGTTTTGATGCAGCCACGATAAAATTGTGTGTTTTTCCTCGTCAGTTTTCTGCACTTCACGTGGCTGCTACGTGCTGCGTTCACTCAATAAATGCAGCAACAGACAGAAACAAGTCGGTCTTGTATGGAAACAATATTGCAGAGAAATGGCTGAAATATGATAAGATTTCATTTCATTATGAATCGCATTTCATTTTGATTTCATTTTCCCTCTCATCCCCCATCTGCTGCTGCTGCCGCTGCTGAGCTTGCATTTTATATTCGATTAAAAGAGCCTCTCCATAAATCCGCATGCTTAAGCTGAGTGAAATCACAATATGTCTAAGAGTGTTCTGTGGTGTGTATTTCTGTGTGTGTAGTTGAAAAAGCACACATTTATGAATTAAAGAACATACTTCTAATCTACATAAGTGATTCACTTGGTTTATTTTATTAGAACACAAAACGAATAAAAAAATATGAAATCGTTCACAAAATGTGGTCAAGTTTTGAGTGAGCTTAAGCAATATCGTAGCAGATAAATGATTGAAAATGTTGTTAAGAACAACATATCGGTTCTTACACAAATATTATATTATATGACAATATTTTTGTTGACATTCCATACAAACATTTGTGGTACGTTTCTTTACTTCCACAAAGCATAACAGAAATGTTCAAAATTGTTGTAGTCTTTCGAAGTGTAATGCATTTTCACATGTCTTACACAAATTTAAGAACACTTCTTAGGTGTGAGCAAATACATTTAATAGAACCAGTTACACAAAAAAATGGCAGGCTTCGGATCAGGATAAATCTTATACCGAAAAATGACTTGCATAATAAGTATACACATATAGAAAGCTATACATATATAAATAAGCGATTGGAAACACAGATGGTAGTCTGACTGCTTGTTAGGCTGCCAAACAAAAAAGAAATATTTGAAAAATGAATGACTGGGCAATATTGTGAAGGAGCGCCAGCTACACATAAATTTCCTGCAAAATCACCCCAAGCAAACAAAAATATTGCTCAATCAAATCGAATGACCCTCATGCTGTGTCTGACAAGACCAAAAACTGAACCCCTGGCTATACGGCTATACACTCAAATATGTCCGCGTGAAAATTGAAATTGTACTAATCAGCCGCAGACCCCGCTCGGCGAAAGCCCAATGGTTCGATGCGAAGGCCTGCCTTATCCATTGGCAGCAAAAAAATATCCGGGCTGGCAAAATACAAAAAGCAAAACTATAGCAAGGAAAGAAAATAAAATAAAAAAGAAACCAGGCCGAGAAAACATTTACGCTTCGCTGAAGTTCAACGCACTTGTGACTTTTGACCACAGTTTGCTGTCAGACAGCCCGTGCCAACCCCCACACCACAACCCCAACCCCAAGCCCTACCCCAATCCTGATATCAGCCCCAGTTCAGAAATCGGCTTCAGCTCCGCATCCATTGCTTCAGCGCATCCGAATCCCTTGCTGCTTGCGCTTGCTTAGCTGATGTGGACGACGGAAATTGTTGTACAAATTATGCTCTACTGATTGTCAAGGTTTTAACGGAATTTATACCCCGTGCTTTGGTAACGTTGGGTAGATTGTAATAAGTTTCCATATACATTTATTTTTTTCTAATCAATTTAAATATTGAGTTTTATTAACATCAAAAAGTAATTTATAAAAAAATAAAACAAATTATCATTTAGAACATTTTTATAAAAACAAAAGCAAAGGACACATTACTAAACTAGAACCTGTAGTTATGCCATTGCTGAGAAAAGTTAACAATTGTGAGGGTCAATTTTATAAATCAACTCTTGGGCAGAAATATTATAAGTCCAGGTTAACACTTAGCCGCCACAACGTGCTTGCTTCTGTTTGATGAGCTGGTAAATGGCGAATGTTCAGTTGCGGCAACTTATTGCCAGTTTTTCGCAGCCAGCACGCTATGACCTCATAATGGTACTTCAGAAAATATGCCCACAGTAATAAATTTCCAGTTGAGCTGCCGTGACAACTGATAAATTTGATTGTTCCGATAAATACGTCAGACTGCATTCCACTATCGAGTCACGAAATGATTTAACGATAAGATTTTCAATTTCAATCGAGAGCCAATTTAACGATAAGGATTTTTGTGCCATAAACCAAGTACGAGATATGTATGCAGATAGTTTTCCAGCCTAGGATAGCAAGTCTTTTGTTGGCCATAAAACGTTTACAGTTGAAGTTATTACCTATCCGCATAAGAACAATAAAAATGGCATAAAATTGTTGTCGGTTTAATGCGCGACCCTTGCATAATAATAAAATGACAACGTTAACTAAAGCTCCGACCCTTGGGCATGGGGAACAGCTAGGTCAACTGGAGCCTGGTCCTGTGCAGCGAATTATGTTATTTTTATTATGGCACCCGCAGCAGGACATGAGAACGAGAGGGTCGGCATCTGTCGTTGACATTTTTGGTCATAAATAAAATTTCAGCAATCGATAGCAACTAACAACAAATACATTGTTGTACAGGTAAGGGCCGAGCAGGCTATTTGCAATTTGTTTCATCGACTGTTTATGAAGCGGTCGCCCGATAAACGAAACAACGGCTGAATTTACAAATATATATATAGATTTTATATACATATATGTGTCTGTTGCTCTGGAATCAAATTATTGCTAACAGGGGCGCGCTTCTGTGCACTGTTACAGAAAATGTGATTAAATACGGACAGAGATTGAAACTTTATTGAAACAAACAAAAAATAAAAAATCAACAACAGCCTCGAATTTCGCGATGGGTCTTTATTTATACAATTTGAATATAAAGTGAATCCAAAGTATAATAAGCTTCTGTCATCCCACATACGCATTATTGAATTTCAATTTTTGTAGAAGTATCTATGGCTTAGTTGAGATAAGTTTATCACACCATATCAAAATAAATTTATTTTTCAAACATGAGAAGTGAAAATTATATTTATATTTATTCTCGTATATCCGTTGCGGTAATCCTAGCTGAAGCCAATTAACAACTATTGATAAAATGAAATTTAATCGGTATTAGAAAAATATTTTGAAATTAAAACTTTGTGCCCTAAAATGATAATGAATGCAAATAAAGCATGATTAAAGTGTCTTATCAAATTTGTTAACAGTCGTCAATTATGAGAAAGTTATTTATAAATATTTATCCCCTATTCACAAGCAGCTCTTTATTCTTATCGATCTATATATATTAATATTATGTATATTATAGTTATTATTAACGTTTTTATCTATCTAACTAACCAGTTAATTGTAAAATTTATTGCATTGTGAGTTTTGGAAAATTAAAAATGAATTTCCGATAAGTCTTACTATGCATCCTTTTTAAATTTCTGGCAAAACGTAATGTTTGATTGGGTTGATTTCCTTATTTCTTGATTGCATTTACAGCTTAGACCTGCCTGCGCAATCAAGTGTCCTTATCTAAATGACGTGCCCATCCGAGCGAAAATTGCAGAAAACGCTGTGCTACGGTTGAGATTTGTAGCTTCGACTACATTTTAGCTACTTGAGCAGGTTTATGCACTTCGTTCGTCAGGTCTAATTGCTGTTCGATAACGGCTGCAAAAGCGAAACAAAAATTGACAAAAGTCAAAACAACATTTTCTACTGCAGTGAAACATAATCAGCGTGTTGCTGTTTTTGCTGTTGTTGCTGTCAAAGCTGATTTAATATTACGCATCTCTGCCAATTTTCGTTACGCCCCAACGGAAGCGGAAATTTTGTCGTGGTTAAGTGTGGGTGGGCACCACTCAATCCTGCTGCTGGGTGGATAATGCTTTCCACTCGGCATTTCGTCGCCATCTTCAATAGTGGCAGCCAGGTGCTTGCGTTGTCGGATGTGGCAAGTGCTTCTTTGCCTTGCGTTAGCATTTTCAGCGCTCTCTGCATTATTTATAATTATTGCGAATTTTCATATAATTATGCGTGGACGCATACTTCAAGCTGGCCGAATTTTCGCCAGCACCGCTACTTGGCTGCTTGGCTGCTTGGCATTCCATTCAGTTATTTATTTAAGCAGCACATTTTTCTTTCGCGCAGACCATAAATATTAAAGTCAACTACATTTTTGTGTCTGTGCGAAAATCCTTGCGTAATTAATGCTTGTTTCCAGATTTTTGTTGCCGTCTTTTCGCTTTTTTCGACATTTTTTTGTTGTTGTTGTTGTCTTTGTTGCTCTGCGCACTCAAGTGGCACATTAATATTTGTTGTCGTTGTTGCTGTCTGAAGCCCTTGGATTATATAAAACGCTTACGTTGTTTAACGGCAGTTTAATGCCTCATTAGGTTTAGTGGGTTGACTTGAAGTACCATGATTTCCAGAACCATGCCGCGTCTTTTGGGCTTTAAGCAATTACAATGATTATATTTAGAATTTTAGAAGCATTTAATTAAATAGGCATAATTTTCCCTCATTCCTGGCGAACGTTGTATGTCTTCATTTCTTCTTTTGATCTATTGACTATAATCGTATTATTTACTACATACTCGCAGCAATTGGGCGAACAATCTATTTATTTATTATATATTTATTTATTATATATTTATTTGTATTATTTCAAAGTATACAAAACACATTCGCCATACTCTTTGGTTCATCATTAGCCAAGTAGACAATTTGATTTATTTTTTGTCTTATTCTCAGACTCATATATTTTTCATATTTTCTTTTGTCATTTATTTTTAAAATATCTGCCAGTGATTGATTATCCTCATGTACTCAGCTATAAAATGTCTGATGCGCAGTTTGCTATTAAGTTGATTCTTAGAAACTGGGTAAACTGTAACATGAAATGGTTGCTTCTTCGAAATTGATGTATATTTAATAGTCAATTGAATTTGAAGTGCAATGAGTGACGCAAGCACGTTTTATTCAAATAAATATTTCCTCAAACATTCAATTTATTGAGTTCGCAATTTCCAAGTTTTCTTTTTAAGCCAATTGGTATTTAGCCAAAAATGATGATTAAAGACTTACGACTAAGCCGCAAAGTTGGCAGCAGCAGCAAAAAGAGCAGCTGCTTTTTGTGGTTTAAATCAATCGATAAGATTCTAGAGTCAGCTTTTTGAAGGCCTCAGTAATTTTGAAAAATGCCCGATAGCTAAAGCTAAGTACTCAAAGCGTTGCTATTTCATATCTTTGTTTTTTTTTTCGCTACTTTTCAATTTATTTTCGGCAAATGTGGCAAACAAAAAAGCAAACTTTGCATACAGTTCGCAGTAAATTCGCAGTAAATTTGAAAGCTGCCGTCAAACGAGAACCCGCAAAAAGTAAGCCGACAGCAAAAATCAACCAAATTGAGTAAAACAATGAAGCGGAAACGATTTTTGCTGACATGTGAGGGTGTGCAGGGTGGTGCAGGGTGTTGCTGGGTGGCATGGGTTGAATGAATATAATAAAAATAAGGCAGCAAACAAAAGACAAACGCGACCCGACTGCTAAGCCTAACACGAGTAAGTACAAGCAAGTACACAAGAGGGACAGAGAGACGTGGGAGACGTGTGGGAGGGAAATGGATGAAGGCACCGATGTGATTGTCATCCACATTGTCAACGTCGGGCAACCACCAGGAACAAGACCAGCACCAGAACCATGAGGACATAAACAGCTTCATACAAATGTTATTATTGAAATTTCAACAGTGGCACACATACGCACTCTGCAATCATTTATCACACATACATCGTGTGTGTGTGTGTGTGTGTGTGTCTATGTGTGCGTTGCAGAAGAGACAACAAATATGATGAAAAATTTATTTGCAAGTCAGCCCATAGACGATTCCCGTCTGTCTCCCTCAACATAAAGCCGACTTCATCGCCTATGTGCCTGGACATATTTATGCCACCGCCTTTAACATATGTTTGTCTTCTGTTTCTCAGAAATAAGTGCAAACTTAGGCATGCCGAAAACTACATACCCTTACAGACCGAAGTTTGATTTCGCATATCATTTCATCACACAATATCTATATTTTGGCAGCTAGGCCAGCTTTGGATATTGTTTATAAAACTACTCTACAAGTTAGTTCTGGTTCAATAAAAATATTAATAAATATTAATTCTTATTTTGAATATTAAGAAAATAAATAATTATAAAAACAAAAATATCCATAAAGAATAAAGACGACAATAACTAAATATAAACAGTTTTAAGGGATCAGTTTTCATTACAAAATTGCAATGCTCTCTGGCAGGGTATTTGAAATGTTGTCTTATACATTTTAGCCATAAACCAGACATGGCCAACACATTATTCGATCTCTCATAGCTGAAGCCGTCGCATTGTGGCCTCTGATGCCGCAGTTTTGTGTTTTCCTTTCGCTTTCTGGTAGTTTTATTATTTGGTCTCTGCTTTGATGATTTCGGCCAAAACGACAGACGAAACTGCGGGCATACAAATGTCACTCTGTGTATATGTAGTGTTCATGGCTGGTGAGGGTTGCTATTCTTGTACCGGTTTGCAGAGTGAAGCCCACATCTTCATTTCTCCTTTCGCCATTTGTCCGTTTGTCCTTTTGTTGCTGTGCATTGCGCAGCTAGTTAGATAAAACAATATTATTTTATTGCCTCGGCCCGAGAAATGTGCACAGTGTGGTGCGGCATGTTTGGTGGTCAGTTGCGTGGTTCTGATGCCTACTACATTGTGGTCTAGTAAGACTGACAATTTGTCGCAATAAAGGGTCGACTTTAAGGATGAGCCTGGTTTGGTCAAACAGCTTGTGTTTTGTTTGTGCTTTGCGTAATTAATCAAGAAAATACAAATTTTAGGACTTTGGTTATTTTAAATCATTTTCTTTTGTATGGCTGTAGCTAATAGGCCATCAATACCAAATATTTCATTATTTGAATAAGGAGCTAATTAAATGGGATTTACTGGAAGAGCACTTACAAATAATTGGCATCCCAAATATTCGTATCAAACCAAATTTTTAAATTCTAATGAATTTAAATTTGATAAAATATGATTAAATTTTTGAAGGATTTTAGCTATCAATAAACCAAAAAAAAAAACGCCAAAGACATAGAATACATTCTAGTGAAGTGTGTAAGAAGAAATGGTATTTGAATTCAATTTATAGAAACTCAAAGTAAAAGTTGGATAAACTTAACTGTAATAAAAAAGCGTAAAAAACCCTGGCCAAGCGGCTGGACGTTGTCACGAAATATGAAACTCATTAGCGGAACGTGTTTTAAATGTTTCCACAGGACAGCAATGAAAACTAGTCTCTAAGAAGAAGCTGTTTTTATTAAATTTTGATACAGTCCCTTTTTCTGCTGCCAAAAATGCAATCCTATATGAATTAAAGAAGTAGTATAGTCATATATACTTTTTAAATACTAAATTTCATACTTCCCACGTCCCTTTTCTCAGTAAAACATAGCTTTAAAAATTTCGGTTAAGCTTGGAAATAGTTAATTAAAACCTTATTACCTTTTGCCGCTTGAAGTATTCCATAGAGCTGAGGCTGCAACACAAAAACTACTTGAACATTTGTTACCCAAGGTCTAATCCAGCCAATACATTTCTCGATTCCCTCTTAGCTCGGACGGACAGTCGGGCAACATACATAAATCTACATGGTGGCACTCATAAATATTTCATTGATGCGCTTCGCTGCTCAATTTGCTGTTGCTGTTGTTGTTGTTGTTGTTGTTGCTTATAAGTGAAATATGTCCAGTTGGGCGTGCAGACTTTCATTTCCTTGGCATTTCCTGTGCAGAGAAATGCTCTCGTATATTATTTTTCCTTTTATTTTTAATATGCTCATTCAATTTGCTTTCGCCCTTGTGTCTGCTGCTGGTGTTGCCCCGTTCAACTGCTGCTTGCTCGTCGTATCCTTTATTGATGACATGACAAACAAGGTACGATTTCCGTGCACTCAAAAAGTTCGAGAACCATTTTTCTTTCGCTGAATTCGCTTCAAGTTTCCCTGGCTATTGTATTTGTATGCACATTAACTTCATTTTGCAATCATGCGCACCATAAATCCAATTTAATTGTACTGCTTACACACACACACTTACATAGAAAACAGATCCATGCGCTTAGCTTGGCACAGTTCACGTTGCGTATACTTAATATTTGTTCGCTCGTGCGCTCAATACCCGGCTCACAGCTAAATAGACGTACATAAATTTTGCTCGATATCCGTTTGATTTCTTCGCATTGCATTTTGAAAAATAGACTTTTTATACTGTTGCTTCAACGGCCAACCAGACTGATTTAGTACGCACAATTTTCTGCCAACTTGCAGAATACTTTCTAAGCGTATGTTGTACTATTCGTATTCGTACCTATTCGGCGAGGCCCAGTCACTTGTTGTGATTTATGTGTGATTGAAAAGCTTTAAATTGTATGCTAATCGGGCTTCGCACAGAGTCATTTGTAAAGTTGCCGCTCCAATTGAATTTAAATGGTTCGTCCATTTGGCAGTTTGACTGAACGATTGATAATTTGAATGTCATTAGACGGTTATGGCTCATGCTGAGAGTGCGGTCGAAATATCTCGACATAATTTATCAACAATCGTGTCCATCAGTGATATTACTCATTTAACAATAGTTGTTACCAATATATTCAAGAATTCGCTCATTATTGGACTGTATTTTGCATTTCAAAAGGGATATATGAAAATTAAAGACTTTAACTTTAACCCTAAAATAATAAATAGAAAAGTTGCTCAGCCGTCAACAAATATAAATTATTTTTATTCACTTTAAATTAAAAGTGATTTAAAAAAACGCTTTTCTAATATTATTCGAATATTCTTATTATAGCGAATATTTAATTATTTACTATTACTTCAAAAACTTTACCCTCCCTTATCTATTCTAAGTCCCCTTTTATGTGAGTGCCAAATTATACCCTTTTTGGATGAGAATGACTTTATTAAACTCATTCGTAACAAGTATTGAATTGAACAAGTGACTCCCTTTATAAACAATATTAAAACACCTCAATAACGTAGATATTATTGTCTTTTGAAATCATTAAGCTCACATTTTACAGCTGGTCAGAAATTGCACGCCCGACTGAATGGAGCACACACATCGGAAGAGCAAATTGAAAGAGCAAATGGCACTAAATCAACGACAACATTAAATCAGCAAATTTAAGCAATAAACTCGCTTGCATTTGTGCGCAGCTCATTAATGCAGAACACAAGCACACACAGAAACACACACGTCCCTTTGTGGATACACAATGCACACTTCGCTGCACTTGTGCCGGGCCTCTTAGCTGCGGACAGAAATTAGAAGGCCGCTTTGCCAAATCGTCCAATGGTTGCTGGTTATTGGCTGGTGGTCTCTAACCCACGTCCCAGTGCTCTGGTCAAGTGGATCCTGCGATGTGTCCCATGTGAATTCAGTGACCACACTCAGAGAAAAAAATACGTGCGAATTTTGAAAACAATGTTCGCCAAGACAAATACCAAAACCCTATGTGGGCCTCACTAAAAATCATAGATTTGCTTTATTAATTCCAGATTTATCTACAATTTAGAAAATATATTTTGAAATTCCTTAATGTTTTATATATAGACAGCATTGTAAAAAAAAACTTTGTGTATTATCAGTAATTAACAACTTGTAAAATAGTTTACTAAATTAGTAACCAACAAATCAGTCGAGAGAGTAATTTCATTTTAATTAAACAAGTTTCCATTAATACCTTTTAGAATTAAATACAGAAAAAATTTTAATATGTAAATTTTTCACTTTAAATATGTTTATTTCGCAAGTTTAGAAATTCTTTCCAAGAATAAATATGTTAACCTTAGTGCATATTTTTCTGAGTGCAGTTCTGGGTCAAATGTGAAAAGCATAATTTGAGTGCTAATTTTTTGTAGAGTTATGTATGCTGCATTTCCGACCTTGTCATTTCGTACTAATCCACATCCGTTCAAAAATTGTTGAGTACATAATTTTTGGTGTCGCTGGCGCTCATATAATATTTGCCGTTTCTGGTGGCATTTGTTACAGCATTTGCATTGTGATTGCATGCGTGTCGCTTGTGCACTTTGTACAACATTGCGTATAAGTGACGTGCATATAAATTAGGTTTGCTTCGCTGAGGATCGCATTTTGGCCCACCAGCAACAACAATCCCAAAAAATTACAAAATGCATGGAAATTGAAAATTTATTGCATACCACAGACAAAAACACATACGCACACATACAGATGCATATCTGCTCGTATTCATTTCGCATTACGCATACGCACCGTTGTTAATTTCATACTCCGAATTGAGGGAAACTCTCGCCGGACACCAAAAGGGAAATTGCACATGTACCAGCAGTCGCTGTACCTTTGACCATCTACTTTATTATGCATTTTGCCATAATGTATACGTGCTTTGCTGTGCTGTGTATTTGTGCGAGTGTAATTTGGCAAAAGGCTGCTACTTAAAGTAAGCCCAAACCTGCTTTGATCTAGCTCTAAGCTTACAGGTAGCCTGGGTCCCTTTTTAGCCTAGAGTCAATTGACTTTTACTTTGACTGCTCTCTGGTGCCTCGTCCATTGGGGCTTTACTCCTCCATTGAGAAATTATGAATGTAAGCAGCTCGCTTAGATTATATGGCATAATAAAAAGCAAAAGTAAATGCCAAGAGACTTTTTGGACATAATTGTGGTATTTGTTATTCCTTTAACTAACGGCTACCTTATTGTTATACCATTCATTAACTTTATGAAGCAATATTAATTTTCAGTTAATAATAAGCAGAATTTCTTTATTATTTTACCTGAGGAACCATTCTAATGTATGAATACAAAATACAAAATGTACAATATCCCAACACTTGAATTACTCTTATTCTCATTATCAATGGGGGGGGGAAGGCTCTCATTTAGCTGACTCGGTAACTGAAACAACTCTATTTATTTGCGTATGTAATTGAGCACGATTCTAAAAGCCAAATCGACAAACCAAACAGACAATAAGATGATGCAACACTTTGCGCTATTTCATTATATTGCCAAAGCAACTAATTATTGCAGTTTAATTAAACATTTGCAATATTATTGAGTGTCTTTCGTTTGCGATTATTACACGACAGGACGTGTCATATTGCCTGACATTTTAGCAAGCTCACCAATAAAAGCTGCCTTCTATTTGCAATGCAGGCAAACAAATTAACTAACACACACACACACACACACGGAACAATCTGTTATTTATGAGAGTAGTATAAAGAGTAGGGCTTATGGGGTTGAGATTGTCACATTATTTGACATGCGGTCGCAGGGCAAGAGAAAAACATCAAAATATTAGCAACGTCAATAGCTGCACACATTTGCACTTTTTGAACGATGAGTTGAACGACATGAAGCGGAAAAATATATATTAGACTGGGAGTTGGAGGCCATGGCAACTGGTTGGCAATTGTATGGCATACAAAAAAGCGCAGCAGACCCAATGATGATGTCGATGACAATGTCGATGACAACAATGACGGTGACGATGACTATAACGACGATGTGTGTGTTTAATGTTTAACGTTGTTGTTTACAAATTGACTTTTGTTGGGGTGGCTGTTGCTGTTGTTGCTGATGCCGCTCGTCAATAAACATTTGCTTGATAATATGCCGACATATGCATAACGACATAAGTAGCTTTGGCTTACATTCTCCCTATTTTGCAGAACTACAACAATATCAACAACATCAGCAACAACAACAACAGCAAGTTGGCAAACATCAGGGAAATGGTTCTGTTTTAACGGGCATGCAGTCGCATCATATACGTGGGCCACGCCCACCGCTGCGTACAGCCTCATCATCGACAACGACAACCACCAGCAGCAGCAGCATCATAAACTCAGCCATGGCTGCCAATGGACCCGCTGGCAATATGCTACTCGACCAGACGCCATCGGGCGGCAGCAGCAGCAGCGGTGTCAGCAGCGCACCCAGCTCCTCCAAGGGTCACATGGTACATGGCCACACACACGGCCACATGTCGCACGCCCACGGCGAGAGTCTGGGCATGAGCTCATCAGCCACTGCAACCCAACAGCAGCAACAGCAACAAGTGCCACAGGCAGCCATTGATGAGATGCGCGTCTGATAGGTATCGGTCTTTGAGTTGGACTTATAGTCATCAACGGGGTAAGTTCAATTTCGCACACAGTTCGTACAACATTCGAAGCAAAGTTACAGTTTCAGCTCTACAAGCTTGACAAAATAAATAGAAAGAAAGTCGCCATGAAAACCAGAGAGCATTTCTCTTGTAAAATATTCCCAACATTTTTCTAAATATATATATATATATATATATATATACATATGTATATATATATATAGTCAATTTGAAAACAAAAAACTATTTCAGTATAATGAAAGTTGAGTTAAAAAGCATCTTATCTAAAAATGTTATTTTATTTTAGTCTTATACAGTTTCTTAAAAATAATAAATGGTTAATCTCAACAGCTAACAAATCAATAATATTAATTATTGGATGCAAGAAGAGTTGTTCATCTTCTTTTTTTTTTTTTTTGATACAGCCCACGAGATATTGAATTTTATAAGCTTATTAAAAAGATGATGTAGGGATTTTGTGCAAAAGAATGCAACAGCCAGAAAAGATATGTCCGACATCATAATGTAAACATAGTTTTTAATGAACAAGAAACTCCCAAGCTACATTTCAATTTCACAATAAAACTAGATAATATATTAAACAGCGGGGCTCATTCGTACTTGATTTGTTTTGATTTTGAAAATAAATTCCTGGCATTCATCAGCGCTTGCTTTCGATGGATATTTAGATTCAGCTGAATTGCTCAATGGATCCCATATTTCTTATCGCAAATTGTTATATGCCATTTTTCCTCCCAGCTGTTTGCAGCAAAATACACGTATAATGCCAAAATATCGACAGTAAAAGCATTTATGTTTGTACAAAGAATTTATTCATTTCTTTGCACAAATATTCATGCATATTCAGCTCGAAACAAGCAATATGAACTCATAAAAAATAGTGTTTATTCAAGACCTATTCAGGTTTATTTAAATTTCTCTTGTTCATTTTATGTTTTATGCGTTGACAGCCTAAACTAAAGCATGCTAAAATATTTCTGCAAGAATGACAAAAACAAATAGTTAAAGCCTTTAATATCGGGGGAAGCGTTGCCTTGACAAAAAGGTAAAATAAAATTTGGCCACAGCCCTGATCAAAAATAACAAACGGCATGCAAAAAATGTTGGTTTTTTTTATTTTATAAAAATAAAAATAACAAAGATTGACGGCAAATCTCCGGGCACCAGTTTTTTGTTTTTGCACCACTGTCAGAGCTGCTGACATGGAAAAATGTGAAAGGCACACGGGGACAACAAGTCTATACCCATACTTATAATAAAGTCATGAGAATACAAATATGTTTGGCAGCCGGCACGCATGAATTCTAAAAAAATATTTGGCATTTCGACAAAAGTATGCTTTTGGCAGTTTATACCTTTGGCAGGTGAATACTTCACCAAAGTCAGCAAATTGTTTGCAAAGCTGACCCTGCATTTGAAACTGTAGAGCAGAACTTAATATCTCAAGATAGACATACAATAAAAAAATTAATGTTACTTCGTAAATAAAAACATTTAAATTTAAAAATACTGACAAAGAAGAAAAATCAAAATAATACACGTGTAAATAAAATACAGAATTGTTACTCGAAAATTGTAAAAAAGATTGCATAGAAAGAACTGGATCATCAATATAAATTTATCAACATTTTTTAATTGAAATGCTAAGAAAAACCTATTTAATTTGTTTAAGGTTGCATAAATTTAAAACAGATCAGAGTATAGGAAAGTTGCGTAAAAATTGGTAACTGTGCCTCTGAACTCGATGCATTGAAAGCTAGTCGCCATTGCTCTTAGTTGTACTAGCAAGCAAAAAACTAATTGAAATTTTTGTACGCGTAACTGAAAAGTATTTCTTAAAACACAAACGGAAACTTTCTAGTCCGGGTGAGTTTTTTTCTTAGTGTATAAAGTTAGTTGACAAAAGGCAACTCTGACACCCTTTGCTCAGAGCAGTTGCTTGGCGCGCTGACCACTTGCAGCGACTTTAGTTTTTCCGAGGCCGGGAAATGGGGTTGCGCTTTGTGTTTTAGGGTTTCCGTATGCGCAATGCGTGTGTGTGTGTGCGTGCCTATTAATTCAGGTGGTACACAATTAAATTTGCATTTCCTTCATTCTTATTTTTGCCATTTCGTTTTCGTTTACACCTGGCTAACGTGGCAAACTCTAAAGTAGCCACCAACATGCCGTAAGAGACCCAAGTTGTGCCAAGCACAGCATCACCTTCTTGACTTTTAGCTGATTAACATTTGCGCTTTTCTGTCTGTGCTCTGCTGCTAGGGAAAATGCAATTTTGCTGCGAAAGTAAAAAGCAACAGCAGCAAGTGGCAACCTTTATGTAAATTCGCACCCGCAATATATAAAGGGTGGAGGGGTGGTACATACTTATTTACATACTAAGTTGTATATAAGTATACATATATATATATATATGTATATATATATATATGTATATATATATATATGTATATATATATATATGTAGTACAAGCAGCGTCAGCTAGCGGATGGCTAGGGAAGTGTATATGTGCTAAAAGCGTAATAAACATTAATTTTCTTCTTTATTTTTTTCATTTTGTTTCTGCTTTTCCTGTTGCTCGCCGTGCATATTTTGGCACTTGTTTAAATTATGATCAAGAAAGACTGTAAAGCTCAAGGTTAAGAAAATAAAAAAAAAACCAACTAGTTCGGATTTCATTTTAATCTGATGTAGATAGTAAATTGGATTAATCTGTAAAGTGCATGAAATAAACTTAATGCTTGTGGGCTTCTTAATCATGTAAGAGCTTCAGTCATAAACAAAACATAATCTAGAAGATGCCTTGTAACTTTTCACAACTGTATATTCTACGAGATTTAAACTGCTTTTAGCGACTCAATGAAAAGCATCCAGAGTAGATTACTAAACTATAAAATAAAAACACATAAAATATATTTTTTATACCTTCAGCTTGAAGTTAAATAATTTTTTCTTTCTACAACTTATGCATGCATTAAAGCTGCTTGTAAAAATTTAGCTTTTCATTTAGAACATAATTTAATACGTAAATGATGGCTCAAGATAAAAGTTTCCAGTTTTATTTAAATTATAGAGATTTGCAGATGAGCACAAACTTGTGGTTAAACAATATTTACAACATTTGCCTTTGGGCTTATTTAAATAATTGATTGTTCAATTAACTATTAGCAATTGTGCCAAATTCAGTCTGCACTCCATGCTGCAGTTGGTTTAGCTTAAGGCCATTGTCTAAATACATTTATATGTGTTAGGGCATCAACTGAATTGAATCCGTTAACCTATTTCAAATATTTCGAATCCTGTCAATCGAATGTAATTTAAATGTTTTATCTTCGGTTTGTCGTTGCTTGAAATGAATAAAGGGAATGCCAACTCTCGTCGAGTAAGTTGAAGTTGATTGAATTCCTACCACACCAGATATCGTCCATGTAAACTTGTAATTTTGAAATGCATCAGAATGATTCATATTTTTGTGGCTACGTTAATCGTTATTACTTTGTCCCCCACTCACACACACTCACACACACAACACACACACCCGCAACCACAACCCCAAGCATCCCGTATCTGAGTTGAAATGGGAGCTAAATGCAAAACTTGATAAGCTTGCTGCGGCTACGTGGTGAAAACTTTGTCTAATTTAGTTTAAATTTCAAATGTACATATGCGAATGCGAATATATATGAGTGTTGTGTGTGTGTCTGGGTAAATTTCCCCTACACACTTCTGTGATAAACGTGTTGTGTAATTAGTGCACAAGTTTCTAGAGCATTGGCCAACACGCGTGGGATAAAGGGATAAACGCAACTGTTTGGTTTACTTACTCATATGCACATAAGTAATTGCACTTGGTATTTCCGGAACTTGGGTTTACCAAACCTATTTGATAATCAAATTTATACTCATGTGTTGAAATAGATACATCAAAGCTATCTTTGCATCAACGAGATATTCATTTTGACCATCAGAAGTTGACCTCAATTTTGTTATTCTTAGTCGAGTTATAAATAAATAGTTATATCGATACAACATATCTCACTAGAACTGGGTACAATACTTCGAATACCTGAAAATATTCTGTTTTTCATTAGAGAATATTTGATTTCAGCATATATCATGATAGATACCCTTAAAGGAGTTTCTAATGATTGAAAATAGTATGACAATATTTTATTAATGTTATTTAACAGCAATCTACAAATTAAATATCAAAGAGCACCGATTTCCATTTTTATCATTCCATTTTATTATTTTATATCTCCAAGTGCATGGCATATTTACTTATATTGTGATTTACATTAAATACAAAACAAAAAGAGAAATATTCTAATACTAAAAACAACATTTATCTATAAAGTTTTTAATTAAATTTAATAAACTATTTAATAATAATATGATAATATTTTTACTTACACTAAACTTTCTACTAAATACAAAGTAAACGAGCTCAGTTCCGACCACTTACTTAAGACTACCTCCTAATTAATCTTCAGACGCAACTTTGGCCTGACTTCTAATTGCTTAAGAAGCAGCTGAAAATCTGTTGCTTTCAAGGCAAGATTTGCAAAGTGCCTGCACAAACATGCGTGTAATACGTTAATTATGGCCTGCACACACTCTCACACACACACACTCACTCACACACACACACACACTCGCACACACACACATAGCATGAGTTGAGTTGAGTAAAATGCACACATTGTAGCAACGATTTGCATTACGGGCATTGCTCAGCTATAGCAGCTTTTAGTTTCGCAGCTATCTTCAGTCAAGTCTAAGCGCGACGACCACCGCCTATATAGTTCTGTGCACCTCTCCGCCCCTCCCTCTGCGTCATCCATCACCTATTTAGCTCCCCTGCCAGCAATCTGCTCCAAATTGCGCGCTCAACTGTATGCCACACGGCCACCAGTTGGAACTAGGAGTACCTTGGGGAGGGGACCATGATGAGGGCACGGAGAAGCCACCCAGCGGTTGGGAGGGGGTGGTGGGAGGAACCGGAGATGCCAGCAGCCTGACAGTGGACCGGGTGGACGAAAACAAAAGGCAGCCGCGCATTTTGCATCTGCACTTTAGTTTTGCACTTTTCGCTTTCTTTGCATAAATTCTCGCGACCCGGGCACAAACCGAGTTTACTGTGCTGAAAAAATGAGCACGCATAAAAAAAAAAAAGAAAATCAAAACAGAAAAAACTGCAGAGCAGTGGCGGCAGGAGATATTGTGGGGGTGGGGCAACCAGCTAGATATAAGCAAATGGTGTACAAGATTTTCCGTTGAATTTTAAGCCAAACACAAAGGCATAATGGGAAACGCCAACAGAGCGCATTGAAGTATGCGATACAAAACGGCAACGGCAACGGCAACACCAAAAAGACTAGCTGGCAAATACAGATACACATTCAGATACACTGGAAAACATATTCATGGTGAATTGTGAAAATTCGTTATGAGGGCAGCTCAAAGTGAATATTAGAAAAGGGTCATTTTAAGATAAACATTTCTTAATAACACAGCTTTTAGGATTGTCTATTAAGAAATTATTTAAATTATTTATCTATTTAAAATTAGAAATTATTTTATTTTTACAAATCAACATTGATGTAGCCTTTCAATATGTTGATTAATGTTTAAATATCATTGCCACATTTAAGAAATAGAAAGCAGTAAGTTTTTAGAAACACTTTTTATGTTATTTTTTCGAAATATTATTATTTTATTTTTTTTTCCAGAGAGTTGTTAATTTAAGAGTGATTTGTAGTGCATTCTTTTTTCCACTGTACACGCATACAATCTCACTCACAGACGCAGATACAACAATACAAAAAACTTTCAGGGCCAGTCAACGGAATGGCAGAAATGCACAGAGTGATGTGAGCCTTCTGACTGCGTCTGTGACTGTGGTTGAGCGTATCCTCGTGGGCTGTTAGTTCGGGGCGTGGCAATGGCAGCTCTCAAGGCAACTTGTTCGTAAACATGGATCGTAAACTTTGATGGGAAGACAACTACAACAAGAGCAACGCGACCAACAACAGCAGCAACAGCAATGACAACAATAACAAGAATAACGCTGATGCACACAGTTGAATCTGAAGCTAAAAACAGACAAGAGGTCATCAGAGATAATTTAGTAGCTCTTTGCAATGCTTGGCCGGCCCTAAGGCTGAGTGGCTTCACAGCGCATCATAACTTGCAACTTTTCTGAATTCGAATTGAAACTTTATGATGCGCCAGAGACTCGCCTGGCACTTGACCCAAATGACTTTCGAATAGCGAAATGAGTATTCTGATTATGCTGACATACACAATATCATTAATTATCACACATTATCTAATTATAAACCCATAATTAGTAAACTTTTTTCGCAGTTGCAGTTGTTGTTTTTGCTTTCGAGCTTAAAATTTTTAGTCTCAAGTAAAACACACTTTAAAAGCATCAATTAGAGTTTATTTTAACGCATCAAATCAACCATTTTATTGTAAGATCGAGAGGAATATTTTGGTAGAATAATGCTGCCGTAGCACTTGAAATGGCAAACCATTAAAAATTCAATCCAAACGTAATCAGATACAAACATATATCGAAGTGCGGACAGGGCTTGTTTGCATTTCCGAAACACTCGAGCCTTAACTAATTAGTTATTAATTCGATTTATTAAAAATGCAGTAACATTTTGTTTCATATATTATTACGTATATATATATATAAAGTTCAGAGTAAACATTTTTTATAGCCCTTTAAGCTGTCGTCAGTTTTTTTTTAATAACAATATTTATGAATATTAATAATACAAAAGATGTACAGAAAAAACTTAAATTTAACACATATATAATCAGAGTAATTTAATTTGACGTGGCATAAAAAGGAAAAGGTGACATTTTGCATATGTTTAACGTGGAAATAACTAGGAACACATTTTATTTTTAG
Source organism: Drosophila picticornis (assembly GCA_035043845.1). Classification (NCBI taxonomy): domain Eukaryota; kingdom Metazoa; phylum Arthropoda; class Insecta; order Diptera; family Drosophilidae; genus Drosophila; species Drosophila picticornis. Next base: position 10,600,081 of record JAWNMR010000362.1, on the reverse strand, counting down.
GGTGCAAATATTTGTGTATTGATGATGGTTTGCATTTATTAAAAAATATAATTAATTAGCTGAAACTTTGATGTTAATGCAGATGGTCATCGAAGTGCTTGCACTGCAATCGAAATTAATAAATAGTTTTGGTTCGCTGTTGTTTTTACTTTTTGATTTGTTTGACTGAACGCCAATTAACGTTTGAAGAGGCTAAAAGCCAATTGCTGAGAGCTGTTAAAGAGCTTGCAAAAGCAACTAGACTAAATAAATCCTGATGAAATGAAATTCATTTTTGACGGTGTTCTTTTTTTCTTTTTTGTGCCACTTACAGGTCCATAGAAACGTTGCGAGCGGAAACGCCCGAGGAATTCTATGCGCTGAAAGAGGCACAGCAACAACAACAACGGCAGCTGAACGATGACCCGGATGACAGCCAGCTCAATGCAGTACACGATACAACAACAGCAAAAACAGCAGCAACAGCAGCAACAACAACAAAAGCAACAGCAAAGGGTAAAGGATCGGGTGAAAGAGTGGATAATAAGCTGCAATTGAAGAAACTCAAATTTCGCAGCGAGTTGCACGCCTTGGCGCTGGAGGGTGGCGATGTGGCACGTGGCTATTGCTCATGCGATGAGCAGTGGACAACAAACTCGTCGTCGTCGCCCACATCGGTGACTATGTCGCCCACACGGACGACAACCGGAAGTGCCAACACCAAGCCTGCTGTCGCCGGCGGCAGCAACGGAATTGTCAAAATGGCAGCATTAAAACCGCGCAACTCAGCCGCCGGCATTCGCCTGAAGCAGCAGCATCATGTGCGCTTCTCTGACGAGAAGAACTTCTCGGATTAGAAAGAGAAAGCGAAAGCGAAAGGGAAAGAGAAAGAGAAAGAGAGAGTACTCGTAAACTACTAGACTGCACCTAATCTCTGTTTAGTCTATAAGCAACATTTTGCATAGCGTTAAGCAAACTGGTTGGGATTTATGATATAAGACCGTAAAATGAAAGTAAAAAAAAAATGAAACATGCAAATCGTATAAACTGAAAATATTTAAGCGTTGTTAGGCAAAATCATAAGCTAAGAATGAAGAATGTGTAGTTAAAAGTTTGTAGCAGTTAAGCTCTGTGTAAATACAAATACTTAGTCAAATAGATGTTAGTCAAGATGTTAGTCAATGTCAGTGTTTAGTTACTAATTAGATCTGTTGTGAACTATATATACATGCATATATATGCAAATATAATGTGTCTGTAAGCTACATGTAGCACACAATTTTTTCTACCATTCAGCAAGAGTAACTAGTTAATAATAAATAAGAAAAAAACAAATTTCAACAAAAAAGTATCTTTCTGACTAAATGTGTCAATAATTTGGCAAAACAACATTTTGAGGTGCAACATTGCAAAGTTTTATAATTAAATTGGCGTTTAGCATTGTAAATAAATTAGGAAAAAGTTAAGACCGAAATTCTCTAGAATTATAAAAGACACAAAACGAAAATGGAAACCCAACTAAGTAAACCAATATAAACTAAAACAATGTGGTATTATTTACTTCAAGTAAAAAAAAAAAAACGAAAAACAAATATTTAAAATGCATACAAAACAAGTATAAAACAATGGCTCAACATCAATTCCATTAATATTAACAATAAGATATTTACAATAATTCAATCCAAATGAACGGTTAAAATAAATAAAAACAAAAACAATGATCAATTTGACCTGTTGTGAAAAAAATGTGTTAATTATTATTTGTATGCATCTTGTGTTCAAATGTCGAATGGACTCGCGAAAAGTGGCATTTAATTACATAGTGTGTAATAAATAGTGTTATTCAAAAAATAATTTATTTTTGCAAAGCGCAGGGGATTATCACAAATCAAAACTGAATGAACAGATTAACAACCAAAAACACCCGTTAATTCAATTTAGTGCATTTTAACTTGGCTTTAAGTGTTTTCCTTTTTGTTTTTGTTCAAATTCAAACTCATTATCAAGTGTATAAACGAAATTCATAATTCCATTATTGAACCTAAATTTTGAGTCGATCCTATTTTAACTATAATCCAATAAACAACCACAATTGATTTGTATATAATAGTTATTGACATTATTCTCTTAAAATGGTCAAAATTTAAGCAACAAGAAATTATATAAAACGTATTTATGGCAAAATTTATAATCGTCTAGTTACAAATACGAAAATAATAACATTAAGTCATAATAATGAAAAATAAACCAAACGAAAAGAAAACGCAGAAAATAAACAAATACAATTAAAATAAACCGCATTATTAAATGACAATTTTTAATGATTCCTCTTTTTTTCTGATGATGTTTGTAGTCAAACGTTGTGGTATGCGTAAGTATTTATGTAACATATTTTTTATTCATTTTTCTATTGGTGAAAATAAATTTATTTTGATTTTATTGGATATGCTTAAATATGTATAAGCATTTTTTCTTGAGCAAAGCAAACAAAATAACAAAATAACAACTTCAGTTGATATTATAAGCAGGTCATCAAATCGAAACGAATTTAGAAATTGTTCTGCGCTCGATCAGTAGTTGAAGAGCAGACACCGAGTTTTCGGGTTCTCAATTCTGTGGAAAGATATCGAAACATCTCCGATAGTAAAACCTGTCAATTGGCTATGTGCAACCAAGCCACGGAAAGGAACAAAGTAAAATTGAAATAAATAAAATAAAAACTAAAAAGTTCTTCTGGTTTATAATAGAAAATATTTCTTTCCAAACATTAATTTTTAGAAAATATTTTTTCTCAAATTCAGATAAATCAGAATAAAATTTGGTATCCCGGTTGCTGTCATGAATAATTTTTTTTTCTTTATTTGTATGTGTGAAATCTTTAAAAAATTAATGTTCAAGAAACCCTGGAATCTTATTAATATACACTCTGAATAATAACACAGAAGTGCATGCGATCCATGAGGTATCCCATAACAACATAACTGAACCCAAATCAAGTTTTAAATAAATCTTCAGCAGTTTTCAAACATTAAAATAATAAAATGGAAACCAGAGAAACCTGGAGCAAAACAATTGGCCTTTATTTGTATTTAAATATGAGTGAAAGCATTTAAAATGGATGGATTCGTCCAGTTAGATAAAAAACAAGTCTATAACTCGTCAGCGTACAAGTCCCAGAAAAAGTCCCTAATCCTTTCCAATCAAAGCATCAATGTCATTTATTTGCTTCGATGTTTTGCCCAGCGATGTCTTCATTCACACATCATATTCGGGTTGAGGGAGTAGCGATACTGACAGCTAATAAACGGCTATAAAACCATAAGTCCCACCACCCACTCAAAGGTCTCTGGTATGACTCTATTTTAAATGCTTTCGCTTATACCATTTTTTTATTATTTGTTTTTTTTTTTATTGTGTTCTTTTACAATTTTAATGGCCGCTTTTTATGGTCACATGGCAGCATCCCAGTTCCCAGCGTGCTGCGGTTATTAAATAAAATTTTATGTGCCCAATAAAACACTATGAGAGCTCTGGGCCAAGGACAGACATGGTAGCTTCGATGCAGTACACACAGCAAAACCCAAAATACATTCTAAAAGCATAAATCTTGATTCCGAAACTATCTGAAATGACAAATTATGAACTAAAATTAAAATCAACAATATCTACTCATGATTGGATTTTTTAAAATTGCAAAAACTTAAGAAACTTTTTTCTTTTAATAATAAAATATTTTATATATTCTTTTTTTGTCGGCGTTTGAATGGATGTTTTTCAAGCCACGTCCTTTGCTCAAGGTTGCCTTTTATCGCGGGGAAAGGACAATGAAATTATTATTAAGCCCGGCTGCAAACATGCCTCAAACCCAACTGTTCCGACTATTGCCACCCCGTGACTCCAACCACCGCCTAGCTGTGGCATGCAAATGCATTTGCATATATTAACTAGCTGGTAGCCACTGCAGCCCGACAGCAGCCCGCCAGCAGCCCGCCAGCAACCCGCTGCTTCCTTTGGGAGCTGGTGGTGCTGCTCTTGCAGCTTGTTGATGTTTGTCCAAAACTATTCCAATTAAATTGCCAGCAAATAAAAAAATATAAAACACTTAAAAAAAAATTTCCCGCTGGGCATTTTGTTGCTGTTTGTTCTGTTTGTTGTCCCTCTTCCCCGCCCAACACCCCATCCTTTTGGCATGCTTTGTTTTTTAGTTTTGTGCTGCATGCAACGCGACCAAAGAGATGCCGCACAATTTTATTGTATCGTTCTTTTAATACACTGAAACCCTAAAACCATTTAAAATTATTTTCGAAAACAGTGTTTGTTAAGTCAAACATGTTTAGACTAGAAGCCAATCGCTTAGTCTTTTCCATCAACACTTTGATTATTAAGATTTGAAGGCATTGAAAACCATTTCATAACAAGAGCAACCAACGATGGATTACCTAAATGAAGGTGAGATGATAAGCGAGAGCGATGCGAAACAACTGATTAGCTGCAATCAGCGAACGCCCTTCATCGAAAGAGAGAGAGAGAGAGAGAGAGAGAGAGAGAGAGAGAGAGAGAGAGAGAGAAGAGAGAGCGCTGCTAACGCTGGCTGCTGCAGTAATTAAGACTAACAATAAGCTGTTTGTTTTAAGCCACGCCGGTCACTAAATTCAAACATGTCAACAACTCATAATCAATTAAAGTTCTTTGCTGCTGCTGCCAACAAAGTGTAAAACAACAAGTAAAAGTGCTGTAGTCGAGTGAGCTCGACTACGATGTGCCCAGAACACAGTTGATAAATATTTTCAGTTTTATTGAAAAATGTTCCATTTAAAAGTTTTGCACCAAAATGTGAGCACGCGGGCTCTGTCGACAAACACGTGAATGTTCTACACACATACAAACACACAATCGTAATGGGGCAACGGGACTCTGCACAAAAAAACAAATTGACGCTCGCGTGATTATAGTGTCATCTCTTTCTTACGCATGTCCACGCTCATCTTTGCATACAGAAAATGCTTGCGGCTGCTGATGGAAATAAGATCAACATGCGAATATATTTTCGACTCTAATTTTGGTCTTTCCTATTCGATCGTAATGAAATTTGGGTAGTTGATTAATAATATGCGTATGCATTGTATGTGTTAATTAGAAGAATCTGCCTTTAAAATTGTAGCATTTATTGCTATCGGAAAGTTTAATATATCGATAATTGAGAAACTGAGGCAGTTATCGATAAAATAGAGCAAACTTGATCTGTGCCTGGTATGCGAGAACGTATTTTCGTATATTCTATGGCACTTATAGTCTCTGAGATCTGCGTCTTCAGACAGACGGACTCACGGACCTGGCTACATCGACTCGGCTGTTGACCCTGGTCAAGAATATATATACTCTATGGGGTAGAATATGAGAACATTGATTACCCATTGATGGTCTTCAAAATAGGTTTGCCAAAGAGGAGAACTATTTTATTATATTTTTATTACGCTTCATATTGCATTATTCGCTTTATAGTCGACAACTTCTCATAATTAAACTTTGTATCTGATATGAAGTTTTTATTTGCTAATAATGATGCTAATAATATATATATATATATATATATATATATATATATGAATATATACACATATACTTATCTATATATAGATTTTTATGGCTTTTCCATCTTTCAATTTGTGTTTGTATAAAAAGTTAATCAACTTAAAATTATATTTTATACAAAATAAAAGTATATTTTGTATATTTTTACAAAAAGGTATTTTGTTTTGCTCACTGCTAGTTAAGGTTTATAAATGTTAGCAATAATGGATTAACATCAAATAAGAAAGACTTGAGTTTAAAATTGGTTAAACTCATTTTATTTGCAGCTTTTAGTTTAATTCTGAAACAAACAGTTTTTATTCAAAGAGGAATCAACTTTAGATGCTGACTGCATGTATGAAAATGGCACTGCCTAAACACAATCGCACGTCAAAGTTCTTCTTGATGCTTGTCCAAGAACCATTCTATTTTCGTATAGAATACCAGTTACCAATTATATTTAGTTGTTATACCAACTTTAACAAAGTTAAAACACATTTGGCACTCACTCATTTTATGCTGATGATTTTTCCGAAAAGTTAAACCTTGCCGAAGCCAAAGTTTTAAGCGCAAATTTCATTGCCTGTTTAAAAATGTGTCGATGGCAGCTTCTGTCAGTGTACTCGGTTCAAAAACATATACTTATTTATACATATATATATATATATATATATATATATATATGCATGCCTGCAGGCATAATTAATTTCGAATTAAACGCATTTGAAATACATGTAGCCATTTAAATAGTTGCAGCTTATCCAAACAGAAGTTTATCTTGTCAGCTATTTTTCTGTTGTTTTCATTTTTGTTATTAATCTAATTAAAATTGAATAACTTTTTACGGTATTGATTTGTACAAATAGAATCGTTTTAACTCGTTTAAGTTTCACACATTTGATTTACAGAAAATTTGCAACTTTACCTTATCAAACATCATTTATTTCAGTAAAATACACAAGCTGATTTCAAACCTTTTTATTCAATTAATTTGCAACAGTCTAAATTATATACAAGTTAATTATAACTTGTTTGTTTTATTTATACGCCCGTTAAAAACACAAATTATTATCAAAAAAATATTCTGAATCGATGTAAATAACTGAAACAAAATGTGAACCAATATTTTGATTTATTTTTGTGTTCTTAATTATGATTTGAGATAAACCAAAAAATGCTCCAATTTATAATGAACAAATATTGAACAAGGATTTTAAATAAATAAATATTTTTCATTTTGTTTTCAGAGTGGGCAATTGGAGAACTCAAGTTGTAAATTGAAATTAAAAAAAAAAAACAATTATGAAATTGTCAAATCAAAAAACAATGCCACCAAAAACCACATGTTTTGTGTTAAAAAAAAAGCCCATAAATTTGTGCTTCAAACTAATTCCACATTTTGATTACACTGAACCAAATGTTTTCACCAATTTACGAAGATATATCACACACCTGATAACTTTGGATGGGTCGTTAGTTTTTAATATGCGATTTTTATGGAAAACTAAATGCGAAAAATGTGTTGGGCAAAACCCGTCTCCGAAAGGGATGGGGGACAAAACAAGGTGACACTTGGTGGCTTTTTAATTCTAAATGTTTTATTGTTGAAAATTTTGCAAATTACTTTTTATGCGAAACATGCAAAAACGCTGTCGTTTGCCAATGTAAACGACTCGCATAAAAACTTGATGACAGGTGTAGCAAATTATGATTATTATTTTAAATACCAAGACACACACAGGCAGACACACACACACACACACACACACACACACACACTCATGACAACCCCTCAAATCAGTTTTACGAGCTTTTTATGATTTTGCATCCTGTTTTTTTTTTATATTGTTGCCAGCAACTCGTTGAAAAACTTTGTTTTGGTGTAGGGAAAGGAATTGCTGAATATTATCTAATAGTTTATAACTAAAGTATTTAGCTAATATTCAGCTTGCGTTGGATTCTAATCTAAATCTGATTTTTATTTAAATTGCGTTTGCATTTTCGACTTTTAGCTAGGAACCAAAACGGTACCGAATACCGAAAAAACAGAAGAACACAACCGAAATCGGATCCAAATATAAACAAAAATAAAAGCACAAATATTTCAAGGTACAACAAAAATAGTTCAACAATATTATTGAAAAAATGTTAATGTATAAAATTAAAAATAATAAAATAATCCAATAAAAGTCTTTGTCTAAAAAATATATAAACAGTCGCATAATTACTTTAATTATAAATTAAATATTTAAAAAAATTGTTTACTTGTAATATTATTAGTAATAATAATAATGATAATTGGAAGCTAGGAAAAAATGCAAAAGTATTTTTACATAATTTGTATGAAGTCTTCAAAACAGAAATCATCGCATAATTAGCTGAATTCTCCCTCTCTCTCTCTCTCTCTCTCTCTCTCTCTCTCTCTCTCTCTCTCTCTCTCTCTCTCTCTCTCTCTCTTTGTGTTTCCTTCTCTCCATGAACTTTATCACCTTCTCAGCTGCGGCCAGAGTGGTCCTTATTAACGAGCCTCACCTTTGTCAAACCTGCCTCGCAGCCTCCACAAGCTCCCCTTGGATGCGCCAGTTCAAATTCTCTAAAAAACAAGGCGTGTTTCCTCATTGTTTCAGGTGCAGGGACATCTGCCCTGCGTGATCACATTTGCCCAACGTGGCGTTTATTAATTGAACCTTGCTTACTTTTTGCAGGAACTTCTTGCTTTTGCCAGCTTTTGTTCAATTTACGCTTTGCGACTCATTAAACTTGGGGTCTAAGTTTCGATGTTTCAGGGTATACTATAAATATGTAGGGTATACTAATTCGTGCGTTTCAGTTTGTAACTCATTGAAGGAGATGCATTCGCTGTCGTAATGCTTATTCTTGAACATTCTCATTGCTTACCAAGATATTGTAGGCATTGCTTGCCAAGAAACTATTGTTATTAATATTATATATTATCAATATCAATATCGGACTACTATATCTGATGGCTGGCTTAGTATTCATTGTATATATTTTAGATGTCAGCAGTTGGATTGCCATCTGCAAGGGTTTTTACTATTCGGCATGCCAAAGAATGAATTTGCTTCGTGGTTCACTTTGACTTTTCCCTCATAAAAGTCAAAAGTTCGAGCAACAACAACAACAACAACAATAACAACAACAAGGGAAGCAACAGAACACAGAAGGTGTAAAATTGTTTATTCTCTCACGGTTTACATGACGTATGCGTAATTTATGTCTTAGGTGAAAATAAATGTGAAAGCAGCAGCAGCAGCAACAGCAGCAGCAGCAACAGCAGCAGCAACAGCAGCAGCAGCAGCAGCAGCAGCTGCCTCGGTCACATAAGCGGTTTAATATTTCTAAACTTTCTACGCAAATTTGATGAATGCCTTCTGCATTCCTCCTACGAGTTTTCCAAGCATTGTGCGAGCCATGTGTGAGTTGAGTGTGGATTGGTTTGGAGACACTGCGCCCAGGCAGATCAGAAGCATGGAAAAATATATATTTTATGGACTCTCTCAAAAGTACGCAGAGTGAGCACGACCAACAGATACCCTGCAGACAGCTATTAGATATATTTGATTCTCATCAGATCCTAAATTGCTATACTCATTGGTATATTAAATATCACTTAGAAAGCCATATTTATTTTGTTGTTATCGGAAATCGATTTGTATCGGTATTGCAAAGGATTAGAAACCATCGATAAAATGAAATAAACTGATCTGCTTTTGATACAAGACAACATAAATTTTAAATTTTAGGTATAGTCTCTTATAGTCCCCGATATCGGCTAGTTTATGCAGACAAAGAGACGGACTCAACCGAAAAAACTCTGAATAACAATATATTTCTGTATATATACATATATATCTGTGACCTCACTTTACAGAGGCTCATTATGTTAAAAATATATATAAATAGTTATATGAAAAATAAACAATATATTTTATTTGATTGTTTTATAAATAATTATAAGTTTTATATGTTTATTAAATTCTTAGTCTACATTTAAATAAATAAATACAAATACGAGTTACTCGACGCTCTTTATTTTAGAGTAAGCGAATTTTTGTGGTTTTTTTGTATTTTCAAAATCATTTTTATCATTTTATACAAATTACAGTCTCAGAGTCATTGGATTAAAGCCGCAGTTGTAGAGTCATTTGTTACTACATCCATTTATATGTTAAAATGTTTCAGTGCAAAGAAAATAATCATCGATATTTTTGTTTAATATATTTAATTCATTGCGTATGGAACTTACGCAATTTATAAATAAAAGCACATGTTAAACCAATTATGTTTTTTTAATAAAACGTTCGATTTCTTCTCTTGGCCGTTGAAAGTTCCATCAATTTGCGCTTTTGCAAAACGGTCACACATTACACAAAATAATTTTTTTGGGGTGACCATGCTATTTCATTCTCCTACTTCATCCGCGAATTGTGTCTGCGTGGCCGGATCGATGAAAACGTTTGTTTATAGAAAATAATAATTTATTATTTACAAATAAAGATATTGAATAATATTAGGTAATTAATTTAATGGAGCTTTAAATTGTTTCATGTTTCAATAGCTTTGTAATCAATATTCAAAAGCTGACAATAAATACTAACCAGCGCATCGCAGCAAGATACGCTGCTAGTATTTTGTGAGGCGTTTTTGGTATTTTTATCTCAGCTCGTGTTTAGTGGACGTGACGGCTGCTCAGAGTTGCCACTCAGATTTAGTTTGCTAGAGACATTCGTGGTGTGAGCATACGTTCGTATGTGGGAGTTAGCAACATTTGAATACTGTGCTAACACTTGGCAACGCAAAATAATACATATGCATTTGCACACACAGAAACATATGCAGATGCAGTGCATATAGCGACCAAGATCAGCGTACGTAGTGGCAAGAATCTAGCGACAAGGCAGAGGGAGAAAGAAAACAAAAAAAAAACAAGTGAAAAATGTAGCAACAAAAAGATTGTTATATGCGGTTGTGCCTGTTTTATGTGTTTAATAAGCGGGAAAAATAAGAAAAATGCCCACTTAAAATAATCAAAGGCAGTGGGTAATTTCTAAATATTGAATTAATAAGTTATTTAAATAACAAACAACAACAATAAGAAAATCGAATCCGAGTCACTCAAAAAACGAATGAAATGCGCGTGTAACAGAACGAGAGAGCGAGAGAGAGAGAGCTCGGCTGAGCAAAGCAAAGCAATTCAAGCAAACGACAAGCACACACACACCTACACACATATCAGCATAGAAACATACATGCACACACAAGTCACACACACGTGCCGCTGCCAACGTCGACGCGCCGTCTGTTGTGTGACCAGAGTTAAGTCTCTCACACCATTGTTAGCGGGGGCGGTGGTTCTTAAAACTAAATGTGTATATGCGTGTATATGTGTAGATCTATGTATGTGTGTGTGTTCAGGCGATCAACATTTAATTTTGATACAAATTGCATGCTAAATGTTTCCTCGTTTTGGGAGCATTTCGCTGCTGTTTTTGCTGCTGCTGCTGAGTTGGCAACACTGCTCGAGAGAGCACAAACACACACATACAAACGCTCTCGCACATGCAGTTGCTCTTACTCGCTCTCTATATCTCTCATTCGCTCGCTCGCTCATTTCAATTTTCCTCAATGAATGAAAATTTTTCACGGTAAAGAGTTCGTCGCTGTAGCTGTGACAGTCGCAGTCGTCTTGTTTTGCCGTTTACGCGAACAGAGCGGCACAGTCAAACCAATAAAATGAATGTAAAACAAAAAAAAAAATAAAAAATTATTATATACATGTGTTGTAGCTAAAAATTACATTTACATATATACATACTAAATTTATAAAACATGTGCAGTATTTGTGTTTTTTGATTTCGGGCGTGTTACAAAAAAAATAATTCTATGCCATTTTGCATAACAAAAACCACAATGCAAACAGCCCCTGGGCAAAAATAATAACACGGGTGACAAAAACAAAAAAAATACACGCACACATACAGACTAACAACAAAAGTATACGCAGCCAGCAGCAGCATCAGACGGACGCCTACGTCAATAAGTAAAACGGTAAGCGCAAATTCTCTCACTCACAAAACTCTCGCGTGTGCTCTCGCCCACTCTTTCACTCGTTTTTTCTCTCTCTCTCTCTCTCTCGTTGATTGCCGCTGCTGTGTCCATGTTCTTGTTGTGTGTTTGCCAATTGGAAAATTTCTTGATTCTTTGTTTTTCAACATGCGAAAATACACACACACATGCATAGGAACTTACACTTGCTCTTACGACAGGCTGCGACTGCGGCAGTGGCAGCGAAGTTCGCTTCATTCATTTCTACAGCAAGACACTCACACACTTACTCGCACACACACACGTATAACACGCGTAAATAGTGATACTCTCGTGCTCTCTCGCGCTCGCCTGTTCACTCATGCTGGCTAAAATAGAGTGACCATAGTGCATCTGCTTTGTGGTGTAGCTGGTCAGGCCAGAGAGAATCAAAGAGCAAAAGCAAAAAAGAAAAAAAAAAAACAAAATAAAACTGAGCTCTGTTGCTATTCTAAAATGTTGTCTATTGTTGTTGTTGTTGGCTGCTCACTACTATATTGACATACAAATTATACCGACAATACTAATTTTTTGTTCTTTTGTTGTAGTCTCCCATTATTATTTGTGCTTTTTTTTTAAACAATTTTCGCATAAAACAAAAGCCACAGAAGCTTTTCGGTTCGACAATAAAAAAAAGCAACGTTCAAAAATGAGCAGAACAATGTACAGATTATCTAGCAACCCAATCAACAAACACATTTTGAATTTTAGATTAACTATTGGCATCAGCTACCGAAAAAAAAACACACAATACAATTTTTGAATTACAAATTAGCATACTCCATATATACTCTATATATATATATATGTAAGGTAATGTTGTCATTGAGTTGGCAATAAATTATAATAAATTTCAAACTAATTAGCACAACAATAACAAATGCATTTGGAGGCCACTTACAAAATTGTATTTCCTGTTCACCATTGTTTGCGAGTCCACACACCACTGTGCAGCTCACGCACTTCACACACACACAGACATACACTTGCATGTCATGTGTGTGTGCAAGTGTTTGTATAATTAGCACTCGCTCTTTACGCTGCAGCTCTGTCAGCGCATTGCGCTCTCTCTCTCTCTCTCTCTCTCTCTCTCTCTCTCTCTTGCTCGCTGTTTGTAATTTACATTTCATTGTGCGTGAGCGATAATTACCAGCAAATTACGAAAACGCACTTGGCAACAACAAAAACAATGACACTGAGTCGTTTGCAATTTACCGTACAGGCAACAACAGCAGCAGAGGCATAAGCAGCAGCTCAACGCGTGCTCAATTGAAATTTGTTATTTAAGTTTTTTGGTCTCACTTACAAACTATCCAATTGGATTTTGTTGTTGTTGTTGTTGCTGTAATTATATTTAATTGAGTCTCTTTGGTTTGCCTGTATTGTGTGTGTGTGTGTAAGTGTATGTTTGTTTGTGTGTGCTTGTTTGGCAATGCAAATAGTCTGGAAAACAACAAAATGAAAAACAATAGCAAAACAATAATTTGCCACTTGCTGCATTGAAATTTGTTTGAAATTGAAGAACATCCAAAGTGGTAAAGTTTCTAGGAATTTTTTATGAAGCCCGCTAAAAACAGAAAAAATTGAACAACTTTTTGTTTTACTTACACACACACTTACACACATGTCGTCATTGCATAAGTAGAAGAAGAATAAAGAAGATACTCTACTTTCAATAGATGTTTAATGGCACGCCTGGAAAAAGCTTTATTGATTAAGAGCCGCAGCTGGAATAAATAAAATATAAGAAATATAATAAATATGTAGTATGCAGATATAGGAAATGTCGTAGGCACTCTAAAACAATTACAGATATTTACTAAGAATGGTTTCTTTAAAAACATATATGTAGCCGATTTCGCAAGTTGTACCAATTCAGTCATGAAAAGAGAGAAATGCAGAAGATGACGTGGGGGGGGGGGGGGAAGGTATATAAATCATACCACCAAATAAGCATACGTTGTTTGTTTTAGAAGTGTGTAGTGTATTTAAACTTATTTTTATAGTTTGCATTAGCTTAATTATGCGGAGCACGTTTTATTTGCCATTTTCTTATTCTTCTTTTTGTGGCAGTTGCGGCCTTTTATGGCAGGACAAGTATATTGCTTTTGGTCTGCTGCAAGTTGCTCAACTAGACACTGCAAAAAAAAAGTATGTGCTTGTGTCTATGGAGTTTATTAGACATATAATATGAAATGTTTGTAAATAAATTACAGCGAATACTGCTAAGCCTAGACCAATTTATTTGGAATTGTACACAAACCTGAAGCGTTAACTTTAATCGGCTTACAGCCTTGAAAAAGTTGCCTTCTCGTGGATCAGACATCGTTATTCATTATGTGTATTTATTTCAAAATGTGTCAGATTATTGTTTACATTTACATTGCCAACACAACGAGATCATTAAAGTATAAAAGCCCCAACGACTACAACACACAGACACACAAGCAGAGCTTTATCTATGCCCAACTAAAATATCAATCCATCGCAAAAGAAAAAAATAAACTCGAAATTGCCTAAATCCGAGGCAAGAAAACAAGATCAAGCAGACAGAAAATAAAAAATAAAAAACAAAGAAGCAGAAGAAGGAGAGGAAATAAATAAACACAAAATGAAAAGAAAAGCATTTGTAATGGTCTTATGTATATGAGCCTTGTTGCTGCTGCTGCTGCTACTGAGCAGCTCCATGTTGGTGTCCAACAAATGCCCATGGCATCATATGGCTAGCAGCTACAACAACAACAACAACAACAGAGAATATCAATGTGAAGCGTAGACGACAGAAGAACCGACGGCACCAACCAACAGCAGCAGCAGCAACGAGCAGACGCATTCAGTAGTAAATCAACTAAATGATGCATTCTTAATGATGATGCATAGCAAGATAGCTGAAGATGCGGGGCATACTAAATAGAAATCAAGTTTATGATCTTGTCCAGATGCCATTTGATATTGTTTGGCAATCGATCATTTCAGATTTACACAAAATATGAATATCTTTGATTTGGAGTAGTCAGCTTGTCTTTTTTTGAATCTTGATTGAACACAGCTTATAAATTTAAAATAAACTAAGATGACATCTTCAGATTATGTGATTGACAATCGATTATTTTAGATCAATATAAATAACAATAACAATATAAATAGCAAATTTTAAAAGAAATCAAAATAAATATAAAAATATTGGTACACACTTTAAATATAATAAATCATTTAAAAAAAAGTAAATAAATAAAACAGATATTTAAATAATAATAAATAAAAAATAGTTAAATAAAAATGAAAAACAAATTTAAGAGTATCTGAAAACACAAAAATTCTTGCGAAAAAAATTAGAACATAAGTTCACCTTAAAAATACCAATGAACTGATCAAAATAAATAGATAATAAATATTATGCATCAATAATATACATTGTACATCCAAACTCAGCCGAGAAAATAAGAGAAATAATAAAAGAACGAAAGCATTGTTAATAAAGGAAAAAATGTGATTTTCTATATCATGTAAAAAAAAAAATATTCAAACCATTTTTAGTAATTGAAACTAATTTTGATTTCCCATACATTTGGACTTGTTTTGAAGTTCAACAATGCAAATAATGTCGCAAAATTTGCTTAAGCATAACTAGATAGGGTATCTACGGCATGGGTGCCAAAATGCTCTTATATTTTTGAGAAGTTCCTTGAGTTGAATATTGTTTTTCTTGTTCGTTTTTTTATGTGTGTCTGTTGCCAGAGGCAGCAAAAAGATTTCACTTGGCACTTGGGGGCCGAAAGCGTCTGCGGATCGTCGTCAACAATCAGCACAAGATCCAAGATCCGAGCACTCTTGAGCATTAGCTGCTGCCTGCTGCATTATGGAGAAAACAACAACAATAAAATACAGCAGCAAAAGCAGCAGTCGACAAAACAAAAAAAAGCCGTCGATAAGCAGCAACGCGTAGCGTATACGCAGCGTTGTGTGTGCACGAGTATGTGTGTGTGTGTGTGTGTGCCAGTGTGTTTTTGCTGTTTTTTACTACACAACACTATAGCATAGTAGTGTGGTATGTGTGTGTGTGTCTCTGTGTGTGTGTACTATGTACGTTTAACACCAGTAGCTGTCTGACAGCTTGGCTGCCGACAACGTCGCGCCGTTGCTTTTTTTTTCTTATTTATTTTATGCTGGCTTTTTGTTCGATTTTGTATTATTTCTTTTTTTTTTTTTTTGTTATTTTGAAGTTCAAGAATATGAAAAGCAAAACGCGTAAAATGAACTAAACGAGAGAAGAAGAAAAAAGGTAGCCCGACGATTATATGATGTTGCCAACGCATGCTCTCTGTGTACTTATGCACACACACACACACACATGCGTTTGTATTTTTGTGCTTGTGACGCTGACGGCGATTACATACATACATCCATATATATACACATATTTGGTAAGCGCTGCTGCTGCTGCCTCTCGCACTTCTTCTTTTTCTTGGTGCTTTTTTTTCTTCGTGCTGCGTTGTCTCATCTTCTTGTTGGCTTTTGGTCATTTTGTTTGGATTTGTGTGCTGCTGCTGCTGCTGCTGCAGACACATGCACAGATGCTCACTCACACACACTTACTCACGCGCTTGTGTATATGTTTGAACCGGTTCCACATTGCGTTAGTTGCCGTTTTTTTTTTTGTAGCTCCTGTCATTCTTGTTGTTTTTATAGTACGTGTGAATTGTCGATACGTATGTTGTTTTTGTTGTTATTCTACAAATACTACAGCAACGAGTTGTATTACAACTTCTTATAGCAAATCTCAACAGCCCGTCGAGAGTCTGTAAGAACTCAGTTTTTTTTTCGTGTTTTTTGTGCTTGGCATTTTACATATTTAAACAAAATGCCGGAAAATCCCATTTGGTTTCTCTGCCTTTTCTAGAACTTTTTTACAAAGTATGTAAATAAAAAATTGATTTTTGTATATATTGATGAATCAAAATTGATTGCAATCTCTGCTGGGTTAATTTTGAATTTAGCTGACCGCAAACTTAGTCTTAATTTGATATGTTTTATTCTAAAGATTTTTGTACTTAGATACTTAGTCAATCAATTGAATGTGATTCCTTGAATTAATTTTAGGCAATCTTTTATCATACAAAGTGCAGCTGAATGCTATAATAGCTTTTCTCAAGCTCACAATTTATGGCTGCTCTTTGGTCTCGTCTCGTCTTGGCTTCACCATGCTGACTCTGACCCTAATCCGCACCTGTGTTTTTCGTTTCGACAGCAACTCCACTCAACATAAACCGAAACATGCGTTTTGTGGTCTCCAGCAATCGCAGTCAGCAGCGCTGCTGGCTGTGTCAGCGTTTTCGGGATCATTAATTACGTCTGGCTCTGTCTTTGATTCTGCTCTGTTGCCCTCACTCTCTTTTTCTTTCTCTTTCTCTCTCTCTCTCTCTCTCTCTCTCTGTCTCACACGACACACACATACGCATATGTGCACATAGGCAGTCAGAACCGGAATATTCAAGAAAGGAAACAAGAAGTTTGCACTCAGCAACTGAGAGGACAGGCCTCAGGCCATTTACGCCCGCCGGTCTACCTCCATTGTCGTTTCTCCTCGTTCCGTCTGTCGGCATCGGCCTTTTCTAATGCGATCGGCTCGGCTGTTCGTATTAGAAATTGTGTGTTGTGCTGGTTTGTTTGCACAAAGGCTGCTCTTTGTCTGACTGCTGCTCTGCTGCGCTGCTTGCTGTGTACACGAACTGGAACTGGAACTCGAGAGCTTAGGCCCCGATCTCGATTTTCGAGCTCGTCCCCATCAACCACTTTGTATACCCTGTAAACGCACATGTGTCGAAATATCAAACATGATGAAGATGTAAATTCACAAAGAATTTCGATAGTTTCATAAATAAATCCAAGTATTTTAAAGAATTAGTTTGTACATCTTACAAAGGTATTTACAAACTTTATAAACATTTTCTTGGCTCCAGGGTATCTACTGTTGGAGTATTCTTCTGATTACAGCATTCTACTTGTTTTTATCTACATATATTTTGAGCCACTGCTGCGGTTGCTGCTGGTGCTGCTGCCACACATACACATATTTGAAGCATGCGTTATGCCTATTTTTATGCCTCTTTTATTGGCTGCTGACCTGCCACCCCCGCCTCCGCCTCCGCCACCGCCTCCTGATGCCCTCCCTTTGCATACGCTGCGATGAGTAAGCGCGCGCCCTCATTAGCATTGAAGCATTATTCACAACTCTCAAAGGAGCCAGCCCCTACACTTTAGTTTATTTTATTTATTTACTTTTTTTCTGTGTGTGAATGTGTGTGTGAGTGTGTGTTGCGATAAGCCGACGCATCGGAGACTTGTTTCAGTTGAATGAGGGAAATATACGAACGAGGAGTGAGTGTATTTTATATTAGTAAGTCTCTTTATCGAATTTGAGATTCGAGTTTGTGGCGCATTTGCTAGAATATCCCAACGAAATAAAAGCAAAACTTGTTCCAAATGCCGGCTCGACAAAAAACAAAACACAAACAAAAAACCAAAAAAAAAACTTTCAATGTTTGCCAGCAATATCATAAATTATGGAATTTGGTACTCTTCCAAAACCGGTCGGCGACTAATATGCTGTAATAAAAAATAAAAATCCACAAACATACAGGAAATCAGTCTGCTGGTAGGTAGCGCGATGCTGATATAACCAAAAATGTTAACTTTAAAATTGGAAATTTATCGTCTATTGAATTTTTTTCTGTTTTTTTTTAATATATTTTTTTTTTGTTAACTGCATATTGTTGAAAGTAGTTATTAAAATATATTGCTTGGCTTCGCTTCTACCTTTCCAGTCTCCTGTTCAATTCCAGTCTTGAACTTACCGTTTAAAATGTCATAAGTGGCTAAGCAAAGCAAGATTTACAATCCAAATAACTGTGAACTGAAACAGATGTCTTTCATTTTTTCCGTTTATGTTTCTGATTTTACTTTCATGTTCGCTTAGTACTTGCGCACATGTTTACATATCTAACTTGTGCCCATCTTGCTGCCGAATAACACACATATACACATATTTACCTACACACATACATACATAAATAAGCACGCGAAAATGTATTGTGGAAAGGGGGCCAAAGTGTTGGGTAAATATTTGTGTGATAAAAGAAATAACAGAATTGGTCGGGTTTCGGTTTAGATGGAATGTGAAATTGCGAAGCGCCATTTAGAATAAATAAAAATGATAAAGCAACAACTTTGAATAGGATCCGCATTCTACATCTATACGTGTATATATATATGTTTATATATATATTATATATATTACAACAGATTTTGAGTGTTTCGAACTGTATTATTCTTCCCAAATGGTTGCTTGTAAATTTACACCCAATTTGGAAATTTCGATTGATAAGAACTTGATGATAGTTTGATTTATTTTTGTTTTAAGTGTGATCGTTAATTAGTTGAAATAGAAATCTAATAAGTTTCTAACACTTTCCAGTTTAAAACCACAATTAAAAACTTGATACTATTTTTCGTTATTTTTTTTACATCCGGTTTCATTGCTTGTTTTTTCTTAATCTATGCCAAAGAGAAAAAGTAAAATACAATAATAATGCCAATGCTGGCTACTTGTGTTCTAAATTTATAGCCTTTGTAAAAGTATTAAATACTATATAATTAAGTGTGTCTGTAACTGCATCTAATTATAGTATTTAAATACAGTAAGGCAAAAAAGCAGTCATCAAATTTGAAGTAAGCTATAAAAAATAATTCCACAAATTAGCAGATTGTTTTGTTAGATTACACACAGAAAAAAAGAAGAGAGAAAAACTACATTTTTAGAAAAGGTTGGCAAAAAACTGTAGACGAGGTAATACGGCACAGGCACACACATGCATACACACACACACATGCATACACACACACACACACGTTTACTGAATAAAAAATCGAAAAGAAGAGGTAAAAGAAGCAAAAGAAAAAAATCATCGCGGAAAGAAGAAGCAATAATATAGAACAACAATCGAAAGAAAACACGCTGATAAGTCATATGTAATTTAAATTTGTATTTAAAAATGATAAGCCGCCGGTTCACAAATACTCGAAAGAGGCATAGGTGTGTATAGGTATATATATATATATATATATATATATACATATATATTTTTACATATGTGTCTGTACGTGTATGTAGTTGGACGCGTGTTGTGCTTATGTACATCGAATTTTTTATTGGTTTCGATGCTTGATGGGCACACACTGAACATCAAGTTAATACTCTCACACTATTTGTTTGTCAGTCACTCAGTCAGTCAGTCGGTCACTTCGCGTTGCGTCGCGTCGCGCTATCAGCCGGTCAGTCTTTAATACTTTCATGTTGTTGGGTGCTTTTTCTTTTGTGTTGTTGCTTGTGGGCTTTGGCCGCACAGATGCAACTGTTGCAGATAAATAGCTTAGACACGAATTTATCTGTTTATTTTTATATATATGTATTTTTTTAATGTTTCTTGCCCGATTGATTATTGCGGTAAGTGCACGCGTGTCTACCAAATATATATAATATGCATGTGTGTCTTTGTAGCATCACACAGCAACTGCATATTTAAGTGAGTTTCTAGCTATTCATAAGTGTGTGAATGCATGTATGTATGTATGTGTCTAAGCACACACACACTTACACATGCAATATATTCATTCTTAATGAAATACACATCATTCACTCATTTACCCACATACACACACACACACACACATACACATAGTTTGTGTGTATTATTATACAATTTTATCTGCTTTGTAGCGGAATGAATGAAAGCCAGGCGAGCTTGGGTCATAAAATTTATTGCTTTCAGTAGTTTTTCAACTCGCAACAGACAACAGCAAATTGCATACGATTTCTTTTTGTTTTTATTTTGATGTACATCTGTGTATTATAGCTACATTTATCTATTGGAACTTATAAATACATATTTAGCATTTAATATACGAATGCTAATGGCGTCACAGGCTCGAACAATTCGCTTTGGTGTGTTATAAAGTGTTTCATTCAAATGAAGCACATTTAATCCCAGCATGAAAACAGTGAATGCAGATATTCGTGGTGTATACATTTGTATGTATTTTATTTATACGTCACATTATAATTTTATAATTATCATTTTTGCCTATCCAAATTTGTGTTCATGTGCGATCCGATTTTTTCTAATGCAAAATATACGAAGTTGTACTACTTAACACAACTTATTCGAAATCACTTATCAAAATAGTAAATTTACATGAATTAAATACCTATCATATTTGATTGTTTACAACCAGAACCCATTAAACATGATCAAGAAGGCTAAAACAAAGTTGTGCAAAAGTATGTAAATGACAGATAAAATATATATTTCCTTAATCACCATCTACAGACGAATCGATGTAGTCATGCTCGTTTGTCTGTTTGTATGAGGCTATTCGAGCTAGTACAAAAATCAATTGTATCAGTAACCTCAATGGTTAACCCAATATCGATAATAATCGATTACCGGTAGCAATAAGAACCTCATTATTAAACTTGACATTATGTTAATCATCAGACGGAATAGTCGGCTTCTAGTTATCTTCCATCGGGCTCTCTCTTTCTTGTTCAATTCACTGAAACTAAACACCAGCGCCATACATAATTGAGATTCTAGAGCACCCCTCTCGATCCGATCATTAAACATGCAAAGACCTTAAATCAAATGAAGCGATACAGCGGTAATAACCTCCCTGATTGTGATGGCTTCTCTAGTCATACTCGTTAACTTGACTGATCATCAGTTCTTCGCATACAAATCGACATATGAATACACAAATAAATATACCTCTGCAGCATATATAATTGAAAGAGCACTTTGGCGATTTCCTTGACTATTTGGGCGTCTCGGCCGAGTTGTGCGTGCTTTAAAGCGCCGCAGTGCCAAAAAATTGTATTCGGGTTTCTACACGTTTTAAACACAGGTATGCATATATATATGTATATGTATTTATAAATATAAATATATATTTATATGCCGACGCTTGGCGATATCTATAGTTATTACTCACGGCACGTCACAACAAATATAAATAAATAAAATATTATAAAATAAACAGACATAAAGAGACACGAACACTGAAAACGAAACGAAAACTAAATACAAATACAAATACAAAGGGAGCCCAAACGATAACTCGAAATTAAGATATGCTTAAAAGGCAAAGGCAAAAGCAAAAGCAAAAAGGCAACGGCAAAGGCAAAGGCAAAAGAAACTCGCACATGGTTATGGGGCTCAGTTGCTTGATAATGGGGCGGGGGTGGGGCCGGGGTCGGGGGGTGGCTAATTCGGTAGAGCGTCGAGCGGTTGACTCAAAAACTTGTTGACAGCAACTCTGCTCGATTATCGTTGGTGTGATTGTGTGTGCAAGTGTGCGATTTTGTGTGTGTGTCTGTGTGTGTGTGTGTGTGTCTCTGTGTGTGTGTGTGTCTCTGTGTGTGTGTGTGTCTCTGTGTGTGTGTGTGTGTGTCTCTGTGTGTGTGTGTGTCTCTGTGTGTGTGTGTGTGTCTCTGTGTGTGTGTGTGTCTCTGTGTGTGTGTGCGCCTGCCTGTGTTTGTTGGTTGCTATTCAGAATCGGCTGTTTCTTTATCTATAAAGTTGCGGTTAATATTGGTATGTGTGTGTGTGTGTAGACGCTGCGTTTGGGTGGATCACAAAGTCATGAATCAATTGGTTTGCGACTGATATTTGTATACCTATTATAGAATTCTTGGAAGCAAAATTTTTTTCTCTCTTAATAATCCTTATATAAAAAGCTATTTATGAATTTAAATGTTAGATATCGAAGAATTAAATATAAATAACAAAATGGAATCAAACGTACATAACTATAATAAAATTAGGTTAAGTGTGTCAAAATGAACATTTATTTGTTATGTATAAACATTTGAAAAAAGAAGAAAACAAACCGTTCACCAATCAGTAAATAATTATAAGTATTGACTTCTTATCATTTTATATTCAAATGTGCATATGTAAAATTTGTAGATCGAGTTTGACTAGAGCTTTATTCTTTACTGGCTTTATTTCTAGCCCTTTATGTCATTCTATCTGTTTACATTTATTTTTTATTTTAAAATCTTGTTTATAAATTGTGTAAGGAATATATCAGGCTTGATTTTGTGTAATGCAATGATTCTTATTTTATATATTATATTTAATTACTTAAAATACGAATTCAAGCTAGTTTGGCAGACATAAATTCGCTGAAAAAGTGTCTACATTTAAGGATCAATAATCGCTACTGCCTGAACTGCCCTCGCACGTTTATAATTTGTAGTCAGCAATACTCTGCTGATATGGCATTTAAAGCATTATTATTGAGTTTGTTGTTGCCTTGCCATATCATAGTATTATAAATACATATATGGCATGGGGGCCTGATTAGTCTCAACTCGTCGTTGCGTCAATCAGTCAATCAGACAGTTGCTCACTCATTTGTACGCAGCAGTGTCATTCATTTGCCATTTCAAGTGCCATGCATAGCTATAGCTATATAAATGAAATATACACTGAGCACATATGTCTGTACATATCTAAAGCCATTACAGTGCCGGCAATGGTATATGTATTTCTATATATTTTGTATGGGTGTATCTTCTCGGTAATAAGATTTAAACTGTCGCTGTAGTCACTGTAGTTGGGCAGCCAGTTATTCATTAATAAGTTGTTTAGATGTCAATTGTCATACACTGAGTGCATAAAGTATACACACACACACGTTGTCAATATAAACATGTGCATATACTATATACACACTTATTGTAAACACTTCAAAAGCCATTAACACAGCCACAATTCTTACGCAGTGACTAAACTATTACAAATTATAGATTCACTTATGCAAATTGCACATAAATATTGAAATTGCGTCTGGGTGTGCGTGTGTGTGTGTGTGTGTGTGTGTGTATTATTGGTACATACTGTGCGCTCCGTGACATGTGCAAGTTTTTAGTACCTCAATGTGAGTCAACCAATGCATTTAACTTTTTCAAGTGTATCTTGATCCATATGATTTTTTTTTATTTCCTTTTCAAACTGGCAATCTGCATAAATCAGGTGTGGCTGCAGGTTCTCAATTTGTTGTCTTTAATATTATTATTCTTATTATTATTAGGGCGCTTCATCCAATGCATCCTAATAGATCAGATCCGGCAATTTGAGCTCGACCTCCAACAAAGCAGTCGTTAGAACAAAGTTTATTAGAATCATTGGAATATCAGAAAGGATTGTATTGAAAAAATATGGTTTTGCATTTCGACTTTTTAGAAATATATTTATCACAAAAATGAACAATTTTTTTAATTTTTGTATTGTTGACGGTTAAGTCAGTTAGGTTTAAAATATAGTACTAACACCAATAATATATAAGTATGTAAATATGTTAATATGTATGTCTTAGAAAATTATAATTACTAGTTTCTTCCGAAGTTCAAAAAACTGCCAACAAATAAAAAGAAAATATAAATAAATAATTACAAAATATATATAAAAAACATATATATTTATTTCTATACATTTTAATGTTAACTGTTTCTAATGTCAATATTAAAGTAATGAGCAGCCTTTGGCATATGATATAATGCATTTAATCGGAAGTCTGTCTCATTCATATGCAACAGCTGTTTCGTGCCGAAGTTCAAACAGTAACAGTAACATACAAACACCATTATATTTGTGCCCGTTTAACTGGCAATAAATATTAATATTCACATATAAACACACATTTTTCTTATTGATTAAACTATGATAGTATAAAAATGTAAATTACTTGTAAACCTCTTAAGTTGAATGACATTCTGAGCTGACTTTTGTCTAGATAACTTCTTCATATATATTATTGAAATAACTATATATAGATCGACAAGGAAGAGCATTTAACTTTTGGTGTTTCTCCAACATGAAATTTATAAAAATATCGTACGATCAACGCATTTTTGTTTACTATTTCTTTACTTTGCTGCTGATTTGAACTAATCTTTCAGTATTAATCACCACTGGGCAGGTGTTCGATTGTGTGCTGGGGCTTGGCACCCAAGTCCTAACTCGCTGCGGGAACAATGTATGCTTGCAGAGAGGCAGCGTAGGGGGACGGGTTACAATAAAATTATCGTGCAATCAACTTGAAACGACTTCATCAATCAAGTAGCCAATAAATCATATAATAAATTACTTTATATCAAGACAAAGTGGTGTCAACCCTAGCCTAGCCCAAGCAAAGCACCAATCATAGTAGACACGTTTTCTCTTTTTGGGGTTCTACTTACAATAGTATCAATGGAATAGTTCAACACACACGCACTCAGTTCGTAGTAAGTAGTTAAATAGTTGTCCCTTACTAAGAATGAGCGACTGAATTTGTGTTTATTTCTATTTCTCTTTTTTTCGATAGGGCTTATCTTGTGGATTGTTGTTGTGCGTGTATCAATTTTGTGGTGAACAATTTTCAATGAATTTCCGGTAATTGTTAATTTCCAGTTGGTAGCATACATGTATTTACTTGATTGAAGTGTGCTTTACTATATTTTATTAAATTTTAAAAGGGTGTTGGAACTACATTTCTAACCTATTTAAAATTAGTAATAACTGTATGATGAAATTGTGCAGAAAAAACTTACTTTCCGTTGGTCAGTTGCTTATTTGGTTGCGTTTCGAGTTGCATATATCTCATTGAGGATCGGTTAAGAAACGCAGAATTGCCTAAGCCAAATCAAAACTACAATCAGCAAGTCTTTTATGTTGATTTTAGTTTTGCTTAGAATATATATATATATACATATATATTTATATAGATGTATATATATTTAACAGCTGCTTCCAGAGTATCTCCTATTCGAGCTCGCTCTCGACTTGCGCATTCTAACTCGTTTGTTTTTTTTTGGCTGACCAAATTTTGAATTCTTATTTCGTGTGCAGCACTTAGAGTCTGAGACGATTGTCTGCGCATTCCATTCGCCTTATTGCCGCCGAATGCCGACATTCGTAGGGTTTGAAAATCTAATTAGGGTATGGGCTCAAGTTCCTTAGTACAACATGAATCCGTTAGTTGTTGGCAGGTGTGTTTCGGGTTGTGGTTGGGTGAATTGGGGTGGGGACGAATGGGGAGGGGAGACCTAAACAATTTACTGCCTTGGGCTACCTGTTAAAACGTAAAGTAAACAAAGCGCATGAGGCACATTTAAGAGAACACCACCAAATTACACACACACACACACACACACACAGATAGGCATGCCCCCTCCGCTGTTCGTGCCCGCTGTGCCACTTGAAAGGCAAATAAACCCAAGTGCCTGCCTGCCTACCTGCCTCCGATTCCCCCACTCCAACTCCCACTCTTGCCACTTAAAATGCAACCGTGTGTTGGCTTGCTTTTCTTTTTTGCTTTTCTTCGCCGTTCTCAAAAACGGTAGCAAGTATTTTCATCCTTCGTAGTTTAGGCCTTTAACTTTCGGTTTTATGTAATGGACACAAAATGCACTTAAACGTGGCAGTAAATGCTCCAAAATATCTGTTTGAAGAACGCGTGTGCAGCATATGTATTTCATAGATACTTTTTATTTTTTTTTACCCCCAAAAGTTTTCTTCTTGTATTTGTTGCTCGTCTTCTTCATCTTGGGTATTGTTGTTATTTGCTGCTTCATTATTTATTTGAGCATTATTTAAGCCTAATGGCAAAGAGATATAGATGCAGATACAAACAACAAATACATAAATGAATGTGTGTGTATATATACAATACAGTAGCCAGCACATCGATAACTTTGGACATTTCTGTGTGTATATATGTATATAACGCTGGCTGGCCATGTGTGCGTTTTCTGTTTGTTGTGTATCTGTAGTAAACAAATGCGCGTAAAAAATACACACGGCCAGCAAAAATTGCCTGCCTGGCAAGAAAGAAGCAACAGAGCCAAAAACAACAACAACTACAAGAAACAAATTTAACAGCAAAAAAATAAAAGGAGAAAAAATATTAATGAAACAATAACAAGAAGAGGTACCCAAGCGACCCGTTGCCTGTTTTCATACCCTGCACTCAGAATCAATACGGGCTGTCTTAGCTATGTAGATAAACTTGCTCGATACGTTCAGAAAAAAAAAAACAAAAATAGACTGTGAGCTGGGATCACATTTAGCCAATAAAATCATACGATTATCGGTTGCTGATGAAGTTTTCTTGATGGTTTTCTCTCAATGGCTTTTTTTGCCTTCATCAGAACATTTGTAAAAAAAATTTTGAGATCGTCCAATTGATGTGGCTTTCCAAATGTTCATTTTTTTCCATTATATTAGAACTATCGTCAGCCCAGCAGTGATATCCTCTGCTCATTTAATATTGCTTTACAGCTCACTAAAGTCTTCGTTATAATTAATCTATTCAAATTTTACTTTTTGCAAAACAAATCAAAAAGAAAGTAAAGTTTTTTAATTTTAAGCGACACGCTTCTATTTTACTGACCATCTCAAATTGCAGTTTTTAAAAAGAAATGTGACAAGATATTTGAATTGGCGCAGTCTGAATTTCATTAGGAAAATATGTTGGCATACTTGCAAATATTTATCTTGTACTTATAGAAATGGTATTTAAAATTTACTTTGAAAATTATCTTTGTTAAACTATCAGCATAATAATAATATAAATAAAATAAAAATATCTAGGAAAGTTCAAATTGAATATCATTGAGAATAAAGTAATTGTTGGGGACTCACACACATAATGCCTTCATTTAAACAAAAAAACAAAAAAAAAAATATATATATATATATAAAAGGGTAGCCACTAGCCGACTCGTCAATTTTAACGTGGCAGGTTTGTTTTTGTTGTACGCTGGCCTGTCTGCTTATCTAGATACATGCGCGTCGCGACGCATCGCCATCGCCTCATTTTGCCCGGGAGGAGATGCTCCACGACTCTGGACTGGCACTGGGATCTGTTGTTGCCATCAGTATCATCATTATCATCGTCGTCATTACGTATCATGATCATCATCGTCGCGTAAAAATTCTTTTAGTGACGTGCGCGTAAAAACGTAAAAACAAAACCTGAAAAGCAACGAGTTGTTGGCTGTCTAAAAAGGGAATGAGAGTGAGGCAACAACAACCAGTACACACGCTGGCACACACACACACTCACACACTCACTCACTCACACACATACAAACCTACAAACACTTTTTACTTATAGTGCTTATATAAAAATCGTTGTTATTGCCAACAAATTGTGCTGAGACCATCGGGACCATCTTCTGGATTTGGTTTTCTCGCAGTTAAGTTTTGATTCGGTTCAGGATTTATTCTTTCATTTATTTGATAGAGTTTCTTTAAGTGGGTTGTGTATTATAATTGATTGTTGTGAGTCACAATTGATGACATTTGTTAAAACAACACACATTTGAACCATGCTGGGCCATAAGCTGAATTTAGAAGTTACAATTTTAAATATAAAAAAAATCAAATCAAAAATAAAAAATCAAGGTACCTATTTGGAAATTGTGTATACACTTTGCGTTCCAGAGCCGAATCCGGAACAGGAACATAAACTGTTTTCGCTTGGAAACGCAAAGCAAGTTTTGCTGTGCTTAAATGAATTAAGATATGAACTTTTAGCGATTTTAGCACTTTCTTACTAAACTTATTCATGTTATAATTACTAAAGTCAATTTGATTCTGTTGAATTGAACACATTTTGTTTTTATAAATTAGAGTATACAAAATATATATATATAAATTTCTATTACCCCAAAAAGCTTTAATTATTAAGCAACATTGATAAATTAAATAATAAATAAACATGAATAATAAATAAAAAATTAATATTCTCTACGTCGACCTACGCGAGGCGTACGTGCAAAAATAATTATATAAATTAAGACGATATACGTATATATATATATATATATATATATATACAGATATTATATATTATTTATGTATACACGGTTCGTTCATTTTAATTCATGAAACTTATTTTGAGCTACCAGACAGCCAAGATAAAAATAAAATGCAGATGAAAAAAAGTTAGCAAATAGAATAAAATATACATTCTACTAATACATGATATATATGTCTATATAAATACAAAAAAGTGTACATAGCGATACGCATTGCGTTTTCTCAGTTGAAATATTTGTATTTACGGGAATATATATAAATTTGTTTTGGGCTAGACGGCACACACTCTCAATGACTATATGTATCTAACAATCACGTCAGCCATCCGGCCCGGCCTGCCGTATGCCTATCTATAAATTGGCCAAATTAAACAACAAAAAATGCATTTTATCTGTAATAATTTTCGATTCTCTTTTGCACCGCAAAGCCCAATGTATATTTATGTTTATATACGGAAGGAAAATAAACACCAAAACTATTTATATTCATATTTATAGAAATCTATAATATTATATGAAAAAAATGTACTATAATAATTTAACATATAAGTATAATATAATAATAAACTAATAGTAATCAGAGCAGAGGAAGTAAACAAAACGTAATCAAAAGAGTCAGTAGATTTTTTTTGTTGATTAGCTTACTTTTTTTTCGAAATGATTAATAAAACGATTAATAAAGATAAAGGTGCACACGCACAAATTTAAAGTTTAAAAATAACTTTTTTTATTTTTTTGTACGGAACTAAGCAATTGAGAGACAGACTAAATGAGAACAACGCTGTTTTTATTTTATGTTTGTATTCCCTTATTACTCACGTGAATGTATCGAGAAGTGGTACTTCTTAAGCATAAAATGGAAAATCAGCTGAAAGCAAAGCTCCAAGTGCGACAGCATTTCCCGAGCCAACATTGACTAAGCTACAGGTTTTCAACCAATTGCTAGCTTAAAATGTTTCTGATTGTAGCTGCGTCCAGTATCTCTTTATATACCCTAAAATGATATTCATGACACGGATTTTGTATGGCTGATTGAATCATAATAAAATAAAAAATATAACTCTATCCAAGAGAAATTTAGCTTGCATGCGACTGGTTGCCTTAGACAACAAAGACAGATGTCATTTCTCAAGTCCAGACTATTTTTTTCTACATTTGCGCTGTGTGTATATACAAGCGTATATCGTATATTTGTACGCCAAATTTTCGACGAAATAAAATACAACAAAACTTCTCGATAAGAATGCAAAAGAGAGAAGCGAAGCCGAAAGAAAAGAAATACCTGATACGAGCCATGTTCGTGCGATTTTTCATTCATGCGCTAATCGTTGTACGCACTCACTTACGCATTTCGATATCTTTGTGGGAGTATGCGTGTGTGTGTGTGTGTGTGCTTGTTGTCGATATAAGTAAGCGTACTTATGTGCTTGCATACACATTCGTATATACACACATACATATATATATATATGTATTTGCACACTGCCTTATTTTGACGTGTGTTTCTGTTTCGGTTTCGGCCAGTCGCTCGTTCTACACGCGTCAACACTCACGGGTTGCTGCTGGCCCCCAAGCCGAACTAGCCGCCCACCCACCTGGCGAGCACATATATGAATGCATGTGTGTCCGTGTGTATACGTCTATGTATGTATGTGTACGTCTATGTGTATATTTCTTAATACATTTTAATGCTGCGTAAATAAGGCGAACCAATTGCGGCAGCGACCGCGTGCCTTCTCAAATTAAGGCAAAACGCTGCAAAGAAAATAAATAAATTAATACATAAATATTTTCATTCTTTTTTCCGGGGAATTTGGTGTATTTTATGTTTTTTTTTTTTTTTTGTTACGAGAACAACTTGTTTCACATACCGGAAAAATGCCTTTGAGCATTTTATTTATTTTATGCTCTACAAATTCTGTTGCTTTGGTTAAGTTAAAATGTTCATAAGAAAAGTGTGCAACGAGTACAGAACTAATAAAAAACTAATATATACATTTTTATGTACAGCTTATCATTATAATCAGAATGGTTTCGAGTTTGATTCGATTTTTCGCACACTTTATAAAACACTATTTCTTACAAGAGTCGAAGTGGAGGGGAGGCGAGTAATAATTTTGTTGCCCCCTCCTTCAATGTTGGCGCCACTCAATTAGGCTACAGCAGCAACAATAACAACAAGTGGGGAGATCGTGAACTACTACAAATGTGAGAAGGCGTCGTTTTGTCGCCATCAGTCAAAGTTCATGTTTGGATTAACATGCTTATCTGTCAATTTAAATGTGAATGTGAATGTGAATGTGAATATGAATGTGTGTGTGTGTGTGCATAAATTATACACAGATATCTACACAGAATTCCAAGTCACACTCTTTGTTGTTGCTGCTGTTGTGCTTATAACCAATCGAATGTCTTTTGGCCAAATTGAGTTGTGTTAAGTTTCACACAGCTGCCGCTGCAAAAATTTACAAATAAACAAAACATAAAAAAGCCACAAAAAAAAAACGCGCTTAACAATCAACACAGTCTGTAATTATAAGCTGAAAAAGTTATTTGCTAAATTTCTTGGAAATTCAAGTAAAAAAAAAAAATACAAATACAAAAAATGCCTTAAAAGGTATTTTGCGATTTGTTTTGATGGCCTGCTTAAGAAATGATTGGCGCCGCCAGACTGTCACCAAAAAAAAAACCAAAAACAATTTGGGCTTTCCACTGCTTTGGGTTGAGCTTGCCAAGATCAATAATAAAAATAATGAAGGTTTAGCTGTATATTAAAATAAAAAAAAAAAAGTGTTGAAGTCTTACTAACTTTCATTTGGGATTAATTTCTCAAACATTTCGATTTATTTACCATTAAAAATGTTCTCATAAATATTTATTACTTTTCTTTTTTTTCAGGTATGTTTTCAAGTGGATTAAATACGTATGGGAATTGAATTGGTTGCGTCTCACACAAGAAGTTAATGGTTTGTTTGAAAGCTTAAGAATGTAATTGAGCGGAATATTTATCCATATACTCGTAGTACTTTTGACCCTTAAACCAGCTGGGAATTGTAGCACAACATAAAAATATACCAACACAATAAAATCGTTAAAAAAAAAATACATTCAAACCTAAATCCGAAGAATCGACATTTTTACAACTTGCAAATAAGTGAATATTTTTTTGCCAAGCGGTGTTTACCGATTTTAATAAGCGCCATGCATATTTCCAGCTGCTTGTTGTTTGCTGATGATTAAACTTTTTCGATTAGAGCAAAGTTGTGGAAAAAAACCGCTTACTGATCAACTATTAACCTCGACCTATATTATATTCTAAACATAAATTTAATTATAAACCGTATATAAAATAAATATAATATTTATGAAGAGTTCTCGGCCAAGCCTGCAGTACGCTTAATCTAGTGGAAACATTTCTATTTAACTATTTTGCAATATTGCAAACAGATAGTTGCAATCTAAGTATGCATGTGAATTGTACCAAAAGGATTATTTATTTATGAGTGTAAATGGTTTACACCACACAATCGCTGCCAGCGACTGACTCACGATATCCTGCTGAAATCGATGCTCCACTGATATCGATATTCCAGTTAGTATCGCTACTGACTGCTGTTCCTCAACGAATATCGAGATAATGGCAACGGCAGCGTTGCCAGAAAGCTTTGATCGCTTCTAGCCTGACTTTTATGCCGTTTCTATTTCAAATCACACAAGCATATTTCCAGGGTATACAACTTTGCCAAGCTCGCTCACACTTCTTTTTAATTATGCTCTTCACTTGTTTATTTCGGGTGCAGTGTATACAAATTGAATTGAATTTTTTTTATACTTTTGAATACATTAAGTGGGCACGTTCCTTATGTGGCTCAAGTGCAACCTTGATTTTCCATGCACATTTTGTTGACTCTTTTATTTTTTTGCTTTTTGGACATAATTTGTGTGTGAGTGCTTGTGTTTTTTTTTCTTTTTTCTTTTTTTTTTTTTTGCTTTTTTTTACATGCATCAACAATATTTTGTGCTTTTTATTTTTATTTCGCATGCACATTTTTTTACCCAGCTAATCAGTTACAATAGCATTGCCAGCGGCGTGCTTGGGTTTCGTGTTTGCACTTTTAATTTACTACGTTTGTAGTACGATGTGGGGCCACAAGCTCTTCTGGAAATTTATACATAGTATTTACACATCTATATATATATATATATATATATATGTGTGTATATGTGTATACATGTATACTATAGGAACCGGCCGGCCCACGCATGCACATGCACATGAACACGAACCGGTATCGGATACCCAGCCCCGAACCAGAGCTTAGACCCAAACCCAAAACCCAAACCGAGTCACAGACCAAGCCGAGCCAGCAAAGCCAGAGCAGCGAGGCAAACCAAAGTTGAGGCGAGCCAAACAACAACAAGCCATCCTACACACATACATACACACACACACACACAGAGTGTGTTGTTACTTTGACACGACCACAGTGCCCCCTCTCCGTGGGTATCTATGCTATTAACACAATGCCTTCAGAGAGCACAAGAAACTAAATTCAATGAAATTAATTAATGCGTTTGCTGGCTTTTAAGCGTAGGCAGCACCAATGATGTGCCTGAGATCCATCAGCATCAGTAGCTGCCACTGATACCCTTGCCGAGGGTAATCTAATTGTGCTGTGAGGTACAAGACAGCTTCGTCTTAAGTTGCAAATATCTATCTATCTGAAAAAGCTATCCTGATGTCAAGATATATATCCTGTAGAATCTACGCGCTATCACATAGATATCACATAAGCAATAGCTCTAAAGATAAGTTATTTTATGAACCATTTTGTTGTCTTCCAATTTGGAACAAAAAACGTTGTGGAACAACAAAAACCTAACAAAAATTCATTAGTATTGGACTACTGAAATTTATTTCTAGGCAGACTGACTCCACTCGCAAGAGTATTTAATCTTCGACGTGCCTAAAATAGGCATTTTATATTGTTATTTATTTATTTTACCATACACATGTATATAAGTATGTGTGTGTGTGTGTTTGTGTGGGTGTATGAGTGGGTGTTTATTTGGGTTTTCGGTTTTTATTGTTTTAGCTTAGCGGATTTGTTGAAGGGTTGCAAAGCAATCGAAAAGCTTTTTAAAAGCTGCAACACAATCGAAAAATTCCTTGGCTAATTCCACGAAATTCATTGTGGTAATTTAAATAGTTGCTAGTTAACTTATACAAGCAGCTAATTGAAGATTTTACAATGCATTTTGATTATTCTATGGTAAAAAAAACGATTTTGGTTTATCTTTAATGCCTTACATAGAATTCTTTGTATTTTCAAGAACTTATTGTCTTTAGGTTTGCTGGCAATTTCCTGGCCAATATATTATGTTTATTAGAACATAAATATAAATACAACTGATATGTCTAAATAAAGCGGGTGAAGACAATCGTATAAAAATGAAAATCTTGCCCCATTATTTTTTATATTCCTCTACAAACACAGAAAAAGAAAAAAATGCATTTTCAGATTTTATGGTTGATCGTTAAGTAGATAAACAACAAATGGCATTCAACATCTTTGGACCCATTTTTCATTAGTTCGTGTAAGAGAAATTTTCCATAAAAAACTCATTTCTGCTGCACAAGCAACTTCTACTGTGGCAACTCAACTCAACTTGTTGGTTTTATCAAAAAGAGAGTAAAAAAACGTTATCGAAAATCTTTAAATTCCTTACTATTACCTGCCTCATCTGTATTATTGGAGTTTCTCGGTAAGGCAATTTCCAAATCTTTACCGTAGAACCGTACTGCAGCCCACTCGTATTGAAACGATTTTAAACGGATGATCAATTTCCACTGATTGTGAAATCGAAACGACAATTTAAATGTCTGGGTCCGGACTGAACCAACTGCTAATAGCTGACCACAAGATCGTCGGCTGCCTGACAGACTGTTACTGACTCACCCACTAGGGTGAAACAAGTTTTCTCCACCACTTGAGATAAGTTGTGACAAAGGTCTCTTTTTGTGGTGTAATCGAAACTTGGCGTTACCCAAAACAAACACATAATTATGCATATAACAAATGCGTTTATACATATATATATATATGTATATATATACCAGCAATCGGTTCATAATTTGTTCAACCTTTGACCTTTTTGAGCCCTTCGCTCGCTGAATCCTGTGTGCCATGGATATTAATCTATTTTCACGCATAAACAACACCCCCGAAGCTGAAAAAAATGAGCAAGGCCCTTTTTGTCGCCTTCTTCTTTACTTAGGTATTTTCCTGGGATTATAAAAAATTATACATTTTAAAAAACGTCTATTCATAAAGTTAAAAGTAAAAAAAAAACATTACTTGGAATACAAAAATGATTTCTTCCGGTTTAGCAAATCAAATACTTGGTACAAATCATTTAGGGATATTATGTTTTATTTATCAACACAATTGTTGTTTTCACTTTTAAAGGTTTACTTTTAACGACTTGTTTTACAAAATACTGGTTTTCCAATTTTTCACAGCCAATAATAATATTTGTTAATAATTCGATGTGATTATCATGTTTATTTTTTATAAAAAATAAGGTATCCACACATGTGTGTTATGCTAATCACAAAAAACTCCTCTGTATGCCATACTCGTTTATTTTTTATCTTTTTGGTTTTTTTACTGTCCGCTCTCGACTTGTGTATTAATATCTGGCTCACCTCCTTTTTTCACGCATCATCAACAGCAAAATCAACAGCAGCAGCAGCAAACCCTTTTTTTATTTTAGTGCCTCAACTGAAATTTGAGATAAGCCACCATCAATTAGTGACTATATAAACAGCAACACGCACGCCAGCCACTCTAATGGGGATGGATAGGATAGAGGGGGGGGGGGGGGGGGAGAGAGAGAGAGAGAGGTGGGCTGTGACCCATTGCTCACTTCTCATTCTATATTATATCGTGGTCAAATAAATAGATTGACAAGCCCTAGGGAGACGCTGTGCCTACACATATGCATGCATGTATCTAGGCGAGTCGGATTAACAGCACACACACACACACACACGCACACACACACATGCGTTTATTGTTGCTGTTATGTTCTCCTTGTCGCATTTCGCACAGCTTTACGTTCGTGTATCTTGCATAGATCAGGTCAAAGCAAAAGCAAAAGAAGAAAACAATAATCAAGAACAGACAAAAAGCAAAACAAGTCGAACAAAGTACGGGATACGCATACGCATTTGCTAAGTGGTGTCAAATATTTACATGATATTATATTTCGATTTTCTATTTACCTTTACAAACTTTGACTTTGAGCGTCGGCCTATATGAGAATGTCGCCTTTCAGCTGTCAATGCCAATGCTTTGCATAAAGTACTTTCTCTCTCTCTCTTTCTCTCTCCCTCACTCACTCACTCTCTCTCCTTGTCGCTTCACATATCGCTTGCATATCTAAATGAGACACACGAGTCCAGAGAGACCACTGAAAAATGGTTGTGCCATCTTTAAGTATATAAAAAAATAATTTATTTGATTTACGATGTAGTCAATATTTTGCATTATTATTTAATGGCTAAAAAAAATCCAACAAATATAAATTCAATTTTTGTATGCCTCAAAATTTAATCTGAAATATGCATAAAAATGATTCACCTCTGGTAAATAACTAGTTTATTTTCTATTTGTGTTCCTCAAATAACCTAATAATATATTTGCTTTGTGGTCTCGGAGACGTCTTCATTGCTCCCACATATGCGCAAATTATCTTGCCACTAAGTGACCTACTTTGAGCCTGACCTACCACTTGAGCCTGCACCATTGATAAAGCTCTACCGCTGACCGACCATTCCACTTAATTGTATATTATCTATGGACACATCATTTAGTACAGGGCTCATTAAATATCTAGAACCATCGCGTGTAGTATTTTTAGCCAATTGCGAATGACGCTTCAAAAGCCACCTACGGCAATTGAGTGCTGAGTTAACTTGGTTAACACACACACACGCACGCACACACTTACCTTGACTCACACTAGCTGCTGTGTATGACAAATGGAGGACTTTTCAGAAACAGTTAATGTTTGCTCCCGTTCGCCCACACAATTGTAAAGATACAGGATACAGATCCAGTTAATATATATAAAATTGATTTGATTTGACATTACGACTTGTGCATATTCCTAATTTTACAGCTTTCAGTTGATTGGGCTGATTAAATGTTTGCTTTTCCTTGTCCTAATTCTCTCTCCTTCCCTTTGCCACACTTTTATCATATTTTCTTTTACATATTGGGACTGCTGGTGTGGTGTGTAAATCAATTGGGGTCCGTTATGTTAACACAGAGGGCAATGTGGTTCACAGTTCATTCGCCCGAAAGCATGGGGAGAGTCGTCTGTCTGCCTTTGACACTTGTGGTCAGAATTTAGTTTGAGCGATGGGAACCCCAATCATTGCGAATGGAACTCTTATCCAAGTTAACAAACCCAACCCCCCCCCCCCCTTCCCCTTTCCGCCGCGCCACACCCTTTGCACGTCCCTGAAGCCTGCTAAGCTTGGCTGCTGCGTAAGCGTTTTATGCGGTTACTTAAGAAAGAATTCTAAAGATAAAATTTTCATCTTCCTCGTCTCCCTTTGTCGCGTGTTGTTCTTGCCGATTGAAATGCTTTTCTTTTTCTCTTATGTTCAAAGCTACCCCAACAACCATTTTGTTCTGTACATATAAAGTTTGTCATTTTATACACACATATATAGACACATAGGCCTCATAAAATGAGCTTCATGCGAGTGTGTAGCAGATAGAAAGACACATAGAGAGAAAGCTTTATATATATATATATTTATATATACACATATACATACATATATTTATATATGCATGTGTGTGCGTGTGTGGGTTGTTTGATGTTGCGATGTGAGTTCTTGGAGGGTTTCACGCTTTTTAGCTGGTCCGCTTTCGGCTGCGGGGCGTTTGATTTATATTTAAGGTTATTGCGCATTATTATTTTGTCAAAGGCGAGCCTGACTGCATACAAATACCTGTTAAATTGGTAAATAACTCTTTTGATGTTGTTTATGTTCGATTTGGTAACATTTGATACTGCTCTCGCTTCAACATTAATTATTATCAGAGTGTTAAGTGCTATATATATATATATATATATATATATTCCTTAAGTATTTATATTTAAGTACAGTACATTTTAGTATGAAAAAAACATGTTAATAATTGTGGACTCTTACTAAATGGATTTTTTACAGCTAAATATATATTTTATATTGTTTTATATTAATACAAATTATTAAAATATTTTACCAGTCTTCGGAGGGGTTTTGCTCTCGGTCATCTTATAGTTGTGGAAGATATGCGCAATAGGAAGTTTTTGGTGCGGGTACCATAGGTTTTTTCAATGATCTATGAAGACATTTACTGTAAATCTTTCTTTCACATGTACAACTCAAAAACTTTGCAAGATATACGCATTTCTAATTATCAAATATTTGCCGCTCAACTTCAAAAGACGTCACCAGCAAAATCAAATTAAAATTTGATAAATGATTTTATCGATACGCAATTATCGAGGTTATCGATTTGCAAGCTTTCTTCTACCTTTGGGTAACAGAGTATAAAAATACCGATGCGAGACTTTTTCCATTAACCGTTTCCATTGATTTCATTAGACTACCCAACAAACAATTTCTAAAGCACTAACTTTTATCATTTTACTAGCTTGCTTGCTGGCCAACACCCACACACACTCACACACACAGAGCAACACGCACATTTGAAAGTTTTCGGGCCGACGTTCAGATGGGGGTGGGGTAAGGGGAGGGGGCCTCATTAGCATTGTTAGTCAAAGTTGATAATAAAGTTGAACCGTGACTTAATGCGGGGGCGTGGCAACAGCGATTGTGTGCCGGATTTTATTGATTTTTTTTTATTGAGCGTAAATTGAAACATATGCAACATATTCATAAACTGTGATCGGCGGATGACATAGAAAATGTTGTCGAGCAGGGCATGTCTCATTCATTCTAATAAGTCCATCCAATTATAAACTATTTGAATGCCAAAGCGGAAGCGCCAGTAGAAAATCCTTAAGCCAGGCAGCTGTCAAGTTTCCCTCCCGTTGACATGCCCCGAGGGACCATTGGTCCAGTCCCGACCATCCCACTTCGAATTTGTTTGTCTAATTCGGGAACAACAAAAAAGAACAAAAAAGAAAATCAATTTTATGCAAATGCTCTTGGACATCAGGGATCTGCCCAAATGCTAGCATTGTGCAAGCATTTAAGGCGCCAACAAGATGCTTTGCTTAAACTATGCAAAAGGGACACGGTTTAGTCAAAAAATCGTAGCAAACATATGGATATATTTAAAAGCTGATGCTGATGACTAAGAAGATCCTATGAAAGCTAAAAGGTGCCTTTATTATTCACATCTTTCCCTAGTTGCAAAATCGGTATAATAAAGCTGTGAAAAAGAAGGTGACAGGCAGAAGGAAGCATCTCTGACTCCACAGAAGATATTAACTCTTGATCAACATGAAATCCAAATCGATTTACCCATGTCTTTCCATCCTTCCCTATGAATAAATAATTCTAAGAAACTCTCCTTCAAATTTTTTTATATAAATTCTCGAATTCAATACGCTTAACTTATTATTTGAAATATAACTGATGGATTTTGTATAAACAATTAAAATACATGTAAATTTTAGAAATATACATTTGGTATACAATACAAATATAATAGAATAGTTGAAATCTAATATATTCCTTATGCCCCATAAAGATTTACATAAAGAACTAATAATCTTTAACGAGTTAAATCAAGTTGAAATTCTTAAGAAATACCTTTTATAAAAAGTTGATTTTTGTAATAAATCTATATCTACGTAATTATCGATATATTCCCATTGCTTTGGCGTTGCTATATTGCCAAGTTTCCCGATAATGCAAATTCGCACTTTGCATTTGAATTGCGCTTTTAGTTTTCATAACAAATAAATATGTTCGTTTTGTCATGCACAAGGTATCATTCATCCATGCATCCATCAGTTTGTATATTTATATTCACCCATCCATCCATCCATCTATCCATTCATGCATATATCCATTTGTCCATCTGTTTGTCGATTCATCCAGCCACCCAGATATGGCGTCGTCCATTTTGAAAATTACGAATTCCACACATTGACAAATATTCGATAGAAAAGAGTAAAAAATCAATTTTAAAGAATGGAAACACGCAAAATAAATAAATGCTCGCATGCTGGTCTGGTGCACATTCATTTAAACTGCACGCGTTTACAACAATGAAATCAAAACACAGCAGCGCAAGACATTTGCATTTAGAGCTCAATCAAATGCAATTTGCATGTTGTCAGAAAAAAACCAAGAACTCGAAGAGAAAAAACACAACAGGGAACGTTGCAGTCGGGCGTAGCTGACTGCGAAGTACTTTGATACCCTGGCAGGACCAGCTGATAACAGACAGCAGAGAACAGGGTGGGCCTAGCCAAGGTTTACCGGTCCTTAGTAATCTACCCTCTAAGTTTGCACAGAAATAGGCTTTTTTATCGTTTTGAGGGGTCCAAATGAGAACGGCTTATTTATACAGACAGACACGGCTAGACCGATGATGATTAAGAATATGTATATATTCTCTATAGGCTCGAAGGTGCTTCCGTTGGTCTGTTACATTCCTTTGCTTAACATCTTCATACTCTTTTTACCAATTTGTACAGAGTATGTATATATAAAATACTAAATGCATTTGTTATCAAACTTAGTGCACTCAATGTGTGTGTGTTTTTTTTTTTTTTTTGTATTCCATAAATATTTAATGGCTTCGCATTGCATAAGTACATTGTGCAAATGTGCAACGCTGCATTGCAGGCAGAGTTGCCTTGAATAGTTTGTTTCTTTTTCTCACTCGTTTCTCTGATAACTTCACTATATTTAAGCTCCTTATCTTCGAATTGTGGTCGCGAATTATTTTGATTTGAAATTTAAAATTAAACCAAACATTGAAAAACAAACCTGAATATCAATCCAATATTACCAATGAACATAAACATTGACTTTCAGTCTAAACATAAACACAAAATTCATTTTTAAATATGAAACAGCTAAAGATTTGTACACGTTTCGCCTCTCAGAAAGATTATGCCTCAAATGCTTGGCTATAAATTTATTACTTATTGTTTGCCGTCTCTCGGGGCAATGGGAAATTAATCCGAGTTGTGTCCTATTTCAAATCAATTTCATCACTCGCAATTTTGATGTTGGCTGCATTTTTTTGCATTGTTGTTGTTGTTGCTACTGTCGTCACTTACAAGTAACATTTATTTTTGCCTCTCTCACACACACTCGCGGCGCTTGAAAATGAGTTCTCCTCGGCTCCAGTTAGGCTTTGTGGGCGCGCAGCTATTGACAACGGGCGTCGACGCCCGCAGCACCGTGCGGGAAGCAGCAGCAGCAGCAGCAGCTTCCAGCAATCAGAACAGTAGCCAAAGCAAATGCTCAATCTTCTTGTCGGTCGTTTTTTTATGTTTATTTTTTGTTGTTTATTTTTATACTTTTGCGCTTAACTCCTTTACATTTTCTCTTTCAACCAACCCATCGCAGTCGTCGTAGTCGTCGTCGGCGTTGGGCATATTGCATTGAAATTTGCAACACATTCCACTTTGTTGGGCGGTTTGGCTTTGGCTTTGGCTACAGTTTGACGTTTCAGTTGGTGCATATGAAATGATTTAATGCAAATTTTATGCACCATATTTTTGCATAGCAACGTTTCTTTCTTGCTGTGTGCTTTTTCTATACATATATATATATATATATATATGTACGTGTGTATATGTACCTTCTCTTCAACATGATATTCTTGTTACCCCTCTGTTCGATTCGTCACCGACTTTGGCAACATTTTAATACATTTTGCAACGCTTTCGTATTATTTGATGGATGAATCGGCTTCCGTTTGTGTAATTGAAGTGCCCGATTTTCGATACACAATTGCGCTTAATTTAGTGCCCTGCTGCTGTTGTTGTTGTTGATCGCGAATATTTGTATATTGTTTGGAATCAAAGTATTGCAGAATAATATGAGGATTCTACGATTTCAGGGTTAATGTGCAAAAATGTATGTGTGTAAAAGCTCCATTGACATAAATGAATTTAGATTGTTGGAGTTTTTTTCCCACTTTCAGCTCAATTACAATTAGAATTATACACAGATGTTTAATTTCAAATCACATACACACACTTGTGTTCTCTCTCATCCATAGCCAAGTTGCAGCCATTCAAGTGTGATAATTCGAGTGCTGTTTGAATTTCTATGTACCAAATGGCATTGCCTGCAATTCGTAACTGGTAATTGGAAATAAAGAGAAAGACAACGGGAGAGACAGAGAGAGAGAGAGAGAGAGTGTAAAATAATGTGCAGTTGGCTGTTTCATGAGTTTTTCGCATCTTCTTTGCTCGCGATAGGACAAACTATTTTAATTAGTGTGTGTGCGCCTCAATGAAACATCATCAGCGCAAATTAATCGAATAATGCATTAATGCCAATTATAGCACAACGAATGGCAACAGCAAAAGCAAGAGAGAACAACAACAAGCATGGCAAATCTCCAAGACGAAGAAGAAAGAAGCAGGCACCATGGCAACACTACAGTTATTATTGTTCTTTGTTTTTGTTGCTTTCGCAAGTTGATGATGCTAGTCCTAAAAGCTCGTAATTGTAACTACTAAAATGATTCTTAGTGTATTTTAATTTGAGACTTGATCGGGCCGGACAAGGAATATAAATACACATACATATGTATTTGGTGTACATCAAACCTGCTATCGCAAGGAGGGTTTCATTAAGATTCCTCTCGGCCGCAGCAGTTTTATTTTGTCATGCCTTTTGCATTATGGTTCTTTTTTTTGTGAGCTTTGTCATTTCATCTTTGGGCTTTGCAATCAGAAAAATGCGCACAGCAGCAGCAGCACACACCTAATGCCATCATCATCAGCAGCAGCAGAGCCCTCGCTCCCCCTCCATCAGCACCCCGACCGTTGTCACTAAATAACCCTCGCGTGTATACACAATTCGTACTTCGCATCATCCAACCAACCATATTCCTCCTGGCCGTCGATTTTTGCTCAACATTTTTTCGCGTTGCCATGCAGACAGAGGCAGTAGGCAGTAGGCAGGCAACAAACCTACACAATTACGGACAGACGACATAGTAACTCGCATACACACACACAAACACTCACACATACTTGCATACGTGCATACATGTATAGAGTCCAACTCACTCACACTCAGTCAGTCTCTTAGTGCACTCGTCTTTACAACTCAACAGCATCGCAGCACGACAGACGACGGCTGCACTGCGACCCCCAATGTGCTCTCCTGCCTGATGCGCGCGCCCCCTCCGCCGTCAGTCAGTAGTCTTTTCATTCTTCTATATTGCGCAGTTTTTTTTTCCTTTTTTGCTTCTTTTTTCAGTTGGCAACAACTACAACATAAGCTCAGACACATAGCGCATAGGAATAATTTACGCCATGCTATGGCAAAAAGCTAAAAATGAGTAAAGGCTGCAGCAGCAGCAACAACAACAGCCAAATTGCATGCATACTCATCGCTCATAGGCAACGAGTTGACATACAGTGGTGGTTAATTAAATCTATATGCATGATTTTAATAAAATCCTATGTGTACACAAGCACATGTGTTTGCAATTAATCACTTAAAAAATGAACAAAAAATGTCATATTATATTAGTATGTCTGTTGTAGTGGGGGTAAAGCATTGTTTATGCATGTGCTCTAATTTTTATGACCTCTACTGTGTGTAACACTGCTGTGCAGTTACACGCGCCAATGTAACTTATCTCTCTCTCTCTCTCTTTTTGCCTCTGTCGCGAATTGCATTCATGCGTACGGAAGTGTGTGTGTGTGTGAGGCTCGTATGGGACGAACAACGAACGCACGACTTGTTTGCATTTACTCTACGCAAATGAGCGGCATCGCTGTTGTCGCTTTTTCTGTTTTCAAGGGTGGGGTGCGCCGTGCTGCGCTGCGATGCGATGCTGTTAGGTGTGAGTGGCTCGGCAGCACCCGCGGAAGATTCTCCTTCCACTTCCCCTCCTCAGTATCCAACTCACTCTCACTTGATGTTGATGCTGCTGAGCTGCAGTTTTTTCATTTTGCTATACCTTGAATGACTAAGAGTTTTGCTATTGCTGCTGCTGCTATTATGGAGAATGGGAGGACTTCTGACGAGTTGGCAACAACATCGAAAAATATACAAAAGAAAAAGAAAAAAAATAAAATCACAGCACATAAATTCGCATGCTTGCTGAGCTGAGCGCACGCTCTCTCTCTCTCTCTCTCTCTCTCTCTCTCCTCGTTTCTCTCTCTCTTTCACTCTCGCTGCCACCGTTTGCTATTGTCTGCCTGCCCCCACACTCGTGTGCTCTCGGCTAGTGCTGCTGCTGCTGCTGTCAACGAGTGGGGTTACTGACTTTGCAGCAGCCAAGCGCACAGGCAGACTGTGCTACCGTTGCTTTGTATTTATGTGTGTGTGTATGCATGTCAATGTAAGTGCGTGCGGGCAGCGCCGTTAGCAGCAGCAGCTGCAGTGATTGCAGTGCAAGGAACGACAGACGGCAGAACGACAGCGTCTGCATTAAGTTTGGGGCTTCCATTTTTGGGCTTTTGCTTCGTGTTTTCGCCTGCCTGCCTGCGTCTGTCTGTCTGTCTGTTGTGTGCTGAGTGCGTTTTACACTTTTGCTACTTTGCATCGCTTTCGTTTTGAATTTGGCGCCAAAACACAATGCAAAACTAACTACCGTTAAGGTTCAAAGAACTCTCTGGTCTAATTACGACGCATGCGGTTCATATCATAACAAATATTTGCATGTGTGTGTGAGTGCTTATGCATGTATGCATTCACAAATACTATTAAATGTGTAATAGT
This sequence comes from Drosophila picticornis, assembly GCA_035043845.1. Classification (NCBI taxonomy): domain Eukaryota; kingdom Metazoa; phylum Arthropoda; class Insecta; order Diptera; family Drosophilidae; genus Drosophila; species Drosophila picticornis. The sequence goes on along the minus strand of JAWNMR010000362.1, from coordinate 10,555,529 downwards.
ATGTGTATGTGTATGCATTTTATTCTCTAGTTCTTGCTCAGAATTTATCATGACTGCATTGAGATCAATCGAACATTTGTAACGGTCATGAGTGAATTTAAGCATCATAAAACTGAATATGCCAATAAATAACAACAGCAAAAACAGAGATGGGAAGCATGCCAACTGCAGTTGCGAACCACATAATAATTGCCAAAAGCGATAACAGGCGGCAACACCAACTTTAGTTGAGAGTGCTTGCATTTAAGTACCCTGTTTGATTGTTATATTTTTCTATTTGGATTTTTAGCAACTTACAAGTTCTATTTGGATTTTTAGCAACTTACAAGTTGTGTGTAAATTTTTTGTATTTATTTATTTGTAATAAAATATCATAATTATTTAAAATCAATGTTTTCTAAAATTATAATATTCAAAGTTAATGTTGGTAAATTGATGTAAATTCTTTTGCTCTGGCTACTAACAATTCAATACACAACAATTTTTGCTTTGGAAAGGGATTCTAACAGCTGTGAACACTTTTGTGGACGCTACTGTGTATTACAGTGGCCGCAGTAGCTGTGTGCACGATAGGCAGCATAGTGTACAGACTGATTGACAGTCGAGCGGGTGTGGTGGAAGGGAATGGGAAGGGATGTACAAGAGGAGCGGAGGGAGGGAGGGGGTGGCTGCAGTGTGTCCGTGGGAGTCACACGGGCGTAACGTAGATTTACTTAAACACGCATCGGTAGCTCAGTGCAAAGCAGAGTCATCGTATTACCCCTGCACTTCTGCCCCTTAAATACATATTGCACTTATTGTACGCAGCTGAGGACACACATGCATAGAGAATATGAAGAAATTGTGGCTGCTGTTTGCATTAAAGCTTTGCAAATACCAAATATATATGCACATCTGACCAACGAATCAGCAGAGAGAGAGACTTGGTCACGGCTTGTCCTGTTATAACAATGACAATAATAATAAAAACAACAAGAGAGCGAGAGATATGGATATGGAGAAAGAGAGATAAGAAAAGTCTGCTACACTGACGCACACTCACAAATACATATACATATTGCAAGGCGATTGAGCCTAGCAACCGTAGCAATTGCAGTAATGAAAAGAAAAGTTGTAAAAAGGCAAAGAGGAAAATAAAACGTTAAAAAGAAAAAAAAAAGAAAATAAAAATAAAGCAATCATTGCACTTGTTCCTCACACAGCCGCAACAGCAACAACAACAACGGCAACAGCTTTATTCCTGTTGCTAGGTTCTCTTTTTTTTTGCATTCTGTTTTTCACAAGTTCCGTGCCATATTGTTTTTGCTGTTGTTGTCGCTGTTACCGTGTGGCCCACAATGGGCGTGGCAGTCATTTCCCGCAATTACGCCCACACACAAAACGGCGACATAGGCGTCGAAAAGAAGGGGGAGAGAGAAAGAGAGAGAGAGGGATGGGGGGTGTATGAGATGATATTTTGTGTGAAATGAATGATGGCCGAATTGCAGTGGCTTGAAGAAATATGGCAACGCTGCAGCTTACACACACAACACACAAGCACATTCTCACACACACAAACACGCGCGGAAAGAGATATACGCGAGCAGCCTGTGAGTATGCTACAGTTTTTGTGCAACCGCATTCATTGCCTAAGCCAACACTGATTGAATTTTCAGGGAATGGGTGGGGTGGGCGGGTCAGGGCTTGTACTTATACGTGTGCATTGAAGGAAGACGAAGCTACCAGTTTTTAAAGGAATGCTTTTTTTGAAAGATTCGTAGTCTTTGGGAAAGTTGTGGAATTTCCAAGAGATGTCTTATAATATTTTAAATGCATAATATAAAAATAACAACTTGTTTACAACAAGTAAAAAAAAAATATTTTAACAAAATTAAACAATATGTATATTAAAAAATAGGCTACACTTAAAAAAAAAAGTTTACTTAAAAGATATTAATGCTTTTCACATATTTTGTAACGAGAACTTTTTTACTTGTTCATTTTAATTGGGCGTCTAGTTAGCAGCTTAATCAATACTTAACGACAAATTGCCAATCAGTTAGTTAGTTGTTAGCGGCAAATAATAATTTTCTTATCATGACCATCGTGTGATTAGCGGCTTGTTTCCTCGACGTGTTACGCAGCACGTTTATCTTGAACCCGATTGAGACGGGATTGTCAGCCAATTAACACAAAATGAGAATCGTCGAATTGCGTCCCTTTTGATAACCGTGCGCCATAATAGACTCCCACGTTGACGTGCAGTCGCATAATATAAATAGGAGACGGCTGCCATACCCTACCACCCGAGTGGGGAGCAGTGAGTAGGTGGCTGTGGTAGGAGGGTGGCTGGAGATGGTCAGGTTGGAATGGGCTGTTAAGGGTCTGACGCGCAAGTTTGTCAAAGTCAATGAGGCGGCAGCTGCGATGCACAGTGGAACTTGTGGCAGAAATACTCGATATAAAATAAGAGAAGGTTGACTATGACTACAATTATAGTATAAACATAAACATATCTTTGCTTGTGTGGAATTTTCTAAATATTTATATACAATTTCTGGCTGTGCACGATGCGTGAGGCATTCGATCATTTCTAATCCAAATTTATAATTTCTGAAATTGGTTCAAGTTCAGAGCAACGGACATGGCTAGATCGACTCGGCTGTTGAACCTGATCAAGAATTAGTTATATATATATTCATCAGTTTGTCTAAATTGTATTTGTACAAATCGGCAAACAAGATCACAGCTTCAGATTAAAATTTAAACTCAGTTTTAAGTATTGTTTTTGTTATAAATAATACGCAACTTACCCACTGTGCGGAGCTTTTTGTCTTCGACGTCTGCGTGTTGCCTTTTGGCAACTGGGCCTCTGTTAGCTGTTTTGCCTCTTGCTCTTGCTCTTGCTTTTTGGGGTTGCCAGATGATTTGGACTTTGTATGCAACTGTACTGCGCTTATACTGCACATGCATGCATAGGTGTGTGTGTGTGTGTGTGTGTGTGTGCGTGTGTGTACATATGACGTATGAGAGTGTTTGGATGAGTTGATGGGCGGCTTTGGCATACAATTTTTTCAAGTATCATTTGTACGAGCATTTTATTTGTACGCTTTTGCTAAAAACGCCTCCCACGACTCCGCCAGGAGCCCAAACCAACCAGACGCCTGGACGGCTGTGTAAATTAAAATGTTTCCGTTGTCGACGGCGACGTCGCACACAGCCGTAACAAGTTATATGCAAACGTATATGTGTATTTATACTAAATTTATAGATAGATATATGTGTGTATGCATCAATGTATGTAGTTTGGTCCGAGATTGAATTTTATTGCGTCGACAGACGACGGGGCAAAGGCAGACAGGCGCCGGCCGGAGGCGTGGCCAAAGTTATAGCGCCAGGTTGTCAGAGTTGTCAGAATTGCCAGGATGCGAATTGTGCTAATTATGCGAAATGGCATTTTGGCCATTGCACGACGATTTTAAATGGCTTTCTCTTGTCAAATTAATTAATGCAAATTTTCTCTCGTGTTCTCCATTTGCAGGCGACGATGCCAATAATGATGATGTTGCTGATGTTGCGGGCGACATCGTTGCACAACAACAACAACAACTACAATAACAATAACAGCATAAACAACAAGCGCAATAAAACGACCAACACTAGCCAATATTAACAACTGCAACTGCAACAGCGAGAAGAACAGCAACAGCAACAGCAACAAGAACACAGCAACGAAAACAACAAGCCACACACATGTTGCTGCTACAATTGGAACGATCACAACGAGGAGAGCAACAGCAACTAAGATGCTCAGCGCTGCCAATGCAACAACAACAGCAGCAACAGCAACACACACTGGAGCAACAGTTGCAGCAATTGCCGCTGGCGAAACTTATGTCATAACAAATAAACATCTCCATCAACAGCAGCAGCAACAGCAGCAGCAGCAGCAGCAGCAACAGCAACATTTTGTTGTTGCCGCCAACACAATGGTTATACCTGCAACAGCAGTCGCCGGTATACCAACAGCAACAACCACAGCAGCAGCAGCAGCAGCAGTTGAGACAACACAGCCACAACAGCAAAATCAACAGCAGCAACAGCAGCAACAACAGCAGCAGCAGCAGCAGCAACATGTGTTGTTTCAGCCCCAATTACAGTTACAAACAGCAGCAACACCTCAGCAGCCATCGCAGCCACCGCGCCAGCATCCCAAGAAGCGTAAATTTGATCCAGCTGAGCTGGATAAAGTCGAGCAACAGCAGCCACAACTGCCACAGCAGCAGCAGCAGCAGCAACAACAACAGCAACAACAACAGCAGCAGCAGCACACGTTGTACAAGCAACAGAAACCCGCCGAAACTAATGGCAACAACAGCGATCCGATTGCCAATCGCAATATTGCTGCTGTGCAGCAAAATGCGTTGTCTTTGCGCACAATGATTGTCAGTCCGGCAACAGCAATCAATTGTGCAGTGGCTGGTGCTGGTGCAGGCACCGGCAACAGTAACAGCAGCAACAGCAACAGCGGCAGCAGCAGCAACAACAACAATAATGAGAACATCAGGCAGCAGCAGCAACAGCAACAGCAACGTATTATAATCGCATCGCCGCTGCAACATGCGACCAGTACTTACAAGCAACACGTTGCTGTCGGCAGCAGCAGCGGCAACAATAGCAACAACAACAGCAACAACAACAACAGTCATGCAGCAATCAATCATTTGCGCACACACACGCCCCTCTACTATCAGCAACAGCAGCAACTACGTTTTAGCTTTAACTCACACAATCAGCAACATGTACAGGAACAACAGCAACAGCAACAGCAGCAGCAGCACACGCAGCAGCAAAATACGCAGCCGCAGCAGCAGCAGCAACACGCTGCTGAGCCTGTTGCTCTAATCGATCTCAGCGAATGGACTAATACGCGTGTCCTGGCCAAAGTTGGCAAGTGCTATGCCCCCGGCAAGATACAGCAGGTGCAGGAGGCGTTAACAAGCACGACATCGACATCGACATCGACCACGCCCACGGCCAGTACGCCCCACTCAATACTCGTGAAATTCGATGCCGCCGAATTCGGTCAGCAATTGTATCAGGATGTGCTGCAACAGGGACGCTACAATGTGATACTCGATGCCAGTCCACCCATGGCGGATGTAAGTACATCTATTACTGACATATATTGAACATAAATAACATTGACGCTGCTTGAACAGATCACGCTGGAGGCGCGCGTCTGTGTTCGCCAAAATCTCGAAGGACGCACCGTCGACTGTGTCTATGTGGAGGGCATACTCTTGGACATCAATCAGGGAACCAAGCAATACACCGTGCAATTAGCCAATGATGAGTTGGTAGGTTTCCCAGTCCCCATATTTGCCAAAGCTAAACTAAATTTGCTGAAATTGGTTTGTTCATTCATTCATTGCAGCCCAACACAAAAGTGGTGCGTCGCGCAGACTTGCGTCTGCTGCTGCCGCCATGGTGGGATGAGCTGAACGAGCTGGTGCCGTCAGCAGCGACATCAACGCCAGCTGGCGGCAGCAATGGCAAACGCAAGTCGGAGCAGGCATCCGGCGGTGCGGCAAGTGCGGGCAGTGGATTATATCATCCCAAAGCGTTTGTGGCCACACGCTACGATGGCAAGCTGCCGACGAGCACGCCACAGCAGCTCCCAAAACAAGAGTATTATCGGGCGGCTGCCACGTCGCCGTTTCAGGGCGGTGTGGTGCCGCCGCCGCCGCCGGCTTTGGCGCATGTGGAGCACCAGCAGCCGCACCACCAGCATGCCGCCAACGGTCTGCCGGATATTGTGATCTCGCCGGGCAGCAATGGACAGCAGCAGCAGCTGCAGCACCATCAACAACATAAAATGCATGTGCCATCGCCAGCGCAGCAACAGCAACAACAGCAGCAGCAGCAACAGCAACAGCAGCAGCAGCAGCGGAGCTACGACGACTACGACTCCGATGATGAACTGAAGCGCGTCGGCATCGATTACTCACCGGCCGCTGGCGATGTGGATGCCGAGAAGATGAGCGCCTGCAGCAAGCGGAGCAGCATGCAGAGTCGCGGCAGCACATCCAGCTTACTCGATCAGAGGCTGACACCACGATCTCATCCAGCAACTCCAAGGTATGCACATGAAACAAAAAACACCTGCACAATTGCCTTGCCACTTCATCAATCTCATCAATCTCATTACGAACGAAAAAGCTATTAAAAAGAATAGAAGCAAAATATACCCTATATTTTTGGAGATGATTCCTAACAAGGATGCAAGTCTTTCTAAACAACAAACCCTAATTTAACTGTGTATCTAAGTCGGAAACAAATCGAATTTTAGAGTACAGAAAGGCCAAAAGTATTTCAGTTTCAGTTCAGCTCAAATTCCCAGCGATTCATTGCTGAAGAAATGCATTATAATGTCTGTGTACCAATACGAATCATTGACCTTACTTAGATGGGAAAATGCTCTCCCAATTTTTCAATGGTAGTCGCATTCAGCATTCGGCATTCAGCTTTGTCCAATTTCTGAGCTTGCCTCGCTTTGATTTTTTATTGTTGCGGGCAACTACGAAAGCTTTCAGCGCAGCCGGCGTCGGCTGAGTTTGTTGTGAGTTGTTCGTCGTTGTTCTTTTTGTTTTTTTTTTTTTTGATTTAGCTGAAGTATTTTGAGCCTGACTTAAACTCAATCCATTAATTATAATTATGTATGCTAGAGTGTGTGTGTGTGTGTGCTTGTAATATGTGTGTTTGTGCGTCGTGTATTAAGAAAAAGTATTTTTCGTTGACAGATCTCAGGCAACGACGCCGCATCGCTTCAAGAAGGGCGACATTGTGGAATCGGAATCCGGAGTGCGCAAGAAGTACAATGGCAAGCAATGGCGACGTCTCTGCATGATGTGCATGAAAGAATCTCAGCGGCGCGGCTTTTGTTCCAGACATTTGAATCAGAAGGGCAACAATGCGCAGCCCTCATCAACGGGGCCGGGACGTTTTCTCAGGTGCCTATAAAAACGAGAAACGAAAAACGAAAAACGAAAGAAATAACAGCAACAACAACAAATTATCTCTGCTCTCTTTCTAACGCTCTCTTTTTTTATTTAATCTCTCTTTATCTCCATCTCTATCGCTCACTTTTAGTGATAGCCGCTCGAGCAGCAAGACACAGAACGATGAGGACACCTCGCGCGATTCGGAAACATCGCCCAACTATCGGGTCACCGGTCGCTATGATCAGGAAGAGAACGATGTGGCAGCCATGTTAGGTACGTGCAACTCACACCTCTTGACTTTTTATGACACCGCCGCTGGTGGTGCAGCCGCTGCTGCTGCTGCTGCTACTTTTGTTGCTGTCAATGATCCTCATTCGTATCGTGAAAGCAACCAAAATTTTGTTTGAAATTTATTCATAGTTTGGCTCGCATTCATTTTCAAGGCTGGCATTCCCAGCAAACCCGTAGACAAACCCAAACTCAAAAACCCAAAACCCAAAACCCTCGCACTGAATTTGGCTGCGTTTCTCAATGCCCAAATGAGCGCCAGCTTTAGCCTGTTAATCTATCTTTGTTCACGCAATTACCCATACAGCTACAGGAACCGTCAATAGCGCTGCCTCTCGACTGGATTTGGGCTCTTTCTCTGACCTGACCCGGCCAGTTCAGGCCTGTTTTTAGCGGCGCTTCAAGAAATATGCGTTTAGCTTACGGCATATGCGACTCTTAAATGCGCTACTCTCAAACTGACTTTATATTTGACTACTGAGATGTCTGCCATTATAATTTAAATACCTATTAAACTCTTGATTAATCAGTTGAAAATGTTTACAATATCAACTAAATACGGCTCTTCATAATTTCTGAATCATCATTGATTGAAACTAGCCAACAATTTAAATCTACAACTTAGAAAACTTAATGCATTTCCAATCACAGTTGAATATTAAAATCTCCAATGATAAAAAGAAAATAATCTGGCGATTTCAAGACAAATTTTGAATACTTTTATTTTTGTTGATCTTTCGAAATAACTGGCATAATCAATGCAAGATACTTTTATGATCCAAATATATCAGAGAATTTATAATAACATGCAAAACCTTCAAACCTTCAAAATGCCATAAGTAGTGGATTCGAGCGATCGATGCAGCTCAGACTTTCACAATGGCTCTGAATGCATTTCGAATTCTTTATAAAAATGCCTATCATAAAGTTTTATTGTGGCAGCGCCGCTGCTGAGCATCGTCTCTGTCTATCTCTTTCACACACGCGCACACAGACACACTCTGGACAAAGGTCGTCGGTTTTGTTAAGGTGTTCTCGGGGCCATTTGCCGATGAGGGGTGCTATTGTTTGACGTGTGCGTGCAGCAGCAACAGTAATAACAACAACGTTAGCCAGCCACTTGAAAGTGTGACCGCAGCGTGATTTACACGCAAACCTAAACGTAAACGCAGACGCTGCGACGTCGACGTCGACGTCAGCATCGACGCATACGCATTCCAATGCACCTGCATACAGCGATCGATGCAGCCGTTGCGTCGACGACGACGACGACGACGACGCCGCCACTTAAAACGAACAATGCATCGCAGCCGAAACAAAAGCGCGCTGCGTGCGAAGCGCAACAGATTCTTCTTTTCTTGTTATTTGCCCTGCCTTTGATTCGTTTTTACCTAAACAGAAATGCACTTGAGAGAGCGCGCACACACACACACACACGCATACACATGCACACATTCACACAGAGCGAAAGACAGACAGACCGACGCAGACACACAGACACAGCTCAGAGCACCCACACAGTCACACAGCTGGGAACACAACAGGTAAACAACATGGATGGTGTGAGCGAGCGAGGGAGCGAACGAGCGCAAAAGAGAGCCCGCCAGCCAAAAGAGAGTGTGCTCTCGACGATTGTGAGAGAGAGGCGCTCAGTTTATGCTGTCGCTGGCCGCGCTCAGTTGAAGTGCTGGCCGTTCTTTTGACGTCGTCGTCGCATTTTATGTTGAAAACTGTCAAAGGCAAGGCAAGAAGACAGAAAACAGAACGCGGCGCAAAAGCAAAAAATAAATAAAATAAAAAAAAAAAACATATGTATAAAAAAAAGTGAATACCAATGCGAATGCAGCAGACAAAACGAATGTGACAACGACGACAAAAAGTTTTCTCAAGCAAAATTAAATACGAAAATATGTGCCGAAAGTAATGCCAATCAAAGTGCTTCTTCTTCACTAAGAAGAAGGCAGCTCGCCCGCAGTAGCTAGCAGCGCAGAAGGAGCAGCAGCAGCAACAACAACAGCAGTCGAAACAGCGAAATGAATGCGTTCCAGGACTTTGAGCTGGGCGCTAAATTATATTTACAGTGCTTATGTAATGTTAATCACATTTTAAAACAAAACTCAGTCAACATAAATGTGCATTCTGTTTATGCTATGCAATTTACCCCCTGTCTATCTCACTCACTCACTCTCTCTCACACTCTCTTTCTCCCTCTGTCTCTCTGTCTCTCCAACTCTCTTTCTAACTGCAGTGTCATTGAGCAGCTCGCGGTCTGCAACGCCTTTGTTTACATCACCCGTGAATAATGCCGGCGCCTCGCCGCTAAATGCCATCACCAACTCGCCGATCAATGTGTCCAATAATAGGCAGAACTTTTTTACGCCCATTGCGAACCAGTCGCAGCAGCAGCAACAACAACAAAATGTGCCTGCTGCTGTTGCAGCTGCAGTGCCGCTGGACAGCAAGTGGAAGACAACACCCAGTCCAGTGTTGTACAACACAAGCAGCAGCAGCAGCAACAACAACAACAACAATAATGGCTGGGAGAGCAGTCAAGCTGTGCAGCAGCAGCAGCAGCAGCAACAACAGCAGCAACAACAGCAGCAACAACAGCAGCAGCAACAACAACAGCAGCAGCAGCAGCAACAACAACATCAGCCACCACCACCGCCACAAACGGCGGCCGTTTCGCTGGTGATGCATGCACCGCCGCCACAACAGCAACAACAACCACCTGCCGCTCATCTCAATGCGTTGCCAGCGCCACCAGTGCCGCCCAGCAGCAGCCTGGGACACGCGACCAGCGTCATACGCATCTCAAGCAGCCAACAGCAACAACAACAACAACAGCAGCATCATCAACAACAACAGCTGCAACAGCCAGCGGCGGCAACTCAACAACAACAACAACATGTTGTGGCATCCACGGCCAGTCATCAGACTTTTCATCCGGTTATTGTGAATGCTGCTGCTCAGCAGCAGTCGCAGATTCATGCGCAGAATTCATTGCCTGTTTCCGTTGGCCAACAGCAACAACAGCAACAGCAGCAGCAACAACAACATCAGCAGCAGCCACTTCCGCCCACATCGGTTTCGTTTCATCCGCATCCGCCAACCACGCCCACTTCCGTAACAGTGGCGTTGCCAACGGCCCAGGACAAGGCATTGCCAAAAAACGGTAAGTTCACAGCAGGACAACAGGACTCTCTCTATGACTCTATGTGGGGCGTGAAATGCATGTGAATCGGAAATATTAATTCAGATTCTCGGATGCGAAAGCTATGAAACAGAAATGCGAATTGGCTTTAAAATTGATTCGTGTTTAGGCACTCAACCAACCAAGAAGTTTACATATCGGTGCAATTCAAGCCAAGTCAAGAACCAACTTTGGACGTAAATAAACCAAAAGAATTCTCCTTTTACTCATAAATATTTACATTGTTACAAGTTAGCAGAAATTGTAATGTTTATATTCAATAACAGTGTTATTGGCAGTCAACTCGAGAATCGGGTTTTTGTTTGTCCAAATAAGACAACATTTGAATTCTATTGAAACTTGTCATCAGGTCTAAATATACTTAGACTTCTTTCGGTATATATTTCCGATTGTATATATCCTAAAATAGATATTTAAAACTTGGAACTTGAAGTACATTTTACACATTTCCATCAAAAATAGGGTTCTCTTCTGTTAAGCCTAGATTGGAATGGGATCTCTTTTTCGAGTTGAGATTCCTTTGCTTGGATACATCTTTATTTGGCCATTTTAATCATTTGCTCGATCTACGCTTAACTTTTTTTTTTTTTAGGCTACAATGCGGCTAGCTACACGTGGCAAAAGCTACTGCCGCAAATGCCAACCATGACCAAAGCACCAATAGCGACCGCGGTGACAACGGTGACGACCACAAGCAGCAATTATAGCGTGGCCATGCTGCACCATCAGCAAGCGGCTCCCTTGCCGCCGACAAGCACAGCTGCAACACAGCATCAGCAACAACAGCAGCAGCAGCAGACGTCGTCGATCAATCACAACAACAATCATTTGATTGTGCCTGCTCCGCTTTCATCGCCAGGCAAGCCACTCAACTGTTCCATGAACGATGCAAAGGCAGCAGCAGCAGCCGCTGCGGCAGCAGCAGCAGCAGCAGCAGCAACAGCAGCAACTGCTGCAGCATCAGCATCCGCAGCTGGCTCCATCAGTGGAGCAGATGAGGCAGATGAGCCCGATGATCAGCTGGACGATGATGTGTTTGAGCCGATGACGCCCTGTGCGCCAGCCATGTCCAATGGTGGCCCAAAGAAGGCAGCAACAGCCGCAATGCGTCTGGCCACATACAGCCACGGCAACAGTAGCAGCAACAGCAACAGCAACAGCAATATACGCAAACTGGAAGAGTGCCATGATGCTAGCGATGGTGCTGCTGGTGCACCAGCCACCTCGGCAGCCAAGCGCCGCAGTCAGTCACTAAGTGCACTGCAGCAGCAGCAACAGCAGCAACAGCCACAACAGCAGCAGCAACAGCGACAGCATCAGCAGCAGACGGCGGCAGCGGCTGGCAAGAAGATTCGTCGGCCGATGAACGCTTTCATGATCTTCTCGAAGAAGCATCGTAAAGTGGTGCACAAGAAGCATCCCAATCAGGATAATCGCACGGTCAGCAAGATTCTGGGAGAATGGTGGTATGCTCTGAAGCCGGAGCAGAAGGCACAGTATCATGAGCTGGCCAAATCGATGAAGGATGCGCATTTTCAGCTGTATCCGGAGTGGAAATGGTGCTCCAAGGATCGACGCAAGTCGTCCACATCGGGCAAGGGCGGCCCGATGGCAGCCTCGACGAATGCCACCGGCGATGGCAAGCAGCGTCTTGTGTCCGTCGATGGTTCCGATTCGCTGGAGGATGACATGTGCCCCAGCACGCCCGGTGGCAGCGGCAGCAGCGGTGCCCAAGCGGTCGAGCTGCAAGGCGACATCATCCCACTGACCATTGACACCTACAACATGGCGTGCGATGAAACGCCCACAACCATCGCTGGCCAAGCACCGGTGCTGGTGGGTGGTCAGGGCAGTTGCAAGGGCAAGCTGCTGAAGAACGAGCTGCCCTCGGATGAGGATGAGCAAATGCTTGTCGTCGAAGATGAGCCGACGCCGACGCCCAAAAAACTCGATCTGCAATGCCGCGAACGCGTCAACGACCTGGACATGGATGAAACACCCTACGACTATCGCAAGCAACAGCAGCAGCATCCCTCAACAGAACCGGAACAGGTAATTACAAATCATGCATTTCCCGGGAGATACGTCCAGTGTATTAATGGTTAATTCCCCCGCAGCGTACGCAGGAGGATCATGCGAGTCTGTGCAATGGCCAGGCGATGTCAGCGCCAGCGTCGAGTGGCGTGGGAGAGCGTGAGATTACGCTGAAGCCAAAGGCGATCAAGGCACACCCGGGGCTGGAGAGCGCCATGCTGCCGTATCCACAGATGCCCATGTATACGCACTACACTAGTCCCAAGAATCCAATCGGTGTAACACCATTCCAACCCACAGGCGAGCAAAGCACCCATTCAAATACCATCCTATCCATGCAACAGTTGCTCATAGTCGTTGTTTTGTTTTGTTAATCTTTGCACGCACAGGCGGCGCCTTCAAATCGATGCCCATCAGTCCCAAGGGCAGCAGCTCCTCCTCCGGTTGCAAATCGGATGAGCAACAGCAGCAGCAGCAGCAGCAGCAGCAACAACTGCAGCAGCCACACATCAAGCAGGAGGACATTAAACAGGAGCCACCATCGCCATATAAATTGAATGGCGGCGGCGGCGGTGCTGCTGGGGGGGTGGTCTCCACGGGTGGTGTAATAAGCGCACCACCGCCCAGCAGCGCAATTGGGGCCATCTTCAATTTCAATGTGCCAATTGCGACGGCTCTCAGCCAGAAGCAGTTTCACTATCCACCCATGCACCACACCCTCTGCAGTCCGCCCACAGATGTCAGAGGTGAGTTTCTAGCCGAGACAACAACCTCGCGATAAATATGTAGAAATGCAAATATTTTTCTTTTATTTACAAGTTATAAATTACTTTATTTTGTGATTTATTGAAGCCCTTTTGTTGTTGTTTTGTTTTGTTTTGAGTTTCTCTCTTCTAATTTGTATCTGAAAATTGGCATTGCTATTTGTACAATGATTTATTTGGTTTGATTTGCACAATTTTACTTAATATTCGTTGTGTGTATTTGTGTGTATACCAAAAAGACAAAATTAAACCAAAGCGCCCCTTTCGCCCAACCCTCCACCCCATTTGCATCTGACGTAACTCTGACGCTCATCTGAGAAGTATTCTTTTGTTTTTAACGAAAGCTTTATGCATATAACATCTTTCTCTCTATTTCTCCAAAACGCGCTCGCATAATCCAAACAATCTCGCCATTCCTATAAACCCCATAAACCCCATAAACCCCCCACAAACACACACACACTCTAAACATATACATGCAATCGCTCGCTTTTACCTCGGCCATCCATCCATCAATGTGTCCATCCATCCATCAATCGATTCGCCTCTCGGTCGCATCACCACTTTCACCGCAAAGCCAAAGACCAACTCGAATCCCACCAGAAACAAAACAAAATCAATCCCAGCTCTGATCATCAAGCGGCGGAAGATGAAAATGATGACGTCGATAATTGCAATGAGGATGACGGAGATGATGATGATGGCGTCGATGAAGACGTCTATGAAGATGAAGATGATGATCATGACGACGACGATGACAACGATGATGATGATGATGATGACGATGACGATGAGCAGTTTATGGCTGAGCTGGCCAGTGTGACCACAGATCTCGATGACATTGCCAAGCAGGCGACATCAATGCCCACAAATAATATTGTTGTTGCCACCACGGCAACAGTCTCCGCAGTCTCCGGAGTCTCCTCCACCAACATTGCTCCGCTGAAGCGCAAACAGTTTACCATTGTGCGCTCGCTGACACCACAGCAGCCGGCGTGCTCGCCACACCATCAGCTGAAGCATTTGCATCAGCGGCGCGTCGAAACGCCGCCGACTGTCATAACGCGCGTGCCAACGCCAACGCCAACGATCATAGCGACGACAGCGTCGCTGCCGCGTAATCATTTTACCATTATACGCACACAACAAAGAACACCACAACAACAACCACATCAACAACAACCACAACATCAACAACAACAACAACAACAACATAACACACCGCCGCCATTGTTTTTCAAAAGCTCAAAAGCTCCTCAGACATCAGCAACATTAACATCATCAAGTTTAGCAGCAACAAACCCAAACACACCACCAACAACAAGAACAACAACAACATCATCATCATCATCATCATCAGCAATCAGTCACAGTAACGAGCAACTTATTCAATTTTCCAATAATTTCAATAATGCTGCTGCTGCTGTAATAACAACATCAACATCAACAACAACAACAACAAATCATACAAACACCAACCCAACAACAACAACAACAACAACGTCCATAATACGCAAATTGTTGACACTGCAAGATGCCAGCAAAGCCACGGGACGCGCGGCCATTTTGTATGACGCTTTAGTGCTGGACACGCTGCATGGCAACGACGACGAAGACGACAACGACAACAACAGTAACAGCAACAGCAACGACAACAGCAACGCCGATGAGCCACAGCAGCGACAACAATTGAGCGAAATAACAGCAACTGGAGTGCAGCAGCAACAACAGCAACAACAACAACAGCAGCAGCAACAGCCAGCAACAATGTTGCTCATCACCGATGTAAACAGTTATAATCAGCAACATGTTGCATCATCAACATCGGGTGCAACATTGCGTCCGTTGTCCTTCATCAGCATCAATGCTTGCAACAAGATCACGCTGCCAAGCAACACACGCATCCTGAGCACAACGTCCACAGCGACCACGCCCACACTGACCGTACTAACCAAGGCGGCGCTGCCGTCAGCAACAAATCATAGTAATAATAAGCCCAATGAACTAACCATAACAGCCACTGTTGACAGCGGCAACAATAACAACAACAACAACAATAATAATAATACCAACAACAACAACAACAACAACAACAATGGCAGCAACAATAAAAACAAGAGCATTTTAAACGATGCGACAACAATATTTATGATCAACTCAAATTCATCCGCAGCCCATCAGGCCTGTGTGCCCAACTCACCAGCGTCCGTCACTTTGGGGCATGCGGCCAGCATTGCCACGCCCCCTGCCTCGGCGCCAGCCCAAATTCTGGGCACAGCGGGTCCAGCGCCACAACAGAAAATGTACTTTGCCATGGGACATCCGGTGAGTGCAAGAAGCCATCCCAATTGCTCAATAATCTCTATTAAATATTTATTGCTTATTATTATTATAAATAAATAAAAATAAAAGAAAGATCAATGATATAATCCAGATCTTGACTGCTGACAACACAGTTCCTATTTAACAAGTGTTCAAATTACAGCATTTAGTTGTGCTAAATGGAATATGATAAAACCAACTTTGAGCAGGCAAATCATATTTGTTAATTTTAAATATCAACTTTTTCTAATGGGAAACAGATTCCAAACGAATTTGAAAGCAATGCAATCGTATTCCTCATACTATGTTTATGCATATTGAATAGTTTTAGAGTGCCAATTGTGCTACTTATAATTGAGCCATTGGCATTTTTGGTTATTGCAGTATCCACTGCTGGCACCGCCGCATCAGCAGAACGCGCCCAGTTTGGAGCACCTGCAGCTGGAGGCATTTGGACCCGCCTATCTGTTCAAGAAGCACAGCAATGGCCTCGTGGGAGTGCAGGGAGCGCCGCCGCCACCACTGCCACCAGTTGGTGCACAGACGCAAATGCGTCTGCACTCCTATGCGCCCAGCAGTCTCGGCCAGGAGCAGCAGCCGGCTAGTTCGCCCTCATACAAGTCGATGCCATCGACCCCCAAATCGGCCACATATCATCTGAGTGCAGCGCCTGATTCGTCTGACAAGCGCAGCTGCGAAGCTGCTGAAGATGCCGACGAGGATGTCGATGTGGACACGGATGGTCAGCAGTTTGTGTTGGCGCCAACGCCAGCGCAGCTGGGACGTGCACCGCTGCAGCGGCGCAAGAATTTATGTGAGTAACGCAAATGCATTTGTAAATTGTACATAATTTATACCTATTTTTTGTATTGCCATTGCAGCTCAAAGTAAATCGGACAACTTGGTTAACAGCAGCACTGCTGGTGGTGGTGGTGGTGCTGTTGGTGGTATTGGCTATGGGTCGAGCAATGGTCAGCATATTGGACGCAAGCTGCACTCGCCCACACTGATGGAGGTGGCCGCCTCGTCCCCCGTCATTGGCCATGTGAACAGCAGCAGCCTCAGCTCGGCCCTGCCCACGCCCACCTCATCGACAACGACGCCCAACAGCGATGAGCTCCAGCCGCTGACACCAACGGCCTTAAGCAACAACAACAGCAGCTGCAACAACAACAGCAATTTGTGCGGCCAGGCGGCCAAATCGCCGATCAGATGTGTGCCTGCCTCGGCGCCCGCCGTGGTCAACCACAAGAAGAAGAGTGATGAAATTAACAAGTAAGAGCCCCTTTTAACCACTGTGTTAGCATGATAACTAATCCTCTTTCGCTCTGCTGGATTATAGCGTGCTCAAGCAAGTGGACTTTGAGAAGAAGTACAAGGCGCTGCCTCAGTTCAAGCCAGAGGATTGTCAGTCACCCAGCGCCATTGCTGTGCCATCGCCGCCTCGTGTGTATGGCACCAATTATCGCAAAAAGAATTCGGTGGCGCCACCAGTGCAGAAGCTGAGTATGTTCACACTTGCAACAAATGATGGCAATTGCAATGCAATTCTAATGTTTGGCTAATGATTACTGATTTTAGTGTGCGAGGATGACTCGATTGATGAGCCCGCTTCGGCGCCGCCAACAACGACACAGCGTTTCTTTGGCGCCGATTTTAACAATGATCTGAGAGGTAAACCAAATAGCCCAATTAGTTGTTGTCACAGCGCATCTGGAACTAATCTTCAATTTGCTGCAGAACTTGAGACGGCGGATCAAACGGGTCGCTCGCCGCGCACACCGAAAACGCCATTGCAGAGCGCACGCTCCGATGCCAGCGAGAAGGGACACCGCAAAGTTCTCGAAACGCGTCGCAATTTAGTCATGCAACTGTTCACCGAACACGGCGTCTTCCCATCCTCACAGGCCACCATTGCGTTCCAGGTGCGTATTACAGACTCACACAAAAATAACCAAATTTATATTCAAATTGAATTTAATGAATGATTCTTTGGCACAGACCAAATACAGCGATGTTTTTCCACGTAAGCAAGATCTGCAGCTGAAGATACGCGAGGTGCGACAGAAGGCCATGGGTCATCTGCCCTTCACACCCCACTCGGCCGGTCCCAACACGCCTTCCGACTCCAACCCCTCGTCGGCGACACTGAGCGCCAATCAAACTGCCCAAACTGCAGCCACGTCAGGTAATTGGCTGAAATGCTGAGATTTTGCTGTGTCCAGTGTACTTGGAATGATGAATAATCAACTGACTCTTCCAATCCAACACTGGTTCCGAGCACATTGAATAATTATTCAATTCACACTTTTTTCACAACAAATTTATCATTCATTCGAATAATATGATTTTTTAAATTGATCTATCAATTTTGTTTAACACAATCAATTTTCTATATCTTAAATTGAATAACAAATTAGCAGAAAGAGTAGTTTCTGACTTGATATGTACACATTGTTGTCTTAAAATTATTTCTTTATATCTCAGTTAAGTTATAAAATCATCGTATTTCCCATAATTAATTTTTGATCAAATCAACATTTTTAAAATTAATACAATAACAAATTTGAAATAATGAATAATATATGAAACTAATCAAATTGCTTAAAATTTTTTTCGTATTTATTTGAGGATAGCTATTCTCTACCCAATTTTGGTTTACATAAAAATAATTGCAATTTATTAAAATATTGTAAAAAAAATACAACAAAGAATAACGAAAAATTTGATTTTGTTTGTTTTACAATACTTACAGCAATCATTTAACAACACTGCAGAAAAACTTGAGAATATTTTCAATTAAAATTTGTTGTATACGTAAACTGAATAGATAAATTTTATAAATCACTTTTTTCCATTTCAATTCCCACTATGGAATCGTTTTTTTTTTATGTTTCCCAAATTTAATTTAATTTGATTTCTTTTTCTATTTCGAAAACATTGTACAGATGTTTTTTCGTATTACTATACAACAGGTATGCACCAGCAACATCAACAACAACACGCCGAGCAACAACAACAGCAGTGTCTGCAACAGGTGAATCATCTAAACAAAACAAATGAACACGATAACAAGTACAAGTGAGGCGAAGGACATCGGGACTCGGAAGAGGATGTCAGAAGAGAATGACAGGAGGAGGGGATCAGGAGGTGAACGAATTGGTTTAGCTGCGATTGACAAATTACTTAAAGCTAGTAAACGAGTTAAGGATAACAAAATAATTGCAGCGGCGCACACACAAACAATCCACACACACACATAAACACACACACACATAGATACCGAACCGTGTATGAGATGCATGTGAACAACAAAAAAAAAATAGATTATATTAAAAGCAAGAAGAAAATTATAGAAAATGCAAGAAAAAAGAAAAACAAACAAAAAAAAAAAATTACAAAAATTCTAATTACAATAGTCGTATATGTTACAAGCATAACAGAGACAGAGAAATAGTCGAGAAAGAGACAGAGGAAGAGAGTAGGAATGAATTTATTAAGCAGCTTAATAAATCCAGAAACAAAGGAGTTACCAGTTGGAAGATAGAACTTTTTGAAGCATATATGAAGAACATACATTATGAACCCATTGTGTAATGGCTTAGTTATTAATTTACAGGAAAACAAACAACAAACAGCAACAACAAACTACAACAACAATAAGCAAGCAAATCACAATGAATACTATTTAAAAAAAACAACAACAACAAAAAAAAAACGATTTAATAATAGCGCTTAAGCTTTAAACTTAACTTAAATTGCACATTAATTTTGAAGTGTATTTAGCACAAGCAAAACAAAAATTGTATAAAAAGAAAATTCAAATCGATAACGATTACGATAACGATAATGATAACGCAACTCGTAAGCTGTATGGAGAAATTGTAGTTGTATTTGTACTATACATATATACATATATAAATTTAGTCATCACGGTTTTCGCATTGAAACAAAACCGCACGTAAAAATGCTTTTAAATTGTCGGCTTTTTTTTTCTCTTTTTTGGAATATTCTTCGGAGAAAGAAAAGATTTTTAAAATTGTATGTACATTATTATTCTACTATTATTTTGGCCCCTTTTTTATACTGTTGTCTATTTAATTTGAATAAACAAATTTAATTTATATAATTGCATAGTTTAGTTTAGCCGTTGTTTTCTTCTTCTTTTAACTTGTATACAGCAATATTAAATAAATATTGAAGAACAACAACCACAACAACAAACAACTAAGTAAATCAACAATTACAAAATTGAAAAGAATTGCAATCGAAACAGAAAGAAAAAAAATTGATAAACATAAAAATGTCTTCCACTGTTGCTGCAATACACATAAAATTATAAATGTTTTGTTTTTATTATTATCATGATTATTATACATATTTACAAGTATATATTTTACAATTAGTCTCTATGTAGTTTTCGCTTATTTAATTTTATTTTATAAATAGAGTGTGCGACTGCGTTTAGTTTTAAATAATCATTTGGCTTTCAACAATAATATTACTAGTTTGTAAAAGTAGCTATTAAACAAGCTTTAAACAAATTTCAACACATTGATCCATAATTCAATGTCCCAATTTGCGAAAGATGAAAAATGCCAGAAACTTTGTATTATTTTATGTGTGGTAAACTTGGTAAAGTGATGTGATTTTATTTTTGCAAAATAACAATTTTTGCTCAGTTCTCTTTCTGTTCAGTTCAGTTGGCCATAGTTGCAGTGCAAGCAAAAAATATCCGCTTTAGCATGAATATGATATAAAATAAATGAAAGCTACGAAATTAAAGTTATTTTATGTATTACAAATCGCAATAATATTAAACTTTGTTTGAATCAATGTCAGTTTTCCATAAGTTGTTTCAATGACAGCCAACTTCCACACACACACACACACACACACACACACACACACATACACACACATACACACACACACACACACACATACACACACACACACACACACTTTTTATTTGTGTAATAGTTAGTTATTGAAACAAATTGATTACAACTTTTTAAAGCCGCACTTACTTATAATTTACAATATAGTTTCTTTTAGATTATATGTTTTTTATGAATATAGTTGCAAACAAAGTTTTATATAATAAAAAGAGAGTACATTTTAGCGTGTTAATGTTTATAAAAAGAATAAAACAAAGTTTATAAGCAAATCAAATCGTGTAAAATTATTGTAGCGATGCATATATTGGTTATATAATTCGAACAACCACAACAACAACAACATCTTACAACCAACTTTTGAGCCTTTTGTTGCTAAATTCAAATGAAGCAAGCCCAATTGCGTCTTCTGTTTAAACTTTTATAATAACACCCCACTAAGCATACTGTTAGACAGGAACTCAGATAGCGAATTTGTGCCAATGACTTAACAAAAAATCAAGTTTAAACTTAATACGTAAAATACAAGTTAGTGAAATAGACCCAAACCCCCAAAAAAAAAAGCAAAAAATGAAAAACAAAAAAAAAAAACATCAACCAACTATGGGATAATCCAGTCAATATCCTTCCAGAACTCTGTCGGCATTGAAATTAGTCAATTAAGATAAGTGCAAGCCGCAAATATTTTGGCAAATCGACAAAACTTTTGACACACTAGTTTATAACCAATCTTGACAACTTGTACAATACACAATACAAAATGTATACAAGGAGGCGACAAAAACTTTTGGCACCAAACCATTTCGACCTAACAAAATTTTTTACAATGCAAAACAAGAAAAGAAAAAATACACACAAAGACACCCTCAAACCAAAAATGGCGTTTCGGATACAAAATTCTAAAATTCAGGTATATAAAACAAATAGTGTTGTATAATGTTACATTTTTTGAAAACAAGATGAAATATTTAGCTATTTATAAAAAAAAAGAGAAAAATCTTTGAAAACAACAAAAAAAAAAAACATAAAAAATAAAAACAAAAAAAGACATGTGAGTAAACTTTACAAAAGATTGTGTGAAATTTACAACGTGCTTTTACAAATTATTGTAGAGACAACATTTGAAAGTGTATAAGCCTTATGTATGTGTGTACTATATTTTTTCAAAAACAAAAATGGTATTTTAAAATGCTTTTTAACTCGTAACCAACACAGACATACATAATGGGATACAAAGTACAATTCAGTTGTGAACAATTCGCACAGTTTCAAACAGCAAAAATAATTATTAAAATGAATATAAAGAAATGAGTCGAGGTGTTTTTATAGTTTTTAATCTGGACAAGTACGTACTTAAGTAGTTTGGGGTTACAAGAGTTTTAAATAACAAAAACAAAAAAGAAAAAGAAAAACAAAAAAACGCATAAGTCTACATAGAGGAAAAAAAAGAGAGAAAACGAAAAGAAACAATTTGATGAAATTTCTAGTGGCAATCCTTTAAATAAAATACAATATAATAATAGTGAATAAAACCAAAAACGTTACACAATGTTGTTTGCGATTTGTTTGGTTAATTGTTAAACAAATATACTTAACTACAAATATAGATGCAAATGCATTGAAATGTGCTTGTTTTAAGTAAATGCACAATTCCAAAGTGAAAAAGAAAACAAAAAAAAAAAAAACATTTGAGTTCGATGCAAGTAGCGAAATTACCAAAATAAATTAATCGATTACAATTATTTAATTTGCCAACGACCTGAACGCTTTGTAAAAATTAACAGACAAACTTATTTGTGAACCTAATTACTAAGCAGTTATTGTGAACGTATATTTAAGCGAACAAACAAATTACAAATATTGCATACATACAGATACATATACATTTACATATACATATACATATATACATCTACATATATATATATATATATATACATCTATATATATATAAATATATATATACATACACATTTACATGCATATATACATATACATTAGCGTACAAGCATACAAGTATTTCGAATTGAATATTTAATACGGAGATATTGTGTGCCGACCGTTGCATATTTTTCAGAAAGAGGCTTTCGAATCGCATTCACACAATTTTCATGTACAACTCAATTTGCAATTTGCAGGATATTTGCATTTTATGGAACCGGCTCCAGTCATTAGATGCACGGGGTAGCCACCAAAATGAAGGCTCGCACAAGCCACTCAAGCACACACACACACACAAACACACACACGCTCACACAAACACACACACAGAAACAACTAGAAGACATGCAACAAGATTTATACATACATGCATATATACATATACAAGACACAGGCGCATATACATACATAAATTATAAAAGATTTACTGAATAAAATGAAACATGCATTCGTAATATAAACAACATTAATCGACTGCTAAATAACATATTTAACCGATTCTGAGATTAGTAATTTGAACTGTTAGTCATCTATTTCAGGAGCAGCCTCCTCCACCAGCACAGGCACCTCCTTCTGCACCGAGGCCTGCTCAACTATGGCCCGAGCTGAGCCCGCAATGCTGATGTCGGCACAGTTTACAAAGTTCTCCTGGGCACCACAGCCCATTGCACCGCTGCCATCCTCACAGATGCCCCAATTATTACCCGCCGTGTATGTCCAACGGAGTACGCAATGCTTGCAACTGACTCCTTTGGCGAATTGCACAACCATATCGTAGCTGCCAGTCCGGGAGCTAATGTACAGCTTAAGGCTACCATCGGCAAACGCCAGTGGATACTTGTCAAAGCACTCCTCCGACTCACTGCCAAACTCATCCAGGTTGCACAGTTTGAAACTAAAGTAGCCCAAGTGATTGGCCGTTAAAAGAACATTAATGTCGGCCGAGCTGACGCCAACATAACTCTTGACTATCACACCGCTGCCATATTTGCCCCCAAGCTCATTGGGTCGTGGCACACTCATGCTGTAATCATCTCCGCACATGCCACACTTGCCATTGTTCTCAGTTTGTTTCTGCAACGTGACAAATACTCCATAGAAACAATTCTTTTCCCTAAAAATGTGTTTTTGGTAGAACATACCCAAAAGCCACCGCAGTATAGACCACTGTCATCGTAGTTTGTGGGAGCTGATGAATCGTAACGCCAACGTGAGGATCGACCCACTGGACTCAACATCATGCCGTGGCCATTGATCTGCCCCATGAGGCAACAAAGTACCAGTACCACTCCCCATGTGGCAATGTTGATCATTTTGAATTAATTTGTTATTATGCTTGGCACTTTCCTTTTTACTGGGCTCTCCGTTGCAGGGAATTAGGCTTATATAGCTCAGCATGGTTGGTCTTATCGGTTGCCAAATACTACGAAGCTCTACTTTTTTCCTCATGTTTTGTATTGCTATAAAATATTAAATTGATCATATAAAAAAATAAAGTACGGCTATCTTTCGCCCCCCCCCGAAATCTTTCTACACCCTAGTAGAAATTCGTCGATTCTTATCAATCTTGTCATAAAAATAGATTTGACTGTTGCCGAATTTTTGGAGAGCTATAACACTATTTTCCTAGCAAAACAACGATGACACATACAAATACAATCCAAATATTGACTCATTAAAAAAACAACAAAACTGAATATGGTACAATGGTTACTAAAAAAACTTAAACTTGAAAAATCTAATTTTCCAACAATTAATATTGGATTTTTCAATTCATTTAAAATTATAATTTATTTTTTTTATATTTTTTTCATTTAACATTTTTTAACATTTGTCTACAGAATTAATAAACTTTTTTTTAAAAAACTTAAGCAACCAAAATTTTACGTTTTTGAAATCTCATTGCATATTCTCAGCAGTAGATTATTGTGCTGATAAAAAATTTTTTATAAGCCAGGTTAAATTGTTTTGCAGCCTTGGATGCTACGTTGACTTTACAGCATTGCAAAAAAACAAATCGTTTTTGGTTCAAGGCTTTAATAAAAGTTCAAAAACCTTTAAAGCATACAATAAGACTTATTGAGCCTAGATTTGTTTATTTGTACTTACGTTCTTCGGCAATTGTTAATTACCAGCAATTTTAGAAAAAGACAAATAAGACTGATAAAGAATATAAACTGTTCATAAAAATCACTTTTGATAACGCACCTTTGTGAAAGCCATGATAAACAACCGTTATTAGATTTAAACTGCAAGCCTTAATGACATTCTTAGTTAGATATCAACCGAAGTAGGTCAACCTTTAAAGTGTTTAATGTAACTGACCGTTCCATTCTAATCAGTCTTTTCTTATCTGCCACAGCAACGCCCTTAAAACTTTAACTACTATGATCGTTTATAATAACAGGGATACAAAAGGTTTTTGCCTGATTGTACTAAATGGAGATCCTCATCGATAAGATGCCAATACTTCCATTTTATTATTTTTCTCTCCGCAATTGGCAGACTCAAATATCATATATCAGATTTATGTGTTAACTTATTCACTGTAAAAAGTTATATTTTAGGGTTATCAGATACTTGATAAACATCCTTGAATTCGTTAAGATGACTGAGAGCCTAACAGGCTATAATTAGAATTAATTTTTCAGTTTGTAGCCGTTTTATAAGATATCAAGAACGGTAATTAGTGGTGGTGGTGGTTCGTGTCTAGGATAATGTATTTCAAGCAGTGCATCGTAAGCAGTGCATTGAAAGCAGTTCAATGCAGTACAAGAGATTGCAGCCATCTTGAAAAACGTTTTAGGATTTATAATTTCATAAGTTTGCTATTTAAATGCATTTGTTTTATTAAATATTTGGCTTTAGTTCAGTACAAAATGTTCAGGGATTAAAGAAACATTAAAGCCTCAACATTGGACACAACTGGCCCGGCAGTGGCTCCAGCAAGCTCCTTCAGTGGATGCTGACATCGGCGCAGTTCTTGAAGGTTTCCTGCGGACCACAGCCCAGGGAACCCGTGCCATTGTCACACATGCCCCAGTTGTTGGCTAAGCGAACATTTCAGTTTTATATTAGCTTAAAATGTTAACGGATAAGTTCACTTACCGCCCACATAAGTCCAGCGCAGAACGCAATGCTGGCAGGTGACTCCTTGGGGAAGCAACACGGTCACATCGAACTCCCCACTCTGGGTGCCAATTTGCAGCCTGTCACTGCCATCGGGAAAGCGGAGTCGATGCTGGTTGAAGCACTCTTCAGACTCGCCGCCAAATGTATCCAAGTTGCACAGATTGAACTCAAAGTGACCCAAGTGATTGGTGGTGATCTTGACGCCCACACTTATTGCATTTGCTGCCGCATAAGTCTTTGTGACGACACCACTGCCGCCAATGTGGCCACCAATCTCGTTGGGACGAGGCCGGCTCGTCGAGAAGTTGTCGCCGCACAAACCGCACTGACCACCATTATTGGCTTGGGTCTGCAGAGGGTCAAAAGAATTGTAAAGTTTTTTAATGAATTGAATTTTGAATACCAAATAGGACATCTCTCACCCCATAAAGTATCTCTGCACGAGAGCGCAAGTCGTTGAGACTACAAAAATGAAATTTTTGGATACCAAACGCACAATGTCCCAAGTATTGATTAAAATATAACCATTTCTGGTCGCTGTGCACTTTATTCGAACAAATTTAATCGGCTCTGACCGGTCAAAAATTAATTCCAAGGAAACGAATAAAACAATTATATACGTCAGATTCTTTTTCCGAGTATAAGTCAGGAGCAGACTTTATCCAAGCGTGCACTTACATACAAGCCACCGCAGAAGAGTTCGTTGTCGTTGTAATTCTGGGGCGCAGAGCCATCGTAGCGCCAGCGGGAGGATCGACTTGGGGGATTTAGCATCATGCCGTGCGCATCGATCTGATGGAGGCCAATGGCCAGAAGGAGGGCCACACTGAGTGCGTACTTCATGTTTCAACAATTTCACTTTCACTATGTCGGCTAGTAAGCGGGCACAGGTTTTATATTTCACAGAGCCACGCATTATCTGGGGTCCGATTATCGGCTGAAGAGTTTTACGACAGCTCTTCAGATGCCACCCAATGTTTTTGTTATCAATTTGAGTGCAATACAAAATAAACAATGAAATGAATATGTTTATTTGTAGGAGTACATACCACTACCAGGACTCTCATAGATTCTGGAGTAGCAATGTCATAAAAATGTGAACCAAGAGCCAACGGTATGCAAAGAACTTTTATTTGGTGTATAAATATATCTATATATAACGAACAATTGCAAAACACTTCGCTGAGGTTCAATAAATCTATTATTGACTTATCGCGAGTGTACAAACTACCTGCAACACATGTTACTCATATGCTTATCGACATTATCAATTATCTTATTTGATATTGGTAATAAATTTTAATATATAGAAATCTGTGCATCATTCGCATACTATCCAGTATACAAAGAAAACATGCTTAACATAATATGCTATTTGCTGGCAGATAATAGATCTATCAAAAATTTACTCATAATATAAGTTTAGAAAATTAGTTTTCATTTATTAAAAAATCAAATTAGAGATCTCATTTTAAAGGGTGCTTTAACATCATTTAATTGAAAATATTTTCTTGATTGATTTAAAATGAGTTGACTCATAAAAATTGGATTGGCAATATCGTAGCTATGCTGGCGATGCTGGTTGACGCACTGTCACACAGTCACAGTCACAGTCACTTCTTCAGGACGCTGATTCAGTCAAGGAAAATTCTGATTGGTTAAGAACCTTACTCTAGAAAGTAATTTACATCTAATGAATTATCATAAAAAATACTGTTTAGTCAATAAGGAAATTCATATTCAAACTAGGCTCAAATATATAAAGTTCAGCGTATAATTTCTACATGAAATACTATTAATAAGATACCATTTAAACAAAGTTAGGCGCCTATCAAGATAAGTCGATTTGCTTTAACTTTCCGATTCAGAAGGAAGATGTTCAAATATATCGCGGAAGCTGAAATCTCAACCCTTAACCAAGGCCAATAAAAAAAGGCACATATGAAAAATCAACCACGAAACTGGAGACGTGAAAATATATTTTTATGAATGTTAAATAATTGCACAATTTGACATATAAAATATGTAAAATATGTAAAATATATAAAAGTGTTTTCTTGCTTACGAAAATGAATTTATGCGATATTCGCTCAAATTTTAGTGTTAAGCTTAGAAAACTTGAAAGATAGATTACTAGGAACCCCCTTCGTAGCTACACCCGTTCAGTTCTGTGGCACCTGTTATCAGATTACTTATTTGTATCAGAGTATTTCGTGCCAAATAAAAAGTATACGCTTAGGCTGAAAAATAAAAAGACTATTTAAATAATCTTTGGGAAAATCTAAGATCTTACAGCAAACTTTCAGGGGTACTGGGTAAGACAAAAAGACTCAAACTGGAATATATAATGGAAATGATTCAAAATTACAAATTCCTTGTATTCTTGGTAACAACAAGGACGATTTGTGTGTCCTTTCAAAACATTTACTTTTTTTTTTATAGAAAAACGATATTTCAACCAAATCTATGACCATCAAAATAGAAGTTTTAGGAAATATTGCAGTTTATTTATTTGCATATAGATATGTATACAATATTGTACGTATGGATATTTAAACAAACACCAATGTTTACTTTGACAAACCGAATTATACTTTCAATAGTTATTATGTAAGCATTATCTGTAAATAATGTAAGTATAAATAGTTGCATACAGAAATAACTTACAATTAGAAGTAAACTAGAATTAATAAAAGATTCACTGAAGACAGAGTTTTTACAAGACAATTTGCTTGCGATGCTCGTTTGGCATCCAACGCAAAGAAGTGTATACAAATTTATGGATAAATGTATCGTATCGTTTATGTCGTTTTTAGGTTAATTCAATAATAAGTATTCGAGAAATACAACTCTTCGATAATGCATCATATGTATATAACATGTTTGTATGGGATCATTAGGCCCCACATATGAATGTAAGTATTGTGTATAGCTAAACTACAACTCAAAGGACTAAGCGCCCATGACAATTTTGCATAATAAATATTATTAGGGTTCTTAATCGATGCACCTCAGGCGTCGCCCTGCTGCTGATAACTGCATACAATTTTGGCCGCATCGTTCATCATTTTGGCCGTTGAGCGAACAAGGAACATCAGGTGACACTCATCGTAAACTGTCAGCTCGACGCGCGTGCGCACCAGGCCATGCAGAACCGTAGCCCGCTCCAGATCCAGCCAGCGCTGCAACGCCAGTTCCCGTTCCTTTGTCGAGCCCGAAAGAGCCACATCCGATGGGCCCCAAAGTACAAACTCCAGTACCGACTTAGCCTTGGAGAGGGACTCAGCTCGCTCCTGTTGCAATATATCGGCCAGTATGGGAGTGACTTTCGTTGCGGGCAGCATTTCGGTTAGCGCACCATGGGCGCATTTGCAGAGTGTGCCCATTGGCTCCTCATCGTCGTTGTTATTGCTGTAAGATAAGTGAGATCCGTGTTAGTGCACAATACTCGATAGTTATTTATTGTGTATATTTGCATACCCCTGTAGAACACAGAGTCGCGCCTGCGCATCCTTGTTTTCCATATCCTTGGAAAGAACCACATTCGATAGACTTAGCGGCGTCTCTTCAATTGCCTTGGCCTGAAGATTCTTCATACCATTGACCAGCTGCAGCATAATGAATGCCACTTCGCGTGTCATCACATCATCAAAGGCGGGCATGGCACTGCAACAAGTCGGAGTATTCTCCTCTGTATCGTTCACCGCCGCATTGCCAGGCGACGTCGATTCCTCATTCAATGTGCTCAGATTCTGCACAGAGACGACATTGCGGAGCGCATTGCCACCAGCTGCATCCTTTAGACTGTTAAGATTTGGTATGGACCCGCGGAAGTTGAAGTTGCTCTTGTCTAGCACCTGGGATTTTCCCTTGAGTATGGCTCCAATCGATTGCAAAGTTTCGAGTTGAAGTCGTGGCAACACTGATATTGTCGCCTGCAGCAGAGTCACCTCCGTTGTGGGCATCAAAGGGAGTTGGTAACTGGGCACCAGATCGCAAAATTCTGTTATGGGATTCAGCACATCGGAAACGCCGCCAGTTAATTGACTAAGCTCGCCGCCAACGCCCGCTAGCTGATTGCAGTCAGCTGATAGGGCCAAGGTCACGGGAGATGTTGTCCACAAGGCCGCATGAAAGGCCTTCTTGCCCACCACGAATGCTTGGGCGCCATCTAAGATGGTAAAGTCCTCGTAGCGCAAGTTGATGGCATTGGCCAGCGGTCGCAGTGCAGCGGGCACAACTGGCGTCTGTTGTAGCTGAGAGAAAATAGTAGAGATTGAAATTAGACTCGTATGATTAAAATCTATATAATACGGATTACCTGATCGAGCACCTGGGCAAGTGCTTCGTGATTGGCAACAACAACGGCCGTGTAGTTGTCCTCGATGGTCTTGTGCACGACACTGCGTCCTTTGCGCATGCGCAAACGATTCGTGGCCTTGCTGCGGAACTTGTTTCCCTAAAAGCGTGAAAATAATAATAAAATGTTAAAAATGTGAACTGGCAGATAGTTTGAGCAACAAACTCACCATAGGCATGCCCCAGACGCTGTCATTGATGTCCGTAGCCACATCTCCTCCAGCCTCGCTGCCGTAGTAACTGTACGGTGCATAGATGTCGAACTCGCCGACCTCGCTGCCCGCATACGAGGCCGAGATGACGCGTGGAATGTTGGCTAAAAATAAATAAATAAGTTAATAAGTGAATTATTGAATAATGATAAGCGTAGATGCTCTCATAGAAGAAATTTTAATCGATTTTTCGATTTGACCTACCTAAGCTATTGTTCAGGCCGTAGTTGCGCACTGGACCGTACTCGCTGCGCGAATAGCTGGCTATTGAGGCGGTATCCGAGTAGATGTTGTTGCGCCTGTTAGACTGACTATTGAGTCGTTGCCCGGAGACAGAGGCTAGATCCATGTTGCTAGTGCGTGCTGGTGGCGCCGGTGGCGTTGCTGTTATGGTCCCTGTTGCCGTTGTTGTCGTCGTTGTTGAGCTGTTGCTGTTTGGGCCATTGCCCATTTTGACAAACTCGTACATGTTCTCATAGTCGCGTTTGTCCTTCAGATAGCTGTCGATGGTGCTGTTAATCTTGCGCACCGAATCCTTTAGGCTGCTGCGCTGAGCGCTGTCCGTGCTGTCGTGGGCGCGCTGCTCGAAGATTTCCAGCTTGCTGGAAATGGACATCTTTGTCTCAGCTTTCTTCGGTTGATGCCGCTCAAATGTGCTGGTGCGGCTATTGACAGATGGCCCTGTGACTGCTCCTCCCGTTCCATTTGTTGCCCCCGAGGGCGGCTTGGACTCGAATGGATTGGTGATGGTCCCCTTGGATTGATCGGCCGTTACATTCTCACCGTTTGACGAGCAAATGGAGATAGTATCGGTAAGTATGCCCCGTTTGCGGACCAGCTCCAGCTGCGCCTCACGCTCCCTCATGCTTGCCGTTCGCTCCGGCTTGCGTGGCGCTATCGAGGAGCGAATTTCGCCTATGAATGGAGAAAGTGATTTGATTAGGGAGATTGCTTGTCATCTTTTTCAGACTTAGACATAAATAAAATTACTCCTTTAATGTGTTCATGGCTTAAAGTGATTTTAGATTTTGTTGAACCATAATATTGCCAGAAGAAATTGAATTGAATTCAACATTGTTTTTAGTGCATAATCCGGTAAACTTCTATGTGCATTTATAGATATGATCTACTCAAGAAATTTGCTGGCCAAGTTTCATGGCCATAACAAATAACAATGCCAAATGCCATTTTTTGTTGTTAGCTTCAGCTGTATAACCTGCGACACTAATTGTGATTTTGACCCAAATTCATGCACAAATTACTATTCGCGTAATGGTGCCTAGTGGCCAAGAAGTCTAGCAAATAGCTTTTCCACAGCAAAAAAAAAAGAGAAAAAAATAAAAAAAAAACTGAGGTTAGTTGATGAGCTCGACAGCCCCTTCACCAGCAGCCAAAAGCTGCCACCAACAGCAGCAGCAGCAGCAGCGGCAGCAACCGCAGCAGGTGTAACAAGTTCTCGCCACATTGGCCTGACCACAAAATGTCAGCTAAGAAATGGGTCTCTGATTCTAACTCTTTCACTGGCAGCAATTCTCGTTCCGCCAGTTTTCAGTGGCATTTGGAGCTGGGACTAAACATTCACATGTGGTTACCTCATTGGCTTTGGGCTTTGGTTTGTTTTCATTTCGATTTTATGGTACTGTTGTTGTTTTTGCGTTTGTGCTGCTGCCTGTTCATCTGTAAAACTACATATTTTGTCTACAGCTTTGGCCCGCACAGTTAACCTACTTTAATCTGACTACCTGAAGACCAGCCTTGCCTCGCTTATGGCAACTTTAAGAAGCGACGATGGCTTCTTTGGATTTCTGTGTGCCCGTTATATTGATTGAAATGCATAACTTGTTTTGCTTTGGTTCTACTTCGAGTACTTTCTGTAGCTATGACCATGTGTTGCCTGCCTGCGGCTGTTACTTGGCCGTTGGTGGCAAACTAGGTGAAGAGACCTTTCAGACCCACATTCTGAAGGTCGCATGAGTTGGCGCCGAGGCATGCCTTTGGGCGATGCCAATAAACGTGATCTGTTTGCGCTTTCTTTTGGAAGTGGATCACAATCACAATCACGAACACGCTCAGATTAAAATACACCCACAATTGCAGAGGCGTTTGGAATTTTTAAACTTGTTGATCACTCTTTTTACACTGTTTCACAAAACAAACGAAAAATGCAGAAACTTTTACGTATTTGGGTATTTTATGGCCCAATCTATCGGACATTTGTAATCTGTGATCGTCTTGACTAAACTCAATTTTGGCAAAATACAAGAAAATTCTTTTTGAAAGAACATGTTTTTTGAGTTTATCACGAAATTGTGTTGTTCAGTGTAATTTATGGAATTGAGACGTTCTATTTACCTACTTAGTTAACATATTGCAGACACTCACCCAAATTGGCATAAACATTATCCGCTTTGGATTTGATGGATCCCCCGGCATTGGGATTGCCGGAAATCTTTGTGGAATCCACACTGCTAATGCTGAGCGTGGCAGTTAGCTCTGTTTTCTGCTTGCGTCGCAGCTCAGCGCTTTTGGGCGGCGGTGGGCGAGCCGGTTTATTGGCCTCATGGGAGCGCTGCCCTTCGCTGGCGCGTAACGGTGGAGCTGGCGGTTTGGCGGTGATCACAGCCACAGTTTGTGCCGAGACAGCATCGCTGGTCTTTGTGATATCCTTGACAACTTCAACGGCCGTGGGGTTTATGTCAATGGGATGTATGATGACCAGTCGCGGCTTGCCAATGACACTGCCATCATCGCCCGTGCAGATCTCCGTGTAGACGCTGTTGTCCTTCTTGGACATGGGCTCATTCGACTTGTTGCTCCCATTGCTGCCCATGCGCAGAAACTTTTTGATCGAGAACTTTGACTTTTGCTTCTGTGGTGGCGAGGCAGTGGGTGACTTTGTAGCTTTGTTTGGCTGCTCCACTAAGCCAGCGGCTGCCAGGCATTCCTCCGACATGGACAGTTGGCGCTGATTGCGTGGTGTTGGCTCCGGTGTTAATGGCTGCTTCAGATTCAGCACGGAGCTGGCAGATTGCATCTGCTTGGCCGCATTGGTGCGCTGCATCACAAATGTGTTGAGACTGCGAAATTTGGGATTGACGACTGCACGCTCTCGCTTATCCTTTTCGCGAATGACGGGCGCAGCAGCAGCCACGGGTGGCTTTCTGGTGTACAGATTGCTGGTGCCACAGCCAGCTACTGTTGCAGTTGGTGTAGTTGCTGCTGTTGCTGTCGTTGCTGCTGTGGTTATAGTTTCTGCTGCTTTTGACATTGTGTCATTGGCGTCTTTAGATGTTGCTTTAGATGCTGACGCCTCCGCCTTGGCTGCTTGCTCGAACTCAACTACCAAACTGTAATCGCGTTCCGGCGTAGGCGGCGCGCTCAGTTTTGGCTCCGGCGGCGGATTAGGCGCTTTGCCTTTCTTAAGCTTGGCATCATCTTTGGCTGACTCAGCCGCTGCTGCTGCCGCTGCTGCCGCTGCCGCCGACGTCGCCGCTGCTGCTGCGGCTGAGGCTGACGTTGCTAATAGCAAATTCTCACTCGATTTGGAAATGGCCGTTTGTAGCTGAGTGATAAATTGTTGTTCGGCACAGCTGGGCTGACGCTTGCTCATAAAGGTTTTTAGTGGCGAATTGCTGTTGCTGCTAATGTTGCTGCTGTTGCCGACAAAAGGCTTAGCTGGCAACTCGGGCTTTTTCAGGCCATGCAAGAAAGATGGACGTGCATCGATTTTCATTGGTGGTGGCGGCGATTTTGGCAGCGCTGGCACTTGTTGCGGCATCGCATCTGCCCCGGACTCCTGCGATTGTTGCTGCTGCTGATGTTGCTGTTTCTTTTGCTCCAGCTTGTTGTCTGGATCGGCGCTGCCGTCTGGCTCGCCATGCAGCTCACGACTCTTTACTGCTGCCGTCTGGTTGCCAGACTGATCGCTAATTTGGATGTCCTCGTAGTCGGAGTTATTGGTGCTGGCACTGAGCTTCTTCTCCACCAGCGAGCGCTGTTCGTTGTTGTTCTTTACCGCCCCGCTGGGCTGATTTTTGTAGTCGCTGCCAATGCTGATGCCAATGCCTGAGTCGGATTCACTGCGAATCATGTTGTAGGTGTTCTCTTCGTCGGAGCTGCCATCAAAGCTGCTGCCCGTCGAGTCAAGTGCGTCGTCCGAGCTGCATTTGGTTACAATCAAACCATCCGATGTGATCTTGCTGGTCATGAAGTTGCCCTCGTGCAGATTGTAGCTGGCGGCTCGTGTTTTCGAGCTGAGCAACATGTCCGTTATGTACTGGGAGCTGGAGTAATGTGTGTTGCTGCCCTCTGTTTGGGCACTGGCTACGCCAACCTGCTCACTGTACTTGCCATCGGGAAGATTCTCGTAACTCAGCTGCGTCTCAACCACATCGTAGTAGGCAGAGACCCCATTCTCCGTGTCCGAGCAATTGCTGTCAGTGTCGGAGTATTTGTGGCAAACGTTCACCTTTGGCTTGCTCTGATCCTTGCTTATGGGTGCGTTACGTGCGATCGGTTTCTTAAGGTCGAGAAATGGCTTCGGTTCGTCACTCAGTGAGCCGAGTTCGAATTTAATTTTGTTGCTGCTGCTGCTTGCAACTGTTGTCGATGTTGTGACTGATGTTGCTGTTGCTGCTGGTGCTGGTGCTGTTGCTGTGTTGATTTCGCTTTGCTTTTGCTTTTGTTTCTGCTGAAGCGTCTCGGAAATTTCATCAAGCAGAGATTTCTCCATTGCTCGCTCAATGGGCGGACTATCCTTACCGTCGCGTGACGATGTTGCTGGCGTGCTCTTTACCAGAGTGGGTGTGAGTGTTGTGGTTACCTTCTTGGTGGATGCGCTTGTTACGCTGCTCTTAATGGTAGTGGCTGTCTTGGCTATAACTGTGCTGGTGCTAACTGCTGTGGTTGTTGTCGTCTTTGACAACTCGGTTGTGGTGCTGGCCATCGCCTTGGACGTTGTCTTTTTTGTGGGCTGGCCAAAGGGCATCACATTGATCGTTAGGGTTTGTTTTTTGCCCTCCTTGTCCACTTGTGGTGCGCCCAGTTTCAGCGCAGCAAAGGATTTCTTAATGTTATCCTGTGCATCGCCCAGCAAATTACCATTGTTCATGTTGAAATCGGTGTTGGCGCGCGTTATGCGTTTCAGTTCAATGGCATCCTCATCATCTGTTTCCGTGATGGCCATGTCATCGTGCTCGTTGCCCAGATTCATAAAGTCATGATCATCATCATCGTCGTCGTCGTCCGACCACTCGCCGCCATAGCCAATGATCTCATGCAGCTGCTTGGGAAAGCATACCTTGCCTGACTTTGAGCTGTTGCCGCTGCTATTGGACTTGCTGAAGCTGCTGCTGCTGCTGCTAGTCGTGCTAGTTGTGGTGAGCCGCACGCCAAATGCCTTCTTGATGATGCTCTTGGCGGGCGTTTTGTGCTTGTTGGGGTAATCAGTCTTTGTGTGGCTATTATCCGACTTGAGGGCACTCGGCTTGGAGCTGTGTTGTCCGGCGGCGGCTGCAGCTGCCGCAGCAGCGGCTGCTTTGTGCTCATCCTTGGACTTGAAACAGTTCGAGCATAAATCCTTCTTCCACGCATTCTGCGTAAAGTGCGCACAAATCGAGGATGACATTGTTGCGTAATTACGTTGCTGTTGTGATTCGCTGTTGCTGTTGTCGTCTTCTTTTTTGTTTGCTACCTTAGTTCACCATGTTCTGTCAATGAAAAAGAAAATGAGTGTACAATGAGTAATGCTGAATTTTGTTGTTGTTATTATTGTTGTGCTATTAGCGCATAAGCTTAAAGGCTGACTAAAAAACTTTCATTGCAGTGGAGATTGCGCAAGCCCTACCAGCAATTGCTGTTGTTGTTGTTGTTGTTAATGTTACTGTTGCACTGACCAAGCCAACAATCAACTTTCACTGCTATTTGCCATACACATGAATGCAGTAGCTTCTGCGGCATGAATCGAAAGTTATTGAATGTAAATATAAGAGCGGCAACAATTTGCACTAGTCAAACTTGACAATTTGCATTAGTCGTCTTCCCGTACCGCATCCCACTCCATAAGCAGGCAAGACCAATTGGCCAAGTGGCCATGCGGTCATTCAATGTCTTCACCAAGCAGTCAAACATTCATTTACCATCGCGACTATCAATCAATCTTCATCTTGATAATGAAATTATTGAAATTTTGCTGCTGTTGTTGCTGCTTGTCGACATCGTTGTGGGCTGTTGTTGATGTTGGTTGTTGCTGTGGCTTGAACATGAGCTGCAAGAGGGGCAGGCACTGTATGAGGGGTAATCACAGAGTATTTTGTTTTCGTCCACAGTCTTTGACAAAAGTTGTGTTTGCCTGTGTATCTTCTCTGCACTTTGATTGTGTCTCCGATTGCTGTTGGGTAATATTTTGCTGTTGCTGCTGTTGTTGTTCCTAGTTATTTCTGCTGTTTGTTAGTTGGTTTGTTTATGTTTGCGCATCCACTTGCCGCATGTGTGTTGGGGTAAATTTCTTTCTAAAAATGTTTGTGTGACTGACTACATATGCAATAAATATATATTCACTTCAAGTTTTCAGCTTTATATACATATTTCAATTATACAGGAAGGCAAACCGGGTTCCTTAAAAGAAATGATTATATCTGTATGTATATATTGACTGACTTCCTTAAGAATATTCTAGAGAATTTTATGACATTTATGACAAGCAAAACATGGTAGCAGTTTCGTAATTTCGGTTCGCACACTCATCTTCGAGGCGTTTCTTCTGTACCAGTTAGGAATAAATAGACTCCTAAACAATGCACCGTTTATGTCTTTAAATCATTAGCCCTCTTTAACGCCAGCAGTGCCAGCAAGTGAGTTTTGTAAGTTAATTTAGTCAACAAAATATTGTGGCGGCATCTAATTGGGAAAGTGTTGTTGCTGACAACGGCGACAACACCCACAAAATACACACACGCTAAAACACACACAAACACAACACAAAGCAGCATAAAAGATGACAACAGCCACAGATTCAGCTTCTTGGGGCTCATTTATCAACACCAACGCGAACGAAAGTTGACCCATTGTTAAATGTTGCTGGCGTGCAGCAGCAGCCCCTGTTGCTGCTGCTGCCGTTGCTGTTGCAAATGGTACGCTTGATTTTTGCATCGCCTGTCAGAGCAGTTTTTGGGTCAGCGTTTTGGGCTAAACGTTGATATGCATAAATCTTGTCTTTGTGCAATCCGTTCGCAAATACAATTGGCATCCGAGCCGTAAACTGGACACAGAAGCGAGGCTTGCAGGTTGCAGGGGCAATATCACAACACATACACAATTGCATAAGATTGTGTGGCTGGCAAGGCAAATGTTGCTGCCGTGCTTTAGTTTTTGCTTTTGCATATCGCGTTTGTTTGCCTGTGTTACACATAAATTTCTTGTTGCTGCTGGTTGCCTGTTAATTGTTTGCAGTTTTCTTTCACTCATTTGCATTTGGTTGCGGCATCGATTGTCGATTTATTTATGGCCAGGCAGACAACGTGACTGCATTTGTGCGCCAATTCTCAGCCAGCTGCTAATCAAGTGGAGGCCAGCATTTAGAGCTACTGTTCTCACGATTTATTTCCACTTCGCGCATAAATCATAAAAGGGATCAACAGTTGGCACAAGTTCTTCCAAATTAGACCAAAAGTGAAATACATGGAGATAAATGCGACGAGCAAGAAATTGTACAACTATTTGACCATAAAAATGGGCAGCAACTCGACTACAAAAGGGGAGCGCTTGCTGTCAACAAACCACAATCGTTGAGGCGACCGGACAACAACATCTTGCAGCTATTTTTCCAGTTTAGCCATGGAACTATCGCCATAAGGAATGCTGTTGCCAACGTTGCGATTGCCTCAAAGAAAAGAGATATCAAGATGAATGTTGTTTTTGCTGTCGCAGAAATGTAACACAAACAGATCTGCATAAATTTCATGCTCCAAACTCACGGATCTAGCGCCCAGCCAGGACTGGTGTCCGCTCGTTAGCCAAACAGTTGACTTCGACTCGTAGGAAAAAAAGTCGGTCAGCTGGGTTCCGCACCATTTAATTGATACCCGAGAATATGCATATATAAGCGTATTGGTGTTTTCGGCCGTTCCCGGCATTAAACCCGTTTCATGCCCGTCAAGTCATTTTATTATTTTGCATTCGGCTCTTTGTATTTGCTTTAATCTGATCATTGGCATATAAATTTTGTTTTCTTTGTCGCTTGCAGGCAACGAAACAGTTAACTGACCGTCGCGACGGTTTGGATTGGGGTCAACAGGTTTAATCAACAAGCAGCAGCAGAAACAACAGCAGAAAGTTCTCTTCTCGTCCGACGGCTCATAATTGTTTCCATCCTTTCTTTTGGCTGTTGGTTGCTGGTTGCACTTGGTCATTGTCGCCTGTGGCTAATCTACAGAGTCAATGTGAGGCATTTATGGAATTCGGTATACTTATGTGTGTCTGTTTGCTGTTTGTATATGTACAGCCGATAAACAAGTTTCGGATTGGTCGTAAAGAACAGAAAGAACATAAAATGTTGCAGTTGGAACTGTTGATTGCATCAAACAGCTGAGGCATAAATAATCCCATGAAATGCTCCATTAGCGTTCCAGAAGTGGGTCTACCATATGCTTTGCTTAGTGGTATGGGGTCCCATTTGGATCAAAAGTCAAAGCCATCGATCAAGCTGCAAACCCTACAAAATTCACAGCTCTACAAATTAACACCACAAGAAGTTTCCGTTCCAGCTGAATATCGAAAACGAGAGATGAGCAAAGATTATGTATATTTAAATAAAAGATTCGTGATGTGCGAGAAGTTTGTTCCACATTTACACGTGAAATTTAT
Source organism: Drosophila picticornis (assembly GCA_035043845.1). Taxonomy (NCBI): domain Eukaryota; kingdom Metazoa; phylum Arthropoda; class Insecta; order Diptera; family Drosophilidae; genus Drosophila; species Drosophila picticornis. The sequence continues at coordinate 10,516,520 of JAWNMR010000362.1, read as the reverse complement.
GCGTGGCCGCGTCGACGGTTGCCGTTTGTTCTGCTGCCCATTTATACTTCCCATTTAGTTTGATGTTTGTTTATTTATATATGTTCATCGTTAAGTAAATAGCACACATAAATATCTATATATATATATATATGTATTTATATATTGTATATACACCTGCGTTATGCATGCCATAGTTCTGTGTTTTGGATTATGCAAAACCGAATGAGGGAGCACTCGAAAATTTATTTTTATTCACTTAGCTACGCGGAGGAAACTCACACAATGTTTGACTTGGGCCAGATATTTTTACAATTTATGGGCGATGACTGGCTCAATATTTGTGCAAAAGTGTTTGAAAAAAGTCTACAAATAATCATAGTATGAAAATGAATAAATTCCTGAGATTAAAGTGTTTATTCGGGGTTGGGCCGCATTGCCTGAGCGGATGTTGTGGGCGCTGCTTTAAATGTCGAATCTCGATGCTGGCCATAAAAGGCAGAGTGGCAATTAGAGTCAAAACAAAAGCCGTCTCGGAGCCATGGAAATTGAGCTGGCTCTCGATTACTCTGATTAGAAAGGTTCTCTCACGAATCGTCGCTTGTTTTAAGTTTACCTCGATTAAGCCTTAAATGGCAATTGACTATTAAATTTCTGGTTGGCAAAGTGCAGAGTTCTAAGTCGAAATTTTAAATGTTTTAAATGTATATAGCGGCAAATGGATGGCTAATTGCCATTTGAAATTTAAATGAGCCGACAAATAATCTATTCATACAGTTTATGAATAGTACCGGCATCTTAGATCGTCTTAGATCGATAGCTCGAAGGAGTTGAAGAATTTAGTTTTAGTCAGGTAAATAACAATTTATTTCTTCATCAAAGCACAAATATGTTGAAGTTGTTTATTCAGTCATAGATAAACCAATGGTTTTAACTAACTGAAAGCAGAGTATTCTGAGGACGTACTGCATTTATTAAGTGTCTGTTAATTTGCCAGCTAGCTGGACCTGTCCGCGGCCTGTCTTCGACTGAGCCCAATGCCAACTAGATACTAAACAATAACACAGCAGGTAAATTATACTTCAGGCATTAATTAACATAAACCGTTTAATTTCCTAGTTAAAGTGCTCACCAGCGGGCAGTCATGGTTATGCAATTAAACACAACAGATATCATTAGCCAAATGGAACTCGTTCCAAAAAGCCAACCATTAGTTGGCCTTTGAGAACTTGAATTGGCCGGATGTTGGGGCAGGCAGCGGGATATTGTCAACAGGTAAGACAACAAACTTGTGCGACTATAATAACACTGACAACAGCAATAGCAACAACAACATAAACTGAGCTGACAGCAGGCAACAATTAAATTGTGGAGAATTATGTTTATCGAGATTGAGGTGCACTCGACTTGAATTGAAGACGGGTATGCATGCTGAAGGTAATTTAAAGATTTCTGAAAGAAATCAACTACCTGTTTAATGGAGCTGTTTACAAGACGAATCTGTCACGATTATGTAGAAAGATTCAGTTAAAAGAAACCTTAAAGTGATTAATAGCAGGGCAAAGAACACGTTGATCATGCTATAAAGCACAATCTTAGTTTTATGGCTTTTACTTTTCGCTACAGATTTCAATGACAGACAGCATTCGTATTTTACACTTGTATGGTTTTCATACAAATTAGCCCATAATATAATATAATAATACTTTAAGGGAAGCATTTCTTGTGGCCATTCAGTTAGCTGCTACTCTTTCAAGATGCCACTCAGAGTAAAGAGAAATCATAAGCTTCAAACACTTCTTTTGTAGTTACCTTAATGACTCTTACTCAACTTATCTGCGAAGTACAGGATTACTTACTTGAGGTTATTACAAGGCACTTTGAACTGCGCAAAATGTAATAACTCAAATTACAAAAACAAATATCAGATAAAATTGTAGGCATCCGTGTACTGAGTACTTCAACGTATTCGCATTTAAATTCATTTAATTGGTTTGATGTCTTATGCTCTATGCACAGATGTAGTAGCTGAATGCTTTTACATATTTACTTTTAACTTTTACATCCATTAATTAATGCAAAAGTTTGTGAAGAAGAACGCACTGTCAGCCTGTTGATATGATTTTATATGATTGAGTTGCGGCAACAAAATATTTCAAGGTTAGGTTCCCATGTCGCGGCATCGTCTTCGTTTTCATTTGCGTGACGGAAGAGGCAGGGACGGGACAGAGACGCCAACTTGGCGACTTTGTGGGTGCAGCTGCAGCAGCTCAAGAGCTGCCACGGGCAACAAAAGGCTGCAAATTAATAAATGAAAACGCATTCATTCATGCAACAACCGAATGGAGTCTGGAGTTCCAGAACGAGTTCAGGTTCGGATTCCAGTTGCTGTTCTTCCGACTACTCAAGAGGCACATGTGGTGCCGCAACATGTTGCTTCATTAAAAGCGCAGTTCCGAAAATAAAAACTAAATATGAAGAGTGAAATGTGTCACTCGCCCGAGGCTGGCATCGTATTTCAACTTTGTGTATGGCTTCCCACAGGAGATCATAACTTCAATTTATGGCCACACACGCACAACAACCAGTCTTGGCTGCCCGGCCAAGTGTGCTTTCCGGGCTCTTGCTTGGTGTGAATATATAATTTTTGCTTAATTTTGAGTTATGTGCAATAAAAAGATTTTATGTTGCGTAGAAATTATGTATGCTTCAAGAGCTTCTGACAGTGTTCCTAACTAATAAAAAAAACAGCTGTCGCAAACTTAAAAAATGCCAAAAAAAAAATCAAGAATACAGAAGGAAATAGGAGTAATAAAACCTGTTGCGTGGGATACTTTTCACAGATATAAATTTTAAATTGAAGTGTCCACAGACTCTGTTTTGTGGCATGCAACAAATTTGCATGCACCATTTGTTGGCTGTCAAACTGCCAGCCTGTTCTGTCCCGACCTGCCCAAGACAGTTGCAGTCCCAGTTGGGGTTAAATTCATGACTCATGGTTGTGGTAGTCCAGTAAGGCAGCAAAAAGCAGCACACGCTGTCAGCTGCGAGTCGTCTGTTCCAAATTGTGGCTTTTGGTTTTGGCAAAGAGCTGGGGGCTCTGGGGCGCTTTCCGCTAGCATTAAGCATCGTGTATAGTTCACAGTCAGACAATTGTTTGCTTTGTGCTCAGCTGTTTGCTCTTTTAAAAGTCTTACAACCGGTTCAAATTCAAGTCTTGACTACGTACAACCCATAAATAATGAAGCCCAGCAACAATGTCACCAAAGCGACGACTAAATCTAACTCCACGACTATTTAGCACTCGTATTATAAAAAGATTTATGATTATTTTTCAGTCTTATAACTTTTTTTTATAGCTAAACTCTTTTTCGAAGGCTATAAAGCAGTCGTGAAAAACTGAACTGAATATTTTGAGTGTGATTGTCAGCTAAATGTTATTTATAATCATACATCATACAACATGCATTGTTCCAACTACTAAATATAGTAGAGAGTACCATATGTGAAAGCACAGCACAAAAATCAACCACGCCAACTGAGCATCTTAAGTTAAGCTGAAAAAAACATGACTCAGTCAATAAGTCAATAAATGCCACAAGAGAACAATTTGCCAATTTTGTTTTGCCAAAAATTCAATAACAGCAGCATTAAAAATCACAAGTATTTTGAGTATGAAAGAGCAGCCCAATCAATGATGGAAAATCTTGTACTATAAATATGTGCACATAATAATGTATTTGTATGCCAAAGTTCAAAAAGTGTTTGCAGACAACACAGAAAGACAATGAATTTGCAAATAGAAGTAGGCAAATAGTAGTTTATTGACATTTGTGAAGCTTATTATGTATAAATATATGAGTAAATGTTAATGTATATTTCTGTCTGTTGGAAAATATTGGTCAAAGTCATTAAACTAAGAGTTTGTAAAGTTTAGCTTTTGTTTTTTTGCGGTTAATTAAATTTAACTTTTGTTGCTAAATCAGCAAAATCCCAAGTTAACAAGACATATTTCATTTTGTATTTGTGCCAATTTGAGCGTTAGCCAAATGCACTTAATTGTTTACAGCATGTACAAATGATCGGGACCTTACCAACAATATTGGGCACGAGGTTTGCCAATCAATTGAAATATTACGTATACGCAGCGCATACAAGGACAAACGAGCACATGTATTGAATGAACTGCAGCTTGGCAGCAGCTTTTGGCAATTGCCGGCAATTGTGGCAGCTGCACAGACTAATGCAATAAAAGAAAGCCAGGCGAACGCTGCAAGGCTGGACAAGTTCAAAGTTCAATGGAAATCGAGATAAAAAACCACAGGTAGCAATTATTGTCTATAGAAGAAGCGTGTTGGCAGCTCGAGGAGTTTTTGCAGCCAGCTAGTGCAGGGCAAACAGAAAATGCAACCTTTGGGCAATGAACCTGCAAGCAAAAAAAAAAACAACAACAAAAGATTTTGCATTAAATAATCATATATAAGTTTGTTGTGTGATTACAGCACATTCAAAAGTTGTTGAGGCAGTTGCTGTTGCTGTTGCCCATCGAACCGCCTGCAACTTGCATTTTTCTTTTGTATTTTTCTTTTCGCAGAGCTGAGTAGAAAGTGCATATGGCGAGCGAGCTTGCTGCATTTGTGGGGTGAGTGGCTTTTGCTGCCAGATGCCGGCTGTTTGCCTGCGCCTAATTAAAGCAACTGGCAACAACTGGCAACAACTGGCAACCAGACTGGCGAACTAGTCAACCAAACTCACGAGCCTGACAGCTGACGTCGCGACGTTGCTCGTGAGAAATGAAATCAATTGAGCTGCCATCGTCGTAGCGTCTAGCGTTGCATTTGCCCCTTAAACGAGCTCGATCTCGAATTGCATTTGTCTGGGCCGCATGAGTGCAGCATGGTGTGGCATAATTAATCAGTGCAGTCAGCATTTGAAAGTCAAAGTTTGGGGCGGTCAACAATTGAGTTGCCGTTGCTGCTGCTAACACGCCCAGCAACTTGACATTTAATTGGCATTAATTACCTGTGTGTGTTTGCGTACTTTGCAACCAATAGTTGAATCGACGTCTAAAACTTTCACTGTCGCATCGCCTACGCCAAAAATGGCGAGTGAAGAGAGACAGAGAGAGACAGAGAGAGAGAGAGAGAGAGAGAGAGAGAGACAGAGAGAGAGAGAGAGAGAGAGAGAGAGAGAGAGGCAGAGATAGGGAGAGAGTGAGATAGAGAGAAATTTCAATTGACAGTTTCAATTAAGGCAGTGCGGTAGCGATATTAAGAGATCTCGCTATCCACCGGCCTGTGGAATATATGGAATATCCACAGACATTATCAGCTTGACGGCAAGCTGTCGCAACTGTTGCACTGGGCGCGAGTTTTTCAGGCGATTTTAATCGCGCCTCAATTCACACGCACTGCAAAATAACAGCGCCGTTGCCTGGATTTTGTTTTTGTTTGCTTTTTTCGTAATTTCGTACATTATGTGCAATTTGCTTTAATGCACTTTTAATGCAGATAATAACAACAAATAGGGGGGCTTGCTGACAGTCTATGGCACAAAATGCGAATGACATTTTTCTTCATTAAATTCAACACATTGTCAACAGCTTTTGTTTAGCAGATGCTACTGTTGATGAATCCCTCAATTTGCCTTGCTGCCACAATGCAAATGCAATTTTCCAGTTTGTCAATCAACGCAATGCTGCCCAACTGGAAGCATCAATGGATTATGAAGACCGCGTTGCATGTTTGACTGGCATCAAGTTATTTAAATGGCCAGCAATTTGGCATTTAACACCTAATGATTTGCTGCACAATGAAAACTAGCAGCGGCATTAATTAATAATCAGGTATGCCCCATTAACGCTACCACAAAGTGGTTCTAGTCCCCACGTGCGCTTCTTGCGCAAAGGCATGCCACACAAAAAGATACAAATATATTTTTGGGTGCAACAAATTTTGTGCCTTGAAAAACTCAAAATACATTTTTACCGTCCCAACTAAAGACAAAACAGAAAAAAAAAAAATGGATAACGAGATAAATTTGTGTGGCTTTGTTTTGGTGTGGAGTATAATTTTGTTAGAAATGGAAAGTTTTATTGTTGTCGCCTTTAATTTCAAAAGCAAATCTCTGAGACTAAACGTTTGAATGCAGCTGCCATTTGCTGCTGTTCCCTCGTCTTTATTGTTGTTTGTTTTCCAACTGAAAATCTATTCAACTGTCTCTTCCCACTTAAGTGTTTATTTGTGTTCACATTTATGATTAGAGAGGGGGTAAGGTATTTCATAAAAATATCAAAGCAAAGGCGTAACTTGCTTCAAATATTATTATAACTCACAGCCAAAGTGGGAATTCAGAAACTTGCATGTTGTTTCTTCTGCTGACTGTTTGCCACTCTGTATAGTATAATTAAATCAGTTAATTAAATGAAAAGCAATACATAAGTTCTATCTTTTAATATGTTTAAATTTATTCGATTAGCAGACCTCCAACAAGGTAAATATTTATGCAGATTGCAGTTAAAAAAATAATAATACATTACACAAATACACAAATACCTTTTCACTCGTTTGTGCTTATTTCAAAACTGAAGTTGAACACTGTGTGAAAGTTGCCAACTCAAATAAAAGGATTGAGTTTTACCTTTGAGTTTATTGCTTGTCATTTAAAAAGTTTCACACATTTTCTTAATGCGGGGCCAATTATGGTCTTTAATTAAATATGCAGCAAACAATATATTTCTCAGCAGCAGTAAGTCATCGCCAATTGTTGGCAACATGTGTTTGCAATCTTTGCATGCGATTTGCAGTCGATGACAATTACAATGGGAGTTGGCAATGCTTCCCGGTATTGCGACATGGCTGCCTGGCCTGGGAGCCAGCCCCCTTTCACTTCTCTCACCTGCCAGCCGTCGGCGTGCCCCCACATTGTTAGGGGCAGTCGCTTCGAATTACAAGTGCTTTACATGCCAGCGTGCTGGCAGGTCTTCAATTGCAATCGCAGTTGCAGTTGCAATTGAAATTGCAATCGCTGTTGCCTTCAATTATGCACAAATGCATGTGAATGTGTGTGTTTGCATGCACATTTTTACACTTTGTTGTAAATTATAGTTTAGCGTGGGCGAAAGAGGCGTGCCATGCAGCCTAGTTGCAAGCTGTTACCGAGCATCGTTCCGCGCTTACGCATTTTTGCATTCTCTGTGAATTTCAATGGGAATATTATTGCTGGCTTAAAAGTTTTCATACCTGTGCGAACTTTGTTCCTGACACGTTTGGTGCCCGTTTAGTTTTTATGGTTTTGCCTGGAAAATATGAAGCAATACATAAAGAAAAACATTACTTTGGTTATTGTCACAAATAATTGCAGTCACTACAACTGAAGTCAGTACAGTTCAATGGCCGGCAGGCGCATGCAATTTTGTATTTGGCCAGCGCTCGTTACTTGAAATCGAATTACCAAATGTTAAGAAACCCTGCCTCCCAGCAGCCCTCCGCAACTGTATGGCGCCAAGGCTGGCAGCCAGCTATAAGCAATGACCCGAATTCGATGCACGTTGCGATCGTATTTCATGACTCCCGTTGGCAATACCCGTCCTGCCAAGCGACCAGTTGTTGCTCTTGGCTCTGCGCTCTAGCCATGCCAAATCGAGCCGTGCCGGCTGTAAGACATAGTTTGTACTCGTGGCGCTGCAGTGTTGGCATTTGGGGGCATTTAATCGACACCAAAGATTCGGTGTCGTCGTCGCCACACGTTGTAATCAAGACCCACGAGCAGAAAAGTTTTTTATTGTCAGTCTTCTATAGAGCTGTTGACCAAGTTGCAGCCAGCTTATGCACTCGAACACTTGGCTTTTTTGCCTTGCAACGTTAGGTGAGAAGAGAAAAAAAAAACTAGAAGCTATTATCAAGGTTAACATGCCAAGTGGTTTTGCTTTTACCATTTTTAATGGCTGGCCATGGATCACCTTGTTCTTCTGGCCATCCGCTTCACCCCCTTCAACAATATGATATCAACCCAATTTGTATTGGATTGTAGACAACCACAATTAACTGTCATATCGAGTATAAATCAGACATGCAACTTCATAAATTTGCATTTTGTTCTAAGAGCTATTTAATTTATAAAACTGGTTTTTTATGCAGAAACACATAGGTGTAGCTGTGGAATTTAGAGGGTGTATTTCAACAACCAGTTATAAAAAATTTCACTACTTTTAATTGTTTCTCAACACTGCATGCCATCCACAGCGGCACAAGCTCGAGAATGGTGTGGATTTCAGGCAATTTCAGTACAAAAGTGTGAGTCTTTTTTTTCTTTAAAGCTTATATTCAGACTGATAGATTCATTCGATTTTTAAGTATGTTATTAAAGAGTTGACTCAAAATATTTAACTCAAATCTGTAACTCCAAAAATTATATCAAAAGAATTTCAAAATTTTTAGGATACATAATTTGATTGATTTGAAAATTTTTGAGCTATTGTCGCACATGTTTTCAAAATTTATTGATTCATTAGGGACCAGGGAATACAACCCCCATTTAGAGGACGCTGGAGCGACTCAAGCACACACCTTCTCAGGGTAATTAATAGCAGTGTGGAGCTTGTTAATTAACTCTGGCTTCCAACAGCATGCAATGCGCAGTCATAGAACGCAGATAAACAAAACTAGGGAAGGTTACGTGGCGGAAGGGGTTGTGTTCGTGTCGATTGGTTAGTTCAGTGGTGCTGCTAACGGCTGTTTAATTGACATACATTTCATTTAGCACTTGATTCGTGGCTGTGATCATTAACATTGTGAGTGACAGCACAGCGAGTGGGCTGCAATTAAAGCGTGCCGCGATAATGTAAGAACTGGATTTCGATTCGCATTTGGATTTCGTATTCGCCATCGAAACCATATGTAATTAATTGTTTGGCATTTTCTATGGCTCTCGTATAGAGTTAATGGCCCTGGGCTTCATAATAAGCACACATTGAAATTGTTTCTTACCAAGAATAGCCAAATAGTGATTTGGATCTACAGCAACTACCCAAAATAAAAAAAAAAAACAGCAAAAAAAAAATACAAAAAAGAAAAAAACAGCTCCAAATTGTATGCGTCGCATGTTAAGGAAGTCGGTTTGCCTACCTTATGTGGATTCAACAGAATTTCAACATCTCCAAATGGAGTACGTGAACCGCAATCTTTGCCAGTGTTGTAGCCACAGCCCACTGCTGTGTGTGCTGTGGGGGGGTGATGGTGATAATAAAGCAAACACTGAAGGTCATTACCGGAAAAACGGGTTTTTGACTTGTGTCTGCACCACCAAAGTCAGTAAGCATTTAGCATTAAAATACCGTTGGGATTATGGCACTGAATATGCATGGGCGTCTCACCTTAATAGCCAACGCTAAATGTTGCCAGTTGCCAGTTACAAGTTGCCGGTTATTCTACTAGTTACTAGTTGCAATTCCAGTTGCCCGATGCTCCGTTGAAAACTGGTTGGAAGTTGCAGCAGCAACTGCATCTGCATAATTGATGCACCCAGAGAGACATTTGCAAATTGTCATTCCTCGGAATAGGTACAAGAAAATAATGTCGACGAAGATGACAACAATGATGATGGACGTGGGGATGACACGTCAATTGAACGGGCTTAAAACCTACGCCAGGGCAACGCCTCATTGCTAGCTGATTGTTGTTGTAGTTGTTGTTGCTGGTGCTTAACTGCACTTTTTAAAAGGTCTTTGGCATGCATTAAGTCGATGTAATATTAAGACATTATGTGGCAATTTTTGTTATGTTCGTCATTATGATTAATGAGCCTTTGTATATTAAGTAAAGGAACCCATTAAATTAGCACCATACTTTGTATTCATGTATTTATGTATATATCATTAGCTTGATTTCTATCAGATAAAAACTTTTCCCTACAAGTTGTAAATTTTGCAACATTTGCACCTCTAAAAACTATTGAGATTTTCAACACAATCATAAGTTTTGTTTAAATACATATAGTGTAAGAAATCTGCTTTGAATAGAATGCCAGTGAGACAGTGTAGATATACCAAACCAGATTTTCATATATAATCAATAATATATATACTTTATGGGATCGGCCAGATAACATCTAACAGTTAATTAGCAGTTGAATAGCGATTATGTATTGACTCACTGCTAAGAAACATTCTCAGTTATGACTCTTCACCTGCCGTTTGAATAATTTCAGTTTACTATTCAAAGCATTCCCCGAATTCTACCAAGAGTCAATATATTTATACATATTTGTAGCTTTCAGCTTAACAAATTGGCCTTAGCCTCTTCACAAATGTAACTGTGATTGTCGTCAATGGATTGGTAGCTAGCTACTCGGAAACCGGTTAAGCACTTCTAATGTGCACATTGTGAACACAACCAAAGTTAGAGTCAACAAGAAATTTAAGCTTTTTATGATATGATATTTATGCGTCGTCAATGACACAATCCCCCAAAAACCCAAATGACTCTGCTGCTTTGATGCTGGCTAGCTGTTGCCTATGCCGTTCTTTTCTAACCGTTAACAGGCCATTGCAACACCATTCGAAACGCAAACTGCAGAGTCTTTGGCCTCGTTGCTGCACCAGCCGACTGACTGCAACTTTCTACAAAAAACAAAACAAAAAAACAAGTTGAGTGGCATCATTTACTTTATGCAGCATGGCTACGCCCAAGCGTCCAAGTCCAAGTCCGAGTACGAATCGCCTCAGAATTGAATGCTTCAATGGAGCAGAAATCGTTTGGTAGCAAGAAACGTCACTGCAAGTTGCAACTTGGGACTTGCCCCTTTTGTGCGTGCTCGTTGCATATGTCACTCGCTGTTGATTTGCTGCAAAATGTCATTGCAAATGAAGCTCAAGTTAATTTGGCACGCCTGGCAGCCAGACCCTGGCGGCACGACCATTTCCACTTGAGTGCAACCCAACGCAATGCTAATATATGCATTAATTTTGGTTCATTCACAGAGAGTTGGAGACTCGAAAAAGCGCAACTTAATTGCGCGCTTGGCTGAAGCAAAATGCCATTTAGCCAGACAATTAATTTGTCAAAAATAAATGGCCGGCTTGGTGGCTGTGGGCTGTGTGATTAGTGCCGTAGTCGTAGTTGCTGTTTAGTGTTTTCCGGACAGACTTTGGACTCGTTTGCAGGTGTCGCAACTTTCACCTTGACCGGTTGCCGCCAAGCATCTGCAGTATCTTCATTATTGCAGTGCTTTACTCAACTCTACGGCAAATACTTAATAATTAGTAAACAAAATCTGACGCATTTAATTAGATAATATCTCCCGTGCTTGTGATGTGTTCACATCACAGTTGTAATGCCACAACAAAGAACTTGCCTTCACAAAATGCGACTCATTGGTGTGTTTGCCTATTTGCATTTCAAAGCTCGCCAAATTGAACAAAGACAACTGCAAAAGGCATTGAAGAACTCGACATTTTGGGTAGTCAATTAGCGGTAACACGTCATGATAAACATCCAAGAAATAACTATACGAATAGAAATACGAAAGGTGCTCACAGCATGAAAGCTGAAAGCCACACGAAAAAATGGGTAGTCGACCCTATGGAAATCCATATTGTTGATCGAAAGTTGAACGAACTGCGACGTGATTGTAAATTGGTAGCCGTGTAGCAAATCATTTTGAGCTCTTAAACAAATAGAGCCACACACAAAAGGCAAACATTCTGCGTAGACAATCCGTGGCATAACCAATTAATAAAAAGAACATGGAAATTTGTTTGTACTCTGCGTCGAATATTACATACCCTGCTACATCTATTGATAAATAAATGAAACACTTAATTAACTTGCAAACTTTATAATAGACAAAATGATTGTGTGTCTAATTATATGCATGGAGTATTCGATTTAATATTTATGTTTTGTGGAAAGCAAACTGAATAGCTCAGCTGACTCAGACAGTTAACAACTTTGAAATCATTTCTTAACGTATACTCATTACAAGCGAAATACTCGGTAAGCAAGTAATGTAATTATCTTTAATAACCCTAAGATTGCTTTGCAATCAATTCTTCTGCGAGCAGTAATAATAAATCACATTGCTATTTGGCAATATTTTGAAAGCTGTGCAAATTTTTAGAAATAACTACTAACTACAAGTGGTAATTTTAGCTGTAACGTTGCGTAATCATAATTTTGATGATTTATCGGAGGTAGCAATCCCATCATAAAAAAATAATTTTATTCGTTGGTTGCTTTACAATAGTAGTTGACCACATTGTGAAAACTTGATTAATTATGCTTTCATAAGTTCTTAACGTAATTTAGCACAGTTTGTAGGGTAAAAAAGTAGAAGTTTTAGATGGATATATACACACATGCGAATCTTGTTTGTGGTGGACTTCACCATGTGATAAATACATAAATAAATGAGATCGTGTGACTCGCAACGGACTTTTGCAAAGTGATTTAAAGTAACGTTTCCCATAACTAAAACACTTTTAAAATACCATTTTGAGTAACAAGTTGCAAGTATTGCAGCAATGTTATAAAAGACTTTGAGATAGCTTCAAGCCAAACAGTGACAAAGGAGTTGTACATACAATGTTGACGCTCACTGTGCGTGGCAATGGCATAGTTATCATAGCTCAATGTTTGCATGCAGATAGCTGGAGGCATGTAGATACAAGCTAGATGCTGGCTACCCCTCCGGCAGCTACCACTTAATTACGTCCATGCAGTTAAAAAAAAGCAAAAGTAGCGGTATGTTTCAGTTTCATTGGCAGCCAGGCATGACGAATGGACGCATGGAATGGGGGCTGAACGGGATATGGTTGGGGGTCAGCTGCTAGAGGTATCTAAGAGACTCGGCTACGGCGAACGGATGATAAAAATATCATATTTTTAATTTAATTAATGCAATCGTGCACAGATCACAAGCTGAAATTTGAAGTTTGTGTTGCACATAGTATGTGGCATCCAAATATTTTTTCTTGCTTTCTGGCACCGCTCAATTGAGTTGTGGCTTTGTTGTCTCTGTCTTAAACATTAATCAAAAGACGGCGAATACCGCTAAACACATGGTACCCCGAATACACACTCCAGTTGTCGCCCTCTTGGGCAGACGCCCGCCTAATCAAAGCGCTTTTGTTGAGTGAAAATGTTCATGGTCGCCGCCTGCATGGAAATGCATATTCATTTTCGAACTGCATTCCATGGAATGTGTCTGCTTGTGAGTGTGTGTGTGTGGTGAAACTTAAAGAGCGCCAAGTCCCCCTCATCTCTGAATGCATCGCAACTTCCTCATTTGATGCACTTCCCAAAGAGCAGCTCGAGCTGCGAATGAACCAATTTTACATATATAATTAGACCTATAACATTATGCGCTTCTGTAAGTATCTGATTCCATACACATGTACGTGCACCCGTGCACCCCTTGTGGCTATTATTAGTCATTCCTCCCCCCCATGCACGTCCCCTCACTGGCTACGGCTCCCTTAAGTGCTCAGTTCCGCTTGCAGTTGCTGCAGCTTTAGTGTTGCTCTCGCGACTGATGCTGATTGAGTAACTGAGCACATGAAAGTGCAATCGTTAGAATTGCAGTAACTAGGAGACAATTGCAATGCTGATGCTCGGAGGAAAGTGATCTCACCTTGTCAGCAAAACAATGCAAACGATTCTTGAGCCGGAAAAGTTCACCTAATTGTAATTGACAGCATCCTGCAGGCTGTCACATAACAAACGTTACAAAACAGGAAGATTAACAATGAGACATTTAAGATATGAGTTATAACAATTTAGCTCAACCACTCCAAGCAGCTGAATCTGGAAAATCTCACTGTTGTTTAATTTAGTGCTTCTGTTTAGTTTACATCATATTAAATATACTTTTTTTTTGCAAAACAAAGATGCTCTTTCTGATATCCTTGAAATGATTGAGTCTAAAACGGATCAGAGAATAGAAATTTTAGAAAAACCAATAAATAAATTATATATATATAGAAAGAAACACAAAATTGTTTTAGATCATCGCGACATATTCGAAACGAACATTAGCTAAAAATGCCAATGGTTTCTCACATGCCTTGTAAGATTCTACTTGAACTAGTCTAGCTAAAATAATAATAATGCCCTAAAGTACCTCATTAACTTAAATCGATTCACATTTACATTATTATGCCATTGAATTTACTTATAACTGCACTCACCCAGCTATGAGGAAAAATACTTTGTTAGGTTTCACTGCAATTTCTATTATTTGAATATTAAACTTGTCGAATTGATGACATAAGACAAGTGTGTAATGCTCATCGTCGTTCATTGCCATTGCTTTCACTACAAGTACAGACCGGCATTGTTGTAGTTGTTGGTGTTTTCATTGTGGAGGCTCGCTTAACATTGGCCCCTCGTGCGTTTAACATTGAATTAGCAGCGCCCACGTCTTCACCTGCTCTCCTCTGACCACGCATCCATCTACGACCTTAGCCTTCGCAAAAGCAGCAAAACAAGAGAAAAATTTCAACGAAAAAAAAAAATAACACAAGCTTCATGCAAAAGAGTCGCATTATCATAATATTATTAGATATTATCCCCAGAGGCAGCCACACGAGCTGTTAAGCAATTCAGCTTTTATTTGGCTTGTTGTGCACAGCTAAGGCTGAGGTTAATGACAGTTGAATCTTTTACATATTTTAGACAGATTTTTGCTGAATTTGCTGTTATTACTACAGTAGCGAGATATATATTTGATTGTAGTTGTTTATCTGTGGGCGACCCTTGACCTCGGCCCATTGCAAAATTGGCCGTTTGCAACCGGCAACTTGGTGCTGTATTTGTTTTTCTTATTTGGTTTGTTGCCTAGCTATATTTACATATAGCTGTACAAACCGGTCAAGAGCAAGAGGCATTCCACATTTATGGCCGTATTGTTCCGCTTTGGATACGCTAAAAAAAACGCCGTTGTTTAGCTTGCTTTTTAGGATGAAGAGGGATAAACTAAAGACGCGTTTTAAATGTGAAACTTTAAGCAAAGCTGTTTTCTGCTCATCGGAAACATTAAGATGATGTATGGATGAGGTATAAACATATTTCCAATGTATGCATATTTATATGCACACATGACCTTTGTCTGTAGCTGAAGTCAAAGCCGTCTCCTTGAGTGTGCATTGTTTATTTGCTTGCATGTCTGGCAGTATTTGGTTTGTTTAGCCTTTGGCTGTGGGAAAAAATAAAACCGATTTAGACACAAGGCACGCATGACGCAAATCAACCGAAGCCACCAACACCAGACTTTGACGATGCCCAAAGGGCGCCAAGAAATTGCAGACCTCAATGTAATCGCTGTAGTCGTGGTAAGTACATAAGTACATAATTATTGATAGCCTCCACTATTGCCCATTAGAGGGCAAGCGTTTTAAAGTGTAATAAACGCGGAAGGAGCGGTCATTATACAAATTATTATAATAATAAGTGTGTAGCGCAACGAGATGCAGATGCCAACGTATCCCATAGATGCAAAGATGCATAGATGCATAGATGCGAATGCGAATGCAAATGCAACTGCTGTCGGTGTCGTAGCTGAGCTTGAGTTACTCCCAGCAGTACCAATTGAAAACATTCAAGTGCCGGCTGATCTGCATAAGTGAACGTCACGTAACAGATACGCAGCTAGCTGCCAATGTATCTGTATCTACGTATGCACACAGACATATGCATCTATAAGAACGCAGACGTCGATGGCCGTTACGGGGTCGTTCATCTTGATGGGAGCGTGGAAGCGTTTTGATGACTGACTGCCTGTAATGCGGAAAGCGCGTAGCACGCTAAAACAAAAAAATCGTTGCAACTATCTGCGAGACATTCAGTGCGTTAGGCAGCTGTAATGCAACAACCAAGTCATACACATCTTACACACACACACACACACGCACACACACACACACGCACACGCACACACACGCACACACACACACACGCACACACACGCACACGCACACACACACACACACACACACACAATGATTGCCATTGAATCTATATCGTTAAGCGAGCGCTTAGCTTGGCATAATTTTCAGTATTTTTAAACGAAACTCGGCAGCCGGTCTCTGCGCTATGTACAAACATACCCACAATAATCGTAATAATGAGCAGGAAGTTCGAGCAAACGCCCAAATCGGCTTATAGTATTATGAGTCAGTCAGTGTTATGTGACAGAGAGTCAGTCAACAAAACCAAAATTGAAATTAAGCCAAGATGCTTTGGTGATAATTAAAAGCGAAAACGGTTACAAGGTATTTATTGTCGACTCAATTGAATTGCATAACTATGTCTGCATTTGGCTTACAAAAAGTATCAATTACATTTTCCATTAATTGCAACAAAATCAACAAATTTGTTCAAAATCAAATTTTCTTACTTTAATTATTAATTATAATTCGCTCACGAAATATTGTAAGCAGGTTTATTTATTGAGTTCGCTACGCTTCATGTTGATGTGTGGCAAGCGGAAGCTTGAGCTTTTAGTTTTCATCATGTACATATTCGGATGAGATGAGATTTTCATAGCGCCAGCTGCGGAAGTCGGCTCAAAATTGGTTACCAGTAGCAGTTGGCAAACAAGTTTTCAATATATAATTGCGCAAAATTGTAATTGTGCTTGATTGCGTACGCTGACTCAAAACGAGTCGATTTTTCATTTTCAATTTATTTTTCTATTTTGTTTTTTTTTTCATAATTGGCTGTGGCAGCTTGTGAGAAAAACCAATGCTCAACCTCTCATGTGGGCATTCGTTCGATCATGTCATGCAATGGAGTCAAGCTGCAACCGAAGCGCAGCTGTGACTCAGCGGAAAGGGTTTAGATGGCGCCGAGAGGGAGTTGGGCAAAACGAAGCGACAACTGCAGCTTGAAGCTTGTAAACAAGTTTGTAATTGATTTTCTATTAGGTTTCTCTCAGTTTTCATACTGTTGCAGTTGAATTGATGCGTAATATTCATTGATTTCACTTGGTTGCTGCAATACTCATAAGCTAATTAATGAAACTTTAAGGTTCGTGACAAATTTGGTGTTACATGTTGACCAGAAGTATAGCCTTATACAAGCCAACATATATGTTTGAATCGAAACTGGAAGGTAGTTCACAGCTATGCTGCCTAAATTGCTTAAACAGGTGGTAAGAAATTAGCTATGTTCCCCGTAATAAGACGGCTTGTTAACAAAATTGCTTGGGCTTGAAGAAGTGGTTGTTTCTGTGTGGGGGGTTTTGTAATACACAATCCAACTAAATTACACAATCGTAAAAGAAATGTTTGCCAGCGGCTAACTGCAACCATACCAACCACATATGCTATACATATCTCTATATAAGTATATAAGCAACAACCACACACTTTCATATATGCAATGCACATTTCTGGCTGCAGTTGAAAACTACTTTCAAATGGTTTTCACTTGCCACTAACACACCTTTAAATTTTGCACACCTACCAATATGTTCAGACAAAGACACTGAATGCAGTCGAAAGCTCTCCAGCCTCCAACCACCACTCACCACCCACATTGTAGGCTGTCGGGGAGTGAAATATTTAGAATTATCTCAGGCGAATTTCGAAAGCATCGCCAAGGCTAGCTCAGCAGACGGGGCAGGGGAGAGTCGGCTGCACGTGCTACGCCAGCGACATGAATCACGCGATCGATTCGAAAGGAGCCACTTAATCATGAGTGGACAGACTCGACGTTCGATTTGCAGTTAAAATTGTCGGTAATCTGGCAAAAAAAAAAAAAAAGTAATAAAATAAAAGCTTAGACGAAAGGAGCGTGACTAAAAAGGATTTACACATGGGCTATAAATCGCAGTTGGCGGCGGCCCTGCTTAAAAATTGCTATAACAAAAGCTAATGCCGGCAATCAGCGGTGTTTTTCTTATTGGTAACTCGATTTTATTTGTGCCGTTCGTCTGTCTGACCGTCTCCGTCTAGTCGGAGCTGTACTGTGTGTATGTCTTTCTTGTCTTATGTCGGCTTGCAAAATCGTGGCTTGTAATTATTGGCCATTATTATGGGGCCTAAATGCGCGCACCATTCACCAATAGCCGGAACTGTATCATCGACGGTGCTCGCTCTGGCCTGCACTGGCCAAAGTCTGAACTAGGAAACCGGCAAGCACGTTGTTGTTCACGCTTCAATGAGTTAATAATCAATGCGGCTTGGTTATTGTTTCAACAATTATGTGATTCAAACTGCAACAAGTGCAAAAATGAATTCAATTAGAAACCGGACAGACAGCAGCCCATTGCCAGACAATTTACCAATACCCTGGACATTAATTGGCCAATGCAAATTACATCTGGTTTTTATTTACGCTCAACAACGCATCAATTATCGGAAATTCTACTCAAATTTTACTACTATCGAGAGAGGGAAAGATATATAAGGGAGAAAAACCTGTTGACGTTTTTTTAGTCATCCAGATTGCGACAAAAATTATAATGAGCAGCGCTCTCAGCGACTTTGAGACAAGTTTGGACGTGTGAAACGGCGATGAAATCATGCAGACAGACACCGACCGCAATTCAAGGTTACGAAGCATTAGTAAATATCGACCAAAAAATAACTCTGGCACCGCTGAGTTGTCATTTTTTTACCTAGGCTCAAAACGATTTGGCAATTAGCCAACGCCAACAATAACTAATGGTATTAGTATAAAGCAACACACAGCTCAACAAGTAAAAGTCGATCAATTTAGAGGGATCGACTGTGCGATACCCTGTATAAAGCTTAATTACATTTCGAATATAAATAAACGTATAGAGAGAAAAGCGTATTGTCCGAAAGATCCATTTGCCTTAGTAACGAATTCAAGTCACAAAACGATACTGAAACTCATTTGTTCTATTTGTTCTATTTGCCAAATTAACACTTTTAAAATTAATTATATTTTGCAGTTTCTTTCGTTTATATTCTTTATAGGACCGCTAATGCTCAACGCTGCATGATTCATTGAAATTATGATTATACCTTATTGACTGCAGGGTACACAAACTGAAAGCGATTTCTTAGGGCCAGCCAAGCAAGACCAAACCGAAACAGATACACCATATGCAGCCAACATATAAATACATACATATATATACTTTATATATTGTTATATATTGTTTTGTTTTATATTTGGTTTAACCGAAGTGCAGGCAATAAACTTTATGTAAGCGACCAATAGTCGATGTGCATGAAAGTGTTTCATTATGGACTAAAGGCCTAAAATTGACAGCTCAGTTTTTTGAGATATATATTTGGGACAATTTGTGGTAGCCTGCTGTCAGTTGTGTCAAATGCGTGTCTATCGACACAATTCGTTGACCCACATGATGTTGGGTTGCCCATTAGGCAGTCATTAAAGCGAGCCAAGATCTAGCAGTTTAAACTGCCCGGGAGGGGGTAAGCGTGCATCTGATAGCAGATCAAATTGCCGTACAACGTTAGGCATTTCAGCCGAAGCTTGGAAGCTAGAAGCATAAAACGCGTTAAGAAGTCGTTTACTGTTCTTTTTGATTGACATGCTAAGATGCGGCACTCAGATTGTATCTGCATTTTTAAATCTTAATCTATACATGTATCCCAATCGGTATGAGGTATGTGGTATGTGGTATGTGTGTTGTGTTGTGTTGTGCTGCCTCAACCTCATTTACAGTTGTGTGGTGGCTTTTGTCTGGCTGGCCATGCGGGCCTTTCTCAATCGGCTCTCATTGTTAGCGTCGGCATATATGACAGCTGATTTTCTTCCGCTTTTAACGGTTCATAATTGAAATTATAATTCAATTTATGCTCGCTGCATTGCTTTGTTTGCAACACTTTGCAACACTTTTTCAATTATGTTCAATGCACATTAGAAATTGTCTGGTCGCTACGAAAGTGTTGCCAAGAGTGAAAGATGCAATCACAGATCCAGCTACAGATACATATATCTGTATCTGTATTTGCAGTTCACTGGCGTGTTTGGCTCTGCGCAAATAAATTCGATTTGATTGTGGGTTTTTTTTTTATCTTGTTTTTGGTTTGTTTGTTGTTTAATGTTTAATTTCATGCGCATACACGGACTGCCCCACAAGTATTGTAAATAAATGAAAAAAAAAACGCAAGCAACTGAAATTGTTTTTATTTTACAATGGCGTCTGTTGCAATTAAGAACGCTTTCATTTTTCACTTTTCATCTCATTTCTCATTCAAGCCGAAAATTGGAAGAAAAAAAACTTTTACTTTATCTAATTGAATTAACATTAGCACTCACACAATATTGTACACGAAGATCTGTATTAATGCGCCATATACACAATGTGTACACGTGATTTACACTACAATAGTATTGAAAAGTAAACCCATCAGCGGATTTATTAATTGCCATTTGTATTTTACATTTTCACTTAGGCTAACTTGTCCCCAAACTATTTGTATAGACAGGAAAATTTTCTTTTCTTCCGCTCTGTTCGAGAATCTTCAAGTGTGCAAGCTGTTTTCAAAAATAGATACGAAAATGCCGGCGTTTTGGGGTCGAGCTGTTGTTGTGTGTGCGAGTATTTCCGAGTATTTTAAGTATTTTTTTGACTGTGGCGACTGTGGGGCGACGAATAGATCCAAATCAATGCAATTGAGCATTTTTCCATCAGTCGCATAAATTTCCAAGTGCAGTTCAACTGATAAACTTGAAGACAATCGCTACCATTACCATAATGAGGGTCAGCCTCGGGGAGCTGGCTACTCACAAGAGATTCTCCACAATTATTTACAATTTAATATTGATTTGTATGGAGCGTCCCATTTTCTATTGTAAGGGTGCAGAGGGGGACTGGGTATGGGGCCACTTCAATTATCAGTCGACGCATAATTAAGTGCATGGCTCCCTCGCTTTGACCTCGAGCTGACATAACACAACAGCGCAGCGACCAACGGACGCTGCCCTGAGCTGCACGCGATTTGCATGCGTTTAAAAACGCTTACGCAAGAGACGCTCCCAAATAGAAAGTGTCGCGACACATTTGTACGCCATAAATTAAGCAATTTAGTTTTACGACAGACGCTTCAAAATCGTGGCTCAGCACTAATGTGGGTAGCAAATTGTTATGTTTGACAATTATTGATGTCCAAAAACAGGTGCTGAAATTTTCCGCCAACATTTTTTAAATTTCTTTCTATCTTTCAATCAGGGCATGAGCTTAAAGTATTTTGATTAATTTGTCGTTTTCTTCTTGCTTGTCTTTTGCCAATTAACTGTTATGCGTTTTAAATGCCACTTTGTGATAAAAAAAAAGAAACCCCAAGAGGCGTACCTTACATAAACCATATATGTGAATATCTATATAGTATATGCATATAAATCACATGTTTGCATTGCGCATTTAACAGTTTTGCTGCGTTTTGGAATTTTGCCTTTTGTTTGAATTCGGTTTTAATGTTACTTTTGTTTTTGCTTTTGCAAAAATATACAAAAATATATATATATATATAAAAAAAAACTTTCTCCGCCGCTTGTCGTGCAAACTTGACGCACAAAACGAAACAAGGAAAATAAATAATAAAGAAAAAGAAATGTACAACAAGCAGATGATTTACAGCACAAATAATAAAA
The DNA here is from genome assembly GCA_035043845.1 of Drosophila picticornis. Taxonomy (NCBI): domain Eukaryota; kingdom Metazoa; phylum Arthropoda; class Insecta; order Diptera; family Drosophilidae; genus Drosophila; species Drosophila picticornis. The sequence continues at coordinate 10,494,948 of JAWNMR010000362.1, read as the reverse complement.
TGGTCATTGTGGGCTTGGAGTTATTTGTCAAAGATACAGCGAGACGCGGAAAAAAGTAACCTCAAGTGTGAGACAGGAAATTGAACTTTGCACGATATATTTGCTCGATCGAGTTTGATTCATCACCTACAACAACGATGAGATAAGATGACTAGTTATTCTGACATTTCTTATCGAGCTGCAATCAATCACGTTCTCTTCGCCAAACATAATGCAACTTTTATTGTCCGAGCAGTCCGCTCGAGCTGATAACAAAAAGCAAACGCGTTTTTGGCGCGATTTTAAGCGCAGCGCATGCAAAATGTGTAAAATACACAAATATGTTTTGAAGTCAATTCACGAATTGCAATTACGAGCAGAGTTTCAAGTATTAGATGTACTTTGCTTATGTAAACAACAAACTAACACAATGTAAATGGTTGATAAACAATGAAAACCCACAGCAACAAACTCTACAAAAAGTGCGTGATTTGAAAAAGCTTAAGAGCCAAGCAAAAACAACAACAAAAATAAAAAAAGTGAAAAGTTGTGGCGTTTTAATGTGCATAATTATTTTGCGCCGAGCTCACTTGAAATTATACTGCGTAACTTTTGGGCCAGTGCCGGTTCCTGCCCCTGTCGCCCCTACACCATATCTTAACCGAGTAACCAATGTTAGAAAATTTGTTTTGAAAAAAGTTCGTGTCAAAATGCAGTTTTTTTTTCTACAAACTTCTTTATGTGTTTTGTTTTTGTTTTCTATAATTTGCCTTTGTGTTTTTTCGTTTTTTATTTAGCAACTTTAAGCATATCGCAAAAGCCATTTAGATGCAAATATGTACATTTTTATTTTTGTTTTAGCCAGCAAACAGCTTTTGTGAAAGCGTCTGCAACTTAAATGTTGAAAATATTGTTGTATTTGTTGTTATTGTTGTGGTTTGTCAGCCAGCCAAAAGTTAATAATGTTATAAATATGTCGTAGTGCCCATCAATGATGATCAGGCCGATTAATGGCATGGCGGACCCCTAAGAGAAAAAACCCGTTTCTGTGGCAAAAATTTGTTGTTGTTGTCTTTCTACGTTGACATTTTCCACAGTGTGTGATGAGTGTGTAGGCAATTTCTTTTTGGAAAAACCAACACGTTTGGCGCCGTCTTTCAATGGTATTTTGTCTTAAGTTGTTGCTCCCGAAGCTGTTCATTCATTCATAAGTTTAATTGCAATGGTTAAGTGTTTTTCTCTGGCTAAGTGCTAATCGCTTCAGCAGCTGCCACATGCTGAGAGAGAGCGCTGGTGGTAAGGGTCAAATGCTTGATTTGAAAGACCCTTACCACCCAGCAAGTGAAGGGATTTCAAAGTTTGAAGCATTCGCTCATCGATCATCAATTCAAATTTGTCAGTTAGAAATGCCTGAGTCTACATAAGCATTATGGATAGATTTAATTAAATCGGGTTAAATAGGGCTAACATTTAAATTTTATAAGCTTTTTAATCGTCTAATCACTTTTAATCTCAAGCTCGATTACATCAAAATGCTTTCATCCATTCTCATGGGTCTTTTCTAATCCAATTTCTGTATTCCATGTGAATTTTGCTTTTTCATGAATTCGAACCGAAAATCGTGCTTCTGAATTGTAAGCCGAAAAACATTATGGTTTCAGAAATCGGTTTTCGGCTAGTTGAATAATTTACGAGAGTGGAAAATTTTGAACCATCCTCAATTGAATTTTTTGAGAGACATACTTTGTAAACGCAATTAATTAAAAGTATTATTACACAACTAGACACATTTATTTATTTACGCAATTTTTTTTTATAATTTTGCACATTTCCGTTGACATATTAAATATTTTTGCTGTCATTTGAAAAATGTGTATAAAATACTTAAATTTAGTTAACATTTTATGAGAGAAATATGTTCAACTTACCCGCTGGGAGTTTATGCAAACCGGCGCAAAAGTATTTTAAACCAAAAATGGGTGAAATAAATCCACAATTCTACCGCGTCAGCTTTGGCAACACACACAAAAAAGTGCCAGACGGGTGATAATTATCCAAGAAATTCTAGATGTGTAGTTGTTGTAGTTCACTGAGTGCGGTTTTTATTTGTTTTATTTTATTTAATTTTTTTTTTTGGTTTTGTTTTTTATATGAAATATGAAACCGGCAGTCCAAGCACGTTAAAGGTGCTAAAAATGTTGTTGTCAGCCGACTTTTATTATGAAATTGCAGTCAAGAGAGAAATTTTCAGAATTTTTCAAAGACTTTGTTAACTCTATGCCAAAGTTAGCCAACAAGTTGCAGTCGCTGTTTTTGTTGTTGTTGGTATTCAATACGTAAGCTTGTTAACTCGTTTCCAAGCTTAAGAAATGAATCCGTAGGCTCTGCTCGATCCCTTGCAATTGTTGTTGTTGCTGTTGGTGTATTTTACACGACGCGTTGCAGTTGCTGTCGCTGTTGTTGCGGTTTTAAGTGACTGACATACGGCAGTGACAGGGGGGTTGGCAAGGGGAGTTCCGGTATTCGTATCGATTACAATGCGTTTGTAGTCAACTTTTTCCTGCTAAAAACTCTTATTGCTGTGGCCGGTTAACGTTTATTTGGAATTCGTATTGGATTTTATGGGTATTTGATTAAAAAAACAAAAAACAATATGAAGTCAACAAATTCGTAAGTATCACTTGAACATTCTTTTTTTTTCTGTAACCTAATATTATTGCTTGTTAATTTATTTCGTTGTGTTGATTTTTCTCGATTGTTGTTTGTTTTGTGTGTTTTTTTCTTGTGTCGTTTAGAAAGTGGGTTAAATTAAACGGCGCGTCTTGGCTACGCTTCATGCAAATTATTATTTCTTTTTGCATGCACAGATTTCGCGCTTGTTAAAACTTGTTAGATCTGTGATTTATTTCGATTTCTTGCAAATATCATATTCATTCAACTTTGTAATCTTGCGTTGCTTTATCTTTCCTCTTTCTTCTTCACTTCGTTCGCTTCTGTTATGTTCGCAACTGAGTTATTTACAACTTGATATTCCGCTTGAGACGTTTGCACTTCTTCTCGTTTCACTCGTAACTGAATGGAAATCGACCGATCAGCGTGACTGCGACCCGAGCTACGATCAAGCTGCAGAAGTGGCTTCGTGCACTCTTCTCTTCTTATTGTTGTTGCTTTCGAACGCACAGGTGAGAGCCAACGACACGAACTCGATGCCGACTTCAACAACGAATCAGCAGCACAAAGAACAACTGAAAGTAAGCCTGCAGCTTTTTTAACGGTTTTCCTTTGTTACATACATGCGCTCTCCGAAGCAACCATTCAAATTATCCGCTCACAGCGCAAGAAGACAACAAAAGTCAGCGGAACACTTTGCTTGGCCATCAAGTGATCGTTGGTGGCTGCATTCAATAGCAGCGGTGTGACCAGCATCGGATAACAATCAAATATCATATAAATATAATAAAAAATACTAACAGCGGATAAACACCATTCAAAACAATGTAGAACTAAAATTTCATGCTCTTTATGCCTCTTTTGCCTTCGGCCATATAAAATTTGATCGAATTCCACACCGAAAGTTTTCACGATTGCAGCATATTTTATTTTTATTCGTTTAAAGTTGAATTGTATTGAATTGCTCAACTCTTAACTCGTTGGTTATTCAAATTAAATTACAAATTCAAATCAGTTGGTCAACCGACTGCTTTAAGAAGCTGTCAGCTGTGCATATTCGATAACTGTTTTTCAGTGTTGGTAAGGATAAGTTTAACCTATTAGGTTATGCTGCCCATTATGCGCCAAAAACTTTCACACTTCTGTAAAGAAATGTCTGTTTTAAACAATTAAACTAGAAAATTACATAACTATAAAGGAAACTCGTAGTGTAACCTCGGAACCATAAATTATCAGAAACTGAACGCGAGGAACTTGACGCAAAACTAGTTCAGTGCTCAACAAGTTCCACGAAGTAGACGGACTCGATTTTTGAACCAATAATTTATCTGCTGACGCTCAAATAAATATAGTGGAATATGCATTATTTGACGCCACAATAATAAATCATTATTAAATTATTACCTGCATGTTAATCAAAGTACGTAAGTACGAAATTTGTTATACTATTGCTAAGCGGCTCCTCGTGAGTTTCCATAAACTGAACAACTGTAAACAATTTATTGCAGTTTTAGTAGAAAATGACTGACATTAAGGAAATCGTTGTTATTGTTAAATGGAGTGGCAAGGAGTATCCTATTGCCGACCTAACCGACCAGGACACAGTTGAGGTGCTGCGTCACGAAATCTTTCGCAAAACACAAGTGCGACCAGAACGCCAAAAATTATTGAATCTGAAGCACAAAGGTAAACTCGAAATTGCACAAAATGGATTATTATATTATAATCAACTATAAACCGAACGGATTTGCAGGCAAACCGGCAGCCGACAATATAAAACTACAAGCCCTCGAGCTGAAGCCCAATTTCAAGCTGATGATGGTTGGCTCCACAGAGGCCGACATTGAGGACGCCTGCAGTCTGCCCGAAGACATTGGCGAGGTCATCGATGACTTCGACGATGCCGAGGAGCGAGAGGAGTCCGTCGAGAATTCTGCCGTCTACCTGGCCAAAGTGCAGCGTCGCGTGCAACATTATAAGATCACCGAGCTGTCGCCGCCACGTGAGGGCAAACATTTGCTTGTCTTGGACATTGATTATACCCTTTTCGATCATCGCTCGCCCGCCGAGCAGGGCACGGAGCTGATGCGTCCCTTTTTGCACGAGTTTCTCACGTCAGCGTATGAGAACTATGATATAGTGATTTGGTCGGCAACCAGCATGCGTTGGATTGAGGAAAAGATGCGTCTGCTGGGCGTCGCCAATAATGATAGCTACAAAATAATGTTCTACCTCGACTCGAATGCCATGATCTCAGTGCATGTGCCGGAGCGCGGCGTTGTCGATGTGAAGCCGCTGGGTGTCATCTGGGGTTTGTACAAGCAGTATAGCTCGAAGAATACGATCATGTTTGACGATATCCGTCGCAATTTCATGATGAATCCCAAGTCTGGACTCAAGATACGTCCATTTCGACAGGCGCATTTGAATCGCTCCAAGGACAAGGAGCTGCTGAAGCTGTCCAACTATCTCCGCCAGATTGCCTTGCACTGCAAAGATTTCAATTTGCTCAACCATCGCAAGTGGGAGCACTACGAACCGAAAAAGAACTCTTAATAGGCACTTTAAAATTTACGAGTTAAGCACTTTATGTAATAAGATTCTCTTAATTTGTATTCCATTAAAATAATTTTGTAACGCACATTACACATTGTTGTTAATTAGAGCGTGTATCCGCCCTGATCAGCCCAGTGTACGCGTCTAGCCTCCAGATACTCCTCGTGCAGTCGCCGTCGCTCCTCCTCCAGCTTGGCAAGGCGGCGATAACGCTGCAGCACCATGCCACAGCCGAACAGCAGAGCCACCTGGCAGATCAGCCAGAGTATGAAGAGTGCAATCAGCAGGCTCTGATTGATGCAGATGTTGTCCAGATGCAGCTGATCATCGATGCCAGCGATGAGCAGCACTCCACGTTCCCCATACAGGAAGCTATTACCATTGGTTTGATCCGGTCCGTGAACGTGCAGATTATAATTGAGGGGCAGTTCCATTTGGGAGGCAGTCGCATTTAATGCTGAATCTGGCTGCACATCCGTAACAGTCGATATATAAACGGGATTCTGCACCCGAAGCTGTTCCAGCTGACGTTCGGGCCGTTCCAGTTGGCGTCGCTTGCGTCGATGCCACAACCCATCCGAGGAAGTAAGGCAATTGGTGGGCGCACAACGCTGCACGCAAAAGCGTATCTTGACATCAAAGCTAACATTGGCAGTGCCGGAGAATTTGAAGGCATGGAAACGTGAGCGCAGCATGTTCCTGGATTGGGTGCGCACACGCTCCAGCGCTGGGAAGACACTCGCATCTGTGGGACAGCCGCGCTCATCGATCAGCAGCACATAATTTTGGTTGTCTTGTGACTTGGCCACCAGCGAGGTGGCACGAAAGTCCGGCAACGGCGCCAGCTGCAACTCCAGATGCTCACCGAACTGATCCGCGCTGTATTCCGCAACGATTTGCAACTCCAAATTCTGGCCAATCTGCACATCGTTCGTCTCGTGCTGCTGTGTGTGATCCACAATTTGCAGAGTGATCCGTGGTTGCGGATACGGGTCACCTGTGCTGCTGTTGTAGTGAACCACACCCTCCATAGGAAACATGCTTGACCCAGCGGAGGAGTTGAGGTAAGGATTTTTGTTACTAAAAGGTTTTTTGATTTAATTACTTACTGCTTTGCATATTCCACAGAGGACTCCAATGCAATGGCACTGGGCACCTGCTCGGAGGCATCTGTATTGCTGTCGCCCGCATTCTGGCCAAGCATAGCAGTCGCATTGTTGAGGATGCAACCGACTTTGATGAGACGATCCCCTTGCGTCTGCACATTGGCATTGTTTTGTATGACGACCAGTGCGGATATGAAGGTCCTGTTAAAACATTCACATAATCAGACAATATGAAGAACTGTCATAAAATTTGACTCCTTACCTGTGGTAAGAATGCGTCATCTCGTAGGCGCGCAGAATGCCGCATCGATTCTCCTTGGGCTCGCTGCCAATCTGCAGGCGCAGCAGCAGGCTATCATTGCCGCTGCCGCTCACCTGGCAATCCTTCGAGTGCATGCTGGCGTACATCCTGCCAGTAAACCAATCCTTGGGCTTGTAGCGAATGCTCATCTCATCGCGTGTGCAGAAGACCTTCACTGTGTGCCAGGAAAGATTCTTAGTATGAGATATAGTTCGAATTGCGATTCTTTTAGTTTGAATAACGCTTTATGGATTTTTTTCACGATTTATGTAATTCATTGACAATGATTTTTATGTATATTATATCAACACTGTGTGTGTATCTAGGAACTATTATTTCTTGTGAGAACCACTTTATTTTATAGCTAATTATGTCATCTAAAAATCTCAGACTAACTCTTCATATATTTTTTTTTTATATATATTCATAATATTGCTTTCTATTCCTATGACAAAATAAAAAGGTTTATTAAATGGAAGATTTTACTATCCATCAAAAATCCGTTGAATATTTTATCAAACACCTTTCGTATGCTGGAAAGAGTATTTAGTCGTCACTCAATTTGTGCGATTGACTCACCATCGAGGCACTTAACGCGTCGCATGTAAATCGAGTTGTCGCGCAGCTTAAGGCTACGTGGTCCGAGGGATACAATGTCCTCGGAGTGCAGCAGGCACTCGGAGCGCGTTAATTGATTCAGATAGTAGAATGAGATGCCCTGGCAGTAGAAGTTGGACTCGCGGGTGCAAAGCGCCTGACACTGCAACATAAAGCAAACGGTCATCAATCAATCAAACATACATCGAATCGATTGCAATCATAATGCGAGACGACTCAAGCGCTACACAGATGACTGAAGGGCCGCACCTCTTTCTGGGTGAGGCCCAAATATTTGGCTTCCGCGTAGATGAAACTGCTGTTGGCATACAGTTCATACGAGCAATTGTCATTCTCCATGGGTCGCTCATAGCACTGGTTCTCCATATACTCCTCGTCGTAGGGCGCCGCCCGGAAAGCGTCCGGCTGTATGGATTTGTCCTTGTCACTCAGCGTACAGCGGCCAAGGGTAAGGCGGGGCATCTGAGAGTGTTCCCCATTGCGAAACCTGCAAGGGATGTAAGCATTGAGAACTGAAAACCCAAACAACTGATGTTCCGGATGAGTTAAACATTGTATCTCGCAATGATTTATGACTTCACTGCTCAGCAGTGATATCATCATAATCGAGAGAAAAGCATTCGCATTAAAAATGCATAACAAAGGCAATTAATTTATTTGAGCTGAAACAGAAACTGAAACAGCAAGCAGCAAACAAACTGTCAATTTACCGCTCACGATTGTTCCGATACGATGGGGCAAACGAGGCGGATAGGCATTTGAATTGCGTTTCAAAGAAACATCTCTCGGCGCACTCACGACGCGTGACGAGAGTCGAAATTGTCTTTTTGCCATGGTACATCAAACTGTTGCCCGGAATTTTGGTTAGCGCCCAGCGTCGACCTTTGCACGCCTCGGGAACTGCATGAAGAAGACAGAGTTCATCAAGGTTGGGAACGCCCTCGCCACATCCGGGCAATAATACGAACCGCGCAAACAGCTCTTTTCGTAGAACATGGCCTCGGCATCCGCCACCAGAGGCAGCTCATCCGCAATGGCCAAGTAGCGTGCATTCCGCTCAAAATATGAGTAGCCATAGCACTCATTCGTGTCCAGCAGATGCACATACGCAATGCAGTCCGGATCCTCATTGCAGCTGCGCCAGCAGACCTCGCTTGCCGGCTGCTGCTCATCATCAGCGTTATCCGCCCCCAATCTGTAGTTGCCACTGCGTCGATCACGATCCTTGAAATTGCTGGCAATCGGTGGCGCGTAAATCAAATTCCGTTCACTGAGGTAATCGAGTGGCGGTCGAAATCCGACAATTTTCTGCAACTGCAACTGATGCAGTGGACACTTGAGCAGCAGCGCATCTACAAATATAAATATCAATTGTTGTGGGAAAACATAACTCAGACTTGCTTTCGTTGAGCTTGAAGGCTGCAAGCGCATTCCACAAACTGCTCGAAGCACTTAGCTCGATTATGGCATGTGTGTACATTATCTGAGCCATATATATACACATGTTCATGTAGATGCCATTGTGCATATCAATTTCACAAGCACAAATTGTGCAGGTTATACCAAGTACGAGTATACTGAATCATCGGTGCGAATAATTCAAAATATTTATGCATAACTAAACAATTAGGCATCTATTTGAGACAATCAGAGATATACTGCATCAATTAAATCGGGCGTGTGTAGATATATATAAAAGCAATTGTTACTTTTTGCTTTCCTTATAACTTTAGGCCTTTCAGGGAATTTGTTTAATTTATTCAATTAAGTCATGTACTTCCCTGCCTAGCTTAGAGTTTATGTAAGCAGTTAAACAATTGCTAATATCAGCTGAGACTCATCATCAGACTCGCTGTCGGGCAAATCTGAATGCCGCATTCCACACCCCCTAACCATGCCCACCCATGCCACACTCCCCGCAACACGCTTCTCTTTCTAGCACTCTTTTGTAAATTGATCTGTGTTATTTTGGTTTTTTTTTACTCAAATACCTAGTAAAATGTAATGCAAGTTTCAAGTGCAAAAATAATTAAATAGGTGCATCACGTCAGCAAAGGCGACAAAAATAAATAATAATTGCGCCTCTGCTAGAGTTTAAGACACCCTGTAAATTGTTAATATTATTTGGCAGACTTTCATAAAGCTGCCATTTGAGTTGCTTCTCAGTGAGAATAATAAATTCAGTATATTTAAATTTCAATAACTTCTTATTTAAGCTGAACTCAAAAATACGCAGTAGAAAACATTGTATTCATCAATAACACCCTCGATTATAGAATGTTATTTATTGTAAACGATAAGTCACATTTTTATTTGCAGCAAAAACTTCTCTCGTCTTGTGATGAAAGCCTTCAACCCATTTTCCCCTGCACAGGGTAAATTAATAATTTAATTACATCGTTCGGCATTCGAACTTTCAGCCATACTTTATGGATATGCATAGGAATGTCACTGATAGAAACATTAGCAAATTGCCGTGTCAGATAGCCAGAATGTTGCTTACCACTCATGTGCTTTTGCTGCAGCATCAATAACATTGCTGTGAATAACAATTTGCATAACTGTTGTGTTTTCCAAACTGATTTAGGCATTGTTTTAGTTTTCTGTAGTTGTTATTCTAGTTGTTGTTCTAGTTAAAGCATTGCAAATTATTATTGATGGACACATACAATTTTGAATTAAATCGTAATTGATTTTTGCCCAAAATGCAGTTAGTGTTTGTTGGTTTTTGCTGGTTCTCCAGTTCTGTTTTGCTGGCAATTGAACACTTTCAATTTTACATTTATGCACGCACGCATATCCGAAAGCAAACAAAAATCGAACTATTTGCATACATGCAAATAGGCCGGGAATGGAAAATGTTAATAAGGCCAATTAAAGTGAGCCCAGGCAAGGCTCCAATTTAAAGAGAACAAAAAATGGCAATCACGTTTTTATCATTGTTGTAATTGTTATGTGGGGGCACAGTTTTGTTGTTGCGGCTCACAATTAATTCGTCGCACTTCCATTAGCCAAAATGCACTTTGCACGCGTTTCTAATCGCACGTCTGACGAACGCGACTTTCGACTTGCAAATAGCAGAGGCTGTGGCTCTGAGCCCGTGTCTGGCTTCCAAGCCAGGTAGATAGATACTCACACACAAAACACACTCGTACATATATAGATGATGGGAATGAGTATGTGTGTATGTGTATGTGTGAGCAAATGATATGAATGCTTCGATCGAGCGTCGACGTCGCGGCTAACCGAGCGTATGAGAAATTTCATGTTAACATCAACATCAACATCAACGTCAACGTCAGCGTCGCCGCTGACTGCTGATTAGATCGCTGCTTAGGGTGTAGCAGCTCAGCAGTTGACTCAGTCGAGTCGCAACCGAATTGCTCGCTGGCTCGCTTACAATGTGCAATAAACAAAACTATTTAACGCACACACATGCCACGGTTGGGGAAGGGCGGCGCTCGCGTTGCGTATAGCTCGTGGCTCAGGTAGTGCCCCAAAGCATAGATAAATATGTATATGCATATATATATGCCTATGTGTATGTGTGTGTAAAACAAACAACTATGTATCTGTATCTATATCTATCTCGGCATCACATCTAGCCATGCATGTAGCTTACTTTCCGTGTATCTTTCGACTGTTTGCACAGTTGCGTTCCAGCATCGTTGACATTGTTGTTGTTGTTGTTGTTGTTGTATTCAATGGCACTTTTAACAGTTCAGTGGTTTTGCCGTTGACAACGATTGTTCTTGTTGCTGTTGTGTATTGTCCAATGATAAATGGTTGATTTACATTTGTAGCTTCTTTGTCGATTTGTATTACTACCATTACAAATGTCAGACCTTTTTGTGTGCGTGTGTGTTCTATGGAAATTGCGTTCCACACGACGTATGCGCAATCGTGTAAACATTGTTTTCTTTTCGCAATCTTCTAATTAGCAACAGCAGCAGGCAGGGCGCCCTTTGCCTAATTAGTTGCCATTTCGGGCCATGCGTCTTGCGTGTTACCTTTTGTGGCTGGCACTTGAAGTGAACTTATTGGCATGTTGGTCAAGGTCGCCCTCGGCTGCGTAGACTCCCCCAGATGTCTTGCTCGAGCGACGATGTTGTGTCCATATAGTTACATAGGTAAACAACTCACTGTGGATGACATTATTATTATTTCTGTGTGTACAGCCGAACATGCAATTGCTCAATTTGGCATGAATAAATATTACATATTGCATGCATATTAGTAGAATTTGTGCCGAGTGAAGAAATTTACTGAATTGCGTACCTTGTGGCTTTCAAAATTGCCTCAAATTGAAACTACACAAAATTAAATTTCGTGCAAGTGTTTTGGCAATTTAACAGGTCCTTTAAATTGCTAATATGCGTAAGCATTGAAGCATTTCGTATTGAGAAAGTTGACTGACAAAATAGATTTTACCAATAGGGGAAAACATGCAATTAAGGAACGAGAAATATATTTTGTGGTTTTTCAGTGATTGCTGTTTAGTTTTATTGTAATCAAGTTAAGTTCGAACTTTGGCCACTTCACTCTTTAACTATAACAAGCCGCAAAAGTATTCGCTTTATTTTCCCAAGTAGTAAAAATAAGAGAAATTAAAATTTCACAGTTAGTAACTAAAGCAAAAGTCGGTAAAGCAAACGCTGTAAAACGTTGCATACTTTTCAATTTTCAATAAGGCAACTTCCGCTTATAGCTGGTTGCAAATGCAATAGTTAAAGTTCACCTTGCCCCGGCAACTATCATTTAATAACATCAGAAATTAATTAACTGCGGCCTGACCCTTTTTTATTGCCAATTTGAAATCCTTATATTGACTCGCGAGCAGTTAGCCTTTCGCTTTCGCTTTCGCCCGACTTGTTTTGTCGCGTTGCGTATACGTAATAATTCATAAGCCATGCTCTCAGCATGCAAGGTCGCTGCGAATTATTGTTGCACGCAAACAGTAAAACAAAAAACAAAATATGTATAAAAACACATTCTTGTATGTGTAGTTATATGCAGGTCGGAATAACTCCCCTTTCAGTCGTTGGCCCAAATGACGCCATGCTAAATAGGGCCAGGCGCGCAGAAGAATGCAGAGCTGCAATAACAAAAGCAGCACAACAAAATGTGACTTTAAAATTTGAGGCTAGTTTCACGTTTATATTCTGCAACGAGCACGCTCCACAAAGTTTCGCATTTCACCTTGAACTATAAAAAGAGTGGCACACGTGCAGGTGTGTGTGTGTGTGTGTGTGTGTGTGTGTGTGCAGTTAGGTGTGAGTGTCAGCAGCAAAACAACAGCAATGTCGCCAGGTGACGCCTGAATGAGCTATAGAAACAAAAGTTGCAGAGCCGCACACAACTATGATAATAATAAACAATCAAGTTGGTGTGCCTTAAAGTATATGCATACATATACATATACACATATATAATTAACTCAGGTCACACATACACACATACAAATTTAACTTGTGTCACATATATGGCAAAAGTTTGCCTAATTAAAAATGCCAAAAAGTCAGACAAAGGGGGCAGCAGCGGGCCTTAAGTGGGGTCAGACAGCAGCAACAAAGAGACACTGACACACAAATGTACACACGCATACACGCACACACACTCAAACTCGCACTCACATGGCTGAGTGATATGTCAGACAGGCCAACAGCCAGTCACCCAGTTAGGCGGTCTGTCAGGCATTCGAGCTGGTTGGCAGGAAGGAAGGGTGTGCGGGCCATAAAGCACCCAGTCTAAAGTTTGTGCATGAATGCTTCAACGAGGGCGGCAGGCGGTGCATGCAACTTGTCGCATTGTTCGAATCACTGAATTATGCAAATAGTACACTTGACAAAATAATAGAGAGTGTTGTTCTCGGTTCAAATTGCCAAAATATGTTGTTAATTCAAGGCCCTGGGAATGAAATTCAGATGTATTTGAAAAACGCCAAGCTTTCTAAATGAAAATCTGCTTAAGGCAACTTAAGCTGATTACTCCAGAATTAGATTTACCTGAAACTGATATTGCTTAAATATATCAAGAATTTGATTATTTGCAATCCATTATTTTCCATCAAATCCTGATATCATCATGCAAAAAATGTAAGCCATCTGAGCGAGTTGAAGATTTTAAGATTTAAAATGTGAATTTTTTAATATACTTTCAGTATTGAAAAGCTTGAAAATTGGAATCAAAATAAGTTTAAGCTCAACGAACAAAATCTTTGAATATCAATATTTCTTCGAGTGTACATCTGAGAGAGAATTTATACATGTGTGGCTAAGAGGTTAACCAACAAACAGCAGAAAATTCTCAAAAGTATTCGCACAAAACTAATCAGACAACATGCAGTTTGAGTGACTAAGTGACTAGCTTAAAGTTGCCCATGTCCACGCATTGTGTATGTGTTGTGTGTGTGTTGTGTGTGTGTGTCTGACACTTGCTTCATTCGCACTCATCGCTTGTTGCTGGCAACTTCCGTTTGGCTGTGGAGCACGCCTAAGTTGCTGCCAGTTGCACCCTTGAGAATACCGCTAGTAGCACCAACAACGACCATGCCCACTTTGACCCCTCCGTCGCCAACTAGCGTGTGAACTTTCAATGAAACGAGGTGACTTTATCGCACTACTTCCGCCCCCTCGGTTGCCCTCTGACAAAATAAAATTTATTTAAATCAGTGCCATAATTGTGTTGTACGCCTGTTGCTGCTGTCGTTGTTGCTGTTGTTGTTTGTTTCTTTCATTTGCTAAGCTGCTTGTGCGCGCATAAAATTAGCTCTGCACATTTATTGTCCGCTGTGCACATTCCTGGCACAAGTCGGTTAGTTTGCAGTCCGTTTAAATGTCACAAGTTGGCATCGTTTTGTTTATTCTAGCAATTCGTCGGCAAGTATTTTGAGACACCAATCAACAAGAGATACAATTAAATATAAACAAAATGTTGATCAAATCTGGATCAGACTTACTTTTAGCTCATCTCATTTCCCTCGTAATATTTGTGTTCTCCAGTTGATGGGCCACTGTACCTTTCAATAATAACTAATAAAAGTCTTTAACATTTATTGAAATTGCATTAAATTATATTTATTGTTTGCATCGTTTTGTGTATATGTTGTATATATGTAAAACAGACAAGATTCATTTAAGTATAAAGTTAAACCAAAAAAAACCCTATTGCACTCGATTTTATTTTCTTTATTAATTTACGCTTGCGATATTACTTAGGAAACAAGAAATTTATAAAAACGCATTAATAATTGAGTAAAATATTTTGAAAAACTCTTTCTCATAATTTCATATTGAGTAGATATATTCTTGACGGTTACATGATGAGTCCGAAAATTATAAAGCAATTAACTTAGATGTAAAAGAAAGTAACTTTATTGAAGTAAGTACAAAGTAGTTTCAAATTTGATTGCCAAAGATTACGTTGATGTTTATTGTTGGTTTTAATACACTCGACTTTTGGCTTACTAGAATTAATGCAATTCGCTTAATAATAAATACAATCGTCATCATAGTATATAGTCAGTTTATAGAGTTTATACCACGCATTCATTTTTAAATGCAGCCAAAAACACAATTGCTCTCAAATGATTAAATATATATCTCAAATATCTGTACTTTTATTATATTTCCTTCGTTTCTTTTTGCTTTTTGTGGTAATCAATTTTCGCTATAATAAAAATGTTTGTGGGGCGCAGATGTTTATTTTCGCATTTTTGTTTTTTTTTTTTACTACTTTAATTTGCTATTTGCCATTATTTTTATTTTTGCAAGCACTTTTATTTATACATGCTTAAGCATTTTCCTTACGTTTATATCGTATATTAGTTAATATGATTTATGCTGAAATTTGTTCATCTCTTTGCGGTGTGCCTGGTTGCAAGTTGAATGTACTCAACAAAATCTAATTGCAAATTCTTGTTCATTTCTGTTTTTGGCATTGCAATGCCCAAATGCAAAATGTTTTCAAGTGTGTGTGTGTGTGTGTGTGTTGCTGTGTTGTTTTTCGATTCTGTAGTTAAGTTTGTGTGCCGATAAAATGAAGCAATTGCTCAATTTTCCTGTGGCAGGTGCTACGTGGTTGTTGAACAATTCGCCTGGAATTTGTGTTGCTGCTACTTATTAGATGAAGCAGTGCCTATAGTTCCTCAATAGCAGGAATATCTAATTAGACCAGGCTTACCCCCGCGTGCTCTACTCTTCTCTTCGCTTCCCTTCTCTACTTTCTCACTATAAATCTGGTTTGCAGTACGCTAAGTAACTCTAAATGGATGCGATTATGCATGGGTACAAACCTGTGCAGGTTTATGTAAGTAAATGTTTCTATTAGTGTTCGCATGCCACCTGCTGTTGAACTTGGGGCATGTTCGTAAGTCGCATGATTTTCATATTAAACATTTATCGATTTTGATGCATGTCCAAAAGAAGCGCACAGAAATTTCATAATTTAATGTGCAATAAACTGTTGCCGTTTAGTAATTTGCCAGTTCTTTTCATATTAGTTTTCTTCATATTTCGATTTTTTGTTTTTTCCATTATTTTCAAAACCTATCACATAAATGTATATGTATTTTTTGGGCGGAATTCTTAGCGTGTGTTTTCGTTTTCGTTTTCGTTTTGTTGTTGTGATAGGACAGAAGAAGAGCACAGAGGAAATGGCAATAAACATTTAAAATGTATTCACTAATCGCTTAAAAAGCTAAAAGACGGATTCGCGTGCAATAACAGAAGCGATGGCATTCAATAACCGTTACTCAGACACAGCCGCATAACTTTGCCTAACCGAAGTCAAAAACAAGTGTGTGTGTGTATCTGTGTGTGTGTGTGTTAATGGGGTACTGGTTAGGGATAGTTATACGAAAAGTGTTTGCTGTGCCATTTTGCTAGTTGTGTATTTTGGGTAAATAAACCCAGAACAATGTGTATGGGGTATAATAACCTTAAATGTACTATAAGCTAACTTTAGCATCGCTTTCAATGCCAAAATGTTGCGTGCATTGCGCCCTGAACCATGCCACATTCTCAAACGACGTAAGCAAATCAAACGATGACATTTGAGTTCAGTGTTTTTATTTCGCTTGTGTTGTGTTGTTATTTCCTTCTAACATTTGTTTTTTGCGAGTGTTGATTTTGCTGCTAAGTATTCGCTGCTATATTTTTTTTTGTTGCTGTTCTATTCGAAAACTCTTACTTGGCTACTGCACATTTATGTTTTCTTTTCTTTTCTTTTCTTGTGTTTTCCTTTCTTTTTGTTTTTTTCAATGTTAATTTTTTGTATTTTTTGGTTTGTTTGTAGTAATAATATTAATTATCAACCGCCTATGCAGCAGAGCCCGCTGATTGGATGCGACAACTTGTATCAGATTTTTGTCCATGGTCATCGATGGTCATCGATGCACAGTTCGCTGCGTGGCCCTGGTTTTGGCGTTTAAAATACGAGCATCTGATCGGCACTGCCTTCCGCGCTGTCCTCCTCGTCGGCGCCCTCGTCCTCATCGTCGGATGTTAGCGAGGCGGCATTATTCACCACGGACTCTGTGTTCAAATGGAATGTAAAATTAAATTTCTCAGCCTGCCACAAATGAATTTGTGAGCGCCTGCAGTAATCATCATAAGCATCAACGTAAACATAAATCTTGAATGAATATTAGAATGAGTTTCAGCAGATTTAGCACTAATCTGCCCCAGCTCAGCGTGCATTTTTAATACGACTCGATGTTAACGAACGGACGGACGGACGGACGGACGGACGGATTTTCCTATTGCACTTGCAGATAGAAACTTGGTTCATGTTTTATACATGGCAAAAGCTTGATATTGATAGCAAAAGTTAATTATGGAGGATAACTTTCGACTGGAATAACTTGAGAGTTAATTCCAATTTTATTACCTGAATGTGCGCTGTGGCATATTAGGTATACGCACTGTGGCAGCTGGCAGGTGGCAGGTGGCAGATGACACGTTGAATGGCTCTGCGATAGACACTGAGCTTGAGCGGATTTAACTAATCAAAGAGCTTAATTCCCACAGTTTACATCTGTTGCAGGTTGTAAATATATCACACAAGGGTATCTCCATTTACGAGTGTGCCCCTTAAAACCATATCAAGTAGAAGTCTCAGTTTTTTGGTCTCTTACTTACCGCAATTGGGCTTGCCACGTGTGCGTGTGTTGGCGAATTCGACTCCATGCTTATCCACACACCAACAGACGCCCACCGAGTTGTGGCATTGTGTTGGCTTATAGAATCCTTGTACGTCGCAGTCGGGTGCGTAGGCGCCTAATTAGTTTATGCCGCCAACCACAGCAACGGCAACAGCAACGGCAACAGCAACAGCAACAGCAACAATAACAAGTAGAAGAACAATAAAAATGCGCACAAATTTAGTAAGTCTGCATAATTTACAGTCGTAAATGAGAAAGCAGCACAAGCGAAATTCTTTTTATTTTTAATTTTATTTTCATTTTCTTGTGTGTGTTTATATTGTTTTGCTGTGTTTTGTTTTAACTTTTTGGGTC
This sequence comes from Drosophila picticornis, assembly GCA_035043845.1. Taxonomy (NCBI): domain Eukaryota; kingdom Metazoa; phylum Arthropoda; class Insecta; order Diptera; family Drosophilidae; genus Drosophila; species Drosophila picticornis. The sequence continues at coordinate 10,477,202 of JAWNMR010000362.1, read as the reverse complement.
GTGTTGGGCGAAAAAAAAAATAAAAAAATAGAAACAACGTGGCTGACAAACAAAAAAAAAAAAAAAGAAAAGAAGGAAATTATGTAGTTAAAGTTAGTAATGAGCCAACAAAAACAGTGGCACTAAGCAGTAGCAAAAAGTTTTTTTTTCTTTGTGTTGTTGTTAAGAGTGTTTAATTTGCTGGCTTAAAAGTTACGTTTGGCTAAAAGGTAAATGGTAAACGAGAGCGGAAAAGCGAGAGCGCATAGAAAACAAGCACAAAAAAAGAAAAATAAAAAAAGAAATGGTGTCCTTTTTAACAGCTACTGTGGCTACTAATATGTGTGGGTGTGTGCGTGTGTGTGTGGGTGTGTGTGTGTGTGCCTGGTTGCTTGTGTATTTGTGAGGCGTTTAATTATATTTGAAATTGGGCTAAACGTAGTGTATAAAAAGTAAGGCAGCATAAACCGAGCAAAGCACGAACAGCGAGACAAAAGAGTGTTTGAAGCAGATACACAGATAAAGAGGGTCTTAGTGATAGTGATGGTGATGGTGATAGTGATAGTGACAGTGATAGTGATAGTGATAGTGATAGTGACAGTGATAGTGATAGTGATAGTGATAGTGATAGTGATAGTAGAGAAGGGACAGAACGGAGAAGCAAAATCAGTTTACTCTTCTAGCTACCCGTTTTTTTTTTGTTTTTTTGGAGAATTGTGTTAAGCATTTGTTGTTGTTGTTGTGGTGTTTGCGTTTTACAGACGTTTCACAATCAAAAACAAGAAATAACACCAATCTTCGAACTGCCGAAGATTAAATTGCAGACCATTGCAGACGCATTACTTGGCAATCGAATCTGAAGCAAGTCGTTGTTCACTCAAGCGAAACTTGTTTATCTACACCCAATGACAAATTGGCTTTATCGGTTGTCATTGGGTTTCTTGAAAAAAGTTCAGACTGACGGACAGAATGATAACTCAACTTGCTACAAGTTGAAATTGTATTACAATTCGCTTTCTGTATCTTGATCTGCTCGTTTTCTCTGCAATGGTACAAAAATTGAACTGAACAGATAAACAAAACTCAATTGAGAATATATAGAGAGAACATACAAATATTAGTGTTATGTTAGCTAGAGAAATGTCCACCTGTACCTATCTCACCTGCAAAGTCGCCGGCGATTCTTCGTCGCACCGCGGCACAGGGACGATCGGTCTTCTCGAAGCAGCGGCACCATTCGCGTGTATTAATCGAGCTATCCTGGTCCAGGTCGCACGTGTCGATGAACGGCTTGATGCAACGCTCGTTCTGATCGTGCTCCAGATCATACATCTCCTGCAGCGACAGCAGTCCATCGTTGTTCAGATCCAGATGGCCAAACATCCACTTGGCCTCGGTCTTGCAGGCGGGCGGGAAGTGCGCTTTGGACTTCTGGCTATGCTGGCGACGCTTCTTGCTATCGGCCATAATTACTGAGAACCAGTCGAGCAGACGATTACCAATGGCAGTCAGCTGCTGCGGCTTGCATTCGGCCGACTTCGAGGGATATCCTAGCAAGACAAGAGTTTTAAGTCCATTAAATATTAATTCAACCTCGCAATTTTCTCAAGTTTGCTCACCACTTGGATTGTTGTTTTTATTAAATTTCTGCGACTGCTTCTCAACGACTTCATTTTCGTTGTAGTTGCGCATCTTGCGTTTTTCCTCTTGATACTTGGCATCCTGCAAAAGTCAATATTTATAAATGAGTGATAGAAGCTGTGGATTAGTTGCGAGCACATATCAAATTTAAATACACAAACATGCCAAAAATTTGACTCCGACACGACTTTCGTGAATTGCCAAATGCTTTAATTTTCAATTAATTTTATCTAACAGCTTTCCACCCATTTACTAAAGCCCGTTAAACACATATCCATTTCGATTTGTAAAGCTTCAAAATACGCTTGAAGTTGATATTTTCGTGAATTCGAATTCGATTGGTTTGCCCATTATTGCGGCTGAAATGGGGTTGACTAAATTCCCAAGAGAAAACTAATTTCATATTGCAAAATAATCAGATGCTTGTTTGACGATTCCTATTGATTTTCCCCACCTAATAAATCATCGTATTATGGGGTTAATATTGTTATTAAATTACTAAATGATGAAATCGATTCGGCTGAGCTGATGACCCAAATTAATTTTCCTGTTCCCCCGTCGACCTGCCAGTTTCCTCTTCTCACTTCTACTACTAATTACCCTTTCGGGTACTCCGCAATTATGGTTTGAAATAGTTTATATTATATGATTATAGTTTAACAAAAAATAACACAAAATTCTAGGCATTATTGTTTTTATATATTGCTACTGCTTTACATAAAAATTGTTATTAATTTCTTCATTATTTAACACGCATCCAAAGTGGAAGACATGGTTGATGTATACAAAGGAATGTTCTTAAATATTAAATATGCAATATGATCTCACCTTCTTGTAGGCTGTGTACTTGAGATACTTGTAGTGCTTGTTGTCATACTTAATCTCCTCGGGAGTGAATGTGTACTGGGCATTGATGTGATTTAAGTGACGATTGTTGTCCTCCTTATCCTGTGAATTGCGAAACCGTTTAAGGCATATGAAAATGTGTGTGTTGACCGGCCGCCCCCCGCACCCCTCCCCAAACTACTTGATTCAACTTCACTTACATTCATAATGGTATTGAAGTCATTGTTGTTGCTACCCATAACATTTCCGCTGTTCATCATGATGTTGTTGTTGCTGCTATCCTTGTAAGCTTGCTGCTGCTGCTGTTGTTGTTGCTGCTGCTGCTGCTGTTGCTGCTGCTGTTGCTGCTGCTGCTGCTGCTCCAGGATGATCTTCTTGTTGTATTTGTTATAGCCAGCACGCTCGCCAATTCGCTGCAATCGCTTACCATCGGTGTTTTCTGCAAACGAGAAAAATGGTGAAATGGCCGACATGAAATTGCTTGGCAAGGCAAACTTTTCGTATCCTGGCGCTGGTCACTGAGCCGTCATTTCTATTTGATGCTTGTTGTTGTTGCTCTTGTTTTTTGTATAACGTATATATTTTTTTTGTATTGCTCAGCCCCAAGCAGGAACAACAACAACAACAGCAACAGCAACAGCAACTTCTGCAGCAAGAGTTGCAAGTGCTTGCAATGCGCTTTCAGCTGTGAAAATTTAAAATTAATGCGCCTGACGTTGCTGCTGTTGTTGTTGCTGCTGTTGTTGTTTTTGCTGCAGCTTGGCTGATTCGCTGAGTGCCTGCCACTCGTACCCCTTCACCTACCCTACATTGTGCGCCTTAGAACAATGGGGCTACTTGCTCAACGGACTATTAAAAATTTAACAACTGATTTGCTAGACGGCAATTTAAAGCTCTTAAACGAAAATCGAAATATTGCCAGGCTTTAAGGCCTACCAGTCTGTCCTCTCACAATAGCAATCACAATCCTTTTCTATTTGAACAACGACAATAATTAAACTGGCTGGGTTTGGATTGGAAACATGCATGCAATTTGTTTAGATGTCCACCGTTCAATGGCCTCCCAGCCGCACTTGCTGGCCATATTCCAGCCTCGAGCTCATTATGCAGTTGGGTTCTGGCACTGGTTTTCTGCACTGACTCGCAATGTGAGTTTCTGTGAGTGTATGTTTAGTTGTAAAACTTACCCTTGCATGGACAGAATCCTTTGCAGGCGATCCGTATGGATGTCGAATGTATGCAATTGTGATAATCCAATCTGCATAGTGATGAGTAGGTTCTGTTGTCAGCTCCGCAGAGGAAAGTTGGCTTGGCAACGGGACACGGCTTGCAGTTGCTGCTCGAGAGTAGGGTTAGAAAAAAAAATACAGTCAGTTGGTATCACTAAAGAAAGTAGAGTGAAATAAAAGGAGCAAACAACAAATAGATGACTAGCAGAATTAATTTTTATGCAAATCAAGTCGGGCGTTTGTTGCCGAGGCGAGACCTGCAGCTTCTAACTGCCTGTTGCTGTGGCATCCTTTATTTAAGTATTATTTAATATGCAACACACGCACTCGCAGACAAGCAGCAGCATGGCTGTCAGAGATCACCAGCAGATATTCCAGGCAGTCGGAGCCGTGTGCCATCAGCCTGTATTTTCTTAAATATTTGTGCAAATATTTGAGCAGGCAGAAGTCACAAGCAAGCGCAAAATGTAGTCTAGGCTGTATACAAAATCCGACTTTGCACAATAAATGATGTTTGTTTTTAATACAATTTGGTGAACTCAAGAATCTCAGGATTGTAAAGTAGATGCACGAAAGACCTTAATCAAAGCAACCCTTTTAAAGGGCTTAAATTACTTTCCATTATTTAAAATGTATATATTTTCTTTAAGCCCGAGAAACGTTTACATGATTTTGTAATTTATTAGCCGGTTTCTATATTTATCTGTGAAACTCTTAAATTGTTAAGCATGGAAATTTTTGATTAACATATTTATTCAAATTGCTTAGAGTGGAGGAACTTGGAAATTAAGCAGTGCTTTTTTGAACAACGTCATAACTTTTCCCATTTTAAATGTGTTCAGGGTATTGATATACGTCTATTGAAAGTATTTCATATTGGCTTTAATATATAGTGTGGGAGTCCCAATTCCTATCAGTTCTCAATGATTTTTATTGGCTACACTGGCTGACTTTATTTATTGAATTTTGTTTTATATTCTTATTATCTTTCTATTGAACGTTTAAATTATTCTGATAGCCATGCAAATTGAGCGTGTTTATTCAGCAAATTGAATTTCTGGATTGTTCTTTTCGAGTTTGTTGGGATTATATAAATTTGTTGAATTTGGTTGCTTTAGTGGCTAACAATTTTGGTGGTTTAATACAATGTTGGACTGGTGGAAGGATGAAATGAATTTCAACTGTCTTTTCCAATTATGCACTTAAGCTTTGCTTTGAGCAATTAAGTTTGTTGACTCTGCACAAATTGAATCTTTATATTTTCCTTTGTCGCATTGTATCAATGTTGTCCATTACAAAGTTTTGAAATTTATGACAGTTGTTCACACTCTCATGGCAAAAATACTTTAATAACTTAGGAATTCATTTACTTTTTAACTCAATTTCAATAAAATATTCGTAATGTTAAATGAAAAGTACTCGAAATAGGGCAAGGTAATTGTGCTGCCAGCCTGCTGATGCCACTTTTCAATGGCCATTTAAGTTAACCAATTCCGTAGCTAAGCCAAGGCAAACGAATCGTTGGCCCAAACCAGAAAGTACCTTTGTCTTGTGAGTGTGTTTGACAAATCGACTGCTCGAATAAAGACAGTTTTAATTGAAAATTCTATCGTAGAATGCTTAAATTATTTTCACTTGTGTGGTACATTTTTAATAGAACCTGGAATTTAAATAATGCCTGAAGTTGCAACTGAATTTCAGTGAAGGGCTTATGACATGATTTAGCAACTTTTGGGTCAATGGCTGCTCTGGTTACTTTGTGCAAATTGTAAATAAAATAAAAATGGGACCCACACATACCATTCGCTGCTGTGCTGTACAAATTTGTGAATTTTTAGTCAAATATTTGCTTTCAATTTTCCGGCAAACAAACCCCCCATCAAATGAGACAGGTGGAGGAGCATGGGGTCAAATTTTCGGTTACTGCTGCTGACAGCTTCATGTGTATAGACCAAAAAGCAGCTCTGTGGTTTCGAATAACTGCCAAAAGCAGGCACATTGCCCCGGCTTAGGTTGTGCTGCGCTGAGGCAAAGGGACGAAGCATATAAAAGGCGTTCCACATCCTTTGCCCTCCGCCACCCAGCCACGAGCACAAGCGGTGCCATATTGTTGCAAGAAACAATGCCTACCTACATGAGTTATGAGTTTTTGTGTGTGTGTGTGTGTCTGAGTGTGTGTGTGCTTGCGACTGGGTGTGTGAGTGTGTTTTTATGCGTATTCTACGGTGGTATGCGATGCTTCTTGGTCTATTACAAGTGCCCCGCAGATAGCGCTCCATGTCCTTTTACCCCCCGATCGATTCAATCTTTCATTCGCACCAAGTGCGCCTGTATAGAGAGCAAATCTTTTGTTTGATTTGTGCCCAAATGGAGCACCAAGGCAACGGCAGCGAGCATGAAATGCCAGATAAATTGTGCGCGCAAACTATTGATTTTGTGTGCTCAAAACAACAACAACAACAGCAGCAACAACTACAACAACTACAACAACACAACAACGCCCTATAACCCCCTCCCCCCTTCTACACTCCCCCACCACCCATAGCTTGCTCTAAGAGACATACAGAGTCTATGCCATTGACATAGATACTTGCACCAGTCTCTGCACAAAAGCGAAATTTGTGTGAAAGCAAATTGAAAAGAAAACGTCGAAAAATATGTCAAAAGCCATTTTTTAATATGAGTGGGCGTGGTATGACTCTTGATTAGGCCATAGATAGATTGATTACGCGCCCATTAAGAGCCATAATACAGGCAAAATGGCACTAGGCACTACATGTAAACAACATAATAGCCCCAATACATGAACGACATGATAATAATATCAGTCGAATAAGAATTATTTTCAACCATATTAATTTAAGCTGAACATATAAATTGATAGAGAGCATGCCTCGTTATTTAAATGAGTTTCATTTAACTTTGTGCTAAGCCGTTTATAAATGACAAAAATGCTGGGATTGCAATTTTGACAAACTATGAAATTTGCATTGATCTTCTATAAATCAGCAGGTTTTTATGGTAATCGACACTTCAACCATATGTCTTATGCAATATTGATTAAAGATTTTCGACAATTAAAAACATTAATCTAGGAATATTTGTATACAAATATTCTAATTTGAAAAACTTTAAAAGACTGGGAGAAATGCTGTTTGTTGACTGCGGAAACCAATTTCATAAAGTATTTTATATTAAATTTTAATCAATTTAATTAATATTTAAATTAAAGTCGCGTTGGCCATAATTAATACCATCAACTACGCTAAATGCTCCATGGAATTCGATTGATTACTTTATTAAATTTAAACTGAAATTAAATATTTATGTAACAGTAGAAAAACTTTAAGAATAACAAATCGCGAAAGGAAGCAAAATATTCATGAAAATTAATTTTCCACTCAGCAAACTGCTTTTAGCGGATAAAGAAAACTTTTCGCTATGCCAGAGGAATCCACCTGCTGGACCCACATTACCCCAAGGGCCAACCCGGATGTGTCAGGCAGCTACCATGAAATTAAACTAAAAACAAAAATCAAACGGATAAATAAACCGAAGCGGAAAAACAACAAACGCACATTTAAAGTAAATTTCAAAGAAAAGAAGACAATATTGGCCTGATAATCTTAACATGGGTTCTTAACAAGTATGTTATTTTAGTGAAAAAGGTTCGCAGCTGCAGCTGAGTAAATATTGGATTTTTAAAGTGGCATCTGCCATCGATTAGTCAAATGTGGATTAAAAACTACAAAGCTCAAATTGAGATCTTCCCTTTCAGCAAACATAATACAAAAGATTGTATTTGTGCGGATATTGATGTTTAGAAGTTGTGAATAACTTTCCGTTACAGTTGAGCACGTCAACGCGTAGGAAATAGGCCAAGTTGTAGCAATCAGCTAACCAATTGAACCTTGGCCCCAGCAGCGACTTTGGCTTCATTCCGTAGTGGCACCTGCCAGCCCACTGCTCACTCCAATGTTGCAACAAAAATACACTTGAATTCCTGCTCGTCTGCTCGCGTGCGAATTCACAATTTGGGTTAGGGTCAAAGCGATAATGTTGAACAAGTCAAAGGATACGACTACAAAAAGGGTAAAAGGCCGTAAAGCTGTCGTTTCAGCCGATAACAAGAACAACATACAGAATGTATATGAACAACGGCAGAGACGGCGATGACGCAGCATAATCAGTGAAGGCCCACAGGAAGCAAAAGTACAGCAACACCAAAAAGTAATGCGTGCTAAAAATTGTACAGCTGCAGCATTATTGTGAAGTTTGTATACACGATACAACAATTTGTTATTAGCGTGCCGGTCATGCAAATCACAACGAGAGAGTCAGGTGGGGCCACCCAGTAGTCGCCAGTTTTATGTATAAGGTGAGCGGACCGATCCCGCGTGGAGGTAGTCGTATCCTAACCGTTAACCCTTTTTCTTACAGTTGTAGGTTGTTCGACACCCACGAAATTAATGAGAATTTGTTAAATGAAATGTAAGAGTACCATTGATATGCAAAGGCCTTAAATAAAAACACAAAAAAAGGGATTGGGCCAAAGTTAAATACTGGAAACTTACTCCAACTCCTCGTCATCATCCTGCTGGGCAGCCGCAGGCTTCGGCAATTGCTGCTGCTGTTGCTGTTGCTGTTGCTGCTGCTTTTGATTATCGTTGGCAACAATGCTGTTCTCATAGAAGACATCGTCCTCTTTGGACTCATCATCGTCGCCCAGGCTTAGGCTTTTATCTTCATCGTCATTGTTGTCCTCGTTGCCCTGGACATTGGCTGGCGCATTGTTGTTATTCTTGTTGCTGTGGTTGTTGATGTTGTCGCCATCGCTGCTGTTGTCCTCGTCATCGTTGTTGATGTCCTCAACATCCTGGCTATCGTTATCCTGTTGATTGACACGCCGCTTGGCTTCCTCCTCCAAATATTTGGCTTTGGTGATTATCTCATCACTAAAACGAGGACGGAGATGTAAACGGGTTCGTAAAGTCGCCACAGGCACAAGCAATCAATTTTTAATTTAATTAGTTTATTAAGTTTCTTGGTAGCACAAAAAATATCAAGCATTACAAAATATGCCTCCGGCCACATACCGATTCTTGTGGAGCTCTTTCTTCGACACGCACACAGCGCTGAACTCATCCTCCAGCAGACAAATTTCACGCTTCTTACAGTTTAGCGGCCGGCAAAGGTCACCTGCGGGCGGGAAAGCATGAAATATAATATATTAAATTATAAACATGTTGTGATAAGTTGTTTTCTCGTTGTTCTTCATAAATAAAAACGATGCTTTATTTTGGTCTTGGCTACTCACTGGAGGGATCATGTATCCACCGCTTGCGTTCGCCCACATTTTTGTTGTTTTGCGTGTTCTTGTTGATCTGGGGACGAGAGTGCAAAACAAAGAAAGAAAAAAAAAAAAAAAACGAAAATGGAATGCTTGATTAATTCACAATGTTATATCTTTTAATTTTGTGATTTAAATGCAAAAATGCAAAGCTCGAAACGCTTGTCAAATGCCTGAGTCATATCAAACACACACACCCACACACACGCACACAGAGAGAAGGCATTCAAGTTTACTGGTGTAAATTTAATGCCAACACGTGTCGTATACGTAATACACAAATGAGAGAAAAAGCAGCTGCTAAGGTTACTACGGTTGTTAGAGACACGCCTTGTTGCTTGTGGCAAGTTCATTGTTCGAAGGATGTCAGTATCATGTAACTAAAATCAAAAGCCAGGAATAAAGCAAGACAATAGCATAATAACAAGAAAAAAGACGAATAAAACTAGAACGGTACTCAAATGAAGAGTGTCCAACTAGGTGATACTCTGTAACTTGAACTGATTGTGAAAAAGATTACACTTTCAGTGCGACCATCAGATTCCCTGGACCCAAATCCAGATAACAACAATTGGCCAAATCTGTCAGACGCAAGCCGGTAATGCAAAAATGCTCTCGAATTCTATTTCTATTTTCGAAGCTTAAAAATAAGATTATTTTAAGGTCATTTTTATTTTTAGTATTTAGTAGACATAAATGATTTAAGACTTAGGTTTTAGAAAACCCATTCTCTTATTTTTAATTTGCATAGAGCCCTTCTCAGAGTCTCAATTTAGGCAGCAGCTTAGGGGCTAATATTCTAATCTCTTCTGCTTTCGGAATTCGGGTGAAATAATTTTATCGAAACTGAGATATTGAATATCTGAAATAAACTGAATTTGTGTTGCCTGCCAATCTGAATGTTAAATCAAAAAATGTCAATGTGCACAATGATTTTTCAATGCAATTTCCAGCTGAAGTGCTGTCCGGTAAATAGTGAAAAGTTCCTCCATTATCAAATTAAAATTCACGAGCTTAGTTCTCGCAATTAGCGTTTATTAAGGAAAAGTTTTGGCAGCAAAAATTCCTTACAACAAATGTCCGCTTTTGTGAATGTTTATAAACTCTGTTTGACAGGTCAAAAAAGTACTAATTTTTTGCTGACTTGGAAACTACGAAAATAGCTTTAGTTAATTAATGTTGCTTTAAAGACTTAGCAAATTTAATATCCCTACAAGGGATATATCCAAATAAAATGGAAAACATGTCGTGTATTATTTAAATTTAAAATTTTCGATCGATCCAACATGACAAAATTTCCCCTACGTCTATGTTGATATCTTTCCATCAATTTCATGTGAGCACAAAATGCAAGCGATTTATTTTATTACTATTTAATTCAATTGAATTGCGTGTTGAAGCAGGCAGCAATTCGAGTCGCACCAGCACAGTGTTATTAAGTGCAATGGTGCGTATGAATAATATTTAACTTGACTACAAAGTGTAGTGCATGCAAAAACAACAGCAATAATAATAAAAGCCACCCTGTCATGAACACAGATTCTGGAAACGGTGTGGCCAACCAAAAAGCAAACATCCTCCCCCATTCACAGATTCCCCCTCCCCCTCCCTGACTTGACAGTTTTACAAAAGGCCCCCAAAAGGCTGCAATGCAAAACGAGTAGATGACAGCAGGCAACAGCAAAAGCCAGCACCATCTTTTGTTGTGTCTGATAACAGTGTTGTTGGTGCTGGTGGTGCGTTTGTCATTTGATGCTGCAAATAGCAGCAGCAGCAGCAGCAGCAGCAGTTGCTAAATTGGCAATGAGGCGGTCCTGAGCAACTTCATTACAGTCAGCCCTTTGCAATGAGGACAGCCGTTGACCCCATTTCATGCAGATACCCGCAACTATGGCAACTAAGTACTGACTATTGAAGCGCCAACCTAGCCTCATGCATTTGGCAACGGTCAACTCGAAGTGGCAATTGCCACGCATTCGTGTCCCTGTCTCAGTTGGCAGCAGTAATGCAATAAAGTCGTCCAGGACGCGGACTACAGCAATTTGCATGCGTTAAAATGCAATTTGCACATTTCCTGGCCGCGGTTTGCCGCGTGCGCATCCCTTTGAGAGCATCGCACTCGCATTACATTAAATACTCTCGCTCTCCGGCTGAGCATAAGCTCCGTTCCCCCCTTCACAACCAGTGACGCTGCGGCTGTGGCCGTTGATTGGCTTGGTCAGCAAACTGCAATGGTGCACGCTTTTGTGGCGCTCCATCTGTTTGGCGGACTTTAATTGCGCTTATTGCGGTCAACCGAACGTAATAAGCTCCAGCAGCTACTTAAATAGGCCATGAACAATCGCTAAAACGGTTAGTGTCGTGCTTTAACTGGGACAGGTGGGCAAATATCAGGTGCCCCATGCATCAACGCACCAAGCTTTTGTTTAGTTATGAAATAGGGGTTTCGCCCCATGCAACCAAATTTAGAACGCAAACAACTGTGCAGCGGCCACAGCCAGTTACTGTTGCCACAGTACACAATGCTGCTTGCCTCCAGCCGCGCAGCTGCAGTTTAACCTCTTTGCCAGATTTTTGACTGTTTAAGCGGTTGAGATTATTAATTGTTCGACTCTGGCGGCACCTTCCACGTGCTGACTCCGTGCAACTTGACCTTAGTTCAAGTGTAGATAAAGCTGCATCCTCCGCCAACTGTTCTCGTCTGCACTCAAATGAAAGCAAAAATATTTTGTAGAAAAATAGTAGAAAAATCAGATAAAAGATCTGCAGCACGAAGAAAAAAGCATTTGTAAGCGCTTCGTTTTGTGGCAGCAGCAAGACCACGCCCACAGGCCGCAGTGTGGCAATCTATCAAGCCTTAAATTGAATTTACGACTTTGTTTTCGTAGCGGTTTTATTTCATCTTTCTCATTTCCTTGCATTTTCCACAACACTGCAATTTCTTTATTGTTTTCCTTATTCACCAGCCAAGAAAAACAACCATTTCTATGGTTGCTTGACTCTCCAAGGCAATAGGGACGTGGCAGGGAGTGGACCAAGCTGGCTGCAGCGAAACTGCGGCATCATTTGGCCTGTCAGTTTAGTTGCATTATGTAAATGTAATTTTTTACTTAAATTCAGAAATTTGTTGGTGTATTCAAGAAACAAAATATATTTAACTTATTTGTTTCTGGAAACAAGATAATTGAGAAATACTCGCTTGCAAATTACATATTGTAACATGTTTGTTTTAATTAACTTTGAGAATGCTAACTAATTCAGCTACAAATTTATAAACTACCAACGCAATGACAGCGAAAATAAGCGAAAGAACGCTCTAGTCGAGAGAGCTCAAGAGGAAATACCCGAAATTCATTTGTTATAAAATGAAAATAAAATAAAATTTGTCGAAGTATTTTATGTAATTGTTGGCTGTATTTCGACAATCGCAAATCGATTTGTATCAAATTTCCCAAAACGGAATAGTTGTCTACCAATTAAACTAATTTAACATTGATATATTCAAGAACGCATAATCTAAATTTAAAGTTTCTAGTTTCTTTTCAGTTTTGCAGATCAGCTGATTCATACAAAGATGATTAAATCATTATAATTAATAGTATTCTAATAAAAGAATATTCTAAAATCCTAAACGCCCATTTTCCCATTTGAAACGAGTTCAGCGTATAATTAAAGTTGTATTTTTAATGATAAGTCGAATTTAATAGCATAATCAGATTTCGCAGCAGCAATAAATTGAAAATTAATTTTTCCGACTGCATTTACTAATTTCTAATTTAAGCTCGATTTAATATCGATTTTAGATTTGTGAAAATGCAATCAAATTATAAAATGCCGCATTAAATCGAGAGTGCAAGCCCCATTTTACCCTGAACGCAAATAGAGATCATTTTTGGACGCAAAAATTATATAACAAAAACTACGCTTTGCAGTTGAAATTGCTGTAAATTATGCAGCGGATATTGAATGAATGCCAATGATGGGGCCAAGAGATGACTTTTTCTGGGCAATCTATAAATTATGTGGCGCCCCATAAGCGCGACAGGGCCACGGCCACAATAATGGTTGGCTGGGATCTATGTGTGTGGCATGTGAAAATATTGCGGCTGTGCGGCAAGCAAGCAGACGCATTAGTTGTGGCAATTAGAGCAAAGTGAAGTCGGTCAAAGGAGAAGTGGGTGGCATTAGCAACTGACTGACTGATTGACCAACTGAACGAGCAGCAACTGATGCTGTGGCCCATAAATTATGTATTCTACTTTAAAAATGCATTAGCCAGGCATGGATGCATCCAAATTCAGCTACATATCGGTCTGAGTGTGTGTGTGAGTGTGTATAAAATTGGGTCCAGATGCACTGTGGTTATCAGCCAGTATGTGGAGCCAGCTGCTTTTGTGGGCAGTTGTATTATAGCCTGGCTGGGGCCCACAGAAAATTGCACAATTTCGAGCTGAATCAATTTCTATTACAGCCACAAGGCAGACAAGGCAGCTAACTCTAAGCGGGATGTCCTGGCTACCACATTTCCTGACAGGAAGCTCAGCGTAATCTGTGGCCCCCAACGTGCAAATCCATCAATATAAGTAACATTTGACTTTGGATGACTTAAACTACTTCTTATTTTAGATAGAACCAAAGCCATCCACGCCTAGACAAGCAGGACATTTGAATTTTGAGCAGCGCCAGGGCGTTCAGGAAATTGCATTTTTGTCCTGGATAGTCTGGCACTGCAGGCTTAATGTCAAAAGTCGCCGGATGTCACCCCGGATGCCAAAAAGGTTTGGCGAGTCAACATAATGTTTAAAAAAAGATACCTGCTCCACAAGCATCAGAGGCGTTCTCTGTGTGTGTGTGTGTGTGTGCGGGGGGCTTCAATAATTGTTGATGTTATGACATTAATTACAAGCTGTCACATGCATGAGTTATGCAATAATCTCAATTTAATTGATAATTCAATTAGCGAAACGCCCAAAACGTCAATTGGGACAGACACAAGCAACAACTTTATTGCTCCAACAGAAAGAAGCAGAAAGAAAATATGAAAATTGCAGGAAATGCATGACAAATATTTACTTTACACACATAGTCCATAAAAAACATGACGTGGTCCTGCTGGAAAATAAACATGCCACGTGAAGTGTGGCAACGTGGCAACACAGGCCTAACTGCAAACCCGTATTTATTTACCACACGGGGGCGTGTCGCTGGCACGTTATGCTTATGTATAGTAAATGCATTTCTTCCGTCCATTTTTAAAACTATGATGCAGACGTGCACCGAGCACTGCAGTCATAAAACATTTGAAGCAACAACCGCAAAACAGAGACAACAAATTGCAACAAATTGCAGCTGGCAACAACGGTAAACCAAAAGCGGCACTAAAAAAAAAATGTGTTTACCTATGTGCAGCACATACGATTACTACATACATTTCCAGCTGAAAATTATATTTACAAACATGAACAATAACAACCTGGGGAAAGCCGCAATGGTCAACGCTCTGGGGTGTGCCACGGCTGCGAGTTGCAACAATCTGATTCGGTTGTTTTATGCCATGCACTGCGGTTTGGGATATGATTTGCCTCGACTGTGGATGGCACAGATTAGGTCAAGTTTATGGCAAGTGCCAGGCACACTGCGTGCTACAAAGTTGCAAATGCATGCAAATCCCTGCGAAATGCAATGTTTAACCATCAACCAGATTAGATAAGTTGTAATTAAATAATCTCAATCTGTTTCTGACTTTGTATCTTCTCGACACGTATGCCAATTGTTTATGGTGACCAACACAAATTAAATTTTAAAAAAATATTAAAATTGCACAATGTGTAATTCAACATATAACTAAAAATAGAAGACATATCGATAAAAATAGAAGACATATCGATAAAAAATAAATGATGTTATTCTTCTATTTCACACAAAGCCAAACAAATAAAGTTTTTATCTTTTCACAAACAACTGAATAAGTTTGTTGCATAAAATAAATTAGCTTGCTATCTTTATAACAAATTTCATATATCACTTTAAATTTCGATCGAGGCCGAAATCAGTGTTCGTGGTTTTTGTGGCTAAGGCTTAAGGCCAACGCGCTTTGTGGCTTGCATACATGATTTAGTGACAACGACGCGAACCAACGAGCTGTTTGAAATTTAACAATTGCCCTTTAAGCACATTTCGCTATTTGGTGTAGAAAGTGCAGAAGAAAGCAGTACGCAGTATCAACCGCACTTGCCACAAGCCACACCTAACCAAGCAGAATGAGTTGCATTAAAAGCTTTTAGCTGCAACACCATCACCACAACCACCACCACCATCACATGGAATGATCTATAGTCAAAAGCCACGCCTCGACAGGCCCCACAACGGGTCGTTTAATGGTCTCCCTACCCCAAATACCAATTCCTAGTTTGTCACGCCCACATAAAAATACACTGGCAATGGCAATGGCGTGCATTTGCGGCGATTGAATAGTTCAATCAATTAGTTAATTGCAAAGTTGCCCAAAACGTCTGAAAGACCTTGCAGCGCAAATCGAGGCACTTAGAAGCAATCAGCAATTAGTTGGGCGACGGCGATACCGACAAGGCAAAGAGCTTTTAATGCGCACTGGATAACTTTTTTTGTATTTTGACTGGACTGACTGGGCAGAGAGTGGCAGACATTGGATTCGCACACGTAATTTTTTTCCTTGTGGTTGCAGCACAACTTATAAGCTCTTTGGTTGGGAGCCACTCAAAGGATTCACCCAAACATTTGTCGCGCGCCAAACACAAAACTCAAATGAAGCTACACACTTATGTACACACATACATAAATTAAGGGGTGTCTGCGAGGGGGTGCAAAAACTTTGCAAATTGCAGCTCATCGCTCTTGGGGCAAGGGACAAAGGCAAGGCGCGCGCTTGTAATGGAAAATAAAAGCATGGCAAAAATCAAGCTTGTATTTTGTATACCCTTGCAGAGGGTAGCATAAGTTGCTGGTGACGTTTGCAACGGAAAAGACTTCTCAGATTCGAATTGGTGTATTTATTATTGATTGAAAATGTGTTGTTTACCGTGCATCGGACAAATATATGAAATAACTTTCAAGAAAAGTAGAAGCCTATTTTTGTAATTTATATAGTGAAATTGATATATATCGGCAGCTTGGCTGAGATCTGAAAGCGTATGCACGCTTCGGCATGCCTGAGATAGTCCTTCTCTCTTGACTTTTTTTTTATTAGCCGCCATTCAGAGCCTGGCAGCCATGACAGCCTGGCAAATATGGCGGCACCACCCGGAAGTCGACTGTTGGCTGTCGCTTGTCTGTTGTCGGTTGTCGGCTGTCGGCTGTCGGCTGTGTGGACTGTTGCCTGACGTGCCCTCTCCCCCCGCCTAAGCCTGCGACACCTCTTCCGCCTATCCTGATGCTTTGCTTGATGAGAAATGACAGGCAATAATGCTGCTAGCTATGCTCCATCTGCATTTATCATAACTTTCGTCTTTTATTTGCCTTGACGGCAGCATTGCCACCAGTCTTGTTTTTTTTTTCTTTTTCTATTTTGTTGTTGTTGTTGTTGTTGTGTTTAGTCTATTGCTGTTGCTGTTCCGAGTGATTCGTTAGCGTTAGCGAACTTTCGCCATTTGCATAGCGTTGCTTTGGTTTCGCATTTATAAATGGCTCGACTGTTTGCTTGTTTGCTGCATTTGACACCCACAACCCTTGCTCACCTGCAGATTAAAGCTTAGCTTGTTGCTGAGCTTCTTTTCATTGTGTTTTATTTCTTATTTAATATTGTTTGTTATTGTGCTTAGTTTTTGTTCTTACAATTGCACTCATTGCGCTAATGAGACGCGCTTGTAGGTATGCAGCACAAAGAGTGTCCTTTGCACAGCTTCGAATTTCATTCATAAATTTATGTCATAATTACAAACTCATTTAAAAAGGCTATCATTTCATTTGTGCTGACACAAATAATTGCAGCATAGTTTCATATTTATTACTAGAAAATTAAATTTTGTGAATCACATTTAAATATTTGAGTAGCGTAATTGTGTCAGAGCAATTGAGAACTGCATAATTGTCGGACTGCCGAAGTGGCTTTAAATTATTATAATTATTGTTGAAATTGTGTGTATGCCAAAATGAAGATGATTATATAGGCAAACAGATTATGTTTGCCATCAAGTATTCACTTTAATCAATCCGCATTACATAAATTATTCAGCATTGCTTCATTAATTAATAACAAATGCATATTTGCATATGCATAATTAATGTGACAAATGAAAAACAATTTGCGTCACGTTTCACTCGATAATTGATTGTCAATTATGTCAATTCATTCTGCATTCTGAATGGACGCAGGCCTATTTCCAAGCTGCGAGTCTAAAATAACTTAAATACTTAAATTACCATTCAAATTTATTTTTGATTCTAAATAAATTCAAATATTGCAAAAATTCCTCAGAGAATTGCTGGTTTTGTACGATGTTATTTTTTTGTAAGTATGTGAGAAATTTTCCCCTATCACAAAAATATTATATCTACCAATTTATAGAACATCTTTTTTATGTGTTTGATAACATTATAATTAACAGAACAGAATATAGATTAAAATAAATCAGAGCACGAAATTATCAAGTTTAACAACTCAATTTGGCTTATTCAAATTAAGTTTTCAACTATTAAGACTCATGAAAACTCTCTTTTTTTGACTCAAACTAAATATGTTCGTTTCGCGAAAGTAGCAAATGTGATGCGCTCAACTCCTATATGACAAAACATGCCTTGAAGCGTATCCTTGAGATATTTGCTTTAAATATCCGAGCCTGCCATGGAGAGGTAAAAATTGAAAGGTTTCCCACAAATGCTGAAGAATGCTTAAGCGTCTTGAGTGCAGTCGACAATGACAACGGGACAACGGGACAACCATTAAGGCAGAAGGTGTCGAAATCTTAATGTACACATACATTAGCAAATACAATCGCGAGTTTCAGTTTGCTTTTAATGTTGTAGGCATGCAGACAACGCACGTCAATAATATCTGTCTGCTGTGGGGATAATTGTAACAATTTACAATAGTTTATTTGTTCGGCGACAACAGGACACACACAAGCAGACACATCCACAACAAGTGCAAATAGTGAAATACATCTGTAGCACATGGGCCTTTTGTTTGACTTGTTTGAGTTGGCTGCGTATTTGTCTGTCATTTGAAATGTAGACATGCGCTGTTTATTTGAAACATTTGCCATAGTTTATGGTAAAGTTGTTGCCGTTGAAGTCCCAGCAACGTTGTTAATGAACTTTTAATGACTTTTTGCGACGGCATGAAAATATATGTTGGTATGTGTGTATGTATGTGTGTATCCGTGTAAGGATATGCCACAAAAGATACACAATCCAATTTAAGTCAATGGTTTGCAGAACAAATCTCGTGCAACTTTTGTATACAATTTGCTCCCATTGAAACGAGCGTTAAATCTGACTACAATCACACTCACACACACGGATGCACTGACAGTTGCCAGCTGCCACGCCTGCTTCGAAATGCTTGACACACTGGCAACAACATCAACAACATTACAGCTACTATCAGCATCTGGATCAGCAACATCAACAGCAGGAATAACAGCAACTTGTTTACATGCCATACTTTCGGACTAGATATTTTGTGTGTGTGTGTGCGTTTGTATTTGTGTTGCATCGCAGATTAGGAATCAAAGCGGAATGTACAATATAAATTTAACGCAAAACCAGAGCTGGCTCCGCACGGGCGAGTATTGGACCACAGTGAAAATGGAAAGCGTCGCTGAAATTACTGCGGCAGCATTTGCGAGTATGTTCATATTTATACACTCTTTTCAAAACTGAAAATAAACAGGCCAGTAAAATCAATTTACAAATGAACACTAAATAAACGCTGCTGATAAACCGCTATCAAACTATAAGGAAACCATAATCTGTCTGCTTTACAATGTTGATAAGCTGCGAAAACCTCATTAACGAGATAATATCACCATATTTAAACGAGTTGCACGCTTAAACGGTAATAGTCGGAGACGATCGCTGCCAGTGTTGAGAAGGTTTGACTGAAACTATTCACAGCTGATCCCGCTGAAGAGTCAGCTGTTTGTCATTAATAAAATCACCTTCAAAAAATTACACTTTTCAAAATTTGCACATCTTCAGTCACGCTTTCAATTTTTAAAGATTTGAGCACATTCATATTACACACGATTTTATATGCATCTATTTTGTTTTTATATTTAGAATACAGAACCAATTCAAAATGAGCAAGTCCGAGTGGGAAAACAATGAGGAAATTAAAATCTTCCGTGAATATCTGCGGATTCCAACGATGCATCCCAATGTAGATTACAGTAAGCGTGTGAGAGTGTAAAAATCGGTTTAAATCTATATGACCATGCGATAAGCAATGACTTTGAGAAACAGAGCCAGATCACATAAAGATAAACTGTCTGTGTTTTACAGCCGCATGCGTGGAATTCTTGAGACGTCAGGCAGCCAGCCTCGAACTGCCCGTAGATGTTCTGTATCCTGTGAACGAATCCAATCCCGTCGTGGTAATGAAATGGCTGGGAAAGCAGCCAGAGCTGCCATCCATTATTCTGAACTCTCATACGGATGTTGTCCCTGTCTTCCCGGATAAATGGACTCACGAACCCTTCAGCGCCGATATGGATGACGAAGGTCGTATTTTCGCAAGAGGTTCGCAGGACATGAAGTGCGTTGGAACTCAATACCTTGGAGCCGTTCGCGCCCTCAAGGCCAGTGGCTTCCAACCAAAGCGTACTATTTACCTTACCTATGTGCCGGACGAAGAAGTTGGAGGTGTTCTTGGCATGCGCGAGTTGGTCAAGAGTGATTACTTCAAGAAACTAAATGTGGGATTCAGCTTTGACGAAGGCATTTCGAGTGATAATGAAACCTACTCCGTTTACTATGCTGAGCGAACTCTATGGCGTAAGTTGCATGCACTGCATTCTATTGCATATAGAGACTCACAATCAATGTTCTTCTAGATCTAAAATTCAAGATCACGGGCACTGCTGGTCACGGTTCCTTGTTGCTACCAAAAACTGCAGGCGAAAAGCTGCAATATATTGTCAATAAGATGATGGAGTTCCGTGCGTCACAGGTGAAACGACTAGCTGAGGACTCAACCATTGACATTGGAGATGTAACCACAGTTAATCTCACAAAACTGAGTGGGGGTGTGCAGAGCAATGTGGTGCCACCCTTGCTGGAGGTGGTCTTTGATATTCGAATTGCCATAACTGTGGATGTGGCCGCCTTCGAGCAGCAAATTCGCGATTGGTGCGAAGAGGCTGGTGGCGGAATTGAACTGGACTTTGAGATGCAAAACCCCTTTGTTGAGCCGACCAAGATGGACTCGTCGAATCTCTATTGGGTGGCATTTAAAAATGCCTTAGACGAACTGTAAGTTTAGTTGATTTGACCAAGTTGTGTCTGTAACCTTTATTTTCCACTTACAGTGGTCTTAAGACTCGTTACCGTGTGTTCCCTGGCGCCACAGACAGTCGCTACATTCGACATGAGGGAATCCCAGCCTTGGGATTTTCGCCAATCAACAATACACCATTACTGCTGCATGATCACGACGAATATCTGCGTTCGGATACCTATCTGCAGGGCATTGGGGTCTACAAGAAACTCATCGCTGCTGTTGCCAATGTCTGAACGGATAAAGATTACGAACGACTATTGATGATTGAATTTTCCATTCCATTTGACTGCGCACATTAAAAAATACTCTTTTATTTGAACAAATTTTAATTTTTTTTTCGTATATCTACTAATTAATGTACATTTGAAATTTGTAGTACGGCGATAACGTTGCAATGTTATCTCAATTTTTTATCTAGACAGTTGATGATTTAAGTTATAAAGCAATAAAAATCTATTTCAATAATGTGTTCGGCCCACGCAACTAATGTTCACTATTATTATAAACAACCAGTGTTGTAAAAGTGTCGCTTATCTTTAAAAAGTGGACAGAGAGAAAAACCTTCCTATATTGTTTTGTTTGCAAATTTGAAAATTGTTTCAGGCAAATGTATGCATACCGAAGATTCTTACGGCTGCTGAAATACCATAACTTAGGTGTTTATTATCGGAGCTTGATGAAATAATATGCATATGCATAGTATGTATTAATAAGAAGCCTCTGCTTTTAAGATGGTTGCATTCATTGCTACCGGAAATCTAAATATATAGATATATATATATTTATATTTATATGTGTACAACTATTATTTGAGTGCTTTAATTGTAAATCTGTGTGAATTTACATAATCTAGATGAAGTTGGTTGAGGTCTATTATAATCGTTTGCTCTACTTTATTACACCCTTCCACACAATATATTGAAGCCAGACACGTCAGAAACCATAAACATAATTTAAAACAAGTGTTTTTATTAACAAAGACATGAACTTTAATCTCACCAACATATATTGTTTTGATAAATAACCACAATGGACTTTTAGATAACAAGCAAAACCGCATAAATTTTTTGTAAAATTGGAACAATGTAAATTAACCACAACACCAATGAAATGTTTTCTTACAAACGACTTTCGCATTAGCTATTTAAAACACACGTGAAATATGATATTTTAGCAGACGTAGAGCACCATTCAAGACCATTCAACTTCGAACGTTCTGTTTCTGTACACAAAGTCTTAATTGACAAATAAACAAAGGACTTTTTAAAATGAGCACAACTCGTTGGGAAAACGATGAAGAAATTCAAATCTTTCGTGAATATCTGCGAATTCCTTCGGTTCACCCTAATATCGATTACAGTCAGTTTTGCAGTGATAATAAATATTCGTAATTATTAAACAAATAAATTTATGTTTTATAGCCGCTTGTGTGGATTTCTTGAAACGCCAGGCAAGTAGTTTGGACCTACCCGTGGAAGTGGTTTATCCCCAAAACGGGTTGAATCCCGTTGTTGTAATGAAATGGCTTGGCAAACAACCTGAACTGCCATCCATTCTTTTAAATTCCCACATGGATGTTGTGCCCGTATTTCCGGGCAAGTGGACTCACAAGCCTTTCAGCGCCGATCTAGATAACGAAGGGCGTATTTATGCTCGTGGCTCACAGGATATGAAGTGTGTTGGAACCCAATATCTTGGAGCCATTCGCTTCCTCAAAGCCAGTGGCTTCCAGCCAAAACGCACTGTGTATCTCACCTTTGTACCTGATGAAGAAGCAGGCATTACTCCGGGTTTGAAATTGCTGGTCCAAAGTGAATACTTTACGAAACTGAATGTGGGATTTAGCTTTGACGAGGGCATTGCCAGCGAGAATGAAACCTACTTGGTTTACTATGCCGAGCGGACTCTGTGGGGTGAGTGGCTTGTAGCGTGTGATGCGAGGCAACTTTACGAATTACGTTCTTTCAGCGCTTCGATTTAAGATCAGTGGCACTGCTGGCCATGGATCCCTTTTGCTAAAAAACACTGCTGGCGAGAAATTCAACTACATCCTAAATAAGATGATGGAGTACCGTGCGACACAGGTGAAGCGACTAGAAGAAGACAACACCATTGACATTGGAGACGTAACCACAGTTAATGTCACTCAATTGAAAGGGGGTGTGCAAAGCAATGTGGTGCCACCCTTGCTGGAGGTAGTCTTCGATATTCGAGTTGCCATTACTGTGGATGT
This sequence comes from Drosophila picticornis, assembly GCA_035043845.1. NCBI lineage: Eukaryota > Metazoa > Arthropoda > Insecta > Diptera > Drosophilidae > Drosophila > Drosophila picticornis. The sequence continues at coordinate 10,454,448 of JAWNMR010000362.1, read as the reverse complement.
GACCGCGTTCGAGCAGCAAATTCGCGATTGGTGCGAAGAGGCTGGAGGTGGCATTGAACTAGATTTCGAGTGGAAGGAACCTTACGTAGCTCCAACCAAAATCGATCACTCAAATCCATATTGGCTGGCCTTTAAGCAAGCTCTCGATGAACTGTAAGTTAGAAGCCATCAATAATAAACAAATAGATAAATTATATACATCATTGCAGTGGTCTGAAGACTCGTCAACGGGTTTTCCCAGGTGCCACTGACAGCCGCTACGTTAGACATGTTGGTATTCCGGCATTGGGTTTCTCACCTATCAACAATACGCCCATTTTATTACACGACCACAATGAATACTTGCGGGCAGAAACCTATTTGCAGGGTATTGAAATTTACAAGAAACTGATTGCAGCTGTGGCCAACGTCTAAGGGCAATGTCTAACATAAATATTATTGATCCATTTTATATTTGAGCAATTTGATTATTATATGTATGATTTCCAATGAGATAAATAAATCACCTTTTCCAAATGTGTATGTATTTAATAGTTTTATTAAGTATGCCTTTGAAATGGAAATGGAAAAAATGAATCTGGTTATGGCCTCATTTGCAACCACATTAATCACGCTGATAAGATACACACAGCAGCAAAATTAAAAAAGAATAACAAATAAGATAAAAATAAATAAATAAAAATAAAATAAGGTTTGTGTAGAAGTCTTGCTATATACTTAAATTTATTTGTTTATTAAAGTGCATTAGCTTTGCAATTGAAATCGGGTTCGGTTCACATCCTATCCTATACTTTTGTTGGGTATGAAAACACATCGAATCAGTTTTATACATTTTTATGTTGAAGAGATTGAGAAAGTTACGCCATTGATCACATCTTCTAAGAAGATTAGATTATGTATGTGGTTTTCGCTGACGATGTGAGTATTCGTCACTCTAAAAATTAAAGCTGAATTTCAATTGACTATTTTAACACAAGTGAATCATTTTTATAAATAATATTTAAAGGCTTACATATCTTTGATCAAGCAGTCTGAATTCCCATATTGTGGAAATAATACCCTTCAGATTTAGAAGCTCAACTATCTTCTAAAAAGGCTAACCACAGATCCGGGCATTGTGTGGTGGTGCGCATAGCAATGTGGTTCATTTGACAAGCACTTTAATATCGATGTGGATCTCGAGGCCTTTGAAAAGCCAAAAGTTGAGTTCAAACTTAAGCGCAAAGAATATGCACCTCTGAAAAGGATTGATGAATCAAATCCGTTTTGTATTGAATGCTATTCATGTTGATTGCAAAGGTTCTTCACATCCAGCAGAAATTACCCTTCTCCGGGGAGCTCTCTGGCTCATATAGTCTCTGAGATTGTCTATACAGACGGAAATAAATAAATCAACTTGTTTTTTTGTTCTGATCAATTACACATATAATATATATACTTTCTGGGCTAGAACTTGCTACTTTCATAATACTCCCTTTCCATTTGGAAAGAAAAAACTACAAGATTTTTAACGTCTTATGAGCAAAAAAAGATAAGATATATTATATAATAGAATTAGGTTTATAAAAAGATATTTTTATATTTTATGTGGGGAATAAACTAAATCTACAATTAAAGGGCAGAAGATGTGCTTTCAGAACAACGTCAAGCAGGACGATGGTAACCGTAAAACTGTAAGTGAATGAAGCTAGACATTTGCCACACTATGTCAATTAGACACAATATGTTGTGTTTAAAGGTCATTAGTAATCTCCACATAACAGTGATAAGAATTGGTTATAAATATTTGATAAAAGAAGACACGTTGTTAATGAAAAAAGTCGATGATGGATGGTAGCATTTCAAATATAAATGTTGTCTGCGATAACAATGCCAAACAGTCGTTGGCTACCGCTGGAACCGTTCAGAAGCACTTTATTTTGTTGGCCAACTGTGGGCAGCTGTTTACCAAAAGATCCGAATTATTTATAGCGAATACTATAATCAAATTTTGTTTAGAGAACATATTTTGTTTAGTGTTATAAACAAATCGCAAACAAAATGAGCAAAGCTGAGTGGGAAAATAATGAGGAAATTAAAATCTTCCGTGAATACCTGCGAATTCCAACCATGCACCCAAACATAGATTACAGTAAGTTTGCAAGATTGCAATAATCTTGATTAACCAAATCTTAAAGATTCAAACGATTTGGATTAAAAATAACCTTTGTTCTTAACAGCCGAATGTGTGGCTTTCTTGAAACGTCAGGCAGCCAGTTTGGATCTGCTGGTGGATATCGAATATCCTGTCAACAAAGCCAATCCCGTGGTCATAATGAAATGGCTGGGCAAGGAACCTAAACTCCCCGGCATCATTCTGAACTCGCACACGGATGTTGTACCTGTCTTCCGGGAGAAATGGTCACACGATCCCTTCAGTGCCGATATGGATGATGAGGGACGCATTTATGCGCGCGGCACGCAGGACATGAAGTGTGTGGGTGCTCAATATCTGGCAGCTATTCGCGCTCTGAAGGCCAAGGGCTATCAGCCAAAGCGAACCATTTATGTGACCTTTGTGCCCGACGAAGAGGTTGGCGGATATTTTGGAATGCGCGAATTTATTAAGGGAGATTACTTTAAGAGCCTGAACATAGGCTTAAGCTTGGACGAGGGATCCTCCAGCTTGGACGACGGCTATTATGTCTACTACGCAGAGCGTACAGCATGGCGTAAGTCTGACTGAGAACACGTCTCACTGCAGTATACCAAATATTCCGCTTGCAGATATAAGATTCAAGTTCAGCGGTACTGCTGGTCATGGTTCCATTCTGTTTCCCAACACCGCCGGCGAGAAGCTAAATTACGTGGTGAACAAAATGATGACATTCCGGGAAACGCAGGTGCAAAAACTTAAAAATGATAAAAGTCTCTTCTTTGGCGATGTGACCACAGTGAATCTGACGCGATTGGTTGGTGGTGTGCAGAGCAATGTGGTACCTTCGATGCTGGAAGTGGTCTTCGATCTGCGCATTGCCATCGATGTGGATCTGGTGGCATTTGAGCAGGAGATACGCGACTGGTGCGAGCAAGCTGGCGGTGGCATTGAGATTATATTCGAACAGAAAGATGAATATGTGCCGCCCACAAAGGTTGATGCATCCAATCCATTCTGGTTGGCTTTTGAGAAGGCATTGAACGAACTGTGAGTATGCTGATTACACTGCCAGTGAATATGATTGATAAACTTTATCCTCACTTAACAGAAATCTGAAATTCCGCGCCCATGTCTGTCCTGGGGGCACAGACAGCCGCTTCTTGCGTTCCGTGGGAATACCTGCCCTTGGTTTCTCGCCCATGAATAACACGCCTATTTTATTGCACGATCACGATGAATATATTCGTGCGAATACCTACTTGCATGGCATTGAGGTCTATACAAAACTAATTCCAGCTGTTGCCGACGTATGACGTCATTGAGTTCATTAAGTTCATGCAGTTATATGCGTTATTTTGTGTTCGCCGATTCCAAGAATTGGTGAATTCCTATTTGAACATTAATTGATTAAAATGCAAGGCGATTGAAGCACCTGAAATATTTTGGCTTACTACAATTTTGAGTAATGGCAATAAAATTCGATTGAATAATGTCGGCCGACAAACTTACACAATCGTAAATCGTAAATTTCAGATGAGTCATCGCGTAATTGTGGTATGTTCATTTTGGGCCCATTATCAGTTTATCAATTGATGTATGGGTTAAGCGCCTAAAACCTATGCTTGGCCAGCACCGATGTTCAACCTATACACACTCGCACACACACCCATGGTTATCAAATAGTGTTAAGTTATTTGATTTTTAAGTGGAAAATAACAGAATGCACATGAAGCATGCGACATGTTGTGCGGCACGGTAAATGTTGACAGCGATTTGACAGCAGCAATTTTGTGAAAGGGTCGTCGGACAGGGCAAAATAACCGCTTCTCTGCTGTAGTCAACGGAATAAATGTTAAAGCAGTTCTCGGCGCACAACACGATGCGGCGGAACCTTAAATGCCTGTGACAGCAAATTGTCAGGCTGAGCGTAAAAGCGATTGGAATGTCAGGCATGTGAGGCTATGCGAGCACATAAATTATGCTGTAGCGCTGAATGAATAATGCTCAAATGCCGCCCTCTTCACCCTCTTCCATCCCTTCGCAATCCCAATTGTGCTTTTATTCAGAGCAGAAGCAGCAACTGTGGCTCGAACACGTTAATGCATATGTCAGCCAATGAAATATGCATTGATACTTTGGGAATGCTGAGTGGGCTTATGCCGCGTGATCGGGCGTCCCGACAAACAATTATGACAATTTATGTGGCAAACAGTGGCATTCGCCAAGGCGCTGTGGCAGGTGTGGCATGCATTCCAAATGAATTCTACACAATTAGCATTGACCATTATCCCAGAGAAACAGAGAAAGAGAGAGAGAGAGAGGGGTTGAAAAAGAAGGCTATAAGTTCTGGCCTAATGACTGCAGTTTCAGTGCTTTAGTTTTCTCGTTATGGTTGGCCAACTTAATGCATATCATTTTTACTTTTAATGAGCTGGCGGAGCGCAGTTGTTGCCTTATTCTGCCTGGCGCCCGTTGCCCACCACTTGCCATCGTCAGGTTGTTGCCAAGTGCACTTATTGCTGCAAGTTTTTTCTGGCAACTTTGGTGCAATCCCACCTGGTTCGGACCAACTTCAAATTCCGGTTTTTTTTTTTGCGAGCCTCGCTTTGCGTTTTAAATTTTCGTGTGTGTTTGTGTGTGTGAAAACTTTGGCAAGTTTCACATTTCAATTTTAATTTCTTTGTGGCACACTTTTGGGTGCACAACTTTAAGCTGCGAGTGCCTGCCTCGCCTGCGGCATGGCAATTTTAATGCCCCACTCACGCTAATTAGTGCAAGCAAAAAAGTTTTTACTCTTTAATGCTTGATATCGCTTAGTCGAGGCATTTGCATTTCACCAGCCATGAAATTTTGATGGCTTTCTCGAAGTTTATGACGTATTCAAATTAATTCAGCAATCAAAATGAAAAGCAGAACATGTTGTAATTAAATTCAATTTACTTGCAACGGCTGTGGCCGCGCCTCCAGCCGAAGCGGCTCGTCCTCAGGGCCAACGTTATAGCCCTGCAATTAAAATCTAAGATTAAACGAGCATCAAGCCATCATCTTGGCACAACTGGCTCGCTGCGTGCCATTGTTTCGCTGCTTCGTGTTGGGGCAACAAACTGTTTTTATGTGGCGCCCGTGCAATTGAAGTGTCGTTGTAGGTAATTGAAACCCGCACTTATCTACTGCCAACGCAGACGCACAGTGGCCTAAATACCATGTCAAATGTGCTACATCCTTAGTCCTCAAAAACATTTTACATATTTGTTTGTTTGTTTCCTAAACCAAAGTGATTTATTTTCAGACGTCCCAGAAAACCAAGCCCATTCATCATCATCACACATCTTTAATGATAGATTAAGCGTTTTGTTTGGAGCTGGCTTTTAATTATTTATATGTAATTTATTTAGGGTACAAATGCATATTCCCAAAAATATTTGCTTTGCTTATCCAATCTCCTTTAAGTTCATATAATTGATAAATAATATGATGCTTCATTTTTCAATTGAAACGATCTTTGCACTTTTAAAAAATCTCATCATTGGACTAAGCGTTGGAAATTGTATAAATAAAATACAAATGTTTATTCGATTCACTGATTCACTAAAGGGACTGCTCTGTTTTTCAAGCCAGGCATGGTCTTATGCAGCAGTTTGTTGCTTAAGGGAAATTCATCATTTATTTATGATACTAAACTAAATCAAAGTGAAGCGCTCATTAAATTTGCAAATGTAGTCTTCTTGCATTCTGTTTCATAACACATTCCCTTGCACAGCCATCATGTTGATGTAGTTTATTTTTTAGATTGTTTCTATTGCCGTCAAGGATCAACAGACACGCATACAACATGCGCCTGCCTCTGCCCTCTGCACCGCTGTGTGTGCTGCGCACTGATTATGCCCGCTTGGCTCTGTCTATTTACCAACTGTAAGCTGATATTAAACATAAGTAATATCCGCGAGTAAAAAGTGGCATTAAAGCGAAACCCCCACCACACCATACACACACACACACAGATACAGCTGCGCGGCTTTTAACTTGTCGTAAATAGAGTCAATTGAAGTGTGCGTATGTGTGTGTGTGTGAGTGTGTGTGTGTGGTAAATAATTTATTTTGTCATTAAGATAAACTCTAAGCCACACACACACACACACACACATAATATTTTCTCGCACACACATCGAAATCCTCATAGAGTGCTCTTAACCCATGGTGAGCCACATAAATGTCCCAGCTAAAGCCACCAAAAACGAGCAAAAGGCAACTAATTAACTTGTTTAGCACCAGAGTGCACAATTTCTCTGCTCTTAACGTTTCTGCCGCTCAACTAATGAGCCTCGCTGAACTTGTGCCTGAATGTGTGTGTGTGTGTGTGTGTGTGTGTGTGTGTATACGGCTGTGTGTGCGGGGCGTTTAGAGCGCTGGGACAGCGCATTGAGCGACTATTTTCTTAGCACTGTCAGGGGGGTCACAAGAAAGTGGAAAGTGGTCCCTTAGAAAGCCGTTGCTTTGAAGTTGTTGCAGCAGCGGAGTGTCAAAAATATGTTGCATATTTCGAGGCGCAAAATAAGAACGTGACGGAAATAGAATTGCTGCCAAAAAAGACACATTCACACACACACACACACAAAATTTCAATAAGCAGCGCGAATGGCAAACCGTGGCAACAATCCATCACCACCCACCGCCCAGCACAGAACAACCCACTACCCGAGAATTGCTCTCGCAGAGCGTTCTGCATCAGCGCGTCGCGACTCGGTGTCGTCTGCATGGCCCAGCAATTGCAATTTCATTTCCGTTCGTTGGCATTTTATGCCCTATGCCATCCCATAAATATATATTTATATATATATATATAAGTATATATATGTGTATACATACATATTAATAAACAGTTACACGTATATAGCGAACGTATAGCAAATGTTTCCTCGTTCATTTCATTCTTTCTCTTTAGAGCAATATGAATTTTGGGCTATTTGCCTGCCGCTGTGTGTGTATCTGTTTGCGGCTGTGTGTGTCTGTCTGTGTTTTTTTGTGTGTTTGTCGTTTGTGTTTTTTGGCTATCCGCAGACTTTGGCCAACATTCTAGCATCAACTTTGGAGGCTGCAGTTTTGGGCACAAAGCCATCTTCTGAACGGGAGCATCTAATTGAAACTTTAGCAAGTTCGCAAACAGATGTGCAGTAAAAAATGGGAGAGAAAATACAAAAGTAATGTCGAATGAAAGTCACCTCAAATTTGGTTCTCTACAAATGTAGATAAGACTAGATTTTATTCAAGTGCAAACTTAGTTTAAGTGCATGACTAATTGCCACTTGAGCAACTTTAAAATGCAATTGAAAAGTCTCATTTGAATTTGCTTAATCCGGCAACATTCCTTAGCAGGCTGTTAACTACACGCTTCCATTGCAACGCAAACTTCGCTGACAATTTACAAATATATTTATATTTCATAAACGCAATAATGTTTTTCAACTTGTCAGCAGATGACCCTTCGCAAAAAAACAACTCGACAGTTGTGGAGTTTCGTGCGAAAGAAACTTTCGTTGACAATTTGTCAGAAATTTTTGACTATTTCTGAAGAAGAAGACTTTGCTGCTAAGTTGGCAATCTTCGCTGAGCTTTTGATGGCTGCCAACGCCTAAAACTTCAGTCTCAGCTCTTAGGGCACACTCGTGCTGTCGAGCATTTAATATGCTCCCCTTGGCCTCAATCTCAATTTTTAGCTGCGCTGCCTAAACTAATTGCATCATTTGTATGCAGCATTTTTGTGGCTGAATGCAACGCACACTCGACACGCCCGTCTGAAGTATAAAAAGTTTCATTTTGGAATTGAGTTTGGGTTTGGGTTTGCTTTTAGTTTCTGTTGTTGCTGTTGTTCATTCGGTATTCCTAGTGTTCCATTGTGTTTTGCTCTTATGTTGTAAATTATTATCATTCACCGTGTGTGCAGCTTACATTTACTAGAGCCGCTCGCCCCAAACGCTCTGCTGTAGCAAGTTTATGGCTTTCTCAGCGCTCCAACTGCGCTTGCATCAAGCATGGCAACTATTATTATCTCAGCAGCCTGCTCTTAGGGTCTGTGTGTGTGCGTGTGTGTGAGTTATCGCACATATATGCAGTAAACTCTCTGTGCGAATACGGAGCGTTATAATTTATTTATGGTAATGCGTACACCCACAGACAGACAGACAGACAGACTGACAGATAGACAGAGACAGATAGAGAGAGATTGAGAGAGAGAGAGAGTGAAAGATATGCCTTGACTATAAAAAGTTTTATGTGACTCAGCAGTCAAGGACCTGCTCGTTGCCGCAACAATGTCCTCTCGTATAACGCTCAATGCCGAATCCTTATATCCAGCTTTTAATTTTTGCGTATCACCTTGCCACTGTAACTGCCCACCTGCCAAGCACTTCGTAAAATATTTAATGAACTTTTTACAACTTCTGGCTTATGTGTCATTGCATGCGAGACCATATATGCCCATATCTGCTATATAGATATAACTTATGTACTTATTCGTTGTATTTATGGCTGCCAGTTTACTTTAGTTCCACATTCGACTTATTTCACTGATGTTTACGTATATTGTTTATTTTGTAGATATATATTTATATATATCTTGTCATATTTTATTCCGAATTTGCCTTTATAAGAGCAAATAGCTGTCAGGCATTTGATATTGTAAAAATTATACTGTCACGAATTTGATCACAGCACAAAGTCAACATAAAATATATTTCATGCTGCGTATGCGTAATGTGTATGGAAATTGATATGAAGCACGTCAGTTCAGACCTGCGGGCAAACACATACACACACAGACACACACATATTTGCACACTCGCTAACAGCCAATGAGACACATTACGCATACGCAGTGAAAGCCAAGCGAATTGCTTTGCAACGGTTTGGTTGGCCGAAACTTTTTCGATGAGTCCCTTGTAACTGAGATAATCAATTAATATGCATAATCTGTCGACGTTCTTAGTCTTATCCAAAGCCAAATCGCCGTCAGCAAATGTGGCTCATAAATAACTGCCGCCTGATGAGACCAAATCACACGTTTGACTTGTGCTTAACTGCCATCCAGTATAATGCTTTCCGAATGTTGAAATCTGTTGCATAATTAATTGATGTCCCTGCCACTGCCACTGCCTGGCAATTGTCTTCGATTTGTGAGTGATGGACAGCTGCTGCCACTTATGGCCAAAGGATAACCCTTTCAGAAAGGACAACCCAACCGATTGCAGTTATTAATTAGAAAGTTTACACATCTTGACAGTTTCACATGTCTCAGAACGTCAAATTTATACAATTTTCATAGTAAATACAGATGCTGTTAAGGCAAGCACACACAGCTCGTCGTCTTACATAACCAGTTAAGTGGTACACACACACACACAAACACACACTCACACATATGGACCACAAAACATAAAAGCAGGGTTCGAGCAGGACGCTTTGGGTGCCTTGCCACTTGCCACGTAACAATACGAAAGTGAAAAATGAGTTTGCCCAAGCTGTGCGCTGAGTGGCCAACAAACATATGCGTGTGTGAGTTTCTAAGTGTATGTGTGTGTGTGTGTGTGTGTGTGAGTTTTGAGATGTGGCACACACAGTTAACTCCCCAGATAAAGAGAGAGGGGAAAAAACTGTTAGTTTTGCTTTTGATGCCATCGAAGTTGCGTTGGCGTTGCAAACTAATTTGTCTTATTGAGCACACACAGCGAATTTATGAAAGCGTAACATGAAACTGACAGCACCACAAAGTTTCAGATGAACTCCAAACTAGACGGCTAGATACAAACAAGCATGTGTGCCTGCCAGCCTGCCTAGTCAGATGGCTTCAATGTTGCATGCGCTTAACCCAAAAAAAAAAAAAAACAAACAAAAACTGAAAAGGGAACAGGTCCACAAAGTGCTCCAATAGAAATAGTGCTTCTCAGCGAATACGGCCAACATGAATCGCTGTTCAGCTGTTAAAACTGTTAATGGTGTCAAACGACTAAAATGCCAAAGTCGGCAGGAATCAAGCATTCAGCATGCATTCTATCATGCATTACGTTTTGATTATTCCCTAAAGTTACAAACTTTTTCTCTTTCTTTTCTTTGTAGTTTCTCATAGTTTCTTTTAATTCTTTTTTAAATTGGAGCAGATCGAATTGAATTTTTTAAAAAGCTTTGTTGATTGCATGAAAAAGAATGATTGATTACATAAATAAGTCAAATTACCAAAATAATTAAATGTATTTTTTATGCTTTTATATATTTTATTACATTTTTATTTTCTTATTTATTTTATTATGCTAAAAGTACTCCTCCGTTCCTAAAAAGGTTATACTAAAAAAAAACTAGAACTTAATTAATTAAAGTAAAGAAATAAATTATTAAAAATTAAAAAAATTGACATTAAACTACAAATTTATAATTAAGAAGGAAACAACTAAATTAGAGTAAATAATAAATAAAGAAACATGGCGATATTTAAATGTAAAATTGTCCAATATTTAAAAATAAATTAAACACTTTCTTTACTGTCTAAAAGATGAGACCAGCATCTTCCACCGATTCAATCAAGAAAGCTCTTCAGCACCTGTTGAGAGCAACACTCGCGCTAAGAACAGAGTATCGCACAGTCGGCAGCTTTCTGCCGCAACTTTCTCACTTTTTTTATTTTGTGGTTGAGGTTGTTACTTTGCTTGTACATATTTGTAGTGTTTCTTTTAATTTTTCATAAACAGCTTTGGCCACATTTTTGGCAAAAGGAGCAAGCAATTTGGCTAACACACACACACACACACACAGTAAAATCTGAACAATTTGCTAATGTAGATGTGTACGTGAAACTTTTGACTCTAGCCACCAAGAAATAAAGGAAACGAGATAGCGCTACACAGCTGAGCTTGTAATAGTGATAGACAGAGAGAGAGGTAGACAGAGAGAGAGAGAGAGAGAGAGAGAAACAATCAGGCAGCGGAACCGTGACCCAAGGCCATAAAGTATACAGGGTAAAAATATGCACAGCTATGAAAACAGTAAGTAAACTTTGCTTATGAGTTGCACAGCTACAGAAGGAATTGTTGTGTCTTGCTTGAGTCATATTTTCATCAGATCTTTCTTCATGGGATTGCTTGGGGAAATGTTCATGGGAAAATTGCAAGTTTGGCGGCATGCAGCTGGTTAGTTCGCATCACTATTTTTGGCAACCGCATTCACATTCACTGGCAAAATGCAAAGCCAGCCAAGGGTTTGGCGAGCTATCATGCAAATCAACTTGCCACAGAATCGCACTTGCCTCCGCGCCCCCGAACCAAAACCCAACTCAAGAGCAGTCTTTAGTCAAGCGCGTGAAATACCAGTTAGCTGTTAACGCAAGCCGATTTTGGTCTAGATCAACTAACTATATGTAAACTGTCATATGCACAACTTGTAGAGACCTCATTATGCCTCATGCAGCTGTCCGTGTAGTTGGTAGTTCTGCGAAAAGTTCGTACAACGTGTTGGCAATTTATGCAACAGTGGGCAGCATAAAACTTTATTGCATAACTTGCACAAAATATGCTTTTTGTATGCTCATAAAAATGAAATTGACAACAACTCTGACCATCTGTGGATGGGCGGGATGTGTGTGCATGAAGGGTGTGCGTGGTCAGCTATGAGTAAACTGTAATTTGCACACATTTTAATATATATATATATTTTTTGTGCTTTATTTACAAGTGTGTATTCATGTGTGTGTGTGTGTGTGACAGTTGTGTCTGATATGTTCCACTTTAAGTGAGGCTTACCCAAAATTATGCAAAACAACATTATTGCTCACACATATTTGTACAGACACAACTACACATACGCAAAGAAATAAATGCATAAGCTCTCACACACACACACACACACACGCAGAAATACACACATACCTTTATAGAAAGTTTTGCATATTTTACGCACTGATTTGATGCTCGAGTACTGTTATCTCAGCAGCCTGTCTGCCTCGGGCAAACTACTTGGCATTCTTACAATGCTCTCTACTACATATATATGGCAAGCAAAGAAAATATTATACTCTGAATTTATTAAAAATACGCAAAAGGGTATAATGAAAAATATAACTGGCAGAAGGAGGCATGTCCGAGCCCATAAAGGATATATTCTTAATCAGCATCAAAAGCTTAGACGATTTAGCCATGTTTGTCTATCTTTTTGAATAATTCAATCTCAGCGATTATCAGAGCTAGAAACCAATTTGAAATATCATTTCTAGTATACCATAGAGCAAGCTTCATCAATTTTATCGATAAAAGTACCCATTTCGCGAATATCGATACAATTCGATTTTCGATAGCAATAAAATTGTAATTACATAATTCTAAGATATAAACTCCAGTTGGTGCACAGATATATTACTAATCAACTATAAAAATTTCATTAAGACAGAATAAGAAGTGCAGATTATGTTAACCAAATCGAATTTATAAACAACTCACAGCAAGTCTACTATTCGTTGAACAGCTGGCTTCAGGGAGTCTTCTAGACGAGCTCTCACGACTAGAGCATTTTAACTTTTTTATCTTATGATATATGTGAAAAGAAATCAAAGCGTTGCATATACAACCGAATAATGAGTTCTTTTAATAAAAAATCTGCCTCGAATGTAAAGCAACCTATTTTTATTGTAAATGAAAAGAAGTTTGGCATTTTATTTTGCGACGCAAAACAAAATCAGCATGCAAACAGATATGGAGATCCTGAAATACATTTTGTTTTCGCAGCTCTTATTAGAATATTTATGAAACAATTGAAAGAGATTTATCTGCTCGTTGTACATTAATAAATAATACATGAAGTAAACAATTCTATTTCATATTTTTGCACATCTCATGGAATATTAAAAGATGCTCAGCTTAAGCTCTCTGAGCCAAAATTGTAAACACACTTTCATAATTCAATTAAATACAGAATCCTGTGCTCGAATCACAGTTATTAAATGAACTGGCGCTTGTTGTTAACTTGAAATTGAGTTTAAAAAGAAGAAAAATGTACTTTTAATGTAACAATTCTGACAACAAATTAAATACGGAATTTGTTGTAGCTATGAATGCGGACCTGTTTTACATATTTAAATAGTTTGTATAGTTGTTCAACCACATATAGAATTTGATATGGGATTTTTAGCTTCAACTATAACACATTTCTAGTGCTGATGTCATACACAATATGAGCTCAGCCGAATGTATCTCAAAGCCATCTCTCGCAGGGCATTGAACAGTCGAGCCATGACCTCAATTGGAATATTCTCCGTAGATTTTATTTCCCATTTTATTATTGTATGCTGCAGTGACATTTTTTTTTCGCTTAACTTGGTGAAATGCACAATGCAAAGATTTATTTTATGCTGACAAACAGCGCTTCGCTCGCTGGTAATCGATGGAAATGAGCAGTTCCATTTTGTACGCTTGACAGAAAGACACGGAGACATTGGGATATGCTCTGCTCCAATGGCACTTGGCATGGCTGTTTGTCTGTCTGATTATCGTTAGAAGCACACAGACAGGAGACACATATTTATCCAACTCATCTCAACTGGGGCAATAAATAAGAATATCAGCAAATCAGGCGCATTCCGTTCGACTTGAGCTAATTTGTTATGCTGTATGTAAATAGTTTATATAATAAATGCAAGGCATGCAAAGCGAGATACAAATTCATAATGGAAATGGACTACATATGTGTATCATAACTCAGCTACACTTGCTCACATACATAAATGTGCTGAGCTAAACCCAAAATTCATATACAATATACAGTATATGCTTTATTAACGGCAACAATTTCTGGTTATTTATAAGAATTTCCTGCTGCATATTTTTATGGGCTGGCGGTCAGCAGAGCATTTCCGACGGTCCGGAAGCAAATCACCGTTGAATATAAATATGAATTTCTATGGCATGGCATGGGTAAGTGGCTTATAAATCAACAGAAATCAGATCTGACACACAAGTGAACAAAGCTATGGGGCAAAATGTTGATGCTCAAATGGGCATCAGAAATGTCACTTAAGCATTTTCCCCTCATAATGACAGTTCGTCCAAGACACTCAATTATGTGCCCCGAGATTAGACATATTGTCTAAATACTTTAAGCTTCTATTTGAATTGGCAATCTTTGACACTGGGCAAGGAACAAGGGAACAACACAAACAAGGACAATAGAAAACTTTTCAATTTGATTCAATGTTGCTCAGACGGTGTCGGAGAGTGGCAACAATTTGGTTATAAAAAGTTTTTACATAAATTACGCCATCTCTAAGCACTTGCAAGCGCAAAGTTGCAAAGTAAACAATCAAATTCATTGGAAAAATGTCGCAACCAAAGATATTATACGATTAGCCATAAAAAGAAGACACAACAAAATCCCATCAAAATTAAATTTATGCAGCTGAACGAAGTTAAGATGAACGCTCCTCGCATTTTCGCAGCATGGCTATAAATTGTCATACGCAATTAAAAGCTTATCATAAAGATTGTTATTAATATCACTGAGTGCTAATAAAACCAATACATAAAACTCTTTTTTTCAAAGAAAATTCATATAATCATTCAAATCAATATTAATTGGAAAGCTTTTTGCTGGCAAATACATACATAGAAGGCGATATTCAAATATGAAATACACTTGACCCATGGGTTTTAATATATTAAGGAATGGAACTCATAAGAGAGTGTTTTATTTATATATTTATGTACTTATAAATATGCAACATAAAATCGTTCATTAACAACAGTGAAACAGTACTGTAAAGTTGACCCAAATATTTTGATAAAGGTTTGTTTAATGCGTTGGCTGCTAATGGGCCTGCTTATCTGTTTTGTTTGCATAAATAATTAGAATAATTAAATATGCCTGAAGCAGATATCGATATTAGTTAAATAATTATGCCACTTATTGTTTTGGACTTCGAAAACTTGTTGTATATTTTATATATAAGTTTTGTCGACTTTGCTGCAAATGATGAGCCTTTGACTTGGTGAATTCGCACAAATTAATAATACATTTTCGAATATTTTCGTATGTTTGTAAAGTTGTTTTTAGCAGAATAAATCGATTAGCTGTTTGTGTGTGTTACACACACGTTGTGGCAGTTTCTGTTTAACTATTTAAAATTCTGCCTTTGTAGACGCCCCCCCATTTTATTTTTGCTTTAGCCCAAAACTTTAGCGCAATATATTCTACTTCAAGGCTCCACTCGACATGTGTTAATGTGTGTGTGAATGTGTGTGTGAGCCAAGTAGGAGACGGCACTTGTACACATACGCATGGGCCTATTAGCACACACACCCACACACAAACATTAAGAGGGACCCAGCAGTGACCACGCATAGGGCAAGTAGAAAAAAAAAAGAAAACGAAAAGAAAGCGCGCTGGCAAGGAGGAAACGAATAGAAATAAAAACGAAATGCCAAACAAACCAAAATACAACAGCAACAAAACGAAACAGCAAAATGTCGGCAGGAATAGAAAGAGAGCCAGAAAGAGAGAGACGAAAAGAGTGTGAGAGAGAGTGAGAGAGAGCAAAAGCAAATGGCTGCAAAAACAATGCAAACAGTAAATGACGACGACGACTCTGCGTCTGTGACTAACTAATCAACGGTGAGGGGGTGCGTCGAACGCCGGAGCGGGGACGGGGGCAGGGTTTCGGGGCAGACAAATGCAAAGCTGCTTAGTGCTTACTTCATAGTTTACGCTTACAGCGACTCGAAGCCGCCAAATGGTTTTTCTATTGATTTTTAGTTTTTCTTTCTTTCCTGCTCGTTTTTTTATATTTCACCTCTCGCTCTCGGGTCCGTCGCCGCCTCTGCCTTTGGATCTTGGGATCCGTTAGCTCGATGGCTTACTGTCTTCCTGCCAACACCAACAACTCTGCACTATATGCAAAGTGCAACGCAACTACAAATCGGATTTGCGTGAGTAATTGGCAAGACAAGAGTTTCAGGCTTAGAGCGCATTGACAACATTCAGCAGTAAGAAGAATGACTGTTGCCCATATTCTTGATGTTGTTGTTGTTATTGTTTGGTGTGAAACCTCACTAACGTTGCCAAAGGTAAAAAAGAAAATGCGAGTAAAAAAAAGAAGAAAATGCGAGGAAACAACAAGAACGTACAGAAAAACTTGACTAAAAGCGCAAATGCGTTATGTGTGCCAAAACACACACACACACACACACACACACACACACACACACACACACACACACACACACACACACACACACACACACACACAGAGACACGACACAAACACAAACAGATATATACAATGAGGAGGAGGTGGTGGTGGTCTGGCAAGGAGCTTTGCTTTATTAAGTGACAGACAGAGGGACAGTTAGACAGTTAGACAGTTGGTAGTCATTTGGGACTTACCTCATCGATAAACTCAAAATCGCCGCCCGTTTCGCCAACGTATTTCTTCTTCTTGGCATCGGCGCTGCCAAGCAGACAGGATGACATCAACACCAGCAGCAGACAAACGCTGGCAATGAGCGGAAAACGCAAACGCTTCATGGCAACCACAAACAGGAGACGGCAACTGGCTCAAAATGAGTAACGAATTGTTGACAATTTTCGGTTTGCTGCGGAGACTGTCACAAATCGCAATGGCAATGTTAATTGCTAATCGCTAGTCGAAATCAAGTGCGTGAGTATTGAACACAGCACACAGACACACACACGCAAGCTCACACACACGCACGCACGCACACACACACAAACAGACAAACAATGTAAGTTTTGCGCTGGCGTTGCAATGCAGCTGAAAAACTCGGAACGTGATTGAACTGAAGGCGACGCGACCAAAACGTAAACTGAGCGCGCATTGAGCGATTTGCATTTGCTCGGCCCAAGACGGCATTGGAATTTTGCGACAAACGAGGAGAAAGCGCAAAGCCCGACAAAAGAGCGTTGCCAGGACATGTAAGAGAGAGACAGAGAGAGAGAGAGAGAGAGAGCATAGGGTTGCCAACATAACTTTTACTTCGCTTAAATAACAACTATTTTAAGAAACTAACTGTTTGCAAATGATTTGATTTAGCATTTGCAATAAATTTTCAAACTATTGACAACAATGCCAATAAAGTCGTGTTATTTTTGCTACATTTGCTGAATAGCTTTTACTTATAAAAAGTTAAAGGATAACATTTGTTTTCAGTGTATGCCGCGGCGTATGCGCAATGGGAGCAACCCCTGCCAGGCATCGCCTAGTCGTTCTCAACGCGACTGGGCGACAAGCAACAACTGCCCAAGCGCTTCCAGACGACAACTAGCAGAAGCAGCAGCAGCAGCAACAGCAACAACGACAAAAACAACTAACGCAAAGAGAAAAACCTCCAAAATCGATTTTCTTTCACGACTACTGCCTCCTCGCTGGAGTCTCTCATTCTACCGAGAATGCTCTGGTCACGCTCTTAACTGCGCCGCGTCAATTCGCGGCAAATCTTAAATGGGCTTCAGTTGCTGTTGCTGCTGCTGCTGTAGTTGTTGTTGTTGTTGTTGTTGCTACTGCTGCTGGCAGTAGCTGTTGGCTGTTGGCTTTTGATTTTTATGTTTCGTCGCTTGGCACACTTGGCCCGCTTCGATGGCGCCGTCACCAGGATTGCGGGGAAGTCCCGTAACCATTTAACGCGTCAGCGCCTCGCAGGCTGGCCAAAAGCAGCCTCCAAGACGACTCAGCCACGCTGGCCCCCCAGGCTCTGTCAGTTTTAAATTAATAGCCACACACACACTAGCACACAGTAACAGTTATGTGGGAACGCATCCGGGACTGCCTATGCGTGTGTGTGTTTGTATGTGTGTTTGTGTGTGTGTTTGTGTGTGTGTGTGTGTTTGTCTGTTTAACTGCCCGCTTCCGCTCCCCGCTCCCCGTTCCGCTGCTGCTCCCCCATTTACAATGGCATCATTGACTTTTGCTCTCGCAGTGCTTTTGGTCGCACTCCAGCGAGTATTTCGTGGGTCAACTGGCCTGTGCTTGCGCATCAGTAATAATTGGCGGCTTAATGGAATCCGCTGCTAGTCAATGAGAGCTAGTTGAAATTTTGAACCCATCTCCAATTGGGATTACTTGTGCAGAATTTGTACATGGACTTCGAGCGAAAGTCTGATATTCAAATTTAAATTTAGTTTTCAATTGGAGGTTAAACCTTGTTCACAAAGTCATTTCTGCTGAAAATCCCATTAGTTTTGCCTCTCTGACTCTTTGAAAAAGACTCTTTCAAATAATTTTTCCCAATTTATAGTTAGTAATATTCCAGAAACAAAAACACTTCATTAACAACAAATTTGTTAAATCATTACAGTTTATTTTGATATTCAAATGATTTTCAATCAACAAGTCCATTGTATGTAATATGTAGTTATTGTTGCTATTCCATTCCTTTCATTCATTTTATATAATGGCCAGTAAAAAATTTGTGCTCGCACTTGATGCTATAAAAACTATACAAATACATATCATTCTTAATGCTGTTGGTTTTTTTGTTTGCCATGGCTTTAAAAGTTTTATATATAGTTATACAATACATATTTTGATTTTTCAACACAAAGAAATTAGTTGTATAATGGTTTGGTAGATTAATAATTATTTTTTGGTTAGTTACAAGTCTTAAACGCTTTCTAAATTGGAAATGCCTGATAATGTTTTGTTAGATTCGTTTGGAACAATTAATTCAAATACAAAATAAAAGATACAAATTAAATGCGACTTGAGACAGCTGCTTCTTTGTTCACTGGGGCGCCAAAAGATTGCCTAAACTATTTGTAATTTTGTCTAAATGCTACATGAAAAAAAAGTAAATAAGTATTTTAAAAAGGAATACTATTTGCTTGGCTGCTGTCGCTTTTTTGGCCGCTTTAACATTATGGCTATATATAAATTGATGCAGTTGGAGATTCTGTTGGCATTTACAAATGCACTTTAAGAGATTCCATGCGTGCCACAATGCGACGACTGAGCTCCGCATATCTGCAATGAGGTTAAGAAAAAGCGGCGTTAATTTAATAAATTTCAAAAAGAGTTTCTTATGCTCCCACCTCTCTTTGATTTTGACCACCTCGCGAGCCAATTCCTGATCATAGCGATCCAAAATGGCGCGACACTCTGGCACCGATAGATTTAAAAATTGAGCAACTTCATTACTAAAAAGATGGAACAGATCTTTATGTAGATCATTTGGCGTATTTATAAGGATTAACTCACCTGATTTCATCAGTTTTGCGTGCATCTACTAGAAAGAGGCGTGCCACATCCTCGTGCGGACCGAGCGTGATGCGCGTTATCAGCGGATATTCATTGTCCTTCAGGCGCTTCTGCTCGCCATTGTCGCGTACGATGAACAGCGAGAAATTCTCCGCGGCGCTATCCACCTTATATTTCTCAAGCACCAAATTGATGACCTCCTGCGTAGTCACCAGCGACGAGACCCAGACGGACATCTGCGAGCCATATGGTGGCGTAAAGAACGACGTCTCTCGATTGTAGTAGTGACCATTAATCGAACAACGGCGTTTCAGCTTCGTACGGGAGCTGCAAACAACCAAATTGAGTTGCTTAATGATAAAAGCAGCCTAATGATCCATTTACTCACCGCCTGTTGCCGCTGCGTCGCTTGATTGCCGCAGCCCCAGTGCGTGGTGGTCTTCTCAAGACAACGCCGTCCTCGGTGACATGCAAGCCCGCATCATTGGTACCCGTTTCTGCTGGAGCACTTCCTCCGCCCTCGGTGGCCGTGTAAAGCGACTCCGTTTGGGTGAGCTCGTCACCAGCCACAGCGCCGCTTAATACCTTAAACAAGATATGAAAGTATTATTCTAATAGATAACGTACATTTTCTAATCAACTTAAATATACTTAAGTGCTTAATGTCACTCAATTACCCCAGTGGTTTACGTGTGTAAGCTCAAAAGAGTTTATACACGACATGTGCGACTGTTGTCAAAGCGGTTCTAAAATCAGTATTCATTTCAATATGTATGGACAACTATAACTATCGCCCCTGATGAATTAAATTTGACTAATTTATATGCCTGCAGCAAAAAGTTGAATGTGGATCATCACGTTACTGAGAGTCAGGACTGCATGGAAACAGATCTATATACTGGACCGATACCAAACAGATCCTTGCTGTTCTAAGAACACCAAGGGTCAAACAATCACCCATTTCTTTGGACATCAGTCCTGTTAAGTTACGACTTGTCTTGAATAGAATACAATTATATTACCGATGATGCATCTGCACGACTCGAATCGTTCTCAGCACCACCAGCAGAACGAGCTGCACCTTCTTTGGGATAACAATTCATTTGGATTTGTATATAACGTTGAGGCACATCGCTGCGCCGCATTGTGGCCAACCGCTGAGGACGCAGTGTGGCATCGTCATCGTCGTCATCGCTGTCCGAGTAGACAAAGCAGCTGGGACCCGACTTGGATCGATTGATGCCCTTCTCAAAGATATGCCGACCCGGCTCATATGGCTTCTGTTGTTCCCGACTGGGCGCTGTGGAGGCAAAAGCCGATCCGCACTTCTGCAACGCATACTGACGCTGCGAGGAGCGTGGCGAGTTTGTGCTGCCCCGCAAATGCATCGTGTCATTAATCAGTGAGGGATCGATGGAGCGCAACGCGTGCTCGCAGTTAAAGCTTTTGCTCATGGCCGAGTTCTCGCCGTAAAATTTCAGGGAGTCATTGATGCGCGAGGGATCGATAGGCTGATTGCGCTTTAGGGTACCCTCGTTTGGCTCCTGAAACGAGTTTGCACCATTTACATAATCCTGATGAACGCTGCGCTTAAAATCCTCAAAATCCATTGGTTTCAGCGTCGCATCATCCAATGTCTTGTACTCATCCAGTGTGGTGTTGGCGGTGCTCACAGTGGTAGTGTTTTGCGTATTGGTGTTGGCAGTCAAGGAGTCAGTGGCGGTCATAAAATTATCTGAGCTGGTGCTAGTTGTGTTGTTTGTGGTCGTTGTCGGTGATGAGGCAGTGTTAATTTGATTATTCTGCGTGTTCGTCGAGGAGCTGCTGTCACTGTTCGTTTTACTGGGGGAACTCTCGCTCGACGATTGTGACGATGACGAGGGCAACTTCACCGGCATTGTTCCATAGATTTTGTCCTTATCGCTGAGCCGTCGCTCCACCTGCAACAGATCGTCAATATCATCCCAGTCGAGTTTCTCCAAATTGTCCAACTTGGAGGGTAATGTGCTGGACACGCAGCTGGTGCTGGCCGTGGCGGCATCTGTGCCGCTGCCAATGAGCGTGCTTGAGGAGTCCGTATTTGTTGTCTCCTCATCGTCATTGTTGGCATTCGACTGGCCATTCAGTAGCTGTCCACTGCCTGTTGTTGTTGTTGTATTCGCAGAGGCATCTTCGGGCGTGGTCGGCAGCTCGGATATCTCATTGAGACTGCATGAGTCAAAGGTCATGCTCTCCGACAGTGATATGTCCGTGGAAAGTGGATCCACCTCGCTGGCGGTGGTCGTGGGAGCCGCCACCGATTCGCTGGCTTCGTTCTCCTTATCCGAACAGCTTTCCTGTGAAAAATAAAAGATAGAAAATGTATGAAAATGCTGAATAGCGTTTAAAAATAGTTGGATGTATAAAGAAGGGCTGCTTATAAACTGGTCCCTTTCTTAAAAGCAGTAATCTATTATGGAAGGATTACTTCCTATTAACTTTTACTTAGTGCGTAATTTTACATGCCGGTGGTTTTCCAGTAAAAAACCTATTAATTTCCTCAACATTTCCATGCTGATCAGCATAGCTTGCCGAAACTACAGTAACCAATAGCAAACTCAATCGATAACAGCTTGAAAGAAGTTCCTTAATTAGTTATTTAATCATAAATTATGATTAACTCATCAACTGAACAAAGTTAGTTTTAAATAATTCAATAAATTGAAGTCTAATTCAATAGCAAAGTCATCCAAACTTACTTCAGCCGCCTTGGACGTACGACAGGAGTTGCGCTTGCGCACAATGAACGTGCGCTGATCGTCGTCCTCCTTCAAGTGAATGACGCCCTGCACGCCCCAAAAAACGCGCAGTTGACCCTCCAAGATCAAACGATTGTTCACCTCCCGGCTGCGAATCTCGAGGCTTTTATTGTCATAGAACTGATTGTAAAACTGCAAATAGAAAATGCATATTAGACGTATTTCTTTGTTGGCTCGGGTCACCCACCCACCTTCAGTTTGGACTCCAAATGATCGCGTGGCAGTGCGGGTCCATTGACCTGAGCCGCGACTGGCTTCTGGGCGCCCTTAGCGCCGTAGCTCTTGTGTGACTCAACGCGCGTGCCATGACCAAAAAGCTGTGGTCCGAACAAAGCGCCGTAGCAGGGCACATGGCAATAAGGCACTCCTTTATGCTTTAGGCAGAAGGGAGAAGAGAAACAAAACAATACAACAAAATGCGATTAATTGCGTCTTAAATGAATGCTGCAACTGATTAGAATACCTCTGCATGCTGGCCCGGATTAAGACGCTTGCCGCACTCCTCACAACGCAAACATTCCGGATGCCAATCGTAGCCCAGTGATTGTTTACGTTCCGCTGTGTTAGACACACACGAAATCAAAAAACATACATATTTATAATTTGAATGTTGTTACTTAAACAAATGCCATGCACATTACATGCATGTGTACGTGCATGTGTGTGATTGTGCTTGTGTGTGTGTGTGTGTGTGTGTAAGCAAATGCTAATATGTGGGTGTTTTAATTACCAAAGTAAACGGGTTTGCCGCACTTGTGGCACTTCCACATTCCGCTGCGCTGTGCTGTGCTGTCAGTCAGTCAGTCGGTCGGTCAGTTCAACGTTTCCTTAACGGGGCGTGCTTGTCGTGTATGACGTGTGTGACGTCACACAGATTTATGCAGGTTGCTGCTGCTGCTGAACAACACGGAACACAAACACACGTAGAACAAGAATACAGAAGACAAAGAGTAAACAAATGAAAAAAGACAGCGGTGACAACGGCAACGGCAACTGCAATTTAGCGATTCATTTTTATAATTTCATAAAGGAAATTAGCACTTGGCGCCTTTAAGTAGTAGGCAAAACGCACGTGCATTGATAACAACTGCGGTTTTCATAGACAAATTATATTACACAAAAAAACAGCACCAGGCAAAAGAATCAGAAGAACCAAAGGCAGCGCCAGTGCTGCTCACCGTCCAATTTTGACACCAACTGCCGCCGCTGCTGCTGCTATACAGCACTACCACTCGCGCCTTGGCAAAATTTAGCACGTTATTGAGCACGAGTAGAAAGTGAGACGACGTTTTGTAGTGCGCGTCGTTTTGTGGCAAATATTTTTTTTGTTGATTACGCTCGCTTTACGCCAGTTACTAATTAATTAGTTTCTCAGCATACATGTGTGAATGGGGTTTGACAGAAAAATGTTCGCCTGTCATTGCAACTTCGACGCCCATAATTAGGCACCACATCTCTCTCTCTCTCTCTCTCTTCGTCTCGCTCCCAAATCACCAATCAATTGCGGAGCAGAAGCAACAGCTGAAAGCAGCCAAATTTCGCTCTAGCGATTCGTGTGTAAATAGCCAACAGTGCAAATATTGCAGGTCAACTACTGCAAAAAGAAGAAAAGAGTGTCTGTGCTTGTGTTTGTGAGTGTGTTTGTGTTCTTGTGTGTGCTAAACAATGCGCGCCACAATTGAGTTTGAAGAATGCCTAAAGGACTCGCCGAGATTCAGGTGCGTATTGAGCTGCCTCCTCGCCGTATCCCTCTCCATTTCCCGCTCCCTTTTTCACACACTCTGCGCACTATGCGCATTCTATTTCCGCATTTGGCATTTGCCATATTTGCGTTTGGGCTTCATACATACAACATTGACTCAGCTCACCTTTTATATTGTTGTAGCGTGACTGGTGCCGCTATATCGAGCTATCAGCAGCTTTCGTTACTCGCCCTCCCTCCCACCCTCCCCCCGCACAGCAGAGCACGCCTCTTCTGCGGTAGCTCAAATACTGCTGCTGCCGCTTAATCATCATTGGAAAAAAGTTTGCACTTGACTTGAAAATCGTCAAAGTTTCGGAATATGTTATTCATGCATAACGAGTTGGAAAACTCGAACTCGTTTCTGTCTTTCTTCAAAATAGAGTTGGATGTGTGCATGTGTGTGTGTGTGTGTGTGTGCGTGCATTGTTATTTTCGTGACACGACTCACGAACATGCAACTTTGTTGATAAGTCCAACACGCTCACTTCTGCAGTTATCTTTGTTTTCAGTTTTAGTTTATTTTAATTACTCCGAGTGTCGATTTTGGAATTCGCCCAGTCAGCTTCTTTGTCTTTGTTTAATCTCGCCTAAAAAAACAAGCTTTCGCTCTCAATTGCCGCTGAGATTGTTTTTTAATTGCCAGGCCGCGCTTAGAGCATTTCATAGCTTTCACATGAACCAAAAAACAGCGACGCAACAGGTTATAAAAAATATATATTTGTTTTTTATTTGAAATGCTACAAAAAGTTTTTGTCAGCGTCGGCGGTTTTTAAAGAAAAAAGGGTGAAAAAGAAGAAATGACTTTGATGCGCGCCTTTAATTAGAAGCGCAAACAGCACTTTAATAAACGGGCATAAATTAAAAGAGTCAACATAAACAATGAGTGGCAAAGACTACGACGCAACTGCCACTGTCTGCAGGCCCTCCCCTTCCCCTCCCCTCTGCCCTAGATGACTTCTTCTGGGCTGATTGAGCACACACTGGGCAGGCACCAAGTTAATCGCTTGCGACAGCGACTTGCGGGGTTGTCAAACACAAACAGACCAAGAGCAGCAAGAGCAGGGTCCAAATCAACATTGCTAACGTCTTCAATTTCTCAATTTGCCAACAGACAATTCATATCCAAGGAGGAGGCGGATATTGAGCATTTGGAGCAGCGGTTGGAGAAAATCATCAAGCTGTGCAATGTGGCCGTCGATTCAGGCAAGGAATATGTCAAGAATCAGAGGTAAGCCCACTTCTCATCCCGCATATCTTTTGTGTATTTTGATTAACTTATCTTTTACGACTTGTAGCGCGTTTGCCATGTCCTTGTGGGATCTGCAGCAGCATTTTCTTGATAATAAAAATGCGCACAATGCGCTGGGCAAACTGATTCATTGCTTCCAGGTGTGTTTCCTTTTTGGCTTCTTAGTTATTTTGTTTTTTACCCTTTTGGCTTTCTGTTGCAGGAAATGAACAAATTCCACACGATATTATTAGACCAGGCCAATCGAACGGTGCTGAAAAACCTTAACGTATTTGTCAAAGACGATATTAACCAGGTCAAGGACTACAAAGGACACTTCCTGAAGGTCTCCGAGGGCTATGACAATGCGCTCATTAAGAACGCCCAGGTGCGTATTTTTAAATCAACTATAAAAATGTCAACGCTCTGAACGGTGTTTCCCACATTCAACAGGCTGGCAAAAATCGACCGCAGGAAGTTCAGGAGGCAGCCAATATATTGTCTGCCTCAAAGTCTTGCTTCCAACACACTGCTTTGGACTATGTCAACTATATTACGCTAGTGCAGGCTCGCAAGGTGCCATGCATACTGTCGACGGTAAGTGACGTCAATCGCCGTGAAATTACATACGGGCTTTAGGCATGTTTCCTAAAACGATGTGTTTAATTAGAGTAGCTGGTTGATAAATTTTATAGCTCGAATGAAATACTCTTTCTGAACTCAACTCGTTATTAAGTTGTAAAAACATAAACATATTTATAGAGTATAAAACTAAATCAGGCAAACAAATAGTAAGTTCTATTTAAAGCGTAAATTGTGATAATCTTAAAATGAGTGAATCAACATATGAGTGATTATGCAACATAAAAACAGACTTTCAGTTTCAAAGACTGATTAAAAACAGCAAAAAGCTATCGCTGATAATGTACAAATTGAATGGGGGAACTATGACCCTGCCACCTATAAAAAGAACACCTCAAATTTGTGCTGCCAAATGCTACAACATTGTTGCATTATAATTATGTTTGACATAAGCTGCAAATGAAGAAATAATTAAAAGAGATCTAGATATGAATTAGGTAAATAAATATATATATATATATATAGATGGATCGATTGCTAGACATCCTGATGATAAAATACAAATGAGTTGTACGCAATAAGTAGTGCTATTATTATTATTGATTTGTATATCTTATCGGGCGGTCAAGCGATATGAGCATATGAATGAAATCGCATTGTCTGCAAGGCAAACAAACAGAATCAACAATAATTGTTGTGCTTATGACGTCATTTGCACAATGGATATCTACAAATGTGTGTTGTGGGCTTTTATTTTGCTATATCGCTTCGCCCCATTTGATCGGCATTGAGTCAGCCTGCGCCGGGTAACTTTTTCAGTCGATTCTGAAGTGCGGTCGTTGCAGGTTCGTTGAACGTCTTCAATTATGAAGATATAAATAAATGCAATTGTATGTTGTTCTATTGTTGTTGTTGTCTTGGGACGTGTGCTTTTGGCTGATCAAATGTATTATTGTTCCACGTTCTTCTTTGGCAGCTGCTGGACTATTATCAGGCGAGCGTGACCTACTACCACCAGGGCTTTGATTTGTGCAACGACTTTGACGAGTTCTTCAAGAATATCAGCGAGGATTTGAATGCGCTCCGCGGCGACTATCAGCAGCTGGAGAAGGTCATGCAGAATCGGCACATGAGCGTGAATCGCTATTGCGATTCAAATACGAACAGTGCCTCCCACAATGTCGAGGGCTATCTGTTCAAGAAGAAGTCAAAGGGCTTTAAGACCTGGTGTCGACGTTGGTTCTACCTCAGCGATAACCAGTTGGTCTACAGGTGGGTTTGCCATTTACTTTGCTTTACCATTCGTTTCTGCTTGCCTTGCTCATTTTGATTCTTTTGATTTTTCCAATTCCAACTTCAATTTGTTCGTTCTGCTTGCCGGTTTGAATCGTCTCTCGTCATTTGTTTGCCATTTTCTACTCGTATTCTGAATTTCTGTTGTTGTGTTGTGTTGTTGTGATTGATTACGCTGAAGAGATTTGGATTCGCTTTGCAGAAAACGCAGCAACGAGGATTCGTTTTCGGTCATGGAGGAGGATCTGCGCATCTGCACGGTGCGGCCGGTGAGCGAAGGCGAACGTCGTTTCTGCTTTGAGGTCATCTCGCCAACTAAGTGAGTAATAATTGAATCCAACTAATTCCCTCTACTCACCCTCAATTGTACTCAAACTAGATCCCACACACTCCAAGCGGACTCAGCGGACATGCTCTCACTTTGGATATCGGCGCTGCAGCACAGCATTGGAGCAGCTATTCAGCACACATCGACACATCACTCACGAGCACAGTCGACGAATGTGCCCAATGCGCTGCCAGCGAAGCGACGCATGTGAGTGTGAATTGTGAATAATCCATATTGATAAGAGTTGTATATGAATGAATCATATTTAGCCACTGGGAAGAGTTCTTGAAAATACCAGGAAATGCGCAGTGCTGCGATTGCCGTGGCTCAGATCCGCGTTGGGCTTCCATCAATTTGGGCATCACGTTGTGCATCGAGTGCTCTGGTGTACATCGCAGCCTGGGCGTCCACTACAGCAAGGTGCGCTCCCTGACGCTAGATGCCTGGGAGACGGAGAATGTCAAGGTGATGATGGAGCTGGGCAATGAGGTCGTCAATCGCATCTACGAGGCCCGCATCGGTGACGACTGCGAGCTGAGAAAGCCAACGGAGCAGTGCGAGATTGGAGTGCGCGAGGCATGGATCAAGGCCAAATATGTGGAACGGCGATTTGTCTGCGGAATGCCCAAGCCACAGGATTTGCTGGCCAGTGAAACGGCCGAGGTGCTCAGCATTGAAAGTGGTGGAGCGAAGGAAAATATTGATGGTGATGGCGATGGTGGTGGGGGTAGCAGTGGCAGTGGCGGCATCATCATCGGCGGCATTGGACTTCTTGGCAAGCGTGCAACTCTGTCGCTGGGCGGCACACGCAAGTGGACAGTAAAGAAGCTGCGACGACGACGCCAGCAGCGACCATTGCCCAAGACCCTTAGCGATGATCCCAGCATATACAATTCAGCTAAAACTGGCGACGAACTGGACGATGATGATGACGACGAGTCCATAAACATTCCCTCAATGTCGCTGAGTATATCGCGCGATGATTTACTGGTCATTGGCGATGATCTGGCGTTGGATAGCTATGAGACGCCCGGCATCTTAGGCAGCGATCAGGAGAGCACTGAAGGTGAATCTGACGCGGAACAGCCGGAGGAGGTGCCCTTCACCCAGCTGGATGCTAATCTGTTGCTGTACAAAGCATCCGTTGTGCATAATCTTCCCGTTATGTGCATGGCCTTTGCCTTGGGCGCCGACAAGCATTGGAAGAACGCGCAGGATCGCCAGCGATCCTTTTTGCACCAGGCCGTGCTCTCCGGTTCCGTGATGGCTTGTGAGTATCTGCTGCTAAATGGAGCTGCCATCAATGCCGTCGACGAGCTTGGCTATAGTGCGTTGCACATATCCACGGCCAAAGGACACATTGCGCAGGTGTATTTGCTGCTAAAGCATAAGGCTGCCTACGATCTGGCCTCCAGTGATGGCAAAATGGCGCTGGACATTGCCGTGGACCAGAAGAATGCGGACATTGTGACGCTGTAAGCCAAAGATTTATAACTATTTAAGCTGCGTGTGATTAACTTATGTGCTTCCCTTTTGTTTTGCAGTCTGCGCCTGACACGCCTGAACGATGAGATCGGCTTCAACGATGAGTACAATGGCGAGGATGAGACCTACAAGGATGTAATGAAGGATTTCTCCAATTTTGCTGCGAGCCAGCCGCGCATGTTGCGGCAGCGCAACGATTCAAACACGCTCGAATCGCAGCGCAGTTCGCTGACCAACTCCGAATAGCAGTGGGAGAGGGAGGCCAACCGGCGAAACTGACAACTTACTCGTTACAACAGATATTCCAATGTTTAGCTGGTTAAATCGTCTGGCCTTTGTGCGCTATGCCGCCAAATGGTCAAACGGTTCATTTATGTGCTGGCATTTAAAGGAGGCGGCCAACTCAAATCTGTTTTAGACCATATGCAATCTCTTGAAAACGTCGCTTTTGATATTAATACATTGCATTTCAGTTTCGTATTTGGCTAAATGTTCTCTTTTTTTTTTTTTTGTTGACGTTTTATTTATTAAGCTTAGTTAGACAGTTGTAAGTGCATGTTGCTCGTAATCCATATAATAATATATATTTATATTTATGAGTGTTTATTGTTTAAAAATGTTTAAATATATGTATGTACAATGTATTTGCCTAAAGCGTATTGTACAATTCTGTTATGTGTATTATATTAAACGATATTATAGCTGTATGTATACCATATGTCTATGTAGTTAGCTATCTTATATTAAACTACCGCATCATGTTGAAACTGTTCCAAATCTGTTCTTTGTTAACGATACACGCATATCTTGCGCATGTCTTGTCATCAAGTGTTTTTCGTGCTTTTTCCACCAATAAAGAAAATTGTTAAACTTTAGTGCCAAAAAATTACAAAAATTGTGAGCACTTGACAAAAAATTTCGAATAAAATTGCAACATTTTTGAAGACAAACATGATTTAAATAATTAGCTATTTCACTGCTTAAAATTAGATGCACCTTAACTATAACCAGGAAGCTTATTCAAACTCCGCCTCATTGGCATTGCCAACGATGGCTAGTTCGGCACATTCATCCTTGATCTTGTGCACATTCTGCAGATGCCGCTGGACAGCGCTGCGATCGTTGAACTGTCGCCCGCACTCCTTGCAGGCGAACGTGACGCCCGCATGGGTCACCAGGTGACGACTGAGACCCGACACATGATTGAAGCTACTCTTGCACAGGTGACACTTGTGCTGACGCTCGCCGTCCTTGCTGTGCATGCGATTGATATGCTGCTGCAGATTGGTCTTTTGCGCAAAACACGTCTCGCACTGTGGACACTGATGCCGTTTGGTTCCCGTATGCCTATCCATGTGACGCTTGAGCACTTCGCGCTGCGAAAAGGACAAATCGCACTCATCGCATTTGTATGGCTTGAGGCCAGTGTGGATGATCATATGACGCTTGAGCGAACTGGCACAGGATAGCTGCAGATCGCAAACGGGACACCGAAGGGCGCCACCGTTGCCGTTCTTTAGCGCTTTGATATGTGTGCTGAGATGGCGTGACAGCAGTTTCTCTGTGGCAAACGCAATGGGGCACAGCTGGCACTGAAACGTCTTCAACGTATCGCTAACACGTCCAATGCTCGGCTTGGTGCTGCGCGGTGCTCGCTTCAAAACGAAATCATTCTTCGAACGTTTGACGGGAGTTGGGATATCATTGGTCGTCTTCTCGTTTGACTGCAAGCGGAAGATAAAAGTTGATAACAATATTTATCAAAGCGAAGTAGTCAATGTTTTGCACTTTGACTACTTACCAAAATGATGACGCTGTCGTTGAACTCATACAGCTGCTGTTCGTCGCCAACATCAGCATGAAGGTCGAATACCACAACATCGCCCAAATCCTCGGATTTCGCATCAGTGAACTGTATGTCCCCATTATCCTTAACTGCAACAAAGAGAAAATATGAATTGGGTTAATGTGGATTCGCTGCAAATAGAGTGTCACCAAATGTTGCTCACTGTTGTAGGATGTAATGCTCTTATCCTGTCGAAATTCTATGGAGGATGTGGACGTGGGTGCCGTGGAGCCGGCATTAATAATAAAGATTTCACCATTTTTACTGGTCACAATATCGCCAGCGCCGACCATTTTAATATCGGGAAAACCCTCCGAGGTATCACCCACCGAAATTTGATCCACTTTCGAATCGGTCTCCAGCACAAATTCCGTATCTTGACTTTCCGAGAGTTTTTGACAACGCTTCAATTGAACGGTGGGCGACGAGTTGCGTTCGCGTTTGCGCAACTGACGCGGCTCAATCGCTGGGCTCGATTTAATTGCTGGTGTTGGGGCCGACGTTAGTGTAGACGCTTCTGTTGGTGTAGATACAGAAGGCGATTGGCTATTGGCCTTGGGTTCAGCTGGCAGCTCGCCAAGTGGCTGCCATAGACCCGATTTCTTTTCGACTAGAAAATCTTCTAGTTCATCCAAGAGTTTGGCAAGCTGTTCCTTGCGACTCTCCTCCTGCATCTCGTCGCGCAGTTGTAGACGCACATCGTTACGCACTTCCTCCATGAGCTGCTTGCGAAGATCACCAGTTAGTTGCTCTCGAGAGGCTTCGAGGCGACTGGCGAACTCCTTCTCTATGTCTTGCTTGTACTTATTGCGCCACTTTTCCGATCGCTTTTCGTGCTCATCTTCCATTTGTTCTATGAAAGCCGTGGACTCTTCGAACTCCAACTCATCCTCGTCCGAGTCATCCAATTGCTTGGTGAAGACACGGCTCTTCTTACCCATGCTAACCAGGCGGATGTGCTTGCGCAGCTTTTTATCAGCCGCCTGGCTGCGCTGACGAAAGAGAAATGATTTTTCCAGCTGGTAGCGACAATCGCCACATATCCTTTTCGGCAAGCCATCAGTTGACTTCGCCTCCAGCGAGAGGCAAGCCATCAGGCGCATCGGTATAGACAGCTGTGCATCGTCGTCGGCGAATATGGTGTAGGCATCCTTGTGTTCCTTAAGGCAAAGGCGACACCACGCTTCTGTATCTGGGTAAAATTCGTCTGCGTTGGACATTTCAAAGCTTGTAATTGCTATTTATTTATGTGCTGCGCGCAACAACAACAGACGCCAAACTAACCAATTGAGCTGTTAGTCAACACTGACAGCAAATGGTCACCCAAAGCATTTAACATTTGTCGAAAGTTATTAACAGCGTGAACTAATTGTTCCTGAACTGTTCAACTTGATATTCGCCTTTATAAACATATAGATTTTTTTATTTGTTATTATTTATTTTAAATGGTGAAAACTGTTAAAAAATATTTATATTGGGCACTGCATTTTAATTTATGATAAAAATGTACAGTCGTGTTGTGGCATCAGGAGGTCTGTATGCACGCCCCACTTTGTTGTTAAGATTAACATTGTAACCCGGCTACGTAACAGCTACAGCAATTCAGTGTTGTTCACGGCTGCTCAGATTTTGCGCGGGAAATGATTTGCAGGGTTGCAAAATACCGAAGCGAAGTGTTCGACAATCACAAAACTCAAATACCTCTATATTTGAAAAAAATGTATTTATTTATTATTTAGAGGGGATATATATTAAAAGATTATTTCAATTTTTGATTTGTGAGCCTCTCAGTCGATATCGATAACAGTCTTGACCTCGATCCTTTGTTTCATACGATTTACGCTGCCTCTTTATGCTAGGCATGTGCTGCTGACAAACTGTCTCCAGCCTGAAATTGTATGGAGAATCTAGTTTCCTAATATTTTCGCAGGCGATGCTTTTCAATCTATCTACTTTCTGAGGGCGAACAAATGAGATTATTTCGGACTGCTGAGTCCGCTCTTTGGTTATAGTGGTTGCTGCCGCTGTGGCCGGTAGAAAGTGTGTACTCTTGAGATCCTCTCGCAGATGACTGTGCTGTGCATTTTCCATGTTAATTTCAACCATTGGCATTGGCACAATTGTAGCAGGCTCAGCAACTGTTTCTTTATTGGAGCCACCGCCCTCCGAGTTGACTGCGTTCACTGTGGGTGTCTGGGTTTGCTGGATGGGTTCATCGTCTGAAATCGTTTTTGTTATGGTAACAATTCAATTTGAAAGCAAGCCCATTGAGCATATTTACCAATCACTTCTAGTATTGACACCTGATTGGGATCCACATCTGCGTACTCCATGGACGACGGCAATCCGACATCGGAATCATTTTGACACTGAATCGATGATAGGCTACTCATGTTGACTGTCTCCAGATCCGAGGCGAATCCATCTGATCCGCAGGCCAGTTCACAGACCGTCTCGTTGCGTTTCTTAACAAAAAAGCTTTCCATTTCGTAGAAAAGATCATCCAATACGCTCAGACGGCAATCCTTTTTGGCTTGTGCAAGGATCAGCTCCTCCACTTCTTTACGCACTTGCTGCTCGATCTCCTCACGTACCTGTTGCTTGCATAGGCCAAGCAATTCCTTTTTGTACGCTTCGATCTCGCTGCGGATCATCTGGACTGCCTCCTTGCGCCACAAAGCGTTGCTCTCCGAGCACACTGTGCTGGAACACTGGGCAACGTCCTTGAGAAGCAGTGCCTCCTCGTCATCGCTGTAGCATGTTTGCATATCTTGTGTTTCACCGTAGCGCCTTAAATGCCTCAATCGGCGATCGGCACCGTGGCAGCGTCTTCGAAAATAATGAAACTCCTCCAGACGCAGTCGGCAGGCTTCGCAAATTAATTGCGGCAGTTTATCGTTGGGATTAACTTCGAGACCTGTGCATGATAGAATCCGTATAGCCGCTTGGCCATTGGATATCAGAAAGTTCGCATCCTTTGCTAAACACAGACGACAGTTGGTTAACATTTTACTAAAAAAAAAAAAAAACAAGAAATGCAAAGGACGCCTGCTAAGAGTGTGACCGTAGGCAGCCCACAGCAGAAATACTCTTTGCCTACTTTAAAAATACCAAAATAATCAATTTGGTTTTTTTCATGTAAGGCGATTAATCGTATTAAATTTAACAGGGGAACGTAACAGAAAACGGTTAACTTAACTTAACATGATCTAAAAGTCATTGCTTTTGAAAATCAGTTGACTAAAAATGTAGCATGTTTTTCGAAAAAAAAAAAGTTTCCAAGTGTAATTAGGACCTTAGATTTCTGTAACTCAGGAAGACAATCCAGTAATACTGCCTATTTTCCAGGGAATCGAGTTATTCTGTATACTTTTAAATTTTTATACAGATTAATGCTAGCGAATAGGGTTCTTCTAAGGTATCAGAACAACATGGTGATACCATAGATACCTGCAGATGATCAGCATAATTACTTGACACATACGCATCCAGATCGCGGCAGCAGTGGGCAGTAACAAAAGGGAGGAATGCAACTGGTTGCTAAAGCCATCTGTGGCATGATGAGCCTGGTGACAGGTTACTAGTTGAGTCACGCGGAGAAACATCTCTTCGAGGACGTTTTCTGATAATATTTGACATGGCACTTAATGCAAATAAAAACACATTTGTATTTATGAAACAATTTTGTTATAATTCATTAAATATTAAGTTTAAATACGCAGTTAACTATTAAGTATTATATACACAATTACAATAAGATATTCAGTCACTATAATGCTTCTATATACACAAAATGATATACATACATATACATATGTAAATTATAAACGATATATTATATCCAATAATTTGAACTCACATCCGCACTTCAATAAATATGCATTAATATTTTAAAATATACAACAGTCGTCAAAATCGTCGTTTCAAGAATTGAAATTGGTTTTTTTTTTCATTTCTTTTCTTTTTTTTTTGAGACTTTAGGATGATCTCTGCCACGGATTGCCTACTTACAACTAAAATGTGTTCGCTACAAAAAGTCAAAGATACATTTTTGTTTTGTTTTTTTTTTTGTTTTTACATATTCTCAACAAACTGTGTGTGATAAATAAATAGTATTGATCAGCATTAATCATAATTAACATTGAAATACAATTATTGTTTTTAGGCATACACATATATATATATATATATATAGATATAGTACATACATAACTAGAAAATATATATTACAATTATTTGACGTCGACGTCGGCATGTGTGGAACTGCATAAATGTGTGTGTGGTGGTTGGGTGGGTTTTGTAGTTGACTCCCAATGCTGCTGCCCTAATCGTGACGCCAGCTCTGCGGCAGGACATAGTCTTTAACCTTGTACAACGCATTCGCATACCAGTGCAAACCGTTTTGCAGCTGCGCCGTTGAGTTCACCTTTGGCGTTGACTTCTCCTGCACCTTCGAGCTGCGCAGCTTGTCCTTCGCTGGCAGCCAGGACTGCAGTGTGCTCCATAGACGCATGGGCGCCAAGCCCCAATGTGCCAGCGATTGACTGCTAATCACCGCATAGCAGGAGGCGGCCACGGAGTTGACCACAATTGTGCCCTCGCGGGTGAGGGGAGCAACGACGCCACGTCGACGCACGCTGCTCACCCGCAGGACGCGCTGTGGCCGCAACTCGCCGCCCGTTGCATCGTCTACCACCAACACATAGTTGAGCTCCTCGACATGATCGGCAAAGACAAAGTCGAGCGTTTGCCGCTCCGGCTGCCACACGGTGATCAGATGGGCAGGCGTAACGGTGAGCACGGCTCCGCCATCTGTGTGCAGCTGCACGAAGGTCTCCATCTGCTCCAGATTGCGGTCCATGAAGAGGATGACCTCGCTGTAGACGGCCTGCCCTTTGGCATCCATGCTGAGCACACGATCCCCAATGGCCAGCTCACCCAGCGGCTTCTTTGCGCCACTCTCCAGCTGCGCTGTGCTCTCCGGCGTGAAACAACCATGCACATGCGAAATCGAAGACGAGGAATCTGCAATGGCAAAGCGCACAAATTGGGATGGTTAGCTGAGTTTTTCGTTTCTTTACATTTCAAATTTCAAAGCAATAACTTTTCTATTTTTAACGTACAACATAAATAAATCAGAGAGGTGGGAACGGGGCCAGGTAATGGCATTAGTGCGCCTAATCTAATTTGGCGTTAATAATGCCCGGGCCCTGGCAGCATCCAATTGCCAAAACCCAACAAGTCAAAAAGGTTTTCACAGTTAGGACTCGGCAACTGGGTAACCCAGACCCACAAAATCCAGCGACGAACAATGGCAACTGCCTTTTGCGGCTTTCAAACAAAGGCCGCCGCTAAAAACTGCACGAAGAACGCACGAAAATGCGATCTGCCCAACTGATAGTCGTGCATATCAATAACATGCAACAACGGCAGCAACAACAACAACAATAACAACTCAGACAACAGCAGCAGTGGCAAGCGAGGATGTTTTTGTTTCGAGTTTAACAAAATTGTGATCTTGTTTTTGCTTAAAGATTAGCCCCTGGGATCACAGAGCAGTGCGACTGAGCTCGAGCTCGAGCCAAAGCAGCTTAGCTTCAGATACGCACACACAGCCCAACAGTGCCAAAGGATGCTCATGCACAGGTCCTGTTCAGGTAGCTGTGACCCAAGGACCTGCCAACCTGTGCGCAAAATTCCAATTACAAAACATGTTGCAACCCACAATAACAACGGCAGCAGCAACAACCACATTAATCATCATCATTAATAGCTATTGGGTTACCCGAGAAGCAGGCGCTGGCAATTGGGCCACCCAGCCAGCTAACGGCTGACTGCTAACTGAAAATGTGTGTTACACTTGGAAAAATTGTAGAAAATCGTGAATCGTTGTTTGAGTTTTCATTTCGTGATTCCAACTAAGAATTTTCCACAGCATAGAAAAAATTGAGTCTGTTTTTTAACCTTTGAAATTCAATCAAAATATTTAAAAATTAAATAAAAGTAAAAATGTTCTCTGATAATATTGTCTAGTTTACTTAGTGTTTATTTTATAAATTAATAAACAAAGCTAAATAAAAAGAAAACTGGTGGTTCTCAGGTTGATTTTCCAAGTGTATCACACTTTTAGAACTTTCTTTTCGGCTGCTCTTGCGTCTCGCACATATTTCACACCCGAAGCGCCGCCCGATCAGCTTGGCTCGGCTCGACTCGCCAGTTGTCACTTGTAAAACTCAAATTAAAAAAATTCCAGGCCAGCAACAACAATAAGCAACAATAACAACAACATAAAGGCGACCACTAACCGTGCGCTTTATTATAATGAGTGGCCATAAAAGTGGCATTGTTGCTGTTGCGGTTGTTGCCGCGCAACCAAAATTCCAATGAAAATGCACCTACCATTTCCATTGATATTGATGCGTTTGGTAAACACACGCACACACGCACACGCACACACACACAGCCATCAGACAGACAAGAGTGTAGAAACAATAAAAAGCGGATTAAATACAAGACAGCGGTCTATAAAGCGGTCCATAATCGATGCTCAGACGGGAGCAGCCGCCACAAACGGTAACCGTAGACAAAAAATCAAAATAAATAATACCAAGGAAGTAACGAAGTAACAAGCTAAACCAGGCAAGAAAATTTGGTGTGAAACCTACAAAAAAAAGAAAGAAAAAAATAAGAAAAAAAACGAAAAAAAAAGAAAACAGAAACCGAAACAGAAACATAAAAAATGTATGCGCGCAAGAGAGATACAGAGAACTGGCGAGAAAAATCTCAGGCAAGGTTCGCCGTCGTCGTCGTCGTCGTCGTCGTCGTCGTCGTCGTCGTCGGCGGCGAGTGGAAAGTGAAGAACTTGAAGGGTCATAAATTAATAAACCATTAAAGTGGTTAAAATTATCGTTATTTTATCTTTGTTGTGAAGACTAAACTGATAAATTATTACAAAACAGAGGACAGCCAGCAGACACACACAGTGACACACACACACACACACACACACACACACTGAGAGGGTATATGACTAGTTGTGGTGACTGATCGCTTGGACAGCATTAACATGAACATGCAGCACACACAGCGGACAACAGGCAACAGACAGCAGACAGCAGACAACACGACAACAACACGCTTTGGGGCTGGCCTTAATGCGCGCGCGCGAACGCT
This sequence comes from Drosophila picticornis, assembly GCA_035043845.1. Taxonomy (NCBI): domain Eukaryota; kingdom Metazoa; phylum Arthropoda; class Insecta; order Diptera; family Drosophilidae; genus Drosophila; species Drosophila picticornis. The sequence goes on along the minus strand of JAWNMR010000362.1, from coordinate 10,416,598 downwards.
CGCGACACAACAACAACAACAACAACAGCAACAACAGCAACAATGACAACAACAACAACACGCACGAAACGTACAAAAAAGAGTGAAAAAAAATTAGTGTCGACAAAAAGGTTTACAGCCATTACTCTTCGTTGCTGCTGCCGCTGCTGCTGTTTAGGCCGCAAACAAAAGACTTAGGCAACGAACTGGTGACACCGTGAAAATGCTGTGCCAAAACTGTCAAAAGCGCGTGTGTGTGTGTGTGTGTGTGTGTGTGTGGCTTGTGTGCGCTTTGCCTATCAGCAATCAATCGCCTGGTTACTTATTAATAGCACCCACAACCGTTGCAAGTTGCAACACATGTCGCAAGGACCACACACGCACACACCTACGCACAGTTATCCTTGGCAATAGTCCACTTGTTGTGGCATTTGTCGGCTTTGGTGTCCGACCTTTTTGATATATTTCCAAGGCGAATAGCCAATGACACTGAAAAGGACCTTTTTTATGTCGGCATCTTTTATGCGCAATTAGAAGCAATGAGTCTGACAGCGCAAGGACACTCGCCACTGGCCCCGGTCCTTTGATCTCGTTTTGTGGGCCGTCCACTAAAGTCAAAATATTGTGATGCCCATCCTCGTGTGTGGTGCTGGCTGCCTTTTCGTTACCATCCATTGTTTTTGTGTGGGAAATTTCCTAGTCATGGTGTAATATTCAGTGGCTAGTTAAGAACAACGGCATCACGTTGCCAAAATGCCGCTGTCTCGTTCCCTCTCTCTATCTCTCTCTCTCGGTCTCTCTCTTGCTGTCGCTCACTCTCTTGGCCAGAAAACTTAATTGTTTTGGCCTTTTTGGTTGGCTAACTTTGGCTGCATTTTCTCTGGCTTTTGGGCTCTTTTGGTCGTTTCGTTATGTTTCGGGGAAAACTGGTTGACTGCCATAATGGCAGCAAGTTATATACTCACACGCACACACACACACACAGTGTTGCCAACTTGTTGGCTCTTTCAGTTGTTTTTTTTTTTTTGTTGTGTTTTTTGTGTTTTTTCAATTAGGCCCGCGCGCAGGTTTTAACTCGGCATTTAATTCATCTTGGCCTGGCCTGAGAAACGCTTTGGGTGTCGTATCATCAATTCGTTTAATTTGACAGGCGCAAACCTAAACATGTCAAAACAACAACAACAACTACAACAACAACAACAATAACAACATGCGGTTAGTCTTCGTCGTCGTTTGTGGACCCGACTCTCGGCTCCCAGGCTCCATCTCCACTGGACTTGGGCCGGTTTCGAAAACGTTGCCGCTGCTTCCCATTTTTTGATATATATATATATATATATATACATATATATTTTTATATATATTTATATATATATAGATTTTTCTGTCTTCTTTCTTTCGTTTCTTGTTTGTGTTGTTGTTTTCAGTTACCAAACGATCGCACTCGAAACAAACGAGCCGAGTCTCTGCAGTCTGCCAGCCTGGGCAACTGGGAAACTGCAGCTTGGCTAATTTGACTGGGCTGCAAAAAAAAATTTGCCAACGCCTGTCAGCTTAGCGGGCCGTTGTATGTAGCATGTTGGGGAAACATGTGAAATTACGCTTGTTAGTGTCACTTC